>OX369262.1:6791977-9191977 GCA_947284805.1 Coleophora flavipennella | reverse complement strand
AAAGAGACCAACACAGCGGTTTTGTCTTGTTCCCGCTCGAATGTGGCTTTTTATTAATTACAGATAGTTGGATGTGATTGTTTTAGGTCTTTTCACGAATATAACTCATTTTTAATTTTTTTTGAATTGAGTCGTTTTCGTTTGGAATATCATTAGCATTGGAATATCATTAGCAAACAAACAGGTAAAGTCAACCCTCGCGACAAAGAATATGTTTTGCAAACAGATCAAGGTAAAATTAGTTCGAATGCCGATGTAGCCAAAGAATTCGAAACTTTTTTCACAAATATTCCACTTAAGACTACTGAAGCCCTAAACTGATCACCTATTTATGCTCAAAGGCTGCTAAAGGATAATGTTAATAATTGTGATCAAAAATTCTCCTTCAGAGCAATTGAACCACAATCTATTGTAAAAACTTTTAAATCTCTTAAAGTGAAAAGAACCGAAGACCTCTGGGGATTATCGGTAAGCTTGATCAGTAATGTAATTGATACTTTAGCGCCATATTTAGCTTGTCTTTTTTATATTAGCATTGATAGTGGCGTCTTTCCAGATCTCATGAAGCTTAGTAAAGTGATACCTTTATATAAATCTGGTTCAAAAACTGATCCAGGCAACTACAGACCAGTTTCTGTGCTGCCAGTTCTTAGTAAAGTGTTTGAAAAGATTATGCTTAACCAAATGCTACAATATTTTACAGAAAACAAACTACTGCATAACCAACAATTCGGTTTCACTAAAGGACGATCAACAACCGATGCAGGAGTAGCACTCATTCGAAACATATAATAATATGATGCCTTCGAGGAATCGCAGAATGCAATTGGAGTGTTTTGTGATTTATCTAAGGCTTTTGATTGTGTTGAACACCAAACATTACTTATGAAATTAAAGCATTATGAAGTAGAGGAAGGGGCTCTCAGTCTTTTAAATTCGTATTTAGACAACAAAACACAAAAAGTACAAGTGAATGGCACAAACTCATCTGGATCTAAAGTGAAAATGGGTGTGCCCCAGGGTTCCATATTAGGGCCTTTTCTTTTCCTTGTTTATGTAAATGATTTGCCTTTTATGGTGCAACATCTGTCAAATATTGTGTTGTTTGCGGATGATACATCTCTTATTTTTAAAGTGAATAGGAAAGAAAACGAAATTGACAAAGTAAACAACACTCTTTCAAAGATACTGAACTGGTTCACTGTGAACAACTTATTATTAAGTGCTAAGAAATCAAAATGTATAAAATTTTGTTTGCCAAATGTAAAAAAGGTCAACAATAGTGTAATATTAGACAGTAATAAATTAGAATTTGTAAATACCACGGTGTTCCTTGGTATAACTTGGATGTTTCACTTCAATGGGGACCACACATTGAAACTTTAGCGGGAAGGCTTAGTTCAGCTGCTTATGCCGTTAAGAAAATAAGACAGTTAACGGATGTAGATACTGCGAGACTAGTGTATTTTAGTTATTTCCATAGTATAATGTCTTATGGCATATTACTGTGGGGGCATGCGGCTGATATAGAAACTATTTTCATCCTGCAGAAAAGAGCTATCCGCGCAATCTATCAGATGCGATCACGTGAGTCGTTACAGAATAAGTTTAAAGAAATCAATATTTTAACTGTTGCTAGTCAATTTATATATGAAAACATCATGTACGTTCGTAAGAATTTGCATTTATTTCCTAAAAACAGTGACAGGCATAATTTGAATTTAAGAAATGTAAATAAAATAGATATAGCCTTTTCGAGACTGAGTAAGGTTAAGAAGTCATTTGTGGGGCAGTGTATAAGATTCTACAATAAAATTCCAGAAAATGTAACTAGTTTGTCAGAGAATAAATTCAAGACTCATGTCAAAAAAGTTTTGTGCTTTATAGGATATTATAAAATAATAGATTATGTAAATGACAAAGATATATATGTTGATTCTATATCAAATACCATTACCTGAGACTGTAATCTGAATCATGACATTATTTGTAATATACAGAATTTTTTTTTTTTTTTGACTATTTAAAAGTGTGTTTTAACACCTATTTGAAATAAATTGATTTGATTTTGATTTTGATTTTGACTGGAGGTGCGATCTGTCAAAAACGAAATTTTGTTATAAAAATGTTTGAAATACCCACAAGTGACATCATAAATTTTTATCGTCGTTGACGAACTTATTTTGTGAATTTAATTATTTAAAAATTGAAGACTTGATGCAAAAACAACACAAGTAAGGTTTTTTGAAACTTCAAAAGGAGAGTAATTTAGGAAATCATATTTCAGAATTTATTTTTGATGCAGTCCGATCCCCTATTGCTAGTCGGACTATTCTTAATTCCAAAATATTTGTTTTAAATAAGTTTTAAATAGTCAAAAATATTTAATGTCTACCTAGGAGGACGCGTGCTGCTCCTTAGCATATTTTTTATTATTATGGACATCAAGAGTGCGCGGCAGGCGACCCGCAACCCCCTAAGCGGATCGCCATCAAAGTTGTGCGTTCTGCGAGAATGTGCCGCCGGGAATAGAACCCGCGACCTCATGATATGAAGCTAATGGACCTAACCATTACGCCGACGAGGCGGTTGAACATAGAACATATATTATTAAGAACAAAAATATTTAAAAAAAATATAATATTTATAATATAGTTTTCACTCGCGCATCGCTAAACCGCTGCCTCTACCAATCACATAGCACGACGATTACATTTTGCGGTGGGGGTACATAACGCCAAAAAAAAAAGTGTGTGTGTCAGCTCCGACGCACGACTGGAGTTTACTTCTTAAGTACGATTGTCTAAACAGGCACAAAACAGGGCTTGACTTTGGTTTTAAGTTTACTCTGCACAGTTTTTATAACTGATGGATGATTCCAATTTCCGGCCTCTTTTCTTAGCTGATGTGTCAGGTGTTTTAGCTCCCATGATCGCAGCTACTAATGATCCATCTGGTGTTTGGCACCAACTAACCTAATATGCTTTGGATGCGGTTATACAAGCATATCTTAGGTCATACCATAAAGGGCTCTTACATTGATTTCAAGTTGACTCTTCAATTAAATCAAGAGCATTTTTGTTAAGTTTCTCTTGTCATGTTTCTAGTAATTTTTGGACATCATTCTTTATATCATCACTCGCTTGAATAAGGAAATGATGAAGTGAAAACTTTCTAACATCACTGTGTTTAAAGTCGTTCTGATACTTCAACAGTTTACAATTCATAATTTTCTTCTTTTTTGCTTCTTGAAGAAACTCGTGGAAAAGGTCTGTGCTGGTTTCATGATGTGGAGCTGTTTTTTTGCAAATTTGATCTACAGTGACGTATTTTATAGTAGTCCCTACTCTCGAGAGGATGGGTTTTTCCAGTAACATTCAACCTCGGTGCAGGAAGACTGCGACGATGGGTCCACATTAAAAATGTCACTGCATGCTTACAACCACCAGTTGAACCTGCACAGTCCAAGCACTGGCAACTGACGATTTCACCTTTAGTCTCGTCTATCACCATAGTGACTCTGTATGAACTAGCCCGCAATTTGTGCTAGAGGCAGATCTTGCAATTGAGTGTGCAAAGTCCTGATCCACGATGTAGTTGCACGTACCCAATAGCATCGTCACCATAAGATTCTCGTGCAGCCCTGAAAATGCAAACTAATTACTTACTGTAAACAAAATTTATTCTTTATAACCTAAAAAACTACAATTGAAAGAAAGACCATTATTTTGCCTTCGCAGGATTAAGGTTACTTACGTAGGTAGTGTTATATTATTTTATAGTACTTACATTGCTGTTTTTACATTTCTCAGCTCTGCAGAATAAAAATCGGGGTTATTTTTGAAGAACATTTCAATCCTTGATTGCGTACACTTTGTGCAAGTTTCTGCTATCTGCTTTCACAAAATTGACATCCATGATGGAGTGGAATACCAAATTATACGATGGAGATTGTAAAATATCACAAATTTTCAGTATATTTATCATCATCATTACAGCTCATATACGTCCCCCCCGAGGGGCTCGAGCCTACCCTTAATCAGGGCGATTAGGCCTTAGTCGATCACGCGGGCCCAGTGCGGGTTGGTCGACTTCACACACAACCTTCGAGTTTCTTCGCAGGCGTGTGCAGGTTTCCTCACGATGTTTTCCTTCACCGTTAAAGCAATCGGTAAGTATGTATATTTATAATCATAAATATTTTATATTATAAATATTTTATATTATAAATATACTGAAATTATATATACAGATCAAAAATAGTAAAGGCGCGTCTCCTCCGACCTGTTTTGCAAAACAATACACAGATACAGTACAATTATACTCCCCGCGCGGGTGGAGAGGGGAAGGATTTGTTTCATTTTTCTACAACTGCCGTGTCGCGCACATTTTTTATTTCAGAAACATTTCCCTGTAGCAGGAGACGTCTTGAGTATGAAAACAAATGTTTTTGTTTCATGTTTTCTGTGTAATGTTTCAAAAAAGCGGGCGCAGGAGACACGCCTTAAGACTGCAACAATGACAGAACGTCATCTTAGGTTCAGCTGACTGTTTTGTATCACGTGACAGAGGTGCGCACAATAGGTTGCGCGTAAAAACGTTACGCGCAAAGAGAATATAACAAACTACGTTTTCGTTCACTAGATTTTACTCCTCATATTTTTTTCATACCGGGCGCCTTATATGCAAATCGATTCTTAAGGAGTAAACTCCAAAAACCTTTTTACTGACAACGTACTTTTGACAAAAGTTTTTGTAAAAAATGATTTGTATTTAGTAAACTAGTCGTCATTAGGTCTTGTTAGTGGACATTTGGACCAATTTTGCCCATTGTCCTTTATATCAATCATGTCAGTTTATATACGTCCCCACTGAGGGGCTCGAGCCCACCCTGAATTAGGGAGATCGCCCTTTATATACATGAATGAAAAAATAAATTCTGACTGTATTATTTTCCTAATTCCTATTATTACTATAAACGCGTTTCTATGTTTTTTCCTGCAATCACGTGAAAACGGATAAATTAATTTAGATGAAATTTGGCACAATTTTGGTCGAGTTAGTTGCACCCTTTATGACTTATGAACGGCTGGAAAATTTTATGATGTTTGATTTGTTCGTGTTTTAACCGTGGTACCACGGCTTTTGTACCACAGGGGGACCACGGGTAATTTTTTCCCCGTAGACCCCACTCCTCCCACCACATACCGTCCACAAATTGTGGGCACTTGTTTCGTTTTGATTTAGTTTTGCTGGTTAGTTTCTTGTAGTTAAAATAGTATCTACTTCATAATTTTTATTTAATTTTTTTTTGAAGAAGATATTTTTTTTTATATTCGTATGTATTAAGTTATAATTAATGTTGATAACATATGAGTACATGCTTACCTTAGTTCAATACAAAAATGTATGCACATTGACAAAAAGTTTACAAAAGTATCAAGAATATTTAGTGCGGCTAGTAAGCGCTCCTACATAAATCGGTGTGTGCGCCGCTCAAATCTATAGCTGTGTGAGTAAAGAAGAACTGCAAAACTCGGAGCGGCAAATTTTTTTTCTTATCTGTGGGCAAAACCCACCTAATTTGACTTCCACGGACGGCAAGACATAAATCAGTTTTTTAAGTGAAAACTTCTTTAGGTGCATTGGGCACTAGGAACAAAACGTATAAAACTGTATTTGAGATGGGAAAAAACCATTGAACTCGAGACACCTAACCGTTACCTGTTACCGAATCATTTAAAACTTTCGTTACCTTTAAAAAACGATAAGATACGATACGATAGGATATGATTATGAAAGAATAAAAAAATAATACCTACAATTGGTGTACAAGTTACAAGACTTTAAGGTGGTTTGTTTTCACTTCTCTTGGCACACCCGGAGTGGTTAGGTTTTTAGATAACAATTAATGAAATAACTTGTATATCCGGGATTTTTTGTATTTCTCTAGCTGTTGGATATAATTTAATAAATACTGCTAAACTTTGATTAAAAACGATCAATTAAAACCTAATTTTTAATAAGTTTATAGTGGAGACTAACAAGTGGTACTTTATAGTCTACGCTAAGTTCTATTGTCATTGCACTTGTGTAGACAGTGGCAGTAGTAATACCATATTATGTTTTTAAAAGTATTCCAAATAAGAAAAAACATTTTTTGCTTTAACTTATGACATAGGCCTAATTTTTACATTTTCAAGAATCTGTAGGCAATAGTAGTATCTATACACATAATAGAAAGTCGTGTTAGTTACACCATTTATAACTCAAGAACAGCTGGATTGATTGCGCTAATTCTTTATTTGTTAAGTTCGTTATTGTCAGGTTCTATCCTGACACAACTTTTAGGGTAGGATAGTGTAGTGTACACTGTACGTGTAGTGTAGTGTAGTGTAGGGTAGGGTAGGGTAGTGTAATGTAGTGTAGGGTAGGGTAGGTTAGCGTAGCTGGGCACGGTAGGGTAGGGTAGTGTAATGTAGAGTAAGTTGGAACAAAGTTTGCCGGGACAGCTAGTTTGATATAAATTTAAACTTGATACCTCCATGCATTTCTGAGAAAAAGAGTATGGACATACATAAATACAGATGGCAAAAAGTGATCCTACAAGGGTATCTTTTTACCCTTCGGGGTCCGGAACCCTAAAAATCTAGAAGAGATAATTATATTGTGAAGATAAAGCTACCTTCATCGACATCACAAATGGCTTCAAAAATTTCTCTTAAATCGATGGCTATTTTCATAGCTTTTCTTAGTTTTTTTTATAGAGAACTAGCTGTCCCGGCGAACTACGTACCGCCTTACATTACATTACACTGCCCTACCCTACCCTACCCTACCCTACCCTACACTACACTACCCTACACTACACTACCCTACCCTACCCTACATACACTACACTACACTACACTACCCTACCCTACCCTACATACACTACACTACACTACCCTACCCTACACTACACTACCCTACCCTACCCTACACTACCCTATCCTAAAAAAAAAATTGATGTTGGCCGATTCTCAGACCTACTCAATATGCTCACAAAATTTCATGAGAATCGGTCAAGCCGTTTCGGAGGAGTAAGGGAACGAAAACTGTGACACGAGAATTTTATATATTAGAAGGTCTTCCGTTTAAGCAAATAGAAATATATTTTGTGCAAGCTTTTATTTAACTTGCAATGTTTGTATGTATGTTTTTATGTTAGTAAGTTTGTTAAGGTCAAATCTTACAAACGATTTTAGAGAGCGCCTTCCAAAAATCCAATCGAGCTGAAATTTGGTATGAACCTGTATTCCCGGTGACAATACGAGGATCCTATTGGTATTTTGAATTTGATCTGATGATGAACTTCGGAGATGGAATCATGTTCTCAGGATCTCATTATTTTCAATAGAATCGGCTTTTGAACATAAAAACTCTTTTCAAATAAAAGGTTGTACCTTAAAGTTTTTCGTAATATCAGCTTATATACGTCCCCAGCAAGGGGCTCGAAACCTGCACACGCCTGCTAAAAAACTCGAAGATTGTGTGTGAAGTCGCCTAACCCTCACTGGGTCCGCGTGGTCGACTAAGGCCCGGTCGCGATAATTCATAGTTGGCTCGAGCCCTTCGGAGGGGACGTATATAAGCTGGTATGATGATATTATTCAGCTACGATGAAACAGAAAGCCTCCTAATTCCTTCTAACTAAAACATTGTATTGAAAACAGCAATTATTTATCCACTTACTTATTTATTCGATAATGGTAGCTTGTTCATTATCAACTGACTATTCCCCATGGTATCAGGTATTATGGGCAAGCTATCATTTAAAACAAAACAAAATAAAATAACTTACCATCACATATTTTTTTACATACCTATACTTATATACTTATTTGCACTCGAACTCACACGTATATCACACACACACATACAGAGAAAGACACATAACAGCAGAACCCAGTTACAAACCTACTAACCTACCCTATCCATTGAAATAAGACCATTTAAAATGTACATTGTCACTCACGATAACGTCTGCATTGTACCTAAGGCGACACAATAAGGTTTGCTGATGTCTACGACACAGGTCTTCCTAGTGTAGGCATTAGCCGTATCAATTTAACTTTTACCTGCCTACCGTACTTAATATCTTAATATTATCGAGAATTACTTTAGAAAACAAGTGTATCTCTAAAACCTTTAGTTTAAGATGCTATTGTAAATTACTTCTGTTAATAAATTTATTATTATATTATTATATTAATCATACCAGCTTAACGACGTCCACTGCTGGACAAAGGCCTTATAGGCAATGCCCGCATCCAGCGGCTTCACGCGACGTTCACCAGGTTATCGGTCCACTGAGAGGAGGGGGATGAATGATGATATTGAATAGTGCTCAAATAGATTTCTTACAATTTTCGTAGCTAAGTACTTACAGATACATTAGGAAGAACTTTATTTCAGTAGTTTCACCTAGATTCTTCTAAAAATATATAACTTTGGCTTGCTGATTGAAACGTATGCCCCTAAACGAACTGCTAAAGAGGTGCAGACGGACAGACAGACTCGCCGCTATTATCGGGATAAAGTCTGTTCACATGACTGTATCTTGGGACTCTTCAAAAGACACGAAAGAGTTCCTTTTTCAGGGGCGGCAATATGTGTTCCACAGGGGTCACATTTAGGACTTTTACTTAATAATGCATTATTTATATGAGATTTATGGAGCTGTGCTTTTCTTACCATCACCATGCCCCTAAACGAACTGCTAACGAGGTGAAGACGGACAGACAGACTTGCCGCGAGTATCGGGATAAAGTCTGTTCACATGACTGTATCTTGGAACTCTTCAAAAGACACGAAAGAGTTCCTTTTTCAGGGGCGGCAATAAGTGTTCCACAGGGGTCACATTTAGGACTTTTACTTAATAATGCATTATTTATATGAGATTTATGGAGCTGTGCTTTTCTTACCATCACTCCAAATTACTTAACACCTTAGCATCTTTAACTTGACTACCCTAGCCTGGCAAGCCGTTTTCATCCGTGTGAAGAGGTCTTAGTGTTTTATGTACCGATCTTGTTAGAGCGACTAATAGCTTCGGTTAGTAACTGATATTTCTCTTTTGTCCACAGTGTAGATATTAATAACGAAGGTAAATCTATTTGCAGCTCTGCCGTAATTAACTACCAACAAATTCCGTGGAATGCCGCGTGCCTAAGTTTATATTTAAAAAGTCATATTTTGTTCACAAAAAAGAGTTAAAGGCACTTACAGCTTCGCCCGCGCAGATCCCGATTTTTGCGGTTCCCTTGGGAAGTTCCCAAAATCCTTTTTTAGCGGATGCCTACGTCATAACATCTACCTGCATGCCAAATTTCAGCCCGATCCGTCCAGTGGTTTGGGCTGTGCGTTGATAGATCACTATGTCAGTCAGTCAGTCAGTCACCTTTGAGTTATACATATTTAGATGGTCTGGGAGGGGGGGAGGGCGGACTAATTCCGTGGAATGCCGCGTGCCTAAGTTTATATTTAAAAAGTCATTTGTTTACAAAAAAAGAGTTAAAGGCACTTACAGCTCGCGCCGAGTAGTAGGTACCTTTACATGCATTTAGGTCCTAAATGACATCTTAAGTTTGCTACTTCGTCATGTCTTGCGACCAACTTCAGCTTCAGAGCCATAATAAAGTTTGGCGCGAGCTGTCACTGATTGATAATTAAATATTTAGATTAATTATACGTTTAAAAAAAGACAACACTAACGTATCCTAAAAGGGATAAGAATTACACGACGAAAGAGAGGAAACTTGTAGGTGAATGTAACGTAGCAAGAGAGTCTCTATTTATTTTAATGACTAGTGGGTGCTCGCGGCTTCGCCCGCGCAGTTCCCGTTTTTTGGTGTTCCCGTGGGAGTTTCACGAAATCCTTTCTTAGCGGATGCCTACGTCATAACATCTACCTGCATGCCAAATTTCAGCCCGATCCGTCCATTGGTTTGGGCTGTGCGTTGATAGATCACTATGTCAGTCAGTCAGTCAGTCACCTTTGAGTTATATATATTTAGATTTTGCGGATTAAATCTTCTTTTAAGTAGTATACAATATAGTCTTTATTATTTGATAGTGGTGGAAAAGGTGGACTTACATACTGCTTATACCACTACGTGACTACACTATGACCCGTTTCGGTCAGCACTCAACCATCTCACTTACTTAGAAGCCATTGTTGGTGTACCTGTTACTATACTCGTATTTACCGAACGAGGAATATTTAGGTATGGCTTTTATTTACTAATGGCTTTTAAACCTTCCATACCAGGTAACGGGACCCTATTACTAAGTCTACACCGTCTGTCTGTCTGTCCATCTGTGTGTCTGTCCAATTTTTAAAGGGCTGTTATCATTTGACCGTAATAGGTAACTGGCTGAAATTTTCACAGAAAAAACAGATTTCACAGAAATGTTGTTTTCTTATGGGGAATTGATTATAAAATAATTATAATTTAGAATAAAAAAAAAACTACTTCAAACAGGAAACTAAGGTTTCCTTCGATTCGAAGTCGGTTAAAAAATAAGTAAAATAATTTTCGAATAACCTAAAAACTTTTGGGTAAAACATAAAAATAATTTAAATTACTTTGTATTCCTTCTGCAAACCTTTCATTTCAACCTACCTTTGTCCGCCATCTTTGGAAGTCCACCATATTGGATTAAGGATGAAGACATTAGTTAACCATGCATTGTTCTTTAAACTTAAAGTGTATGCAAAATTTCAGCTCAATTCCAAAATTTAAAGAAACGGTCGTTGTCTGCGAATTCATTTCACACAGGAGAAAAAAAAAACTGAAAAGAATACTGGGTACACCCCTTTGTAGTGACAGGCTACTGATTGGAAAGTTTTACACTATATTTTATAAACTTCGGGAGCATCCAAATATATTTTTCAATATTTCCGAATGAATGTTGGAAGTTTCGATGTATTATTTCGCACTATAAAACTTGCATTAACATAAAAAAAATACGAACATGAGATTCTTTAATTGTCAAATTGACATCTGAATATTCTTTCAGTCTCTTCTCCACTTCTTCTATAAGCACATCATTATCAATAACGTCAAGTTTTACGGAGAAGTTGATGCTGTTTTGCGTGCGCCAATGTCGATAGTCCGAATGCAAATGGTGGACGAACGATGCAGAGAGTGACAATTTTGTCACCCGTGCGCGCGCGGCTATGAAAACCTAACGGCGCGGTGACAGTTTTGTCACGGACTTGTTGGCTGGTCGGCATACAAAAGTGTCACTTAGTTCTCACACTCGACACCCGACACCCGACACTTGACACCCGACACTTGACACTAGACACTAGACACTAGCAGACATTTGTTACTTTATTACTTTTTTGTTTTGTCACTTTGTTACTTTGTTACTTTATAACTTTACTAGTGGATGCCGATTTTTGCGGTTCCCGTGGGAATTTCCCAAAATCCTTTCTTAGCGGATGCCTACGTCATAACATCTACCTGCATGCCAAATTTCAGCCCGATCCGTCCAGTGGTTTGGGCTGTGCGTTGATAGATCACTATGTACCATCAGGTGAGGTGCAGCCAAACGCACTCCAATTTTTAGTTAAAAAAAATATGTCAGTCAGTCAACTCAGTCAGTCACCTTTGAGTTATGTATATTTAGATTACTTTATTACTTTATTACTTTATTACTTTATTACTTTATTACTTTATTACTTTATTACTTTATTACTTTATTACTTTATTACTTTATTACTTTATTACTTTATTACTTTATTACTTTATTACTTTATTACTTTATCACTTTATCACTTTATCACTTTATCACTTTATCACTTTATCACTTTATCACTTTATCACTTTATCACTTTATCACTTTATTGCTTTATTGCTTTATTGCTTTATTGCTTTATTGCTTTATTGCTTTATTGCTTTATTGCTTTATTGCTTTATTGCTTTATTGCTTTATTACTTTATTACTTTATTACTTTATTTTATTACTTTATTACTTTATTACTTTATTACTTTATTACTTTATTACTTTATTACTTTATTACTTTATTACTTTATTACTTTATTACTTTATTACTTTATTACTTTATTACTTTATTACTTTATTACTTTATTACTTTATTACTTTATTACTTTATTACTTTATTACTTTATTACTTTATTACTTTATTACTTTATTACTTTATTACTTTATTACTTTATTACTTTATTACTTTAATACTTTATTACTTTATTACCTTATTACTTTATTACTTTATTACATTGTTACTTTGTTTGTTGCTTTGTTACTTTGTCATTTTGTTACTTTGTTACTATGTTACTTTATACTTATTACTTTGTTACTTTGTTACTTTGTTACTTTGTCATTTTGTTACTTTGTTACTTTCTTACTTTGTTACTATGTTACTTTATACTTATTACTTTGTTGCTTTGTTTCTTTGTTACTTTGTTACTTGTTACTTTGTTTCTCTTTACTTTATTACTTTTTACGATTTGGTTTTAGTTTTAGTTTTAGTTTAAGTTTAAGTTTAAGTTTTAGCTTTAGCTTTAACTTTAGTTTCAGTTTCAGTTTCAGTTTAACTGTTAGTTTAACTGTAAGTTTAGCTGTAAATTTAACTGTAAGTTTAACTGTTAAGTGTAAGTTTTAAGTTTAACTGTTAAGTTTATCTGTTAAGTTTAAATGTTAAGTTTAACGTTAAGTTTAACGTTAAGTTTAAATGTTAGTTTAACTGTTATTTTAACTGTTAGTTTAACTGTAAGTTTAACTGTAAGTATAACTGTTAAGTTTAACTTTTAAGTTTGACTATTAAGTTTAACTGTAAGTTCAATTTAAGCTTAAGCTTTAGCATTAACTTTAGCTTTAGCTTTCGCTTTAGCTTTAGTTTTAGTTTCAGTTTAAGTTTAACTGTTTAGTTTAACTGTTAGTTTAACTGTAAGTGTAACTTTTAAGTTTAACTTTTAAGTTCACTGTTAAGTTTAACTGTTAAGTTTAACTGTTAAGTTGAACTGTTAAGTTTAACTGTTAAGTTTAAATGTTAAGTTTAACTGTTAGTTTAACTGTTATTTTAACTGTTAGTTTAACTGTAAGTTTAACTGTAAGTTTAACTGTAAGTATAACTGTTAAGTTTAACTTTTAAGTTTGACTGTCAAATTTAAGTGTCAAGTTTAACTGTTAAATTTAACTGTTAGTTTAACTGTTCTACGTTTGCAGGTCAGACTTGCACTTGGCCGGTTTTATTTCTACACAAACAAATCATCATATGATCATCATATGATTTGTAATTGAATTCTTAAGAAACATTTACGACATTTCACAAAAAAAGCAAGGTTAATGCGTTTTCTCCAGATACTAAGTGTGACAAAATAAGAAATAATGAACTGGCTTTTTGTGTTGCTTTTTATCCAAAGGATATCTCTAAAAGTTTTGTTTAATTGCCTTTATCACTATGTGAACTATAACATTAGGAAAATGAACAGTTTACCAAATTTGGATGTCATAATTTCCAAACGGTCGGGGTGGGGTGACGTAGCTCATCCTTTTCGTTCGAGAACCAAACTGTAACCAATCTGCGTGGCGGGATGGGGGGGGGGGGGGGGGGGTGAGGTCGAATCTAGAGAGCGGCAGGGAGTGTCAAATGTCAATACTGTACTTTAGTACTAATATATACTTTGGTTTTAGTGCGGAACCCTGTTTGTGTGACCCCGAGTAGTACTTGGCTGTTTTTTTTTGAAGAATTCACGATAGATTCCTTGAGAAAAAGTGTTCAGTTTTATGAGTAGAAACCACAGTTTACATTTTTTATCATTCTGTGTACTCGATTGTACTCGTACAATATTAGGCCCTAATTGCCTTATTAAGAGCACTTTTCATTATAAAGTAAAGTACTTAATGAACGCGTTTGATCTTGAGTAAGTAAAATGAAAAGCAATTTCACGTATGAACGTTCTTATAATAATTATCAATGCTTGATGACATGCTTTGATTTATTTTTCGATGTCTTTAAGAAGGCTTTAAGATAAAGTTGTAATTACTTTTCAACCGACTTCCAAAAAGGAGGAGGTTCTCAATTCGACTGTACCTCTTCTTGTATCTTTGTTACGCTATATCTTCGCAGATTGCGAACCGATATCCATGAATATTTTTTTCTTCGATAAGGTATGCTGCCAGATTGGTTCCATGTAAATTGTGTATCAAAATCGATGTCGTACTTTATTAGGAAATTAACAAAAACCAAAAATAATAATGCAAAATTGTACTAAGTTCTTGCGTTGGAAGTCGGTTTTTAACGTGTTCAGCATTTTCAATTATTTGTTTTTAATTATCCTTTTGATAGGTAGGTAGTTATAAAATATGTTGGGTATAATTGGAAATGCTAAACACGTTAAAAAACCAGCCAAGTACGAGTCAGAACCGCACACATAGAGTTCCGTAACATCACACTAGATGGCGCTAACACGTTTGAAAAAAAACACGGTTTTTTCACTTTTTTTAATTTTTAGTATTTTTTATTAAAGCTGCAACAGAAATACATCATCTGTGAAAATTTCAATTGTCTACATATCACAGTTCTTAAAGTACAGCCTGGTGACAGACGGACAGATAGACAGACGGACAGCGAAATCTTAGTAATAGGGTCCCGTTTTTAACCTTTGGGTACGGATCCTTTTATCTTATCTTATCTTTGTAAGTGGGGGCTGCAGTTGCAGCGACACTTCGACCCAATGGGATCTTTTGTGTCTACCCCTATAACCTTTGCACCCCAACCTACTCGAAGATGTGCTGCATTAATGCAGCAATTCCGCTGATTGGAAGGTGCTTGTAGTCCTCCGGTGTTGGGTAGCCATCACCTAGGAGGTACATACGCTTGCTAGCCAGGACATCGCAGTGACACAGTAGGTGTTCCATTGATTCTATGTCTTCACCACAGGCCCTACAGGTCGGGTCGTGCGTCAGGCCGATTTTTTGCAGGTGTGCATTTGTGGCAAAGTGGCCCGTCAACGCTCCTGTTATCGCCCTGACTCGCGTCCTGCTGTTATTCCATATGTACTTGGTTGCCCCTGTGGTGACCTCACCGATGAAGAGCTTAGAGTGTTTATGTCCATCTCTGGATAGCCATGTCACTCTGTGTCTTCCCTCGGCCTGTTCCTTTAATGCCCTTATAATAGTGCTTCTTGGTAGCCCTATCCTCGGTTCTGGACCACACATTGCTGTTTGTGATCCCATTCTAGCCAGTTTGTCTGCTTCTTCATTGCCTTCCACTCCTACGTGTCCAGGGACCCAGACCAGTTGCAGTTTGTTGTGTCGGCCCACCTTATTGAGGACCTTTACACAATTTAGCACTAGCCCGGAGTCAACCTTGAAGGAGTCAAGAGCTTTAAGAACAGCTTGGCTATCGCTGAGAATATAGATGGTTTTGTCTTTGACTTCCTTGTCTATAATCTCATGTGCACATGCAATGATAGCATAAGTCTCCGCCTGGAAGACTGTTGCATATTGCCCTAGACTAATACTCGATGAGTAATCCTTAGCATAAACGCCTGCACCAGCACCAGACTCCATTTTCGATCCGTCTGTATACCATGTAAGAGTGTTTGGTCCTTGTTGTTTAAGTCCTTTACTCCATTCTTCCCTCGTAGGAACATAGATTTTATATTCTTTTTTGAATATGTGCACAGTCTGTATTTTGTCACATCCCATGCGCATAAGCCTTTCCATACCTGTGTCTAGTTGTAGATTGGTATGTCTGGTTTTGGGCATGTCAAAATTCTACATGCCATTTAACGATAACCTGTGTAGGGCCTTGGCCGCCTCTGTTTGAATGTGTATTTGAAGCGGCTTTAGATTTAGCAGCATTTCCATGGATGCAGTAGGTGTTGTACGAAATGCTCCGGTAATTGCCAGGCAGGCCAACCGCTGAAGTTTTGTCAGTGTTTGCCTGCACGCGCACGGATCCCTTAAAACGACCCTCATTGTGCAACAAATTAGAAAAATTTTGCATAAAATTTTTGATAAATTTTCCAAAAAAAGGTGTCACCGATTTTGATAAAATTTCTAAAGGGCTAACTCTGGAGCATACCCTATTAAAAAAAAAAGAATAATGAAAATCGGTTCACAATCTGCGAAGATATTGCTTAACACACACAAAAATAAAACATTCAGTGGAATTGAAGACCTCCTTCTTTATAGAAGTCGGTTAGAAAATACAACACATTTTGGAGGGCCTTCTACTAATGAAACTGAGCAACTTTTTTTACAAAATTTCTGAAACCGCGATCATTATTTTTTTGTGTACCTATCTATATAAATTTTGTGGTATATTTTTATCTAACCCTGTAGGTATAAAGATCAAATAATTTTCGGAAAGCCTTAAAGCTTTTATACAAGCCTTTATTCGTAAAGAGTTTTTATGCTCAAAAATCCAAATGCTCAATTCAATATATGGTTCAAAATTCAAAACACAAGATTGTTTTTCCTACAATTCTATTGAAAAATAAAAGACGATTCTGGGAACTCAATTACACGTCCAAAGTTCATCATCAGATTAACTTCAAAATACCAAAAGGATCTATTGTCACATTAAATAGGCATTTATTCCAAATTTCAGCTCAATCGGATCCCTGGAAGTCACTCTCAATTCGATCACAAAATTTGATCTAAACATACATACCTACATTGCAAGTTAAATAAAAATTAAAAAAAGATATTTTTAATTTTTCGTGTGACTGTAATAGAAATAAAATTGATCATCAAAAGGGACATCCATAAATCACGTGAGGTCAAAATAGAGGACAAGAGTTCGGCAAAATTTCAGCAAAACTTACAAAATGTAGGAACCGCGTTAGCTGGGAATTCTAGTCGTCACAATCCATAGTCAATTCTCTAAAAACATTTAAGACTCCGCATAGGTCAATCAGCTGATCGATTTATACAGGGTGTAAAAAATGGTGTAGGACCCGCTAACCGGGGGTCCTACTCGTCATACTGAAAAACTTTCCCCAAGGAACCCATTGTCAATTGACAAAAAAATGGACCGTCCATACAAAAATAAACAAAACTGGTCGATCGATTTGTATGAAGAGTTACATATTTTTTTTGCAATTTAAAAAAGTCAGAGAATAAAAGTAGTTCAGTATGATGAGTAGAAGCCTCAGTTAACAGGACCTACGCCAATTTTCTTACACACTGTATAAGGACTCCATTTTTAGGGTTCCGTACTAAAAAAAAACAGAACGCTTGTAGGATCACTCGTGCGTCTGTTTGTCTTTCCGTCTGTCTGTCACAGCCAATTTGGCCAGTCACAGCCAGCTCCAAATCTGGTGTAATCCTATGACCTGAACACAGAATAAATGTGCGAAGTATTTTTTTTAAATAAGGGTCATTTTCGAGGGACAAATTAGGAAATAAAAAAAATGAAAACCATACTGTGTCATACATCAAATGAAAGGGCTCATTATGAGAATCTCCAAAATATTTTTATTATTATTGCAAAATAAATAGTTTTGATTTTATACATGAAAGAAGACGAAAATTTACTATTCCATGATCACCAAAACTAATATGCCTAAAATTTTGAAAAAAAAAACAAAATATAGTTCATTGCTTGCAGATTACAGGAAAACCTATAAGAAATTCAATCAATTGAAAATTAAGTGGTAAACTCAATAATATAATACTTTCACTTACGGAGAAATGTTCACTAAAACACCTCTAAATAGCGCTAGTAGTCGTTAACTCGCGTCTTACTGTGTGGATTTCAAATGTGATATTTTGTATTTGACTTTGGCATTGTACGGAACCCTCTCCACGCGAGTTCAACTCGCACATGGCCGGTTTTTTTTTAATTGACTAAGGGTTTCATTAGTTACTTGTTCAGTATACTTAATTAGTAGAAATTAGTAGAAGCCACAGTTAACTAACACCCCGCATACCTCAGTACTTGCAACCTTTTACGTCCCGGGACACTTACCAGGAAAGTATGTCAAGTGCATCTGTCTGGGCCAGTCTGGGGTAAGAAATGATGACGCCATGTCGCTCAGTAGGCAATAGTCAATATATAGGTAGGTAGGTACCGACAACCCAGTACCGCATCAATACTTTTTAGGGTTCCATACTATTCCATACCCTCTTTTTTTTCTTACCTCTTAATAATTCATTAAAATAATGTAATTATCATGAAATCAATTAATAGTATCACATACCAACATTTAAGGTTGTATAAGGCGGGGTGTTGATTGCAACAGTTGTCTCTGTCTTTTTCTTGACGTGTAAAGAGTAAAGAAAATAACCACACTTTTTAACTTTTTCAACGATTTTTCGTTTCAATCATAAACTACAATGAAAGTATAAAAAATAATAACATTACTCATTACTCACTCATAAGAAATATTGTTGTATATTTTTTAAAATTTATACTTCAAAATATTAGTCATAACTAGATTTGAAAGTAACGGTGTAGACATACATATCTTTAGTTTTTTAGTTTTTTTTTATATTGAGCCAAAATTGCACAATCGTGTTTCTAATAGCTTTTGACTTTATGTAACATTATAAAGGGTATTTTTTCTCAACCTTGGGTTTTCTATCGATCGATGTTTGCGGCTCGTGCACCACTCACTCAAAAAGACGGTCATAAAAACGATGCCCACAAAAGCGGAGCCGCGGGCAAATGCTAGTAATTAATTACTACGAAAAATATGAATGTATAAAAATAGATAGGCAGGTTTTGAAAGAGGTTCCCATTTTTTTTCTGTTAGCGGTGCACTTTCAGTTTTGGTAACTTTTCGCAGCGCCCTGGTCCTGTGTCGGCTTGAGTTTAGTTTTTTGATAGAGGACTAAAATATGACACCATTTATACAGGTGTAGACAGTTAACATTTGACTGATCCGTGGTTTGACACTACAGCAGGGCCTCGATAGTTCGAACCCCAGCTAGTCCGAACGCCTCTATATTCAGACGAACCTCCTTCCCCCCGCGCAACCGCTGTGTCTCACAGTTTCTGTCTCGCAGTACCATGAATTGCGTCTTGCTTAAATACTTATAGGTACTTGTTTGGAATGGGCAGATGAATTCAACATATCTATACCCGAAAAAATCATCATCATCATATTAGCTCATATAAGTACGTCCCCACCGAGGGTCTCGAGCCTACCCTGAATTACCCTGGCGATCGGGACTAAGTCGACCACGCGGGCCTAGTGCGGGTTGATCGACTTCACACACAACCTGCGAGTTGTTTCGCAGGCGTGTGCAGGTTTCCTCACGATGTTTTCCTTCACCGTAAGAGCGTCGGATAAACGTACATATGAAATCTAAATTCGAAATCACATTGGTACGTGGCAGGATTCAAACCACGACCTCCCGGACAGGAGGCGGCGGCCCTAGCCGTTACGGAAAAAATACTGTTGTTTAAATTAAGGGATAAAGCATTTCCTAAGTCGCTAAATACTACTTGCACTACGTTGGTTTTTTTTAAAGTGTGATTAATAGCATTGTATCTAACATACATACTTTAATAAATACATTATAATGTTAAATATTTTTGTTTTATCTCAAAAAATGCCTTTCAAAATGTCTACATACTATAATCCGAACGCTTCGTGTATACGAACAGGGTACCTATAAATCTTCGGTGTTCGGATTATCGAGGCCCTGCTGTACAATGAAATCGTATCGACGTTGGTCCAGCCGTTTTAGAACTACGATGCCACCACGAGAAAGCTTATCTGCACCTTGAGCTTGGGAAAATATATTTTTTTAACTCAGATTAATATGTTGTGAAGTGCAAACTTTCACGCTAAGCTTTCACCGGCTTCCTGCAATCAACAAAAAAACATTATACTTACTAAGTATCAAAGAATAAAAACATATCACACATGATAAAAAAAATTAAAATCATAATAATTTGTATGGGAGGTAATTACCCTATTACTTTTTTAAAAATTTCAAACTATCTCGTGTACCTATATAATATAGGCCATTTAAATTTGTAGTAACCCACTAAGTTTTTGGAGTTTACTCCTTAGGAATCGATTTGCATATAAGGCGCCCGGTATGAAAAAAATATGAGGAGTAAAATCTAGTGATCGAAAACGTAGTTTGTTATATTCTCTTTGCGCGTTACGTTTTTTACGCGCAACCTATTGTGCGCACCTCTGTCACGTGATACAAAACAGTCAGGATTGGCTAAATCTGACAAAAAGAATATAAGTCACTACGAAATCTAAAATGAAGTCACAACACAGTAATCAAATCAGATCTGTTATTGTTGCAGTCGTACAATTTTTGATCTGATAAGATTTTAAAATTTGTGATTTTTATATAATTTGGTATTCCACTCCATCATGGGTGTCAATTTTGTGAAAGCAGATAGCAGAAACTTGCCCAAAGTGTACGCAATCATGTTCTTTAAAAATAACCCCGATTTTTATTCTGCAGAGCTAAGAAATGTAAAAACAGCAATGTAAGTACTATAAAATAATATAACACTACCTACGTAAGTAACCTTAATTCTGCTAAGGCGAAATAATAGTCTTTCTTTCAGTAGTAGTTTTTTAGGTTATAAAGAATAAATTTTGTTTACAGTAAGTAATTAGTTTGCATTTTCAGGGCTGCACGAGAATCTTATGGTGACGATGCTTACGTGAATGTTACTGGAAAAAAACCCGTCCTCTCGAGAGTAGGGACTACTATGAAATACGTCACTGTATATCAAATTTGAAAAAAAAAACAGCTCCACATCATGAAACCAGCACAGACCTTTTCCACGGGTTTCTTCAAGAAGAAAATGATGAATTGTGAACTTTTAAAGTATCAGAACGACTTTAAACACAGTGATGTTCGACAGTTTTCATTTCCTTATTCAAGTGAGTGATGATATAAAGAAAGATGTCAACAAATTACTAGAAACATTACAAGAGAAACTTAACAAAAATGCTCTTGATTTAATTGAAGAGTCAACACAAAACCAATGTTAGAGCCCTTTATGGTATGACCTAAGATATGTAAGTAATAAGTAATAAGTAATAATTCTTTATTTGCTCTTAAACATGGTGTAAGAAGATGTACAAAAAAAAAGATAGCTCTCATGTTCAGCCAAAGTAGAGATGGCATGCAAATGTATGTTTCACAGTTTCAGCATGCATATGTCAATATTTATAAAAATATATTTAAAACAAAAAACAAGAGATAATTAAAGACAACATGCAAATGACAATGTAAAAAAAATAAAAAATTATTTAAAATCAAAAAATTCCTGAATACTATAAAAGTTTTTGTCAGTTAGCCATGTATATAATTTTTTCTTGAGCATTGCATTATTTAATTCTTTAAATTCTGTAGGTATCTTATTAAAAATTTTTACGCACATGGCAAGGCAACTTTTATTGTATTTAGTTGATTTAGGAGTTTCTTCTAATACAAGCCTATGAATTTCTCTCTTAAGTCGTGGATTCACGTCATGCGCTCTTTTAAAAAGATCTCTGTGCCTCGTGACAAACATACATATTTCGTAAATGTACAGTGAGGGTAGTGGTAATAAGCCGTGTCTTTTAAATAGAGGCCTACAAGATTCGTCAGGTGGAATACCATAGATGGCCCGAATACTTTTCTTTTGGGCAATGAAGGCTCTGTTTCGGTTTGTGCTATTTCCCCATAATATTAGTCCGTAGCGTAATGATGATTCTACATATGCACGGTAGGACATAATGGCTGTTTTAACATTTGTTTTATTCTTAACTGCCCTTAAAGCGTAAACAAATTTATTTATTTTATTGCAGACGTTTTCCACTTGCAATTTCCAATTTAAATCCATATCTACCATCAACCCTAAGAACTTTGTATTAGTCACTTCCTCTATTTTGATTATATTCAGTTTGAAATTGTATTTTGTATTATATGTTTGATTGAATTGTATATACTTTGATTTCTGCAAATTGATCTTTAATTTATTTATGTCAAGCCAATTTATGATATTATTAACTGTATTATTAATGTCATTTTCGTGGTCACGGATTGTATTACATTTTTTGTCAGATGTAACAATAATAGATATGTCATCAGCGAATAATATACAATTGTGTGGAGTAAAATTTGTAATGTCATTTATGTACAATAGGAAGAGTATAGGTCCCAACACGCTTCCTTGCGGGACACCATATTTGTTGTGTCTATATTCAGAACAGTAGGATGTCATTTCTTTATTTTCGTCAATTTTTGAAATAGACACACATTGTTGTCTATTGTATAAATAAGATGAGATCCACTGGAGCACAGGTCCTCTTAGCCCTAAAGCTTCTAACTTTTGCAGTAGCAGTTCATGTGAAACATAGTCGAACGCTTTTGACAAGTCAAAAAAAAGTCCAGTTGTTAAATAGTTCTTGTTGAGACTACTAAGCACATTCTTGATAAGAGAATAATTTGCTAGAGTTGTGGATTTATGTTTTTGAAAACCATACTGTTCATTTTTGATAATATTAAATCTGGAACAGAAATCAATGATTCTCGCAAACATACATTTTTCCAGTATCTTCGACAGGATAGGGATTAATGTTATAGGACGATAATTATTCACGTCACTTTTACATCCTTTTTTATACAGCGGCTTAACAATTGAAAATTTGAGAACTTCAGGAAAAGTTCCAGATGAAAATGAAAAGTTAACTAAATGAGTTAGAACTTTGATTAGTTCATCTAAACTAGCCTTTATGATTTTTGTGTTGATTTCATCGTAGCCTTCTGAGTTGGTATTTTTTAATGAAGTAACTTCTTTTCTAACTTCCTGTTCTGACATAGGTTTAAGAAACATTGAATTTGAAATACTCGATCTCGTAATGTAATTTTTGGAAACAGAATTTACGGACGAGTTTATTGATTCAATGTAGTGTTTATTGAAGTTGGTAGCTATTTCGAGGGGGTCAGTCAATATTTTAGTGTCAGATTTTATACAAGAAATGTCATGGTTCATTTTAAATTCCGAACAAGTCTCATTTCGAACAATCGTCCATGATGCCTTACACTTATTTTTGTTGTTGTCAATAAATTTAATATTAGCATTCTTTTTAGATTTATATATACATTTTTTTAGTATATCGGAGTACCTAATATAGTTATTTTTATTTCTTAATGTCTTATTTATGTAGTATTTATACCTTAGTGTTCTTTTTGTTTTGCAGCTTAATCTTAATCCACGTGTTATCCATTTTTCGTTATGTCTATTTGTATTTTTTATTCTGATTTTAATTTTCGGGAAACAGAGGTTGTAGAATAGTTGCAGAAGTTCATGGAACGTTCTGAAAGCTGGATCAAACTCATTTTGTTTGTATATATCTGACCATGACAGACTTCCCAAACATTCTCTAAACTTACGTATGTTTCCGTGGCTATAGTCTCTCTTGTAAATATAATATGTCGCAGGTTTTTCAGCCGAGCGCTCTACTGGGAAAGTTAGTAATTGTGCTGTGTCATGATCTGAAAGATACAATGGAAGCACTCGCGCAGTTGCATCTTTGATGTTACTAAGTATGTGATCTATACAGGAAGCTTTTCTAGTAGGCACATTAATATGGATTTTCAGATTATAATTCTGAGCTAGAGCTTGCAGATGAGTGGTGATGTTTCCACCCTTAAGAGTGTTTATATTAATATCACCTGCAAGGACAATTTTCATTTTAGTACCATATTTCCTTAGTATTTCATGCAATACCTTGTCTAATTTTTCTAGAAAAGTTCTAGGATTAGAGGAAGGTGTCCTATAGATGCTTATTATTAAAAGTTTATGTACAGTTATTTCTATACCACAGCATTCGAAACTCTTTGGAGCTGCATGATTTTTCAATAGGGCTAGTTCCTTATATACTATCCCTTTTCTTACTAGAATACATGTTCCACCTCTACTCTTGTCTCTACAAAAGCAGGAAGCAACTTCATAGTTATTGATTTTTAGGTAATTTTCATAGCCGTTCTTTAAGAAAGTTTCTGAGAGGCATATTACGTCGGGTTTGTTGTTTGTTTCCTCTAATTCTTGCAGAGTTAGTTCCATAATTTCTAGTTTTGATAATACACTTGCAATATTTTGATGCAGTACTTTAAATTTGCGTTGATTGGCTTTCTTGGTTTCGAAAAAACTTTTTATCCTGCACTACAGGGAAGTAAAAAGGTATTGTCCCTTTTTTATTTTGATTTATTGTTATGTTTTCATTTGCAGAGCCCTCATTTACACATTTTGTTTTCATATTTTGAATACGATTAAAGAAGTATGGAATTGTTCCCTTCTTATAACTACCTGCATTGAGGTTGGACTGAGAGGTCGGCTTATTACGCATTACCAGTTTTTTGAGTTCACTGAGGTTTAGATATTTTTCATCATAATCTATACAGTCAATAACATGGTTAATATTCTTGCATTTTTCAAGTAGATTAGCATATTTAAATGTAACAAAGTAAGAATTTTTGTAGTTATTGCATACCTTTCTTATACATTTGTTTAAATTATTTATATTTATGTGAGGATTTTTTAAAACATTTAATACAATGACAGAGTTATTGTGAAACTTTTTTAATATGATAGTCAGTAGCGATAAAATTATTTTTAGATTTTTGTCATTTTCGCCTAGGCATATAACTAATTTATCGTTTAATCCTAGCTCTAAATTATGGCAATTTTTCATTACCTCCAGACTAAGTGCATTTGGCTTCGTTTCTCCAATTATTTGATATTTTTCATAGTTTGTGGTTTCTCTCAGGCGTAATAGAGTGGCAGCTACGCCAACACATTGTTGAGCACCATAGATAATTATTCTTTTTGCCAGCCCGCAGGTTTCCCTTGCAGTTGTTAGATCACTATTCCTAATTTGGGGTGACTTTGTGGACGTAGAAGACTCTCTTGGTTCAGTCTTTTGGTGAAATCTTACCGGTTGTCTGTTCAGTATTCCAAATTCAAAATTTTCCTGTTCGTTTTTTGACCCGCAGCTTTTTACTTTAGGAATATTGTTGCTTTGTGATGTTAAGCTAAATGTAGAAATAATATGATCCGTTGGTTGAAGTCTTTGTTGAAGCAAGTCGACTTCTTTATTAAGGTCTTTTATTTCATTCTTAGCTTGATCTAGTTCCTGTTGAAGATCTAAGATTTCTTTCTGGAGACGCAGAAATTTCCTTGCGTAGTCGGAGTTTGTTAGATCTTTCGATGCGGATTTAGATGGCGTAGACATAAAAGATTTGTTTAAGAGCTGCATGGAATACCTATTTTCCTTTTTAGTGCAGCTACTTGTGTTATTTCCTGATGGATATGATTGACAAAATCTTTTCAGAACATTATTCTCCTTCGTTAAATTATTTACTTGTCTTCTAAGTTCATTGTTTTCTAATATTGTGTTTTCCAGTTCTTCTTGAGTAGTAGCAAGAGTCGATTTAAGTTGTGTTATTCTGTCCTTCATTTCTTGAACTGTAGCCATGTCTTTCACTGTATAGTCCACGCTCTTTGATAATTTTGTTGGTGACGTAAATAATTCATCTGTAGTATCAAGTTCACTGAGAATATGGGAGTCATCATCGGTACGAGGTGTTAGGATGATCTCAGTTGTGGACGATGTAGACTTGTTACCCTGAGTATCATTGTAATCTGATGAGTCGACTATTGGTGGTACTGTTTTGCTCGATGATGGTTTTGGAAGAATATGGGGGTCATTTGTACGAGGTTCTAGAGTAATCTTTAGTGTGGATGGTGCGGACGGTGCAGGCTTTTCACCCTGAGTATCTTTGTTGTCTGATGGACCCACTATTGGTGATGATACTGTTGTGCTCGAGGATGATATTTCAGGCAGCTTCACTCTAAGCGTCATATTGGAGTGACCTTTGTTTCGCGGATTGGAAGCTTTTTGAATAGCTGCGCATGATCGACAATTCCACTTCTTTCTAGATTCATGGTCCATTAATTGATAAATTTTTTCAGAAAATCCGATGCAGTCGAACTCGTATGCATTTTTACATATGGAGCATACTATTGCACTTTTTGGGTCAACACCAGCTTTGCATATGTGACACCTTACTGGTGTTGGCTTTTTGCGGCCATTTTTTGAATTTCCTCTCGCTGACATTCTGTTCTATCACTTATATATCCGAATGTGCTCTTCTTAACTATGCAGCACGTTTTTGAACGCAGCCTTTTTTTGTTATGTTGGCACAATCTCAGATCACTCATGTAACAGCTGTCCATGAAGTCATCAAATTGGTTGTGGGGGCCAAAGAGAATATAACAAATTAACGTTTTTTTTTTATCCAATCAGCTGGTTTATTATTGTGAATGTGCTGTGATTCGTGTAAATAATAGTTAAAATTCAAAAAAAAACTGGTTGATAACAGTTAAAAATTTCGTACCTTGTGAATAAAAATGGTGAAAAGCGTCGTTGTTTGGAAGGAAATCGGTGGATCACTTCACTTGGAGGTTATGTCTTAGCGTAAGTACACAATTCCTATAAAATTATCACTTTTTCTAGAATTATTATGAAAATTATGAAGAGCTCTCTTGCCCACGTCTTTGGTCTTTGGAAGCCATATTGAAAGTCGTATAACCGCATCTAAAGCATACGAGGTTAGTCGCTGCCAAACACCAAATGGATCATTAGTAGCTGCGACCATGGGAGCTAAAACACCTAACACATCAGCTATGAAAAGAGGCCGGAAATTGGAATGATTAGTTATAAAAACTGTGCAGAGTAAACTTAAAACTAAAGTCAAGCCCTGTTTTGTGCCTGTTTAGACAATCTTACTTAAGTAGTAAACTCCAGTCGTGCGTCGGAGCTGACACACACACTTTTTTTTTTCATAATCAATAGAGCAGTTTTATGTCAATTTTCCTGGGTACCTGGGTTTGTATGGGAGGTACCCTTTTCAGATTTTTTTTATCCACAATTGGTAAGCTTTTGACATCATCTCACCTGATGATAAGTGACGATGATGCTGAAGATGGAAGCGGGCTTACCAAGATTCTCCATCGCAATGGGGAACTGGCTTCAAATCGAAACACATCAATGCTGTTAACATTTATGCTTGGCGGCAAGACTTATATATGATGCTGGTTGCTAGCCAGGCGGGCTTAGAAAATGCCCTTCCACAAACCAAACCGAATCTTTTGAAGCTAACTCCTTAGATTTTTCCTGGAATAGTGAACTAAGCGGTATAGTAGAACTTATTAAGTCCCAGTTTCATTAAAATCGGTAGAGCCATTTTTGAGAAAAAAAACAAACAAGCTGTGTTTTTATGACAGGTGCCTTATTTTTTTCTGGAAAATATATTTATTTATTTATCTGTTTAATTCAGGTAAATAATACTTACTCGTATACTCGTATATACACTAGCTGTCCCGGCGAACTTCGTACCGCCTTATACTAAACTACACTACACTGCACTACACTACACTACACTAGGTACACTAAACACCACACACCACAATCCACACACCGCACCCCGCACCCCGCACCACACCGCACACCGCACACCACACACTACCCACTACACTACCCTACACTACACTACTGTTTATAGATAATGCAAATTTTTTTAGGTCTTTTTTTAAACCTTGGGTTACATTATTAGAGTTTTAGTAAGGATCCCTATTTTTTTGAAAATATAATATAGCCTTTATCAACCGTGGATAGTGTAACTTCCTAACTTTTCAAATCGGTCCAGTAGCTTCGGAGCCTATTCATTGCAAACAAACAAACAATCAAATCTTTCCTCTTTATAATATTAGTATAGATTAAATATTATTGAGCGCTAAGCATAGATAGGTACTGTTTCGGTGATAGTGGTCTTGAGGCTCCCACGGAATCTCCGGAACCCCACCCTTCGGCAAAAAGACCTCCCTGGTGAAGGACTCCAGGTGCTCCGTCGGGACTTGCACCACAAACCACTTGAAATGTGGGTTGCATGGGAGGTTCCCCTAGAGACTGCAAGAAGTCTGCAACGGTTTGGAAGGCGAGCACCACCAGTACGGCATTCGCCCAAGCTCCCGCGGAATCTCCGGAATACCACAGCCTTCGCAAAAAAGTCCACCCTAGCGAAGGAGTCCAGCTGCTCCGTCGGGACACGCACCATAAACCACTTGAAATGTGGGTTGCATGGGAGGTTCCCTTAGAGACTGCAAGAAGTCTGCAACGGTTTGGAAGGCGAGCACCACCAGTACGGCATTCGCCCAAGCTCCCGCGGAATCTCCGGAATACCACAGCCTTCGCAAAAAAGTCCACCCTAGCGAAGGACTCCAGCTGCTCCGTCGGGACACGCACCATAAACCACTTGAAATGTGGGTTGCATGGGAGGTTCCCTTAGAGACTGCAAGAAGTCTGCAACGGTTTGGAAGGCGAGCACCACCAGTACGGCATTCGCCCAAGCTCCCGCGGAATCTCCGGAATACCACAGCCTTCGCCAAAAAGTCCACCCTAGTGAAGGACTCCAGCTGCTCCGTCGGGACTTGCACCACAAACCACTTGAAATGTGGGTTGCATGGGAGGTTCCCTTAGAGACTGCAAGAATTCTGCAACGGTTTGGAAGGCGAGCACCACCAGTACGGCATTTGCCCCGGCGACTGAGGCTCTGCAGCAGGGTATCATGACTTACCATGAAGAGTGTATGTCTGAACTATGGCGTGTAGTAGACCAAATAAAGATATTATAATGTACAGAGTTTTGTCATAATCGTTAGAGCCATTTTTGAGGAAAAAATAATAAAAGCGTCGGTGGCGTAACGGCTAGGACCGCCGCCTCCTGTCTGGGAGGTCGTGGTTCGAATCCCGCCACGTACCAATGTAATTTCGATTTTATATTTTATATGTACGTTTACCCAACGCTCTTACGGTAAAGGAAAACATCGTGAGGAAACCTGTACACGCCTGCGAAGAAACTCGCAGGTTGTGTGTGAAGTCGACCAACGCGCTCTGGGCCCGCGTGGTCGACTAAGGCCCGATCGCCCTAATTCAGGGTAGGCTCGAGCCCCTCGATGGGGACGTATACGAGCTGAAATGATGATGTGTGTACTGTAGTGGCAACCCTAAAAAATAAACATAGGAGAAATCTGAAAAACATGATATTACCATAACCCAAATTTTACCAAAATCCGTCCATTAGGTTGGGAACTAGAGCACCATGCGGACGTGCGCACACAATACACACTCACACTTAACACTTACACACACATCACCCACACACAAACGCGCGCGAATGCACGCACGTGCACAACAAACAATCTTCATTTTTAATAACGAAAGGTCACTTATTTGTTTCATTAAATGGAACGTGAAGCGAAAAAAGAAGATATCAACAAAAACAGAAATTCAGAAATAAGATCACTTTTCGTTTGCTTATTCCACTGTTAAGAAACACGATATCGCTTTCAGGCCCCGGGCAAAATGGAAATTTATCTGGGAGCGAATTATGTCTTTCTATTGTCACAGTATTACAATATAGCGGCTTACAGTAGCGCAACGAATGTACTTACGCAGAGCAACGGAAGGATACTTGCGGGGTAGCGGGCGGCGGGGCACAGCCTGGCAAACTCGCGGAGTTTTTATTCTTTAAATGTCTACCTGGCTACAAAATAGTACTGCTAGTACCTACGTCGGTGGAGGCATCGTGCGACATCAAAGGCGTTGCGCTACTGTGAGCCATATCGTAATACTGTGCTATTGTAACTGTCGGCTACTCTAGTTTCATTCCAATAAAAACAAGATGAGATATACTGGGTAGGTATTAAAGCTCCAAAATCTACAACAAGTAGATTGTACAGCCACGCTGTGCTATTTTTTTTCTATTCACAATTGGTAAACCCTTGACAACATCTCACCTGGTGGTAAGTGACGATGTTGCCGAAGATGGGAGCGGGCTTACCAAGATTCCCCAACGCAATGGGGAACTGGCTATCTTATCTTCGTGCCGGAACAAACCAATGATATCAACATTGATATTTGGCGGCAAGACTTAGATAAGATGGGCATACTTTCTCGCGAAGGCTTTACCGTCTGTCGTAGTCAAGCATGCACAAATCGAGATAGGAATAGGTAGGGGTTATTTACCTTAACTTTGAGGAACCGAGACGATAATTGGAGACTTCCTTTGTATAATTTTTTTTTTCGGGATATGACTGTGTCCCGGGATACGGGACATGACTTAAATACATTAAAAAATAATGTTATTCAGCATTGGTTTATGTTTACCTAAAGTTTGTCATCATCATCATCATATCAGCCACAAATCGTCCACTGCTGGACAAAGGCCTCCCCCAAGGATTTCCACGACGACCGGTCTTGCGCTGCCCGCATCCATCGGCTTCCCGCGATCTTCCCCTAAAGTTTGTAAATAGATATTAATTGTTACAACCACAAAAATTTTTAACGGTATCTTAAGCAATGTTTTATTTCAATATTGAGTGCTTTGAAGAGTGTTGTATCTATCTATAACTCTATCAGTAATATAATATTAAAATGGTAAAAGAAAATGATACCAAGGGAATATAATATTATAATATGAAAGCAATAGGAGGCCTTTGTCCAGCAGTGGACGATTTCCGGCTGATATGATGAAGATGATGAAAGCAATAAATAAAAGGTACAGAAGGAATAACTTAAATTGCAAGTTATACTCTACCACAGATGAGATACTAGTTACTCTACGTTTTATGTTTACGTTAGGAGACTTCTATTTATTTATTTTACTGTGAGAGATGCAATTTTCACTAAAATTATAATATTGATAAATTAACCTTTAAAGTAGCACATTTAGTACCTGTGCGGACTAGCGATTTGTTCGGCGATATCTCAGTGATTTTACTCTTGATTTGCAGGCCGCTTGCTCGTCCCACAATCTATATCTCATATTAAATCGCTGAGAAATCGCCGGACGAACCACTAAAAATTATTTAAAATTTAGGTAAACGTAGACCAATTATGCTGAATAACATTAATTTTAAATGTACATAAGTCATGTCCCGTATGAGGTTCCTCGAAGTTTAGGTAAATAAGCCCTACCTATTCCTATCTCTAAACAAACATTACACTAAGTAGCAAAGAATTAAGTTAAATATCAGACTTGATGAAAAAATTACAATTAATATTGGGTTTGTATGGAAGGTATCTTACTCAGATTTTTCCTGGAATAATTAACTACCCAGTGCAGCAGGATTTATTGTGTCCTAGTTATTAACAAAGTTTGATTAAAATCGGTAGTGATATTTTTGAGAAAAAGTAACTTACAACCTGGATTTGTATGGGATGTACCTTACTTAGATTTTCCTTGGAATAATGATCTACCGCGTGCTGTAGCGAAAGCCATATAAAGTTATAATAACATATCAAGTTTCATAAAAAAAATACACCCATTTTTGAGTAAAAACGAATAAATGATCTTTTACTATGGTGGCAACCCTAAAAACTCAAGATAGGGAAAATAAAAAAAACCGGCTGGTGATATAAAAATAATATTGCCCTACCCCAAATTTTGTTTGTGACATTCATTAGGAGGTGTTGCCGTAATCGCCACGCTTGGCAGGCGGGTTGGCGATCGCAGTGTTGTTGCAGATTGGCTGCAAGTCACGGAAAGACGCCGCTGCTGCCCATCCTCCGGTTTGAGTCCCTGTATGTTGAGGGGAAAGAATCGCAGATACACAACTAATTAGCAAAGCTCGACATAGTACCCTGGAGAAAACTCATTAACACGCTCGTGAACCGCTTGCGACCCGCGTACCACGCACCTTCGAAGACAGTCATAGATTCTATGATTACGCGGGCGAAGCTGGCAGCCAAAATTTGTCTCTATATACATATTTGGGAATTATCCTTAATTGCATTTAAGAAACATTTGGTAACAACAATTACGAACTTTTCTTCGAAATAGAAGTGTTTGTCCCTTATTTCTTAGAGAATAATGTTGAAAATACACCCTTCTCCTTCTAGTTTATGAAAATATAGTTTGTAATCCAAAATGATAATAAAACTGTATGAAAAGAGGGTTCACTTAAGAGCTACAAGAGCACTATTAGTTTATTTTTATTGGGCCCTCAATGAGTTAATGGACACTCCAAGTAATTTAACAAATTTGTTGAGAAAATATTACTTTCTTTATGAACAGGAAATAGAAATAACGTTCAAATTGTATAAATAGGTAGGTACATACAGTACAATCAACGTCAAAATAAAGAAGCGACGAGAATTTGTGGCATGTAAAGGAAAATGTATTTGCTCATTCATGTCAGCTCATATACGTCCCCATCGGGCTCGAGCCTACCCTGAATTAGGGCGTATACAGGCCTTAGTCGACCACGCGGGCCCAGCGCGGGTTGGTCGACTTCACACACAACCTTCGAGTTTCTTCGTAGGCGTATGCAGGTTTCCTCACGATGTTTTCCTTCACCGTATAAAAGCGTCAGTTAAACGTTAAAATTCAAAAACACATTGGTACGTGGCAGGATCGAACCACGGCCTCCCGGACAGGAGGTAGCGGACCATGCCATTACACCACCGACGCATTTGCTTATTAATTAAATCAAATCATCATGATCATATCAGCTAGCGGCTTCCTACATCCTTTACGGTCGTCGGTCCACCGAGTAGGAGGCTTGCCCACGCTACATCTCCCAGTTTGCGGTCGCCACTCGAGGACTTTACAGCCCCAACGGCCATATGTTCTACAAGCTATGTGCCCCACCCACTGGTACTTAAGTATAACCATTATGTGAGCTATATCGATTACCCTGATTCTCTTACGGATATCCTCATTTCTTTAGTATCATACAATACAATACTCATTATTGCAATACAGCATAAAAATAATAAAACAAATACGAAAAAAATACTATACAATAGGGGGCGTTATTGCGTGGTAGCAATTTCTTCCAGGCAACTTTATCTTAATGCTATTGAGCTAGAAGCTTAAAATTTTCCCGAAATCATGAAGATTCACTTAAATCATCATCATATCAGCCGAAAAACGTCCACAGCTGGACAAAGGCCTCCCCCAAAGAGATTTTACAACGACCGGTCTTGCGCAGTAAGGTTGGGGCAGTAAATTTCTCGAGTAACGATACGGAAGACTTAGCGTAGGCAGTCCTCCCATTTGGTGGACCGACGACCTGGTGAAAATCGCGGGAAACTATGGGATCCAGGCAAATTTTAATGTTTAGTTTAAAAAAAGTTTTACCCTTCCTGATAAGAACTATGGTCTTGTTTTAGCGAACAGACATTTGGAAAAGTTTTTAAGTATGGATGTTTGTTACTCTTCTACGAAAAAACTATTGAACTTATCTGGCTGAAATTTGGTAGGTAGATAGATTAGAACCTGGATTAATACACAGGCTACTCATTTCCACGCTCGCGAGCCACTTGCGGCTCGCGCACTGCGCACTCTCAAAGACAGTCTTAGAAACTATGTTCACGCGAGAGTTCTCCTAGTAATTTTGCGCTTTAAATGTACCATTGGTAAGCCCTTGGCATCATCTCGCTTGATGGTAGGTTACGATGATGCCGAAGATGGAAGCGGGCTTACCAAGATTTCCCAACGCCATGAAGAACTGGCTATCTTATCTTCAAGCAGGAACACTTCAATGTTGTTAACACTGATGTTTGGCAGCAAGTCTTAGATTAGATGGTCGTAACTAGCCAGGCGGGCTTAGATGAATATCCTTCCACCAACCAAACCGAGTCTTACAAGTTGACCCCACCGGGGATCGAACCCGCGACCTGCTGGTATGAAGTGAATGGACTAACCATTACGCCGCGGAGGCGGTTGACTTGCTTTTGTGTAAAAAAATTCAATAAATCGGCAAATTCTTTTTCAAGAAGTACCTAGTAATTTTAAGTTTGTATTGGAAACTTTTTTGTAAATACGCTCTTAAAACCCCCCATAATTTTTTTTAGATGGGTCAAAGGATTTTTTCCCAATTTTGGTCATTGGCAACACTTACTAATTCCTAAAACTCTTAAAATGGTGCCTGTCATACAATAAAAAGTTTGAAATATTTTTTCTCCTTAATAGCGCTAAATAGGTATATCTATCAAAATAACGCAATCAAGAAAACTTACTAGTGTCTTTAATATTACAATAGTGAAAACCCAAAGGTATCTGAATAATGTTTGACGCTCCTGCGAGAAGATATGCTCTTCATGAGTGCAGTATATTTTCATATGATCTTATAATATGCAACACTTACTAATTCCTAAAACTCTAAAAATGGTGCCTGTCATACAATAAAAAAATTGAAATATTTTTTCTCCTTAATGGCGCTAAATATGTCTATCAAATTAACGCAATCAAGAAATTTTACTAATGTCAAAGTATGTATATGAGTATAAACATAAAGTATGGACACTCCCTGCCGCTCTCTAGATTGCGACCTCGCCCCTTCGTCGCCGAAATTGATACAGATTGGTTACAGTTTGCTGTCGAAGGTATAGTATTTCGCCGCCATTTTGTTAGTTCCGTCATTCCTTTTTTGAAATGTCATTTCTGGCCCGTTGTATGAAGTCTTCAGGGTGTGCTATTGTCTTTAATATTACAACAATGGTATATCTAGAAAACCCAAAGGTATCTGAATAATGTTTGACTCTCCGGCGAGAAGATATGCTCTCCGTGAGTACAGTATATTTTCATATGATCTTATAAAAACAATATTTGTTTATCTACCCCTAGGCATTTCAGCTTTCAAGTGCATCATTATTTATTACTTCGAGTTAAAAGCTCACGAAACAGAATCACCCCTTAGAAGGGGTGCTCGGAAAAAAAAACAAATTCAAGTGCCTCTCCTGCTTCAGTTTGCGAAGACACGTCTCTAACGTGGGAGTCAGTTTAAGGCGGTAATATTACAGATTTTCGTTATTTTTGACGTCAATTACTCCTAAACAATAGAAAACCAACAACAAACAACCAATAAACAACAACATAAAGACTCAAAACTAATATAAATATACATTTTACTCTACAAAATTATTTATTATTATATATACTTATATTGTAATATACTCTTCAAATATTTTTGTGCCCAAACTGGGTCCATGAAGCACTTTAATTGTCTCTAACACCTGTAAAAACTCATGGATGCAATAAATAACTGAGTATTGAAACCCAAGGTTGAAAAAAAATACCCTTATAGTTAGTTGATGATGTTCCTTAAAGTCAAAAGCTATTAGAAACACGATTGAGCAGTTTTGGCTCGATAGAAAAAATCCCAAAGATAGGTCTACACCGTTAACTTCAACTCTAGTTATTACTAATATTTTGAAGAATAATTTTTAAAAATATACTACAATATTTGTTATGATAATACAGCGAGATAAGTTATTAATTTTTATACTTTAATTGTAGTTTTTGATTGAAACGAAAAACCATTAAAAAGTGAAAAAGGGTGGTTATTTTCTTTACTATTTACACGTAAAGAAAAAGCAGAGACAACTGTTTCAATCAAAACATCGCCTTAAGTTTCGATGGCTGGGTTAAAATTGAAGCAAACTTAGCAATATCCACTTGTAATCTAGAAACTTTAAATGCATTCTTTTTGTAATACATAACTTTATTTTGGTCGAATAATGAAATTGTAGCAGAACCAGTAATATCCTACACAAAACAGACATTTTAAACTCAGGCTGTAGCAGAAACAGCATCATCTCAAGTGATTGAGACAAAGACAGCATATCCCTTTAGATCAATCCTATAAAGATTGGTGCAAAAGTAGCAACAGTCACACTTTGTATGAGGAAACACCTGTTTAACAATATCCCACAGGATAGAGTACGTAAACAAAAAAAAAACTCATCTTTACATGTAAGGGGTACCCTATTTTTTTTTACTGATTTTATATCATTACTTCAGCTTAATAGCTGTAATAGTCTTAAAAAAATGGGCCGACGCACGGACAGACAGATGGACATGGTATTTGTCCATCTGTCTGTCATAAGGGTTTGACATCTACTAGGTGAAATTCATGTAATTTCCCATGAAACTGTATAATAATCTGAATAATAATCTACGCGTGAAACTAAAGCAGTTTAGCGTTTGGGCAATTTTGAGCATTTTTGTAAGGAATCGAAATCTTTTTTTTGGGAATAGATTGCGGCTGTCTTGGAGAAGACTGTTCAGTATAATGAGTAGAAGACATAGTTAACGGCTCCTATGCCATTTTTGTTACGTACCTAAACGTAACTCTACTAACTGAAGATGAAGAAACTATGTACGTCCTACTCGTAGATAACCAAACTCTCTCGTCTCATTACTTACCCTGCCGGGGACCCGAACCCGCTACCCTTCGGAAGCCGTGCATCACAACTGCACCTAGACAGTAATAAATAAATCCCTAACAGCCAAAATCAATATTCGAGAGACAGGGGGAGGCTGGGGTGGTGGACCGTTCCGCTTTGCTCTTAACTTTCGTTCGACTGAAACATTATTTCGGTATTAAGTGGGACCTACCACGGGTCTGCGACTATAGACCAAGGGCACACATAGGGTCAATCGGATTAAAAAATATATTAACTTGATTTCAATTTTATAGCCTTGATAAAACATTACAAAAGAAAACTTATAACAATCACAATGTTAATTTTATAAGGTGATTACAAAAACAACAAAAAATGCCAAAAAGTAGTCATTTTTATACATACACGTCATGAACTAAATTAATCTAACATAAAAATTATTTGAGTCCGAAGTAGTGGAATGTAACGCGTCAGTCATTTCCTTGCTAAATCAAAGCGTAGCATAACTAGGTACTGTTCTTGTGCCATACCCGGAGCAAGTACGAATTACAATAAAAAACAATAATAGCATGCATAAGAAAATAAATCAAAAAGCACTACACATAACATAACATTAACATTTCACAATACATCAGGGAACTACCGGATAATAGAATTAAACAGATTGCTTCTTAAATTTTTATTTTACCCTGTTACGAAATTCCTGGTCAATAAAAATTAGACACTTAATTACCTATTACATTTGTTATGTTTACATGCCATAAACTACATAGATGATGTTTTTTTATTGATTTCTAAGACCACAAACTGAACCTAACTACCTGGTTCAAGAGTAAATAAAAGTTATCATTCTGTAAACAACTTATTTTATCAAGTCGAGATAAGACTGCACTGAATCTACATTGTATGGTACCTTTTCAGTGATAGGTACAAACTATTGTATTTTAAAAACTACTCAATATTTCACTTGTATGTACTTATCACTGAATAAACATTTATTCTCTTTTATTCCATTCAATTCTATAACAAAATGTCAGTTTCAAGTTATCGAAAGTATGTCAAATTAAACATTACATCATCATATCAGCCGAAAGACTTCCCTGCTGAACAAACGAACGTCCAGCACTGCCTCCATCCAGCGGCTTCCCGCGACCTTCGCCGGGCCATCGGTCCACCAAGTAGGAAGCCTATCAACGCTACATCTATCGATGCGTGTTCACCACTCGAAAACTTCACTGCCCAAACGTCCATCTGTTTCACGCACTATGTGCGCTCCTAACTGCCACTTAAGCCTAGCAATTCTAAGAGATATGACAATAAATTTGGTTCTCCTATAGATTTGTTAGTTTATGATTCGATCACGCAGCGAAACTCTGATTGCCCTTTGGGTGCCCTTGAGCCTTATTTTAAGGCCCATAGTAATTGACTATGTGTCGGTTCCGTATATGATCACTGGAAACACCACTGGTCACCTAGTCAAAGAGTAAATAAAAGTTCCGATTCTTAATTTGCAAATAACTTGTAAATTACCAAGTCGGGAGCCGGTACGTTTCTTTTACTATAATATTGACCATATGGTCAAGGGGACCGATAGCTTAGTCTCGGATTCTGGATTACGAAGCAGGATGGGCCGTAGGCGTCATCATTTCGTTGTTTGGTTTATCTTACGATCCATTCACCATATTCGAGAAGTACTCAGTCGATAATAACAAAAGCATTTGCATTTTTGATCAATGATTTAATCATTCAACACAGTAATTACAGGGTATGATTTCTCAAAACACGTATGCGGAATCAGACATGACGAATTGTCGTCAGTGGCTTCGTAGCCACAGTATTCTCCCATTATCGTATTTCAAAAGTAAAACCTGGATTACGATGATCAGGCTTCTATATTTAATTCACAATAATTTTCTTCAATTTAATGCACACAAACACTGGATGGATGTAACCCGGAAACGCGGTGAATATTCGACACGAGGCTAGCTTCCACGAGTGTGCGATTTCGCTATAAGACGAAAAATGCGCGGCCTGAGCCTGGCACCATTTTGGTTACTTCGGTTAGGTTGGCTAATCTGTCATGGCATACCAACATCATAAACATTTAATTTTGTGTTTGCAACTTCGTATCAACTACACCCAAGCTGCAATTTGATGTTTCCTTAGGTATAACAGTTCATATTTGCTCTTAGTATGCAAGGACAATCACAGGTGGCGCTATTCGCTAAGAAGGTACACTCATACACTGAAATGATTCTAAATTACGTTAGATGTCAAGAAAGTACAATCAAAAGACGCTAGATTGATTTTCTACGATGAACCAGCAATGGTGCCTTCATTCTTTGACATACATAATACAACCTAACGACCTTATTTGTTCTATATCAATGAGTTTATTTTGACATTAACTTATAATTATGTCTTGTGTAATATCAACCAACCCGCACTGAGCCCGCGTGGTCGACTAAGGCCCGATTACCCTAATTTAGGGTAGGCTCGAACCCCTCGGTGGGGACGTATATGAGCTGATATGATGATGATTATAATTATGTGCATTTTTAATATTTTTTAATTATGAAATCATGTATAATGTAATTAATCTTTTACAATCAGAAAGAGTGTAATATGAACCTATTTTGAATAAACATTTTGAAATCTTGATGTTGATACAAAATCAAAATCAAAATAAACATTTAGGTAGGTATCATTTTAGATTTTTCAGAGCAGCGGACAGACCCAAGCAGAACAAACTGTTCGCACTGGGATGGGGGCGCGAGTGTCATTTACCTGCCTTCATTAAGCCTACTTATGTACCTGTGTTTGCACAGATTGTCACATTTAATATTATCTATACCTACCTATTGCTACCCGTGTTTATACGGGGTGATGTTTAGTCGCTGGTCTTGTAGAAGCTTCCCATAAACTGGAAAAGTTTTCTCAATCATATTATATAAATGAGCAATCCTTGTAATTGGTTTATCAGAAACGGCTCTAAAGATCACGATGAAATTTACTATAAGAGGGTTTTGGAAGGCAAAAATCGATCTAGTTAGGTTAGGTATAATTATCGATTTTCAGTCTAGCGGACGGACCCAAGCAGAACAAACTGTTCGCACTGGGATGGGGGCACGAGTGTCATTTACCTGCCTTCATTAAGCCTACTTATGTACCTGTGTTTGCACAGATTGTCACATTTAATATTATCTATACATCCTATCGGCGGAGACTTATATATAGCACTGTATTTATTTATAAGTTTTATATACTATTTAATATTTTGCTGTTAGTCTTCCTAAAATAAATAAATAAATAATAATACCTATTCCTACCCGTGTTTATTCGGGATGATGTTTAGTCGCTGAAAAGTCTTGAAGAAGCTTCCCATAAACTGGAAAAGTTTTCTCAATCATATTGTGTAAATGAGCAATCCTTGTAATTGGTTTACCAAAAACGGCTCTAAAGATCACGATGAAATTTACTATATGAGGGTTTTGGAAGGCAAAAATCTATCTAGTTAGGTTAGGTATAATTTTAGATTTTCAGTCTAGCGGACGGACCCAAGCATTACAAACTGTTCGCACTGGGATGGGGGCGCGAGTGTCATTTACCTGCCTTCATTAAGCCTACTTATGTACCTGTGTTTGCACAGATTGTCACATTTAATATTATCTATACATACCTATTCCTACCCGTGTTTATTCGGGATGATGTTTAGTCGCTGAAAAGTCTTGTAGAAGCTTCCCATAAACTGGAAAAGTTTTCTCAATCATATTATGTAAATGAGCAATCCTTGTAATTGATTTATCAAAAACGGCTCTAAAGATCACGATGAAATTTACTATATGAGGGTTTTGGAAGGCAAAAATCGATCTAGTTAGGTTAGGTATAATTTTAGATATTCAGTCTAGCGGACGGACCCAAGCAGAACAAACTGTTCGCACTGGGATGGGGGCACGAGTGTCATTTACCTGCCTTCATTAAGCCTACTTATGTACCTGTGTTTGCACAGATTGTCACATTTAATATTATCTATACATACCTATTCCTACCCGTGTTTATTCGGGATGATGTTTAGTCGCTGAAAAGTCTTGTAGAAGCTTCCCATAAACTGGAAAAGGTTTGTCAATCATATTATGTAAATGAGCAATCCTTGTAATTGGTTTATCAGAAACGGCTCTAAAGATCTCGATGAAATTTACTATATGAGGGTTTTGGAAGGCAAAAATCGATTTAGCTAGGTCTCATCTCCGGGAAAATGTATTTTTTCGAGTTTTTATTTTTCAGTTTCTGCGCAATAGGTATAATATTTTGAAGAAACGAGGCCGCTCTACCGGCTATGAAGGCTAGCCCCAATTCAATCAGACCTGGGTTCAAACCCCGGCTACGAAGTAACTATTTAGTAATCTGTGCCCCGGCGGTTATGGGTTTTTTCATGTTTTGGGTTTATTTTGTTAATTAAAAATACTAAAGTATGGCAAGCAAACTAATTTGTTTTCAAACTCCATTGTCAAACAAAAAAATATATTATTATTTCCTATGCCTAGGAGACTCGGTCGCCCACTAATGCAATTTTTTTTACCACAATTGGTAAGCCATTGACATCATCTCACCTGATGGTAAGTGGCAATGATACTGAAAATGAAAGCAAGGCTTACCAAGATTCTCCATCGCAATAGGGAACTAGCTATCTTATCTACAAGCGGGAACATATTATCAAAGCTTTCAACAGTGATGCTTGGCGGCAAAACTTATATAAGATGGTGGTTGCTAGCCAGGCGGTCTTAAAAAATGCCATTCCACCAACCATACCAAGTCATAGAAAGTTAGACTCCACCGGGAATCGAACCCGAGACCTGTTGTTACCATCACGTCACGTAGGCGGTCGAAAAATAGTAATAATTAGGTCAAGGTCCTACTTGAAGGACCAAACTGCAGAAGCACAGATTACTAAATAGTTACAGAAGTCATTCAGATCCGAGATCAATTCATAACTCATCTGCCCAGAAACATTTATTCAAGAACACAAAACAGAACGAAACACAAAATAAATAAAAAATGCTGAGACACTTTATTATGATTTCTACCTACAAAGACCTTAATTAACTAACTAAATATTTTCGAAAAATAGAAAAGCTTTTTGCTACAAGGTTTTATTTAAAAAGAGTTTTTATGCTTTATAAGCCAAATACTCACGGTGCCAAATGTGTATTTATGTCGCAGGATAATAGCAAAATCCGTCGTTTCGCGAAAATCCTAGGAATATTGCACACTATTGTGTAGAAAACTCCGAATAAAACCAAGACTTTGGAAAATTCCTACGGAAACGGGAAAAAACGGGATCTGCGCGAGCAACGCCGCTGGACATTTGCTAGTATCTCATAAAATAAATCTATCTATGTATTCGCTAGTGGGCAATAAAATAAACGTGCCTCTCATTTGTACAATACAATTAATTAATAAGGACCTTGATATTTATAGCAAACTAGCTGTCCCGGCGAACTTCGTTCCACCTTACACTACACTACACTACCTTACCCTACCCTACCCTACCCTACACTACCCTACCCTACACTACACTACCATACACTACCCTACACTACTCTACCCTACCCTACCCTACCCTACACTACACTACACTACCGAACCCTACACTACCATACACCATAAAACCTTCTCCTGACAATAACGAACTCAACAAAAAAAGAATTAGCGAAATCGGTCTAGCCGTTCCTGAGTTATAAAACTTATAAATGGTGTAACTAACAGTGATATGCAATATATAGGGGAGGTTACCTACAATATTGTGTGTGTAAATGGGTTCGATTTTCACATGTTGTTTGTTAGAGCATAACCCATCTATGGTAACAAATCTCTGGTAACTAACAAGACTTTCTTTTATTTATACCTAACTAGTGGGTGCTCGCGGCTCCGCCCGCGCAGTTCCCGTTTCAAAGTGTTCCCGTGGGAATTTCCCGAAATCCTTTCTTAGAGGTTGCCTACGTCATAACATCTACCTGCATGCCAAATTTCAGCCCGATCCATCCAGTGGTTTGGGCTGTGCGTTGATAGATCACTATGTCTGTCTGTCACCTGTGAGTTATACAGGTTGGTCCATAAATACGTTGACAAAATTTAAATGCAAACATTTCAGAATTCGAAAGAAATGCGATCTTTTTGGTTTGACTTTTTAAATGTCACATATTTTCCCGCCATTATGGAGTGCAAATTTTGTTAAAATCGTTTGATTTTTTATTTATTTTCGCCATGTCTAGACATCGTGAAGCGATAATTTCTTTGCATGAGGCTGGAAAAAGGCAGTGTGACATAGTCAAAGCCCTCGGCGTCAGCCGCCAACTGGTTTCAATGGCTATCAAACTTTATAACGAGTTGGGCCACACTGGTGACCGTCCAGGAAGAGTCAGGAAGAGGACCTTTAACACTTCACGGGTGCAGCACATCATGAAACAAAGGTTAACTCGTTATCCACAGGCTAAGGTGAGAAAAATATCCACAAAGATAGGAATAAGTCGATCAACAGAGATGCGTATTGTCAAAAATAAACTAAATCTAAGGGCATACAAGTTGCAAAAAGCCGAACTGCTGGAGGACAAAGATAAAAAAAATCGCCTAAAAAGATGCCGTTTGCTGAGGCAGCGCGCCGAAACTGAAAATTGGAAAAATGTGCTTTTTAGCGTTGAAAATTTTTTTTCGATAGAGCAAGCTCATAATCACCAAAATGATAGGATTTACTCTTGTAGTCGTCCTAGATCAAACGCAGTTCTTCTTCATCGCCAAAAGGCCAAGTCAGTCATGGTTTGGGGTGGTATTTGTTCTACAGGCAAAACACCCCTTGTTTTCGTTGAAAAGGGGGTGAAAATGAACCAACATATGTACCGTCGAGATATTCTCGGGTCTGTATTTCTTCCTTGGAGTTAGCAGCACTTTGAAAATCAGTCATGGATTATCCAACAGAATTCTGCTCCTGCACATAGGGTTCTGAATGTTCAAAAGTGGTGTCAAGACAATTTTTCGGATTTTATAAGCTCTGAAGAATGGCCACCCTACTCGCCGGATTTAAATCCAATGGATTACAGTGTGTGGTCTATTTTGGAAGCACGGGCCTATGCTACAAGGCATAGCAGTATTGAATCGCTGAAGAAGAAACTTCTCGAAGAATGGGAAAAAATAAGAACAGAAGAGGTGCGGAGAATAATCGAAAATTTTTAAAAACGTTTAGTGATATGTATCAAAGTCGAGCGCTGATATTTTGAAGATAATTTAAAATTATTGTTAATTAAGAGTTTTATTTTCAGTATAGACCACTATTTGTACTTTAAAAGTTATTGTATTTTAATTATTCAAGAAAACTTTTGTCAACGTATTTGTGGACCACCCTGTATATATTTAGATAGATACTATTGAGAATCCAAGAAAATCAAAATTGCTACAAACTAAGAATTATGCCGAGACTTAAATACTTATAATTAACCGTCCAGGCCGACCTTGAATATTGACGTTCCCTTCTTCAGGCGGACCCGCCATTTTCCAAAATGGCGGAAAATGACAAGAAATTGTCAAATTATGAAAATTTTATCTATTATTTTATATTAAACTGCGTATGGCACTAGAAGCGGAATTTCATAACGACGTAAGTCCATGAATCAACCCAAGGCAGTTTCAACACAGTTTTAACTATATTTGTGTACTTTAGAGCATAAGGTCGCGTGTTGTTACCGGGGCCGATGGGTCCCATTAATACTCAATTTGTTTATTGGTGAAATCACATTACTTAAAAACGACTTGTCTGGTTTCGTTAATTTTTGTTTTAGGTATAATGTTCATAATAATCCGCTACTAATGTTTTTGGGAGGAAAATAATTTTCGAAAAACCTTTTTTTTTTTTGGGTAAAAGCTTCAATTTGAAAATTATTTAAGTTATTTCGTATTCTTCTCAGTAAATGTTTTTAAATTCAAAAAAATATCAGTAATTTGATATCTATACCTTTAACATAGGGGTGCATAAAAAAACAACTGGTCCGCAGTCCTTGGGAGTCCACGTCATATTGGATTGAGAATGACGTCAATTAGCTATATCCATGCATTGTTCATAAAACTTAACGTGTATGCAAAATTTTAGCTCAGTGGAAACCGGAAAGTGGTTCTAATTTAGCTTCTAAGATTTGTCCCAAACTAACAGACAGATTAACTATCTAACATGGCAAGCTAATATACAGATTGTAGAAAAGCCCACTTGCACACCACGCACCCTCGATATCTACGGGGGCGAAGCCGTGAGCAACAGCTAGTTTTATTAATAAAAAAACGAATGTGATTTAGTCCACACGACTGAAGTAAAACTTAATCACCGTTCGCGTAACGCATGCACCAGCCCGTTCGCGTAACGCATGCACCAGCTTACTCCCCAAGTCAACCTCGCCCGATCACACACTTTTTGTACCGCTAGAAATCACCGTTCGCGTAACACATTCACCAGCGTACTCCCCAAGTCAAGCGTGCGTAAAGAAGTTTTACTTCAATAACCTCAGATTTAGTTACAAAACTGGTGATGTCCGGGTTAAACCACCAATCAAGCTAAAATAGCTGACGCAGCGCAAACTCGATTCAAGCTGGACTAGAGTTGGAATTAGCATAACTAGTCCAATGGTTCCCAAACAAAGTGAAATTCAAAATCTTTATTCAAAATAAGTAAATAAGTAACCACTCTTTCGATGGTCATGAAATAGTAACTAAATAAAATATTATTTAATGAATCTAAGTTTATGAAAAAATAAAATAAAAAGTTGTATATATTATGTCACCGTAAAATTGTAAAAACCGTTAGATTATAATCTAACGGGATCTATCTCGCGAGATTGTGAACCGTAACATACTGCTTATAATTTCACTTTAGTGTAGTGAGATTGTAATATCGCAGTTTCGACAATCGCCTGTCCATTGCGAGTTTTTAGTTACTGGACCGATTGCTTCCGAAACCGATATCTAAGGGTCCCTGAGGTCCCTTATAACGAATCCGTTGTCAGAATTTAAAAAGTGGCCGCCATTTTGAACTTTTTAGTTACTGGACCGATTGCTTCCATAATCGATATCCTGAGGTCCCTTATAGACAATAGACAATAGACAGATTTTTATTTGACACAAACACACACCGATTACACAACATAAAAAAGAAGTAAAACACATAGAAACAGAAAAGAAAAGAAAAAGTTAACACAAAAAACAAATAAGACCAACGGAATCGGAATCAAATAACGAATACAATACCAGAATTGAAAAAAATGCCCGCCATTTTGAACTTTTTAGTTACTGGACCGATTGCTTCCATAATCGATATCGATATCTGGTCCCTTATCATGAAAGTGGCCGCCATTTAGATTTTTTTAGAAAAAGGCCTGATCGCTTTTACAATATCGATTTTGGAAGCAATTGGTCAAGTTTAAAATGGCTGTAACTTTTTTAAATTTTGACAAAGGATTCGTAATTATGGACTTCAAGGACTCTCAGATATCGAATTTGGAAGTAATCGGTCCAGTAACTAAAAAAATCAAAATTATTTTTGAGATTTGACTATGGGTTTCATGGATAAAGTTGTTCAGTTTTATGGGTAGAACCACCAGTTAAAATAGTTTCAGCTAATTTTGTTAGATCTTATATAGATATGTATACTAGAAAATAATTCATCAAAGAAGAAACGTGTTTCATAAAGGTGTTTTGTTTATCTATATTTCTTCTTGTCTAAATACATGCCCGCCATTTTGAACTTTTAATGGACCGATTGCTTCCAAAATCGATATATGGAGGTCCTTGAAGTCCCTAATTAAAGATCTGTTGTGAGAATTAAAAGAGCGGCCGCCATTTTGAACTTTTTGTTTATTGAACCGATTGCTTCCAAAATCGATATCGATATCTGATCCCTTATCACGAAAGTGGCCGCTATTTCGATTTTTTTGGAAAAAGGCCCGATCGCTATTTCGGTTTCCGTCTCGGCACCGGCAGAATATCAGCGCTGTAGGTACATTATTACCTGCAGCATATGCTGAGTCGGAGCCATTTCAAAGTTACGACGCAATTTTATATATCTACCCTCTTTATACATTTAAGCTTAGATATAAGAAGTTTTTTTTTTATATTTTATTTTTGTGGTTAAATTGTAATTTATGTAGCTTTGAATAAATGTTTTATCTATCTATCTATCTATCGCTTTTACAATATCCAAATATCGATTTTGGAAGCAATTGGTCAAGTGAATAAAAAGTTTAAAATGGCTTTAACTTTTTTTAATTCTGACAAAGGATTCGTAATTATGGACTTCAAGGACTGTCAGATATCGAATTTGGAAGTAATCGGTCCAGTAACTAAAAAAATCAAAATTATTTTTGAGATTTGACTATGGGTTTCATGGGGAAAGTTGTTCAGTTTTATGGGTAGAACCACCAGTTAAAATAGTTTCAGCTAATTTTGTTAGACCTTATATAGATATGTATACTAGAAATTAATTCATCAAATAAGAAACGTGTTTCTTAAAGGTGTTTTGTTTATGTCTATTTGTTCTTGTCTAAATACATTTATTGAACATTTTATACATATTTTTAAATTAACAAACGTTGATTTTAATTTCCCAAATAATATTATTTCCTACCATGAAGGGCAGCCATGGTTATCGGTTACGCGAACCACGGTGAAAGGTGTAAGGAGATTTCCCATATTTTCCATACGAAATGTTCTGTAAGTAACAATTGATAAAATACACAGATTTGGACAGAAGGATCCTCCCGTCTCCATATTTTAATCAGATTTTCGTTATACAAGCAAAAAGTAGCGCCATCTGACATAACTCGTACGAACTAGCGTGGGCAAGAGCTAACGTCAGTGCCGCGCTAAAAGGACCTTGGTAAATTGTCGCCTTAAAAATGCGTTTATTTAATTTGTTTAGAAAAAAAAAATACAATGTAAGGTTACTTAACGATGATAGGTACGGTATCCCGTGTATCTTTTTAGCCTTTCTTTCACGATTTTTACAACCTCTAACAACACAATTATGCATTTTATATGAAACATCTTTCCACCACACTCTACAATTTCCCGCAAACGATTGAGTCGCGAGTGTGCCAGACTTTCGATTTTCGCACCAATTCGCTGGGAGCATTAGTCGCGCGTGTTGGCCGGGTCCTTACGCCAGTAATATAGAAGTCATTGATAAAATAACTGTTTTTTAAAGCACGTATTTATTATTTGACCCCTACGGAACCTTACTTTACACGTAGTCAGACACGCACTTGAACAATTTTTTATACCACGCATTCCTTTATACCGAAAACTTCCCGTTCCAATTCAAGCGCGTGCGCGACTGTTTTGCAATGACAATCAAAAACTGCTTTTTAATGATTGAAGATCTCAAATTATTGATTTTCATGTGTTTTTAAGCTATTGCATAGCTTTTATTGCGGGCTTTGAGCGCGGCGACCGAATCAAGAAATTCCGTAACGAAAAAACCTAACACCCCACACTCCGCCTACCACGTAGCTCGGTCGAGCGTGACGTAACGTTACCGCGTTCTAAAAACACTTACAGTGCCATCTATTAGGGATTTGCGGTACAAAAAGGACTTAGTCAATTTTACTGGTGCAAATTTCTTAATGTTAAAAGTTGATAAAAAATGCTATGCAATAGCTTTACCGCGGCAGTCCCCGAATGCCACACGGCTTTTTTTTTTATAATTTGTCAATCTAGAGTCAAAATAAAATCATTGATATAAAACAAATAATCATTTAAGTAATGCAAACAATATGACACGAGAATTTTTACATTCAAATTATTGAATTTGTCATTGATGCCTTAGAAAAGACTAGGCCTGTTCACACGGATAGCAACGGGTCACGAGTTTAACGCGACAGTCAGCCGCTTCCGTTGACCATAATAGAGGGAGGGTAACGAACGACCCACGTGGTCGACTAAATCCCGCCCTAATTCAGGGTAGGCTCGCGCCCCTCGGTGGGGACGTATATAAGCCGATATGATGATCGCAGTTATTTACGATTAATTCGTTGATTTTTTTTTATTACAAAGACGTAGATACCTAGTAAATAGTCACACTTATATTATAAAGGCGAAAGTTTGTGAGTGTGTCTGTTTGTTACTTCTTCGCGCAAAAACTAATGAACGGATCTGGCTGAAATTTGGTAGGTAGACAGATTAGGACCTGGATTAACACATAGGCTACTTTTTTTCACGCTCGCGATTCGCTTACGGCTCGCGCACTGCGCACCCTCGAAAGCTCATAGAAACGTTTTCGAATGAAACAGCTAGTTGGTCATATTTCATACTATAAAAATCCCTACTTACAACCGCTCGAGTTGAACAGTTTGAGAATCCCTGGTCCCGCCGTAGCCGACTGAAAGTTGGAGTCAGTCTGCAAGGCTATTTTAACAAAGGATCTATCTCCGTGCCTATGCCTAGACTAGTGCTGAAATAGAAGAGTAAATGGTGTAGATTTTGTTGATTTTCTAGCTTAAAGTTAGGCAGTTGTCAAATCTATAAAAGCTTATTTTTGTCATGAATCAATCAATCAATCAATCAATCATATTATATGCTTTATTGCACAATAACAAAAATATATATGTTTAAAGAATAGACAGTAAACTTTTAAAATGTACAATGTAGGCGACCTTATGCTTAATATTTCATAAACGTTGACTAAGAACCCCTAAAAGAAGAGCACTGTAGGAATCCATTGAGAACAATATACGATCCTGCCAACTTCAAAATACCAAAAGGATCTATTGACACCGGGAATACCAAACGGCTCAATAGAACCTCTGACAGTCGCTGTAAAATCCATTGTAAGATTTAACCCGGACAAGTAAACTAAAAAAAAAAAAAACGTCCAAGTGTGAGTCTGACTCGCGAAAAGTAGGGTTCTGTAGACTTTTCATAAAGCAAATGTAATTTATTTTAATTTGTTTTTGCAGTTGGTAATAGAACATTCTGCATGGAAAATCTATGAACTTTTACAAATCCAACTACACTGTTTAGTTGGTCGACTATTACTCCTAAATTATGAAAATCTACTCAGCCGAGATAGTTTTCCTTTAAAATTTATTATATATCCCAAGATTTAATTTTTTTTCAGATGCCCTGAAAAAGCGGTTTAGCTCAAACGAAACTTTAAATCGAAAAATGGTTCTAAAACCCTTCAGTAGTTTTGAAAGACCTATTCAACGATACCTTTTTTTTATGCACAATTGGTAAACCCTTGACAACATCTCACCTGGTGGTAAGTGACGATGTTGCCGAAGATGGAAGCGGGCTTACCAAGATTCTCCAACGCAATGGGGAACTGGCTTATCATTGGTGTGTTCCGACCAATGATATCAACATTGATATTTGGCGGCAAGACCTAGATAAGATGGTGGTAGCTAGCCAGATGGGCTTAGAAAATGCCCTATACCACCAACCAAACCGAGTCTTACAATTGACCCCGCCGGGAATCGAACCCGCGACAACGCAATGGGGAACTGGCTATCTTATCTTCATGCCGGAACACAACAATGATATCAACATTGATATTTGGCGGCAAGAGGGGGGTACATCAAAAATCACCCATTCTTTACATGTAGGGGAGGTACCCTAAAAAAAATTTACATTTCAAGATTTTATTTGTCGTCGTAATTAATATGTATACGCATGTCAAATTACAGCTTTCTAGTACTAACAGTCTCTCTTCTAAGCCACGGACAGACGGACAGATAGACATGGCGAAACTATAAGGGTTCCTTATTTACTACGGAACCCTAAAAAAAGTAAGTGTGTGGTTTTATGAAACCACGGTAAAAGTGAAACTTTACAGAGGACGTAACGATCATGGTTGCTCTCGCTACGGTACAGAGGACGAAACGATCATACCGTCAGACGAAAGGGACCGTCACGCGACATGCAACACACAGGCGATTTGAGACGATGTAATAAAAGAGTCACTTTAATAAATTAACTCGTCGTGATACTGCACAAGTACCAAGTTAAAGCTCACAACAAATATTACTAAGAGTAACATTAGGTACATAATAGGTATTGAAGAGACTTGAGCTCAGCATTGCTCACTGCTTTTAAACTACAAACACAGCAGGTACTCAGTGTGGTTGATCTAAAATTCCAAAAATCCTTTTGACACTCAACAAAGAGGGGCTCGCTGCCATGGCAACCGTATCTCAGGTTTCTTCCTGACTGATCGTCGAATATGGACGTCGACCTCGTCTGAACTCCTGATTACACCTGAGCGCGGTACTGTTGGCTCTCGAAGCGTTCTCGGTTGAAACAGTACAAGAATGAAAAGGGTCTAAAATTACTCGTGATTTATTATAAGTAGGTCTACCTACCTTACTTTGCGAAATTGGTTTAGGACCCGCTAACTAAAGTGGAGTCAAAAACTCTATGCCCGCGGGGAAATAAAACATCATCGCGTTAGTGAAGGTCGCGGTGACCTGGTGAAGATCGCGGGAAGCCGATGGATGTGGGCAGCGCAAGACCGGTCGTCGTAGAAATCCTTGGGAGAGGCCTTTGTCAAGCCGTGGACGTTTTTCGGCTAATATGGTGATTAGATTTTAACTTTGCAGTCTAGCTGCAGTGGTTGGGCCAATCATACAGGTTAGCTGATCAGAAGTACGATTATTATCTGGACGGGTTTGACTGATTTCGTGCTTCGCAAACCAAGTTAAACATTGGTGCTGGTTTCTATCACTGGATCATCATATCAGCCGGACGAAGTCCACTGCTGGACATAGGCCTCCTCCAAGGATCTCCACGACGACCGGTTCTGCGCTGCCCGCATCCAGCGACTTCCCGCGACCTTCACCAGGTCATCGGTCCACCGAGTGGGAGGCCTGCCAATACTACGCTTTCCAGTGCGTGATCGCCACTCGAGAACTTTACTGCCCCAACGGCCATCTGTTCTACGAGCAATGTGCCCCGCCCACTGCCACTGGATAGGAGTCGTTAAGCCGTGTTAGATGTCTATTATGCTGCTTGCAAATTACGTACAGTTGATTTGGCCACTAACCCTACAACCTACACCATTTTAAAGTACAATAGGTACGTCCCTAGGTACTTTTAAGATAACAGTAGCTGAAGTTATTCAAAGTAAGTATTTTCCTTTTCCATTCGAGTTCTGATCGAGAACCTATGGTACATCTCTTGCCTATTAAACCGTTTATACCCATTTCAAATGCTTGACGTGTACCTAATTAGGGTCGAGACAAGGATTTCACGAATTTTCCCTCCAAAAATAAGGGGGAAATCTTAAAATAAATCGTATTGTTTTACTTTAATTCGATTTTGATCCTTCCGTCCTGGAAGGAAATTGGATATACTTGTCTCCTAATCAAATGAGTAAGGTCAAAGTATATATATTATTAGTATTTGACATACAGTATGGACACTCCCTGCCGCTCTCTAGATTCCGACCTCACATCCTCGTCTCCCAGATTGATACAGATTGGTTACAGTTTGGTTGTCGAACGTATAGGATTCCGCCGCCATTTTGTTTGTTCCATCATTCGTTTTTTGAAATGTCATTTCTGGCCCGTTGTATGAAGTGTCCAAGGCGTGGTAAGGTATAGGAAGTGAAGTGGTCGAAGCTCAGAACGACTAGCGTGGTTGTGTCGATCGCATAGGTTAACTGACCTGAAACACGGTCATTACCTGGATACGTTTGACTGTTAGTGACGTTTTTTTTCATTGTTTCTGTGCTTCGTAAGGCATGTTACGCCATTGATGCCGGTCGAAAAATTTGAAAAATTTCTGACAGTGGGCTTCGCCAAAGCAATCTCATCAAACCGAACTTGACCCCGTGTGTGGAGCATAGCCTAACTTTCCCGTGTTTGGGACTCTTCCCAAACTCATGCCCCAGTAGTGGGCACGGGGACGGACGTTATGGTTGTGGTTTTATAACATAGAAAGTAGTTTTTGTTTTTTTTCGCTTTGAGCGATAAGACCGCCCAAACTGTACCGCTATAGTACCTATATAAGTTAGTTTTTTTTTTCGCTTCGAGCGATAAGACCGCCCAAATTGTACCGCTATAGTACCTATATAAGTTTCTTTTTTATAATATTGTGTTTTTTTTATGTTTTTTGAGTTAAGTTTTATAATCCCTACTATATAATATTATAAATGTGAAAGTAACTCTGTCTGTCTGTTACGCTTTCCCGCAAAAACTACTGAACGGATTTGGCTGAAATTTGGTAGGTAGACAGATTAGGACCTGGATTTAGACATAGGCTACTTTTTACCACGCTCGCGAGCCGCTTGCGGCTCGCGCACTGCGCACCCTCGAAAAGTCATAGAAACGTTGTCCACGCGGGTGAAACCGCGGGAAACAGCTAGTTTGTTTATATTTTTTTAACTAGTGTGTACAATAAAGAGTATTTATCTTATCTTAATCCCACTTTTACGCAAGAGAGTCGATTTATAGAAACACCAAACTATTGTATTTTTTTTTTATTAATTTTAACATATCTTTGATTCTTCAGTCATAGCTTAAAATACAATATTATGTTCTGTTACTCAAAATAATGTCTTGATCGCTGTCCATTACAATTTGTGCCGGAATGACACTACTCACTAAAATATTACTTAAGTCTCTAAAAGCAAATAACATTAAAATATTTGAGCATTAACATTCTGGCACTATTACCTTAAATTTTGTTCCAGTCAATAATAGAACATAGTATAACTGTATCTCAATGAAGCCTGATATCAGACCACACGTGTGAAAGCTGACAAAAGTAAATCTTGCTCCTGATAACAAGCTATCACGCGCCGTGTGAGCATGGCCTTATCTTTTTAAGTGTAAGCTAGAACTAATATACAGGATGTAACAAAATTGGTGTAGGTCCCGTTAACTGGGGCTTCTACTCATCATACTGAATAACTTTTGTTCAAGGATTTTGCTGAAAACGTAAAAAAAACTCTACTCTTCATACAAATCGATCAGCTGATCGACCGATTTTGTGCATTTTAGTACCGAGAGTCCAATTTTTTTTGAGAATTTGACAATAGTTATTAAAACAAAATTTATTCTCAAAAAATAGCATTAGACTATGGTAGTAAATATATGCCTATTGTTTAGATATTTTGTGAGCACGGTGGCTTTAAACCCATGTAATCGCCTTTATTGAGGCAAAAAATACCATTTTCAAATTTAAAGCTCTAGAGTTATCGCAGCAGTTTCTTCGTTACTAATTTCATATTTTAAAATTCAAGAAAATTAATTACCTAGTTTAAAAGTTGCCCCATCAGACCACTAAGAAAACGCCTTTGTTCCATTCAATGGTACATAGCTCAGGGGATTGGAACATGAAAGACATGCCACTAGTTACAAATAAAAGACCATAAGTTGTGTCACCATAATTAAGGTAAATAATAAAAAACAAATACTTTTTTATTTTCAATAAATTGGCATTGAATTTCAAAAACGGAATCGGCAATTTCATAGTTAAAGACCTATTATAAAAAAAGAAAGAAGAAAATTTCTCACCAGTGAAAGACTCCAGCTGAGTCGGGACTCAATATTGAAAATCGGTTTAGTATAGTCGTAATAATAAAGAGCGTCGGTGGCGTAACGGTTACGGCCGCTACCTCCTGTCCGGGAGGCCGTGGATCGAATCCTGCCACGTACCAATGTGTTTTCGAATTTAGATTTCATAAGTAAGTTTATCCGACGCTCTACGGTGAAGGAAAACATCGCGAGGAAACCTGCACAGGCCTGCAAAGATACTCAATGGTAGTGTGTGAAGTCCATCAACCCGCACTGGGCCCGCGTAGTCGACTAAGGCCCGATCGCCCTAATTCAGGGTAGGCTCGAGCCGCTGCCCCGCTCGGTGCGGACGTATATGAGCTGGTAAGAAGATAGTCGTAATTAATTATTACAAGTAAATGAAAATCGATGTTAATTTAATAGATTCGTCGCCGGTTCTGAAACAAATCAATAAACTTACTTATCATGCAAAACTCAATAAAGTTATAAATTTTACCATCGACTAACATCGCAACGCAATCAGAACCAATACAAAGTTTTAATTTAAAAAGTTTCGTAGGTCTCTTTTGTTTTAATGAAATGCGAACACCCCTATTGAACGTGTGTTTAAAACAAATGAAATGGACCCTGTAGTTTTACGTCCTGTGTTGAACCTACACTACCTACTACCTGGTATGTAGGTATGTTTGATTAATCCTTACTTTTGTTATAATGCGTGCCATTATAGATGAGACTTGAAACTTTACGTAAAACATTAAAAAAACAAAATTGAAAGTGTACGAAATAGTAATTCATAGTATACTGTTATCCATAATCCTTTGCTTCTTTTGACATATAGGTGCACACGTCGTAAACCATCTTCCTACTTTGTCTTTTTAATGTTTTACGTGGTGTTTCACGTCTCATCTTTAGTGGCACGCATTATACTCACTCTAAAACCGAAATCAAAGTATGTACGGGGTGTAACAAAATTGGTGTAGGTCCCGTTAACTGGGGCTTCTACTCATCATACTGAACAACTTTTGTTCTACGACTTTGCTGAAAACAAAAAAAACCGGTTGTCTGTAAAGTCGGTTTACTGACGATAGTTGAACGTGACAACGTCATAAGAAAATACTGATGGAATGGTTTCATAATATCGAAAACGGAACGCCTCACGGAACGCCTCAGAGCGAGGTAACGACGGAACGCCTCAGAGCGAGGTAACGACGCATTTTTTCGTGCGTGCAGCCGGCTCCATCGAATTATAAGACGTTATCACGTCAAAAAAAAATTTTTACTCTTCATACAAATCAATCAGCTGATCGACCGATTTGTGCATTTTAGTATGGAGGGTCCAAATTTTTTTTTTGGAGAATTGACTATGGGTTCGTTGGAGAAAGTTGTTCAGTATTATGAGTAGAACCCCCCAGTTATCGGGATCTACACCAATTTTGTTACACCTGTATATTAGTACTAACCGAAAGAGTGTCTGTCTTTCAGCTGTGTCAGTCTGTTTGTTACTCTTTAACTCTAAAACAATTCACCGATTTTGCTAAAATTTTGCATGTTTGGATCTAAAATAAAGGGCAGAGAACAACATTGGATGCTTTTCATCTCGGAAAAATACATTATTAGTTAGGAAAGAACCTCTTCCGCCGCACACCTTCAAGAAACGATATCAATGCGTGCGAGCAAGGCCGCGGCCTAAGGTTAGTTCATCAACAAACCATAACTCATTTTTTTTTCGAAAGGACAAGTTTGTTGTTTGCCGTGGGGGCCTTTACAACTTCACCGGGCAGGGGAGGCGAGTGCAGAGGGCACTCAACCTAATACAAAGCAAAAAGATGCAACTGCTTAAGGGCACCCAGGTGGGCACGGACCTCGGCTTAGGTCGTTGCTTGGACGGGGGAGGTTTAGAAAGAAGCGGGCTGGTACGTGCCGGTAGCGCTGATAAGCGCCAGAAGCGGGGGGACGTCGCCATCGCCAGCGAGGGCAGAATTTCGGTGCAGCGGCGAGGGCAGAATGTCGGTGCAGCGGCGAGGGCAGAATGTCGGTGCAGCGGCGAGGGCAGAATGTCGGTGCAGCGTCGAGGGCAGAATTTCGGTGCATGCGAACTCCACTGTCAGAAGTTATTCAAGACACCTTAAAGGCATGTGACACGGATTAACGACTGCCATCTAGTGATGGCACCAACGGCTTAACTGCTTTGCGAAACATGGAAGCGGTTGAGAAATATGCCACTAACAGTCAAACCTATCTAGGTAATGATTAATGACCATGCTTCAGGTCAATTGAACTGCGTGATTAACCCGAACAAGAAAGTTTCACCAAAGTATAAATATTAGTACTAACATACACTATGGACACTGCCTGCCGCTCTCTGGATTCCGACCTCACCCCCTCGTCACCCAGAGTGATACAGATTGGTTACAGTTTGGTTGTCGAACGTATAGGATTTCTCCGCCATTTAGTTTGTTCCGTCATTCCTTTTTTGAAATGTCATTTCTGGCCCGTTGTATGAAGTGTCCAGGATGTGGTTTCACTGAGCCACGACCGCTCCCTATGCCAGCGAAGCCGTAGCCAAAGGATAGCACGAGTATGTATTGAATGAATCATCATCATCATCACATACTGAAGACGTCCACTGTTTAGGATAGCCTACTTAGCCGTGATAGTTATCAATTTCAATAATAGTATATCCTTAATTATTTTTTGTTTAAATCAGATGTACTGAAATAGCCGTTTAGCTGGTACATGACGTGGATTGGGGACACTACAATTTTACAAAAAAACCGGTGAAGTGCGAATCAAAACTGCGCACAAAGGGTTCCGTATCATCGTACTAGATGGCGCTAGTTTCTTTACGTTTAAAGAAAAAACCGATAACCCGATGAAGGTCGCGGGAAGCCGCTGGATGCGGGTATCGCAGAACCGGTCGTCCTGGAAGTCCTTGGGGGAGGCTTATGTCCAGCAGAGGACGTCCTTCGGCTGATAATGATGATGATGATGTAAAAAAAAACTTTTTTTTTGTATAATAAGTAATAAGTAAAATTTTTTGTATGGATACTTTTACTTTTTCTAATTTATGAATTGGGGTTAAAAAAAAAGGAAAACCAGTCAAGGTCGACTCGGAGTCACACAAAAAGGGTTCCGTACCATAACTTTAACTACCACCAGAACAATACCTCTCAGTACATACTTTGATCTAGGTAAATAGAGGTCTTCTTATTCTGAAATTAGAAATTTAGATTTCCTGTGGGAATGGAAGGACTTAAATTTTTTTTATAGGTTTTCTGTAATCTATTCATTTAACCACATACAATGTGAAATTTTAGGCCCGATAGTTTCGGAGATAAGGGGGGGAAATGGTCAGTTTTCGCTCATGTTTTTAAATAACTTCAAAACTATTTACTGAAAAATTATTAAAAAAAATATAATTGTAATTTTTACAAAAAGCCCTTTCATTTGATATGTTTCACAATTATTTTGAAAAACTTTTTTAAAATTTATTTTTACCCCCCAACAGCCCCCATGTTTAAAATTCATTTATTTACGTTAAACGTCTGTTTTTGGATCACCAACTTATATATGTGCACCAAATTTCAATGAATAGGTCCAGTAGTTTCCGAAAAAATTGGCTGTGACAGACGGACGAACAGACAGACACACGAGTGATCCTATTATAAGATTCCGTTTATACCTTTTAAGGTACGGAACTATGATAAATGTTATAGTACTTAAATAACTTAAAATATATAGTCGTACTTTTGTACCGCATTCAGACTTATAGGTTTAAATTATGTTAGAGGTTTAAAACTATTAAATAATTTAAACGTTGTTTAACGAACCGCGGTTAAGTTAAGCTACTGTTTAGCCTCGTTTATTTTCGGTTTTGTTTTTTTGTTTTTTTTTTATTCACAATTGGTAAACCCTTGACAACATCTCACCTGGTTAGTGACGATGTTGCCGAAGATGGAAGCGGGCTTACCAAGATTCCCCAACGCGATGGGGAACTGGCTATCTTATCTTCATGCCGGAACACACCAATGATATCAACATTGATATTTGGCGGCAAGACTTAGATAAGATGGTAGTAGCTAGCCAGGCGGGCTTAGAAAATGCCCTACCACCAACCAAACCGAGTCTTACAATTGACCCCGCCAGGAATCGAACCCGCGACCTCCTGTATAAAGCCAGTGAACTTTGCCTCTGAGCTACGGAGGCGGTTAATAAATATGCAGGATCCGTCAGCTGATTCTTCTACTCATCGTGCTGAACAAATTATCTCACGAAACCTTTTTAGGGTTCCGAAGTCAAAATAGGAACCCTTTTAGTTTCGCTACGGACTATCCGTCAATACATCATAGCGATAAAGCTGAAAAATTCTAAAGGTACCTCTTCTACATTTAAAGTGGGGGTGATTGTCTTTTTTCACTTACTGTTGAATTTTTCATTATTATATGAGCTTATATATACGTCTCCACCGAGGGGCTCGTGCCTACCCTGAGTTAGGGCGTGTGGTCTTAAAACCTGCTCTGAAATGACACCTTTAGTTGTAAAGAACACAAACCGCATCGGAGTCGGCTGAATAGTTTCTAAGAAGCCCTCAAGGTAGCCCTCCCTCTACGGCCATAAAGAATGTCTAAGATCATGCCTTGAAATGATACGTTTTAAATGAAAAAAAAATCGCAAGGAAATCGGCCTAGTAGTTTTCGAGATAAATTGGAACATACGTTTGTACACACAAACACAAATAACCTCTCACCCTAAACGCATTCCCTCTTCTCCGTTCCGTCGTGGGTTAAAACTACTGAGATGAGGGTTTCTAAAGAATATTTTTTCGATAAATGATTCGTTTAAAAAATGTAAAGTTTTAACGTGGTGAATTTTGTTAGAGTCACATGTCCCCCCCCCCTCCTATCACCTAAACCACTATTTTAGGAAATCTGAAAATTATTAAAAATATGATCTTACTAGCTTTTGCCAGCGGCTTCGTTTCTATGACTGTCTCGCTTATCAATGAGATGATGACTAACAGACGCAAGTATTTTAATAGCTTTATAAAACATATAAATCACGTAATAAGTGCCTACGTAACACAGATTTGAACAGAAGGATCCGCCCGTCTCCATATTTTAGTCAGATTTTCTTCATACATGCAAAAAGTAGCGCCATCTGACAAAACTCGTACGAACTAGCGTGGGCGAGAGTTGGCTGACGTGCCGAGTTAAAAGAACCTTGATAGAATTGTCGCTTTAAAAATTCGTTTATTTAATTTGTTTACAAGAAAAAATACAATGTAAGGAAGTAACCTTACATTGTATTTTTTCTTGTAAACAAATTAAATAAACGAATTTTTAAAGCGACAATTCTATCAAGGTTCTTTTAACTCGGCACGTCAGCCAACTCTCGCCCACGCTAGTTCGTACGAGTTTTGTCAGATGGCGCTACTTTTTGCATGTATGAAGAAAATCTGACTAAAATATGGAGACGGGCGGATCCTTCTGTTCAAATCTGTGTTACGTAGGCACTTATTACGTGATTTCGATGATACAACATCCCATGTTTCTTTTTAGCCTTTCTTTTATGATATTTACGGCCTCTATCAACACAATAAGGCATTTTTATATGGAATATTTTTCCACCGCACTGAACAATGTCCCGCAGACGACTGAGTAGCGAGTGTGCGAAACTTTCAATTTTCGCACCAATTCGCTGGGCCCATTAGTCGCGCGCGTTGGCCGGGTCCTTACGCCAGTAATATATAAGTCATTGCTACGTAATGAGTTATTTGAGGGTTGCTCTCGATTTCCCTGGGATCCCATCATCAGATCCTGACTTGGTGACAATGGGAGTATACTCTTTCGAATAAAAAAGAATTTTGAAAATCGGTCCACAATTCACGGAAAAATCGGTTTTAACCGTCCAGGCCGACCTTGAATATTGACGTTCCCTTCCTTCAGGCGGACCCGCCATTTTTCAAAATGGCGGAAAATGACAAGATATTGTCAAATTATGAAAATTTTATCTATGATTTTATATTAAACTGCGTATGGCACTAGAAGCGGAATTTAATAACGACGTAAGTCCATAAATCAACCCAAGGCAGTTTCAACACAGTTTTAACTATATTTGTGTACTTTAAAGCATAAAGGTCGCGTGTTGTTACCGGGGCCGATGGGTCCCATTAATACTCAACGGAAAGAACAACTTACCGGGACCCATGGGTCCCATTAATACTCAATCAGTAAAAAATATATATACAGTCGAAAATAGAAACTCCTTCTTTTTTAAAGTCGGTTAAAAAATTAAATTAGCACGACCAAGTAGGCTTTCTAGAAGTAATGATCGTTCAACTTGAAATGTGCAGTTAGATTAGTAAACAGTTCATAGATTTTCCATATAAAATGTAGTATAAATACCAACTGCAAAAATATTTTTTTCGTATACCCATTTTGACAGTCTTTGATCAGTGTGTGTTGCCAGTGATGACTTACGGAACTGAGACATGGTCGCTTACTATGGGCCTCATAAGAAGGCTCAAGGTCACCAAAAGGGCAATGGAGCGTGCTATGCTCGGAGTTTCTCTGCGTGATCGAATCAGAAACGAGGAGATCCGCAGGAGAACTAAAGTACCGACATAGCTCACAGAATCGCTAAACTGAAGTGGCAGTGGGCAGGGCACATAGCTCGTAGAACAGATGGCCGATGGGGTAGTAAAGTTCTCGAGTGGGGACCGCGCACCGGAAAACGTAGTGTAGGAAGGCCTCCCACGCGGTGGACCGATTACCATGTGAAGATCGCGGGAAGCCGATGGATGCGGGCAGTGTAGGGCCGGTCGTCGTGGAAATCTTTGGGGGAGGCCTTTGTCCAGCAGTGGACGATTTCCGGCTGATATGATGATACATTTAGTTTTTTCGCGGTTCTTTCCTATCTAAAACAATTTATGTTATTCTTGATTTTTTTGAAATTCCATTGATGTACCTGTAATAGTTAAACTATACAAATATGAACAGATGTGCCTCTACACAGTATGTGTCACCGGAAAATAACAAGACTCGTAAGTTGATCAATTTTCAAGGTAGTTGATCAACTCCCGGAAAATAATAAACAGCAGTTAAAATGTATTATTTAACGTATGTATTTAAGTAAATTGATTAATTTACGGCGCCTTGTCGTAAGATCATCCGACGAAGGCGATGTGTACGTTGATTGGTTAAACGACTCACGTGCTTGCTTTTACACTGCTCCCCGCCCGCCACCAAAAATCCAAAGTTTTGTGTAACTCTAGATGCCATAAATCATTAACATGTAGTAATAAATAAGTGAAATACGAATAAGTACAAATAATAGATATTCAGACTGATTGTACTTACTGATTAAACTAACTATAATACTTATTAGGTTAATAAGTGATAATTAATATCTGAGCTCAAGTATCTTTTGTTATTTAAAATATTTTTCCTTTTATTATACTAAGTCATAAAACTGTATGGCTAAATAAGAGTAAATATAAAATATAAAAAAAATATACATGATCTTTCACATCTCATCATCGGTATTAAAATAACATATCTAAGTGTTTGTTAACTCTATGAATAAACACTAGTCAAATGCTTATAAAATGCCCTCGACCAATCAGAGAACAGTGTATTATGTGACGGGTAATAGTATACCGTTAAATAGTACACTGAGCAACGATTGGCCCGTTAGTGGATGATTTTACTTGTGGAACAATCATAAATTATTAAATTACTGCCAGGTACTGTAAGTTGACCAATTAGCTAAAATGCACTGCGTTAAATAATACATTTCTACTAACGTTTGTTATTTTTCGTCAGTTAATCAACTAACTAGAAAATTGATCAACTTACGATTCTTGCTATTTATCGGTGACATTACGATATGGCCAGCTAGGTCATATAGTGAGGGCCGCTATTCCTGCCAGCAACATAAGACGAAGGCAAGGACCAGTTGCGGTAGGTCTTGCCGCCAAGACGCTTGTCCCGGTACTCTGCAAGGCGTGTGCCTCGTGGAAGAGGACCACTACCTACTGTCCAGGTAGGTCTCGGAGCTGTAGGCAATACAATACAATGGCTTACAGTAGCGCAACGCCTTTGATGTCGCACGATGCGCCACCCGCATAGGTACTAGTATGGACTAACCTGTAGTCAGCCACGCGGAGTTTGCCGGGCTGTGCCCCGCCGCCCGCTGCCCCGCAAGTACCCTTCCGTTACTCTGCGTAAGTACATTCGTTGCGCTACTGTAAGCCGCTTTATAGTAATACCGTTGCCTCTAGGACTCAAAATGTGCCATCCCTGCTGGGTGTTTTCTTTAAATTTCCGTTCAGCTCGGATGCTAGGAGTTAGGTTAAGAGATGCTTGTAGCAAGAAGATCAGAAAATTGTTCCACGACAGAATATAATAAGTTTAAAGGATAGATTTAATGATCTTGAATTCTTGATCCACTGCTTAAGAGTCTTTTCACAAAATCCATACTTACAAACTTAATATTTTTACTTCTTGAAAATGGATGGGCCGAATCCTAATAAAACTAAAGGTCTATATTGAAGTAAGACGTTTTATTTATAGATTTATTTAAATGACTGTTTGTTTCTATTGAATAAAAAAAAAACTTTATACCCAAAAGCAATTCACGAAATTCTTATTTGTGGATAGATTATATTTTCATAAAAATAGTGCTGTCACTAAATAATAGTGATTTAAGGTTTTCAGGGTAGGTATTTGTAAAATTCGCTAATATACCAGGAGGTAAAGACAATATTTGGTAACGATAATGGAAAGGATAAACTTACTTTATGCCAACCCTCTGATGTTAAATACGTCGGTCTGCGTGCGCGAAGTGGTTGCGTTATGTACTTATAGCGCTTGAAAAACTAGTTATCGTGACCAAAAAAAAAACGTTAAGGGAAATGGCTGAGTAAGATGGTAAATGAAAGTACCAGTTGTACTCATGACAATTATGCAAAAATTGACCAAACATTCGGTTGCTTATGGGGCAACGCCCGTTAGTAATAGAAATAGCGAGTTTTCTGTGTCAGGATCCCACCCCCCTGTCGGAGCCCAAAGTTGGAAATAGCGAAAATTAATTCTTATAAAAATACATTAAAAACAATGGTGTCGCCTCCTATTTAAATCGTTTGCGCGTAGTCCCATTTCGCTATCTCCAAGCGTTTCCGAGATAGGAATTCCAGGCAACTTTGGGTCTTGTGGGCCGAGGCGAAGCCAAGTTTCTCAGAGGTTGGAATCACGACAACCGTGGACTGGGGCGGGGCGGGCAATAAGGCCAATGGGATGAAAGATCGCGTTGAGTTTATAAACGTTGGTTTTAAAGGGGCGCTTGTTTAAGGCTGGTGCTCGCTTTGGGCTCACTTTCCCTAACGTAAAAAATACCAAGTTTTTATCTACAAAATTTACCCCAATTTGGTGAGTAAGTGCGTATAAGTTAGGAGGTTTGTAAGATTAAAAACCGGCCAAGTGCGTGTCGGGCCACGCGCAATGTAGGTTTCCGTAGTTGGCATTATCGTGTCCATATCTAATTTTCAAATTTCCAAATACAGCGGTTTAGTTGTTAGGGGGTGGGGACACTTGAATCCAACAAAATTTAGCACTTCCAAGCCTATTTATTCGAAAACGGAACCCTACATTATAAAATGGTCCTGGAAGACTCACAACTATTTTAGACGACTGGGTTTGACGAGAAAAAAAAATCATCCCCACTTTACTCGTACCCTTAAATTTTTTTTTTCAAATTTTTTTTTACAGTTCTCTGCTTTAGTATTATACATATATACCTATCTTTGCCTAATTTCAGCTCTTAACTACTAATAGTCCAGAGGAGCTAGGCCGCGGACAGACAGACGGACAGACAGACATGACGAAACTATAAGAATTCTTTGTTGTACTACGGAACCCTAAAAACTGGCCAATAACGAGTCGAACTTGCGTACTGTGGGTTCTGTACAACCACACTAAAATAAAATTGAAATGTGTGCTGGGACACATAGTAGAAGTGAAACTTCAACGGACAAGTGGAAAAACGAATGGCAACGGACAAGTGAAAAAACGAATAGCAACGTACAAGTGGAAAAATGACTGTAGTTTTGTGTATTTCCGACTACACCAGAAAGTGAAGGATTCTAGAAAAAGTATGCACAGCGTGGCTGTATAATTTATTTATTTTTAATCGTCGAATGTCATTGTTTTATCGTTGTGTATGTGCAATTAATTTATTAACTTTGGTGTTTATCTATACATATAATAATCTATACATATTATAATAAAACTGTAACGGGGTCGTGACTGAACATGAAATATTTTTGAAAAATAATAACTGTGGTGGAAATTACTGTCGATATAGAGGCCAAAACAACCACTTTTGGAATTTTTGTCTGTCTGTCTGTATGTTCGCGCATCACGTAAAAACTACCAGACCGAATTTGATGAAATTTTGTATGGTGGTTCCCTATAGCCCGGGTTAACATGTAGGATATTTATATCCCGGAAAATTCTAGAGTTCCCCCGGGAAAACTCAAAACCCCCATGCGGACGAAGTGATTAAGTGAAGTGACGAAATATGATTGTGATTTTAGAATCACATCAATTTTTGATACCTGTATCAGAGATATGCTATATGTAAGGGGAGGTAGATAGGTTACGTGCATCCAAAAAGTGAAGCAAAAAAAAGATGCCAATTGGCATCTCTTTTCTTGTAGCATTCGGTGCAATGGAAGCGAACTACCTATAACATTGTGTGTGTAAATGGCTTCCATTTTAAAATGTTGTTTGTTAGTGCATAACCCATCTATGGTAACAAATCTCTGACCTGTATGTATTTTTACGATAGAGCGAAAACCAACACGCTTAAAACACATAAAATACATTAGTAGTGCTCACATGCTTAGGTTTTCACGGCCAATTATTTTCTTCCTGAAATCCAGACATAGGTCCACCAGCGTATGAGTTACGCGAAAACTGATTAAATTCCTGAAATAGCCAGACAGGCTAATGGTTTCACTGAAAATGGCTACGTTGAATAGGTAACTGAAGTGTCAGCGTACAATAAAAAAAAAGTTTGATTGTTTATGGCTCTTTCGCATGCTAATCGCTGGAAAAGTTGCTTTAAAGAGTATCGCCAAAGAGTATTTATTACATTAGTATTAACGTATAGTATGGTCTCTCCCTGCCGCTCTCTAAATTTTGCCCTCACCCCATTAATAAAATTGTGAGGAATCGTGTACTGAACATCTAGGTACCTTTTACATAAAATTTGGTTTCTTTGTAGGGTTCCGTAAACCAAGGGGTAAAAACGGAACCATTTTAGGATCACTTGCGTTTCTGTCTGTTTAGCCAACCGTCACAGTAATTTTTCTTCGAAATTACTAGACTGATTGAGTTGAATTTTGGTAAACATATTAATGTAAGTCAAAGACACATGTGTAATGTAAATAAATGAATTTTAAATATAGGGGAGTTAGATTTTTTTTTTTTAATATTTTGCAAACTATATCGTATTATCTTGGGCTTGTTGTGAGAATCTCAAATTTATATTATATTACTGAGTCTTAAAAAGAATGGACAATAAACCAGAATGGACAAGATCAGGAATGAATATATAAGAGGTAGTCTTAAAGTAGCACCGGTAACAGAGAAGATTTAAAAGCCACCGACTGACTTGGTTTGGCCACGTTTGCAGAAGAGAAAAGGAGCATGTGACACGTAGAGTGATGGATATAAGGGTGGAAGGATACAGAAGCAGAGGAAGACCGAAGAAACGATGGGTGGATGGAGTGAAGAAAAATATGAAGGAGTGTGGAGTGACGCAGGAGTTGACCAGTATGAGGCCGGAATGGCGACAAAAAACATTTAAAGCCGACCCCAAATAGTTGGGATTAATAAGGCTTGGAAGATGATGAGTCTTAAAAAGTAAGACTCCGCCGAGAATCGAACCCGAAATCAATTTATAATTTGAAGTTATTCAAAAATTAGGTGAAAATTGACAATTCTCTCCCTTATCTCCGAAATAATGAAACCAAAATCTTGAAAAAATAATGCAGAAAATAGTTCTTTACCTATAGATAGCACATAGCTCGTTGAACAGATGGCCGTTGGGGTAGTGAAGTTCTCGAGTGGCGACTGCGCACCGGAAAACGTGCGTAGGTAGGCCTACCACTCGGTGGACCGATGACCTGGTGAAGGTCGCCGGAAGCCGCTGGATGCGGGCAGCGCAGAACCGGTCGTCATGGAAATCCTTGGGGGAGGCTTATGTCCAGCAGTGGACGTCCGTCAGCTGATATGATGATGATAATGACCTATAGATTACAGTAAAACCTATAATAATGTCTATGGAACTCGTTTTTATAGTGACATAGGAAATTTCTCAATCAAGGCAAGGAACCCTCTCCCCGCGACCGTAACTCGCAATATTTAACCGCCTTCGTGACGCAATGGTTTCATCTATTAGCTCCATATCAGTAGGTCGTGGCTTTGATTCCAGGCGGAGTCTGACTTCTTAAGACTCGGTTTGGTTGGTCGAGGGATTTTTTCCAAGCCTGCCTGGCCAGCTACCTCCGTCATATCTAAGTCTTGCCGCCAAACATCAATGTTAACAGCATTGATGTGTTCTGGCATGAGGGTAAGATAGCCAGCTCCCATTGCGTTAGAGATTCTTAGTAAGCACGCTTCCATCTTCGGCATCATCGTCTCTTACCATCAGGTGAGATGATACCAAGGACTTACCAATTGTGAATAAACAAAAACTTGTTAGTTTTTTTTTAAATGTAGGTACTGTAAGGATCTCATTATAATTGTCAATTGCTTCTCCTTTGGTTAGCGACCTGGCCGCGCGTTATTTTAGAGAAAAACTTAAATTTTAACTTGAAAATAATTTAATTTTTTGGAATTTTGTCCAGAATTCACTGGAAGCATTCCTGCTCCAATCTTGGCTTAATAAACAGCTTTAAAAGAAACGCCTCTGGAGAGTGATTTGGAGATGCTATGCAGAACCGGTACTCGTGGAAATCCTTGGGGGAGGCCTTTGTCCAACAGTGGACGTCCTTCGGTTGATATGAAGATTTTTACATCTGATAGGTACTTACATCATCTAAGCACCTGACGTGCAATGTGCATGCGTTGACATAGATATAAAAGTTTGTTTTTAAACTCTTTATTGACATGTTTGAATACAGAACATAACACAGATCTCTTCCAGTCAACCTAATAATGACATTAAAATAAAGTTCACGCGTGATTCTTTGACAAAACTACACAAAACCATCAGTCCGTTTTTTTTATTTTTTTTATTCGAAGTTGAGATTTTTATGGGGATCGATTGTCTTACACTAAGTATTAAAATAAAAAAAATAAAACATTGTGTGTGTCGACTGTGTCTGTACGTTCGTCAATGGCTCTAATTCCAAATCTACTATGCGCATAAAGTAATATTATTTTAATATCTCTAGGCGTTTTTTTCAAATTTCACCTGTCTTGATTTTTTAGGGTTGCCACCATAGTAAAAAATTACTTATTATTTTTTACCCAAAAATAGCTCTGATTTGATGAAACTCGGTATTTTACTATAACTGTATATGGCCTACAGTACGTGGTACTTCATTGTTCCAAAAAAAACGTAATAAGATACCTACTATACAAAACCAGGTTGTTTTTAACTCATGGTTATAACAAACTGTAAATAACTAAAACTTAATAATTTTTGAAAAACCTAAAAACTTTTAAGTAAAAGCTTTTAATATTGCATTGGCACGCGATATACACACGCATGCAAAATTTTAGCGCAATCAGAAACCGGAAAGTGGGTCAAATTTACCTTGCAAGATTCCACCCGAACAAACATACATACTCGTACATTGCTAGTTAAATATAAAAGCTTGTGAAAAGGCCTAACTGCATCTAGGTACTTCATTATTCAAGGAAAAATCTGAGTAAAGTATACCTCCCATACAAACCCAAATTAATTGCAAATTTTTCATCAATTCTGATATACCTAGGGTTACCAGATGTTTAATTGAAAAGTCCTGATATTTTACTGATACATGCGCGCGCGGTTTGACGACGCACAGTCATGGCACAGTACAATAAAGAGTACTAGGTCATGGTAATAACATACCACTTTATGTTATTTCTTTTGAGTGTCACTCGCCGACTCACAATCTGCCATTGAGGCTAATCTTAATCTCCACACAGTGAAAAATTACTATTCGTTTAAATCCATCCAACAGTACCTTGATGAACACCCTAAAACACCTAAATAAGCCAAAAACTCTTGACATTTTCATAGTCCGGTCGCAATCCTAACGTTTGGTAAGCCTAGATATACCTAGCTTTTATATATATTTATTTAGGTAAGTGTGATGTTTATTGTTAATTTGTATGTATATGCCTGATTATGACAGACGGTGAATGCTTTGTGAAAAAGCATGCTCGTCGTGGATGTACACAGGCCAGCACATCAAGTTACACACTTTGGACTTTGTACCGTTCTTATGCCGAATGCGTATGGATCAGAATCGCACTACGAGTGTATAGCTTGATGTGCTGGCCTCTGTACATTTTTTTTGCATAAATAATATTAATTAAATTGTCTTTGGTTCACTCTAAGAAAGTTTTAAGTTTCAGTGAAAGAAGCCTTCTCCTTGGCCCAGTAGAAAGCTTGTTTCCACGAAGAAAGCTATAAACCCTCGAAAATACCTTAAAACCTCAATTAGTACGAATTCTTATCGAATGTAACCGAACACTTTTTGTGCAAAACCGGACAACTCGCATTTTTAATAAAAACTAAAACTCGCTAAATAATTGACGTATCCTGTTACAACAACTCCGAACTTTTCAAAAATCGAATCGCCTCGAGCGTAAAACTTTTTCTTTAACCACCATTCAAGGGATTTTTGGTGTACAGCCAAGGAAGAAACGAAAGTACCCCAACGAAAAATAGATTTCTATTTTCATTCTTAAAACCTTTCAAATAAGATTTTATTCAAATTTGCGGACAGCATTTTAATGTGGTTTAAAATAAACAATAGATGCGACATCTATTGTAAGAAGAAGGACCGTTCGAAGATTAAAATTTAACGGCTCAAGGAATACTAACAAATTCCTTTGTATCACTTTTAAGTTAGAAAAAAATATGGCGGCAGATGTTCGCAAACACTTATTGTTAGCACGAGAGGCAAAGTCGAGAGCTATCGAAATATAATAATTGACATTAAATGAAGTGTCCCATTTATTTTTTTTCTTTAGGGGCACGGGCAAGGTGTCTCGAAGTCCATGAAAAATAAATTTGTGAGGTTATTGTAGCGGTCTCGTTTCATTGTCAAACGTTATTGAGAACATGACAGCAGGTGAGAAGTTATGAACATGTAACATTAAATAATTTTTAAATGTTTATTGCGTATCGAATTACTTTGCAACGAGAATATTCCATCAATAATTGTTTATGAGTTACAAAAGTTTAAGTTTATGACTAAAATGATTAGGACCTATCTAACACCTAAAAGATAACTAAGTAATGTAAAGTTATTTCTATTTTTTGTATGTCAACATATCATGTTTATTTTTTGTAATATGAAAATGACAACACTCACTCAATATAATTTTGAACAAAAAACCGACTTCAAACAGGAAACTAAGGTTCCCCTCGATTTCTCTAGGATGCCATCATCATATCCTGGCTTTCTTATCATGGTACCACCCTTGGGATATCTGCTTTCCAACGAAAGAAGAATCATTAAATTCGGTTTATAAACGACGAAGTTATCCGCGAACATACATAAATAAAAAAATAAAATAAAATATATATATATGTATATGCGGTCGAATTGAGGAAACTCCTCCTTTTTTGAAGTCCGCTGAAAAAGGGCTACACAATGAAGTTTTATTTTAATAATAATAAGTTTACTGTCTAATTTCCTTCACAATTTATAAATAAGCAATTTTGTCTTTAAAAGATTTGAAAAAAAAATCAGTAACTCATAAAAAGAAAATAAAAAAGATTGTATCGCAGTTTTTACGACAATAGCAGTAATTGAAGACCAATGAGTCAGAAATTTCGCTCCACGGCTTCCTTCTCGTAATTTATGGGTTATCCCGTCATTTTGAATATGGAACATGAATTATTTTTTCTTGAGACGACAAAATCACTCGAAAAATTGCAAAATTTGAGTTACAGGCTTATATCACATATACCTACAATATGTGATCTAAGATTCCACGTTCTTAAATTTTTCTTATTAAAATTAAATTCAAAATTAATCCTTTCCCTGCTGGGTGTTCTTGTATCTCAAATGCAATACTCATAAATCATATTTTCATTATTATACCTCGGCAAGTTTTTGATAACTTTTGTAAATAAACAACATATTAGATATCATCTTGTAATGACGGGTTTTACCAAAATTTCTGCAAGAAAGGCTTATTTTTATTCGGGACACTATCTTGTGATCTAACTTGGTCCTCAGACGGTAACCATAATTTTAAAATTTTTGGGAATCATTTAGTGTTTTAGACGGGCCCAAAAAAAAGTATTTTTTACCCGACTACGAAAAAAACGAGGCCTATGTTTTTTTTACAGTTTATGAATGTTTGTGTGCATGTTCATCTGTTCCCTCGTATTTCCTAAGCCACTTAACCGATTTTGAATATAGTGTCTTCGGATTCGTGCCATCACTCCGCGTGTCATAGATGAGATATGCGTATAGTATTTAAAAATCAACTTGGCGGATTTTATAGGTGAATTACAAAACCCAAAAAAATATGTCTTGATGAGCACATTCTAAATACAGTTACGCAAATGTTTTTTTGAGTCCTTAGCAAATGGTCTCACAAGCAATATGTACGCGCGCTACATCAAGCGAAACGTATGAAGTCGACGAAATCTACTAGTAGTAGGTATAGAAAAGTCCTTACTCACTTACTCACTGGCTGACTCATCAGGCCCAGCTCGAACCCTTTGATATAGACAGCTGTTATTTTGCGCATAGTTTTTCGTTATGATGTAGACCAGGAATAAAAATGATTTTTTTAAATCCCCACGGGAATGGGAAACAAAGTAGCGGGCAAGGCAACGTTTGCCGAGTTCTGCTAGTTAAATATATTTTTGACTAGCTGTTTCCCGCGGTTTCACGCGCGTGGACAACGTTTCTATAATTTTTCGAAGGTTGGCAGTGCGCAAGCGGCTCGCGAGCGTGGAAAAAAGTAGCCTATGTGTTAATCCAGGCCCTAACCTGTCTACTGAAACGCAAAATGTTCGTTTCAAAGTCATTCTCCTTGCTTTCCGATTCATATTAAATCTTTTTGATTCCGAAGTATTGATTTTGAAATAACTGTTACCTTTTGACAAGAGCGAGAAAAAATAGATGACGGTGTGATGTCGCATTTTATGTTTCGAGTTGTAAATATTTAAATTGTTGTGTATTATTGTGAGGCTCTCAAGTGTTATCTGAGGTAAGCGTTTTGTGTAAGGATTCCGCTTTGTATAATATGTTTTTGGATCTGCTGCGAATAAGTTTTACTTATGTTCGTAGGGCCCTACCCACCGCCCACGGGCTTTAAAAACCAAACCACCTACAATCCAAGGCTGCACCGGGAACGGAGTCGTGCCCTCCGCCAGCCGGCCTTCAGTTGCGCTGCTCCTCCGGCGATACGCCCAAAGGAAAGTGGACACAATTTTTATTTCTCTCAAAAAATATCGCGCAACTTTTAGTAATATAATCAACATTAGGGTATTAAAATTATTAACATTTGAGTATTACAAGCAATATTTAATATAAGGGGAAGCGACGATCGTTGCCTAACCGGCTGTCTATTTGAAATTGGTTAATTCGGTTTTTTTATTTACAAAATTTGTAAATTATGGTAATTTTTAGGATGTGCCAAGTTTTATATTATTTGCTGTTTTATATTAACACCGTCATCTCTTTTTAGTATATTTACCCTTTTTCCTTTAAAATTTTCATAAATTAAAAGTATTCGGATTTACCCCAAAATTTGTTTCTTTGCTAATTTCCTCTATTAGTCAGGCCTTCCAAATTCTACGTATGATGTGGCGATTCTATGGTGATATTTAAGCCGTTATATTTTATTTTCGCTACACTACCTACTAATATTAGTAGGATATTTCAGCGATTTCAAATAAATAGCATATGCTTGAGATGTTAATCTACTTCAAACTGTTAACAACTCATTACGTCCCCACTATTGGGGAATGGGTCTCTTCTTGAACTCAGGAAGGTTAGGTCATACTCCACAAACGGGGGCCAAGTCCGGTTCGGTGGAGATTGTAGGACTATAGTAACGAATCCCTACTATAAAAAAAAATTAAGCCGCCTGTACGATTTAAGGCTTTAAAACTATCATTTTGTGATATCAATCGACACCAACGGCATAAAGTGCCTTACGAAGCACGGAAAAGTTCGAGAATTTTTGGTTACCCTACTAAAAAAAAATATTTATTACATTTGATACTGCATCATACGTAATTTACGGCGGATCAACTTCGCAAATAAATGTTAAAGTTCATATTAACATTAAAACAGGCCAAGTGCGAGTCAGAATTGCGCACCGAGGGTTCTGTGCTATCACAACTCTGCTCACAATTCATTTCAATCAAAAGACATAAACGAGAGCGACAAAAAAAATATATTTTAAGTTCAATTTGTGATACATAGCGTGTGATTACTACTTATACTTGGCCGGATCTTATTATTTTTTACAAGCTTTTACTTAACGTGCAATGTATGTCTGTTGTTCGGGTGGAATCTTGCAACTCAATTTTGAAGCAGATATATTCAACCGATTGAGCTGAAATTTTGTATAAACGTTCAGTTTGGATGACAATGCATGGTGAACTGTGTTACGTCATTCTAAATCCAACATGGCGGCACACCCAAGATGGCGGACTAGATTTTTTTATGCACTCCTGCAAAATAGATATCGAATAAAAGGGTTTGCTGACAAGAATACGAAATAATTGAAAATTTTCAAATAAAAGCTTGTAAGTACCTAAAAGATTTAAGGTCTTTCGAAAATTATTGTTTTTTTTTGTTTTATTTTATTATAAATAGATAACTTTCCTACTATAATCAAATTGAGACTATCTACTATTTTTACGATAAAACAAAAAGAAAGCAATACTTCTGAAATTATTTTTTTTACTTTTTATAGTTCCGTAGCTCATAAGGTAAAAACGAAACCATTATAGGATCACTCGTGTGTCTGTCTGTCCGTCCGTCTGTCTCTCTGTCTGGCACAGATAATTTGCTCTGAAAAAACTGGACCGATTGAGATGAAACTTGGTAAAAATTAAATTCACAAAGTCTAAAGTGATTTTTTGATACCTATTATAAGCTTTTATTTATCTTGCCGTGTTATTAGGTTAGTTTGGGTTAAATTTTGGAAACAGAATAAGAACCACTATCCGTTTTACACGTTTAGTCTGGAGGGCAATGCATGGTTAGCTAAGTGACGTCATTCTAAATCCAATATGGCCGACTCCCAAAGATGGCGGATCAGTTGTTTTTTATGCACCCCTTATAAGGGTATCAATTGAAAGGGTTTGCTGAGAATAATTAAAATTATTTTCAAATAAAAGTTTGTACCTAAAGGTATATGGGTTTTTCGTAAATTAACCTATCTTTTGTAAGTGGGGGCTGCAGCCGCAATATTATATTTCTATTATTTGACAATAAATCCGCCATAATAACACACATTTCCTGAAGCCGATTGCCTCCTACCTATCTACTACTGTTCAAAAGATTCAGCCTTTAATTAACGTCGGACAGTCTTTAGAAGAATACGGTCTCCTTAACTGTCACGCAACTCTTTTTTTCATTCATTCATATCCGCTCATATACGTCCCCACCGAGGGGCTCGAGCCTACCCTGAATTAGGGCGATTAGGCCTTAGTCGACCACGCGGGCCCAGTGCGGGTTGGTCGACTTCACACACAACCTTCGAGTTAATGTAAGCAACCCCAATGTAAGCAAATTCTGAAGTTTGGGTAAACATTAGTTTTAGGTACCGAATTCATAAATAATGACAAATCTATAGAGGAGTCCCCGTTAGTCTTAATAGTTATAGTGTTCATTAGTTCATAGTTACAGTGTTCATTAGTTCATAGTTACAGTGTTCATTAGTTCATAGTTACAGTGTTCATTAGTTCATAGTTATTTTTATACGACTGGCCACAAAAATGGAGTGTATTGTTTTCAGGTCTAATGTATGTATGTTTCTTTACTTCACGATATCATAAAAAATAAATAAATTTATGTAACATAATCATATAAATTGAGGTGATGATTGGAAAAACAACCATAGTAAAAAATAATTAAAATGATATTTTAGACAATTCTAAGGCCAGCTTGATATATTCCTTACAAAACCCAAAATCCTGTTTTTGGAAAAACAACATATGTCCAGATATATATTCAAGAAAATAAAGTCAATGGTATAGGAAAAAGAACCAATGTCACCACGTTTTTGGAAGAACTGTCTTGCCATTGGATTTTTTTCCAAAAAAATATGGCAACACTATACGTATTTTCAAGTTACTGCCAAGAAGTTTAGTTCTCAAAATCAACTGTTAACTGTTATTAATTGCGTCCTGAAAAATTTAAATAAATTGACAATGGTTGTTTTTTTCCAAATTACCCCTCAATTGTATTTAAGCTGCAAACTTCCCTAATATTAAAAAAAAGGTAGCTTTAAAGTAGTCGTATCTGATGTGTAACATCTGACATAAGTAAAGAAACCTACCGGCCTTCCGGCCTCCGGCCTCGCAGGGTGCACTCCGGGCTTCGCCCTACGCGGAGCTCGGCATCTCGCCTCGCATTAGGCAGCATGGCCATAGGTTCCTTAGCCTTCGTGGCTAAAAAAAATTTGCGGGATGGACATGTTTCATATGCCTTAGTGACATTTTTTTTTATGTGTGTTCGCGGATAACTTCGTCGTTTATGAACCGATTTTGATGATTCTTTTTTTGTTGGAAAGGTTATATCCCAAGAATGGTAACATGATAAGAAAACCAGGATCTGATGATGGCATCCCAGAGAAATCGAGGGGAACCTCGTTTCCTGTTTGAAGTCGGATTTTTTTTAAAAGATAAATATTAAAGTTAGTAAGTAAAAAGTAAAAGTATTAAAGTTATTACGAAATCACTCCCACTGATTGCAGAAATGCGAGAGGAAAGATATGTTACACATCGAAAATAAAATAAAAATGGACAAGTTACTATAATTTGAAGCAAAATAAGAAAGTTTATTAGATTAATATGACTGTAGTTTTCAATAGTTAACTCGGTAGGTACTTATATCTAAACACAGGGTATAACAAAATGTGAGTAGGCCCTTTAACTGGTGCTTATAATCATCATACTGAACAACTTTCCTCATGAAACCCAGACAGTTATAAAAAAAAACCCTCTATACAGTGTGTCACAAAATTGGTGTAGGACCCGTTAGCTGGGTGTTCAACTCATTATACTGAACAACTTTCCCCAAGGAACCCATAGTCATTTCTCAAAAAAATTGGTTGTCTGTGAAGTCGGTTTACGGAAGATAGTTTAACGTGTTTACGTCTTAACGTAACGAGACAATGAGCGTAACGGGACAATGAGTCATCCTTTTTCGTGCGCGCAGGCGGCGTCCAACGATTTATTAGACGTTCTCACGTCAAAAAAAGTTGAGCCCTCCATACTAAAATGCACAAAATTCGTCGATCAGCTGATGGATTTGTATGAAGAAAAACAATTTTTTATGCGATTTTAGCAAAGTCGTAGAACAAAATTTGTTCAGTATGATGAGTAGAAGCCCCAGCTAACGGGACCTACACCAATTTTGTTACACCCTGTATAAAATGAATTAAGAGCTTCGGTAGCGTAACGGCTAGGGCCGCTGCCTCCTGTCCGGGAGGTCGTGGTTTGAATCCTGCCACGTACCAATGTGATTTCAAATTTCGATTTCATTTGTACGTTTATCCGACGCTCTTACGATGAAGGAAAACATCGTGGGGAAACATGCACACGCCTGCGAAGAAACTTGAAGGTTTTGTGTGTGAAGTCAACCAACCGCTCTGGGCCCGCGCGGTCGAAAAGGCCCGATCGCCCTAATTCAGGGTAGGCTCGAGCTCCTCGGTAGGGACGTATGTGAGCTGATATGATGATGATAAAAATGAACAAAATAGGCATAACAGCTGATCAATTTGCATGATTATATTTTTTTTAATTTAATGTATCCCTTGGGGAAAGTTGTTCAGTAGGGCGAGTAAACTGGTTAACGGGTCAGTTAACGGGTCCCACACAAATTTTGTTACACCCTGTATTGTCAATACACCCTGTAGCAGCAATCAGCTGATCCTATCAACATCCTTTATAATATAATGTATGGCTTATGTGTATATCAGATCATACTGTTCACATTTAGATTTAAAGATAATTCTTAATGGGACAGGGAATTGATTGTTTTGTAGCTAAATGCTAAATTGAATTCGTAAGATTTAGGGTTTCGTAAGCAAAGGGTGCCAACGGGACCCTAAGACTCCGCTGTCCGTCCGTCCGTCTATTCGTCGGCGGGCTGTACTGCATAAACCATAACAGGTAGACAATTGAAATATTCCCAGAGTTTGTATTTCTATGGTCGCTATATCAACAAATAATAAAAATAAAATCACACTAATATTATAAAGGCGAAAGTTTGTGAGTGTGTATGTTTGTTACTTCTTCACGCAAAAACTACTAAACGGATCTGGCTGAAATTTGGTAGGTAGACAGATTAGGACCTGAAATAACACATATAGGCCGCTCGCGCTGCTCACCCTCGGAAAGTCATAGAAACGTTGTCCACGCGGGTGAAGCCGCGGGAAACAGCTAGTTAAAAATAAAAGTGGGCCCATAAAAGGTTTTTTTGAAACGTGAAAATTACTTTTTTTTAATTTACAATTGGTAATCCCTTGGCATCATCCCCCTGATGGTAAGTGACGATGATGCCGAAGATGGAAGGGGCTTCCCAGATTCCCCAAATTATTCAAGGATTTAATACTTACATATTTTTTTCTCTTTCCTTTTTTTATGAGTTAAATTTGATGATCGCGGAGCTGGTAAACTGTCTTTGAGTATCACAGGACAGGCGTTGCCTGGTATGGGGGTCGCAAGTATACTAATCTCATGTATCTATTTTTGGCAAATAAACGTTTTTATTCTTCTATTCTTTAAGTTCATTTAAAGCTTGTACGATGGAACCCTTCGTGTGCGGGTCCGACTCGCACTTGGCCGGTTTTTTGAGATAAACAAGTTGGTAAACCTCTATAAAGTAGAAAATAAACAGCTGGATAAGGTATTTGCTGACAGTTTTTTGGAGTTGTCCAGTTATGGACTTAGTAAAGTAATGTGGGGTTACTCCAACCAAAACCACACAACTGTACACTCTATGGAGTGGGTAAGAAACAAAGCCTAAGGTCCTATAGCCCTAAGCTCTACAAGTCTACAGCCTTAGTCCCTAAAGACCTACATGCCTATCCTAACCATCCTTACTAATATTATAAATGTGGAAATGTGTTTGTTTGTTACCTTTTCACGCTTCAACACCTTGACCAATCTTGATGAAATTTGGCATGCAGGTAGTTTGTGTCACTGGGAAGGACAATAGCATAGTACGATGAAGTTCTGAGGGAACTGAAAAAATACTCTTTTTTTGTTTTAATTACTTTAACATCGCATCGGAAAAATGGATTGTTGTGATTTTTTGCACAGAAATGGTTGAGGAGGACGAATATAAAATTACATAATTTACTAACTAGTATATCCTGACATAAGTTCGCGAGGGATCTGGCGAAAACTCCCTTCCACGCTCGCGCACGTCGGCATCGCAAAGAAGCAATGAAGTGATTCAATGATATATAATGTTACAAGTGATTTTTTGTATAGAAATGGTTAAGCGGTGGTAAGTGACTTAAACTGTTAATCAGTATAGCCCGATATAGTTCCTGAGGGATCTGGAGGACACACATGTCTACGCTCGGCTCGCGCATTACTTACCCTCAAAGGCAGTCATATACCTAATTAAAACGCTAAACACGTTAAAAAACCGACTTCCATCTCAACAACTAAGTACATTTTTGCATTATTATTTTTGATTTTTGTTGATTTTCTAATAAAGTACTACACTGATTTTGATAAAATTTATATGGGACCACACGGAAAGCACTAGCTTTGAAATAAAAAAAGAATCATTAAAATCGGTTTACCCAGTCAAAAGTTATGAGGTAACACACATAAAAAAACATACAGACGAATTGAGAACCTCCTTCTTTTTGGCAGTCGCTTGAAATACGAGCAAAAGCTAGTATATAAATAAGTGCAGGATGCCTGTTACCAAGAGACCTTAGGCAACTATGAATAACTACAACAAACGAATGGCGAAGGATCATGGTTACGTTGGGTGGGGATTTTCTCTATCACTCTGGCAGACTCATCATCTACGACTGACCAGCCTAAGGCTGATGGCTTATATTAACGTGCTTCGGCCACAGTCAGTGGACGATACCAGTAGCGCCAGCCCTAGCCCTTGATCAGGGTAGAGCGAGATTGTCTTTCAGCTCCCTTTGGTAGATTTTTTTTTTTTTATTCACAATTGGTAAACCCTTGACAACATCTCACCTGGTGGTAAGTGACGATGTTGCCGAAGATGGAAGCGGGCTTACCAATATTTCCCAACGCAATGGGGAACTGGCTATCTTATCTTCAAGCCGGAACACATCAATATTGTTAACATTGATATTTGACGGCAAGACTTAGATAAGATGGTGGTAGCTAGCCAGACGGGCTTAGAAAATGCCCTACCACCAACCAAACCGAGTCTTACAATTGACCCCGCCGGGAATCGAACCCGCGACCTCCTGTGTAAAGCCAGTGAACTTTGCCTCTGAGCTACGGAGGCGGTTAAAAGATCTTTGGTAGATCCTTTAACTTCACGTAGATTGTACTTCGGGTTACAAGAAATGCGGTTAACGAACTCGAACTGGACACTTTATACAAAGGGCCAGAAATGAAATTTCAAAAACAAATGACGGAACAAACAAAATAACGGCGAAATTCCATACGTTCGAGAACCAAACTGTAACCAATCATAACGAATCTGGGCGACGAGGGGGTGAGGACGGAATCTAGAGAGCGGCATGGAGTGTCCATACTGTATGTAAGTACTAATATAATATACAGGTTGTAACAAAATTGGTGTAGGTCGCGCTAACTGGGGCTTCTACTAAGCATACTGAACAACTCTTGTTCTACAACTTTGCTGAAATCGCAAAAAAAAATTTTTACTCTTCACACAAATCGATCAGCTGATCGACCAATTTTGTGCATTTTAGTATGGCGGGTCCAATTTTTTTTTGAGAATTGACTATAGGTTCCTTGGGGAAAGTTGTTCAGTATGATGAGTAGAACCTCCAGTTAACGGGACCTACACCACTTTTGTTACACCCTGTATACTTTGGTTCAAGGGTAAACTACTCTAAACAGTAAAATTTAGCTTTTAAAAAGTCAGAATTAAATTTTAAAAAGTCTTTAATCTACGGATTTTAATCTACGGAAATCTTTGTATTTTACTGCCCCCGACCCTCTTTATATTTTTGATGATTTTAATGTATATAACTTCTCATGTCATATTGTTTTCAAATTATAATGACATAATTTGTTTTATATCAATGATTGTATTTTGACGTTATTAACTAATGATTTTTTATGTTTCACAAATGACATGTATAAGTAATTACTATTTTAAGACTTTCAGAAAGAGTGTAATTTGCACCTAATTTGAATAAGCATCTTGAAATCTTGTCAATTAGTATCACGAGTTGCTAGTAGATAGCGCTGCATGTAAGTCAGGGACTTAGCAAAATAAAGTTGTGATATCTATATAGCTTTAAGTGAAATAACGTGTTTTAATTAATATCATTAGCTTAATCCCTCTTGCTTAAAGTGCATTGTAGGTTACATGAGTTTTTTTTGTGAATTCGATGAACGACTTCCACGGGCACTTCAGAAAAATTGCGAAAACTTGTACTTTCGAGGCCTTTAAACGGCTTAACTATAGCGGAAGAAAAATAAAAAATACCTATATTGCATGTTGGTGGCTCTGCCACGTGGAGTGGAATGGGAGTAGAAAAATAAAATTTACCTATCGCCGGTTGGTGTTTGTTGGATTTTTGTGATTTTGTGGCCAACTTTATAGAGATGTAGGGCTCTATGATGAACTCCTTCTTCAAATAGTATAAACAGCGGAAGTGGACATGGTTGCGATATTAAGTAAGCGATATTACTTTTTTTTCTTTTTTTTGGCCTTCTACAATAATTCCGCCAAAGGCAATGTAAAAGAAAAATCACAGTGAAAGTGATCAAAATTAGAACCAAACAAGGGAATTAAATTTAAATTATGCAATACTTTTGAGAAATTGTATTGTTATTATATCATACACCAGCTAAGTAAGTACCTAAAACAAACACAAAATAATATAATATACAATATAATAAGCTTATGGTATGGATAAACAAAACAAAACAACATTAGGAAAACAAAGGATATTGGAATTATAGTTTAATGTTAAATATTTGCATGTATTTTGCCAAGCAGTAATGTATGTATAATGCACCGGCTCAGCGACCCGAAGAGGATCTTGGCCCCGTCACGATCCTGAGCGTAGACTTCATCAGTCGACATCTTTCTAGCTTGGTCTTTAGATTCAATGTGCCTCTTACCATTCGGTGATTGCTTCCTGTTTTTACTGAGTTAAAACAGATTAACCGCCTCCGTGGCGTAATGGTTAGCCCATTCGCTTCACACCAGGAGGTCGCGGGTTCGATTCCCGGTGGGGTCAACTTGTGAGACTCGGTTTGGTTGGTGGTAGGGCATTTTCTAAGCCCGCCTGGCTAGCTACCACTATCTTATCTAAGTCTTGCAGCTAAACATTAGTGTTAACAACATTGATGTGTTCCGGCTTGAAGATAAGATAGCCAGTTTCTCCATTGCGTTGGGGAATCTTGGTAAGGCCGCTTCCATCTTCGGCATCATCGTCACTTACCATCAGGTGAGATGATGCCAAGGGCTTACCAATTGTGAATATAAAAAAAAAGTTGATCACAGAGACATCATTGAATATTTGCCTTCTCGTCGACAAGTTGAAGTCGATCTCGTTCTTCGTTACGTCATTGGGATGCAGCCATGTCCACTTCCGCTGTTTTGACTTTTTGAAGAAGGAGTTCATCATAAATAGGACCTCCCGCTCCAAAAAGTCGGCCAGCGGATGGCCACGTGTATTTCTCTCTTCATATCCAAATTGCCACACTCTCAGCTTACTATCACTTTGTTTTTCCAGTTTCGCGTTAATGTCCGCTATTACAATGGTGTATTGGGTCCGGGAGCCATTATGTAAAGCTCTAGAGATATCCTCTTAAAGGATCTCCATTTCGTCGTCGGAGTGTTGCGCGGTACCTGTATAACCTTCAGGGATTACCGTTTGGTTATTCGCAGTATAAGCTACGCTACCCTCGTCGAAACACTCTCGATCTGGACCATGTTGTTAACGAGGGACTTGTGGACTAGAAACCCGTCGCCCAGGTAACCAGAATTTAAAGGTGTAGGTACTGTACCATTTGTAAATGTGGCGACTTGCGATTGATAGCACAAAGTAGGTAGGTCTTACTTTCCGGTGATAGTGTATAGTTTACTATATAGTATAAACTATATAGTATACATATCACTCGCAAGTCGCCACTTTTACAATTGGTACGCTACCTACACATTAGAATTCTATTTTTACTTTAATTGACTCTCAGAGTCCGTTCACCTGAAGGGTGACCAATGCAAAGGGACCCTAATACTAAGCCTCCGCTGTCCGTCCGTCTGTCTGTCAGAACTGTCACATGTTACAGTTGAAATTCTCACAGAGTGTATATTTTTTCTATTGCTGCTATAAAAAAACTTAACAGGTAGACAATTGAAATTTTTAGTGTGTTTTTTTTTATTGCCGCTGTAACAACATCATCATCATACCAGCCGAAAATCGTCCACTGCTAGACAAAGGCCTCCCCCAAAGTCCGCCATTACAATGGTGTATTGGGTCCGGGAGCCATTATGTAAAGCTCTAGAGATATCCTCTTAAAGGATCTCCATTTCGTAGTTGGAGTGTTGCGCGGTACCTGTATAACCTTCAGGGAATACCGTTTGGTTATTCAGAGTATAAGGTACGCTACCTTCGTCGAAACACTCTCGATCTGGACCATGTTGTTAACGAGGGACTTGTGGACTAGAAACCCGTCGCCCAGGTAACCAGAAATTTAAAGGTGTATCATCATATCAGCCGAAGGAAGTCCACGACGACCGGTCCTGCGCTGCCCTCATCCATCGGCTTCCTGCGATCTTCACCAGGTCGTCGTTTAACCGTGAGAAAGCCTGCCTACATTACGTTTTCCGGTGCGCGGTCGCCTCTCGAGAACTTTACTGTCCCAACGGCCATCTGTTCTACGAGCTATGTGCCCTGCCAACTGCCATTTCAGTTTATCGATTCTGTGAGCTATGTCGGTTACTTTGGTTCTCCTGCGGATATCCTCGTTTCTGACTCAACAAATAATAATGAAAATTTTAACATCAAATGATAAAAAAATTAAAGTCCGCTTTTGCCATACTGTTATTATTTTGTTCACTATTAGTTTTAAATGCAATAAAGAGTTTACAAACAAACAATGTTAAGAAAAGGGGCTCCCATATAGGGTTACCAAGACTTTAAATCAAAAAGCCGGTTGCATGTGTTAAAAAGTCCTGTTTTTTTTTTAAATCTGGTCTTTGGCCGAAAATAAAACTAAGTCCATTATAATAACTACGTTTTAACCTTTATAATAATATTATTTGTACTAATTGTATACTATTTGTACTTATATTTCTGCTCTAATAGTAACATCGTTCAAAAAATCTTTCTAGTAGAAGTTATTTATTGGCATGACGAAAAATCCGGTCCGGGCGGAGTCCGGTCTATACTCTTAAAATCCGGTCTAGACCGGATTTATCTGATAAGATGGTAACCCTACTCCCATACAAGAAACATTTGTTTTTCTTGTACCATGGTACGAGACTATTCGTATGCGAGTCCGACTCGAACTTAGCCATTTGGTAATATATGACAAAAACTAGCTGTTTCCCTCGGCTTAACCCGCGTGGACAACGTTTCTATGACTTTTCGAGGGTGCGCAGAGCGCGAGCCGCAACCGGCTCGCGAGCGTGAAAAATAGTAGCCTATTTGTTAATCCAGGTCCTAATCTGTCTTCCTACCAAATTTCAGCCAGATCCGTTCAGTAGTTTTTGCGTGAAGAAGTAACAAACATACACACTCACAAACTGTCGCCTTTACAATATTAGTGTCATAACTACATAATATCTATCTACCCTCTAACCCTCGTTCTTGTCACGTCCTTCAACCTCCCTCAACACCAATTATTTCTTCTTCTTCCAATTAAATCTAATTAAAAATACATATAGTGGTACACTTCGCATGTTAAAAATCTTTACAATATCATATTTAATGCCGCCTGACAGCGTAACAAGGCCGCGTTCTGTTGTGGCCCAAAACATTCGCGCTCCAATGGGTTTTGTGCAGCAAAAAACGGTCCAGAGCGAGCGGCAATCATATTATTTGGGGCTCCGTATCTACTTCACCCGTCGTATTGTGACGAAGTCATCCTTTTTTTATCGATCTGTTTTCGTAATTATTATCTTATTTTTTGTTTGACTAAAAAAGAAAAAATATTTTTTTGACTTTTTTTTGCTTAAAACATTTTTTTAAACTTTTTATGCAGTTTAAAGAGTAAAAACGGGACCCTATTACTAAGACTACGCTGTCCCTCCGTCCGTCTGTCACCAGGCTGCATTTCATGAACCGTGATAGCTATAGACAGTTGAAATTTTCACAGATGATGTATTTCTGTTGCCGCTATAACAACAAATACTAAAAATTAGAAAAAAGTAAAAAATAAGAGGCTCTCCATACAAAAAAAACTGTTTTTGAAACGTGAAGAAACTAGCGCCATCTAGTATGATGGTACGGAACCCTTTGTACTAGCACCATCTAGTATGAACCTTTTGCGTGCGGTTCAGACTCGCACTTGACCGGTTTTTTTCTTTTTTTACATATCAGGCACCCAGACTATTATGATATAATATTTGATACAGGTTGCTTTGTAAAACTGAGCATTATTTTAATAAAGGCCAGTCAGTACTCATAAAACTGAACAACTTTTGTTGTACAAATTTGATAAAATTACAAAAAAAAATGTAAAATTTAACTTGCAAGATTTCACCCGAACCAACATACATACATTACAAGCTAAATAAAAGCTTGTAAAAAGAAGGTTCAACTGTATATTTTTTTGTATGTTTGTTACGCATATCTTCACAGATTGTGAACCAATTTTGATGATTATTTTTTATTCTATAGGGTAAGTATGCTGCTTGGTTGATTCCATATAAATTTAAGCAAAATCGGTGTAGTACTTTTTTAAGAAAATTAAAAAATCCAAAAGTAGGTTAAAAATGTTAAAATGCAAAATTGGACGAAGTTGCTGTGATGGAACTCGGTATTTTTAACATGTTTAGAGTTTTATAATATTCAAAATCGGTGACGTAACGGTTACGGCCGCTACCTCCAATCCGCGAGGCCGTGGTTCGAATCCTGCACGTACCAATGTGTTTTCTTTTTTACGTTTATCCAACGCTCTTACAGTGAAGGAAAACATCGTGAGGAAACCTGCACACGCCTGCGAAGAAACTCGAAGTTTGTGTGTGAAGTCGACCAACCCGCTCTGGGCCCGCTTGGTCGACTAAGGCCCGATCACCCTAATTCAGGTTAGGCTCGAGCCCCTCGGTGGGCACGTATATGAGCTGATAAGAAGAATATTCAAAACTGTTTCTGCAAACTATACGTACCTAACCTAAGTGTTACATAACTAAAACAGATGTTATATCTTGTTGCGGGTTTGCCATACAGACCCATGGATCCCCAAATAACTAAAAATAAAAGACGCTGGAACGCACGCACGGTGGCGTAGAGGAATCCGATAGCTCCCGGTAAGCCCCACTGGCGACTGGCGTCGACTACCGCTTACCGGCACTAATATACCCGTTAATATACCTTATTATTATCTACATTTTGAACAGACACTTCACAAGACACAATTAGCACTTATAAATTAGGTAATAGTGTTTAATTGTTATTATAGCTTGCAAGATTTTATAAAATAAACAATGACATTGTAGATACTTGTGATTTTAATTTATGAATATCTTATAAAATGAAACAATTAATGACTTGATGATTTATTTCTTATGCATGCATTTTATTGTTTATTAAGTATTAAAGTATGTACTACATAAATTACAAATGTTTCACAATATGTATATAGGTCGACTTTACTTACCTTAAGTTGCAGTGCCCTAGCCGGGTGTCATATACTGTGGTCATATACATACTATAATATGTAACTAAGTACACTTAAGATCTTCTATACCCTGTATATGACAGCAATAAATTATTGAGTATTGAGTAATATTGTTGGAATTGCACTTTCCTACTATCTTACTAATATTAATATAAACGCGAAAGTTTGTATGGATGTATGTTTGTTACTCTGTCACGCAAAAACTACTGAACGGATCTGGCTTAAATTTGGTAGGTAGACAGATTATGACCTGGTTTAACACATAGGCTACTTTTTTCCACGCTCGCGCACTGCGCACCCTCGAAAAGTCACAGAAACGTTGTCCACGCGGGTGAAGCCGCGGGAAACAGCTAGTATTCGTATAAATGTCAGTCTATATGGGCTTCTTAACACCTGTGCCAAATTTCGTTAGTGTATAATGGTACACTTGCGAAATTTGGCACAGGTGTGTAGAAGAGTTTAGAATTTGGAAACGTGTATGTATTTATATTCACATTTGATATTTTTTAATTTAAAAATTCTTATCAAATCTTATTGATAAGTACCTAAAAAATGTTGGCTTTTTGAAAATTACTGTAACTAACTCTAACGGCAAATTTTACCTTCATTACTTCATATTAGTTAAAAAACGAGTAAAATTACTTTTCAATATAGTTGCTCGAAAAGTGACACTTTATATGCCAGTCAAGTGTGCGCAAAATTGATTTTACCGCGCATGTGCTTTTACTTTACCAATTTTTTTTAAATTTCTAGCTAGGAGTCTCAAGAAATTTCTAGCATATGGAGACCCCCTCATTTTTTTTCTTTTTGTAATTCTAAGTATTTGTTGTTATAGCGGTAACAGAAATACATATTCTGTGAAAATTTCAACCGTTCACCTCTATTACGGTTCATGAAATACAGTCCGCTGACAGACGGACGGACATACAGCGGAGGTGTAGTAATAGGGTCCCGTTGGTCACCCTTGTGGTGTACGGAACTTTAATAAAATGTAATAGCATAGCATGGAGCGTCGGTGGCGTAACGGCTAGGGCCGCTACCTCCTGTCCGGGAGGTCGTGGTTCGATCCTGCCACGTACCAATGTGTTTTCGAATTTAGAGTTCATATGTACGTTTATCCGACGCTCTTATACGGTGAAGGAAAACATCGTGAGGAAACCTGCACACGCCTGCGGTGAAACTCGAAGGTGGTGTGTGAAGTCGACCAACCCGCACTGGGCCCGCGTGGTCGACTAAGGCCCGATCGCCCTAATCCAGGGCAGGCTCGAGCCCCTCGGTGGGGACGTATATGAGCTGATGTGATGAATAGCATACATATACAGGGTATAACAAAAGTGGTGTAGGTCCCGTTAACTGGGGCTTATACTCATCATACTGAACAACTTTGGTTCTACGACTTTGCTGACAATTTTAAATTTTTTTTTTACTCTTCATACAAATCGATCAGCTGATCGACCGATTTTGTGCATTTTAGTACGGAGGGTACAATTTTTTTTTTGAGAATTGACTACGGGTTGCTTGGAGAAAGTTATTCAGTATGACGAGTAGAACAGGAGATAGGTTTTTCTGATAGAAGATATATCTAAGATTCCAACTATTGATAATCGAATAGTTAATTACAAAAAAAAACTCACAGATCTCATGCATTGCCTGACCTTTAAAATGAACTCAGTTTTTTTTAATGTCTTTTTCTTTTTTTTAAATTTGGTAACCTATTCCATACCATAAACAGACATTTGCTTTATACATATTCGAAACCGCATTCATACTTATGAACTACTTATGGCGCTGTACGTCTACGCACTTTTAAGTACAGAGGCCAGCACATCAAGCTAGACACTTTGGACTTTGTACCGTTCTTATGTCGTATGCGTATGGATCAGAATCGCATTACGAGTGTCTAGCTGGCCTCTGTACATATACACTTTTTTTTTTTATTCACAATTGGTAAAACCCTTGACAATATCTCACCTGGTGGTAAGTTGCCGAAGATGGAAGCGGGCTTGAATATAGACTAAAGTAGCCTATGTCCTTCCCCGTGACACAGGCTACCTGAATGCCAAACTTCAACAAGATTGGTCAACGTGTTGAAGCGTGAAAAGGTAACAAACAAACAAACACATTTTCATTTCCACATTTATAATACACTAGCTGTTTCCCGCGGCTTCACTCGCGTGGAACACGTTACTATGACTTTTCGAGGGTGCGCAGTAGTAATAAGTAGCCTATGTCTTAATCCAGGTCCTAATCTGTCTACCTACCAAATTTCAGCCAAATCCGTTCAGTAGTTTTTGCGGGAAAGCGTAACAGACAGACAGACAGTTACTTTCGCATTTATAATATTAGTAGGGATTAGTAGGGATTAAGTGGCATTATCTTTTGTAGATAAAGTAAACATCAGTAAAATACGTGACAAATATGTGAAACTTTTGTTAGAAATGTATTTCATAGATTATGTAGCAGTCTCTTAAAAAAACTACCGAGTGAAATTTGGCTACAGCTTAGTACTAATATATTATAATATACTTTGCTACAGCTCTAATCATGCAGATAGTATGTACTCGTATCTACTCCAAAAATTTATGGAACAAAGACAGACGGACAAACAAGAGAATAAATAAGACAGCAGGAGCCGGGCGACAGATGCTAGTCGAGCGCTACATGTGTAGATGGGGTGTTTTTTTGGGACGTACAGTCAGCATAAAATATACTTTAGTCTTGTTTAATAGAATATTAAAGTTACCTTAATTCATAGCAAGTTCAGTAAAATATGAAGGCCATGTTACATTTCGCTTCGCAATATCTTCACGTCCCAAATACCAAGGTCTTCAACCAGTGTGTGTTGCCAGTGTTGACATACGGAACTGAAACATGGTCGCTTACTATGGGCCTCATAAGAAGGCTCAAGGTCACCCAAAGGGCAATGGAGCAGCGTGCTATGCTCGGAGTTTCTCTGCGTGATCGAATCAGAAACGAGGAGATCCGTAGGAGAAACAAAGTAACCGACATAGCTCTCAGAAGTGATAAACTTAAGTGGCAGTGGGCGGGGCACATAAGTCGTAGAATGGATGGCCGTTGGGGCAGTAAAGTTCTCGAGTGGCGACCGTGCACCGGAAAACGTAGCGTAGGCGTGAGGACCTATGACTTGGTGAAGGTTGCGGGAAGCCGCTGGATGCGTGTAGCGCAGAATCGGTCGTCGTGGAAATCCTTGGGGGAGTCCTATGTCCAGCAGTGGACGTCTTACGGCTGATATGATGATGAATTTTACCTTTCCTTTTGTCGCTTTTAAGTGAAATCAATCAACTTGTACAAATATACGGATAAGAATTAGTTGCAGTTACAAAATGAAGATAACATAAATGGATTGAGTGAATGATAAAAAAAAATACCAAAATGTAAAGAGGGGATCAAGTTTATCCAGTCTCTCTAGGTATGTATTATACAGGGTGTTTCATTAAGCACTGTCAAGCCGAAGTCCAGAGATAGAACACTCTAGCTAGGGGGTATCTGAATCACCCTTATGTACCTTCTACGGTTTTCGAGATATTCGCATTTTTATTTTTAGGTTTTGTATGAAAAACATCTTTGCTGGACGTTGACGTAAGTTTGTGTAAAACAATCATGTTACAAATATAAAAAATAATATACTATGACACTCCATAGGATGCATCACCCGAGGTCGTCAGTGATGAGGCTGTATATCCCGCGGAAGAGTGGCGGTCGTGGCCTTCTAAGTGCCAAACAAATGCACAACCGCGAGATATGCAGCCTCCGAAATTACTTCCTGACAAAAGTCGATAGTGAGTTGCATAGAGTTGTCATAGCTTGTGATAAAGGACTAACTCCTCTATCCATGGCCCAAGAGAACTGGCAGGCGCCGGCTGTACTTAGCACTACCGAGCGAGAGGCCATCTGGAAAGACAAAGAGCTGCACGGTAGGTTCTTCAAGGCCCTTTGTGGATCCTTCGTAGATCAGAAGGCCTCCGTGCACTGGCTGCGCTTCGGAGACCTTTTTGCAGAGACCGAGGGTTTTGTCTGTGCAATACAGGATCAGGTGGTCAAGACGAACAACTATAGGAGGTTTATAATAAAAGACGGCACCTTGGACGTTTGTCGGTTGTGCCGTCAACCAGGGGAGACCCTGCGTCATATAACCTCCGGTTGTTCTATGCTTGCCAACACTGAGTATTTGCACAGGCACAACCAAGCAGCCAGGATCCTACACCAAGAGATCGCTCTAAAGTATGGCCTCATAACACGCCGGAGCCGGTTCTCGAGAACGACCGCGCCAAGCTCTACTGGGACCGACCCATCATCACGGACAGGACTATTCCTTCGAAAAAGCCTGATATCGTGTTGATGGATCGGGCGCAGTCAAGGGTGTTTTTGGTGGATATCACTATCCCATACGACGAAAACCTCGTGCAGGCTGATGCCGAAAAAAGGACCAAGTACTTGGACCTGGCGCACGAGATTACTGATATGTGGCAAGTGGAATCCACTGAAATCATCCCCGTAGTCCTATCCGTGAACGGACTAATTCCAGCCGACCTTGAACGTCACCTAAGGCGGCTGGAACTCCGAGGCAGACCAATAATTGCAGCAATGCAGAAAGCAGTCCTCCTCGACAATGCCCGGATAGTTCGACGCTTTCTCTCCCCGTCGCACTGAACTCCAGCCGACTGTGCTTCCGCTGGAGGTGCTCCTGCCACTTCGCCTCGTGCCAAGTGAGCAGAGAGGCTCTAATTCTATATTTGTGAATAATAATAATAATAATATATATATGCCAGCCAATTACAAGAAAACTTCATCATAATCAGATTTCCAAAAAAGTGATAAGACTTAAAAAAATACAAACTTATTACACGAAAATTAATGATTTCCATACTTATGATTGATTGCTTAATTTATAATTGATTGACTATTTATATCTGTAATAAAATATTATTTCATTATTTTTTAATTTCCAAGTTTTATCATGCCTTTCATGCAACGCAGAACCGGTCGCGGAAATCCTTAGGGGAGGCCTATCTCCAGCAGTGGACGTCCTTCGGCTGATAAGATGATGGTCATGCCTTTCCTGTCATCAGACATCTGTGACTCTCTAGCGTCATTTTAGTATCCTTTGATTCGAATGCTAATTGAAAAATGGGAAACTAGGTTTTTTCATACAAAATTGTTAGAGAAAATGTATGAGACTCCATACACCCTTCTGGTTAATGCCCAGTATTCATTGTAATTTGTTTCAATGTAACTATTTAACTCTTACACTTTTTTGGAAAGCTGATAAAATGAGGAAGTTTTTCTTTTATCTGGCTGGCTTAATTGTATGATGATTTTTTTTCACAAAATGACGTCAAATTCCAGCAAAAAGCCTTTCATAAAAAATCTAAAAATAAAAATGCGAATATCTCGAAAACCGTAGTCTTTCGAGGAATGTACATGGAAATAACGTGCATGCGGGAATGATTTGGATACCCGATGAGGTGCTTCTATCTCTGGACTTTGGCTTGACAGTGTGTAATAAAATGTATGTATGAATCTATGAATCTGTGTATGTATGTAAATCCACGTATTTCTCAAAAAATAGGAATCGAATTGTAATAATTACTTTTTTACCCGGCTGCCTGAGAAGGAGGGTTATGTTTTTCGAGTGTATCGATGTATGTATGAAAATTTCTATGTTCCCTGCTACATGAATGGCTTGAAGGATTTTAACGTATGAGGTATCGTTAGATTCGACTTGATCCAGTGAGTAACAAAGGACACATTTTAACCCGACTGGTCAAAGAGAGGGGTTAAGTTTTTACGCAGTCGGGTTTTTATTTTTTAATGAATTCCTAATAAAGTTATTATTCGATTAAATATTTTACATTTCAAGGTACAGTGCAAGTTTTATCAGAATGAGTTCGATTGTTTTCAAGACATAAACTGTGATTATGTGTGTGTCAATCATTGAAAAAACAGATCGTCAGTTTAACGCCGCAATTTTGTGACTGAAGTCGGTTATTTTTTAAAATTTTTACAAATCATTTTATTATTAGGCTGACTGTACAAGCAAAAAGTCAATCTGTTCTCGGCCTAAAGCCGCGTCCATAAGTTGCCGCTCAACATGACATGTACACGTTTTTTCACGAAGTACTTGACAATTTTTTGTTTTAAAAGTTATGGGAGAGAGACACGGTTTTAAAGACTTTCTATTAATTAAGTACTAGCTGTTTTCCGCGGCTTCACCTGCGTGGATAACGCTTCTCTGACTTTTCGTTTCGAGGGTGCGCAGTGCGCGAGCCGCTTGCGTGGAAAACACTAGCCTATGTGTTAATTCATGTCCTAATCTGTCTGCCTACCAAATTTCAGCCAGATCCGTTCAGTAGTTTTTGCGTGAAAGAGTAACAAACATACCTACATACATACTTTCTTACAAACTTTCGCGTTTAAAATATTAGTAAGATGGTAGCATGTTTTTAAGGTTTCGTTGTCAACAAGGAACTCTTATTGTTTTACAATGTCCATCCGTCTATCTGTCTGTCTGTCCAAGGCTTAGCTCAGAGACTTAGTAGCTACTAGAAAACTGTGATTTGGCATGGCTATAATTATGTATATGTGGAAGCCGTATTGTAGAATCCACCGTTTTGCAAAACAGCGCGCTGAATAACGCCAGATTGTAAAACGGCGGCGTTTTGTAATGCGGCGACACCATGTTCAGCCGGATTGCAATCCGCCTGAAATAAAGTACGCCTCATTGTATGAGGCACCGCTTTGTGTAAACTGTAAATACTACTGAGTAAAAAATTGTATATGAGCGAGCGGAACGAGCGATTTATGGCTCGGTCAGGTTTGAACCGGTTTGATTGATTATACGGTAAAAGAGCCTCGCGAATCTGTACTTGTCTATTTCCTTAGAAGAGTGATACAAATACAGGACGTAACAAAATTGGTGTAGGTCCCGTTAACTGAGGCTACTACTCATCATACTGAAGAACGAATTTTTTATGATTTTTCTGAAATCGCAAAAAAAACGCTTCAGACAAATCGACAGGTGATCGATCAATTTTGAGCATTTTTGACCGACTTCAAAAAAGGAGGAGGTTTCTCAATTCGACGCGTCGCCATGGCGTGTGTTGCCACGCCAGAAATCGGTTATCGGTTATCGGTGAAATCGGTTAAGTGTGTTCGCGGATAACTTCGTCGTTTTTAAAACCGATTTTGATGATTATCTTTTTGTTGGAAAGGAGATATCCCAAGGGTGGTACCATAATAAGGAAACCAAGATCTTATGATGGCATCTCAGAGAAATCGATGGGAAACTTAGTTTCCTGTTTGAAGTCGGTTTTTTTGTTCAAAATCCCCAACGCAATGGGGATTTGGCTATCTTAATTTCAAGCCGGAACACATCAATGTTGTTAACACTGATGTTTGACGGAAAAAATTAGATAAGATTTTGTTAGATACCAAACGGGCTATGTAAATGCCCTACCACTAACCAAACCGAGTCTTACTAAGTTGTCCCCGCCGGGAATCGAACCCGCGACGTCCTAGTGTGAAGCGAATGGACTATCCATTACGCCACGGAGGTGGGCTAAACATCCGTCGAATACTTTACCTATTAATTTTAGTAAAAGAATATGTGTACCTGTAGTTTTGCAAAAGAAAAACCATTGAAAAAATCTTAGTTCGTAAGTTAAAAGCTAGCTGATATCATCATCATATCAGCCAAAGGACGTCAACTGCTGGACATAGGTCTCCCCCAAGGATATCGGTGGACCGATGACCTGGTGAAGGTCGCGGGAAGCTGCTGGATGCGGGTATTGCTGGGGGCACAGAATCGGAGTAAAAGTGTGGTTATTGTCTTGACTCTTTACACGTAAAGAAAAAAACAGAGACAACTTTTTTACAAATGCCTCGCCTTAAGTGGCAGTGGGCAGGGCACATTGCTCGTAGAACAGATAGCCGTTGAGGCAGTAACGATTTCGGGTGGCGATCGTGCAAATACTAGTTGATATGTATGTACTGTGCTTAATTATGTAGTGGAAGTAAACATGTAAACTTGTAACACAGTTTAAAACAAACCTACTCCGATTCTGTGCCCCCAGCAAAACCATGTTTATCCAAAAGTGTTGTGACAAGTAATACTTACCTAACAATATGCGACGTTCTCCCGTGTTTTTTTGTCACCACATGACAGTTCACTCAAACTTTGCCGATTGGGTTTACTCCACTTGGTCCTTAGATTATTTAACTTTATAATAAGCTCATTTCAAAAGACCTTAAAGCTTTTATACAGGCTTTTGTTCGAAAATAACTTTAATTGAGAACAGCAAACCCTTTCATTTAATATCTATAGTAGTATTATAAATTTATGATGATGCATAGAAAATAACTGGTCCACCATCATTAAAAGTACGGCATAATGGATTTAGAATTACGTCACTTAACTAACTGTGCATTGTAATACAACTTAACGGACTAAAAATTTTGGCTCAATCGGAAACCAAGCAATGGTTCAAATTTAACTTGCCATTTGAAGCGGACAACTTACATAATTACATACAAACATTGCAAGCTAAATTATAATTATAAGCATAACAAGAAGTGTAATAATATATGACGTTGTAAATGTGGTTTCTAGTTATAGCTGAACTCAGAAAACTAGATGTCGCTAGTGAGTGAAATAAGAAAAAATCGGCCAAGTGCGAGTCGGACTCGCGCAAAGTAGGGTGCTGCAGTATTTTCAAAAAATAAATGTAAACTCGTAATTTAAGAAACAAAATTTTATTTGAGTTGGTAATAGAACATTTTGTATGGAGAATCCATTTTCATTTCAAAAAAATTCATTTTTAAATCCAATTGCACACCTTAAGTTGGTGACTATTCCTCCTAAACTAAGAAATTCTACTTAGCCGTTATAGTTATTCTTTTAAATCGATTATATGTCCCACTTTAAAAGACATAAGACATTAAAAATTTATTTACGAAGTTTATCTTATCTTATCTAATAAATACAAGTTAACTGTAAAACTAGGCTAGCCCTGTCGCGTGGCGGTCAAAAGAACATACACATAAAACAAATTTAACAGATGTCCTTAAATAGCGGTTTAGCTGATAGAAGGGGGGGGGGGGGGGAGAAGAGACACTTGAAGCTTAATATTTCACAAACCGATCCCAGAATCGAAAATAATAGCCATATTTAAAGATGTGCCACAAGATAGGGTACGTTAAAAAAATCAATCCCTACTTAAATGTAGAGGAGGTATATGAAAACAATTTTTTTAACATTTTGTGGTACCACTTTATCTGCGTGATTAATATGTACACCCATGCCAAATTACAGTTTTCTAGTAATAATATTTTCTGGTAGACAGATATGGCGAAACTATAAGGGTTCCTTATTGACTTCGGAACCATAAAAAGATTATATAAATTTCAATTTAAGCGCTAAGTTACATAAAATTAACAACTCACTGCACGTCGGTGCAAATTTCGAACATAATTACACTAAATAAAGCTCATATCGATGCACGCTGCAACGTGGCTGTTACGACTATGGTTCCATCTGAGATATTAACGCGAAACTAAACAATAAAGTAACACTTTTCACGTGAAAGCGTCACCAATTCTAAAAAAAATAAAAATAAATCAACAATCAATGTATTAAATTAACAATTCATTAATAATTAGGTATACGAATGGGTATCGGGGCACGGGGTTTGTTACCATATTAGACCTACCGCAGATGGGCCTTTGCCTTTGCCTCATGGCGTTGACAGTGAGAGCGGCCGTCACTATAACCGAAGGCTGGTTGAGTGGGGACACTATATCATAAACTGAGTAGATTAGCGTACTAAGTAATTAAGTAGGTATACGAATGGGTATCGGGGCACGGGGTTTGTTACCATATTAGACATACCGCAGATGGGCCTTTGCCTTTGCCTCATGGCGTTGGCAGTGAGAGCGGCCGTCACTATAACCGAAGGCTGGTTGAGTGGGGACACTATATCATAAACTGAGTAGATTAGCATACTAAGTAATTAAGTAGGTATACGAATGGGTACTCGTATTAAAAAATTAAAAACAAAACTGATTTTAACTTCAGTTTTTTTGTACTCTTTATTACATTTGAAACAAAACAAAGAAGTTTACTTTGGTATTTTTGTAATTAACTACGAGACTTTAGGTCAATTTTACCAAACCCTAAATTATAAGTAAGTATAGATATGTTTTAACTGGCGTGACAACCTGCGAACTTCGCGCCTTACTGAAACCTTAAGATGTATAATGTAATGAATGTTGTGTAGATACGTAAATACCTGTAAAATTAAAGAAAGAAAATGGTTCACTGAAATGAATTTCTTGACCATAGCGGAATAAACCTACCAATTGACGACAGGTGGCGTTCAGAACGGTGGCGTTTAGCAAAAAAAGTCACTGTGTTTTCTTAATATTTCCTGTGGACGATATTTTGTTACCTACCTACTAGAAACTCTGTATTTTAAATATTTTAGGGATGATAAAGGTAGAAAGGTAACTATTTTATACCAGTTTTAAGTGACTTTTACATATTATGAAATCTTGTATCGCAGTTTGTGCCTCTTAAAAATAAGTACCTGAGTTGATAAAAAAGGCAAAAACTAAAAAAAATACAAAAATGTCCTGTCTTCATCTCATGGCGTTGGCATCGATAGTGACCGTCACTAAAACAGCTATGTTGGGTGAGTGGGGACGCTATATCATAAACTGAGCAGATTAGCATACTAAGTAATTAAGTAGGTATACGAATGGGGGTATCGGGGCACGGGGTTTGTTACCATATTAGACCTACCGCAGATGGTCCTTTGCCTTTGCCTCATGGCGTTGGCAGTGAGAGCGGCCGTCACTATAACCGAAGGTTGGTTGAGTGGGGACACTATATCATAAACTGAGCAGATTAGCATACTAAGTAATTAAGTAGGTATACGAATGGGTATCGGGGCACGGGGTTTGTTACCATATTAGACCTACCGCAGATGGTCCTTTGCCTTTGCCTCATGGCGTTGGCAGTGAGAGCGGCCGTCACTATAACCGAAGGTTGGTTGAGTGGGGACACTATATCATAAATTGAGCAGATTAGCATACTAAGTAATTAAGTAGGTATACGAATGGGTATCGGGGCACGGGTTTTGTTACCATATTAGACCTACCGCAGATGGGCCTTTGCCTTTGCCTCATGGCGTTGACAGTGAGAGCGGCCGTCACTATAACCGAAGGCTGGTTGAGTGGGGACACTATATCATAAACTGAGTAGATTAGCGTACTAAGTAATTAAGTAGGTATACGAATGGGTATCGGGGCACGGGGTTTGTTACCATATTAGACATACCGCAGATGGGCCTTTGCCTTTGCCTCATGGCGTTGGCAGTGAGAGCGGCCGTCACTATAACCGAAGGCTGGTTGAGTGGGGACACTATATCATAAACTGAGTAGATTAGCATACTAAGTAATTAAGTAGGTATACGAATGGGTATCGGGGCACGGGGTTTGTTACCATATTAGACCTACCGCAGATGGGCCTTTGCCTTTGCCTCATGGCGTTGGCAGTGAGAGCGGCCGTCACTATAACCGAAGGCTGGTTGAGTGGGGACCCTATATCAAAAACTGAGCAGATTAGCATACTAAGTAATTAAGTAGGTATACGAATGGGAATCGGGGCACAGGGTTTGTTACCATATTAGACCTACCGCAGATGGTCCTTTGCCTTTGCCTCATGGCGTTGGCAGTGAGAGCGGCCGTCACTATAACCGAAGGCTGGTTGAGTGGGGACACTATATCATAAACTGAGTAGATTAGCGTACGAAATACGATTAGCGTGGTCCGTAAGTGCCCGTACCCCCAGAGTCTGTTCCCATATTAGAAAGGTAAGGTTTATTTACTGTATACACTGGAGCCGAGTCTGGATTGGTGGAGGTTGCAGGTAACTATGGATGATGGAGGTGGGCAGCGCAAGACCAGTCGTTGCACAATTCATTGGAGGAGGCAGAAACACTGACAGAAGTTTTCAACCCGCCGTAAGGCCTTTGACTCGGCTTAAAGACTGCCATATCGTGATACCAACTGGTACTAATGGCTCAACGTGGCTGACACAGCAAGGAGACCAACGAGAAAAATGCCACCAACAGTGAAACCTGTAGGGGCGGGGTTAGCGTAACGGCTAGGGCCGCTACCTCCTGTCCGGGAGGTAGTGGTTCGAATCCTGCCACGTACCTATGTGTCTTTGAATTTCAATTTCGTATGTACTTTTATCCGACGCTCTAACTGTGAAGGAAAATATCTTGAGGAAACCTGCAAACGCCTGCGAAGAAACTCGAAGCACAGTATATATATTAGTACTAATCGAAGGTTGTGTGTGAAAGTCAACCAACCTACAGTGGGCCTGCGTGTTCGACTAAGGTCCGATCGCCTTAATTTAGGCGAGGCTTGAGCCCCTCGGTGGGGACGTATATGAGCTGCTATGATGAATAGTGAAACCCATTCAGGTATTGACCGTGCTCGTAGTTGATTAACATGCGTAATCAACACCACCACGCAATTCGCATTGACGTCCAAAAAAACGAAAATCTGTAATATTACCGCCTTATAATTGCTCAATACTCTGCCCGCGTAGAAATAAGGTTCCCAACTGTGATAGGTCAAGATAATTGACCAGATTAGACCGTTTCTGATCATTAGACAAATACATATAAATTGTCCCCGACTTCGCTCGCGTGAAATACACTCGACAGCAGTGAAAACGCGTCGGTAACAAAAGCCTCAATAACTTCTTAAATATTGTAACTAGCTATATGACATAAAGACTGTATTATAGAGAACTAGTGGGTGCTCGTGGCTTCACCCGCGCAGTTCCCGTGTTTTGGTGTTCCCGTGGGAATTTCCCGAAATCCTTTCTTAGCGGATGCCTACGTCATAAAATCTACCTGCATGCCAAATTTCAGCCCGATCCGTCCAGTGGTTTGGGCTGTGCGTTGATAGATTACTATGTCAGTCAGTCAGTCAGTCACCTTTGAGTTATATATATATATATATATATATATATATATATATATATATATATATATATATATATATATATATATATTTAGATTTTATAGTGCTTAAATAAAAATAAGTCATAAAAAATCTAGATTATAGAGTATCTATCTATATATATAAAAATGAATTGCTGTTCGTTAGTCTCGCTAAAACTCGTGAACGGCTGGACAGATTTGGCTAATTTTGCTATTGAATTATTTGTGGAAGTCCAGAGAAGGTTTAAAAGGTGAAAATGCTCGGAATTAAATAAAAAAATATCAGTCAAAAAATAATTGGTTTTAGGGTAGGGTAGTGTAGTGTAGTGTAGGGTAGTGTAGGGTAGGGTAGGGTAGGGTAGTGTAGGGTAGTGTAGGGTAGGGTAGTGTAGTGTATGTAGGGTAGTGTAGGGTAGGGTAGTGTAGTGTATGTAGGGTAGGGTAGGGTAGTGTAGTGTAGGGTAAGGTAGTGTAGTATAGGGTAGGGTAGTGTAGGGTAGGGTAGTGTAGTGTAGGATAGGGTAGTGTAGGGTAGGGTAGGGTAATGTAGTGTAGGTTAGGGTAGTGTAGTGTAGTGTAAGGTGGAACGAAGTTCGCCCGGACAGCTAGTTCTAAATAAAAATATGTTCGAAAAATGTGCTACGGTGTCATATTATGTGCAATTTTCACACATTTCAGTATTTTGTATTACCACCACGAACTATTAACACAGCTGTTACACGGTTTGGCATGCTTTCCACCAGATTTCATATCACAATTGATAAGCCCTTGGCATCATCTTACCTGATGTTAAGTAACGATGATGCCGAAGATGGAAGCGGGCTTACCAAGATTCCCCAACGCAACGGGGATCTGGCTATCTTATCTTCAAGCCGGAACACATCAATGCTGTTAACACTGATGTTTGGTGGCAAGACTTAGATGAGACGGTGATAGCTAGCCAGGCGGGCTATGAAAACCGAGTCTTACAAAGTTCGAAGAATTGAACCCGCGACCTCCTGATGTGAAGCGAATGGACTAATCATTACGCCACGGAGGCGGTTCCCCCATTCCTCTATCAGTGCTTCTTTCAGTTCTCGAAGCGTGATTGGAGGGGAATTTCGCTAGCGTACACGTCTTCCCAGTTCATTCCAGGTATGTTCGATGGGGTTCAAGTCTGAGCTGCGTGCTGGCCACTCCGTGCGTTTGTTAGTGCCCTTGACTACTGATCCGAGAGTCGTGGGTTCGATCCCCACCCAGGGCAAGCATTTGTGTGATGAGCAGATTTGTTTGCTCTGTGTCCATAACACCCATAACACCCATAACACAGGGAATCCTACTTTGGGGCCAGATGACCATGTGTGATTTGTCCCAGAATGTTACTAAAAATGGGCCAACACACTCATTTAAGATTTCATTCATCACGTATCTATCTGCAGTTAAAGTTACATTTTCTACCACCACTAGCTCGGTGCGTCTTTCGGAAGAAATTACAGCCCTAACGTGTTTGAGCCTCCGCCGTATGACACTTTCTCTTCAATGCCAGCTTGGTTATAGTGCTCTCCTGGTCTTCTGAAGACTCTTTGCCTCAAATCGTGCTTGTATCCAATCCCACAACTATAACTGTGCCAATAACAGAAATTAATATTAAGACAATGTTAACAGCTATCCCACGAAAACACTTAAGAAATCTGTATAAAAAGTAGCCTAAATGTTAAACCAGGTCCTAATCTGACACCTACTAAACTTCATCCATTTACGTCCAGCGGCTATGGCGTGATTGGTTATGATTAAACATTCATCCATGCAAACTTTCACATATTATAATCACACCCAGGGCACTTCATACAACGGGCCAGAAATGACGTTTCAAAAAGGAATGACGGAACAAACAAAATGGCGGCAAAATCCTATACGTTCGACAACCAAACTGTAACCAAATATCAATCTGGGTGACGAGGGGGTGAGTTCGCAATCTATAGAGCTAGTTTCCATACTGTATGTTAGTACTAATATATATACTTTGTCATAATAAGTAATAATTCAAGGCAAGAGTGAATAGGCATTATTTGAGTTTGCGTGTACCATCCTCTACTGCATCATCACTTACCATCAGGTGAGTTGCACTCAAACGCACTCAAATTTTTAATAAAAATAATAATAATTGTGAATTCCACTTGCCTACATTGAACTTTGAGGGTAAACCGCAGATCTAACTGCCCCAGGGATAAGTGCCGCGATTTAAAAAAAATATTACGCGTTTGACATCTCCGTCACTTTGATAACCTAAGAAAACCAAGTTTTTTAAACCCATATTTATTTTTCGATTTTTAGTTCAGGATAATGAGAAACTTATGAAGTTATTGTATTGTCACTGATTCTTGATAAATTTACAAAGTTTGTATTAAATCTGTGCGTTTAAAGTGAGTCAAAATCGAGTGTAAAAGTGTCGGTTACAAAAATACATACAGCTGAAGCTAATAAAAGCGTGATAAAAAGAAAACCTAAATGCGAACGAAGTCGCGTGCACCAGCCAGTTTTGTATAAATTAAAAATAAATGTACTAAATTTCTACGTTCTTTTTTCCATTTAATTGCAAATTTTTAATTTAAATACGTTTTTATTTTAGTCCCGGCGAACTACGTACCGCCTTACATTACATTACACTGCCCTACCCTACCCTACACTACACTACACTACACTACACTACACTACCCTACCTTACCCTACACTACCCTACCCTACCCTACATACACTACACTACCCTACCCTACACTACCCTACCCTGCCCTACATACACTACACTACACTACCCTACACTACACTACCCTACACTACACTACCCTACACTACACTACCCTACACTACACTACCCTACACTACACTACCCTACTCTACCCTACACTACCCTACCCTACCTTACCCTACATACACTACACTACACTACCCTACACTACACTACCCAACCCTACCCTACCCTACCCTACCCTACACTACCCTACACTACGTTTAAACCTTCTCTGGACTTCCACAAATAATTCAATACCAAAATTAGCCAAATCGGTCCAGCCGTTCTCGAGTTTTAGCGAGACTAACGAACTGCAATATCAATTTATATATATAGATAGATACGTTATGACTGTCACAGTAAAAAAAAAATACTTCCTGTAATTGCGGAGGTCAATAACCAATAATTTAATAACAAAGAAACACCAATTAAAAAACAAAACGCCTTAGCCACGAATCAAGAAAAAAAACTAACACAAACGAAAGGTTCAAACGCCACGTTCTAAATTTAAATTCAAAAAGAGATTCTAAAAGAAACCAACGGTTCTTACAGATACTTATACTCGAATCATACCATAGATAATAAAAATAATGAAATGTTCTCGCTTATGAATGACGCGTGTTAAAAAGTGTTTGACAGGCAAATTATAGCTTTGGCTTTGCTATGCTCTTGCGCAGGGTTAGAGTACGACTTTGAGGGCATGGTATAGTCCGGGAGGCAGGCTACTTACCAGAAGCGAAAACCCCTATCGAGTTTGGTCAAGACTGGTGAGGACTTCACGTTATGAGTTTTATATTTTATAGAATAAATATTTAATAATTATTTATTTATTTATTTTTACGCTGTGTTTTAATTAAGTTCTTCTCTTAGCGGCATTTTTTACAGACCTATTTTCAAAACTCAGTAATTTCTTAAATTATTCATATTTAATATATTAATGTGAAATTTTGGATGTTTACAATGTGCATTACGAACGATCTTAATGAAATTTTGTACACAGTTAAAAAATATGAAAAGATAACAGTAAAAATAACATTTATCCCAAAAAAATGCATAGTTCTTGAAATATTTCCTAAAATTTTATAAAAATATTGCTGCCACAAAAACCCTAAAACAATCTCCGAATCATATGTACTAAGCCGTAGGTAAATGCTAGTTTTTTTTTTAAAAAAAACAGAACTAAGTAAAGATCATTTTTATAAAAGTTCAATGATTTTATTTATATTTGTTACCGCCTCTTGAGGGTCCCCACGAGGCTCGAGTTTCCATACAAACGTAGTCCCGCTTTAATACAAAACTACATGCGGGAATGAATCAAAACTTTGGGAACATATTGAGTAGACACATATCGACGTTTGTAATTAGTTTTCGATGTACTAATATAAAAAAGAGAAGTTTCAAACTTTCAGTACAAAATTAATTTGAGCCTTCATTTATTTATGTTTAAATTTACTACGATGAAAACTAATAGCAAACATCGATATGTGTCTAATCAATATATTTGCAAAGTTTAGATTCAATCCGGCATTTAGTTTTTATATTAAAGTGGGACTACGTTTGTATGAAAACTCGAGCCTCCTGGGGACCCTTAATACTTACGAGTACGGAGGAAATCCTGGTCGGCGTGGAAATCCTTCGGAAAAGCATTTTTCCAGTAGTGGACGTCTTTCGGTTGAAATAAAGATGATGATGATAAATCGAGGGTGCGTCATTCAAATCGTGAGTTATATGGCTATAGTTCATCAGAAAAAAAAAACCTATATAAAAGCACTAAACTTTGGGTTTCAAGCGAATTTAACAATTTTCTGGTCAATTTTTTCAATCTTTCTTTCCAAACCTTATTTGGAATGTTACAATCATTTTAAAAAAACTACCAATTTGGCAGCTGTTCTTAAGAGCGTATTTATAAAGTTGTTTCCCATACAAAATTAAAATTAATACTTCTTGAAAATGGATGGGGCGATTTTAATGAAACTTTATACACCTAATCAAGTCACGAAATTATAGTTTGTGGATAGATACACTTACAAAATTGGTGTTGGCACATAATAATAGTGATTTAAGGTTTTCGTAGTAATCTTAAAATTCGCTAATCTTTTTTTAAAACTAAGTAAATATTTCTAAAATATAAAATATACGCGGTGGACCGACAACCTGTTGAAGATCGCGGGAAGCCGATGGATTGCGGGCAGCGCAAGACCAGTCGTCGTGAATATTCTTGGGGGAGGCCTTTGTCCAACAGTGGACGTTTTTCGGCTGATATGATGATGATGATCTATCTATCCACAATCTAGAATTTCGTGACTTGCTTTTTGCTTAACGTTTCATAATATTCGGCCCATCCATTTTCGAGAATTAGTAATTTAAGTTTCTATGAGAATGATTTAATTAAAAGTAAAGATTAAATTAAATTAAAGAGCGTCGTTGGCGTAACGGTTACGGCCGCTACCTCCTTGTCCGGGAGGCCGTGGTTCGAATCCTACCACGTACCAATGTGTTTTCGAATTTCGATTTCAAATGTACGATTATCTGACGCTCTTACGGTGAAGGAAAACATCGTGAGGAAACCTGCACAGGCCTGCGAAGAAACTCTAAGGTTGTGTGTGAAGTCGATCAACCAGCATTGGGCCCGCGTGGTCGACGAATGCCCGATCGCCTTAATGCAGGGTTGGCTCGAGCCCCTCGGTGGGGACTTATAGGAGCTGATAAGAAGATGAGAAACGATTTCGTGAACAGCTTTTAAGTGATGCACTTATACCAACGAATAGCATTTAATTTTTATTTAAATACACGACTTTTTAGGTATTAGCTCCGGTACTAGCACAACTATATTAGAATAACATATTTTTGACAAGCTAAACATTGGATTTCCCTTTCTTTGGATTTATTTTCGTTTAAAAGGGTTAGGTTTGGGTTAAATGATATGTTTTCGGTTTAAATTTGTTTTAATTAATTTAATTACACACATGAACCCTTGTAATATCGATTACAAACAACACGTATTATGAAGGAAGAATCATAGAAAAAAATATATAAATACTTATGAAATGTATTTGTAACTTTTAGGGTTCCTGTGTTCAGGGTTCAGAGTGCCAAAAGAACCCTATTATCAACGTATATATATTAGTACTAACATATAGTATGAACACTCCCTGCCGCTCTCTAGATTGGGACCTCACCCCCTCGTCACCCAGATTGATACAGATTGGTTACAGTTTGGTTGTCGAACGTATAGGATTTCGCCGCCATTTTGTTTGTTCCGTCATTCGTTTTTATTAAATGTCATTTCTGGCCCGTTGTATGAAGTGTCCAGGGTGTGCTATTAATGAGCCTACGCCTTCACTTTCTGTCGGTCTGTCTGACACAGACCTAATTCTTTTTAACCGTCATAGGTCGTCGTTTATATTTTTTACACAGTATCTGTTACTATACCTATCTTCTATAGAAAAAAAAGGTGCGCGGTACGTCCACAGCTTCGCTAGTATTAAAAAGCCAAGTTTACTCGCAAGCAATTGTAGGAACAGATTTTTTAAAAATCCTTAATTGGAAAGCCCTTGGCATCTTCTCATCTCATGGTAAGTGACGATGATGCCGAAGACGGAAGCGGGCTTACCAAGATTTCCCAACGCAATGGGAAACTGGCTATCTTTTCTTCAAGCCGGAACACATCAATGATGTTAAAATTAATGTTTAGCGGACGATGATGCCGAAGACGGAAGCGGGCTTACCATGATTCCCCAACGCAATGGGAAACTGGCTGTCTTATCTTCAAGCCGGAACACATCAATGATGTTAACATTGATGTTTGGGGGTAAGACATAGACAAAATGATAGCCAGGCGAGCTTAGAAAATGCCCTTCCATCAAAAAACCGAGTCTTACAAAGTTAGACTCTGCCTGGAATCGAACCCGCTACCTCCTGACGTGAAGCTAATGAACTAGACTGTTACGGCACGGAGGCGGATCTTATGGCAGTCGTATTTTTAGGGTTCCATGTTAAGGAACCCTTTGTGCGCGAGTTCGACTCGCACTTGGCAGTTTATTGCTCGTATACGTCAAACCTATGTTAAGAGTTTGTGGAGCGTAAAATTATAGGCTCTTATGAATATGTTTTGATGTATGAAGACAGGGGTCTAAGTTTGGGATTCCATATAACAATACAGCTAGAAATCATATTCTTAAAGTACCTAAGAGTCATCATCAACATCATCATCATATCAGCCAAACGACATAGATATAATAGATAATTTTGAACAAAAAAAACCTCGATTAACTAAGTTTTTCCTCGATTTATGTGGGATGCTATCATCTGATCCTGGTTTCCTTATCATGGTACTACCCTTGGGATATTTCATTTTCAACAGAAAAACAATCATCAAAATCGGTTCATAAACGACGAAGTTATCCGCGAACATACATAAATAAATAAATAAAATAATAAAAATATATATGCGGTCGAATGGAGAAACCTCCTCCTTTTTTTTCAAGTCGGTTAAAAACCAGTAATAGATACTACTTGCAAAGTTTTACCAAAATTTACCAAAATAGTTACATCCATTTTTTGTTACACAGGGTGTGACAAAATTGGTATAGGTCCCGTTAAATGGGGTTTCAACTCACCATACCTATTGAACAACTGCTGAAATCGCAAAAAAACCTCTTCAAACAAATTGATCAGCTGATCTAAAAATTTTGTGCATTTTTGTATGGAGAGTCTATTTTTTTTTGAGAATTGACTATAAGTTCCTCGGGGAAAGTTGTTCAGTTAACGAGACCTACACCAATTATGTTACACCGTGTGTAGGAACGGATGTGTTCTTACATGATGGGCACAATAGGAGATATCTCCGCCAGGCGAGGTGGTGTGCTTGGGGGTCTGGCCGTGGACCAACCGTGTATGGTTGGTGCTTGTATATATGCTTATGAGCAAGGAAATGTTGATAGTGCGTTGTAGATACTTTGTAAACAGCCTTCTTGCGATGATGGTGTCATTTATCGAGGTAAAGTTGCAACTCTCCATATAGTTTGACCGACGATGATTCAGTCTTGAGCTGAGGTAATGTAGCTGTTAGTGGCGGGTACTGCAGTTGCTGCCACAGTATATGCATTTTTTTTTGCTAATACTCTTAAATTGCAACCCAGAAGCTGCTCAGAATCGATGCAACAGTGGACATCCTTCGGCCGATATGATGATTTTAATATCAAAATTTAATGTCAATCGGACCATTGGTATTATGCCTCAGATCATCGTCATTATCTTCATCATCATATCAGCTAAAAGAATTTCACTGCTAGACAAAGGCAAACCAAGGATTTGCACGGCGACCAGTCCTGCGCTACCCGCATTCAGTGGCTTCCCGCGACCTTCATCATTTCGTCGGTCCACCGAGTGGCAGGCCTGCCTACGCTTCATATTCAGGTGTAGGGTCGCCACTCAAGAACTTTACTATCCCAACGGCCATCTGTTCTACGAGCTATGTTCCCTGTCCACTGTCACTTAAGTTTGAGCTATGTCATCAATCGTCGAAACCGACTCGGATGGGCAGCGTTCGGGAAGCTTCGCAATATTTTCACGTTCTATTTAGGTACCGCAGTGTCTCAAGAGTAAGGTCTTTGACCAGTGTGTTTTTCTAGTGATCACATACGGAACTGATACGGTTTCATGAAGTGGCTCAAGGTCACCCGAAAGGGCAATGGAGAGAGCTATCTTTGGGGTTTCTGTACCTTAGCTTATTAAAAAGCGGGTACCATTTATTTTAATGTCATTCTCGTGTGATAGCTATAAGTAATATTACAGGGTCAAGCGGTCAAATGCGCTGGATATATTAGGGTGCACAGGCATACGCGCACACGCAAGTGCACACACTCGTCCTTTCCTCTCTGATTTCAGTGGAAAAGCTCTCAGTGCGCGAGGAGTTTCGCTGCGAAGATTGGCTACATAAACCATCTTCGAGCGCACGCGCGGCGAACCGACTAGGAGTCGAAGGGTCGCCATGACCGAAATCGGTCTTATATATCATCATCATCATCATCATTATAGGGTATAACAAAATTGGCGTAGGACCCGTTAACGGGGATTTCACTCATCATACCAAACAATTTGCCCAAAAAAAAGTTTTTTTGTGAATTGATTCCCGCGACCTTCACCAGGGCATCGGTCCATAGAGTGGCAGGCCTGCCTACGCTATATGTTCAGGTGAACGGTCGCCACTCGAGATCTTTACTATCCCAACGGCCATCTGTTCTACGTGCTCTGTTCCCTGTGCACTGTCACTTAAGTTTGAGCTATGTCGTCAATCGTCGAATCCGACTCGACTAGGCAGCGAGACGCGGGAAGCCGCTGCATGCGGGCAGCGCAGAACCGGTCGTCGTGGAAATCCTTGAGGGAGGCCTGTTGCAACAGCAGTGGACGTCCTTCGGCAAATACATATGATAATGGATTTCTTAGTGAAGATGATGAGTAGAAGCTCCACTTAACCATCAATTTTGCCACACCTGTATTACCTCTTATTTACATAGAAATGAAATAGAAATTGACAACTCATACAAATCGATCAGCTGACAATAAAAAATGTAACAGCAATGTTGTAGATTCAAAATTATAAGTTTGATATGTAGAAGGTAGAAGGAATATAGGTAATTCTTTTATGACCCGACTTTTGAAAGGAGGGTAATAATGTATGTCTGTTTGGCAGACCCTGTGGCCTAAACGACTTAATGGATTTTGGAGTGCAAGATCTCGTTAGATTCGTCTTTTACCGTGAGTGACATAAGATGAATGTTTTTACCGAATCGCTCAAAAAATAGGTGTAATGTTTTTATGCAAAGGATTATTAATTTAATAGAGCGTCGGTGGCATAACTGCTAGGGCCGCCGCCTCCTGTCCAGGAGCTCGTGGTTCAAATCCTGCCACATACCGATGTGATTTCGAATTTAGATTTCATATGTACGTTTATTCGACGCTCTTACGGTGAAGAAAATTATCGTTAGGAAATTTTCACACGCCTGCGAAAAAACTCGCAGTTTGTGTGTGAAGTCTACCAACCCGCACTGGGCCCGCGTGGTCGACTAAGGCCCGATCGTACTAAATCAGGGTAGGCGCGAGCCCCTCGGTGAGGACGTATATGAGCTGATATGATGATTATTATTTCATTTTAAGTATTTTATTTTAGGTGTAATTTGTCACTAGTGTGAATAGTGTGATATTATTTTTAGGACTGATTATTTTGTACATACATACATACATAAGATCACGCCTCTTTCCCGGAGGGGTAGGCAGAGACCACATTTTTCCACTTGCTACGATCCTGACATACTTCTCTCGCTTCCTCTACATTCATCAATCTTTTCATACAAGCTCGTCGGTTTAGGGTACTCTTGACCTGACACTTCTTCAATACGTCTTCGACTTGGTCGCAGTACGTACGTCTAGGTCTACCCCTTCCAGTATTACCATTCACACTCGCCTTGTATATCTGCCTAGTTAATCTTCTATCATTCATCCTTTCTACATGACCGAACCATCGGAGCATGCCTTTCTCAATAACTGTCACTACATCTTCTTTCACACCACAACGTTCCCTTATCACACTATTCTTAATCTTATCACAAAGTTTCACACCAATCATACTTCTCAATGCTCTCATTTCAACTGCATTTATTCTACTCTTATGCCTCTTTTGCCATACCCAACTTTCACTTCCGTAAACCAGAGTAGGAACAAGAACTCCCCTGTGCACAGCCAGACGGGCCTTATTGGACAATTTCTGGCTACTCATAAAGGAGTGCATCGCTCCATTTACCATATTCCCAGCAGTCACTCTCCTTTCAATATCACTCTCAAACAGTCCATCTCTAGTAAACATTGACCCCAGATACACAAATTCTTTCACTTGCTCCACTTTTTCACTGCCAATCAAAATATCACACTTTGTCATTTGTTCATCTCTTTCTAAAACCATGACTTTCGTCTTACTTACATTTACTTTCATTCCTTTTCTCTCCAAAGCTTCATACATAATAGTCACCATCTCCTGTAACTGTTCAGCCGACGACGCAAGAATTACCTGGTCGTCAGCATACAGAAGACATTTGACGATTAACCCATCCATTCTCAGACCACTTTCACTATCTTTCAAATCTATCAAGCAACTATCCATGAATAAGTTGAACAGCCATGGTGACGCAACACATCCCTGTCTGACACCTTTATTGATGTCAAACCATTCAGTGTACGCCCCATTGATCCTGACACAAGCCCTGGAATCCTTATATAGAGATTTCAGGGCTCGAATCAGTCCACTGCTCACCCCATGCACAGACAGAGCTGACCACAATTCATCCCTCACCACACGGTCATAGGCCTTTTCCAAGTCCACGAATACGCAATAGACTTTTTGGCTTTTAGCCAAGAATTTTTCAGCTATGCATCGCAAGGAAAAGACTTGGTCCGTACATCCCATGCCCTTTCGGAATCCTGCTTGTGCATCCCACATCTTCTCATCAGTTTCTTTCACAACTCTTTCAATCAGAACCTTAGCATACAATTTGCCGACGACGCTGAGAAGGCTTATACCGCGGTAATTTTTGCAGTCTTGCTGTGACCCTTTTCCCTTGTAGAGCGGCACAATCACAGCCTTGCACCAGTCTTTTGGTACTCGGCTGTTTCTCCAGCACAAGTTGAAAAGGCGGTACAGCTGACTGGCTACCACGCCCTTTCCAGCTTTCAACATCTCGACTGATATCCTGTCATACCCTGCAGCTTTACCTGATTTCATGCTTTTCATCGCGTTCACAATCTCATCCATACTTATATCACTTTCATCATTATCATTCACATTTTCCACTGACGCTACTGGCACGTTTGTTCGCTTATCCTCCTTTTCAAACAAGCTTTCAAAATATTCCTTCCATCTCTTCAACACATTTACTTCTCCTTTTACAATACATCCATCATGGCTTCTGATTTTGCTGAGCTCCGAAGTGGTCGTTTTTCCTCGGGCTGATCTTATGCATTTCCAGAACACCTTGATATTGGTCCTGAAACTATCAGAAAGCCTTCTATCAAACTCATCTTTTCTCTCATCTTTCTTTCTTGTAACTGTCTTTTTTACCAAATCCTTCAGCCTCACATACTCCTTTTTTGCTTCTGTTACATCTTCATTCGTCGCCTTTTGCACGTTTTGATTAGCTTTAGTTGCTAGCCAATCCAACCAAGCTTTTTTCTTTTTACCTACCACTTCTTGCACCTCTTTATCCATCCATGCACTCTTCTGCTTGCTACCCTTTCTCCTTTTAGAAACTCCACACACTTCTACAGCAACATTCACAATACCTTCTTTAAATGACTTCCAAAGATCATCAAGTTCACTTATTTCATCCAGATCTTCAAATTTATTTTTTAACTTTTCATAATACTCTTCTTGCTCACTGTCGCTTTGCAAATTTTCCACTTTTACTCTTTCCAAAACACTAGCCTGTTCGCGTACTCTGTGCCGCCATCGCTTGAAGAGACCACTTAATCGGGATATCACCAGGAAGTGGTCAGTATATATTCCTGCACCACGGTACGCTCGAGTGTCCAGAACATTTTTTCGCAGTCGTTCATCCACTATCACAAAATCAATCATAGTCCTTATACAGCCTACTTCTCTCGTGTACATATGGATCTTTTTATGTTTAAACATTGTGTTAGACACGCAAAGATTCCACTCCAAACATATATCAAGCACGTTTTTCCCATTCTCATTAATTCTTTCATCACCAAAGGCTCCAATCACTCTCTCATATCCATTACGTTTCGTTCCTACCCATCCATTAAAATCCCCTAGCATGATAATTCTTTCATTTACCTTGCATTTCTTTAAAGTATCTCTCACACTATTCCAGAAATCATCATTTTTGTTTTTAGCTTTGGTAGACGCATTTGGACCCACATCATTCGGTGCATAAACACCCAGAATAAATATGCGAGTCAGTCCAACTTTCAGCCTGATCCAGAGAAGTCTAGAATTCATACACTCATACTCAATCACACACTCAGCCATTCGCGCAGACAGAATAACTCCAACTCCTTTGCAGCCTCGGCTGGAATTGGGTACCCCAGACCAATACGCTGTATAGGTACCATGTTTTGTGGAGTCAATTCCTTTCCGCTTTGTTTCAGTCACACATAAAAACATCTAAATGTCTTTCATCCATCATCTGACATACTTCATCTATTTTATCTTCCATTCCTCCCCTGACATTCATCGTAGCAAAGCGGCTCTCTGTGGGCCGCTTTCCGCGCCCGCCGGGAACGAGACGTGATGGGTTGCGAACTCCCACATCGCCGCCATTACGATTATAATAGTTTTTAGACATCATAGCGTTCCCACGAGTTAAATATTAGGCACGCAGCCAGGCTGGATACAACGGGGTGTCGCCGAAACCCCCGAGGGGACCGTTCAAGACCCAGACATTAACGCGCCCTGGGCCAGACGCCGATCGGCACGGTTCCTCACACCTTTAGCTGGCGCAGGATAGGGAAGGATCTGGGATTGGGATAGGAAATTTAGGGTAAATGGGGAAGGAATATGTGTAAGGGACACTATCACTATGGATGATGAAAAGTGGTAGTGGCTCGAGGAGGCTGGGGTCGCGTACCCATGTATTCCAAACAACTACCGGACAAGCATGTCGTTTGAGATACCCCTTGAATTATTTTGTATAAAGTATTTTTATATTTTCCACTCATTAAATGGTTAAGTTATTTATGTACCTAATACTCTATATACATTGTATACAAACACCTTATTTTTAGGAAGTTGGCTTACAACAGCTTAACCAATTGCCACACACGACGAAGTCCGCCATGACCACAAAATACCACATTGGGTGGTTACCCGTAAATACATTTAACTTAAAATTCTAAATTACTCTGAGACATGTACCATAAAAAAAACGAAATGAGGAGTCGGGTAAGGAATTTTCGCAAAAAAGTGATACACCGTTGCCTTTTTAGCGCCGCGCTGAGAAAATTATTTAATTGTTTGCTTAATTCAACGATTTATACATTATTTTTAACCGACTTCAAAAAAGGAGGTTTCTCAATTCGACCGTATTTATATATATATATATATATATATATATATTTATGTGTGTTCTCGGATAACTTCGTCGTTTATGAACCGATTTTGATGATTCTTTTTTTTTGCAAAGGAGATATCTCAAGGGTGGTATCATAATAAGGAAACCAGAATCTGATGATGGCATCCCAGAGAAATCGAGGGAAATCTTAGTTTCCTGTTTAAAGTCGTTTTTTTTTGTTCAAAATTATCTTCTAAAGGTTGCATCAATATTAAATGAATATTGCATCTGTATGTATTAGTTTTTACGGCATCCGTTTTAATTATTGACAAAATCCAGAACTAAACCAAAACTGCTGGTTTCCAAAACTCAGCATCTGACTCACGCATAAATTACCGAAATTCCGATGTTTAACCCTACAGCGCCGCGACCATCAGATATGCGCTGCGCATTGTTCTGTAGGCGTATGCAGTAATACATATTTAATTGTGACGCCCTTAGCACGCCTACTTGATATTTGGTGCAGTTTTGTTTTAGAACAGAAAAATATATGGAGAATATTATATTATTAAAATTTCAGATTTTAAATTATTCTAATTTATTTTTCTAAACTTGTAAATTCACGAGATTGTGAAGAATAATGGAAAAATGAGTACTCTTGTACTTTTCAATGCATGTATTTTTTCTTAGTTTACTTAATATACCTACGTTCACAACCCAAACTTGGGAAGGTTAGGCCATACTTAACACATGGGGGCCAAGCCAAGGTTACAGGGCTAGTGGCGGACCTTACTGACAGAAGTTTTTAAGCCGTCTAAAAGGCATCTGAAATGGCTTAACGGCTGTCACCTAGCAACAACAATAACCGGCACCAACGGTTTAGCGTGCCTTTTATGTAGAGAAACTAATCGATATAATACGATCTGAACTTCGGGAGATACATTGAATCCAAGGCAAAAACGGCTGCCAAAAAGCTTGGTATCCTCTCGAAGGTGAGACTTTACTTCACACCAGAGCAGCTTCTGTTATTATACCAAGCTAAAGTTCGGTCATGTATGGAGTACTGCTCTCACTTATGGGACGGATCGGCTCGTTACCAGCTAGATGCCTTGGATTCTATCGACCGACGCGCTAGGAGACTCATTGGCGACGAGGAACTTTTATCAAACAGGCTCCAAAGCCTCGAGCATCGCCGCAAAGTCGCCTGTCTATCAGTGTTCTACAGGATTCATTTCGGAGAGTGTGCCCTGGAACTTCACGACCTCATTCCCCCCTCTCCATTTCATCATCGGACGACCAGGCGCGGAGAGCGGTTCCACCCCTTTGTCGTCAATGTTCCACCTTTTCGCACGAAGCGTTTTGCTTCTTCCTGCATGATGCGAACGGCCAAGGAGTGGAATTCCCTTCCGGCATCTGTATTCCCCGATTCGTATAATTTAGGAATCTTCAAGACGAGAGTGAATAGGCACTATTTGAGCTTGCGTGTTACATCCTCGGCTGCATCAGCACTTACCATCAGGTGAGGTGCAGCCAAACGCACTAAAATTTTTAATAAAAAAAAATAAAAAAATATCACAATATAAAATTTCTTGTGTTATTTATTTGCATTGATAAGTACTAGGTTTTAAGGAATACTTCATATAGTATGAATGTAGGAAATATATTTTTTTAATTTAGAAATAATTTGAATTATGCGGGTTCTGCTTGTAAAATATTTATTGAAATATTTTTAACACCTTAATTTAATTTATACAACTTAAAAAATATTTCAATGCTTTTCCATCATCTCTATCTAGGTATTAATTGAGACCATTCCAATGAGCCCAAACACGATACCTTTACTGTAAGTTGCTAAGGAGTAGGGATATCCTGAAGATTGCAGGTAATGCTGCAGCATCAGGTCAAGTTCACCATGTATTGCCATCGGTTTTATTACGTGTGTTAGTTTTAGATTTAATCCGACGTCTTAAAGTGGGTGAATTTCACGTTCAAAGCTTCCGTTACATAGGTAATACCTAGATAAATAAGTGAAGCTAATAATAAAAATAAAAGTTTAAAAAAACTAAAAACCAACTTCAAAATGAAATTCAAAGTATGAAATAATATTATTACACTTAGATACACGACATTAACCAACAGTAACGAAATCAAAGGTGGGTACGAATTAAATTAGGGTCCTTAATTTATTTTTGAGGTCGGTACCAGCACACAGCTATTCACATTTTACGGCATTGCTGACACCGACCTCAAAAAAAATTGTAGGCCCCTAATTTAATTCTTACCCACCTTTGATTTCGTTACTGTTGGTTAATGTCTCGTATCTAAGTGTAATACACAATATTATTTCATACTTTTGAGTGAATTTCATTTTGAAGTCGGTTTTTAGTTTTTTTAAACTTTTATTTTTATTTTCTTTATTTTTAGTGATATTACTATCTAACTAACAACGTCAAACCCAATCGGCAAGAGGAACCATCAAATTATAATGCATGTGGTTCTTTAACAGATACAGATTCCTGTGGCTTCCAATAGCATGAAAGTTAAGGAGTTAAATCTTCTATCAACAGCTCATCTGAATAACCTGAAAGAATACAAGTATTGGTCTATAGGTACCTTCGTATCTACGTAAAATTTTTGAAGAATTATACTCCAACTCCTAACCGTTAAGGAGCTGTACCTTCCTTCATCAGCTCATCAACATGAGATGATGACTACCAGACGCAAATACTTTAATAATTTAAGAAAATACATGAAACACGTAAAACTTGCCTATAAAATTTGAGGGTTGCCCTCGATTTCCCTAGGATTCCATCATCAGATCCTGACTAGGTGACAATAGGACACCCTTAGGGAGTATATTCTTTCGAATAAAAAAAGAATTTTGAAAATCGGTTCTCAATCGGCGGAGATATCGCGTAACAAACATACAAAAAAAACATACAGTCGAATTGAGAACCTCCTCCTTTTTGAAGTAGGTTGAAAAGGTATTGAAAATGTTATTTCTTTATCAATAAAGTCGTTTCTACAGATTTTCCTGTGATGACAGTTATTCGTTCTGCTCATTCCCACGTTTCGATTTCTTCACCGCTGGTCGTTTGGACGCGGGTGGCGGGCGGGAGGGTTAACTAATTATCGAGGCATTCTCGTGGGTCGCGTCACTGATACTCTGATTTTGACTTCGATTAGAGATAAAGATAACATTATAATAAATATGAATCAATAAATCCTTCTATAGATAAGCTTAAACACAGCTTTACATCTTTTTCATTATTATTTATTTATTCAATTATTTTAAATGTTATAATATGTGATTATTTTCTTTATTTATATATTCTTATTTTCAATTTAATACAGATAGATGAACTTAACCTTAACAATTTAATTAAAAATCTAAAACCAAACAGCTTTAAATCTGTTCTAATGGCACTCAGGCCAAAGTATAATTTATAATACTAAATACTAACATACAGTATGGACACTCCCTGTCGCTCTATACAACCCGACCTCAACCCTCCGCCACCCAAATCGATACAGATTGGTTCTAGTTTGGTTCTCCAACGTAAAGGATTTCGCCGTGATTTAATTTGTTCCGTCATTTACTTTATAGAAATGTCTTTTCTCGCTCTTTCTATGAAGTGTCCGGGGTGATACTTAGAGAATCAAGAACGCCTCGCACTCTAACATCCACCACGCCATTTAGGCTCTAAGTTTAGGCTACAAGCTTTGCCTAAATTTCGGATTGACATCTTCTCTTTTTTTACTATATAAAAATAAGTCGGGTTTTCCTTCCTGACGCTACAACTCCAGAACGTACGAACCGATTTGGCTAATTCTTTTTTTGTCGAGTTCGTTATTGTCAGGAGAAGGTTCTTATGTAGGGTAGGGTAGGGTAGGGTAGGGTAGTGTAGGGTAGGGTAGGGTAGTGTAGGGTAGGGTAGGGTAGGGTAGGGTAGGGTAGGGTAGTGTAGTGTAGGGTAGTGTAGTGTAGGGTAGTATAGAGTAGTGTAGTGTAGTGTATGTAGGGTAGGGTAGGGTAGGGTAGTGTAGGGTAGGGTAGGGTAGTGTAGTGTAGGGTAGTGTAGAGTAGTGTAGGGTAGGGTAGTGTAGTGTAGGGTAGAGTAGTGTAGGGTAGGGTAGTGTAGGGTAGGGTAGTGTAGGGTAGGGTAGTGTAGTGTAGGGTAGGGTAGTGTAGTGTAGGGTGGGGTAGGGTAGTGTAATGTAAGGCGGTACGTAGTTCGCCGGGACAGCTAGTCGCTATATACAAGTTAAAAACAACAGATTTCAATTTTTCTACATCTTTTTGTTTTTGTTTATTAACCGCCTTCGTGGCGTAATGGTTAGTCCATTCGCTTCACACCAGGAGGTCGCGGGTTCGATTCCCGTTGGGGTCAACTTGTAAGACTCGGTTTGGTTGGTGGTTAGGGCATTTTCTAAGCCCGCCTGGCTAGCTACCACCCCATCTTATCTAAGTCTTGCCGCCAAACACCAGTGTTAACAACATTGATGTGTTCCGGATTGAAGATAAGATAGTTCTCCATTGCGTTGGGGAATCTTCGGCATCATCGTCACTTACCAGCAGGTGAGATGATGCCAAGGGCTTACCAATTGTGATTTTTTTAAAAAATCGCAAGAATAGTAACAACTCGATTTTAATAAAATTTATATGGGACCACTATGAAGGCATAACCTGTCAACTAAAAATAACAAAATTAGCTCACAATTGTCGGAGTAATTGGCCAACATGCATAAATAAAAAATATATGAAATCCAATCTCCTTTTTTGAAGTCGGCTAAAAATAGGCCTGATGCGGGTCGAACTTGCGCACTGAGGGTCCGGTACCACCACACCTCTCCACACAAGTATTACAATGACACCTATTCATTTCAAATGAAAGATAACAACGCGAGCGACAGAAAAAAAAAAGACGAGGTTCTCAAGTCGACGCGTATATTTTTTTAATGTATAACCACGCATAACTTTTTACAGAGTAGTTCGATTTTGATAACTCTTATATAATTAGAAAGGGTATACCCCGAAGTTGGTCCCATATTAATTTGGAAAAAAAAATCCAACCCTAAGGGTAGGAAAACAGGGGATGATTGATTGTTCACTTATTGATTGTAACGTATGACCACGCATAACTTTTTACAGAGTAGTCCGATTTCATAATTCTTTTTTTTTATTTAGAATCCAAAAGCACCCATTAGTATTTAGCTACAAATAATAAAAAAAAATAAAAACTTTTTAACAAAAAAATAAACAGACGAAAAAAGAAATGAACTGAAAATCGAAAAATTAAAAGAACCTTTATAGTCTGACTGAGCTCCTACACTTATGTAAATACCTAAATTATTTTGAGTCGAAACAAACGGAACGTTCGGCGATTGCCAACAAAGGGAAGCATCACGCACGTCGGTCGCCGCTGCCTTGCATTCCGCTGCTATCATTTCATTTTACGTAATAATTAATTTGCTTATTTGTTTGATTTGAAAATCGAACCCGCGACCTCCTGGTGTGAAGCGAATGGACTAACCATTACGCCACGGAGTTGGACCTTTTTTTTAAATTTACAATTGGTAAGCCCTTGGTATCATCTCGCCTGATGGTAAGTGATGATGATGCCGAAGATGGAAGTTACCCTACCAAGATTCCCCAACGCAATGGAGAACTGTCTGTCTTATCTTCAAACCGGAACACATCAACGTTGTTACCATTGATGCTTGGCGGCAAGACTTACATAAGATGGTGGTAGCTAGCCAGGCGGGCTTAGGAAATGCCCTACCACCAACCAAACCGAGTCTTACAAAGTTGAACCCGCCGGGAATAGAACCAGCGACCTCTTGGTGTGAAGCGAATGGACTAACCATTACGCCACGGAGCTGAACCTAAGGATTTGTTCTAAACACAACCGTCACGTTTTGCGTAAAAGAATAAACAGTAATATCTACACTAATAATTTTCGAAAAATGTAAAAATTTAAGGTACAAGCTTTTAATATTGCATTGTCACGCGATATACATATGCATGCAGAATTTCAGCTCAATCGGAAACTGGAAAGTGGGTGAAATTTAACTTACAAGATTTCACACGAACAAACAAACTTAAATTGCGAGTTAAATAAAAGCTTGTAAAAAGGCTCTCTTTAGACATCTACTGTCATCCCTATCTCTAAAGAGGAACGTACATACCCTTAAAATTGGAAAAAAACGACTGTAACTTCATGCCAAGTTGATGCACTTTGTTTTGCCAAGACAGGTTCAGACCTAGTAAAGCAGGCTACCCAATAGCAAGGGACGAGAAATACAACCATGAGGGTAAGTTTATTGTTACAGCCCGCTCGGCCACGCGCTTGACAACAACCTGCGCGTCTCTTACCACAAAACTCTTTGCGTAAAGCGATAAGCGGCGCCAGTTACGCAGATTGCGGGTGGGATATGCGAGGTACTGAGCTACGCACACAGGTACAGACTATTCACTCACATATTGATACCTCGGTTGCTCGGGCGCAGCGCGACGGCAATAGTTTCTTCAAATATCTATTTCTCAATTCCCGCGCAGACCGACTACGCTCTTAAGAGGAAACGAGGGCTCCAATTTTTCCCCTTACGCCGCACGCATGGTCCGATCGGCTTGTTCGATCAATCGGAACGTAGTACCCCGTTTCCTCCCTGGATAAGGACAAGAGAGCAAAAATGTTTTTCCATTATACCTATATCTACCATGGCCACGACCCTATGTTTTGTTTCTTCCCAAATTCTAATAATAGGAAGTAGGAGCCTTTAAAAACTGAGAAAATTGCCCAATTGAAACGTCATTTTCAGACACCTACCAAAAAATAATACGCATATTAACAATAAAATGAAAACATAGAGACATAATTATTTTTACCCGACTGCGCCAGAAGGAGGGTTATGTTTTTCGAGAGTATGTATGTATGTATGTATGTATGTATAATTGTTAGGCACGCTCTGCAGCCTGAACGGCTGGATGGATTTTGGCTTGAGAGGTGTCGTTGGATTCGTATTTACTGTGAGAGTGACACTGGGTATATCAAAATATAAAAAAATGGCGGATTTTTGGCGCCAAATTCAAATGTTTGACACGCTCTGCAGCCAGAACGGCTGCAGAATATAATAATATTATTATATCAACTGATAAGTTAATAATCTGCGTAATCTTAATGTGTGTCATGTGTATATAGGTTACTACACAAACTCATTCAATAATAAAACTAAAAAATGATAAAATAAAATACGGTAATTTAAAAAACTAAAAAACCCGCCTGCGTTTCTGTGTAACTTGGAAATGAAAAACCCTAAAACAAGAAAGTCGTCATACCCGATTGCACTTAACTTAAGAAAAATTGTAGCAGTCGGGACCCATTCTAGAAAGTCAGCCTTCTAGTCAGTATATTGGAGTAATCTGCAATGTAATATAGGTATTGTGCTCTCAATTCACTATGCCTCCATTTCTAGAATGGGTTCCGACTGCTACAATTTTTCTTAAGTTAAGTGCAATCGGGTATGACGACTTTCTTGTTTTAGGGTTTTTCATTTCCAAGTTACACAGAAACGCAGGCGGGTTTTTTAGTTTTTTAAATTACCGTATTTTATTGAAATTAATTTTATATTGCTCAAGTTTTGAAGGAGGAAATAGGGGACTACGAAGTGCTGTTTTCGTCAATTTTAGTGCCTATTATCGGTCTGCGCTGCAGTTGTCCCTTTCTTGCTGTATAAGGAGAGGTTTGGGGAGGGAGACCGTAACATTTTATTCAAATACCTAGTCTTTAGACTGCGTATCCTCTTAAGCGACAGTCGCTACATCGAGATGGTTTCATAATATTTATCAACGCTTCCTGAACTCACTATAGTTACTTTAAATAACCAACCAATACCACAGTATTACGATATGGCTTACAGTAGCGCAACGCCTTTGATGTCTCACGATGCCGCCACCGGGCGGCGTAGGTACTACTAGCAGTACTAGCCTGTAGCCAGCCGAGCCTGGTAAACTTCCGAGACTGTTCCCCGCCGCCCGCTGCCCCGCAAGTACCTACCCTTCCGTTGCTCTGCGTAAATACATTCGTTACACTACTGTAAGCCGCTATATTATAATACTGTGCCAATACAGTTGAAAAGTGTAAGTAGATACGTACGTAAATAAATCGACAAGTCAACAAAGCTTAGCGATGATTTTTAGCTTCTAAGAAATCATAAGGTCGTGAAAGTTATAATGAAGTCTTCAGAACGAAAACAAGATTTTGATACGCAAACACAGATTTCTCAGTATACAGGATAACAGGAGCAAATAAATTGTATGTGTATTTTTTAAATTAAATTGTCTTGAAACGTAAAATGGATGGCCGTTGGGGTAGTAAAGTTCTCGAGTGGCGACCTCGCACCGGAAATTATAGTGTAGGCAGGCCTCCCACACTGGATGCGGGTAGCGCGGAACCGGTCGTCGTAGGAATCCTTGGGGGAGGTCTATGATGATGATGATGATGATGAAAACGTAAAAACGTAGGTATTTTTAGAAAGCTATAAAATATAAATTTGTAAACGGATCCGTTTGTACACTTTGAGTACAAAAGCCTAAAAACCTATGAACAAACAGCTTATATATACTTAGCATATCTCTGTGAACAAAGGATGTACTAATTATTAATAGTTTTGGAAAATTTGCTAGAAAATGGCATCGACGTGCGAGAGTCTTTATTTGAATGTGATTTCATTAAAAAATACTGCCATTTCTTTTCAATTGGGGTTTGTAGTCCATAAGAAAGACCCATATAAGACAGTTCTGTCAGTCCGTCAATCATAGGCTATTGAAAAAAAAATACAAGCAAGTGCGAGTTCATGCAAAGTAGGGTCCCGTAGACTTTCAAAAAGTAAATGTTTTATATAAAAAACAAAATTATATTTGCAGAAGGTGTTAGAAAATTTTGTATCGATAATCTATGAACGTTTTTCAAATTCAATGCACACCTTAAGAGGGTTGTTAAGCTGCGACTTTTCATACAAACGGCGTTAACAATTTTCACCTCTTAAGTGATTGTTAACTGATTTGGACTTATTTTTGATAGATTGTTAATCAGAACAAAAGCTAGGATTATACGTTTCGTTTATTAAATTACTGTTTATAAATAAACAAAAAATGGCCGAAATTAGTATTGTATTAAAACACGTGAACGACAATAAAATCAAACATAATTAATTTTATCGAAAAAACAAATTCGTTTAAAACTAGCTTTTGTACTGACTTAAACAATCCACTTAAGTTTGTCGACTGTTACTACTTTGCCTCAACTTCAGACTTAAACAATCCACTTAAGTTGGTCGACTGTTACTACTTTGCCTCAACTTCAGACTTAAACAATCCACTTAAGTTGGTCGTCTGTTACTACTTTGCCTCAACTTCAGACTTAAACAATTCACTGAAGTTGGTCGACTGTTACTACTTTGCCTCAACTTCAGACTTAAACAATCCTCTTAAGTTGGTCGACTGTTACTACTTTGCCTCAACTTCAGACTTGAACAATCCTCTTAAGTTGGTCGACTGTTACTATTTTGCCTAAACTTCAGACTTAAACAATCCTCTTAAGTTGGTCGACTGTTACTACTTTGCCTCAACTTCAGACTTAAACAATCCTTTTAAGTTGGTCGACTGTTACTACTCTGCCTCAACTTCAGACTTAAACAATCCTCTTAAGTTGGTTGACTGTTACTACTGTGCCTCAATATCAGACTTAAACAATCCTCTTAAGTTGGTCGACTGTTACTATTTTGCCTAAACTTCAGACTTAAACAATCCTCTTAAGTTGGTCGACTGTTACTACTTTGCCTCAACTTCAGACTTAAACAATCCTTTTAAGTTGGTCGACTGTTACTACTCTGCCTCAACTTCAGACTTAAACAATCCTCTTAAGTTGGTTGACTGTTACTACTGTGCCTCAACATCAGACTTAAACAATCCTCTTAAGTTAGTCGACTGTTACTACTTTGCCTCAACTAAGAAAGTCTACTTAGCCGTGATAGTTTTTCTTTTAAATTGATTATATATATCCTACTATTTATATATTTTTTTTAAATGTCATTAAATAAAGGTTTAGCTGAAGGGGGGACACTTGACTCTAACAAAACTTAGCACTTAAAAGCTTAATATTTCACAAACCAATCCCATGAATCGAAAAACAGTTTTAACAATTTCGTGATAGTTTTAAAAGACCTATTCAACGATATCCCACACGACAGGGTAAGTCAATGAAAAAATAATTACTTCCTCTTTACATAAAGAGGAGATACCCTAAAATATGTTTTTTTTTTCAACATTTTATTGTACCACTGTCGGCGTGATTAATATGTGTAGGTACTTTTCGCCGTCATCTGGTTGAATCTGCTATTTGATTGAATGACTAGCGCGTTCATTGAATGACAACATTTAATTGAATGACTAAAGGACAACTCGTCAAGTTGTTTAATGTAACGTTCAACGTCTTGACTGAAAGTCATTTAGCCAAGTTGTTAAATGGGATATTCCGAATAAAATCCGACGATTTCTTCTTCTGCGTATCAATCAAACCTGACCGAACCTAATATCGCTCGCTTTGATCGCTCATTTACAGTTTTTTTTTTAGAAAAATCTAATTTTTGCCAACTCCCTTGGCAAATCCTTGTATGGAATTTTACGTTCACAATGTGAACAAGAACACTAAGTTACACAGCCCTAATTCTCACAAATAAACTAAACAATAACCAACTAACTAAATTTCAATCACCTAACTGATTTTACGTCCGCTCTGTTCAAAGGGCTATGTTACAATTCGCTAACTAGTTGGACGTTGAGTGACGCTTGTTCAATCAACATTCGGCCTAGTCATTCAATTGAATGTCGTCATTCAATGAACGCGCTAGTCATTCAATCAAATAGCAGATTCATACAGATGACTGCGACATACTCATGACAGGTTACAGCTTTCTAGTACTAATAGTCTCTGAGCTAAGCCACGGACAGGCGGAGGGACAGATAGACATGGCGAAACTGTTAGGGTTCCTTGTTGACATTGGAACCCTAAAAGTGTGTGCAGCTCTAATTCGCTACAGGAGTTTATTCATAAAACTGTTTTTTCGGCCTTCGGCCTAGTACGTTAAGCTCCAATCTCCGCCCCACGCGGAGCTTGGCCTTCGGCCTCCAGCCTCGCAGGTAGCGCTCTCAACCTACGCGAAAGCTCGGCCTCCGGTCTCTCAATTGGTGGCATGGCCATGGAGCCTTAGCCTTGTAGAGGAAAAACGTGACTGGCATTTGTATAAAAATCCATCTCCAATGAACTCCAAAAATTATTATAGAAATACATAAGTTAAAAAAAAATATTAGCTGTGCTTTACCTGTTTTTCACCCTTGTCGTGCACCCTTTCGCGTTGGATCTGGTTGAATTGTCGACGAGACGGGACAGGACGGGATGGGACGGGACAAGACGAGACGAGACAATATATCATTTATTTATTTAATCTACAAGAAGTTTTTCGGGTATTATTTATGTACTTACTAGCTTTTGCCCGCGGCTTCGCCCGCGTGGACATTGTTGTCATGACTGTTTTAGAGGGTGCGCGGTGGACATGATTTTTTTCCAGATCCCTCGGGAACTATTTCACTATTTCATATGTTTATTAGTAAAAGCGTCGGTGGCTCAACCGGTAACGACTCGGTCCATCTAACCAGAGGTACCGGGTTCAAATCTGGACGGCCAATGTACCAATGAGTTTTTTTAAAACTTACGTACATATAATTACCGATTGCTTTAACGGTGAAGGAAAAACATCGTGAGGAAACCTGCATACGCCTGCGAAGAAACTCGAAGGTTGTGTGTGAAGTCGACCAACCTGCACTGGGCCCGCGTGGTCGACTAAGGCCTAATCGCCCTGATTCAGGGTAGGCTCGAGCCCCTCGGTGGGGACGTATATGAGCTGATATAATAATTAGTAAATTATGTCATTTCCCACCCCCTCAACCATCTCTGTGCAAAAAATTACAACAATCCATTGTTCCGTTGCGATGTTAAAGAAATTAACCGAAAAAAGATTATTTTTTCAGTTCCCTCAGGAACTGCATCGGGCTTTGCTATTTTTCCGGGATAAAAAGTAGTCTATGTCCTTCCTCGTGACATAGGCTACCTGCATGCCAAATTTCATTAAGATTGGTCAAGGCGTTGATGCGTGAAAGGTAACAAACAAACAAATAAACACATTTTCACATTTATAATATTAGTAAGGATTGTATGTAGGAGCGTCGTCTAGAGAATTGAAAACACCCAAGTATAAGTAGGTGTCTGTAGGAACGCTAATCCTTACTAATATTATAAATGTGAAAATGTGTTTGTTTGTTTGATACCTTTTTACGCTTCAACACCTTGACCAATCTTTATGAAATTTGGCATGCAGGTAGCCTGTGTCACGAGGAAGGACATAGGCTACTTTTTATCCCGGGAAAATAGCATAATCTGATGCAGTTCCTGTTCTGACGTAACAACTGTGTGTCCCTTAAGTAGCACGCAAACTGACTAATTGACCGGCTCCGTGGCGTAATGGTTGAGTCGATTAGCTTCTCATCATGAGGTCCTGGGTTTGATTCCCGGCTGAGTCTAAAGCTTGGTTGGCTAGCTAACACCATCATATGTAAGTCTTGTCACCAAACATCAATGTTAACAGCATTAATGTGTTCTGGCTTGAAGATAAGTTAACCAGATCCCCATTGCGTTGGAGAATTTTGGTTAGCCCGCTACCATATTCAGCATCATCGTCACTTACTATCAGGTGAGATGATGCCAAGGGCTTATCAATTGTAGATTGTAGAAATGAGGCCATGTTATTTGAAATAGACAATATCTGCTTTGCGCTAGTGGCAAAGAATATATATTAGTACTAACATACAGTATGGACACTCCCTGCCGCTCTTTAGATTGTGACCTCGCCCCCTCGTCACTCACATTGATACAGATTGGTTACAGTTTGGTTGTCGAACGTATAGGATTTCGCCGCCATTTTGTTTGTTCCGTCATTCGTTTTTTGAAATGTCATTTCTGGCCCGTTGTATGAAGTGTCCAGGTGTGCTAGTGGATTCAGTCTCAAAATGCGACGATGTTCTGCAGCCTACTTGGTTCCAATCGTATCGAGTCATCGTTACTGATGGTTCAACCAGTGGGGCCGAGAGGGTAACGGAGGTCCTGACCTGCATAGCCCTGCGTTTCTTGCGCCCCTAGCCAGTTCCCTATTGCATTGGGGAATTTCGGGATCATCGTCACTTACCATCAGGTCAGATAATGCCAAGGGTTTACCAATTGCGTAAAAAAAATGCAAAGGTAACACGTAATCTTTGAGTTTTTTATAAGAGCATGAAAAAAGCTTTTGCTTGAATGTATCATTCATGATTTTGCAAAAACAAATTGACAACTGACGTGCAAAATTAAAAAATAAAAACTTTCTCATTTTATTGGCTTTGTAACGTAGCAAAATAGTTTGGAAAAAACAATAAATTTTCTATGTAAATATTTAGTTCAAATTTTCTCCATGAGCTTGATAATCAAAGTTAGTCAATGATGCCAGAAAGTCACAAAAATTAATGTATGATAATTCGTAAAACATGATAAATCTTTGAATTTTAAAAGCATGAAATTAATCTTTTTTTTTTTGATAATTTGTATGCGACTTGTGACAACCCTTTTGAAAGCAAACATTGTTTTTGTTGCAAATAAGTTGTATATGTTTTGATTTTTTACTTTGTCGGGAGGCTCATAGTTTTGAACAAAAAAAACCGACTTCAATCAGGAAACTAGGGTTCCCCTCGATTTCTCTGGGATGCCATCATAAGATCCTTGTTTCCTTGTCATAGTACCATCCTTGGGCTGTCTTCTTTCCAACAAAAAGAGAAAAATCAAAATCCCTTCATAAATGACGAAGTTATCCGCGAACAAACATAAAAAAATAAATAATTATACGGTCGAATTGAGAAACCGCCTCCTTTTTTGACGTGAATACGTCTTTAAAATTACCTCCATAGGGATGCAATCCAAAAAAACGAATGATAACAAAATCGGGGAATACAGTTTAGTGTTGTAGCTACATATCTATCATCTCCATCCAAATTTCGTTTACACCACTTGATAGCTAAAGAATCAAAGAATTTATTACGCTAAGTAAGGACTGTAACACATCGCGTGCGGGGGAGGGGGCAGCCCCGCCATTTTGAAGGTCATTTTGCTGCGTATCGAGATTTCCATTTAGTATAACTTTCGACTCGGTGAAGCTACGACGTTCATTCAAGTTTCAATCGTCAGCTCTCGTCAAAATCTATCGATTGTATATAAAACATTAGTGTAAAATTGTAACTGTGATTATAATAAGGTGTTAAAATAAAAAAATAATATCAAAAAATATATAATGTCGGCCTATACGCGTCGAAAAGCCAAATAGAAATACAGAGATCGTATACGGTTGGAAAGAGCATCTCAACAGCAATCGAATGGTACCAATAAAACACCATATGATCGAGTCAAGCAGTGCCGGCAACGTAAAGTAATGAATGCGGCCGAGCGGATCAACGACGGTGCCAGTACATCTGCAGCTGGGACGGTTGAAATTACGCAGATAATAATATTAATGATAATAATATTTTATATAGAAACTACATATTACCCGTTACGAGACGTATTCACGTTAAAACCAGCGGCCGTGTGCCCCGACACAGCCCCACCCGTTTTTTTATTTGAAGTCGGAATAATAAAATTGAAGAGTTATTTCAGTATATTGCACGTCATCTAATAATCGTACTTAAATTTTTACACGACTACCCACAAAAAGGAGTGTAAAGTTTTCAAGTGTAATGTATGTATTTATTTTATTCTATGATATCTTCTTAACGGCTTGATCCCATGAGTAAGTGACAGGATACATTTTACCTGACTTTCCAAAAATAGAGTGGTATTATTTTGCAGTGGTGGTTTTTTTTGCAAAATCAAGATACATTCAAGCCTTTATCATAAATAAACTTAAAAAAATAATCAAATATCACAAATCCAAAAACTGTTTTTGTATCAGTACCTATACAGTATAAGTGTTAAATAATTTCATTTTAACTCCTTTACTACCCACTTAAGTTTTACGCGCTATTTACGGAAAAACCTGTATAATGGAGATATGTACTATACATATGGTAAGTATGCGACCTCCTTAGATCCCTATGCATGTCTCTCCAACAGATATTGAGAAGAATTACTATAATTTATTTATATATGAATCTATGCGTTTATGTCATTGAGCTCTAAATCTCTTTTAAATCTCATCTACGATCTTACACCTGACATCAAAAACGTACATATTTTGACTCGTAATCTCCTTAATAGTTTGTGGTAAGATGGAAGTCTGTGACATTGACAGGTATGGAAGCCACACAGGAAGGATCGAAACCATGTCCGTTTTACGCGGATCTCAACAGAAAAGCTAACACAGTTTTCACAAAAGGGTATCATTTTGGTTTCATAAGACTCGATTTGAGGACCAAGAGTGAAGCAGGAATACAGTTCATAACAGGAATCAGTAAATCCAATGACAAAGTCCTTGGCAGCCTGGCTTCTAAATACACCATAGCAGAACACAACCTATCCATTACTGAGAAATGGAATACTGATAACTTCTTAGGTACAGATGTGACATTCACAAATATCCATGAAACAGGAATCAATTTAACCCTTGAAGGTACTCTGGCCGCTCAAACAGGTATAAGAGGTGCAAGACTGAAAACTTCTTACGCTCAAGAGATGTTTGCGTTCAATACTAACACGGATTTACAGTTAGCAGGACCTATCGTAGACGCAGCAATGGTAGTCGGAAACGGTAGATGGTATGGTGGCATCCTAACTCAGTTGGATTCACAGAAAGTGCAGGTAACAAACGCGAATGTATCTCTTAGCTATCAAACAAACAGTTTTGTTTTAACCACCAATATTGACAACGGTAAAGAGTTTGGAGGTTCAATTTACCAGAAAGTTAAAGACAATATAGATTGCGGGGTAGCCGTTAAGTGGCTACCGAATTCGTCAGATACAATGTTTGGTATTGGCTTAGCTTATCAAGTCGATAAGGATATATCCTTGCATGCAAAGATTAATAACAAGGCGCTTCTTGGATTTGGACATAGACAAGTTATAAGACCAGGTTTGGCAATGACTTTGTCGCTAGCAATAGATGGACATAATTTGAATAGTGGGGATCATAAGGTCGGGTTTGCGCTGGAGCTCGAACCATAAGCCTACAAGCCAAGCAACCAAAGAGATTCACGAAGCCTAGATTGATTAGCTTCAATTATAGACTGTGTAATATAATACTCAGCTTGACATCGTTCTTGATTTTGTGGATATTAGCCTTAAGCCGTGTCTCTTGAAAACATGGAGTAAAACCTTGTCACTACTGGATAGAGTTTGAATCGTGAGGATCATAAGGTCAGGTTTGCGCCGGCGCTCGAGCCTTGGGTCTACAAAGCAAGCAATCGTAGAGGTTCTCGAAATCTAGATGGACAAATCTAGATTCAACTATGGACTGTGTAAAATAATACTCAGCTTAACATTCCTAGTTATGATACTATCATCATCATCATCATATCAGCTCATATACATCCCCACTGAGGGGCTCGAGCCTACCCTGAATTAGGGCAATAAATATGATAAATAGATATTTTTTTTGAATAAGGCACACCACACCAACGGCATAAATATTACACGTTTCCATAACATAATCAGGTCTTATTCTAATACAAATGCTTATTATTATTTTGAATGGTAAAGTGTTCTATACATTACCTACTATTATAAGCATGACGACAGCATCAGAAATAAATTATGACTTTTGATCACTAAATTGCCCTCCTACTTAAACTTCGGAAACCCTTACTCGTTTTGTATAAAATCAAGATTTCGATTTTTAATTTATCAAAATCACAAGTACATAAATGACGCTGTAAAACTATGACGTCACGCCTAGGTATTTCAAACATTTTTATAACAAAATGTCGTTTTTGACAGACGATAAAAAGTAAATCAGATGACTATAGCATTCGTCATCCCTATTCTAGACTAAAATCCCGTGGTACAATGGTGCACAAAAGAGATAAGCTGACATGAACTCTATTCCCGTTTTAGTATAAATATCGTCATTCATTGTTAGTGGCAATTTTGTATATTTTTTATGATTTTGATTTTCGAAGCAGTTCTGTGAAGTTTATTTTAAGGCGTTATATGTAACTATATAGTATGAATGTTATTGTAATTATTTTTAATAACCTACAGACCAGTTTATTTTTATAAAAATATATAATAAAAAACCCATCATTACAGTAGGTACCTATTTTATTTTAAGTATAATTTAATTTGGGGTAATATTAAGAAAATTTCTATTACCTGCAATTTTATAAAAATCTGTTAAGTAACCTACTTTTTGAAAAAAATAAACAAAAAACTGCAAAATTGTACTTGATTGTTGCGATTGAAGTTAGTTTTCAACCGACTTCCAAAAAGGAGGAGGTTCTCAATTCGACTATATTATGTTTTTTTTATGTGTGTTACCTCAGAACTTTTGACTGTGTAAACCGATTTCTATGATTCTTTTTTTATTTAAAAGCTAGTGCTTCCCGTGTGGTCCCATATAAATTTTATTAAAACCGGTGTAGTACTTTATTAAAAAATTATAGCAGAAGAAGCGACGATATTAAAACGCTAAACACGTTAAAAAACCGACTTCCATCGCAACAAATTAGTACATTTTTGCATTATAATTTTTGGTTTTTGTTAATTTTCTACTAAAGTACTACATCGATTTTGATAAAATTTATATGGAACCACACGGGAAGCACTAGCTTTCAAATAAAAAAAGAATCATAAAAATCGGTTCACCCAGTCAAAAGTTCTGAGGTAACAAACATTAAAAAAAAAACATACAGACGAATTGAGAACCTCCTCCTTTTTGGAAGTCGTTTGATTAACAAAAATAATAATGCAAAAATGTACTAAGTTGTTGCGATGGAAGCCGATTTTTAACGTGTTTAGCGTTTTCAATTATTTACCGTGTTTTAGTTAATTACCCCCATTGTTTCTATCATACGCTATTGTATTGTGAAAAAAAATTAATCCACTTTCAGAGCAAAACCACCTGCGGCCCACTGACACAATGCGATAACTCAATAAAAAGGAAAAAACGAGATAAAACCTACACTCTACCTACACTAAAATAGTCCCTTTCCAACTTTGACATGTTTGACACTTGCCACATAACGTATTGGAGTGTTTTGGCTACCGACTGTCTACTTTGTTATTTGTACTTTATATTTTATATTGACAAAAATCCATACGTGATTGTACACATTTGGATACCAAACGGAAACGTTATAGGATTAAACGCGTGTCTGTCTATATGTCCGTCCATCTGTCAGCCAATTTGTTCTGAATCTACTGGACCGATTGAGTTGAAATTAGTATATAAATGTGCAAGACGGTCCCCTAAAGACGGAAGTGTAAAGTAAATAAATTTATTTTTACACATGAGGCAACATTGGTTTAGAAAGTTAGAATAAAAAAAAACTATGTGACAAATCAAATGAATGTTGTGAGAACCACAAATATTATTTTTAAAATTTTAAGATGTTTTGAAATTATTTTAAAGAAATAGGTGAAATTTAAACATTCCTCTCTATCTTGAAAATACAGGACGTAAAATTTTGAAAAAAAAACAACAGAAAAAAGTTATTTCTTTATTAGTAGATAACGGGTAATTCTTATTTAAAGTAACGTAGGAAGTTTATCAATTAACGTACGGAGCCCTCTTCACGCAATTTTTACTCGCACTTGTCCGTTTTTTAACCGACTTCAAAAAAAGAAGAGGTTTCTCAATTCCACCTGTAATATTTTTTTATGTGTGTTCGCGGATAACTTCGTCGTTTACGAACTGATTTTGATGATCCTTTTATTGTTGGACAGGAGATATCCCAAGGGTGGCGCCATGATAACGAAAGCGGGATCTGATGATGGCATCCCAGAGAAATCCAGGGGAATCTTCGGAAATTGTAGTGGCAACTAGTGCCTTTAGTGTCAGTTTTTTTTTGTTTAAAATTATAGGGTTCCGTCACTAAGACATCCGACTGTCACCAGGCTGTATTTCATGAACCGTGATAGCTAGGCAGTTGAAATTTTCACAGATGATGTATTTCTGTAGCCGCTATAACAAAAAAATATTAAAAAAAGTTAAAGCCTCCATACAAAAACGTGTTTTTTTTTAAACGTGAAGAAACTAGCTAGATGACACACCTTTAAGAACGGAATTAAAAAAATATCAATTTACAGACATCAACGAGTCCGACACTAAAAAGTTTTTTTTTTAATCAGTTGGGAAATCTCAGAGTGAGTACGACTTACACTTGGCCGGTTTTTACTTTCGAGCGACCCAACGTAGCGAGAAATTATTGTCCTAGTGACAAAAAAAAACATTCTTATTTTACCCAAAATATGTAATTTCTGTATCACTCTTGTATAAACGTCCATACTTAGGTCCTTCCGTATAGGTACCATCCTCGACCACATTGTCACTTTCCATCAGGTCTGATGTAGACCCATTAAAATTTTTAATTAAAAAAACCTGTATTGTAGAACAGGTGGCTGTTGGCGAAGTAAAGCTCTCGAGAGGCGACTGCGCATCGGGAGACGTAGCGTTGGCAGGCGTCCAATCGGTAGACCGATGACCTGGTTAAGGTCGAGGGAAATCGCTGGATGCAGGCAGCGCAGGACTGGTCGTTGTATAAATCCTTTGGGGAGACCTTTGTCCAGCAGTGGACGTGTTTCAGCTGATATTATGCTCACCATGAAGTAGGTACACTCGCCTACACGTCAGTGGTAACACTTCCAGTGTAGGGTAAACCGTAACTACGTTGGATCATCTCAAGGTCAAAGTTTTACCACTGACGTTTGGCTGAGTGTACCAGTATAATTTAATTTACAATATTAGTATTATGATGACTATAAAATATTGACGCTCGCCCACACGTCAGTGGTATCACTTTCAGTATAAGCTAAACCGTAACTATGTAATACAAATTAGAAATCCGAGGTCATCTCAAGGTAAAATTTTTACCACTGACATGCAGCTGAGTGTATCAATATAATTTAATTTACAATATTAGTATTATGATAACTATAAAGTACTTACGCTCGCCCACACGTCAGTGGTGACACTTTCAGTATAAGCTAAACCATAACTACGTAATACAAATTAGAAACACGATATCATTTCAAGGTCAAAGTTTTACCACTGGCTTGCAGCTGAGTGTACCACTATAATTTAATTTGAAATATTAGTATTATGATGACTATAAAGAACTTACGCTCGCCCACACGTTAGTGGTAACACTTTCAATATAAGCTAGACCGTAACTACGTAATACAAATTAGAAACACGAGATCATTTCAAGGTCAAAGTTTTACCACTGTGTGCAGCTGAGTGTACCACTATAATTTTATTTACAATATTAGTATAACGATGACTATTAAGTACTTACGCTCCCCCACACGTCAGTGGTAACACTTTCAGTATAAGCTAGACCGTAACTACGTAATACAAATTAGAAACACGAGATCATTTCAAGCTCAAAGTTTTACCACTGACTTGCAGCTGAGTGTACCACTATAATTTAATTTGAAATATTAGTATTATGATGACTATAAAGAACTAACACTCGCCCACACGTCAGTGGGAACACTTTCAGTATAAGCTAGACCGTAACTACTTATGCAAACATCTCAAGGTCAAAGTTTTACCACTGACGTTCGGTTGAGTGTACGACTATATTTCATTTACAATATTAGTACCATAGGCAAGTTCCTTGCAAATATACGGGTTCCTTGGAAAAATTGTTCTCAAACCTCGTTATACAAAATACAAACAGAAATTTAATGGTTTTCACAGGCAAGGCGAAGGTTGCATAAATGAGTTTGGCGTGGCTTCGCTCGTAAACTTTGTCCAGTGACGAACATTGGGCATGAAATATTAAAAGGAAAATACTTTCGTGCAGTCTGAGAATTTCCCTAATTAGCGCTGAGTATGCCAACTTAGCTTTTTCGAGATTTTGAGACTAATAAAAATAATAATAATCATCATCATATCAGTCGAAAGACGTCCACTGCTGGAGGAACGCCTCGCCCAAGGATTTCGACAACGACTGGTCCTGCGCTGCCCGCATCCAGCGGCTTCCCGCAACCTTCACCAGGTCTTCACTCAAAGTGCAATGGAGCGAGCTAAGCGTATGCTTGGAGTTACGCTGCGTGATCAAACCAGAAACAAGGAGATCTGTAGGAGAACCAAAGTAACCGACATAGCTCTCAAAATAGCTAAACTTAAGTGGCAGTGGGTGGGGCACATAGCTCGTAGAACAGATGGCCGTTGGGGCAGTAAAGTTATCGAGTGGCGACCGCACACCGGGAGACGTTGCATAGGCAGGCCTCCCACTCGGTGGAGACTAATAATAATTTTCGAAAAACCTAAATACTTTTAAGTACCTGCTACAAGCTTCTACCTCTAAATTAGTTTAAGTCCATGACAAGTTATCGGACAGTGCATTCATAGGTTGTAGGTACATTTATAGGTCGTGCATTATTGGTACATACCCCATTCCGTACATGTGATGATTCATCGGGTTAGATTTTCTGCTAAGACTCAGCTCAGGACAAATGTATTCAATTTTATTACGTAAGCATGGAAAGGGTTAATCTGGGTAGTTTTGCCGCCGAGTATCAATAATAAAATCACGTCGACAGTCTTTCGACAGTTATAACAGTGCGTTTTTGAGTAGTGACTCGGCACAGGGCAAATGTATTTAGTTGTATTACGTTATCACGGAAAGGGTTAATCTGGGTAGTTTTGCCGCCGAGTATCAATAATAAAATCACGTCGACAGTCTTTCGACAGTTATAACAGTGCGTTTTTGAGTAGTGACTCGGCACAGGGCAAATGTATTTAGTTGTATTACGTTATCACGGAAAGGGTTAATCTGGGTAGTTTTGCCGCCGAGCATCAATATTAACATCAGGTTGACAATCTTTCGACAATAACAATAAGAGTGGATTTTTCTGCAATGTCTCACCACAGGCACAGGGCAAATGTATTTAATTGTATTACGTTTGCACGGAAAAGGTTAATCTGGGTACTATTGACGCCGAGCAATAATATTAAAATCACGTCGACAGTCTTTCGATAGTAATAAGGCTGGATTTTTTAGCAATGACTCAGCACAGGGTACATGTGTTTAATTGTATTACGTTTACACGGAAAGGGTTAATCTGGGTACTTTTGCCGCTGAGTTAAAATCACGTCGACCGTCTTTCGACAGTAATAAAGCTGGATTTTTTTGCAGTGTCGCAGCACAGGACAAATGTATTTAGTTGTATTACGTTATCACGGAAATGGTTAATCTGGTTACTTTTGCCGCTGAGCATCAATGTTAAAATCACGTCGACAGTCTTTCGACAGTAATACAGCTGGATTTTTTTGCAGTGTCTCAGCACAGGGTGATGGTATTTATTTGTATTACGTTATCAGTAGTTTTGCATAGTTTTGCGTCCATTGCTGGACATAGGCCTCCCCCAAGGATTTTGAGACGACCGGTTTTGCGCTGAAAGCACCGGAAAACGTAGCGTATATTCAGGCCTCCTACTCGGTCGACCGATGACCTGATGAAGGTCGCTGGAAATTGCTGGATGCGGGCAGCGCAGAACCGGTTGTCATATTTTAGTCTCAATAAATTTATTCGGACTATACGAACTTTTAAAAACAAAATTTAGCGATTTCGGTCCAGCCGTTCCCAGTTTATGTGCTTACCAACGAACAGCATTTCATTACAAGCTTTTATTTAACTTGCAATGTAATATGTTTGTTTGGGTGAAATCTTGCAAGTTAAATTTGACCCACTTCCCGGTTTCCGTTTGAGCTGAAATTTTGCATGCATATGTATGTCGCGTGACAATGCAAAAATTAAAGCTTGTACCTATAATTAGGTTTTTCGAAAATTATTTTTATTCAGTTTCTACCCGTTGCAGCTATCTTGTCGTGAAAATCCCATTTCTCTCTATGTAAGTGTCCAAGTGTGTACAGGTAGTTGGTTGGTTGGTACCCACATTATTAAAAGACCCGTCAGTTACGCCTCTGTGACGCGGGTTCCGTGCGATACGTAAGATAAAGACGCTGTGACGTGCTTGAGCGCGGCAGACGGGCGGATAGAACGCGCTGTTTTTATCCGCTTCGATATACTCATGACAAAGTATATTAGGCTATTTCATAGCTTTTATCGCGGGCTTTGAGCGCGGCGACCGAATCCAAGAAATTCCGTAACGAAAATAAAACCTAACACCCCACGCTAGGCCGAGTTCTAAAAAACTTTTAATTAGCGATTTGCGGTACTAAAATGACTTAGTCAATTTTACTGATGTAACTTTCTTAGTGTTAATTTATTACATAAACATCCCGCGCCCCAAGGACTATATGGTACTGGTAAATACTGCAATATATAAATAATTATAATTGCATAAGTTGATAAAAAATGCTATGCAATAGCTTTACCGCGGCAATCCCCGAGTGCCACACGTTTTTTTATATTAGTACTAACATACAGTATGGACACTCCCTGCCGCTCTCTAGATTGCGACCTCACCCCCCTCGTCACCCAGATTGATACAGATTCGTTACAGTTTGGTTGTCGAACATATAAGATTTCGCCGCCATTTTGTTTGTTTCGCCATTCGTTTTTTGAAATGTCACTTCTGGCCGAACAGTGCAGTGAACAGGCTCCCGGCGCGGCACTGGCGAACAATCTGATATTTAATCTTATGAGATCAGCTTTACAGTTGAATTTCGCGTGAGTGTCTTAACGAGACTTACGTCCTTTACTCTGGGCGCGAATAAACATTTTCGTTTTTTGAAATTAGAAAAAGTGAAGAAATAAGGGGTGGTCTACCTACAAAAAACGTGTTTTTTTAAACGCGAAGAAACTAGCGCCCTATAGTATGATGGTACGGAACCCTTTGTCTGACTCGCACTTGGCTGGTTTAAAAAAAATAGTAATGCATGCAATACTCGGCCGGCCTGCAATCACTAACTCAATGTGCGTGGCGTCGCATTAGTGCGACTTCGCGTTACATTGCGTAGGAAATAAATTAAGACTCTCGGTTTCTTTGTTTACTTTTCCTTCCTGAACTTTTTGTATATGTATCTTAGTTACTTAGTATGATAAACTGAATGCACCATATCAGTTTTCGTAAACCTGTCCGATACACCCGGTATGAGAGCCTTTTTTTTTGTTAAATACATCTGCTTGCATAAGACTTAAATTTATATCTTTAGAGTTTAAACAGAAGCTTTAATTGGAAATAGATGGCGGCATCTATTGAACAGTGCGCAGTGTCAGGCCCCCGTCACTCGGTTGAGCAGGCGAGATAAGTACCTACACATTGGCGCTCCGCTCGTCAGCGCTAGAACGCCGTACTATCGCCGCCTTCATTCGCGCGCCGCCCGTGTACGCAGTTATAACCGCTAAGTCGAGCACTTTAATACCCATGTTTCCGTGTATGGGAAGGAGTAGGTGAATAAATGCGTAGGTATTTTCGTTTTATAAGGAAGTGCAATATCTGTTATGAAGTTTATAGTATCTCATCTGTGGCAGTGTCTTCTTTGCAGGTCTCAATCGGAGTGCGGGGCGCAGGGGTCGTGCACTCCGTACCTGCGCAAACGATCGCCATTTGAGTTCAACTTATACATACGCCGCGAATCGTACCTACATTTATTTTTGGCGAATATTTCAGTTGTTCTAGTTTGATTCTAACTAAACTGTACTTAGGCCTATTTTAAAACGCTCGTCTGTACCATGAAAGACTCTAAACAAAACATTTTGTTTATTCTTGTTTTGCTTTCGATCGATGTAATTCGGCGGCAGTGGACATACAACTTATTAGTGTCTATTTTTTTTGTAAATAATAGATCGTCTGTCATTATGACATTTTTTACTGGGTTATTAATGAGTTAAGTTACATTCCATTAGGTTAGACAACTTTTTTTTTTCGTTTTAACGTGTTTCATAACAGTAGCATTGGTCATACGAAGGCGGATGGACAGTTGTGTCATACTAGATGGCGCTAGTTTCATGTTTCAAAAACCATCATACTAGATGGCGCTTGTTTCTTCATGTTTACAACAAGTTTTTTGTATGAATCGCCCTCCCCCCCTTATTTTTTAATTTTTAATATTTTTAGTATTTGTTGTTATAGTGGCAACATAAATACATTAACTCCGTTCCGTTCCGGTGGAGCACTGGCCAGAAGTTCTTCTGCAGGGGTATGATATCAGTGCAAAAAGGAGAACAGTCGAGGCTAAAGCACCCGTCTCTATAAGAGTATCCGCCGTAGCTGCGCCTGGCATGAGACTCCTGAGTAAAGCAGGTTCCCGCTGTCTCCTACCACTACCAGCCACATCTGACGGTGGCCACGCCAACAGTGTCTGTGGTGTATCAGCAATCGCTATCAGACATTATGCAACGGAAATCTACCCGAGACTCCAGTGGCCACGTAGATGCGATGAGGAGTGTAGGGTGTTCGCAGTTAGGACGGGAGTGAAGGGAAGTTGAGCCGACGAATCATATAATCAATAGCAACGAATCACATAGAGGATAGATATTATACTTGGTGTGTCATATAATCAGGGGAGGATTAGAACTGAACTGAACTGAACTTTGTAACTAATATCCTTCTGATATTACGATTCATGAAATACAGCTTAGTGACAGACGGACAGACAGACCGACAGACAGGTGGACAGACAGCGGAGTATCCTACCGTGTACCCTTTTACTATAGGGTCCCGTTTTTACCCTTTTGGTACGGAACCCTAAAAAAAGGGCCTAGTGCGTGTCGGACTCGTGCCTCATGGGTTCCGTGCCACCACACCTCTCCACACAACTATGACAATGATACCTATTCACATTACAAACAAAAGACATCAACGCGAGCGACAGAAAAAATATATTAAATTTATTCATTAAGTTCAGACTCCTTAGCGCGAGTACCTACGACTTTATACTTGTTCAGATTTTATTATTTTTGTTATACTTAAGGATAAGTACTATAACCACACCTAGTTTTACGCTTGTATTGTAACCGTTTTAATGCCAGAGCAAAAACAAAAGAAAAGTCTTTAAGAACATGTTTATTGTCTTTTCTAAAAAAAAATAACATCATTTTAATTTTTTGTTATTAAAGCAGCAATAGAAATACACACTATGAAAATCACAACTTCACAACTATACAATATATATACCTATTTCGTTTCATGAAGTAGGACTGTTTTTCACTGACAGACAGACGGACGGATGGACGGACAGCAGAGGTTTAGTAATAGGGTCCCGTTGGTCACCCTTTGGATGTACGGATGTAACATGTAATGCGGCACGCTGTTAATCTTCTTTCATTCGATCTTTTTTCATTTCATCTATTTCTTTTTCACGCATGCGCTGTCGTCCATCTGACAATATCATTTTAAAAATCAAAATTCGTCCTCTCTTCAATATTTTCAAATCATAAATATAAAATAAAATAAAAAAAGTGTGTATGTCAGCTCCGACGCACGACTGGAGTTTACTTCTTAAGTACGATTGTCTAAACAGGCACAAAACAGGGCTTGACTTTGGTGTTAAGTTGGTCTCCTCCGACCTGTTTAGCAAAACAATACACAGATACAGTACAATTATACTCCCCGCGCGGGTGGAGATGGGAAGAATATGTTTCATTTTTCTACAACTGCCGTGTCGCGCACATTTTTTGTTTCAGAAACATTTCCCTGTAGCAGGAGACGGCTTGAGTATGAAAACAAATGTTTTTGTTTCATGTTTTCTGTGTAATGTTTCAAAAAAGCGGGCGCAGGAGACACGCCTTAAGACTGCAACAATGACAGAACGTCATCTTAGATTCAGCCAATCCTGACTGTTTTGTATCACGTGACAGAGGTGCGCACAATAGGTTGCGCGTAAAAAACGTAACGCGCAAAGAGAATATAACAAACTACGTTTTCGATCACTAGATTTTACTCCTCATATTTTTTTCATACCGGGCGCCTTATATGCAAATCGATTCTTAAGGAGTAAACTCCAAAAATTATCTAATAAACTGTGAAGCTGAATCTTGCTAAGAACCATCTCGGGTAAGATTCATTTATGTTTCTTTGTTATTTGTATTTTAAATTTCATTGTATTATGTTTTGACTATTTCTATATTTCTTTCTAGGTCTTATTTTCATAATAAAATATTAACGACGTGTCCACGATAGACCCACGCCCTTATATCTACATACTCCTGCCCCTATCCGTCGTGCCACACAGAACCCTAAAAATAATAGAATAAAAATATGTAATAGAATCAACATTCATGTATGGTAAGTAAAAAAAAACGTATCCCATCCACCATCAGGAACAAAATTCAACAAAAGCCTTTCATGTTAAAACATAGGCATTGGCTCGCGGCAAATAGTAAAAATGTGAGGAAGCAAAAATGTAAAATGGTAAAAAGAAAGAAAAATACCGCGAGTCCAGTTGAAAGGAAAAAATGGACTTTAAACGCGTCAGGAGACACGAAACTTGTTTAGGGGATTTTTGTTTTATTTTGTTCGATAACCTATATAGGGTCAAAGTCACTTATTTTTATTTTATTTATTAGATAATAGAGAGTGCGCGGTACGCGAGCTGTCGGCGGCGGCTCGATTTTTTGCGAGTTAGTACGACAATAGGCGATCGGACTGCTAGTCATTTATGTTACTTTTTATGATTTGTCAAAAAAGAAAATTTCTTCTAAAAATGTTTGAAATACCCACAAGTGACGTCATAGATTTTTAGCGACATTGACGAACTTATTTTGTGAATTTGATCAATAAAAAATTGAAGACGTGATGGAAAAAGAAGACAAGTGAGGTTTTTTTAAAAACTTCAAGAGGAGAGCAATTTAGGAAATGATATTTCAGAATTTGTTTTTGATGCAGTCCAACCCCTATTGATTTTTATGCATAGGGATTTAGTTATTTTAATGTTTGAACAAGAATCTAGAGCTTTTTTGGCGATCGCAGTGTTGCAGATTGGCTGCAAGTCACAGAAAGACGCTGCTGCCCATCCTCCGGTTTAAGTCCCTTAGTCGGCTCTTACGACACCTATTGGATGAAATAGGATGGCCCCATCTAAGCCGGGAGCCATACGGCTCGGCTGCCAAGCGTGGCGATTACGGCAACACCCCCCAAATGACCGACACAAATAAACCGGTCGTCGTGGAGATCCTTGGGGGAGGCCTATGTCCAGCAGTGGACTTCCTTCGGCTGATATGATGAGAGCTTTTTTACACGAGTGCCCACAAAAAGGGAACGTATTGTTTACAGCATGCATGTAATGCAAGTATGTATGTTTCTTTATTCCACGATATTTTCTAAACGGCTTTATAGATTTTAGAGTGCAAGGCATCATTAGATTCGTCTTGATTCCACGTGTAACATAGGATACACTTTACCCGACTTCTAAAAAAAAGGGGTAATGTTTTTATGCAGCCGTGTTATTAATAAATTTTTAAAGTTGTAGATACTTGTCAGGTTCTTATTATTTCTTGTTATGCATCATAGTTCTTACTATAAACAAACCAATGATCATATCAGCCGAAGGACGTCCACTGCTGGACATAGGCCTCCCCCAAGGATTTCTACGACGACCGGTTCTGCGCTACCCGCATCCAGCGACTTTCACTAGGTCATCGGTCCACCGAGTGGTAGGCCTGCATACTCTACGTTTTCCTGTGCGCGGTTGCCACTCGTGGAATTTACTGCCCCAACGGCCATCCGTTCTACGAGCTATGCGCCCCGCTCACTACCACTTAAGTTTAGCAATTATGAGAGCTATGTCGGTTACTTAAACTTACAATTTGTCATTGTTTTTTTATATATTTTTTATCCTTTTGTATTGCTGTGTTTTGAATAAAACCATTTATCTATCTATCTACAATTCAACGCACGTAAAAAAAGCTCCGAGCGACCTACCTGCGCAGTGAATGAATTGCGGGCCAAATTGGTGGTAAGGGGTGAGGCGCGACGGGGGAAACACGCGTCTCTCTTGTTTGCTGTCGCGTGATTGGTTCGCCAGTTGTCATTTGTTTCCCGCCTGCGCAAACACATCCCCACCACTTGACCACTGGAGCTTTTTTTACGTGCGTTGAATTGTACTTTGGTTCTCCTACGGATCTCCTCGTTTCTGATTCTCCAAACTCCAAACAAACCAAGGTTGACGCTTAATAATAATGTACTCGTATGTAATGTATTTCATTGTTAAGCTAATCTTAACAACATTTAAAACAGGTTTAATGTATGGGGAACTCTTTTTTTTATTATTATTTGCTAGAAAATTCACCATAATAACTCAATAACAGCAAACTTTCGTCCGGTCGTCGTGGAAATCCTTGGGGGCGGCCTATGTCCAGCAGTGGACGTCCTTCCGGCTGATATGATGACGATGATGAAGTACCTACAAAGATTATTTAAAACGGTTGTTTCTCTTTGAACTTTTTTTTCAATAATTATAATTATTTTTAAGTAGAACTGCAGACAGAATTAGTCCCTAATAATAATAAAATAGGATTAAGACTCTCCTTATACATAATAAAGTCTGTTCTCAATCTGAAATATCATCAGATTAAATTTATTTCCAATGGTATTCATTAAATTCACCCTCTAAAATGTTTGCAGTCAATTCCCACAATGGCTGCCTCTAATCCAGTGTCCTGTTGCTTTTATATTTTTATTTTATTTTGCTTAACACGACTACAACACCGGAGAATGCGTCGCGAATGGAAAAAAAAAAATACGGTGCGAGAATCATAAAAAAGACAAGTTACACGGTATTGGCATCCAGACACCTTCTAACAGGCTCAAGGTGAGGTTGACACGATCTTTTATTTTTGGAATAAGGATTAGGTTAGGACGAATTTAAGAGCTAGAAGCTAAGACCCCTTTTTAAGGTTCCATAGTGAAATTACCAACCCTTTACAAGACGAAAATTATGTCAAACGTCCATGTCGCACCTACTCCTCTGAAGGTTGGAGGATCTACGCTCGAAGTTGTTGCCGAATATGTTTACCTGGGACAAACAGTCCAGTTACGTAGGACCAACTTCAAGAAAGAGATCAATCGTCGAATCCAACTCGGCTGGCCAGCGTTCGGGTAGCTTCGCAATATCTTCACGTCCCAAATACCGCAGTGTCTTATGACCAAGGTCTTCGACCAGTGTGTGTTGCCAGTGATGACATACAGAACTGAAACATGGTCATAGTAATGAGCCTCATAAGAAGGCTCAAGGTCACTCAAAGGGCAATGGAGCGTGCTATGCTCAGAGTTTCTCTGCGTGATCGAATTAGAAACGAAGAGATCCGTTGGAGATTCAAAGTAAGCGACATAGCTCTCAGAATTGCTAAACTTAAGTGGCAATGGGCGGGGCACATGGCTCGTAAAACAGATGGCCGTTGGGGGTAGTAAAGTACTCGAGTGGCGACCGCGCATCAGAAAACGTAGCGCAGGCAGGCCTGGACCAATGACCTGGTGAAGGTCGCGGGAAGCCGCTGGACGCGGGCAGCGCAGAACCGATCGTCGTGGAAATCCTTGGGGGAGGCCTATGTCCAGCAGCGGACGTCCTTCGGCTGATATGATGATTATAGTTTCACCATGTCCGGCTGTTTTTCTGTCCATTCACAACCATTTTTGTAATTTTTAGGGTACCTCCCCTGCATGTAAACTGGGGATATTTTTGTTCACATAACTGTGTGGTATCTTTGAATTATTATTATTATTATTCGTCATTATTTATTCAAACAGTATACTTAGTCCATTTTGTTAGTAACTTGCTTATAAACTAATGTTAGTAAAACACAAAAAGAAAAAGGACTTACTAAAACTAAGAGGTAACTGGCGCCAAATAACAACTTTGCAGCTTTTTTTCTAAAATTTACATTTATTTCTTGAAAATACTAGTGAACCCCACTTTGCGCATGGTCCACCACGCACTTGACCACTGTTTTCTTGCTCGCCTTTGGTCTTGCTCTTTATTCGGAGACGAATCATTGCTAAGATGCTTACGAGACCTAAGCTTTTAACACCATCTCACCTGAATTCAGCTGACGGGGAGCTACGGGGGTTTACCTATATTATAGGTAATTTTGGGAGCCTGCTCTTCACTTTAATTCTATCTTATAGGTCCTATATGGAAGTAACGTGAAGAACAGGCTCCCAAAATTTGTGCATTTTTAGGGTTCCGTAGCCAAATGGCAAAAAACGGAACCCTTATGGATTCGTCATGTCTGTCTGTCTGTCTGTCTGTCCGTCCGTATGTCACAGCCACTTTTTTCTGAAACTAGAAGAACTATACTGTCGGTAAGTGGATGTATTCTGTGAACCGCATTAAGATTTTTACACAAAAATACAATAAATTTTTGGGGTTCCCCATACTTAGAACTGAAACTGAAATTTTTTTTTATCAAACCCATACGTGTAGGGTATATATGGATAGGTCTTCAAAAATTATATTGAGGTTTCTAATATCATTTTTTTTTTACTAAATAGTTTGCCCAACAGACACTTCCAAAGTGGTAAAATGTGTGTGGGGACAGGGATCCTCAGTTACAGGGGAGGGGTCCCCTGTAACTTCTAAAATAAGAGATGAATAAAACTACAAAAAATATATGATGTACATTACCATCCAAACTTCCACCAAAAATTAAATTGAACGAGATCTAGTAAGTAGTTTTTTTTAATACCTACGTCATTTATCATAGATAATGGTGCTTAGAAAATATTCTAAGAAAATTTTGTCTTAGCCGTTTAATAAATAACTTGGTGACAAATAAGAGTGTTATCTATCTATCTATCTAACTTTATTAACTTACTGTCGGTATTTATTTCTTGCGCTTAATTTATGTAATGTAGGAGAAAAATCCAATAATCTCTCAAAACTATATAGTTTTACAAAATAAAAAGTATCGAGCGAAAACCAATGAACAAAAAAAAATATAAAATAAAAATAGAGTTTTTGTTTTAGCCATATGGAAGAAAAAAGTTCAAATAATTAGCTGTGTAGTTTTTAACGTTCAGCGAGCTTCCGATCGACTCAACATATTCTAGTAAAAACCGGCCAAGTGCGAGTCGTACTCGTGTTAAGGAGTTCGAACTGAATGACAAGCACATTTTTGTCGCTCGACTTGATGTCTTTTGTTTTAAATGTGAATATGTATCATTGACATTACACTATGTGGTTGTGTGGAGAGATGTGGTGGTACGGAACCCTCGGAGTGCTAGTCCGACTCGCACTTGGCCGGTTTTTTATTATTTTCGGAGGAAGTTTTTCTGTATCCTTAAGATCCCGCTGGAGTTCATAATTCCCATACAAACGTAGTATTTGATTCATTTGTTAACCAAACAACCGATTTTGAAATAATTTCGGTATGACGTATATCAGTGTCGGTAACGCATTACTTTTTTGAAAAACAAAATAGGAATCCATTATTAACCAATAAACCTGTTTTCCGTTTTTTACCTTGAAAACAAATTTATTGGAAAATAATGGATTCCTGTTTCGTTTTCCAAAAAAGTAATGCGATACCGACACAGATATACGTCATCCGATTATTGATATAAAGTTATTTCAAAATCGGTTTTTTGGTTAACAAATGAATCAAATACTACGTTTGTATAGGATAGTAGTCCATAGTCTCAGGATGCGGGCAGCGCAGAACCGGTCGTCGTGGAAATCCTTGGGGGAGGCCTATGTCCAGCAGTGTACGTCCTTCGGCTGATATGATGATGTATAGAATCCTCAGTTACCAGGTTAACAGTAATGTAGTCGGAGGTCATGTGAGAGGCTTTCAGCGCCTTGAAAACTATGGTGGTAAAAACTCTTTATTGTCAATTTTGAATACAGAACATAAAACAAATATGTATGGTATAAAGCCGGACTTATGTCTTACGGAATAACACTAGCCCTACAGCCTCCATCATTCCGGACGTGGCCCCGTGTCCAGAGTGTCTCCCTAATCTAACCTTCGAGATATTGGACCCGTGCCCTAGGAGGGGGACACAATGTAAAGGTTTTTCCCCTCACACATGCAAAAACCGGCCAAAAGCGAGTCAAAATCGCATACCGACCGTTTCTTACCACCACCTCTCCGCACAAATATAACAATGATACCTATTCAATTCAAACTAAAGATAAAAACGCGAGCGACAGAAAAAAAAAAATTTTTCAGGGTGCCGTACCCAAAGGGTAAAAACGGGACCCTATTACTAGGACTTCGCTGTCCGTCTGTCTGTTACCAGGCTGTATTTCATGAACCGTGATAACTAGACATTTGAAATTTTCACAATTGATGTATTTCTGTTGCCGCTATAACAACAAATACTAAAAATTAAAAAAAGTAAAAAAAATAAGGGGGGTTCTCCATACAATTTTTTTTAACGTGAAGGAACTATCGCTACCTAGTATGAAAGTGAACCCTATGTACTAGCGCCATCTAGTATGATGGTAAGGAACCCTTTGTACTAGAGCCATCTAGTATGATAGTACGGAACCCTTTGTACTAGCGTCATCTAGTATGAAAGTACGGAACCCTATGTACTAGCGCCATTTAGTATGATGGTACGGAACCCTTTGTACTAGCGCCATCTAGTATGAAAGTACGGAACCCTATGTACTAGCGCCATTTAGTATGATGGTACGGAACCCTTTGTACTCAAGCCATCTAGTACGATAGTACGGAACCATTTGTACTAGCGCCATCTAGTATGAAAGTACGGAACCCTTTGTACTAGCGCCATTTAGTATGATGGTACGGAACCCTTTGTACTAGCGCCATCTAGTACGATAGTACGGAACCCTTTGTACTAGCGCCATCTAGTATGAAAGTACGGAACCCTATGTACTAGCGCCATCTAGTATGATGGTACGGAACCCTTTGTACTAGCGCCATCTAGTATAATAGTACGGAACCCTTTGTACTAGCGCTATCTAGTATGAAAGTGAACCCTATGTACTAGCGCCATCTAGTATGATGGTACGGAACCCTTTGTACTAGCGCCATTTAGTATGATGGTACGGAACCCTATGTGTGCGGTTCTGACTCGCACTTGGGCGTTTTTTTTTAAATTTATGTATCGTTTTATTTTAGGATTAGTACTTAACACCAAGTTTTACACTTGTATGTATAACCGAAGCGATGGTAGCTTACTGTGATGTGCGTGGTTGCGTCGATCACGCAGGTTAACTAACCTGAAGCACGGTCATTACCTAGATGGGTTAGACTGTTAGTGGCATTTTTCGCGACGGTTTTCTTGCTTCGCAAGGTACGTTAAGCCGTTGTTGCCGATTGCTGTCACTAGATTGCAGTCGTAACGCCGTGTCAGGTGCCTTATGGCGGTTTGGAAATCTTCTGACGGTGGGGTTCCCCACTACAACTTCCACCAATCCGGACTTGGCCCTCGTGTTTGGAGTACCTATGGCCTAACTTTCCCGAGCTTTAGAAGTGACCCGTCTCAGCAGTGGGGACGATATGGCTTGTTAAACGATGAACAACCGTTTTTACTATACAAAAAACCTTTTTTTTTTTTAAAAAAAACACGTTTCTTGAGTTATAGGACCCCCTTTTAATTTTTACTTTTTTATTTGTTAGTAAAACACCAGTAATCCAACTAATATAAACGCGAAAGTTTGTAAGAATGTATGTTTGTTACTCTTTCACGCAAAAACCACTGAAAGGATCTGGCTGAAATTTGGTAGGTAGACAGATTAGGACCTGGATTTACACATAGGCCACCGTTTTCCACGCTCGCGAGCCAAGCGGCTCGCGCACTGCGCACCCTCGAAAAGTCATAGAAATATTGTCTACGCAGGTGAAGCCGCGGGATCTAGTAAAAAATCATCCGGCTACCTATCACGGTTCGAAAGATCATCATCATATCAGCCGAAAAACGTCCACTGCTGGACAAAGGCCTTCCCCATGGATTTCCACGAGGACCGGTCCTGTGCTGCCCGCATCCATCGGCTTCTCACGATCTTCATCAGGCCGTCGGTCCACCTCGTGGGAGGCCTGCCTACACTACGTTTTCCGGTGCGCGGTCGTCACTCGAGAACTTTACTGCCCCAACGGCCATCTGTTCTACGAGCTATGTGCCCTGCCCACAGCCACTTCAGCTATTCTGTGAGCTATGTCGGTTACTTTGGTTCTCCTGCGGATCTCCTCGTTTCTGATTCGATTACGCAGAGAAACTCCGAGCATAGCACGCTCCATTGCCCTTTGGGTGACCTTGAGCCTTCTTATGAGGCCCTTAGGTTCGAAAGATACAGCCTTTTAAAAGTTCGGCAGAGATATGGACTGACGGACAGCGCAGAGCTTAGTAATTAGGTCCCGTTATCTGATACGGAACCCTAATACCAATGTCAGGATGATGTACTTATCTCCTTTTAATACTTACTAATATAAACACGAATACATTTTCTTTCCAGGTCTTACAATCGGCAAAGGAGCAGCTTAAGTGGTCGTTGCTTAAATGAAAGATTAAAAGTTAATTTTACTTTAAAATTATAATTTTTAATTCATTGGTCTTTAACAAGCATTTACATAATGTACAATAAATTCCAAAACTTACATTATTTTTGGTAATATACTGGGTGACTTTTATTAGTTCTCAAAGGGTATACATGTACTCGTGATTACAAATAACTTTTCCAAAGAAACCTTATGTCAAATCAGAAAAAAATTTTTTGGTCCTCGATACTTAATAAGTTATAGGTAATATAAATTATCAAATCGGCAAAAATGTAAAACGGACCAAATTTTTTTTTCATATTTGACATATATTTTCTTTGGGAAAGTTGTTTGCAATCACGAGTACATTCATATCCTTTGCTGTCAAGAATTAATTAAGTCACCCCATAGAACACATTTTTAAGACCCCCCCCCCCCCCCCCCCCCCCAGTCTAAATCTTGAAACTGAACAAGGTACAACAATATTTGTTATGATAATACAAAGTGAGTAATGTTATTATTTTTATACTTTTATTGTAGTTTTTGATTGAAACGAAAAACCATTGAAAAAGTGAGGTTATTTTCTTTACTCTTTACACGTAAAGAAAAAGACAGAGACAACTGTTCCTATTATAAACGCCGACAATTCTAATCGCAGTCCACTGATAATAAGAAAACGAGAAGTTGTTGTTTAAAATGACCCGTTTATTTACGATCGGATAAGATAAATCTATGTCCATATATCCCTGTCTTTTTTCTAAAAATGAGATAAAACGGTCGAAAGTAATAATAATATATATTATCAATATTCATTAGAATTTTCTCTTGTTTTTAAATTATCATTAGACTTAGTTTGTTTGGACGGCCGCGGCCGAGGGGGACTGCGTTCTACATATACAAATTTCCTACGTTTAAAAGTATTTGGTGAACGCAAAGAGTTTATTAAAGGTTGCTACACACACAAGCGGGCCGGCATTAATCGGCAAGGCCGGGCGGTAAAATCGAATATATGTAGATGAATGAAAGTGTAGTAATTGCTTCGGGTCGGCTTTGTTGTTGCCGGACCGATAGTGCCGGCCCGCTCATGTGTGTAGCAATCCTAAATATACGAATCTTATGTCTATATAAATGCCGATTATCTATTCAAATAAATCTAGTATTATATTTTGAAATAAATATATATTTTTTTAATTTGCACGTTTCTTATGTTGAAAAGCGTGTCGTGAATGCAGTGCTGAGCCATAGTTACAACAAAATAAGTAAGTATATCAATGATAAAACTAGTACGAAGTTTAAAGAAATAATCGGTTAATTCGAAATTCCCCTTTTAATAGTGACATTGAAGTTAGCGCCGCCATTAAGTGGGGCTTTTGCATTATTTTTATATTTTTTTATCCACAATTGGTAAGCACTTGGCATTATCTCACCTGATGGTAAGTGACGTTAATGCCGAAGAAGGAAGCGGGCTTATCAAATTTCCCGACGCAATTGGGAACTGGAATATATCAATGCTGTTAACATTAATGCTTGGCGGCAAACAAGACTTAGATAAGATGGTGTTAGCTAGCCAGGTGGCCTTAGATAATGCCCTTCCACCATCCGAACCGAGTCATACAAAGTTGGACCCGAACCCGTGACCTCCTGATGTGAAGATAATGGACTTAACCGTTACGCCACGGAGGCGGTTAGCTAATGGACTTAACCATTGCGCCACGGAGGCGGTTAAAGGGATTTGAAAGTTATTGGCATACTGAGGATTAGCCATTTTGATTTTTTTTCAAAATGGCGTTGCACTATCTAACCTGTGTTTTTTGATAGAGGACCTATGGAAGAACAAAAAATGTCATATAACATTTTGGCCTAAAGTGTCACGTTTCTGAGATAATATAGAAGTTAAAAATAATCAAAATTATTATGGAATATATATTATATTCAATTATCTCCATAACGTGATGTTTTAGGACACTATGTTACATGACAGTTTTTGTTTGTATGTCTCCTATCCAAATATATGTATAGGACTCAATGTGCGACATTTTGAAGAAAAAAAAATTTGGCGGACTCCAGTATGCCAGTCTCTATACAAAAATTTTCAAACCACTTTTGCAATACTTAGCATACTAAACTACTTTCCTCGTGAAGGAAAAAAAATCGGCGCCTCGCCGCAATTTTTTTTTCCTTCGTGACTTTCCCCATTGACAAAAAGAGACCCACAGCTATACGCAAAAAAATAACTTCATAAAAATAGATCAGCTAATCCACTAATTTTATATGCAGTCCCATTTTTTTTTTGATTTGGGCAAAAATTGTTCAGTATGATGGATAAAGTCTCAGTTCTCGGCTCCTACACCAATAGGGTAGTTGACTTGATGATAACTGATAAGTATACTCCTTCTGAAATTTCAGAAACTTTTACTCATGTTTTTCCATTTAGTCTTAAATTTTTAACTATCAAAATATGAAATATATTATGTCAGTGACGCTGAAAAACTGTCACGCCGTTTATATGAAAAGTTTCGATTTTTGACAGTACAGTTTTAACCGCCTGCATAGCGTAATGGTTATTCCATTCGCTTTACACTAAGAGGTCGTGGGTTCGATTCCCGACGGGGTCAACTTTGTAAGACTCGGTTTGGTTGGTGGTAGGACATTTTCATAGCCCGCCTAGCTAGCTACCACCATCTTATCTCTGTCTTGCCGCCAAAGATCAGTGTTAACAGCATTGATGTGTTCCGGCTTGAAGATAAGTTGGCCAGATCCCCATTGCGTTGGGGAATCTTGTTAAGCCCGCTTCCATCATCGGCATCAACGTCACTTACCATCAGGTGAGATGATGCCAAGGCCTTATCAATTGTAAAAAAAAAGTAGTTGGCTCAGTGACCCAAAGAGGATCTTGGCCGCTGACAACAAATCACGCCACTTCTGTCTCTACAGTCGATTCTTTCCAGCTGTATCGTCTAGGACTGTCCCCGGGGTAACAAATCTTCCGTCTGTCCACTTCAGTCAACTACCCTATTTTATTACACCTGCATATAGTAACTGTAGGAACATATACAGGGTGTAACAAAATTGGTGTAGGTGCCGTTAACTGAGGGTTCTACTCGTCATACTAAACAACTTTCTCCAAGGAACCCAGTCAATTAAAAAAAAAAAATTGGACCCTCCATACTAAAATGCACAATTTTTTTTACGTTTTCAGCAAAGTCGTAGAACAAAAGTTGTTCAGTATGATAAGCGAAGCCCCAGTTAACGGGACCTTCACCAATTTTGTTACAGCCTGTATAGTTACGGTACGGCGAAGGAAAAACATCGTGAGGAAACCTGCACACTCCTGCGGAGAAAGTCGCAGGTTGTGTGTGAAGTCCACCAACCCGCACTGGGCTTCACGTGGTCGACTAAGGCCCGATCGCCCTAATTCAGGGTAGGCTTGAGCCCCTCGGTGGGGACGTATATGAGCTGATATGATGATAGTTACTGTAGACATGTATGTGGCGGAAGATCAGCTTGTTACTGTAGATGCATGTGGCCGAAGATCAGAAGAAGTCGCACCTTACTTGAAGGAAGCCTACGTTTTAGTGGACTGTATACCGGGTGTAAGAGACAGGATCCCGAAAACTAATAAATCATCATATCAGCCGAAAAACGTCCAATGCTGGACAAAGGCCTCCCCCAAGGATTTCCACGACGACCGGATTTAACTGTGTTTTATTTATAGAAAAGACTAAGGTGTATAATATATTAGTACTAACTAACATACAGCATGGACACTACCTGCCGCTCTCTAGATTGCGACCTCACTCCATCGTCACCCAGATTGGTTACAGTTTGGTAGTCGAACGTATATTATACGTAATCGCCGCCATTTTGTATGTGCCGTCATTTGTGTTTTGAAATTGCATTTCTGGCCCCTTATATGATATGTCCAAGGTGTGGTACTACTTTGCGCGTGGTCTAACACGCACTTGGCAACTTGTTTTAATAAAATACTAATTACGAATTGGATTACATACATAATCAATTCACTGCCAACAATATCGTGTCCTTGCTTTTAATTTGACACCCGTTTCTATGCGAAAGTCACACGAACTTAGACAAGATCGCACGAACCACGTCGCAGGCAGGCTCAAAGCCAGTATCAAGTGGGCTCACTAGATGGCGCTACTATGAAAATAAAACGCGCTATCGAAGTGTAGACTTCCTTGGTCTTACTAGAAAATTACAAGTTATATGGTACAAGTTAGGTCTTAAGACCAAAATAATACGAATTTTTGAAAGCGTGTATCCTTCGACGGGGTCTTAGGATTCACGCAGGATGGGAAATGGGCCAGGACAGTTTCAATTATTACATACTAGTCCTACATTGTTCATCCGTCTGTGTTCATTGTTGAATTATGATCGATTGATACACATTATGAAAGTTGTATATGTAATAAGCGTCGGTGGCTCAACCGGTAACGACTCGGTCCATCTAACCAGAGGTACCGGGTTCAAATCTGGACGGCCAATGTACCAATGAGTTTTTCAAAAACTTACGTACATATTTACCGATTGCTTTAACGGTGAAGGAAAACATCGTGAGGAAACCTGCACACGCCTGCGAAGAAACTCGAAGGTTGTGTGTGAAGTCGACCAACCCGCACTGGGCCCGCGTGGTCGACTAAGGCCTAATCGCCCTGATTCAGGGTAGGCTCGAGCCCCTCGGTGGGGACGTATATGAGCTGTAATGATGATGATGATGATATGTAACAAAACAATTAACTAGAAATTAATTGATCAAAGAAGAAACGTGTGTGTTTCATAAGATAGGTCAAATGACTACTCAATTCAAATTATTGAGACTGTGCAAAGCTATCACTATGGGAAAAATAAACAGTAAAAAATCTATTTAATTGAATACAATTTTAAAAATATTACCACTTTTGATGTAAAAAAATATACTGTAGACCCTGTTTTTGGCATTAACTGCAATTTTTTTCGAAAACAAATAGTTAATGCTAAATGAAACCTACACACAAAAATCAGGGACTTTTAATAAACATGTAAAAATCGAGAATGGGGAAAATGCGTGATTATTATTTATTTTTCTTGCTTTTATAAAAGCTCATTTATATAAGAAATGGTACACAAAAATATTTTTGAATACCTAACTGCAAAAATTACCAAGATATAAGCCATTAAGAGCCCGCTGGAGTTCATAAATCCCATGTAAACGTAGTATTTAATTCATTTGTTACCCAAAGAACCGATTTTGAAATAATTTTATATCGATAACCGGATGACGTATATCTGCGTCTGTACCGCATTACTTTTTTGAAAAACGAAACTTGTTTTTAAAGTAAAAGCCGGGAAAAAAGTTTATTGGTATTAAATGGATTCCTGTTTCGTTTTTCAAAAAAGTAATGCGGTACAGACACAGATATACGTCATCCGGTTATCGATATAAAATTACTTCAAAATCGGTTTTTTGGTTAACAAATGAATCGAATACTGCGTTTGTATGGGATTTATGAACTCCAGCAAGCTCTTAGAGATTTATCTCTTTCTAGCAAAACAGAATGTAGCATAGTTTTTATGTGGACCGTGTGTATTAGTCGTCATATTTACATATCGGATCTCTCTGTCTAATTATAGTTGAAAATGCCTATATCTTGTATTTCTTGGCCGATTAAAATTTTCATTTCACTTTTTGACATCGTTTTTACGGAATTTTCATATTTTGTTAAGAAATGCGATAAAAAAAATTCATGCATAAACCCTACTGGGCGATCGGTTTCAACGTAACAGCCGCTTTGAAGCCCGCATTGATTGGAACTTAAAATGAATAGACTACGTTCGATATTATTTTACCATGTATCAACCTGCTCGGATTGAGTAATCTTGTCACACACTCACACGCCCTCCGGCCGTTTTGGCAACCAAGTTTCGCAACCAGTTGTTGACACGACGGAAGGAGTAGGTGTAAGTGTATTTCGTATTCGTGCGAATCGTGCGCACAATTTAAGCAAATATAAAAGAAATATAAGACCTAGAAAAAAGTACACAGGAATTAGAAAAGGGTATACAGGGTGACTTTTAATTAGTACTTGATAATAAAAGATTTGCATGAACTCGTGATTACAAACAACTTTCCCAAAGAAACTATATGTCAAATCAAAAAAAGAATGTTTGGTCCTTGATACAAAATAAGTTATGAAATCGGCAAAATAGGACAATTTTTTTTTTTCATATTTGACATACATAGTTTCTTTGGGAAAGTTGTTTGTAATCACGAGTACATTCATATCCTTTGCTATCAAGATAGTTTAGAGTCACCCTATATACATCATACCCGAGATGGGTCTTTTTAAAAGAGTTTCAGTTTGAATTAATAAGTTTAGTTTGATGGTGAAAATAAATCCAGCAGATGATCGAATTTTTGGTTTTTGAAATCAAATATCAGCGCATGCGTAAAAAATAAATAGATGGAATGAAAAAAGATCGAATGAAAGAAGAACGCTTAACAGCGTGCTACGTTATAATCTTAAAGTCATAGAAGCCCGCTGGAGTTCAGAAACCTCTTACAAACGTAGTATTTGATTCATTTGTTAACCAAACAACCGATTTTTAAATAATTTTATATCGATAATTGGATGAGGTATGTCTGTGTCGCATTACTTTTTTGAAAAACGAAACAGGAAACCATTATTAACCAATAAACTTGTTTTCCGTTTTTTGCCTTTGAAAACAAATTTATTAGAAAATAATGGTTTCCTGTTTTGTTTTTCAAAAAACTAATGCGATACCGACACAGATATACTTCATCCGATTGTCGATATAAAATTATTTCAAAATCGGTTGTTTGGTTATCAAATGAATCAAATACTACGTTTGTAAGGGATTTATGAACTCAACTCAACAAAATAATGAGCCGATTGAATCCTTTCAGTTTTTGAGAACTTGTTTCCCTAACACCTGGTATACAGGCTGATGATATTTTACTTTTTTTGCTTCACTTCAGTTTGCTTTCCAAAGTATTTTCACCTAACCGATCAGGAGTGGGGGTAATGCTGAGTTTCGAGATGGCCTTAAAAGCTGGGTGGTTTTTGTCCCTCAACAATTTGAAGAGAACGTTTTCCGACGTGCCAACGAAGCAGCCGTGTATAGGAAACGCTGCAAAGAAAAAAATATGTTTAATTTTGTAAAAAAATATACTTTATTTTGAGGTAAATACAAAATTTGTTTTCAAATAAATAGTATAATTTAGTTTGTGAACAGCAATAAACAATTTTTGAGTTACTAAATATCACATTTCCACGTAGAGTCCTTTATTGCAAGGTCAAAAAGGTGTTTGTTAATTTAAAAAATGTAGACGAAAATGAGTGTTAGTTCACTAGGGACCCATATGGTGCTTATCCACCGTCTATGCTAGTACGACATGAGCGAAATTTGAAATTTTATAGGCCCTTGTCCACCAAAGATGTTCATCACAAACTTGCGATGTCTAGCGACACAGTATTACGATATGGCTTACAGTAGCGCAACGCCTTTGATGTCGCACGATGCGCCACCGACGCGGATTTTGCCAGGCTGTGCCCCGCCGCCCGCTGCCCCGCAGGCCGCTACCCTTCCGTTGCTCTGCGTAAGTATGAATGAATGAATGAATTATTTATTGTATTGCTTAAGTACACAAATATAAATAAAAAGAGAAGAGTAGATAAACAAAAAAAAACAATTATAAAAAGAGAAGAGTAGATAAACATAAAAAAACAAATATTTTTTTTTTACCTATAAATACCTAATACTAACATCAAAGGAGTATTTTTTTAAAGAAAAAGGGAAACACAAAAGCAATACAAAAGGCAATAAAGCTCAGCGTAATTTTTACCCTAAGGCAAAACGCTGTTATTAAAGTACATTCGTTGCGCTACTTTAAGCCGCTATATTGCAATACTGTGCTAGTGATATATTGTACCTAGTGATAATCATAGACAGACATGTCTATAGCTGATGTCTATAGATAGCCATCTAGAGCTAGACATTCGCGAGATTGTGGGATAATTAGTACAATAGAACCAGTGCTATATTCTTTATCCTGTCTCTAGCTATACCTTGCCGATTCCTTGAACAGCGCAAACGATATATTTATCACTGTTATCGCAAGAATTTTAGGTATTATTAGTATTAACACTATTTAGGTTGTCGCTTTAATAAAAATTATATGCTCACAGAAATTAGGTTTAATTTTAAAATATTTCAAACCTCACCTCGCACATCTTCGCTCATCCATACCATATCCAGCGAAGATACGCTAGGAGTTTAATGTAAGGTACTAAATATCACATTTCCACGTAGTCAATTGGACCAAAAATTCTAACAAGAAACTGAGAAGGATATTTCATAGTTTCGTACATTTGATTAGAATTTTCCAACAAAATTTACAAATATCACTTTTTGAAATTGACACCCGTTCGTTTGAGGTTATGCCACACTCCGGACACTGCATACAACGGTCGTGAAAACAAATGACGGAGCAAACAAAATCACGGCGAAATCCTATACGTTCGAGAACTTAAATATAACTAATCTAAGTAAGGTCGGAATTTACAGAGCGGCAGGGAGTGTCCATACTGTATGTTAGTACTAATATATATACTTTGGTTATGCTATGTCGTTTTTTATACATGCTAGTACATCTTAGAACAATTTTGCATTATTATATTTGGTTTTTTGTTAATTCTCACAAAAAGTACTTCACCGATCTTAATACAATTTATATGGGACCAACCTGCTATCGAAGCAAAAAAAAATATGATAATCGGTTTACAATCTGCAAAGATATCACGGTAAACATAAAAAAAAGTACAGTCCAATTGCGAACCTCCTCCATTTTTGAAGTCGGTTATAACACTAATTTACATAAATTCAGTTCGTAATCGTCAATTAAATATACTACTAGGTCCGTTTTTTCATAGTATCTAGGCCTGTGAAGTCATCACCATTTCAACAATAACTAGTGATTAAAAAATATGCATTTAAATTAGATTCTTAAAATAGACATTGAATTTTCATTAAAACATTTTTTAAACAATGCCAACCCTAGACAGTCAGTAAACATTATAAACAAAGTATATTTATTAGTAATAACATATAGTATGGACGCTCCCTAGATTGCGACATCAACCAGGCTCTTTGACTGTGTAATCAATCAAACCTGACCGAACCTAATATCGCTCGCTTCGCTCGCTTATTTAGTTTTTTTAGAAAAATCTAATTTTTGCCAACTCTCTTTTCGTTGTATGAAATTTTACGTTCACAATGTGAACAAGAACACTAAGTTACAAAGCCCTAATTCTCACAAATAAACTAAACAATAACTATGAACTAAATTTCAATCACCTGACTGATTTCACGTCCGCTCTGTTCAAAGGGCTATGTTACAATCCGCTAACTAGTTGGACGTTGAGTGACGCTTGTTTAATCAACGTTCGGCCTAGTCATTCAATTGAATGTCGTCATTCAATGAACGCGATAGTCATTCAATCAAATAGTAGATTCAACCAGATGACTGCGACATAACGATAAAGTGTCTTGAATACATTTTTGGAATATTTTAATTAATGATAGTTAATGAAATCTAGATTATTAATTCGACCAACTGACAGTAAAGATGAGCTATAAGGTTGCCCATCTTAATTTCGAAAATTCAATAGATCTTTTCCAATACGTTTTCCGTTTTAGTTATCTGTTCGGATTTTTTGTCTGAATATACTGATAAAATTCGCTCAAAAAATAAGATGGATACAAATAAAACGGTCAAACGTTTTCTGAAAATGTGTATTAGAGAATTTAAACTTCGAATTATCTGATAAACTATTATTTTATTAACCGATTTAATCGCTTGGCTGGACTGACGCTACCTTGGCGCAGGAAATCTTAACAAAACTTCACCAAGGATAATCTAATTATTATAGTTTTTGGTTTTATTCATTTAAAATCTACACCCTTTACAAATACGTTAGGTAAGTACACGAATGCATATTCTAAATTCAGTTCCTCATCAATCACAGCATCAAATCACAGTTTAGAATAGCCCAAAGTATTGATAGTGGGCATTTTGTTCAGCTTGGAGATAGGCTTGAAAGCTGGGTGGTTCTTGTCTCTCAGCAATTTGAACAGAACGTTCTCCGAAGTGGTCACGAAACAATGGTTAACTATTTGCAAGCGCTGAAATAATAATGTGTTTGTTAGTTTAAAAACTTAGACGATAATGAGAAAGGTGCATATCCACCGTCTATGCTCTTAAGAGCGAGATTTGAAATCTTGCCGGCTCTTGTTTACCAAAGATGTTTATCGCAAGCTTGCGATTTCTAGCGATATAGTATGGTGATATAATAGCCGGACATCGCTATTTAGCGCTATACGTCGCGAGATTGTAGTATAACTGTAGGTAAACTTTTTTATTATTATTCACAATTGGTAAGCCCTTGGCATCATCTCACTTGATGGTAAGTGACGATGATGCCGAAGATGGAAGCGGGCTTACCAAGATTCCCCAACGCAATGGGGATTTGGCTATCTTATCTTCAAGCCGGAACAAAAAGACTTAGATAAGATGGTGGTAGCTAGCCGGGTGGGCTATGAAAATGCCCTACCACCAACCAAACCGAAACTTACAAAGATGACCCCGCCGGAAATCGAAGCCTGTGGACTGTGAAGCGAATGGACTGACCATTATGCCACCGCCTTTTAAGCGGTCGTAGTGCAGTGTATCTTACTTGGTTGAATCAATCACATAGGTGAACTGAAAAAAAAGCACGGTCATTACCTGGATGGGTTTGACTAATGTAGCATTTTTCTTAACCGTTTCCGTGCTTCATTAAGCTGTTGGTGGAGGTTTTCTATCACTACTCGTTAAGCCGATTAAGACTCTTTAGACTCGTTAAGACTCTTCATACAAATCGATCAGCTGTTTGGCCAATTTTGTACATTTTAATATGAAGGGTCCAATTTTAATTTTCAGAATTGACTTGGGTTTCTTCGGAAAAGTTGTTCAGTATGATGAGTAGAACCCCCAGTTAACGGGTCCTACATCAATTTTGTTACATCCTGTATATATAGCGCTATTGGTACTGAATGCTGAATGGTGAAAAAGACGATGAAGAAGATGTTCAGGAGGGTTAACAAAGCTGGATAACGTCCAGAATGAATACATCCATTTCAGCTTTCACGGCCTCTTTTGTTCTTCTGGAGGCATAGACCACGCGTGTTCCTGTTCTCACCTTCCAGGTGGCTTTCTGTTAGTTCCTCGGAGAAACTGCGCCGTGGTCAAGATAGCTCGTTGCCTCCCGGAGAACCTAAGAGGCCGGGGATGCCCCTTATCAACCTGGTGGACAAGTATGACCAAACTTATTACCAGCAACAAACAATCCATCAAAATCAAAAAGTAAGCGCAGTAGTGCTGTACAATTATTATTTTTTTCTTTATCTCAAAAACTGTTATACATACAAGCGTGAAACTTAGTGTGATTGTAGTACCTATTTATCCTAAACAACAAATAATAAAAAGCAGCAAAGTGTGAGTCGTACTCGCGTTTTTTTTTCCCCTCGGACTGTGAATGAGGGGAGGAGATGAATGCGTTTACGCATACCTGTGCAGCCTAAGGCTGCACCGGTTATGTGGGACTCACAGCTCTGCGCCTAAATGCATACGTACCCGTTATACACATAAGATATATATGAATACGCATACACAGGCCTAAAGACCGCACTACCCACTAAACAGCCCCTGAAGAACTTTGGCAGCATAGGCCACCCTAAAAGTATATCGGAGCGACGCCCCCCCCCCCCCCCCCCTAGGGACGCGCTAAGGAGTCTGAAATTAATGAAAAAGCTGCATTTTTCTCTCGCTCGTGTTGATGTCTTTTGTTTGAAGTAAATAGATACTATTGTCACAGTATAATATATAGCGACTTACAGTAGCGCAACGAATGTACTTGCGGGGCAGCGGGTGGCGGGGCAAATTTCGCGAGTTTGCCAGGCGGGCTACAGGCTAGTATGCTCGTACCTACGCCGGTGGCGGCATCGTCTGACATCAAAGGCGTTGCGCTACTGTAAGCCATATCGTAATACTGTGCCATTATTATGTATGAGTGTGTGGAGAGGTGTGGTGGTATGTACCTAACCCTCGGAGCACCGGTTCGACTCGCACTAACCCAGTTTTTTAGGGTTCCGTAGTCAACAAGGAACCCTTATCGTTTCGCCATGTCTGTCGGTCTGTCCGCGGCTTAGCTCCAAGACTATTAGTACTAGAAAGCTGTAATTTGCTATGGGTATACACATATTAATCACGCCGACAATGACGAACTTACACTAAAATCCTGAAAATTTTTTTTTTTAAGTTACCTCCCCTGGATGTATCATCCATCATTCGTAGAAGGGAATGAAGGGGTTTTTTTCGTTGTCTTACCCTATTGTGTGGGGTATCGTTGAATAGGTCTTTCAGAATTACTAAAGAATTTTTAGATTCAGGGATGCGTTGCGAAATATTAAGCTTTAAAGTGCTAATTTTTGATGTGTAACATCTTTGCTCTCGCTTTCCTGCAATTTGTGGGAGTGATTTCGTGAAATGGGACGGAAAAGTGTCCCATGTGACGGAAATGTGTAACAGGGAGTCGCTTTTTTTCAGGCTTTAAAAGCGCGGAAAAGGCAAAGGTATCTATGACCATACAGCCTAGTCTGCGGCAAAGGTATTTATGACTATACAGCCTAGTCTGCCGTATCTTTGCCGTCCTTTTATAAAGTATTTTGTCACATGTTACACATCATATGCGAGTACTGTGGTCTCGCTTGAATTTTTTTTTTTAGAGTCAAGTTTGTCTCCCCCCCCCCCCCTGCCAGCTAAACCGCTATTTAAGAATATCTGAAAAAAAAATCAATAGTAGGACATAATATAATCAAAGGAAAACTATCACGGCTAAATAAGCTTTCTTAGTTTAGGAGTAATAGTCGACAAACTTAAGGTGTGCAGTTGGATTTGTAAAAAGTTATAGATTTTCCGTACAAAATGTCCTATTACCAACTGCAAACATATTTTTGTTCTTTAAGATATGCATTATTTTCTTGAAAAGACTAGGGAATCCTACTTTGCGCTAGTCCGACTCGCACTTGACCGGTTTTTTGCACATAAACGGATGCTTTAAAACGTCTAAAGAGATCCTTCACTTTGCAAAACAAAAATGATAAAGTATATTAATTATTTTAGTAATTATAACAGTGGCTCTTCTACTTTTCGAGTGGCATTTGGTATCAATGTCATTTGGGATCAATTTCAAATATCTACCGATATTTTTATATTAGGTATCCATCGCCGAACCATTTTCCGTTGTTTATTTATAGTGTCATGAATAGAGTTGGTTGTAAATTTTGAAGTATATCCGAATATTTAAAGATATGGTGTGGTTGTTTGTTGAACTTTCATACTCAAATTTAAGGTTCCCTAACAAAATCGTCTTCCATACAAACTAATGAATCTAAAATGAATTGAAACTTTGTAGATATAAATAAACCATGAAATCGTAGTAAGTGTAATTAATTATTAGTTTGCATGGGAGACGATCTTTGATAGGGACTCTTAAACAAGCATCCATGATGTTTAATAAGACATGAGTATGTACTTTTCATCTTGATTCCAATTTCCAATCAAGTGAAGTAACGGACAAACAGAAGGTATAGTTTTGGATAAAAAGAATATAATAAACGTAATTCAAAAATTTTAATAAAATTTGGGGAGGCTTATGTCCAGCAGTAAAATATCTTAGACCGTTAAATTCTCCAAGGCAAATATGGTTAAAAAGCTCTGTTGGTCAACCTAGTGGTAAAGCGAATTAAATATGAAGAAACGGTTACACAATTTATGCTTGAATACACATAATTATAGACTGCTAAGACATGTCATTATTTCATTATTTTAGTACACTCAGTTATTTTTTTTTAATTATTTGGCTAAGTTGCAGATTAAATAAGCGGCCTTTTGCTTGCACAGTTTTAACAAAAAACTGAGTGTATAAAAATAGTGAAATGGTATAAAACCATACCGGTCATCATAGAACGGCCGTACTATAGGGACCGAATTCCCCTAGGTGCCAAATGTCACCAATCTCTGCCTCCATTCCAATTATAATAAGGATTTAAATTTGAGTATGACCGAATTTAGTGAGTTTGTGATGCTTCACGAGAATTGCTGCTTTACTTTATGAAGATGTTTTGTTCTACAGGGTGTAAACAATAGAAGTCGTTGGCCAAATTTCAAACTCAGCATATCTCATCATCAATGGCCTTATGCGTCTGTAACAGACACTTACCATCAGGTGAGGTGCAGCCTAACGCACTCAAATTTTTAATTAAAAAAAATATTAAGTCAGTGACTTGGATAAAATGTTTTTTTTTTGTTTTTTTTTTACAATCAGATGCGAGACCGATACAGTCTAACGCAGGACTGACATGAGAAGTTCCCGTTTAGTATCTCATGTGTGCCGATAGATGAATTAGATACAGCTTCAGAACTAGGCCTAATCACACAACTTGCGACCATTTCCCACACACTTGCGCCACCCGTTATCACGGTCATTAATCAGATGGGTTTTACTGTGGGTGTCATTTTTCGACCGGTATCTTCCTTTGCAAGACACGTATAGACGTTGGTGCTGGTTGCTAACGTAAGATGGCGGTCGATATGCTATATCAGAGGCCTTATACCTCTGACGATAATGATGCTTAAGATAAAAGTGGGCTTACCAAAATTCCCCGTCGCAAAGGGGAGCTGGCTATCTCATCTTTATGGCAAAATACATGCTGTTAGCGTTGATGTTTGGCGGCAAGATGTTTATAAGATGGTGATAACCAGGCAGGCGGGCTTAGAAAACCAACTAAACCGGATCTTACAAAGTTAAACCCCACCGGGAATTGAACCCGCGACCTCCTAGTATGAAGCGATTGAACTAACCATTACGCCACAGAGGGGGTTAGTTAACTTTTAACAAGACAACTTCGTGAAGTATTGGACGTAATATGTAGAGTCTGTGCGGCAAGAGAACAGTCTTACCGTAAAATGGTAGTTACTAACATTGAATACATTTTATGTAAACAATTTTCAGTACAGAATCTGAAAACATTATGTTCCAAAACTAGGATAATGTAATTCCATTATTCTAAGACTAGCTGTCCCGGCGTACTTCGTACCGCCTCACACTACACTACACTACCGCTCCCGCTACCAGTACACTACCACTACACTACCACTACCACACACTACCACTAAACTACCACTACACTTCCACTACACTTCCACTAACCTTCCACTACACTACCAATACACTACCACTACACTACTACTACCACACACTACCACTACACTTCCACTACACTTCCACTACACTACCACTACACTTCCACTACACTACCAATACATTACCAATAAACTATCACTACACTACCACTACCACACACTACCACTACCACACACTACCACTACACTACCACTACACTTCCACTAAACTAGCCCCAACACTTCCACTACACTACCAATACACTACCACTACACTACCGCTACCACACACTACCACTACACTACCCTACACTTCCACTACACTTCCACTACACTACCAATACACTACCACTATACTACCACTACACTACACTACATTACTTTTTGTAGATATTGCAGGAATTTTTAGGTATTTTTTTTACACCTTGGGTTACATATTTGAGTTTTAGTAAGGATCCATAATTTTTTGAAAAAATAATATAGCCTATAGCAACTGCGGATAGTGTAGCTTCCCAACGGTGAAAGAATTTTTCAAATTGGTCCAGTAGTTTCTGAGCCTATTCAAAACAATCAAACATTTCCTCTTTTAGAATAGACGTCACAGGTCACATTAAAATGACGTAACAGTATTGTCAACATGACAAATACAGTAGAGCCACACCCTGGACACTTCATACAACAGGCCAGAAATGACATTTCAAAAAAGGAATGACGGAACAAACAAAATGGCGGTGAAATCCTATACGTTCGACAACCAAACTGTAACCAATCTGTATCAATCTGGGTGACGAGGGGGTGAGGTCGTAATCTAGAGAGCGGCAGGGAGTGTCCATACTGTATGCTAGAACTTATAATAAATACTTTGGTAGAGCGCTCTGAAATCTTACGACAGTTCTCTTTCCGCATAGACTTTACGCTTCCCTGTACAAGTTTAGTTGTTAGATTCTCGTACATCTAAGAAATCTAATCAAGACCAGTTCAGACTGTACAGTACCATTACATTTAAGGCGAGGTATTGATTGGAACAGATGTCTCTGTCTTTTTCTTTACGTGTAAAGAGTAAAGAAAATAACCACACTTTTTCAATGGTTTTTCATTTAATCAAAAACTACAATGAAGTTAAAAAAAAATTCAAGCGAGACCACAGTACTCGCATATGATGTGTAACATGTGACAAAATACTTTATAAAAGGACGGCAAAGATACGGCAGACTAGGCTGTATGGTCATAGAGACCTTTGCCTTTTCCGCGCTTTTAAAGCCTGAAAAAACGCGACCCCCTGGGACACATTTCCGTCCCATTTCACGAAATCACTCCCACAAATTGCAGGAAAGCGAGAACAAAGATGTTACACATCAATAACACTACTCACTTTGTATTATTATAACAAATATTGTTGTATATTTAATTAAATTTATACTTCAAAATATTAGTCGTAACTAGAGTTGAAAGAAACGGTGTACACCTATCTATCTGAGTTCACAGTTGTCACTATTAGGATCCTTAGATTGTTTTTTTTAATTTTATTTTTAAATTAAATTTTTAAATTCAGTTGTTATAATTTTTAAGTTATATTTAAATAGAATCTATCTACTTTTTCGCATTGGGGCTTTGCCCTGTAATGAAATTGTATGAAATTGATTAATTAAAATAAATAAATGTTTGGGATTTTTATATATAGATATAGATCTATATCGTATTTTCTAATAGCTTTAGACTTTAAGGAACATCATCAACAATAAGGGATTTTTTTTTCAACCTTGGGTTTTCTATCGTTTAGGAGTAATTGACGTCAAAAATAACGAAAATCTGTAATATTACCGCCTTAACACAGATTCCGAGTAAAATATGAATAAACATCCCCATAACCAAGCTGTCTCCCGCGCATCCGTCTGCTATTTGCGTGAAACCGGACATGACGCGAGATGAGTTAGAACTGTTTGAAATACACTAGAATAGGGATGACGACAGCATCTATATATATATATAAAAATGAATCCCTATTTCCCTTGGTCACGGCATCACGCGTGAACGGCTGGACGATTTCGCTAATTATTTTTTTGTCTTATTCTTTATCGTTAGAAGGTTCTTATGAAGGGTAGGGTAGGGTAGTGCAGTTTAGTTAAGTGTAGTTTAGTGTAGGGTAGGGTAGTGTAGTGTAGGGTAGTGTAGTGAAGGGTAGGGTAGGGCAGGGCAGGGTAGGGAAGTGTAGTGTAGTGTTAGGGTAGTGTAGTAAAGGGTAGGGTAGGCTAGTGTAGTGTAGTGTGGTGTAGTGTAGTGTAGTGTAGGGTAGTATAGGGTAATATAGGGTAGGGTAGGGTAGGGTAGTGTAGTGCAGTGTAGTGTGGTGTGGTGTAGTGTAGTGTAGTGTAGGGTAAGGTAGGGTAGGGTAGGGTGTGTAGTACACTACGTAAGGTGGTACGAAGTTCTCCTGGACAGCTAGTCTGAAATAAATTATGAACTCTTGATCACTAAATGGCCCTCCTACTTAAACTTCGGTAAACCATACTCGTTTTGTTTTCCATCAAGTCTTCGATTTTTAATTCACCAAAATCACAAAATGAGTACTTAAAAGACGCTGCTAAACTATGACGTCACGCCTAGATATTTCTAACATTTTTAGAATAAAATGTCGTTTTTGACAGATAATAAAAAGTAACTCAGATGTCTAGCATTCGTCATCCCTATTTCCTGGTTTGGAGAGACTTATTTATTTGTGTTTATCAGTATCAAAAATAAGTTAAAAAATAGTAGCTGTTGCCCGTGGCTTCGCCCGCATGGCTATTGATGGTGCATGGCGGGAGAGCGTTCAATTATTTTTGCGGTCGATTAAGACCCGATCGCCTTAATTCAGGGTAGGCTCGATCCCCTCGGTGGGGACGTATATGAGCTGATCATCATCATCATCATCATCATATCAGCCACAAATCGTCCACTGCTGAACAAAGGCCTCCCCCAAGGATTCCCACGACGACCGGTCCTGCGCACCGGAAAACGTAGCGTAGGCAGGCCTCCCACGCGGTGGACCGATGACCTGGTGAAGGTCGCGGGAAGCCGATGGATGCGGGCAGCGCAGGATATGAGCTGATACGATGATTTTAACAAAAAACTGAGTGTATAAAATAGTGTTTAAAACCATAGCGGTCATCATAAAACAGCCGTACCATGAAAACCTAAGAATTCTAGGATTCATCGTAAGTAATAATTTGTTTTATATCCCTTAATCAAACATTGGGAAATTATTTCCCACTTCCTCCTAATTCACAAAATATTTTTTATTTTTTAATGGCAACACCCAGGAATGTCATCTATGGAAATTTAAAATCTTGGTAATATTTAAAATTTGAAAAATGGCAACATTTTTTTAATGGCCGCCATATGTCACCAAATGTCAAAGAGAAAGTCAGAGGTCACGATTTTTTTTGCCAAAAAACCAGTTCTCGTCAGTGTTTTGAGGTTAGATTGAAAAAAAAAATCTGGTAAGTGCATATAGTGAACACTATTATAAACTAGACTTATTTTCTGCATATTTGGCTTGAAAATAACTGTGGAAACAGTACGATTTACTAGAAATTTTTAGGTTTTAGTAAGTGGGAAATTATTTCCCATTGTTCGTTCCTGCACTTAAATTTTTCTTTGTTCCCGTAATATATATATATATATATACAACTTCTGACCGTCTGTCTCGTGCACAAAAAAATTATCCGTATCCGATATTGTTTTTCTTCAGATTTTTATTATTTATTTCCAGCAAAATAAAAATGAATAAGAAAAAAATACGAAAACCACAACCACTTACTAAAAAAAAACTAGAAGAAGCAGTAGAAAACTTGGCTGACTTATCTGATTTATCCGATTATGATTCTGAAGACGATAATTGCTTTGCTAATAGCATTTGTTCTCCTTCTGCAAGTTACTTAAATCAGCCGGATGAATATCTAATAGAACATCGTCTCGAAGAAATTTTTGGCATCGAAGATAATTTAGATGATGACAACGTTGAAGATGAACCCGTTTTGCAGACAACTCGATCAGATTTATTGTCAATTTTAGATGACCAGTCTCAGAACGCAACGATACAAAATACGGACGGTAATGTTTTCGAGCAAGACACATCTAGTAGTCCACTCCATGTTCAAAATACAGTCCGCAATGTTACTGAGCAAGATACTTCAAATAGTCCACTCCATGTTCAAGAATTATGCACTCAAGATCAAGGCAGTCCCTCATCTCATGACATTCAACCAGAAATAGTTGACATACCCGAACAAGTGGCTACTACTCAAAGACCAGGCAATATGTTTGAAGAGGACATTGATATAGATGAATTAATGGCAGATGATCAAGAAGAGTCTCAAAATCACAACGTAGTTCCCAGGGACCGGTCTCGACCTAGAGATTGGAAGACAGCTGACTTAACCCATGATATTCCAGTTTTTGATAAGCGTTTTAAACCCAAGTTTCAGGACACACACAAAACTCAGCCCTTGACTGTTTTTGAAAGGTTTTTTCCAGATAAATTGATACTGATAATAGCGGAACAAACTAACCGATACGCAGTTCAAAAAGAGAGCGCCAATTGGAAACCAGTCACTGAAGAAGATATCAGAGCTTATCTAGGAGTTTTGATCATGATGGGGTTAAATCCTCTTCCGGATTTCGAGTTATACTGGTCGTCAGATCCTTTCTATTATAACAAAGAGATTGCACAAGTTTTTCCAATCGTGCGATTTAAAAAGATCACTGAAAACCTACACCTTAACGACAATGAAATGCAACCACCAAGAGACTCTCCTGACCACGATAAATTATATAAAGTGAGACCTCTTATTACAGAACTGAACAAGGTTTATCAAAGACAAGCATATAATTCAAGTGTGCAGTCAATAGACGAGTGCATGGTTAAATTTAAAGGTCGCAGTACATTAAAACAGTATATGCCAAAAAAACCAATTAAACGGGGTTTCAAAATTTGGGCTAGATGTGACGCCAAAACGGGATGCTTGTACCAATTTGAAGTTTATACCGGTAAAGGTGATAGCACAGAGAATGACGGACTAGGTTACAATGTGGTGACGAAACTATGTATTAATGTACCTGGAAATACGTTAGTTGCTTTCGACAATTTCTTCACCGGTGTTCCACTTATGGAAGATCTATTTGACAGAAATATTTTTGCAGTAGGAACAGTTCGAAGCAACAAAAAAATATCTGCCTGATGTCATGAAGAATAAAAAGCAGCCGAAACAGATGAGATTGGAAAAACATCAATTCACAGCTGTCACATCAGAGCCCGTAACAGCCGTCAAGTGGATGGACACTAAAGAAGTAAATGTGCTCTCAACCGCACATCAACCACGTGACGTAATGCTCGTGAAAAGAACCCAAAAAGATGGCACTAGAAAAGAGGTTCTGTGCCCGAAAGCTATTGCTTCATATACTCTAAGCATGGGTGGGGTAGATTTATTTGACCATTTTAGGTCTTCATACCCAATTGACCGAAAATCCCGAAAATATTGGATGAGACTTCTATTCTTCATGTTCGATGCTTCCATTATAAATGCATATATTAATTACAACGACACACACGTTGCAACGTTGCATGGTCACCGAGATTTCAGGTTGCGTTTGGCACGGGCATTAGTAGACAATCACACAACAAGGAAAGTACCAGGACAAGCTATACGGTTTAAAAACAAAAAGGGTGGTGTCTTTGGAGTGCCTGATGAAGTCCGTTTATTGAATGTGGGCATACACTTGCCAGAAGAAATCAGAACTTACAAGAGATGTAAGTTCTGCAGTTTGAAAAAGAAAGAACAGAGAACCAAAATACAATGTTCCACATGTAATGTATCTCTGTGCGCCAAAACCTGCTTCAAAGCTTTTCATACTGCTCCATCTGAAAAATAAATTTAATAGTTATAGTTATAAGTATGATGATTGCAATGATAATTCCGCCTTTTTTGTATTAATTTCTTATTATAATATTAAATAAATAAATAAATAATAAACATCTTTTATTTTGGTTTGCATGTTACATAGTTTGAGTTACTTACAAAACAAAAATTAAAATTTCAAGCAAAGCAGGGGGGAACTACTAGTAAAAATAAAAGTCTGTAACCGTATCGGACAATGGGAAACAATTTCCCACTTCCATAAAATTTTGCTATGCAGTAACGGATAATGGGAAATTATTTCCCACCGCAAAAACACCCTTTCCCCACCCCCTATCTAATTTTTATATTTTTTTTCTGAATCTACGCACCCAACTTACCTAAAAACCATTCTTAGTTTTCATTTATCTCATAAAAAAGTATTCTGTTTGATTAAGGGATATTATAGGGCTCTTCCATAGTTATACACAGCTGTGGTCTCAAATGAAACAGACAAGCAGTTTATAATTAGGTAAAATAATATATATCGACACTTGCTTATAACCCTTTCAAGTCTAGTTTGATGGCTAAATCATTGTGCAATCTCATTTATTTTTACCAACTTAAAAAAAGGAGGAGGTTCTCAATTCGACAATGTTTTTTTTTGGTATGTTACGCGATTTATTCGCCGATTTCGATGATTCTCTTTTTATTGATAGGTGCTATTTACAGTTTTTTTTTCTGGTTCATCATCATCATATCAGCTGAAAATTGACCACTGCTGGACAAAGGCCTCCCCCAAAGATTTCCACGGCGACCGGTCCTGAACTGCCCGCATCCATCGACTTCCCGCAATCTTCACCAGGTTACTCCTGGTCAGACCCATCTAAATTCTATTAAAATCGGTTTAGTGCTTTTTTAGGAAATTAATAAAAACAAAAAAAAATAAGTAAAATTGTACTTTGCGAGAAGTTGGTCTGGCACATACCGATTTTTTCAGCAAAAAGCTGCAAATTGTGTTACAAGCATGAAAATAGGTACACGTGATCTTTAAGCTGTATTAATTTGATTTGACCTGTAGTACCTAATAATAAGAAATTGTATTAAAATATATCATGAGAAAAAAGTGTAAAATCCTAAAAATTTTGTGTTTATGTTGGTACAGGTCAATATTAATTGTAAAGTAGACTTATGACATGGCTAAATTATAAATCTAGCTTTACCTATGTGGTGTATGTGAGGCAGGCAAATTGTATGATTAGTGTAAAATGACTATTTTGCATACAATCAAGCAAATTGAATAATTTGTCCGTATGTAAACGGTCAGGCAAAATGTAAAATGCTGTACGCCGATTCAGGCAATTTGTAATAATTCGTCCGTATGTAAACGGTTAGGCAAAATGTAAAATTATGTACGCAGATTGTAAAATGCCGTACAGCAGATTGTAAATGAGCTTGCGAAGCGAGCGATATTAAGTTCGGTCAGGTTTGATTGTTTTAACTGTCAACTCTGTTTTAACTCCCCGCCGTCGCCATTATAAAATTTGCCTGACATTTGCCTGACCATATGTATAATCACAGATAAAAAAAAAAATGACGAATTAGACAGTATGCCTGCGAGATATTTTACGAAATATTTTTTTTAATTATTTATTTTTCATTTATTTATTTTTATTTTTGAACATTATCAAAAAAATATCAAAGTGAGCTTTATCAGCTAAAAAAAACCTTACCTGACACGCCGGACTTTGGTAAAAACCTCAATTACAAATAAAAGAAGAAAAAAATTGTCATGATTTTTAAGGAATATAAATTGTACCGATTTACATGTTTTTCAATCGACTTCCAAAAAAGAGGAGGTTCTCAGTTCGTCTGTATGTCTTTTTTTATGTGTGTAACCTCAGAACTTTTGACTGGGTGAACCGATTTTTATAATTCTTTTTTTATTTGAAATCTAGTGCTTCCCGTGTGGTCCCATATAAACTTTATCAAAATCGGTGTAGTACTTTATTAAAAAAAATTAAAAAAAAAACTAAAATAATAATGCAAATATGTACTAAGTTGTTGCGATAGAAGTCGATTTTTAAACGTATTTAGCGTTTTTAATTATTACTACAAAACAATTTACAAGTTTTTAGCTAAGCGTAGGGTACCCTAGAACTTGTGTGGTACGGTACACACAGATAATCCATAAAACGCTGCATATGGTGTTAAAGGCATGAAAATCGATACAACTGATCTTTGCGTAAATAAATTTGTTGACCCGTAACAGTACATAATTAAAGACATTAAAAAATATAATGTAGGAAAAATAACTTTTAAAAAACCAGCCAAGTGCGACTCGGGATCACACAGAGTTCCAAAAAAAAAAAACTACCAACAGAACAAGACCTCTCAGTACATACTTTTAAATAAATAAATAGGAAAAAAAGGTTGTACTTAATATGGAATTTGGAAATTTTATTTATCATGTGGCAACGGAAAAACTTTTTTCATAGGTTTTCCTGTAATTTTTCAAGACTAGTAGTTGTTGAGATAAAGGGTGAATGGTAAATTTTATTAAATAACTTTAAAAAAATGTTTGAGATTCTCACAACAAGCCCTTTCACTTAATATGTCACATGATAGTTTTAACCATTTTTTTTTTAAATCGAATTTGCCCCTCAATAGTGGCCGCCATGTTTTAAATTTATTTACGTCATTTTTTGGGTCACCGACTTAATATTCAACTAAATCGGTCCGTAGTTTCGGAGCAAACTGGCTGTGAGGGACGGATGGACGGACAGCAGTCAGACTCACGAGTGATCCTGTAATGGTTCCGTTTTAAGCTTTTGAGGTACGAAACCCTAAAACACTTACGTCACTTAGCATCAGGTGAGATGTTGTCAAGGGTTTACCAATTGTGAATAAAAACAATAATCAGGTATTTGTTTTATTGCAGATCATTCTTAATTGTAAGAGAGTCCTATGGCAATAGAAACCTTATCGCATCCATGCCGTACATTATAGTTTAAGAGAACAGTCATTTATGCCACTGCCAAGTAATGAGAGCTATTGTAACATGAGTGCTAGTTTTTAGTAGAAAAATAGACAGCACGAGTGTTACAATGGCTTATTGCGTGCAGTGGCATACAATACTTTGTCTACGACCATGAATTAAATAAAATACATTGAAATTTTGTCATAATCATAATATATTGAATTTTTCATATATTTAAAAAGTTTCATTGTAGTACAGTTGTCTTGTTTTGAAATGATCATTGTAAAACGACTTGTAGGAATGAATACTTTTGTGATATGATTTGAGATTACGAGTATGTATTAAGCAAATTACCAAATGGGAGTAGAAAAATATATTTTTTATTAAGTTTTATCTGACATGATCTAAACCACTTCTATTTCCAACGTCATCAAAAATTAAATAAAGTGAGCTCTATTAGCTAAAAAATACTACTTACCTGTCACGCGGGACTTCGGCAGAAAACCTAAATTAATTATTTTAAAATAAACTAGTTTTTACGTTCAATTTTGTTACCGGTAAAGTTGATTAAAATATGGCCTACCTAAATATCGATTATACTGATTTCCATGCTTGAAACACTATGGACAGTTTTTTTAGGATTCTGTACCCAAAGGGTAAAAACGGGACCCCATTACTAAGACTTCGCTGTCCGTTCGTCCGTCTGTCACCAGGCTGTATTTCATGAACCGTGTGATAGCTACAGATAGTTGAATTTTTTTTGAGAATTGACTATGGGTTCCTTGGAGAAAGTTGTTCAGTATGACGAGTAGAATCCCCAGTTAACGGGACCTACACCAATTTTGCTACACCCTGTAAATGTACTTTTGATGTGTAACATCTTTCCTCTCGCTTTCCTGCAATCTGTGGGAGTGATTTCGTGAAAAGGGACGGAAGTGTGTGACAGGAAATGCGTTTTTTATCCATTCACTGAGGCTAAGGAAACGTAAGCATGCCGCCTCATCTTGTTTTAAATCACGAAGCCTAAGGAAATATGGCCATGCCACCTATTGCGAGGCCGGAAGGTCTAGTAGGTTTTTATGGTTCCGTACCCAAAGGATGAAAACGGGACCAATTACTAAGACTTCACTGTCCGTCCGTCGGTCTGTCTGTCTGTCTGTTTGTCCGTCTATCACCAGGCTGTATTTCATGAACCGTGATAGCTAGACAGTTGAAATTTTCACAGATGATGTATTTATGTTGCCGCTATAACAACAAATACAAAAAATTATAAGAAGTAAAAAAAAAATCCATACATGAAACGTGTTACTTTTGAAACATGAAGAAACTAGCGCCATCTAGTATGATGGTACTACGGAACCGTTTGTACTTGCGCCATCTAGTATGATGGTACGGAACCCTTTGTGAGCGGTTCTGACTCGCACTTGGCTGGTTTTTTAATTATGTCAGATGTTACACATATATGCGACTACTCCTGTAAGGCTTGCTCGTTTTTTTTGCCCAAGTTTATGGTTTAGTTTTAAACTGTCTGAACTTGAGACGGACGTAGTTTTGGAGACCCGAAGTTAGTGATGGAATATATAATCGGTGTGTTAACTGTATTCAGTGAATTGTTTTAAGAGCAGGCTCCCTGCGCGGCACTGGTGAACAACCTCATATTTAACCTAATGGTATCAGCTTTACAGTTTAATTTCGCGTCAGTGTCTTAAAGCGACTTATCTCCTTTACTTCGGGTGTAAATGCACATTTTTACTAAGCTCGCGATAAACGAAAATGTGCATTTACACCCGAAGTAAAGGACATAAGTAGCTTTAAGACATTCACGCGAAATTAAACTCTAAAGCTGATTCCATTTTACGTCCTAGATTTTTTTACTAAATCTAGGAAAATTTCGTCCTAGCCGTAATATCTATATTTATTTTTTTACTGTAGGTATTTATTTCATGCGCCTAACTTATGTGATGTAGGAGAAAAATCTAATAATCTCTCAAAACTACATAGTTTTACAAAATAAAAATTATCGGGCAAAAACTAATAAATCGTGTTTTTGTTTTAGCCGTACCAAAGAAAAAGCTTCAAAGAATGGCATGGGTAGTTTTCACGTTTAGCAAGCTTGCGGCTAATTAAAAATATTCAAAAAAAAAAACACTTATTTTGGGAGCCTGCTCTTAAACATTGAGTAAATGACTTAAAAAATATAAACTGCTCTTTAAAGAATTCTTGTGCGGTCATCTTAAAAATTCGCCGACTCCTTAAAGTGTCAAGTCGTATATACAGATCGTAATCACTTTTGATGTATTGTTGAAAAAATGGACCTGATTATTTAATATCATCTGATTGCTATCAACATTTAATTAAATCGCAAAGGAAACATGTTTTATAATTAATTTCGTAATAAGTCAGTTATTTTTAATTTATAATTCGAAGATGAATCTTGATCATGGATATATACGGGGTGACATTTTAGGGTTCCGTACAAACATTAAAAAATGGCCAAGTGTGAGTCGTACTCGCGCTAGGAAGTATGAACTAAATAAAAAAAACATAATTCTTATGTCGCCCGCGTTGATGTCTTTTGTTTGGTGAATCACGGGACCCTATATCTAAGCATCCGCTGTCCGTCTGTCCATCTATTAGCGGGCTAAATTTCATGAACTAAAACAGGTGGACAGTTGAAATTTTTTCAGAGTATGTTATTCTATTGCCACAAACATTATTTATCGTTATTTATAACAACAAATAATAAAAAAATATAAAAGGAGCTCCCCATAGTAGGCTTTTTAGATTTTGCTCTATCGTAAAAACGGTTGCATACCTATACAAGCGTCAAACTTGGTGTGGTTCTATAACATCTTATTTAAAAAAAAACAAACTATAAAATGGCCAATTGTGAGTCGTACTCGCGCTAGGGAGTGTGAACTTAATAAAAAAAAATTCGAGCGAGACCTACAGTACTCGTATATGATGTGTAACATGTGACAAAATCCCTACTAATTAATATTATAAATGTGAAAGTAACTCTGTCTGTCTGTTACGCTTTCCCGCAAAAACTACTAAACGGATTTGGTTGAAATTTGGTAGGTAGACAGATTAGGACCAGGATTAAGACATAGACTACTTTTTACCACACTCGCGAGCCGCTTGCGGCTCGCGCAATGCGCACCCTCGAAAAGTCATAGAAACGTGGTCCACGCGGGTGAAGCCGTGGGAAACAGCTAGTACTTTATAAAAGGACGGCAAAGATACGGCAGACTAGGCTGTATGGTCATAGATACCTTTGCCTTTTCCGCGCTTTTAAAGCCTGAAAAAACGCGACTTCCTGTTACACATGGGACACATTTCCGTCCCATTTCACGAAATCACTCCCACAAATTGCAGGAAAGCGAGAGCAAAGATGTTACACATCAAAAACATCATTTTTATGTCGCTCGCGTTGATGTCTTTTGTTTGTAATATGAATAGATATCAGTGTCGTTAAAGGTCGTTATAGTTTTGTATCATGGAGGTGTGGTGGTGGTACGACACTCTTGGCCGGTTTTTTTATGTAAGTTGAAAAATTTACGTCCCTCCCTCTCTGTTTGATATAGCTATTCGAATATTTCTATCCTTGTCAAACAACTGTCTGGACGTTTATAACTTTATTTTGTATGGAATCGGGGATCTAACTTTTGATTGGTTGTCAGTCAGATCTTAAATCACCTCGTTCAAGTACCTAATGAAGAAAAAAAACGCCTCCTATCAATATTTGCGCACGTTAAATAGGCATGTTTAATAGTTTTGTCTTTTTCGACCGACAAAAAAACGCCTGTCACGTTAGTTTAGTCTCAGATGTACGTACACGTACAGTCAGAACCAAAATACAGCGTCACTTTGTAAAAACGGGCCAGCTCTTTTACAAGCTTTTTTTTAACTGACTTATTTAACTGACTTTGACTGACTCGGTGGCTCAGTGGTTTGTGCTCATGACTACTGATCCGAGGGTTGTGGGTTCGATCCCCACCCAGGGCAAACATTTGTGTGATGAGCAGATTTGTTTGCTCTGTGTCTGAGTGTTAAATATCTATATATGTATGTATTTAAAACGTATATAAGTATGTATATCAGTCTCTGGTTCCCATAACACAGGGAATCCTACTTTGGGGCCAGATGACCATGTGTGATTTGTCCCAGAAAATTAATATTTATATTTTATAATATTTAACTTGCAATGTACGAGTATGTATGTTTGTTCGGGTGGAATCTTGCAAGTTAAATTCGACCCACTTCCCGGTTTCCGATTGAGCTGTCGTTTTGCATGCATACGTATATCGCTTGACAATGCAATATTAAAAGCTTGTACGTAAAAGTTTTTGGTTTTTCGATAATTATTATTTATTATGCTTGTGTGGGGGCCAACCACTGTCTTACACCCGCGCCTGTCATACAATTTGTCTCGGTGTGCGTGAATTACCGGACAACTGTTCACCGGTATTTTTTTAGATCTTCTGCGCCGCCGCGTAATAAAAGAGTAATACTAATAATAGAGAGTAAATAATCAAAGCATTTGGCCTCATATCAACATTGGCATACAATTATTGGCATTGTTCAGTTTTTTTTTTATCAGGCATGTAAATAAAAAAATCCAAACCACTCCGGCAATGCCGACAGAAGTGAAAACTTTTTACAGTTTTATAAGTTTCGTCCCTGCGAGTGTTCCTGGTAAGGTGTCGGTTACGTTACATGGTTACAGTGTCGCGAGTTCAATGATCAAAAATGCACAACGCGCCTAAAGAAGTTTTCACTTCAAAAAAACTTTTGGGTAACTAACGCTTTGATAGGTACCTCTGTCTTATTTGGAAACGCTAAACATGTTAAAAAACCGACTTCCATCGCAACAATTTAGTATAATTTTGCATTATTATTTTTGATTTTTGATAATTTTCTAATAAAGTACTGCACCGATTTTGATACAATTTCTATGGGGCCAACTCGGGAGCATACCCTATCGAATAAAAAAAGAAACATGAAAATCAGTTTATACAATCTGCGAAGATATCGCGTAACACACAAACAAAAAAAAACATACAGTCGAATTGAGAACCTCCTCCTTTTTGGAAGTCCGTTGAAAAGTAGGAAGGAAGATGAAACGAGTCTTTGTAGCATTGGTGTGTGTGTGTGTGTGTGTGTGTGTGTGTGTGTGTAAACACCTGGTTTTTTTTGTTGTAAATATAGAAAGATTTTGTGTATCGATATTAATGAAGAGAACTCTAGCTGTTTGTGTATATCTTAGTAACTTATTTACTGATTCGTGTTCTGACTGTACTATAGAGATAGCATACTTGCTCTGAACTCGAGAAGCCATAACTCAAGACACGCGATGTAAAAGCTAAGATGGTATGGAGACGGAAGGTTTTGTGAGAAGTAAGAAAATTCCAAAATAATATGAAATTGGCTCCCGTGTGTTGACCATGACCTGACCTTTTCGAATGTTATTGAAAAAACCCGTGCTCCCAATAATGGGGATACGCTATAGCCTATAGGCATAGTAAAAACAAAGTACAGTAGGTTATCTTCATACAATGGTACTTCACGCGGTTGTTATATTTTAAACAGCTTATTATCAACATTAGCTGAAATATTGAAAAGGTCCAATTTTTTCAACGATTTCAGCACAGCTTTATAACAAAAGCTGTTCAGTTTCATGGGTAAAATGACCAGTTAAGGCGAGGTTCAACTTCGAGGTTCAAGGCACTTTTTCAATGGTTTTTCATTTCAATCAAAAAATACAATGAAAGTATAAAAAATAATAACATTACTCACTTTGTATTATCAATATTATCATAGCAAATATTGTTGTATATTTTTTTAAATTTACACTTCAAAATATTAGTCATAACTACAGTTGACAGTAACGGTGTAGACCTATCTTTGGGATTTTTTTCTATCGAGCCAAAACTACCTAATCGTGTTTCCAATAGCTTTTGACTTTCAGGAACATCATCAAAAATATTTTTTTTTAACCTTGGGTTTTCTATCGTTTAGGAGTAATTAACGCTCTTACAGTGAAGGAAAACATCGTGAGGAAAACACGTCTGCGAAGAAGGTTGTGTGTGAAGTCGACCAACCCGCACTGGGCCCGCGTGGTAGACTAAGGCCCGATCACCCTAATTCAGGGTAGGCTCGAGCCCCTCGGTGGGGACGTATATGAGCTGACTTGATGAGGAGTAATTGACGTCAAAAATAATGAAAATCTCTAATATTACCGCCTTAAGAGCTGTTCTGTTATGTAGATGTCAACTCCATACTAACTTAGCTATAGGTACCCAGGAGGGACAGGATATGTGGTGTACCTCTACATTCCTTATTCAAAGGGTGTTTATATTTTGACTGACCCGTTGGTCCAGTGGCAGCGCTGCTGCCTCTAGGCTGGGGCTCGTGGGTTCGATCCCCACCCAGGGCAAACATTCGTGACAGGTTTGTTTGCTCTGTCTCTGGGTTGTAATATCTATGTGTGTGTAATTAATTATTTAAGTAAGTATGTCTAATATTAGTCTCTGGTTACCATAGCAATCCTAGTTTGGGGTCAGATGACTTTGTGTGATTTGTCCCTGGATGTTATTGTTATGGATTTATGTTTTTACAATACAATACAATATTCTTTATTGCATCACAACATACAAAAAGAAATTAACAATACAGAAGAAAGCCTATACCATAGGCGGCCTTATTGCTAGGTATTCATTTTTTTACATATTCCTGTTCTGTAAAATATTATCATCACCACATCAAAGACGTTCACTGCTGGACAAAGGCCTTCCCCAAGGATTTCCACAACGACCGGTCTTGGGCTGCCCGCAACCACGACTTTCGCCAGGTCGTTGGTATACCTAGTCCTCCTTACGCTACGTCTTTCAGTGCGCGATCGCCACTCGAAAACTTTACTGCTCCTACTCCAATATAAGCTGTTTAAAAAATATAAAAAAAACTTAAATTTTCAATTAAGAGCACTTATTAACCTCCCTTATTTATTAGCGTCGGTGGCAAAACGGCAAGAGCCGCTACCACTTATCCGGGTGGTCGTGGTTCGAGTCCTGTCACGTACCAATGTGTTTTCGAATTTCGTTTTCTTATGTACGTTTATCCGACGCTCTTACGGTGAAGGAAAACATCGTGAGGAAACCTGCACACGCCTGCGAAGAAACTCGAAGGTTGTGTGTGAATTCGACCATCCCGCACTGGGCCCGCGTGGTCGACTAAGGCCCGATCGCCCTATTAAGGGTAGGCTAGAGCCCCTTGGCGGAGAAGTATACATGAGCTGATATGATGATGACTTATTAACCTACTTAGTTCTTTTAACTATTTGCCTTAAAACATCATACTGTATATAGAATGAAGATCGTGTTACGTGTCCGCGTGTTTTGACAGGCGTTTATCGGCCGCAATCGCATGAAGCCTTACGAAGGCCATTAGAAAATCAATCACACCCTGTACCTACCTAGTACTAGTTATTTATGTACTTAAGACCTGCCCCGCGGTCCACCTGAATTTTTTTTACAGGATCACCCGCTGAGCTAATCTGAAGCTTCCCTGAAAACTTCATCAAAATCGCTCCAGCCGTTTTGGAGTCCATAGGGAACATACATACATCGTCGACTTTACGTGACTTTTAATTAATTTCCCGCTAACAGACAATAGACCCTTTTTAAACGACTTCAAAAAAGAAGGAGGTTTCTCAATTCGACCGTTTTTTTTATGTTTGTTCGCGGATAACTAGGTCGTTTATGAACCGATTTTGATGATTCTTTTTTTGTTGGAAAGAAGATATCCCAAGGGTGGTACCATGATAAGAAAACCAGGATCTGATGATGGGATCCCAGGGAAATCGAGGGCAACCCTCAAGTTTTATAAGCAAGTATTACGTGTTTCATATGTTTTCTAAAGTTATTAAAGTATTTGCATTTAGCAGTCATTATCTCATGATGATGAGCTGATTAAGAAAGGTACAACTCATTAACAGGTATGAGTTAGTGGATAATTCTTTAAATATAGATGGATACGTAGGTACGAATAGACCGATAGTTGTATTCTTTCAGGTTATTCAGATGAGCTGATGATGGAAGATTTAACTCTCATGCTGCTGAGATGATGATGGAAGCCACAGGACTCTGTATCTTTTAATGAAACACATGCATTATGATTTGATGATTCCTATTGGCGAGTAGGTGATTGGGTTTAACTTTGCTAGATAGACAGCATTATCACTAAAATAAAGGATATAAAATAAAAAAAAACTAAAAAACCGACTTCAAAATTAAATGTAAGTATGAAATAATATTATTATACTTAAATACACGAAATTAACCAACAAAAACGAAATCAAAGGTGGGTATACTAATTAAATTAGGGGCTTTTTTGAGTTCGGTGTCAGCACACAACTACTTACGTACCAAATGTTTTAGGTTCAATGGTTTGCTGACTTTTTTGAGTTCGGTGTCAGCAAACCATTGAATCTAAAACTTTTGATACGTAAGTAGTTGTGTGCTGACACCATGAGCCTTTTTAGAATTTGGAACCGTGCATTTTTTTATATTATTTATTTGAGCATTTGGCATTTTTAACATAAAAACTCTTTTCAAATAAAACCAAAAAGTTTTTAGGTTTTTCGAAAATTATTAATTTGGAACCGTGTATCTATAATGTTCTTTTATCTACCTACATACATACCTTTTAAGTCCACTAAAATGCGTTCAATATTCGTAGGCAATGACCAGCATTATGTCAACCAATTTTACTATGAGAACTTTCTTGTCTGTGGTAGTAGGTAAAATCTGTACTTTAATGTTATAACACTATCGATTTTTGTAACGTTATGAGTTTAAGTTTGAATCAGCTGTCAAAACTCAAGTGGGTCTCAACCAAGACTCTCCCACTACAATACAACCAGGACCATTAAATGTATACCATTTTTCCAATGTAAATATCAATTACAACTATTACAATAAATAATTTGTTTCTTTATTTGTTCAAATTTATTTTTTATTGTATTATTTTAATATATATAGTCTATAGATATTTTACACGTAACACTAGTAGCAATGCAGGTCATTTCTCTTGACTTCTGAACCCATTTTAGAGTACTTATAATATGTATGTAGATAAAATAATGTATGCAACTGTTGCAATTAGGTATTAAAACACTCGTGTGATTCTATAACACCTTAACACACTCATGTTTTAAGACGTGTCATTACATAACAGTTTCATAAACTACTATTGAGTATTTGGCTTTTTGGGCATAAAATCTCTTATTAAATTAAAGCTTGTAGGTACCTAAAAGTTATTAGGTTTTTAAAAAAAAATACATTTCTAACTGCGATTGTTTTGGACTGACATCCTTTAATCTGACTGACTCGGTGGCTCAGTGGTTAGTGCCCTTGACTACTGATCCGAGGGTTGTGGGTTCGATCCCCACCCAGGGCAAGCATTTGTGTGATGAGCAGATTTGTTTGCTCTGTGTCTGGGTGTTAAATATTATATCTATATATGTATGTATTTAAACGTATATAAGTATGTCATCAGTCTCTGGTAACCCATAACACAGGGAATCCTACTTTGGGGCCAGATGACCATGTGTGATTTGTCCCAGAATATTTATTTATATTTATTTAAAATCGCACATATTACAATTAGAAAGGTAAATCAATTGGTTCACTGGTTTCTGAGTTAAAAGCGTGATAGGGTATGACACTTTTGGTGTCACTCGACCGTACAAAAAAAACAACCACTCCGGGAGTGCAGACAGAAGTGAAAACTTTTTACAGTTTTATAAGTTTTGACCCTGCGAGTGTTCCTGGTAAGGTGTCGTTAACGTAACGGTGTCTCGAGTTCATTAGTTTTTTACCATCTCAAAGAATGTCCAACGCGCCTAATGAATTTTTCACTTCAAAAAGAATTAGTCCTTTGAAATTTTGAAAACTCCGTACACAAAACCTACCTACAAACAACTTTATTATGTAACTAGCTGAGCCTGCGACTTCATCCGCGTGGAGTTTTTGAATTTTCCCACGGGAACTCTTTAATTTTCAGGGATAAAAAGAATCCTGTATGTTAACCCGATCTATAAGGAATCATCATACAAAATTCCATCAAAATCGGTATGGTAGTTTTGCGTGATGCGCGAACATACAGACAGACAAAATTTACAAAAGTGGTTGTTTTGGCCTCTATATCGTTAGTAATGTCCACCACAGTTATTATTTTCCAAATATATTTCACGTACAGACACTGCCCGGTTACAGTTTCAGATGAGAGGTTGTTTTATGCTTTCATAGTATCTTCGTGAAAGTACCTCAATTATTTAATACATATTTCGAAACTCAAAAAATAATAACACCTCAAAAAAATATGTTTTCAAAAGACGGCGACTAAGAAAGCATTTTCCGTCATGTATACCCACTTAAACCTGCATACCTAAATTGAATGTCCCCTGTTATCTCTGACATCCTATACGGTACACCCTCGCCCCCCTACCCCCCCCCCCCCCACCTAAAATTTTCCCAAATGAGTTCCATCGAGTGTTAAGTGAAAACGCTCATAACGATCTACCGTGATACGGTAAAAGCAGTAATTCAGTTACACCGCTATAGAGCCAGAAATTGGTACTGGATGGGACATAATTTAAAAAAAAACCACTTCAAACAGAAAACTAAGGTTCCCCTCGATTTCTCTAGGATGCCATCATCAGATCCTGGTTTCCTTATCGTGATACCACCGTTGGGATATCTCCTTTCTAACAAAAAAAGAATCATCAAAATCGGTTCATAAACGACGGAAAAACAACAATTTATTTTAAGTAGTATTTTTAGTAGTTTTATATATATATTTTTTTATTTTACTTTTTTTTTGCTGTGTAGGAAGTTACTAGCATATTATGACTTCCCTAACGCCTACGCAAATAGGTCGCACAATCTGTGGAGTGACGTCGTCTTAGATTCAGCCAATCCTGACTGTTTTACTGGAAGTGAAGCTGCGCACAATAGGTTGCGCGCGAAAAACGTGACACGATCACTAGATTTTACTCCTCATATTATTTTCATACCGGGCGCCTTATATGAAAATCGATTCTTAAGGAGTAAACTCCAAAAGTCATTTTTGGGGACTGTATAAGATTCTACAATAAAATTCCAGAAAATGTAACTAGTTTGTCAGAAAATAAATTCATGACTCATGTCAAAAAATGATTGTGCTCTAGAGGATATTATAAAACAATAGATTATGTAAATGACAAAGATATATATGTTGATTCTATAACAAATACCATAGACCATACCATACCATACCTGAGACTGTAATCTAAATCATGACATTATACATACAATAATTTTTTTTTTGACTATTTAAAAGTGTGTGTAAACACCTATTTAAAATACATTGTTTTGATTGATTGATTGAGGCTACTACTGCTATAAAGGGTAATTAAAAAAATAAAAAATAAAGTTTTTCAAATGAAGTACATCGTGTGATGCATCAAATAAAAGAACTTGTGAAAATCTCAAACATTTTTTTTGTAACTTTAAGATAATTAGTTTTTTTGAAAATAGGTGAAAATTGACCTCCACCCCCCCCTTATTTCCGAATCTACTTGACCTAAAATCTTTAAAAAATCAAAGTATATGAGGTTAAATGCATGAATTACCGAAAAATCTATGAGAAAATCTATAGTCCTTCCGTTTCAACAGAAAAAATGAAATTTCAAAGTCCAGAATATGTAGAGAGGTCTTGTTGTAATGGTAGTTAAAGTTTTGGTGCGAAGTATTTTATGTTTTGGTATTTTAAGTTTTTCGAAAATTATCTTATCTTTATGAGTCGCAGCGACACTTCGACTTAGTGGGATCTTTCGTGTCTACCCCGAAAGGGTAGCATTAGGGCTTCATTTACGTTTTTTCTACAAAATATACATAATTAAAAAAACTGGTGTAAGGCCCGTTATCGGGGGGGTTCTACACACCATACTCAACAACTCTTCCCAAGTAACCCATAGTAAATTCTCAAAAAAAATTACCCTGCATATAAAAATGCACAAAATTGGTCGACCAGCTGATCGATTTGCATGATTTTTATTTACAATTTCAGCAGTCACAGAACGAAACTTATTCAGTGTGATGACTTTTTATTAGAGTTCGGTAATATTCATCCATTGTTGGGGCGTTCGAAAATTACAATCAAGCAAGGAATAACTATGTTCTACAGTGGTTTTGTTGCCCTAGATATAAGAACGATTTTGGATATACTTATGCTCACAATTCATGAAACTATCGATGATTTTGTAAGATTTGCTCTCGTTCTATTGCGCAGAACTCTAATCATGAGTGGGAAAATCATTTTTATTACCAACAAGCCGATAATTAATCAAAATATAAGATATGCAATAATCATAAAAACAAGACCTTTTTTTTATGAATAAATTTTTTACATGAAATTTTTTACATTTTTTTCATGAATAAATTCGTAATCTGGGCACTTGACAACATTAAAACTTTCTAAAGATATCCAGGGCAACAAAAAAATTTTCTTTTTTTGTAGAGCTGTGTAATAAATTGATTGCGATCGAAACTTTTACATCTATGTGCTTCGTAAACGCCATCGACGTCGCGTCGCTTCCAGCTAGGTATAGGAGGGCACTTTCTAGGTTTAAAGTGTGTGAGCATGTAGACATAATTGTGGCATAAGTTTAACGTATGTTGATTTTCTTATCTTTTATTAACCCTTAAACGGCCCCACTGGTGGGGCACGAGTCCTTTGCGAATAGATTTCAAACTGCCTATAAGGCATATGACACGGCTTAACTACTGACATATAGGGATAGCATTAAAATCATGTTTTTAATGAGTAACCGGCACCAACGGCTTAACTTATCATGCAGAGCACGGAAACGGTGGAGGCAAATGTCACCAATAGTCAAACACTAACTAAACCAGTTATCAACCCACCCAAGAACATTACCTGGATAGGTAATGTCCGTGCTTCAGGTCAGTTATGCCACCAACAGTGAAACCCATCCAGGTAATGTCCGTGTTTCAGGTCAGTTATGCCACTAACTTGAAACCCCGTTCCAGGTAATGTCCGTGCTTCAGGTCAGTTATGCGACTAACAGTGAAACCCATCCAGGTAATGTCTGTGCTTCAGGTCGATTATGCCACTAACAGTGAAACCCATCCAGGTAATGTCCGTGCTTCAAGTCAGTTATGCCACTAACAGTGAAACCCATTAAGGTAATTAATGTCCATGCTTCAGGTCAGTTAAGCCACTAAAAGTGAAACCCCTCCAGGTAACGTCCGTGCTTCAAGTCAGTTATGCCACTAAAATTCCCTTTCGTATATTTACCAAATACGCTAAATTACCAGGTTTATGATATAGCGTCCCCACTTACCGACCCACTGACTTGGGCATACAGTGAGGGCTGCTATTCCTGCCAACATCATAAGGCAAAGGCAAGGACCAGTTGCGGTAGGTCTTTCCGCCATAACGCTTGTCCTGGTATTCTGTAAGGCGAGTGCCTCGTGGAAAAGAACCACTACCTACTCTTCAGGTAGGTCCCGAAGCTGACGCACGCTCACCTCCCGCGGCTTTCGCTGCTGGCGGTTCGATCCCCGCTCGGGACGCCAGTAACATGCTACTAACAGTAACACCCATCCAGGTAACGACCGTGCTTCAGGTCAATTATTTCATACAGAAACCCATCCTGGTAATGTCCGTTCTACAGGCCAGTAATGAGACTAACTTGAATGTAATGTCAGTTAATGTAATGTCCGTGCTTCAGGTTAGTAATGCGACTAACAGTAAAACCCATCTAGGTAATGTCCGTGCTTCAAGTGAGTTATGCTACTAGCAGTCAAACCCATCCAGGTAAATGTCCGTGCTTCAGGTCAGCTATGCCACTAACAGTAAAACCCATCCAGGTAATATCCGTGCTTCAGATCAGTCATGCCACTTACGGTGAAACCGATCCAGGTAATGTCCGTGCTTCAGGTCTGTTGTGACACTAACAGTGAAACCCAATCAGGTAATGTCCGTGCTTTAGGTCTGTTGTGTCACTAAAAGTAAAGCCCATCCAGGTAATGTCCATGCTTCAGGTCAGTTATGCCACTAACGGTGAAACCGATCCAGGTAATATCCGTGCTTCAGGTCTTTTGTGTCACTAACAGTGAAATCCATCCAGGTAATGTCCGTGCTTTAGGTCAGTTAACCTTTCGTTAACTGACTTGAAAAAAGGAGGAGTTTGTCAAGTCGACTGTTGTTTGTTTTTACCAGACTGCGCCAGAAGGAGGGTTATGTTTTTCGATTGCATGTTTGTATGTATGTATGCATGTAAGTATGTATGTATGTTTATTTCTTAGGCACGCTCTGTAGCCCAAACGGTTTCATAGATTGTGGAGTGCGAGGTGTCGTTAGTTTTGTCTTGATCCTGTGAGTGTCATAATGTTACGTTTGTACCCGACTGGTCAAAAAATAGAGGTATTTTTTTCATGCAGTATGGTTTTTGAAACCATACGTTTTTATTTTTGGGGTTCCGTTGCCAAATGGCAAAAAACGGAACCCTTATGGATTCGTCATGTTTGTCTGTCTGTCCGACCATATCTCACAGCCACTTTTCTCTGAAACTATAAAAACTATACTGTTGAAACTTGGTAAGTAGATGTATTCTGTGAACCGCATTAAGATTATCACACAAAAATAGAATAAAAAAATTGTGGGTTCCCCATATTTGTGTGGTATCTATAGATAGGTCTTCATAAATGATACTGAGGTTTCTAATATAATTTTTTTCTAAACTGAATATTTTGCGCGCGAGACACTTTCAAAGTGGTAAAATGTGTGTCCTCCCCCCCCCCCCCTGAGAATCCCTACTAATATTATAAATGTGAAAGTAACTCTGTCTGTCTGTTACGCTTTCCCGCAAAAACTACTGAACGGATTTGGCTGAAATTTGGTAGATAGACAGATTAGGACCTGGATTCAGACATAGGCTACTTTTTACCACGCTCGCGAGCCGCTTGCGGCTCGCGCACTGCGCACCCTCGAAAAGTCATAGAAACGTTGTCCACGCGGGTGAAACCGCGGGAAACAGCTAGTATAATATATGATGTACATTATTACCATGCAAACTTCCACCGAAAATTGGTTTAAACGAGATCTAGTAAGTAGTTTTTTATTAATACGTCATTTATTATAGATAATGGTGCGGAACCCTTCGTGCGCAAGTCCGACTCGCACTTGACCGGTTTTTTAATTATTTTGTTTAGTTTTTGTATGTTAGATTTCCTTTCCGATTGTGAACAGATTTTGAAGTTTTTTTTTATTAAATAGGTTATGCCTAGTCCAGAGTGGTCCCATAAAAATTGTATCAAAAGCTGCTTAGTACTTTTTTGGAACTTTTTTTTTATCCACAATTCATAAACCCTTGGCACCATCTCACCTGATGGTAAGTGACGATGATTCATTTACAAAAACCAAAAAATATTAAATTGTACTTATAGTTGTTGCGATTGGAGTCAGTTGTTTTTAACGTGTTTAGCGTAAGCAATTATTAAATTAATGACCTTTAAAAACCGCACCAAAATCGGTCCATCGGATCGACAGACACAATAGATAGACACACAAAGACATTGGCGTCAAACTTATAACTACTCTCTTTTTGCGTCGGGGGTTAAAAATCAAATTAAATTACTGGTATAATATAAATGTACCTATCAAACTCCTTATCTGCGAAAATAAATATTTTATGGCTTCTGTAGATAAGTCGTATGTTCCTGTATATATTAGGCCAAATAAATTAACAGTTTAGTAACGCTTTGTATATCTTTTTATGGTTTTGTGCCTATGGGGTGCCAACGGGACCCTATTACTAAGCCTCTGCTGTCCATCTGTCTGTCCGCGGGCTGTATTTCATGAACCGTAGGTGACAGTTGAAATTTACCTACTTCTTTTGCCGCTGTAACTAATAAAAAAAAGGGGCCCTAATATATAGGGTGACCTTAAATTAGTTCTTGATAGCAAAGAATATGAATGTACTCGTGATTACAAACAACTTTCCCAAAGAAACTATATGCCGAATCAGAAAAAAATTTTAGGTCCTCGGTACATAACAAGTTATTAAATCGACAAAAATGTATGAAGGACCAAATTTTTTTTTTCATATTTGACATATAGTTTCTTAGGGAAAGTTGTTTGTAATCACGAGTACATTCATATCCTTTGCTATCAAGAACTAATTAAAAGTCATCCTATATATATATAATATATACAGGGTGTAACATAAAGGTGTGGTGATACTTTAAGGTGGGCTTGTACCCATCAAACTGAACAACTTTCTCCATGGAACCCATAGTCAAATCGCAAAAAAAAATTTGGCTCTCCCATACTAACTCGATCAGCTGTGATGCCAACTTAGTATGGGAAGTTCAATTTTTTTTTTTGCGATTTGACTATGGGTTCCATGGAGAAAGTTGTTCAGTTTGATGGGTACAAGCCCACCTTAAAGTATCACCACACCTTTATGTTACACCCTGTATATATATATATTGAGAATTGACTATAGGCTCCTTTTTTTTTTTTTAATCACAATTGGTAAACCCTGGACAACATCTCACCTGGTGGTAAGTGACGATGATGCCGAAGATGGAAGTGGGCTTACCAAGATTCCCCAATGCAATGGGGAACTGGCTATCTTATCTTCATGCCGGAACACACCAATGATATCACCATTGATATTTGGCGGCAAGACTTAGATAATATGGTGGTAGCTAGCCAGGCGGGCTTAGAAAATGCCCTTCCACAAACCAAACCGAGTCTTACAATTGACCCCGCCGGGAATCGAACCCGCGACCTCCTGTGTAAAGCCAGTGAACTTTGCCTCTGGGAAAAGTTGTTCAGTATGATGAGTAGAACCCCCTGTTAACGAGTCCTATACCATTTTTTTACACCCTGTATTCTAATTCGTCGTACATGACAACTCAATAGCTTCAAACATTTGTGAGTAAATCGCAAGTTTCAATTTCATTTGTAGAAGAACCATACAAACACGATTTTTCCCAGACCAATGGGTATTACTGACATGCAAAAAACAAATAAACAAATGAACAACGGCATGAACAAATAAAATAAAAAAATAAACAATTTAATTTAGATACGAATAAATAGAAAGAATTAATTCCCCTATTTACGAAGTAGGTATACGAGGGTCGTCTGAAAAGTTTCTGGCCTGACATCATCATCATCATCATATCAGCCGAAGGAAGTCCACTGCTGGACATAGGCTTCCCCCAAGGATCTCCACGACGACCGGTTCTGCGCTGCCCGCATCCAGCGGCTTCCCGCGACCTTCACCAGGTCATCGGTCCACCGAGTGGGAGGCCTGCCTACACTACGCTTTCCGGTGCGTGGTCGCCACTCAAGAACTTTACTGCCCCAACGGCCATCTGTTCTACGAGCAATGTGCCCCGCCCACTGCCACTTAAGTTTAGCAATTCTGAGAGCTATGTCGGTTACTTTGGTTCTCTTACGGATCTCTTCGTTTCTGATTCGATCACGCAGAGAAACTCCGAGCATAGCACGCTCCATTGCCCTTTGGGTGACCTTGAGCCTTCTTATGAGGCCCATAGTAAGCGACCATGTCTCAGTTCCGTACGTCACTGGCCTGACATAGAAAGAACCATTTTTTTCGGACAGGTTTTGTTTTTTTTCTCAACATAATCTCCTTGTAAACCACTTCTCCCAGCAATGCTCTCCCTCCCATTCATTTAGCTCGTCCAAATAATAGTTGCTCTGCAAAATGGGCATTTACGGAAGCAATGACCTCTTTGTTACATGAAAATCTGTGTCCACCGAGCCAAACTTTGAGTCTAGGAAACAGGAAAAAATCACTAGAAATCGCCAGGTCTGCTGAATACGGTGGATGGTCAATAATTTTGAATCGCAGTTCATGAATTTTTGTCATTGCGAATGCAATGGAACGATGGAGCGATGAAACGTCACTTTTTACTCTCTCGACCCCGTAGTACGGTGCGTATACGTGCGTAGGGTAGAGGAAGTATTGGGATCACGAAAAAAAAAACGAGACCTACAGTATGCATATGATGTGTAACATGTGACAAAATACTTATGAAATTAATTAATTATCGGGTCGTACATTCACGGGCCGACCCTTCGAATAGTAGTATGTCATCTTTGCCTTTGCCATCACACTAGGCGGCATGGCTATGACAACCTTAGTTTTCGAAAATTAAAAAACGTTCGCATTTCCTGTTACACATTTCCGTCCTATTTCACAAAATCACTCCCACAAATTGCTGTGCGCGAGTCCGACCCGCACTTGGTCAGATCGAATAGCGCGCGCTTTCACGACTTTCTGTTACACATTTCCGTCCCATGTTACACATTTCCGTCCCATTTCACGAAATCACTCCCACAAATTGCAGGAAAGCGAGAGCAAAGATGTTACACATCAAAAAGTTTTTCCAATTTTCGTGAAAATGTGTTCTATATTCGTCCTTGCGTGCGTCCGTCTGTGCGTGCGTCCGTCCGTACGAACGTCCCTCCGTCACGCTTGGCTCTGGAAGGTATATCTATGTATATTGTATAGTCCGATTTGGACTAATTTGGAACTTAAAAGTTTTAAATTATTTTATCGAAGGGTTATCAAAAGTTTTTGTGTACCTTCAAACTAAAAATGTAGCTGTCATACAAAAAAACTGTGTTTTTTTTCTCAAAAACGGCTCTAACGATTTTGATGACACTTTGCATGTCAGTAATACCCATTGGTCTGGCAAAAATCTTGTTTGTATGGTTCTACTACAAATGAAATTGAAACCTGCGGTTTACTCACATATGTTTGGAGCTACTGAGTTGTCATGTACGACGAATAAGTATACAGGGTGTGAAAAATTGGTGTAGGACCCGTTAACTGTGGGTCCTACTCATCATACTGAACAACTTTCCCCAAGGAACCTATAGTCAATTCTCAAAAAGAATATTCGACGCTCCATACACAAAATCAGCTGATCGTTTTGTATGAAGAGTTCAAATTTTTTTTTGCGATTTCAGCAAATTTGTAGAACAAAACTTGTACAGTATGATGAGTAGAAGCCCCAGTTAACGGGACCTACACCAATTTTGTTACACCCTGTATATTTGGTCATGCAATGTAAATTCATCAAAGTTATAACAATTTTTTTTATTCAAATGTATGAGAAAAAATATTTAAAAAAATTGTCGTGAAAGTTTACTGCGGGCTGCTGTGCAATTTATTATTCGAGTATATTTATTTAGCCCCTGTTATTGTTTTTCTTTTTTCAAGATAGTTGAGTTTCGTCGAATAAAAAACCTCCTCCTTTTTTGAAGTGGGTTATAAACTAAAATCTTTTTCCAAGTTATCACCTAACAAGGCCAGCGGCTGGCTGGTCCATTAGGGTCCATTATTTCGGCCAAGTGAGAGCGGCAGAGGTAGGCAAACAGAAGGGCGATAGAGCCGACACTGTCAACAGAGTTTACAGAGCTAGGGAGCCTTAGAACTGGCATATCGAAATATGGTTAACTTACTCATTAGCGCATTCATAAAATCGTTTCCCATAAATAATAAATAAGCCATTTATTTCCATCACAAAAATTACATTTACATTGTATTACGTGCAAAAGGATTAAATTTAGAATTATCACGCTTTTAAATTTTAAAGTTGAAGTAAGTGCCTAAATTCATTTATGTAATTTCATACTAAATTGATTTGTAACATTATAAAAATTTAATTATGTACGTGTTATATTAATATCCGCACAAAAAACAAGTAAAATTAATTAATTCATTCATTCAATTGTATCATATCAACTTACATGTTATCTATAATACATTAATAATAAAAAAAATATTTCATTGCGGTTTACCAATAATAATATAAATAATATGAAATGTAACATAACTTCATTAAAATTTCAGATTGCATAAAAATAAAAAATAATTTTTTGAATAAATTCATTTCATGAACTATTTAATAAATAACACAAGAGAAATTCTGTTATGAATTTATTATATAAAGTTCCAACATTATTTAAAGTATCTGGGCGAGAGACCTATCTAAATCGATTTTTCGCCCCAAAAAATCCCTGTATACTAATTTTCAAGCAAATTGTTGGAGCCGTTTCCAAGATTCAGATTATATATATATACATACATATATACAATGCTTGTTTGAAGGTATTAGATTATGTCCTGTCTTGTTGTGGCACGACGGGTAGGTGATTAGGGAGTAGATAAATAACTCCGTACGTGCATACAAACAATTTTAATGTAAAGTAGAAAATATAAGACCTAAATAAGTACACAAGATTTAGAAAAACATTTCTAAATCAGGTCCCGCGTGGTCGACTAAGGCCCTATCGCCCTAATTCAGGGTAGGCTCGACCCCCTCGGCATACTATAAAAAATGAGGTCTTACGTATTTTGACATGCTCTATGCAATAAAGGTATGGGGTCTCAAAGTGCCTAAGTGGACTTAGGGACTTTTGCAATTGGGCCCTTCAATTGTAAACGAAAAAAAAAATTATAAAACAGATAAAAGTATGTACCTAAGTTTTTAAGTGTAGTTTTTAAGTAGGCTGCCCTGTCTACATAATTCTTAATACACCAATCGAGCTACTTCACATGACGGGTACGTAAGTGCATAAATAGACATACAGACGGACGTGTGGACAACTACTGTGTATATAGAAATATCACCAAAAAGCCCGGGGTGGCCGGTTCAAAGGCTTTGCCTCACTATATTGACGTAAACTCGTTTTTTTTTGGTCGTGCTTACTAATTTTCTGACACGGTTTTTGGAATTGAGTTAAAAAGCGCTCACTGTGTTACGCGTGGTATTAGGGTACTGCTGGTGAAAGAGTCTCAATTTACGTTTAATGAATAAGACGGAAAAAAGGATAAGATAAGATAAAAAATTTATTTTGCAATTATACAGGTACACATTAAACAGATGATGATATTTAAATACGTCTTTTCTGTATAGCTAATATTAAAACAAGCATGCAAAATTTAAATTACAAAACATAAATTTATGATTTTCATGATCACATTATTTGTTGGTCGAATAATTCATTGACATTATAGATTTTTTTTTCAAAGGAGTATCATTAATACAATTGACAATCATCTCAGTTGATGTTATATGACGATGTTGCTGAAGACGGAAGCAGGCTTACCAAGACACCCCAAGGAAATGGAGAACTGGTTACTTTTATACATCAGTGCTGTTTCTCTAATGTTTGGGCGGCAAGACATTTTTTTTTCACAATTGGTAAACCCTTGACAAAAAAAAGTCCTACAAGTTGACCCCGCCGGGAATCGAACCCGCGACCTCTTGGTGTGAAGTGAATGGACTTAAACATTACACCTCTCTTGCTACGACACGATGACTAGTATATAATGGACTAGATGTTGCGCGCGGCTTTGCCCGCGTGGATGTGAAGGATGCGCGGTGCGCGATCATTTATTATTATTTCTTGTTTTATAAATGTGCGGAACCTGGCCTTTATTTCGCCCTTCGGTCTTCACTAAATCAAACTCAGTGCCATAATTGGCTTTAACAAGTAGAACCGATAGTGTCGTATTACAGGCATGTGTAGCTCTTTTAGGCACATGTATGACTACTTTTTAGGCGACTGCGCCAGATAGAGGGTTATGCTTTTGTAGCGTATGTAAGTATGTATTTTTATTTCTATGGCACGCCCTGTAGTCTAAACGGCTTGATGGATTTTGGAGTTCGAGGTATCGTTAGAATCGTCATAATCCCGTGAGTGACATAGGATATATATATTTTTACCCAACCGACCTAAAAAATAGGGGTTAAGTTTTTATGTAGTCGGGTTTTTAATTTTTAATTTATTCCTTATGTTATTGATTTATTAGTCGTGCGTGTCTTATGACACGTCTTACTATTCTAGGGCCGCCCCACATTAGAACTCAAGATGAATTATTTGTGTGTATAGGCTTCTAGGTAGCGTAAGTAGGTAATAGCTGGGTGCGGGCAGCGCAGAACCGGTCGTCGTGGAAATCCTCGGGGGAGGCCTTTGTCCAACAGTGGATGTCCTTCGGCTGATATGATGATGATGATGATAGGCTTCTATATAACATTATCGCTAGGTTCAATAGGTGTCGGCAACCAGCTGTGATCTAGCGGTTGGGGTAAAATAGCAAACGATAAAATTTTTCACCCCTTTACATGCATGGGAAGTACTTACCCCTAAAATTTTAAATTACATTTTTTTGCAAAATATTTTTTGTAACAGACATGCAAATTGGTTCAAAAATGACGGACGTACGGCCAAACAGAACGATCCTATAACAAACCGTATAGAAGGCTACGGAACTGTAATAAATAGAGTTTAAAAAACTAAAAAACACGCTTTTAAAGTACATCAGACTAAAAAGTAAAAAATAATTCTTAATATAATTTAAAAATAATAATTAACAAATTACTAGTATTATTGTGAAAAAGTGTGGGTTGCTCGTTAGACGAAAGATATGGCACAGAGCGCCCCACGATTTTTCACAATAATACTAGTAATTTGTTAATTATTAGTTTTAACTTATATTAAGAATTATTTTTTACTTTTTAGTTTGATGTACTTTAAAAGCGTGTTTTTTTTTTTAAACTCTATTTATTTTTTAGTTCAAACTTATGATATTATTATATTGTCGCTGATTCTTGATAAGTCTACAAAGTTTGAATTAAATCTGTCCGTTTAAAGTGGGTCAAAATCGAGTCCAAAGGAGTCGGTTACATACAAACATAAAGGTAAAGCTAGTAAAAGCGTGATTAAAAATTCTTCAATGATTTGCATAGTTGGGTTGATCACGCAGGTAAACTTACCTGAATCACGGTCAAGTTTTCGATCTTTTCCGTCCTTCACGAGGCACTTTAAGCCGTTGGTGCCAGTTGCTATCTTCTTATCAGCTCATACACGTCCCCACCGAGGGGCTCGAGCCTACCTTGAATTAGGGTGATCGGGCCTTAGTCTACCACGCGGGACCTGTGCGGGTTGGTCGACTTCACACGCAACTTGCGAGTTTCTTCGCAGGCGTGTGCAGGTTTCCTCACGATATTTTCCTTCACCGTAAGAGCGTCGGATAAACGTACATATGAAATCGAAATTCAAAAACACATTGGTACGTGGCAGGAATTGAACCACGGCCTCCCGGACAGGAGGTAGCAGCCGTAACCGTTACGCCACCGACGCCGACGCAGTTGCTATCACTCTAGTGATAAGTCACTAAGCAGTCGTTTAGCTGTGGAAGGTGCCTTATAGGCGACTTTAAAAACTTGATTGGAATAGTTGTCTCTGTTTTTTTGTCTTTACGTGTAAAGAGCAAAGAAAATAACCACACTTTTGCACTTTTTCAATGTTTTTTCGTTTAGTTTTAATTTTCTGAATGAAAGTATAAAAAAAATAACATTTCTCATTTTGTATTACCATAAAAAATATTGTTGTATATTTTTTAAATTTATACTTTACTTACTTTTTTTATTAGTCATAACTAGAGTTGAAAGTAACGGTGTAGACCTGTCTTTGGGATTTTTTTCTATCGGGCCAAAACTGCTTAATCGTGTTTCTAATAGCTTTTGACCTATGGAACATCATCAACAATAAGGGTATTTTTTTTCAACCTTAGGTTTTTTATCCTTTAGGAGTAAGTGACGTCAAAAATAACGAAAATCTGTAATATTACCGCTTAAATACAATAAGTTCATACAATGACATTACATCCATTACCATCCACCCACTGGAACCGTTTTTTACAAACAATAAATGAATAATTTTATCTTTTATAAGGCTCAATCCATCTTAAAGTACAGTCGGTAAACATTCTACAAGAAGACAGATACCTCCAGATAATGTTATCAAACTTAAAACAAGATAAAATATGAGGTAACGTTACAATAATAATGGCTTTGTTACCCTTTCGGCATTTAAAAGTTCAAAAGAAGCGTCGGTTAATTAAGATTTACTTAGGGCACGGATAGTACCTTAATTGATCGGTGAAGCACACTGGTATTCATCCTTAGTACCAACTAGGTTTTTCTCGCGGCTTCGCCTGTGTGGATATGGTTTTAATGACTGTCTTCGGGGGTGCGTAGTGCGCAAGCAGCGGCTCGAGAGTGTGGTAATGCGTTTTCTCCAGATCCCACGAAAACTGTATCGAAGTATGCTAATAAGTAGTTTATGTCAATTCCTGCCCCTCTCCACTATTTCTTTGAAAATCCGGTTATCCTTTTAAGGCGCTAATATTACAGATTTTCGTTATTTTTGACGTCAATTACTCCTAAACGATAGAACCCAAGGTTAAAAAAAATATCTTATTGTTGATGGTGTTCCTTAAAGTCAAAAGCTATTAGAAACACGATTGAGCAGTTTTGAATCGATAGAAAAAAATCCCAAAGATAGGATGTACACCGTTACATTCAACTCTAGTTATGACTAATATTTTGAAGTATAAATTAAAAAAAATACACAACAATATTTGTTAAGATAATACAAATTGTGTAATGTTATTTTTATTATTTTTAAACTTTCACTGTAGTTTTTGATTGAAACGAAAAACCATTGAAAAAGTTAAAAAAGTGTGGTTATTTTCTTTACTCTTTACACGTAAAGAAAAAGACAGACACAACTATGTCAATCAACACCTCGCCTTAAGCGTGAAAGCAGAACAGTAAGGCTGCAAATTTACATAAGCTAATCTGTGAAAATTCGGACACTTAATAATTGTTTTTTTTTTATTCACAATTGGTAAACCCTTGACAACATCACACCTGGTGGTAAGTGACGATATTGCCGAAGATGGAAGCGGGCTTACCAAGATTCCTCAACGCAATGGGGAACTGGCTATCTTATCTTCATGCCGGAACACACCAATGGTATCAACATTGATATTTGGCGGCAAGACGTAGATAAGATGGTGGTAGCTAGCCAATAATATAATAATAATAATTATGTGAAAAATTTAAAATTATCTGTATATTTAAATTCATCATGTTGCTTTTCTTTCTGACTGGACCTTTTACCTTTTCGGGTCGAGTTGAGATTTTTTGTTAGGTATTTAACTTCCGGTTCAAGTCAAGAACGGTTCGAGTGAGGAATAAACCAATAAAAATTTATATGAAATAATAGCTAAGTATTCTTTTATTAGTACATTATTTTCCTCCAAGTCGCCCCACAGTTTGGGGATCGTGACTATCATCAAGTCGAGTCTCTAGTAGGAGTATCTTCCTCCAAGTCGTAACCCTACAGTTTGGGTATCGTGACTTTATTAGTACATCATTTTCCTCCAAGTCGCCCTACAGTTTGGGGATCGTGACTATCATCAAGTCGAGTCTAGTAGGAGTATCTTCCTCCAAGTCGTAACCCTACAGTTTGGGTATCATGACTATCATCAAGTCGAGTCTAGTAGGAGTAGATTGACGTCTTGTTAATATTATTTTATTAGTACATCATCTTGCTCCAAGTCGTAACCCCACAATTTGGGGATCGTGACTATCATCAAGTCGAGTCTAGTAGGAGTAGATTGACGTCTTGTTAATTTTATTTTATAAGTGTACATCATCTTCTTACAAGTTGCCCCAAAGTTCGGGGATCGTGACTATCATCAAGTCGAGTCTAGTAGGAGTATCTTCCTCGAAGTCGTAACCCCACAGTTTGGGGATCGTGACTATCATCAAGTCGAGTCTAGTAGAAGTAGATTGACGGCTTGTTAATTGTATTTTATAAGTACATCATCTTCCTCCAAGTCGTAACCCCACAATTTCGGGATCGTGACTATCATCAAGTCGAGTCTAGTAGGAGTAGATTGACGTCTTGTTAATATTATTTTATTAGTACATCATCTTTCTCCAAGTCGTAACCCCACAATTTGGGGATCGTGACTATCATCAAGTCGAGTCTAGTAGGAGTAGATTGACGTCTTGTTAATTTTATTTTATAAGTGTACATCATCTTCTTACAAGTTGCCCCAAAGTTCGGGGATCGTGACTATCATCAAGTCGAGTCTAGTAGGAGTATCTTCCTCGAAGTCGTAACCCCACAGTTTGGGGATCGTGACTATCATCAAGTCGAGTCTAGTAGAAGTAGATTGACGGCTTGTTAATTGTATTTTATAAGTACATCATCTTCCTCCAAGTCGTAACCCCACAATTTCGGGATCGTGGCTATCATCAAGTCGAGTCTAGTAGGAATAGATTGACGTCTTGGTAATTTTATTTTATAAGTACATCATCTTCCTCCAAGTCGTAACCCCACAATTTCGGGATCGTGACTATCATCAAGTCGAGTCTTTAGTAGGAGTAGACTGACGTCTTGTTATTTTATTTTATTAGTACATCATCTTCCTCCAAGTCGTTACCCCACAGTTTGGGGATTGTGACTATCATCAAGTCGTGTCCAGTTGGAGTAAATTGACGTCTTGTTAATTTTGTTTTATAAGTACATCCTTTTCCTCCAAGTCGTAACCCCACAGTTTGGGGATCGTGACTATCATCAAGTCAAGGCCAAGTGTGAGTCGTACTCTCGCACTAAGGGTTCCGTATCACCACTACTCTGCAAAATATATAGACCACTTCCAGATAACTAATAAACTGGAAATTTGCCATCGAGATAGGTTATTAGGCGTATACAAAGAAAAATAAAACTAAAAACTGGCCAAGTACGAGTCGGAATTATGAAATAAGGGTTCCTTATCACTACTATTTATCAAAATTATAGACTATTTCCAGGGGATTTAGAAACTAGTTTGGCACTTGGCAGTTAATAGGCGTATACAAAGGAAAAAGAAAAACAGGCCATGTGCGAGTCAGACTCACAAAATTTGGGTTCCGTACCACCACTCCTCATTAGAAGAATTATATGGACCACTTCCAGGTGACTTTTTTAATTTGAGATTTGGAATCGCAATGGGTTTATTGGACGTATTCAGTAAAAAATATAAAACTGGCTAAGTGCGACTCTGGCTTGCGCACCGACGGTTCGGTACCACCAAAAATATATTTTATGCATATCTATTACTTGAATAAGGATAGAAAATTAGTATTAGTACTTTATAAAAATTAATGATATCCCAACAAAACATAAATGTGCAATGTGGCCAAGTTCGATATAAAAAAATTACAGCGATCTAAATGGGTAGGTACCCAGTTCTTTAGTGGTTCCTTCTTAAATCATAGCTAAGAAACTTCAAATACAAATATGTATTTTAGACTTCTCCAAATAATATAAAAAGTACAGCGGTATTCAGTAGCTTAAAAAAAATTGTTTTGTTCTGTGCTTCTACATGTTGTAACTTGGTAAGTTTTCACTATCCAATTTTATTCTATACTAGCTGTTTCCCGCGGTTTCACCCGCGTGGACAACGTTTCTATGACTTTTCGAGGGTGCGCAGTGCGCGAGCCGCAAGCGACTCGCGAGCATGGTAAAAAGTAGCCTATGTCTGAATCCAGGTCCCAATCTGTCTACCTACCAAATTTCAGCCAAATCCGTTCAGTAGTTTTTGCGGGAAAGCGTAACAGACAGACAGAGTTACTTTCACATTTATAATATTAATATAGTAGGGATTGACATTTACTTTTAAAAAAGTAAGCTTTGCTTGCTTGGCGCCTTGATTAATGATCAAGTTACACCATTTAGTGGCACAGAATCACAGAACATAACATTTTTTGAAGCAACTGAAAACCGTTTTAATTTTTCTGTTATTTGGAGAAGTCTAAAATAAATATTTGTATTTGAAGTTCCGTAGCTATGATTTAGGAACCACTATAGAACTTAGTACATACCCATTTAAATCGCTGTAATTTTTTTATATCGAACTTGGCCCCCTTTCACATTTATGTTTTCTTGGGATAATTTATTAACGCAGAATAACAGCTAAATAATAAAGGTATTATTTATTAGATTATCTATCACATTTAAATAGATACAGTTCTATAGTAAAAAAACTTTAAAATATTTTTTTATTTATTAATCTATATATGTATATATAAAAAAAAGTCGTGTTAGTTACTCCATTTATAACTCAAGAACGGCTGGACCACTTTTTATGATTTTTGTGTTTTTGCATTTGTCTTCGTCCGGAATAGGATAATAATTATCAAAATATGATAATCATCAATAAAAAAAGCATCAGCCAAAAAATAATTGGTTTCAGAGTAGGGTAGGGTAGTGTAGTGTAGTTAGGGTAGGGTAGGGTAGGGTAGGGTAGGGTAGGGTAGGGTAGGGTAGGGTAGGGTAGGGTAGTGTAGGGTAGATAGGTAGTGGAGTGTAGTGTAGGGTATAGGGTAGGGTAGTGTGGGGTAGGGTAGGGTAGGGTAGGGTAGGGTAGGGTAGGGTAGTGTAGGGCAGGCTAGGGTAGTATAGTGTAGTTTAGTGTAGTGTAAGGAGAAACGAAGTTCGCTGGGACAGCAGTTTCTTATAAAACAAGTTTATTGTTATACTTAGTATGAGCAAAGTAGGTATATATTTATAATATAATATGTCCCCTCAAGGAGCGAGTATTTCATATGTTTCGTTCGAGCCAGCTGAGCGGTTGTACGTAACAAATGAGACGCTGCGAACGTGCTTACGTACGTTGCATCCCACACCAAACAACGCCCTCGCTCCCAAGAGGTCAGCGCCAGCCCGTCAGGTCACCTATCAGAGCGGCTGAGACCGGGTGCTTATAGGGTACTCGGATACAAGGCCACGACGGATGAGTTCATTGAGCAAGTGGCGACTTGCAGCAGCTCAACCCGTGATAACCCGTAGCATCCACCAGCGCCCCACGTACACAGTTGTGTAGCTCGCAAACGTTGCACCTAAGTCTGAGAGCCGCAGCTACCCATAAAGAACCATCATAGAAGGAGTACTCAAATAAGGAGAAGAAAGAGCGTGCAGCTAGGCACCCAACTCCGGGCAAGCTACCACTTTAAGTCAAGCTACGTCCGCCCCCGCAACAGACTCCAATAGTTCGGCGACCCGGGATTTGCTATTGGATCGTCCCACTGCCGCTGAATGGCTGGGTCCTGCGGCTGATCTTCGGAGGGATACATTTTAGACCAGGCTGTAAGAGCCTCCTCCCTAAAAGGGATGCCAAGACTGTCACCCTGTACATGGAGTATTTTAGTGACTAGTCCGACAACCCCGCTGGAGGAGGCCAGGAAAGCCGGAATGTTTGTGTCCCGCATGCTCCTAACGCCTAGGCTCCCGTGGCATACCGGCAAAGATGACTGTTTTCACTGCATCTCGTTGAGGTGCACGTTGAGTATCAGCTCCAGCGTAGCTTAATGTCTTCGTCCAGCTCAGAAATCTCTTGCGGATAAAGCCACATTGGAGAGGTTCGCAAAAGATACACCAACTTGGGCCCGGATGGGCAGCACCGAAAAAGCATGAGCGCAACATGAGCCGACAAAAACTATAACTGTTGTCTCTTTGTGGCAAGCAACTTTCTCTTGTTTTGGAGAGCCGCCGGAACCGCATCCTGGAAGACAGGAGAGCCCAGGAGGGAAAACGAGTTTCGGAATAAGACCTTTATGTTTGGGAGGATCACATAGCAATTTGACGCGACGGGTCTCTACCTGGAGACGGCGCATAAAACTGGCAACGTAGCGCGTGGCTCGCTTAAACGGTCTGTGGCGGCCCGGTGTGCGAGAGCCTGCCCGAGCGGGCCGGTAAGCGTAGGTATATTTTGCGGTAGGTAAAAGCGAATGACTGGGTACTGCCAGGGTTCTCAGGGCGTGCCTAGCTGAAGTGTGGTATGTACCACATGCTCAAGTCTGACTATACGAATCCAAAATCCTTCAGGCCCATAAGTGTCACCTCTTTTCTACTGATGAAGAAACTCTGCGATAGGGAAATGAGCGAAAATGCACTGAGAGACGTACTGAGAGACTTACCGCTGCACCGCAACCAGCATCCGTAAAACCAGGGTAATAAAGTCTACGGAATCGGCCTTGCATGCTGTTATTAGCAAGATGGAGTCAGAAATACAGAATAAATTATATATCTCCAGCTTTATAGATATTGAAAGCGCATTTTACAAGACTAAATTCAGCAGCATGAGGGCGGTATTTTTGAAACATGGAGCTAACGCCATCGTGACTGACTGGATTTAAAACATGCTCCGATAACGGGTTGTTAGACCAGCGAGGGAGGAGACTAGAGCTGACATGGGATGGATTCAGGGCTGCCTCCATGCCCCAAGGAAGAGTCTAATCACTGGTGGTAAATGACCTGATTACAACCGAACACATGGTGTCCGTCATGGCGTTCTACGTGTTAATAAATACCTTAAGAAACTAGGAGTCCACCTAAATAACGAACCAAAGTTTAAAATTATTAATAATTTATTTAATGTTATAGTTACTTACATATTAATTATTTTAATAACTTATTTTGTTTATTTATTAACCTATTTAGTTATTTTTGGAAAACTTACAGCTAAATATTGAAGTTACTATTTATAACCTAAAAATATATACAGTGTTATATATGAGCAAGTCTCCGCTGTAGTTATGATTAAACTAAAGATGCAGGGTGACTAACGGGAAGATCCAAATTGTTCTGAGTGTCTGCGGATCTTAGAAATCGACTCCATAAGATCCGTGGTAACCAATTTAGAGGACGGAGTTTGCGCAATCTTATAAAACTAGCAACACACGCGTTGCGGTTTGATTTCAATATGAAAAATACAAGATTCAGACACAAATATTGTAAGATATATAACATGTTATAAACCTTTGAAAGTAATTGGTGGTAGTTATCATTGTTATTATTATAGTAATGTATTTCTAAGTGATACGTTACATTTATTATAGTGGTTAATACCAACACAATACCGCTTGTAATGAAAGTTAGAGTTACCACTTGGATCTTTTTACACTTACTTAAATTCGACTGTCTTATATTTAAATTTTTCATCAGGGAATTTAACACCCGTAAGTATAAACCTAAATTAATCAGATACCATATAACATTTATCGCTATATGTGTATTCCAAAGCCAAAGCAGCTGTTTATTGCATAATCCTAAAAACCAACTATAAATAACATAGGCTGTAGTTGTGCCCCATGCAAAAAGAGTACATTTAAGAAATTTTCTCGTGATGTCACTGGGGAAAACTGTCACGATATCGGTATAAGCAAGAGCAGTCAAGATAAGTATCCAACAGTACAAAAATATTCTCCTGGAAAGTACAAAACCCTCGATAAAAACAAAATTATCGACGTAATCTTTTAAAATGTCCACAACAATATTAAGAAAAAATAAACTATAAGCTTCAAGAAAAATAATATTTAAGTACGCGTAGTTCCTTAAGGTCCTCCACGACGGTACTGTCACCCAGACGATCACACCGCACACTAAGACTATACACACTGAAATAGATGCTAGAATGTAAAAAAAGTTTTGTAATTTGTCCATCCAGTACAGCAGTGTCTCCATTGTTTTCCTTGAAAAATTTTAACGTCACGGTTGCTAGATTTGTTCTTCAATAGGTAATACTTGCTTGATATATGTATTGTTGTACGTCTTTGCGTATTCAAAAATTTAATTGAATTATCTTTTGCATTATCTCTTGTAAATAGTACTTCGTTTACTAGTTATTACTGAAAAAGTAGCTGTAAAGTACTTTCAGTAGATGGATGAACAGGCCCAAGGAATACCACTGTCTTGCCTTGGAGTGCTAGGCGTCCAACAGAATTGGTCGTGTTTCGTTTCCTGACGCTTTTTGGCTGTTGACGGCGTTTCGGCCTTCGGCCTCTTTTTGGAATTAATAGGAATAGTTTGGTGTTTAAAGTTAAGAGCTAACTGAGTTTAAACAATAATAAAATTGCATTTAGGTATAATAATGAGCAGCATTTTAATAAGCTGATATGAGTAATAACAATGTTTTATCTTTTTTAACAGTAAACCCAATACGAGATGTAAATGTTTGGATGTTTGTTTTTATACTTCGCTTATGGAATAGTTAAATAAGGGCAGACGAACCATGATCTGTGAAAACCACATAAATGTATCTAAATAAAACTACTAACTACCCTTTTTTTATTCACAACTGGTAAGCCCTTGGTAAGTGACAATGATGCCGAAGATAGAAGCGGGCTTACCAAAATTCCCCAATGCAATGGAGAACTGGCAATGGGAATCTTATCTTCAAGCCGGAACACATCAATGTTGTTAACACTGATGTTGGCGGAGATCCACGATTCCATCCTAAGATCTACTCATGAAACTTGAAGTTTATTTTTTCCGAAATAACTTTCGGATCATAAAGAAAACAAATTCGGCATCATCGTCACTTACTATCAGGTAACCCTGATAATTTATTGTCACTCGAAACACTCATGAGTGCTACAATAAAGAACAAAAGAACCGAGTGTCTTCCTCTGAAATAACTCGAGAACATAAGAACAGTGCCATAGGACACATTCAGAGTATTAGTGCATTGGCAGTTTAGTTCAATTTAAATTATTTAGAAGCATCTCGGCTAGATTATAATTCTATGACGAACCAATTATTATGGGTACTTATAACACATTGACAAAAAAAAATTATGACTACCTTATGGCCACGCATAACTTTTTACAGAGTATTCCGATTTAAAATTTAAAAAGCTTGTAAAAAAGATGCAGCCTTGAGACAGACAGTGGAGGGTGTATGTATACAATACGGAACACAAAAACGCAAAATACTTTAAAAACCGACTTCCATATCAAGAACTTAGTACAATTTTTCATTATTATTTTTGTTTTTGGTTAATTTTCTAATAAAGTACTACACCGATTTTGATAAAATTTATATAGCACTAGCTTAAAATAAGAAAAGAATCATTGAAAGTTCTGAGGTAACAAATATAAAAAAATACAGTCGAATTGAGAACCTCCTCCTGTTTTGAAGTCGGTTGCAAAAGAAAGTAAATCGTAGGTGTCATAGGTATAGGTAGGTACAAGTCGCAGGCGGTAGACAGTGTTTTAAATGAAATCGGTCATAAATAATTTTGTCGTGCTATTATTATTTTATTATTATATCAGCTCATATACGTCCCCACCGAGGGGCTCGAGCCTACCCTGAATCAGGGCGATTTAGTCGATCACGCGGGCCCAGTGCGGGTTGGTTGACTTCACACACAACCTTCGAGTTTCTTCGCAGGCCTGTGCAGGTTTCCTCACGATGTTTTCCTTCACCGTTAAAACAATCGGTAAGTATGTACGTAAGTTTTTGAAAAACTCATTGGTACATTGGCCGTCCAGATTTGAACCCGGTACCTCTGGTTAGATGGACCGAGTCGTTACCGGTTGAGCCACCGACGCTTTTTAGGCACCGACGCTTTTTTGCCACCGACGCTTTTTAAGTAGTTATGCTGTCACAAAAATAACAATACACTCTCAGCTAAAAATAGGTACGAGTATTTATCTTTGGCTTTTATAGGTATGTACTCTATGGGTCCGAGTCTGCGTTCAGAGGGAGTGGTGTGCTCGAACACGGATCCGCCGTGTGCCGTTCTGGCTCTTCAATGAGTTTAGTTCCGATCGTAAAGGTTCCACTCCGTTTACACATATATCCGCCTCTGTGACACAGTGGTTAAGTCCATTAGCTTCACATCAAGTGATTACGGGTTCGATTCCCTGCAATTCGAACTTTGTATGACTCGATTTGGTTAGTGGAACGGCATTTTGTAAGCCCGCCTGACTAGCTACCACCATCTTATCTAAGTCTTGCCGCCAAGCATCATTAATGTGTTCCGGCTTAAATATAATATCTTATCTTTTAGCCGCAACACATCCCAGTTTCCCATAGCGCTGAGATATCTTGGTAAGCCTGCTTCTATCTTCGGCACCGTTTCTTACCATCAGGTGAGATGATGTCAAGGGCTTACCAAATGTGAATAAAAATAAAAACAATGTTCCGTCGGTACTGAATTGGTAAGTATCAAAGGATTCAAGCCGCGATTACATTTCCCTACATGTAGTGCACTACATGTCGGACACCGACCGTCCCACATGGCATAGTGCACTACATGTAGTGCAGTGTAATCACAGGCAGGGAGGTAGAGCGACTACTTAGGATTCTCAGTCTTGCCGCGGCATCCGATGCGAGTGTTTGTGTATAATATAATATGTTCTGAATATAGTCGGTCACTAAATTTAATAGGTAATCAAATTCTGTAGTATTCATTGTGAGGTAATTCTGAAATCTTCTGGATCTAAAATGTCTTAAATGTTTATGTTGCTGAATTTGTTTCTAAAGCAGATACTGCTTCACCCAACATTTTCTTTTCTTTTAAGACTTATTAATACCCGCTGTTACGGCAAGGGCAATGCCGATTTTTTGCATTTTAAAAAGCACGGGCGCCATGTTCGGCGTTTGGTCTCTGACTGAGTTAGAGTTCCTATGTAGTACAGTGTAAACAAAACGCATACAGGGCGTTACCACTAACTAGCGCACTACATGTAGTGAAGTGTAATCGCGGCTTCAGGTCTGACTTGTATTCGGAGTCATTCGTCAGTTGCTCAAAGGATACCGGCCTGGGGAGTCGGTTGCCACAGGTCCTACCCATCTCTATTTTCGGCTGCATGCATATAGATTAGGCACCTAGTATTTTTAATGAAAATAGTACATAACGAAAGGCTTGCTACCGTCGTCGCTTATGACTATTAGGTTCTTTTAGCGGATCCTTGCGGAATAAGACTACTTTTCGATAAACCTTGCAAGAACACACCCTGGACACTTCATACAAAGGGCCAGAAGAGACATTTCAAAAAACGAAAGACGGAACAAACAAAATGGCAACGAAATCCTATACGTTTGACAACCAAACTGTAACCAATCTGTATCAATCTGGATGACGAGGGGGTGAGGTCGCAATCTAGAGAGCGGCAGGGAGTGTCCATACTGTATGTTAGTACTAATACATATACTTTGGCAAGAACGAAACTTTAAGACTATCAAACGACTTACTCACTCTTAAAATGTTACACGGGCTAACGAATTTTTCTTGTATTTATGTTTTAATGGGGGGGGGGGATAATTGTTTTCGAATTTATTTTGTATGTATGTTTCTTTGGCTGAGCCTTCAGGCCGGATGGCCTATATATGGATGTTAGATTGCGAGAAGTCGTTAGATCAGTCTTAGTGACACGATTTAATTTGGACAGTAATTGTATTTTAATTTTTAGTTAAGGTGGTAAAATTATATTTAATTTTTAGTTAAGCTAGTAAAAAGTTACTCTGACCCTCGCTTAAGAAGCCTGGCTTCAAATAATCCTGGGCCAGTAATAAAATATTTTTGTTTATTTTTTTTATTCACAACTGGTAAGCCTTTGGCATCATCTCACCTGATTGTAAGTGACGATGATGCCGAAGATGGAAGCGGGCTTACCAGGATTTCCCAATGCAATGGAGAACTGGATATTTATCGTCAAGCCGGAACACATCAATGTTGTTAACATTGATGTTTGGCGGCAACACTTAGATAAGATGGTGGTAGCTAGCCAGGCGGGCTACGAAAATGCTCCTACCACCAACCAAACCGAGTCTTACAATGTTGACCCCGCCGGGAATCGAACCCGCGACCTCCTGGTGTGAAGCGAATGGACCAACCATTACGCCACGTAGGCGGTTAATTTTTTTCCAAAGTTAAAAAGATTTTGCTCCCCTCAAGAAATCGATTGTCTAACCTTCTCACTTCTGGGTATGTATACTGAAAGCTGTTGAGGAGTTCTGTGGTCCACAATTAGGCCCTTGAACACTTCGGTTACGATGTAACTGTATCTTATCAGTGACTTCTATTTTATTAAGTAAAGTTAGTAGATAGGGTCGTAAACATACTAAAGCAAAAAAGGTCCCGCTATATTATCAATAGATGGCGCTAAACGTATTTCTAAACTGCGGAAAGGAAACTTATTAAGAAGCTTCTCGAGTCCATATCAAATTAATAATTAATTCTAAAAAGGACCACCACGGAAATATCCTATTCGTAAAAAGAAATATTTATATACTATAGCTTTTGCCCGCGGCTCAGCGGCTCGCGAGCGTGGACGTGAGTTATCTTTAGATCCCTCGGAAACTATGTCAGGATATAATAATTAGTAAATTCATTTCCCAACCATCAAAACCATCTCTGTGCAAAAAAACAGAATAATCCATTGTTCCGTTGCTATGTTAAAGAAATTAACCAAAAAAAGTGTATTTTTTCAGTTCCCTCAGGAATTGCATCGGACTATACTATTTTTACGGGATATCTTCTATGCCTATTTCCTTCCCCGTGACACAGGCTACCTGCATGCCAAATTTCATCAAGACCGGTCGAGGTGTTGAAGCGTGAAAAGGTAACAAACAAACACATTTTACATTTATAATAATTAGTTTAAAGGATTTATTTTATTTTATAGTTTATTGTGCACAAGTACAAAACAAAATACCAATCGTGAAAAAAAAACCATTACAAACACACATCAAAGAAAATTATATATTCAAATATTATTATTATTAATATTATATTTTTTATTATTTATTACTCAAATATCAACTCTGTTTGTTTGTGCGTCAATGTTAACAGCACTGCTGTGTTCCAGCTTGAAGATAAGATAGCCAAGTCCCCATTGCGTTGGGGAATATTGGTAAGCCTGCTTCTATCTTCGGAATCATCATTACTTACCATCAGGTGAGATGAGTAAGCAATGATGATTACGAAGATAGAAGCAGGCTTACCAATATTCCCCAACGCAATGGGGACTTGGCTATCTTAGGTGAGATAATGTCAAGGGCTAACCAATTGTGGATTCAAAAAATATAAATCATCTCAATCGATTTATACAGGGTGAAATTGAAATCCCGATACTCCACTCATGAAACCGTACAACTTTCCAAGAAACCCATACAATCGGAGCAAAAAAAACGGACTCTCCATACAATTTTATCCCATTGATAACCAACTTTGTTTGTATGGAGAGTCCGATCCTTTCATGAGTGGAGTATCACGGTTTCAATTTCACCTTTTTACATTTTGTTTCGATTGTATGGGTTTCTTGGGGAAAGTTGTTCAGTTTCATGAGTGGATTATCGCTTCAAAACGTCCACGATTTCAATTTCACCCTCTTTATATTTACATAAGACTAGCTGTCCCGGCGAACTTCGTACCGCCTTACATTACATTACACTGCCCTGCCCTACCCTACACTACCCTACACTACACTACACTACCCTACCCTACACTACCCTACCCTACATACACTACACTACACTACCCTACCCTACACTACTCTACACTACCCTACACTACACTACCCTACCCTACACTACCCTACCCTACACTACCCTACCCTACCCTATCCTATCTCTCAAGTTGGATCGAACTGCACATGGTGTGCGAATTTTATTATAATCTGTTAAGTGGTTTAGGAGTCCATTGAGGACAAACATTGTGACACGAGATTTATATATATTAGAAGATATGCGTGCACATTGTGTACCTACTTATAAAATAATACAGACAATTTTTTATAAAATCGGCTAAAAACACACCGTAGGTATCTACATCAAAGAAAGCAATTAAATTTACATGACTTAATAAGGCTTATTATATTAATAACAAAGCACAGTCATTACCTAGATGTGTTTGACTGTTGGTTGCATTTTAAGCCGTTGGTGCCGGTTGCTGTCACTAGATGGTAGTCGTTGGCCGTGTCAGATGCCTTATAGGCGGTTTAAAAAAACTTCTGACAGTAGTATTCACCAAAAACCCGGACTTGGCCCCGTGTCAAAGTATATATTAGTTACAGTATGGACATTCCCTGCCGCTCTCTAGATTGCGACCTCACCCCCTCGTCACCCAGATTGATACAGATTGGTGACAGTTTGGTTGTCAAACGTATAGGATTTCGCCGCTATTTTATTTGTTCCGTCATTCCTTTTTTAAAATGTAATTTTTGGCCCGTTGTATGAAGTGTCCAGGGTGTGCCCGTGTGGAGTATTGTGTGTTTTATGGAGTATTGTGAGTAAGTGGTTCGTTTTGCTTATGGCCCGAATTTCAAATCTATCAATGTTTTTTTGTGAATCACAAAATTATGTTTAACTTTTTAACAAGTTCTACCTGTTTTGTTATTCTTACATTATTTTTTAACATTTACAATGAATTCGCCAATTTAGACACATTGGCGATAACCTGAAAAATATTATATTTTTAATAATAATCCCTACTAATATTATAAATGCGAAAGTAACTCTGTCTGTCTGTTACGCTTTCCCGCAAAAACTACTGAACGGATTTGGCTGAAATTTGGTAGGTAGACAGATTAGGACCTGGCTTAAGACATAGGCTACTTTTTACCACGCTCGCGAGCCGCTTGCGGCTCGCGCACTGCGCACCTTCGAAAAGTCATAGAAACGTGGTCCACGCGGGTGAAGCCGCGGGAAACAGCTAGTATAATATATATGTAATATATTTTTCATAATATCCAAAACGAGAAATTTGACATTTGAGAAATTCATTGATAATTCAAGACCGTCGCAAAACGGGTTTAACTTGTTAAAAAATTAAACACGGAGTCATAATTCACTAAAAAAACTTAAAACTTTAAAATTAACCAAAATGAACCAACTTAACATTCAAGGCGCTTAGGAAGAGACACGTGTCCCAGCATTCGGGACGTCATGGTTATGGTAAAACTCATATAAGTAACGCACAATTTCTCTCAATTTATTTCAGGCAACGTCTGAGAAACATATAACGAGAAATGAATTTTCACTTGATTCTTTACTCAATGTTATTTTAAGGCCTTAAGACGGGTCAAATGAAAATATTTAATTCAAATTGTTGATTGTGTAAATCTATCACCGTGAAAAAAATATATAATATACTAAAAGTAATAAAAAATAGATTTCATTGAATATAATTTTAAAAATATTACCACTTTAAATGTAAAAAAATATACTGGCATTAATTGCAAATTTTTTTTGAAAACAAATATTTAATATTGAATGAAACCAATACAGAAAAATCTATGACTTTAAGACCTTTCATTTTAATTGAACACCTTTTTAAAAAAACTTATTTCAAGTGATGAAAAGTAATAAAAACACGTTAAAATCAAAAAAATGCGTGTTCGGTTTCAACGTAACAGCCGCGTTGAAGCCCGCATTGATTTGAACTTAAAATGAATAGACTTATTGAAACATGATATTATTGAAACACGTATCAACCTACTCAGATTGGGTGATCTTAGCGCCTTAATTATTCTTGGTTTGAATACTACAATATATTAACCATAATATTAGGTCTTTACCTATGAAATTGCTGATTGTATAAAAAAGTTTAAAGATGAAAATTAATATTAAGAACAATAGTTATTGAAACAAAATTTATTTTCAAAATAGCATTAGACTATTAGAAAATGAAATGATGGTAAACATAGATCTATTGTTTAGATATTTTGAGAGCACGGTGGCTTTAACCCCATGAAGTCGGGGTTTATCACCTGAACAAATTTGCCTTTATTTTCTATTATTCTAACCTCTATAGTTATCGCAGCAGTTTATTCGTTACTAATGTCATTTTTAGGAATACCACGCATAAGATTTCGTTATTTTCAGGAATATTCAAGAAAATTAACTAGTCTAAAAAATTGCCCCATCTGACCACTAAGAAAACGCCTTTGTTCCATTCAAAGGTACATGGCTCAGGGGACTGGAACACGAAAGACATGCCACTAATTACTAATAAAATACCATAAGTAGTGTCACCATTAGGTCAATCATAAAAAATAATAACTTTTTATTTTCAATAAAAACTTGGCATTGAACTTCAAAAACTGAATCGGCAATTTCATAGGTAAAGACCTATTACAATAAACGAATTTAGAAAATAACGATTAAACCAAATTTGAAGGGTTATGAACGATATCATCCAAATTGTTTTGAGAATTGTCCACAGATCTATGAAAACGGCTTGTAATGGTTCGTACTAACCAATTCACAGGACGAAGTTTTCGCAATTTCTTGAAGCAAGCAACGCACGCGTTACGGTTTGATTTCAATATAAAAAATACAAGATTTATACACAAGAATTGTAAGTCACGTAACGTGCAAGAGACAAAAATAAAAACAAAAATTTGTACACGGTTCAAAATCAATAGTGAGTGTACAATAACATCTAATGAAGAGACAATTATCATCATGACACCGCTTGTGAAAAACAACACAGTTGCTACTTGGATTTTTTTACATGTGTTCCAACTTGACTGTCTGACATTTGAATTCTTCATCATGGAATACAACACTCGTAAGTATAGACATAAATTTATAAAACACCACACAATAAAAATCACTCCATATGCACTCCGAAAAAACATGTATAAAAAAGGCAAATGAAAGACATATCTATATAACCAGTTAAGAATAATCCACGCCAAAGGTATGCCCCAAGCAAAGAGATTGCACTTAAGAAATTTTCTTGTCACACCAGTGGGGAAAACTTTCACGATATCGTTATAAGCAATGGCTGTCAATATGAGTATCCAACAACATAGTTTTATAACTAGAGAAATTTCGATTACATCGAGCAAATATTCATAATAGTAATATCCGTTCAATATAATAGGCCGCATGGTAGGAAAAATTAATAAGCACGCTTCAGCACCAATAATGTTCCAGAATGCGTAGTTTCTTAAAGTCCTCCACGATGGTACTGTCGTCCAGATTGTTACACACGCCACTAGAACTATAGACACTGAAATTGATGCTAGAATTTTTAACCACCGATCGAATTCATTGAGCCAATCAATCAGCTCTGTAACTCCCATCATCTTTATTGTCTTCCTTTGTAAACGTTTGATGGTCACAATGGTGCAATTGATAGCTTTGAACTTAAACACACAAAGTCAATAAAGATTAAAAATTATCTGTGAAATTCACGTCTCTGTTAATTTCAGTCCGTCACCAAAGCTGGAGGCAGCTGCATTGAGCTCGGGGCTGAAGAATGCGAATGGAGGGAAGCCCTAGAGAAACAGTTGATGCACCAGGAAGCAGGCCCAGAGGTTCATTATGATGCAGCTTGAGGGAGGCCCAAAGATACAATTAATTAATGAGCTTAGAGAGAGGCACACAGATACAATTAATAGGCCTAGAGGAAGCCTTACAGAGAATTCAATGTCATATGTTTAATAATGTTGAAAGTTAAGAGTTTACTAGGTTTTAACCAAAATTAAACGTCCTTTTATAAATAACGATTAGTTAAAATAATTGGCTGATAACATTTTAAATTATTTAATGTTTGTTCATAGTAAAATACAAAAAAGAATTATTGGTTGGATGTTTGTAACACAAACACCCTAGATTTTTTGTTAAAAGCAAAACATAGATTTTATAATAACAAAGATCAATTGTTTACATTTTTAGAGAAGTAAAATGTTATAATTCACTATGCTTGGAGTTTCCCTACTCGATCGGAGGCAGTAGACGGGGCACATAGCTCGTTCTCAAGTGACGATTACGCACCTGACGATGTAGCACACGCAGGCCTCATACTCGGTAGACTGACGATCTGGTGAATGTTGCGGGAAGCCGCTGGATGCGGTCAACGCAGGATCGGTCGTCGAGAAATCCTTGAGGAACTGTACTGGAATTTATCATTTTTACGAGATAAAAAGTACCCAGATTGGTTAAAGTATTGAAGCGTGAAGAGGTAATAAACAAACAAACACATTTTCACATTTATAACGAAACAGACCAGGTAGACCAGGTTTAATAATTATAAATCATAGGATTACAACGCAGGATATGTAACTACTGCTTCAGAATCATAATTTGTTCTGTAAAAAACAAACCAAAATGAAATACGTCAATTTTAATAAAAGTTGAAGAAAAAAGAAGTCAAGTTATTCATTTACTAGTTAATTCGCGTAGATACCGAGGGTATGCATCCTTTTTCTTACTTCAACGAGTTTAAAACAAAAATAAGAAATTAGAAATCAGTCCACCCGTTCTCAAGTTTTGTGCTTAGCATATCACATTCAGGAATTCATTTTTATTTATAAAGTATATCAAATACATATTAACTTAATCAATGTAAAATAACAAATAACACACAATTAAAATGTATTCGAGAAAACCTAAGAAAAACATAGAGAATTAAATTTACACTAGTTTCTTGCGTTTAATTCTTTTATTTATTCTAGAGTGATTGCTTTAGGAAAAAACACAGTAAATATGTGTATGAAAGATATAAATTTTAACAATAATAACAATGACACAAAATTTCAAACAAAATATTTCAGTCTATCTATGAGAGATGAACTTGAATCCTTACAAAGGTATTAATTAAACCAAAGATGAGGGGTTCTAAATGGGAAAATCCAAATTATTTTGAGAACTGTCTACTGATCTCTGAAATATAGGATTAACCAATTTATAAGATGAAATTTGCACAATATCTTGAAACAAGCAACACACACATTGCGGTTTGACTTCAAAATGAAAAATACCAGATTTAGGCGAGGTATTGATTGGATTAGTTGTCTCTGTCTTTTTCTTTACGTGTAAAGAGTAAAGAAAATAACCACACTTTTTCAATGGTTTTTCGTTTCAATCAAAAACTACAATGAAAGTATAAAAAATAATAATATTACTCACTTTGTATTATCATATCAAATATTGTTGTATATTTAAAAAAAATACTTCAAAATATATTAGTCATAACTAGAGTTGAAAGTAACGGTGTAGACCTATCTTTAGGACTTTTTTCTATCGAGCCCAAACTGCTCAATGGTGTTTCTAATAGCTTTTGACTTTAAGGAACATCATCAACAATAAGGGTATTTTTTTTCAACATTGGGTTTTCTATCGTTTAAGGGTAACGGACGACAAAAATAACGAAAATCTGTAATATTAACGCCTTAACACACATGCATTGCAAGGAAGTCAAAATGCCAATGGTTTCATATAGATAAAGGACTTCAGATAAATAAATAAAATTATTTTTTAATAAAAATTCCACGTTCAAATCAATAAAAACAGTTAATAAAAAGACCACCACTATCATAATACCACTTGACAAAAACGTTGTAGTTAATACTTGGATCTTTTTACACGAATTCAAGTATCACTGCCTTACAATTGAACTTTTTACAAGGCACTACAACACCCGCAAATATAGAATAAAAAACCATCCATGTGCACATCATTGTAAGAAAAGCCCAGATTAAAGTAAGCCATGACAAAAGTGTTCCCCAGGCAATGAGATTGCACTTAAGGAATTTTCTTGTAAACCTAGTATATAAGCGATGGCAGTCAAGATGAGTATCCAACAACATAGTTTGATATTTAGAGCAATTTCAAAAATAAAATGCCAAAAATCACCATTAATTCGTAATTTAAAGTTATAGGCCATAACAGTTTACATGCTTCAGTACAGATTATATTAAGGAATGTGTAGTTTTTTAAAGTCCTCCATGTCGGTACAGTCGCCCAAATTATCACACAGTCCAATAAAACTATACATACTGAAACTGATCCTAGAATATATAGATAGTAATTGAATACACTCGATCCATACCTTCTCAGATACCATATTTTCAACTCCACTGTTTTCCTTCGTAAATGTCACAACAGATTTTCTCACGCAAAGAATGCAGTAAAATGTTCAATCAACTGTATTTATTTATTTCAGTCCCTTTATTAAGGTGAAAAGAGCTCAATTTGCAGGGGCACAGAGCCAACGCACAATTTAATTGATGCGCCTAGATAGGCCCACAGGTGTAATTTATGCGCCTGGAGTGGGCCAAAAGATACAGTTGATGATCCTGGAGAAAGTCCCACAGGTACAATTGATACACCTGGAGGGCGGCCCGCAGATAAGATTTATTCGCCTGGAAGGAGGTCCGTAGGTACAATTGATGCGTCTGGAGGAAGGCCCGCAGACACAATTGACAAGCTTGGAGGGAAGCCCATACTCATCGATTTCGTTGCCAAATGTTCAAAAGTGACTGTTGTTGGACTATAAATGCTGAGAGATTACTGGTTTTTACAAATAAAACGTCTCTTTGTACGTATACAGTTGGTAATGTATTTGGTTAATAATCTTTCTAGCATGAAATGTGTAACAATAAAATATAAAAAAAAAACGTTTGTATGCAGTTTGTATGGATGTTTATAACTTAACCACTCTAGAATTGCTGATCGTAAATGGAAATGGATTTCCCCAGCGGTGTTTTTTAACTGTCATAAAAACGTAATTATTGCTGTCTCGTTTTTACACGTCCCAGTACCTTCTTGAAGGAGTGTGCCGGACGCGGGATGGAGAGGACGTACGCTGGTGCCGACTGCAACGGTATATGGAGTCCACTGGACTCTATGAGAGTATTTGTGTATTTGTGTGATATTTTAATGTAAGTATTTATAGGATTTTATCTAAGTAAAATGGCTTCAATAAATATATTATGTTATAAACTACCTGTGATAAAAAAGTTAAAAAAAATATATAATTGTAGTGTAAGTAGTTATAAGTGAGAAGTTGTTATTTATTTTTGTTATCGCTTGATTTAGTCTAAACATTTTGGTTTTTTTTCAATAAGACAAGTTCTTGTTTAACGAATTGAAATATTAAGCTACCTCCTGTAATGTTCTTAAGCATGATAAGTTATTTGAAATTACATATTTTGCTTTAATTTTTAAGAAAATCCATGATTTGAAACACCAGAGTCCCACGGACTACTAGAGGTAAATTAAGTCTTTTGGGTTCACCAGGTAAATTAAGGGTTAAAAATAGAATCAACTTCTAAGGTATAATCAAAAGTCGAAATATTTTATTTTTTGCTATTTGAGCATTTAGAACAAAAAAAGTCATATTTACAAGGGGTCGCAAATCAATGGTTTTCTTGTTAAAGCGACATTTAACTTTCAAATTTTGTGTCAGAGTGCATTAATTTATTTTTTGTAATTAAAAAAAAACGTTTTAGTAAGCGTGCAAAATATGAACAAGAATTAATTTTATCAGCTTTCCAAAAAGGTATAAAAGTTGCGAAACATCAATTTAATAATAACAATATATCACGTTGAATTTTCAATCACCCTATAGAAAAAAGATTGATCATAAGTTCAGTTTCATGCCCTATTTTCTATTAAACATAATTTTTGAGTTCCGTACTCAAAGCACACCCTGGACACTTCATACAACGGGTCAGAAATAACATTTCAAAAAATGGACTTCAAAATATGGACATTCCCTGCCGCTCTCTAGATTGCGACCTCACCCTCTCGTCACCCAGATTGATACAGATTGGTTACAGTTGTTATTTCTGGCCCGTTGTATGAAGTGTCCAGGGTGTGTTATTACTAAGCCTCCGCTGTCCGCCCGTCTGTCTGTCAGCGGGCTGTTTTCTATGAAGCGTAATATGTAGGTAGACAGTTTAAATATTCACTGAGTGTATAATTGCTATTGCCGCAATAACTACAAATAATAAAAATTAAATTCAAAATTAAAGGAGGTCCCAATACAAGAAACGTGTTTCGTACAATGATACAGTACCCTTTCGTGTGCTAGTCTGTATCGCACTTGGCCGATATTTATATACATATTTAGTACTTCCTCTGGAAACAATAATCAAATCAAATCGCGGGCAAGAGCTAGCATACAATAAAATCTAACTTAATTGATTTTATCATGATAACATCAAATTTCATTGGAATTTCATTATTTATATTTTTTTAATGAGCAAGTTTTAAAACACGTGTTATAATGAAATATTACAATAATATTTATCTAAAAAAAATATCAACCAGTTACAATTGAGTCAATTTTACAAGCTTTTATTTAATTTGCAATTTATATATGTTTGTTAGGGTGGAATCTTACAACTCAATTTTGAAGCAGATATCTTCAACCGATTGAGCTAAAATTTTTTATACACATTCAGGTTGGATGACAGTGCATGGTTAGCTAACTGACGTCATTCTAAATCCAGTATGGCGGACTCCCAAAGATATCAAATGAAAGGGTTTGTTAGGAAGAGTACGAAAAATTAAAATGTTTTTTTAAAAAAAAGCTTATACCTAAAAGTTTTAAGGTTTTTCGAAAAATTTTCCATCGTATCTTACTTAGCTAAAAGTTATCTAACCTAATTTTTTTGGAACCAACCTCAATTTTACATGGGTAAATGAGGCCAGAAGCGGCTGTTGTGAGAGTTGGAACAGGATGGATGATGCGTCCGACATATTTGAATGGGTCTAAAACTACGTACCTTCGACATTCTATAGACGTTTAATTTTATTATATCAGCTCATATACGTCCCCACCGAGGGGCTCGAGCCTACCCTGAATCAGGGCGATTAGGCCTTAGTCGACCACGCGGGCCCAGTGCGGGTTGGATGATGCGTCCGACATATTTGAATGGGTCTAAAACTACGTACCTTCGACATTCTATAGACGTTTCATATTATTATATCAGCTCATATACGTCCCCACCGAGGGGCTCGAGCCTACCCTGAATCAGGGCGATTAGGCCTTAGTCGACCACGCGGGCCCAGTGCGGGTTGGATGATGCGTCCGACATATTTTAATGGGTCTAAAACTACGTACCTTCGACATTCTATAGACGTTTCATTTTATTATATCAGCTCATATACGTCCCCACCGAGGGGCTCGAGCCTACCCTGAATCAGGGCGATTAGGCCTTAGTCGACCACGCGGGCCCAGTGCGGGTTGGATGATGCGTCCGACATATTTGAATGGGTCTAAAGCTACGTACGGACAGCGACACATCAAGCTATACAAAACCAGTTTAAGCTGGCCGCGCGACGCCTTCGCGTTTCAACATACGCGAAGCCCGCGTATACTGGTTTTGCATAGCTTGATGTGGCGCCGTGTGTGTACCTTCGACATTCTATAGACGTTTCATTACCGCGTAAATACTTACACTGTATCGTTTTGTTTGTTTTAAGGGTTCCGTACCCTAAGGGTAAAAACAGGACCCTATTACTAAGACTCCGCTGTCCGTCCGTCTGTCTGTCTGTCTTTATATCACCAGGCTGTATTTCATGAACATATACAGCTATACAGTTGAAATTATCACAGATGATGTATTTCTGTTGCCGCTATAACAACAAATACTAAAAATTAGAAAACAAGAAAAAATAAGGGGGTCTCCATACAAAAAACGTGTTATTTTTTTAAACGTGAAGAAACTAGCGCCATCTAGTATGATGGTACGGATTTGAAGGCTACGGCTTTTATGGTTACGGTTTGGTTATAGTTATAGTTACATGGTGCAACTCACCCTTAGTTCAAAATCTTTTAAATCTATGTGTCGAGGGTGGTGGTGGTTAGGTTATGGATGGCCTCGTGGTTCACGTCCTTAACTATTTGGTCGTGGGCGTCGAAATAACAATGCAGCTATATCACAGAGGTCCTTCTTCAATAGTCTTGATCATTTGGTAATCGAAATTGTACAGGATGCCTTGGATAACAATGGATGCAAACGCGGTGATCACAGCGATGGCGTGACACGTCCGTTTTGCTCACAGATCACCACTACTTGTGTTCTGCTCGACGCTCCGTCAAAAAGTGTTTGCTCCGAGACTGACGTCCAGCTAATATGGCTTCTCCACAGATCTAATAAATTCTCAACTCAGTGTGGCAGCACAAACAGCCTTCCGTTAATACATCATCTTTGCTACCACAAACGATCGTCTCACGAGTACAAGCGATCGTCACGCCACCACCGGTTTCACCCAGGTACTAATACCTGACGTTTGATCCAAACAAAGTGTAACTATGTAAACTTATCTCGAGCTGGTATTGGTCGCGTTTTCAATGACCCTCCGACACGGCCATCCTGCGAGTCACACGTCCTCGGGTGACTAACCTGCGGAAGAAAAGGGTGCCAGTAGATTCCATTTCGTTTGGCCAATCCTGACCTTCATAAAGAAGGTCCACAGCTCAAGGAATAAAAGCAACACTAATAATGTGAAGCTCTAATTCAAGACTACAATCATGGTAACAACACATTTTAACAGCCTCAAAAAACCAAAATAATTTCACTCTCGTAAACTAAATAAACCTTAGCATCGTAACTCAAACAATCTCAAATCAGTTTAGGTCTCCAAGGTAAATCACAGCTGCAAGGCTTGAAACCTTACAACCATTTACAACTTTTAGGGGCACATAGAACGGAACATAATCATCATCGCAAATCACAAGCGACGGAACACCAGAACTGAACATCACCACATCCAGGTGGCGGGACACCACAAAGAATCATCATCACTAACGCCAAGCGACGGAATACCAATCAGTCATCATCACCAGTCCAGGTGACGGAACACCATCACCACCAATCTAGGCAGTGGAACACCATCATCACCAATCTAGGCAATGGAACACCATCATCACCAATCTAGGCAATGGAACACCATCATCACCAATCTAGGTAATGGAAAACCATCATCACCAATCTAGGTAATGGAACACCATCATCACCAATCTAGGCAATGGAACACCATCATCACCAATCTAGGCAATGGAACACCATCATCACCAATCTAGGCAATGGAACACCATCATCACCAATACAGGCAATGGAACACCATCATCACCAATACAGGCAATGGAACACCATCATCACCAATACAGGCGACGGAATACCATCATCGCCAGTACAGGCGACGGAATACCATCAACAGTTTCAGCCGGTAAACGGGACACTTTTTTTTACAAAAACACGAATGTACCTGCTACACATCATGACAGAACGAGTCTGACAAAACAAGCAGCAGCCAATTCATGCAAACATATAGCGCCATTCAGCACTCTTCATTTACCGCTGAAACATGTTGGAATACTTCAGTACTACACACAAAAATAAACGATAAAGAAAAAAATTACAACTGTACACAATTGATTGAGTTACGATCTGTCAATACAATTAACATTGAGAGGTAGACGCCTCTGCACCAGATTCATCGTCAACATCCGGAGGCAAATAACCTTCGGACATACTACGTAAACGGTCATGGGCATACTTGTAACTTCGTCTCAAATTCAAAGCTTGTAATTTGTATCTGTCACTTTCTAAGACCTCTACGACCCTGAACGGCCCTCGGTATTTGGGATCTAACTTGGTTTGGTTACGCTCCTTATTTTGTATCACCACAACAGTCACCCATCTTGGCAACTCTGGGCCACCTCCATCCGGTGCCCAAACAAACAACAGTCACCCTACCTGGCGACTCTTGGACCACCTCCCTCCGGCGGTGTCCAACCACATTATCGCATTTATCCAGCGATCTCGAACTTCACCTAATTTTGGTAATTGCCAACATCACCTCCCCGGTGATACGCATGCAAGCCAAACGCACGCCACACACAATTGTGGCCGCACAGCAACGAGAAAATAACTCGGTGTTTTACGCCTACGTCTACGAATGGCTGAGGCTATTGGTATCCAGTTGCGAAAAATTGTTTACGTCTAAGGTTCAAAATACAAACTAGTGAACGTTAAAATCACGGTCAAGTACAAAAGTCCTTACTCTGCACTAGTAGATGGTCGAGGTTCAGTCTCTCCATCATCAATTCTGTCCAAGTCAAATATACTGTCACTATCGGGCATTTAACGTAGTCTGTCCTCAATAACTGACGGTATTTGATATCTAAAGTGGTAGGTAACGCTTCTCCATTTGTAACAACACAAAGTTAGGTAACTTGTGAAACTAAGCTTTTGTCTAGAAATCAGCCAGTGGCGCTGCCTCAGAGCAATACACCACCCCATCTCTTCCCAAGGGTTTCACAAGAAGTGACTAAGGGACTAAAAATTTGAGGACAAGCAACATCGTCCTTCACGCTCATACTGTACCGCCAAACAGCCCGCCAAGCGTAGCGTTTTTTTTTTACAATTGGTAAAACCGCTCCAACATGGGGGAGGCCCATGTCTATTATCACATCAGCAGCAAGCTGATTAACAACTCCTGTAATAGGATGCGTTACTCTCCGTATTATCACTAGTATGTTGTCGTGCTTCACTTAGATAAAATTACAGCCTGTGTGTGTAATCGACAAACATGACATTTAGAGGTTAGGCTACTTTACTCGTACCTAGAAGCAACTTCAGGAGGCTGTACCTCGTAACTCGGTTAACCCAACAGTTCGGTTCTTACCAAATGATCACCATGTAGGGACTTGTAACGTGAAATCTCATTACTATACTCTAAGGAAGTGAGCATATTTTAAAGGACACTTAACTATGAACCCCAACGTTTGAACGTACTAAGATTCACCTGACCGTTGCCACGCAAGTGCTTAAAGCGTTTATGGACGTGAGTTGAAACACAAGGGGGCATTACGTAGATCGAATGGCACATGGATGTATTCGAACAGAACCTCCGGAATTACAAAATCAGTCATTTCGATTTATTAGGGATAGAATGCACCTGATGTAACCACTAGCTATGCCTGACGTGGTGAAATAGTGACCACCTATGAAGTCAATCGATGTTCCAAGCTATCAGAGGAAGCAATTTCCGTTCAGGCATGTTGTTATCATTTTTTTTTTCACGGTTATCAACACTTGCGTTCTATGCTATCCTTTTTCTTTACCAGCATGATAAGGCCGTCAAAAAGGGAAAGCTTCGGGGCTAAGACATTCGCAGCCTCCAGCCCATGAATCCTGTATCATCATCACATCAGCCGTAAGACGTCCACCACTGCACTCCGCATACCACCCTGTTATTTTTTTTTTTTTTTTTTTAACAATTGGTAAACAAAATATTTTATTGGGGTCACCGAAATTAATCTACCTTCATAGGGTCTACACGATAGCGGGGCATTAAGGATGCCCTCGACAAATTTATCACGAAAGCTACTAAAAATAGGCAACAACTTTGGCCTATGCTCAATGACAATATCAGTCCCAATACTACGAAATCTAATAAGGCTTTTTCACTCCATGTAAAGATGTCAGTCTCAATATTATGAAAGCTTAAAGGGGTTTCAATACTTTCAATTCTGGTTTAAGTTTGTTTAACCGAAACTCTAGTTAGCTAAATGAATCGTCATATTTACAATGAGTCCTCGTTCAAAATCTTCCGTTCAATCACGACGTTGTGTCACAAGTAAAAATCCGAAAGCATGTGAAAGAGTACTTTCCACAAGGCATCATTTTAGCTGCTAATGCAATCACTACTAGAAGGGTAAGGGACTAACTACTCTATTCGCATCCTTACCGACAGTCAAGCTGTTTTGTTATTGACAGACTCGTTTAAGAATACCGTCAATCCTAGATTTAAAATATCTGAATCGATCATAATATCGTTCGTACTCGTCTGGCATAACAAGATATGACCATTCTGAACAATGCCCGTCAATATTACCCTCACTCGATATTTGTTCTGTACAGTAAACTTAAGAGTTGCCTACAAAAGTCAATAGTGCGTTAGTATTGAACACACTCCCGAAAGTCTATACACGAAACTTTCTTTAACGAGAGAACAGTAGGCACCACTACAGATTAGGTAATAGTACTACGCACGTACTACTACCACCATCAAAACAAAAGGGGTACGACTCACCGGATTTTCGTAACACCGCGTACATCACGCACTTCGCAGAAGCCGCACGCGCCGCTCGCGTGCATCTCCGCTGCTGCCAGCACAGCCCACGCTGTCACCTCATTCCAATGGTCGTTCCGTAAGGGAGATATCGACAGTTGAGCGCCGTGCACGTGGATTAGCTTCCGGTATATTCCGGTTGAATGCTGGCAATATGATTGCAGCAGATGTAGTCGATGGTGCTTGCATAACCTCAATCAATCGCAGCATGTTCTGGTTCTGTAGCACGAAGAATTGTTGCCAGTGGTTTTTATTTCGCTGCTCCATCATCAATTTTCACATTTTCCCGTCGTTGTCCACTTGTTGCGAGCGCAGGGAACTATCCAACTTCTGATGTCGAGGGTGGTGGTGGTTAGGTTATGGATGGCCTCGTGGTTCACGTCCTTAACTATTTGGTCGTGGGCGTCGAAATAACAATGCAGCTATATCACAGAGGTCCTTCTTCAATAGTCTTGATCATTTGGTAATCGAAATTGTACAGGATGCCTTGGATAACAATGGATGCAAACGCGGTGATCAAAGAATAGTCTTGATCATTTGGTAATCGAAATTGTACAGGATGCCTTGGATAACAATGGATGCAAACGCGGTGATCAAAGCGATGGCGTGACACGTCCGTTTTGCTCACAGATCACCACTACTTGTGTTCTGCTCGACGCTCCGTCAAAAAGTGTTTGCTCCGAGACTGACGTCCAGCTAATATGGCTTCTCCACAGATCTAATAAATTCTCAACTCAGTGTGGCAGCACAAACAGCCTTCCGTTAATACGTCATCTTTGCTACCACAAACGATCGTCTCACGAGTACAAGCGATCGTCACGCCACCACCGGTTTCACCCAGGTACTAATACCTGACGTTTGATCCAAACAAAGTGTAACTATGTAAACTTATCTCGAGCTGGTATTGGTCGCGTTTTCAATGACCCTCCGACATATGTATATAAAAGAAAGTCGTGTTAGACCATTAATAACTCAAGAACGGTTGGACCAATTTTTATTATTTTTGTCGGGAATAGGACAATAAGTATATTAAAATATGATACTCATCAATAAAAAAAATATCAGTCAAAAATAATTGGTTTTAGGTTAGGGTAGGGTAGGGTAGTGTAGTGTAGTGTAGGTGTAGTGTAGTTAGAGTAGGGTAGTGTAGGGTAGGGTAAGGTAGTTTAGTGTAGTGTAGTGTAGGGTAGGGTAGTGTAGGGTAGGGTAGGGTAGTGTAGTGTAGTGTAGTGTAAGGTGGAACGAAGTACGCCGGGGCAGCTAGTATTTGATAAAAAATAAATATATGAGAAAATTACTATGGTGTATATCTTCACTCCGGTCTTGCTTTTTAGGGTTCCGTAGTCAAGAAGGAACCCTAACAGTTTTGCCAGTGTGTCTATCCGTCTATCCTCAGCTTAGCTCAGAGAATATATTAGTACTAGATAATTGAAAACGCTAAACACTTAAAAAACCGACTTCCATCGCAACAACTTTATATTTTTGCCTTAATATTTTTGGTTTTTGTTAATTTTCTAATAAAGTGCTTCACCGATTTTGATAAAATTTATATGGGACCACACGGAAAGCACTAGCTTTCAAATAAAAAAAGAATTATAAGAATCGGTTGACCCAGTCAAAAATTTAGAGGTAACACACATAAAAAAAAACATACAGACGAATTGAGAACTTCCTCTTTTTTGGAAGTCGCTTGAAAAGCTATAATTTGGCATGGGTATATACACGCCGACAAAGTGGTACAATAAAATCTTTAAAAAAAATATTTTTAGGGTACCTAGGATAAAGTACGTCAACGAAAAAAAACTCTCTTTAAAACTATACTGAGGGCAAAGTATACATATTAGTACTTACATACAGTATGGACACTCCCTGCCGCTCTTTAGATTCCGACCTCATCCCCCTCGTCTCCCAGGTTGATACAGATTGGTATAAGTTTGGTTCTGGAATGTATAGAATTTAGACGGAATTTCATTTGTTTCGTCAGTTGTTTTTAGAAATGTCATTTCTCGCCCGTTGTATGAAGTGTCCGGGGTGTGCTGAGGGTTTGTTATAACCATTATTCGATTCAGGGATCCGTTTGCGAAATATTAAGTGCTTTTTAATTTGCCACTTTTTAGGGTTCCTTGTTGTACTACGGAACCCTAAATAGTTTCGTCATGTCTGTCTGTCCGTCTGTCTCTCCGCGGCCTAGCTCCTAGACTATTAGTAGTTAAAAGCTGAAATTTGGCAAAGATATATATTATAACTAGCTGTTTCCCGCGGCTTCACCCGCGTGGACCACGTTTCTATGACTTTTCGAGGGTGCGCAGTGCGCGAGCCGCAAGCGGCTCGCGAGCGTGGTAAAAAGTAGCCTATGTCTTAAGCCAGGTCCTAATCTGTCTACCTACCAAATTTCAGCTAAATCCGTTCAGTAGTTTTTGCGGGAAAGCGTAACAGACAGACAGATTTACTTTCGCATTTATAATATTAGTAGGGATAACGCGGAGAGAACTGTCAAAAATTTTTGGAAAAAAAACTTTTTAAGGGTACCTCCCCTACAAGTAAAGTGGGGAAGATGTTTTTTTCAGTCGTGTGGGGTATCGTTGGTTAGAGCTTAAAAAATAGTTATGAGTCTTCTATTATGACCATTTTATAATTTTCGGTTCCGTTTTCGAAAAAATAGGCTTGAAAGTGCAAAATTTTGTTGCAGTCAAGTGTCCCCCCACCCCCTAACAATAACAAGTAAACCGCTGTATTTGGAAATTTGAAAAAAAACTATATAATATAGTAGAAAATAGTCTATATAATGAATTAAAAAGGAAAATTATCAAAGCTAATAAAGCTTTTGTAGTTGACGAGCAATAGTCGATCAAAAAAGTTCGTATATACACCTAACTGCTCAAAAATGTTGCTAGCGCGTTTTAGAATGTATCAAAATGTAAGTAAATCACTATAACAAACATATTGGCAACTACGGAACCCTAAATTGCGCGTGGCCCGACACGCACTTGGCCGTTTTTTATTTTTTTCTCGCAACTGTATTAAAAACATCGTATGATACATGAGTGTAAAAGGTATATGACAAACTTGTGACGATGGTAAACCCTCGCCTGCGGTTCGGGATTACAAGTGTCACTCGTTTATTAATTACCTTTTTACCACCCTTGTATCATAAATAACTATTTTACGCGACTGCTCACTAAAAGGTAGTATATTTTTTTCAGGTCTAATGTGTATGTATGTACGAGTATGTTTCTTTATTCCACGATAAACCGATCAATTAATTTTAACCGCCTATACGTGGCGTAATGGTTAGTTCATTTGGTTCACACCAAGAGGTCGCGGGTTCGATTTCCGGCGGGGTCAACTTGTAAGACTCGGTTTGGTTGGTGGTAGGGAGGGCAATTTCTAAGCCCGCCTAGCTAGCTACCACGATCTTATCTAAGTGTTGCCGCCAAACATTGATGTATTCCCGCTTGAAGATAAGATAGCCAGATCTCTATTGCGTTGGGGGATCTTGGTTAGCCCGCTTTCATATTCGGCATCACCGTCATTTACCATCAGGTGAGATGATGCCAAAGGCTTACCGATTAAAAATTTAAAAAAAAGGCATGATGGATTTTAGTGATCTTGATCCCATGAGTGACGACATAGGATACATTTACATGACTTCCAAAAAAGAGGAGTAATTTTTTTATGCAGTAATGTATTTAATGTTTAATTTATTTAAATTTGAATTTATTCATCTGTACGGGACAAATTGTGTGATCGATTCTAGAGCGACTTCCAAGGTCCTATCGAGCTGAAATGTAGGATTCTAAATTCTCGGCGACAATAGATCCTTTGGTATATTAATGTTGAGCTGATGATGAACTTCGGACGTAGACTTTAGGTTCCAGGATCGTGTATTGTTGTCAATCGAAATACTATCTACTCAGTTCTTCTTTTTCGGGGTTTTGTGGTCAAACTAGGAACCCTTACCGTTTCGCCATGTCCGTATTGCCCATTTGCCGTCTGTCCGTCTGTCTGTCAGTATGTCTGTTCGTCTGTTTATACGTATATCTGTCTGTATGTATGCGTAGCCTTTTTATTCAAAGATTATAACAGCTATAAAGCTGAAATTTTGTATGGACATACAAATCTGTGACGCCTATAATAAATATATACGAAAAAAAAAGTTGTGGATAATAAAAAATTAAGGTAACTGCCATACACGTAAAGTGAGGGTGATTACCCCCATAGTGTGGGGGGCATTATTAAATAGGTCTTGAAATTTTTATTTTTATTTAGTTTATCTTTTGACAAACGCGAACTGACTGTGTTATAATGATATTTTAATCTATATAATATGTATATTTTTTTTTATTAGTACCTTGGAAAAAAGTTCATCATCATCATTATTAAGAGGGCCCAGCCCTCTGTCGTTGCAGCATTCTCCACTTCAGCCTGTCACGAGATGCTAAAAAAAAGTTATAAAGAAATAAATGCCTATAGTTGGTTACCCGTGCTTCTTTGATTACCTTTCATATTTTCTTAAAAATTTTTTATTTAATATATGAAATCCAAAAGAAATATCTATTTCAATTGGTTCTTACCTATTGTATAATATAGTATTTGTTGAATTTATTGGACAATGACCGTTGCTGGAGGCAGTCAGTTATTGATTCGATTTCGGTCTCATGTTACTGCGAATAAAAGTGTTTGATACTCGCGATAAGGCAATTCTGGATGAGTGAATTTCGTGTTTAAGCTTATACGATATACTTAATATTAGGTTAAAGTGATATACAAACGAAGTATATTCCTTTGTCTTAAGAGGACTGTGAAGCTGCGACTATTAAAACAAATGGCGTTAGCGATTGTCACTTCTTAAAGATTAACCGATTTGGACCAATTTTTGATAAGTTTTAACGCATTCAAATTTTTAATAAAAATTAAAATAAAAAATAGTTGTCATTCAGAATAAAAGCTAGGTTTATAGGTTTTTGTTTTTTCAATAAAGTTAAAAAGTTCAATTTTATCGTGTCTTCATATAAACTAATTTCGGTCACATTTTTTTAAATTTTTGGTCTATAATTAAAAAATATATATTTACACCTAGCTTTTGTTCTGACTGTACCCATCAAAAATTGGTCGAAATCAGGTAATTTTTATGAGGTGAAAATTGCTTTCGCTGTTTGTAATAAAATTTTAATTTTCGCCGTGGGTTCACAGCCTCTTAACTCCGGTAGGACGGAACAGTAGGTATGGCGGCTAGCCGACAGTAAATTGTAACACCACGTTTGAGCTCCTTAATCAGTCGTGATCAATCCGAGAGTGGTTGTACTTTTATATACGAGAAGTAACTTACGCAGTTAAGGTAACAATAAATGAAAACCGGCCAAGTGCGAGTAGACTTCAATGAAAATGTCAATCATAAGAATCACTTTCTTTCAATTAACTTTCTGTCAAAAAATAGAACACTACTATGAAATTTAAAGTTTTAGTGTATTTTGACATCGTTTTTATGACTGTCTTGAAGGGGAGTCGTGCGCGAGCCGCAAGCTACTCGCGAGCGTGGACATGGGTTTTGTCCGGATCCGTCAGGAACTATCGAGCAGTCTATTTTACTTTCTACCCCCTCTACCAATTTTAGACAAAAAAATCACTTCAATCCGTTGCGAAATTAGTCTTCCCCAGATCCTTCGGGAAGTACGTCAGGATATGCTAATTAGTAAATTATGTCACTACCACCTTTTCAACCATCTCTGTGCAAAAAAATCACAAAAACATATGGTTCCATTAAGAAATTAACCAAAAAAGAGTATTTTTTTCAGTTCCCTCATCAACTGTATCAGATCATTAAAATTTCACAGGGTAAAAAGTAGCCTATGTCCTCTCCAGTGACATAGGCCACAGGCATGCCAAATTTAATCAAAATTGGCCCAGACGTTGAAGCGTGAAAAGGTAACAAACAAATAAATTTTCACATTTGATAATACTAGCAAGAATTTGTCGACTAAAACAAGGGGTATGATTTTATCGATTGTCAATTAAATAGATTCGATCACTAAATAAAAAAAAGTGAAATTCCCTAAATAGTATAGTTTGTACTCAAAATAGTAGATCTGTCACCAAAGTAAAGTCATCAAACAACACCAAAACAATACTCAAAAGGAAAAGATTTATCACCAGAAAAGTCTTTTAACGATTGTCAATTAAATAGCTTCGATCACTAAATAAAAAAATTGAAATTTCATAAATAATATAGTTTGTACTCAAAATAGTAGATCTGTCACCAAATAAATGCCTTAAATTACTAACAAAGGTGACCTACAGATACTCCCACATCCTCTTCGGATCCCGAAAGTTTGTTGATGTTCGAAACGGGCGGCGGGGGCTACGCCCCCGTTAGGGGTCATCTTCCGATGATTTCTTCTGCTGCGAAGTAATTTTGTACCCAGGGTGGGGAGCTCTTTGACTGTTAAATCAATCAAACCTGACCGAACCTAACATCGCTCGCTTCGCTCGCTTATTTATTTATTGTTTTTGACCGATTACCCCCTAGTTTTCGATTTGTTACCATGCAATAGCTTTACCGCGGCAGTCCCCGAGTGCCACACGTATTTTTAATGACAGATCTATCAATTTGATGACAGATCTATCAATTTGGTGACAGATCTATCAATTTGAGAACGAAAATATTGAATAGAGATGAATCTATTTAACTGGGGACGAAAAATATAATTTGATGACAGATCTATCAATTTGGTGACAGATCTATCAATTTGAGAACGAAAATATTGAATAGAGATGAATCTATTTAACTGGGGACGAAAAATATAATTCCCTAAAACAAGTGATCTAAAAATCTCTGAATGCAGTTTTCCTTATTTTTATAAATTCAATGAAATTAAAAAAAAACAGAAAATTAAAACTAGGCATTTTTTTCCTTTTTTCGGTTTAGTCCTCAGGCTACGACACAAAATGTAAAAAAATCTTTGAATTTAGTTTTTTTTAGTAAAGGAATATTATTTTCCCTTGAGTAAAATAATATGCTGTCTTCAATATTCGTAATACTTTCCAAATAAGTACGGTTCATTAATTCCACTATGTATAATGTAGGGGGTAGTTAAACAAGTAATGACTTATATTTTTTAATTTGAAGGAGATAGAGAATGAAGAGAAAAGTAAGTCAAAATTTTGACGTGACACACGTGACAGTGAATTAAGGAAAATTATAGACTTAGGTAATGTTAAATTTGCCTGTGAATTTGAGGGTTTCGAGTTCTGTGCCCAAAGTCTGCCAGCAAACAATACCCTATTACTAAACGTATACCGTCCATCTGTCTGTCTATCTGACTATCTGAGGAGGTCGCTACTTGAATATTTGGCACAAAACTTGTTAGTATAGCCACAGATGAGATACTAGTTACTTCGTAAGTATAGCCTCTATAGCGCAGAACTGGTCGTCGTGGAAATCCTTGGGGGAGTGGACGTCCATCGGCTGATATTATGATGATAGTCTCTATCATAATAAATAGGTAGGACTTGTAGTAATTATAATAGTTACCGTCTTTATTTTTCATCTGGTGGTAAAAAGTTTTTTGACAGCTGAAATGATCTTAATAAATCACCCCGCAATCTATTTAAATAAAACTACAGTTTAAAAAACTATAAAATACGCTTCAATAGCAAACTGATCTAATTCGTAACATTTTTTTTATATTTGTTATTTTAGTTTAATTATTATATTATCTTCGGTTATTAATTAATACGTGTGCAAATTTTCGGTTTAATCAGACGTATTGAAGTGAGTGAAAATAACATTGAAAGATTCCATTAGATTGACACATGTGAAAGTAATGCAAAGCGTGTAATAAATGTTCTTCATTGATAAGCGCATCACTTGAGAACGGCTGGACAGATTTGACTGTTTTTCTAAATATTTTTGAGTGTCCAAATAAGGTTTTTAGAGAAAAAAATGGAAAAGTTGCCTGGGAAATTGGAAAATTTGGTAAAAACACAAAATAATAACTTATAAATTATTATTAATTATGAATTATATATTTTTTAAGTAAAGTTTTTGAAGTTTTTATAATTTGTTTATATTTTTTTTAACTAGTGTGTACAATAAAGAGTATTTATCTTTATCTTATAACTCACAATTATAACGAAAACGATTACCACGCATGCGAAGCCTCGAGCATATGCCAGTAACATTCTTTTGTCGACTTTCTTAATTTCAAGTATCAAAACGGTTCAACCACGTCACAAGTCCTACATATCGTATGCTAATCTCCGTGTAACTAATATAATTATAATGTATGCACCACAGTAAGTATGGCGGTGATAATGGGGTGATTGATGGAGCCCAGAACCGATGGAAAAGTGTGGGAGACAGTAGTACTGGCGAAGAGAAAAGCGTTTGAAAGAAGAGGGTTTTTTACCGACTGCCCAAGAAGAAGGGTAGTGTTTTTAGAGTGTTTGTATGTTGTCTTTGTTTTTTTGGCTACGCCTGTAGCTTAAACGTCTAGGGTTATTGTTGTTATGTTGTCGGGTTTTTAATTTTAATTAGTTAGGCTATTCGCAAAAAAAATATCCTGATTTTATCCTGGCTATTAAGGGATAAAGCAACGTCTAGGGAAACAATGTGTAAGGTACTCGTAATTTGCGAAGCGCACCGTTTTTATACAGGGTGTTACAAAATTGGCGTAGGTCCTATTATCTGGGGCTTCTACTCATCGTACTGATCAACTTTTGTTATATGACTTTGCTGAAATCGCAAAAAAACTTCATACAAATCGATCAGCTGATCGACTAATTTTGTGCATTTTTGTATGGAGGGTTCAATTTTTTTTGAGAATTGACAATGATTTGCTTGGAGAAAGTTGTTCATTATGACGAGTAGAACCCCCAGTTAAAGGGACTTACACCAATTTCGTAACATCCTGTATGAAAACAGTGCGGTTCGCAACTTACCTTATAACACGACACGGCTTAACCAATTAAATAATAGAAACCGACACCAACGGCTTAACTTAACTTCCGAGGAATGAATACGGTTGACATAAAGCCACCAACAGTTAAACCCATCCAGGTGATGACCGAGCCTAAAGTCAGTTAACCTGCGTATTCGACGCTACTATACACGCAAATCACACTAAACAACGACTGTTTACACATCAAATATCTTTATATATAAAAATGAATCTCTATTTCTCTTGGTCATCGCATCACACGTGAAAGGCTGGACCGATTTCGTTAATTCATTTTTTGTTGAGTTCGTTATTGTCAGGAGAAGGTTCTTATGTAGGGTAGAGTAAGGTAGTGTAGGGTAGTGTAGGGTAGGGTAGGGTAGTGTAGTGTAGTGTAGTGTAGTGTGTAGTGTAGTGTAGGATAGGGTAGGATAGGGTAGGGTAGGGTAGGGTAGGGTAGTTTAGTGTAGTGTAGTGTAGTGTAGTGTAGTGTGTAGTGTAGTGCAGGATAGGGTAGGATAGGGTAGGGTAGGACAGGGTAGTGTAGTGTAGGGTAGGGTAGGATAGGGTAGGGTAGGGTGTGTAGTGTAGTGTGAGCTGGTACGAATTTCGCCGGGACAGCTGATTATATTATATTATTAAGAAAGATTCTAACTTGGTTAAATCTATGTTCCGAAAGCAGCGTCCGCCGGGAACCGAAACCACTTTTGCGCCCAACTGTACGTAAATGTAAATAGTTTTACGACAGATTTAGCAGTCATACATCCTCATTACCGAGCCCTCATTGTTCTGTAAAACCGGCTATAGTACTTACTTGTCACAGGTACTACTGCTCAATTACAATCGTGGACTCCCTGTGTTTGACTATTGTCAATAGATAAAGCTCAATAATAAAACATTAAGGCTCCTCCGTACCTTAAACTAGCAACTCGATTCACGATGTTTCAAACATCGAACGAAATAACTTGGAAATAAAGTTCTTGTCAGCTCGTACTGCAACGTGGCTGTTACGTCGGTCGCTGCGGACGAATCGTGCGAAAATTGTGGTTTTTAATTCAGAATTTCCAAAAAGTAAAAAAACAAAATCATTATATTGTTTTGTTAAGAAGTTCATAAATTATCATAATGTTTCAATTAAAATGTAGTAGTTTAACTACAAAAAAGGGTGCATTCGGTTTTTAAATCTCTTTACTTCTGTGTATTAAAATAGAAATCGAGGAAATCCAAATCACTCATCATATATTCTGTAAATTGTAAAACATTTTATTTCGATCAGAAAATCCTTAATTGAAGTAAAAAAATGGTTACATAGTTGATCGTTGACGGCGGTATTAGCCTTAAATACAGTTCGGACGGACTGCGCTGCGGACTCATAATACTGAATTAAACCTTTAAGAACTGTAAACCCACGGTGAAAATTAGACTTTTTATACAAACGACTTAAGCGATTTTTAAAGTGAAACTTTTATTACATCGTCTCAAATTTTTTCGTCTGTGTGTCGCGTGACGGTCGGTATGATCGTTTCGTCCTCTGTACCGTAGCTCCAAGACGAGAGCAGCCATTATCGTTTCGTGCTCTGTAAATGTCTATAATGTGAAAAAAGTTTCACTTTTACCGTGGTTTCATAAAACCACACACTTTTTTTACCTTTTAAAAGTTAACCGATTTTGACCAATTTTTGATAAGTTGTCAGTCAGAGCAAAAGCTAGCTATCAAGTTTTTGTTTTTAATTATTGATTAAAAATAAACAAGTAATTAGTTTTGTATAAAAAACACGTGAACGACAGTAAAATTAAATTTATTTACTTCATTGAAAAAATACCTAGAAACCTAGCTTTTGTTCTGACTGTCAATCTATCAATAATTTGTAAAAAATCGGATAATATTCAAGAGGTGAACATCGTTAACGTCGTTTGTATTAAAAGTCTTAGCTTCACAATCGTCTTAATGCTTTTATAGGTCAACGACCAACTTTCTAACCACTTTTTACTTCAATTAAGGATTTTCTTATCGAAAAAAAATGTTTTTGATTTTGATTTCCTCGAATTCTATTTTAACACACAGAAGTACAGAGAAAAAAAACCTAATGCACCCTTTTTTTTCTAGTTGTAACCATAGAACTTCTGCAATTTTAATCGAAACCTTATGATAATTTAAGAACTTTTTTAAAAAATAATAAAACTTGATTTTGTTTTCTTACTTTTTGGAAATTCTTATTTTATTTAAAATAATTTAAAAACCACAATTTTCGTGCGATTCGTCCGCAGCGACTGACATAACAGCCACGTTGCAGTACGAGCTGACAAGAACTTTATTTCCAAGTTATTTCGTTCGATGTTTGAATCATCGTGAATCGAGTTGCTAATTTTAGGGACTGAGGAGCCTTAATGCGTCTCGGACTGATACCTATGTGGCTCGAACGAGTACTAAAAGGTATATTTGGTTCCTGCGTCCGCACAGCGCTCAACGCGTCAATTAGATGCCGAACGCGTCCATGTGCAGACGATGCAGCGTGGACGTGCTCTGCGCTCAGGCCCTCGTCCGGATGATGCAGGCTATCCGCGGGCAGCGTACTACTAAACGGTTTCTATCCGCATAACACTAAATACAGCCTTAGAGAGGATTTTTAAAATAAAAATTTGAGTGCGTTTGACTACATCTCACCTGATGGTACCTGGACAGTAGGTAGGTAGTGGTTCTCTTCCACGAGGCGCACGCCTTGCAGAGTACCGGGACAAGCGTCTTGGCGGCGAGACCTACCGTAACTGGTCCTTGTCTTCACCTTATGGTGTTGGCAGGAATAGCGGCCCTCACTGTATGCCTAAGGGTAGGAAAGTGGGGACGCTATATCATAAACGTGGTAGTTTTAGCGTATCTGGTAGATATACGAGAGGGAATGATGGTAAGTGACGAGTAGTCGAGGATGGTATACGCAAACTCAACTAATGCTTATTCACTCTCGCCTTGAAGATCCCCAAATTGTAGGAAACACAGACGCAGGCAAGAAGTTCCTCTCCATCGCTATCCGCATAATAAATGAGGAAGCGTAACGCTTCGTGCGTATAGGCTAAATATCAACAACAAAGGACAATAACTTAAAGGGTGAAACATTACCGCAAGTAAGACTCTCACAGTTTTTGTTATTTGTTGTTTTACTTCAGGGTTAGTAATGTACTTACACCAAGTTTCAACTTGTATGTATTTCTGTTTTTACGATAGAGCTATACATAAAATGCCTCTAAAATACCTATAAAAAAACACTATTTTTTTCAATTTATTCTCTGTTGTTATAGCAGCAATAGAAAAACATACTCAGTAAAAATTTGAACTGTCTACCTATCATGAAGTACAGCCCGCTGACAGACAGGTAGACGCACGGACGGACGGACAGCGGGAGGCTATTACCACACCCTGGACACTTCATACAACGGGCCAGAAATGACATTTCAAAAAAGGAATGACGGAACAAACAAAATGGCAGCGAAATCCTATACGTTCGACAACCAAACTGTAACCAATCTGGGTGACGAGGGAGTGAGGTCCGGGTCGTTTGTCATCCTTTAAGTGTAACATTTGATACTTTGAAAAACCTCCATCTGTCAAAAGTATGACAGAAAATTGTGGGCCCCATAAACAAACTTTAAAATAAAAGTTATCTTATCTCTATCGAATCTTGTTTAACGAAAGAGTATCAAATTGTTATTCATCGTCCGCTAATCCAATTGCTTTAACCAGTGACGTCACAGCACGTAGTATAGGAAACATAAACCATAGAGCGTGGTCTATGTCCGAATTTTCGTAGACTGTGTCATGAATTTGTAATACTGTAGTGGGTTGAGCGTGGATTGGCTTAACACGCTGGACATTCTGAACAGGTTAAACTGACCTATTCCTTGCTTATCAGATTTAAGTAAAAAAGTCATTGGTCAAATTTTTTACTCAGGTTATACATGAAATTGAAAATTATTTCCCAGGAATCTGTTTTTCTAGCTGTACCAAGATAAACTTTTTTAAACAGAAAGTCAATTTTTTTGCACATAATTTATAGGTTATTGGGGGGAAGATTCACAGACATACGAGCAGATGCGTAGTCTGAATTTGGTCGGTTTCATGTCAGTTAGCTAACTATTATTGTGTTATTAGGGTTCCGTACCGCAAAAGGTGAAAACGAAACCATTATAGGATCACTCGTGGGTGTCTGTCAGTCCGTCTGTAATAGCCAATTTTCTCCGGAACTACTGGACCAATTGAGTTGAAATTTGGTACACATATGTAAGTCGGTGACCCAAAGACAGATGTGTAACGTTAATAAATGAATTTTAACATGAGGGCCACTACTGGGAGGTAAATTAAAAAAATGAAAATAATGTTTTGAAAAATATATCATGTGATATATCAAACTAAAGGGATTATTGTCAGAATCTTAAATCTATTAATAAAATAGGTGAAAATTGACCGTTCTCCTCTTATCTCCAACACCATTGGGCCTTAAAATCTTGAAAAAAATACAGCATATGAGGTTAAATGCATATATTACAGGAAAACCTTAAAAAATAAAAATGTCTGGACTATGGAAATTTCATTTTTCCTGTAGGAACGGAAGGTCTTTAGATTTTCTTCTAGGTTTTTCTGGAATTTTTGCTTTTAAACTCATATACTGTGATTTTTGAAAGTTTTTAGGCCCCTTAGTTTCGGAGATAAGGGGTCAATTTTTGTGTATTTCCTAAGTAAATTCAAAACTATTTAAAAAAAAAACATAATTATGTCAGATTTTACAACAAGTCCTTTCATTTGGTATATCACACGATGTAGTTTGCAAAACTTCTTTTTACAGACTATGTACTGAGAGTTCTTGTTCTGTTGGTAGGTAAAGTTTTGGTGCGGAACCCTATTTGTATGACCCCGAGATGAACTTGGCCGAATTTTTTCCTAGTAAATCTATCTAAAATATTAAACCTTTTTCTAATAAAATTAGATAAGAGAATCATACCTGTTCTGATAACATTCTTAACGACAGTAAATCGTTTTATTAATTTTATTTACATCTTCATTTTGCAAAAAACATAAATAAAATACCACTAAGATTTTATTATATGGAATTATTGACGTAGAGAAACGTAAACCTTGAAAACAAAATCTACTAAAACAAAATTTTGTGGAATAGTGCAAGAGAAATCATAAAAATGTTCATTTCAGTGTTTCATCAAACACCTACTGTCCCAAACAGTACTAAACTACTTGCGCTGTACGCAGTTTTTTTTTTCTAAAGGGCAAGTAGGAAAGTAGGCAAGATTTTTGTAGGCCGTGGGGGCCTTTACAACTTCACCGGGTAGGGGAGGCGAGTGCGGAGGGCTGTACGCAGAGTTTTTGCCTTGTCTATTTCCGCGACGAGCCAATACGTGTAGTCATCACTATATTCATAGGGCCACACACTTTGCATATAAACATGGCGACTTCCTATATTACTACGTAGGGATAATATCTAGTATAGCTTAATACAGTAGAGCCTCAGCTATCGGAAGCAGCTCACGTCCGAATGAACTTTCAGGAGAAATATGTGATTTCGTTTCATTTTGAATACGTAATGTAATTTTTTTATTAGCCAATACAAATCTACTTTTTTTAACGTGAACGTCTTAAGTAATAGTAAGAAAGTAGTACTAAAATAGTTTATTAGAATATTAATGTTTAGATACAGAATAATAGCTTACAGAATAAACATAGTGAGGTACAAAATATAATATTAGTACTAAAATAGTTTATTAGAATATTAATGTTTATACAGAATAATAGCTTACAGAATAAACACAGTGAGGTACAAAATTAAAATTACATAGCTTAAAGAATAAACACAGTGAGGTACAAAATTAAAATTACATACGGATACCACGTTAGAAAAATGGACTACAGCGAAAACTTTAAGAATGAGACTTAAATCTGTTTGCGTTTCACGACAAGACTAGGGCTCCATGGCCATACCGCCTATTTTTACTTGGCTGCGCCAGAAGGAGGGTTATGTTTTTCGAGTGTATATTTGTATATATTTTTGGCACGCTCAGTAGTTTAAACGGCTTGATTGATTTTAGCTCGAGATATGTCGTTGGATTCGTCTTTATTAATTGTGAGAGTTGCACTGGGTATATAAATGTTATAAAAAGTTAAAATGGCGGATTTTTGGTGCCAGATTCTATGTCCTCAAACATTTTTTTCTTCAAACATATCAAACGGGGTATAAAAACAAAGGTTTTTTTTATAAAAGGCTTACAAAAATAATAAGCCTGGACGCATTCTGGACTAACTACGTAATTATGGTAATAGCTATGGAAATAGACTATATTCTAGACTAAATATACGTATATGTATAATAAAATCGTAGACTTTCGTGTCTTTATATTATGGATTTTCGCTAAAAATTCATGGAGACGCAATAAATAAGTACCTAATGCAAAGTAAAAAAACATTTTTGATTTTTTGTCTGTTTGTCGATTTATATGTTTGTTTGTATGAGCACAACACAAAACGGCTAAACGGATTTGGATAAACTTATACAAAATTGTAATTTTTTTATGCTTTATCGATTTTATGGAATATTTTGTTTCTTGTTACAGTCTGATCGAAAGAAACTTGATCGAAAGAAACTTTATCGATGTTCAAAAAATAACTGGTCAAGTGCGAGTCAAACTCGCGCACTAAGGGTTCCTTACCAAAAACTTATTTTCATCTACAGCGCCATCTATAGATATAGGTAAAGGGAACTATATTAACTAAATAGAAGATACTACTAGATCCCTCAAGGTGTCGCTAGTTTCTGAACAATTGGACTTTGGAGATTTTATTTTTCCTGTAAGTAAGGAAGAAATTAAGATTTTTTTATAGATTTTCCTGAAATCTATGTATTTAACCTCATGTACTGTGTTTTTTTTATATTATTTTAGGCCCTGTAGTTTCGAAGATAAGGGGGGAATGGTCAATGTTTGCCTATTTTCTTAAATAAATTTAAACTATTTATCTTAAAATTAAAATAAAAACTATGTTTGAGATTCTCACAAAAAGCACTTTAATTTGATATGTCACACGATATAGTTTTCAATTTGTTTTTATATTTTCTAATTTACCTCCCAAAAGTGGCCCTATGTTTAAAATTAATTTGTTTACGTTACAATCGATCCAGTAGTTTCTGAGCAAATAGGCTGTGACAGACGAATGGACAGACACACGAGTGATCCTTTCAGGGTTTCGTTTTTTTCCTTTTGAGGGACGGAACCCTAATAACTTCAACAGTGCCTCTTGTACATTACAGGAGTCTAGGTAGAATAATAATTACAAAAAGCTGCCTTTGTGTAAAGACGAAAATAAATGAAGATTTTATTTTATTAATTCAAAGGAATGATGAGGATCTTTGCGATAGGTCTAATAGCAGCCTGGATTTTGGTTCTATTTATTTACTTTTTCATAAGGACTATATAAACTGAAAATTAGACCGTCGGAAGGTTCAGAAGATACAGATTCTTCTACGAACACAATCCCATCCGAATCACAATCGAGTGAATAAAAAAAAAAAAAAAAAAAATCACCTGAACCTGTCCTCTCCACACAACTTTTTTTTTCACAATTGGTAACCCCTTGGCATCATCTCACCTGATGTTAAGTGACGATGATGCCGAAGATGGAAGCGGGCTTACCAAGATTCTCCAACGCAATGGAGAACTGTCTATCTTATCTTCATCCCGGTACACATTAATGTTAACACTGATGTTTGGCGGCTGACTTAGATAAGATGGTGGTGGCCAGGCGGGCTTAGAAAATGCCCTACCACTAACTAAACCGAGTCTTACAAGTTGACCCCACCGGGAATCGAACCCGCGACCTTCTAGTGTGAATCGAATGGACTAACGATAGCCACAGAGGCGGTCAAACTATTACAATGATACCGATTCACATTACTAACAAAAGACATCAACGCGAGAGACAAAAAATGCTTTTTTTATTCAGTTCGGACTCCTTGGCGCGAGTACGACTCACACTTGGCCGGTTTTAATTATTTTTTGTTTTACTTCAGCATTAGTACTGTAATCACATTTAGTTACATGCTTGTATGTGTTACCGTTTTTAAGACAGAGCTAAATTAAAAATACCTGTAAAACACCTAAAAAAATATGTTTCTTGTATGAGAGGGGGCCTTTTAGTTCTTTACTTTTTGAAGTTTTTATCACTTGTTGCTATAGCGGCAACATATTCTGTCAAAATTTCAACTGTCTACAGTCTACACAGATGTTTTTATAATAAATATATAACCCCCACTGACAGACGGACAGACAGCGAAGGCTTAGTATTAGGGTCCCGTAGGTCACCCTTTGGGTGTTTATTACGGAACCCTAAAAAGACGTTTAAAAACACTTAATTGAAAGAATGTATATTTTCAATGCAGTATTGTGTATTTTTTAATTATTTTTTACAAAGATTTAAAAGAAAATACGTATTATACAGAGTGTAAAAAAAAATGGTGTTGGACCCGTTAACTGGGGGTTCTACTCATAATACTAAACAAGTTTACACAAAGAACCCATAGTCAATTCTCAAAAAATATATGGACCCTCCATTATAAAATGCACAAATTTTCATCGATCAGCTGATCGATTTGTGTGAACAGTAATTTTTTTTATTGCGATTTCAACAAAGTCGTACCACAAAAGTTGTTCAGTATGACGAGCAAGAAGCCCCAGTTAACGGGCCCTGCACCATTTTTGTTTCACCCTGTATATTATACAGGGTAAAACAAAATTGGTGTATTGATCGGTTAACTGGAAGTTCTACTCATCATACTAAACAACTTCATTACTAAATAAAAAATACTTCTAAAATAACTTTAAAAAAACACGTTTTTTGTATGGATAACCCCTTAATTTTTCGTTTTCTACCTTTTATAATTTGTTTATTAACGGCAATAGAAAACACACAGAAAATTTCAACTGTCCATCTATTACGGTTAATGAAACGCATCTCGATGACAGACGGACAGACAGACAGACGGACGGACAGAAAGCGGAGGCTTAGTAATAGTAATAGGGTTCTTTTGGTCAACCTGTAGGTGTGCGGAACCCTAAAATATAAGTTGGTAAGGTGTGGTGTTCTTAAATAAAACAGTTAATACCTACTGGCGACACTCATTTTAATACCTCGTTAACCTGCCGTTAATAAAATCACCATATACAGGCTGTTCGGTAATTATAATGTCGTTTAAAGCATAATTGTAAGGCTAAATTACCAATTGTTTTGTCGTCATTACAATATGGGGTAAAGGTGCGTTCAAATTGGTGAACATGTTTTTATATTATGCTTTTTATATTAGCTTCACTTTTTCTATGTCTGTATCGGAACTCTCTCTGGAGGTACTCAAAACACTTCGTAATCTAGATGTGAATAAAACCAGTGGACCTGACGGTATACCAGCTGTAGTGCTAAAGAACAGCTCTCTTGAGTTGTCTCCTGTTCTGACACGTCTGTACCGCCTCTCTCTTAAAAACGGTGTAGTCCCAAAGTCCTGGAAGCTCGCCAACGTGCAGCCTATGCCCAAAAAAGGCAGTCGTGCAGAGCCGGTCAATTACCGCCCCATATCAATCACCTCTGTAATCTGAAAGATTATGGAGCGTGTATTGAACACCCGCATTCTGGCATACCTTGAAGACAATGACCTCCTTAGTGGTCGACATTACGGTTTTCGTTAAGGTCGGTTTACTGAAGATCTTCTAGTGTATGCTACGCATATATGTGATGAGGCCATCGAGAAACGCCGTGAGGTTCTTGCCGTGTCTCTTGACATCTCGCAGGCTTTTGACTGAGTCTGGTACGCTAGCCTTATTGGCAAGCTTCCTCATACGGACTGCCTGTGGGCTTATGTAACTGGGTATTTGATTTCCTAATGGAACGGTCTATTCAGTATCTCAGGGGTCTGCTCTTTTCGCTACTCTGTTCCTGCTACATATAAACGATCTGCTGACACCGGATATTATTGGGTACGCAGAACATAGCACAATTGGGGCAAAGTACCTATCCAGTGCACGAGCGAACGGCGCTGAGACCCTGTCTTTGAGAAAGGCCATAATAGAGCGCATGAATCTATCGCTTCAGACAGTGTCTGGTTGGGGTGATTCCAACCTCGTAAGGTTCAATGCCTCTAAGACACGGGTGTGTCAATTTTCCGCTAAAAAGAGTCGTTTTACTTGACTCGTACTTTCCGGAATGAATTCATTCATATATCCGACCACGTTGAGCTTCTTGGCGATGAATTAACACCTAACCTCAATTTCGGTGGATACAAAAGTCGAAGGCAAAAGTTGCTGCAATGAAGCTAGGTATTCTTTCTAAGATGAGACGGTACTTCACACCTGCACAGCTTCTTTCTTTATATGAAGCACAAGTCCGATCTTGTATAGACTACTGTTCTCACCGATAGGATGGATCGGCCCGCTATCAGCTGGATACCTTAGACTCCATCGACCAACGCGCCCGAAAACTCATTAGCGATGATTAATTTGTCAAAAACGATCTCCAAAACCATGAGCGTCGCCGCAAAGTTGCCTGTGTTTCGGTATTCTATCGAATTAATTCGGAGAGTGAGCACAAGAACTGCACGACGTCATTCCCCCTGCTCCATTCCACCTTCAGTCAACGAGAGTCAGGGAGAGGTTCCACCCCTCTGTTGTTGATATTCAGTCTATACACTCGAAGCATTACGCTTCCTCATTTATTATGTGGACAGCGATGGAGTGGAACTCCTTTCCTACGTCTGTGTTTCCCGACTCCTACAATTTGGGGATCTTCAAGGCGAGAGTAAATAGGTATTATTTGAGTTTGTGTGTACCATCCTCGACTACATCGTCACGTACCATCAGGTGAGATGTAGTCAAACGCATTCAAATTTTTAATAAAAAGAAAAAAAGGAATCTGTGAACGTGATTTTCGCCAACTTCAAGATGTCGTCGGATTAAAACAAAAATTTGCAAACGTATTAAGAACCTATAAAAATAAAAAAGTAAAAAATATAAAGGGAGTAGTGTCCAGCAGTGGACGCCTTTTGCCTGATATGATGATGATGATGATGATACAGGGAGTAACAAAATTGGTGAATGATCCGTTAACTGGGGGTTCTACATATTATCATTAACAACTTTCCCCAAAGAACCCATGGCCAGGTCTCAAAAAAAAACTTAACACTCCATATAGATTTTTTTCAAATTGGTCGATCAGCTGATCGATTAAAGTTAATGAAGAGTTTTTTCAGCGATTTCAGCAAAGTCATATAACAAAAGTTGTTCAGTATGGTAGAAACCCCAGTTAACGGGACCTACACCAATTTTGTTACATCTGTATAATTATTTCAATAAGTTCATTTCGCCAGTATATTTTTAGTTTTAAGGATTCCGTAGTCCACAAGGAACCTTTATAATTACTCTGTGTCTGTCTGTCCGTCTGTCCGCGACTTAGCTCAGGAAACTGTAATTTGGCATGTGTATGTGTAATTTTTTTTTATTATTATATCAGCTTATATACGTCCCCAACGAGGGGCTCGAGCCTACCCTGAATCAGGGCGATTAGGCCTTAGTCGACCACGCGGGCCCAGTGCGAGTTGGTCGACTTCACACACAACCTTCGAGTTTCTTCGCAGGCGTGTGCAGGTTTCCTCACGATGTTTTCCTTCACCGTTAAAGCAATCGGTAATTGAAAGTACTACGTAGGTTTTTGAAAAACTCATTGGTACATTGGCCGTCTAGATTTGAACCCGGTACCTCTGTTTAGATGGACCGAGTCGTTACCGGTTAAGCCACCGACGCTTTTGTATGTGTAAGCGAAGGAAAAAACAACCAAACCACAGTGGCGCTTACTCTAAAAATTAAGTTTAAAAAATTCAATGCCAATAACTAGAGAAATTAATTAAAAATTTAAAAATTGACTGCATAAAAACTTCTTTATTTAGCCAGTCGTGGTAAAGAATCTTGTGTCACTCACGGGATTAAGATGAATCTAACGACACCTCCCACTCCAAAATCCATCAAGCCGTTTAGGCTACAGAGCGTGCCAAAGAAATAAGTAACCTCTTTTTGGCAAGTTGGGTAAAAATGTTTCTTATGTCAGTTGTCACTCACGGGATCAAGACAAATCTAACGACACGACACCTCGCACACTAAAATCCATGAAGCCGTTTAGGCTACAGAGCGTGCCAAAGAAATAAGTAACCTCTTTTTGGCTAGTTGGGTAAAAATGTTTCTTATGTCAGTTGTCACTCACGGAATCAAGACAAATCTAACGACACCTCCCACTACAAAATCCATGAAGCCGTTTAGGCTACAGGGGGTGCCAAAGAAATGAGTAACCTCTATTTGGCTAGTTGGGTAAAGATGTTTCTTATGTCAGTTGTCACTCAGGGGATCAAGACAAAACTAACGACACGACACCTCGCACACTAAAATCCATGAAGCCGTTTAGGCTACAGGGGGTGCCAAAGAAATGAGTAACCTCTATTTGGCTAGTTGGGTAAAGATGTTTCTTATGTCAGTTGTCACTCACGGGATCAAGACAAAACTAACGACACGACACCTCGCACACTAAAATCCATGAAGCCGTTTAGGCTACAGGGGGTGCCAAAGAAATAAGTAACCTCTTTTTGGCTAGTTGGGTAAAATGTTTCATAAGTCAGATGTCGCTCACAGGATCAAGATAAATCTAACAGCACGACACCTCGCACTCCAGAATCCATGAAGCCGTTTAGGCTACAGGGGGTGCCAAAGAAATGAGTAACCTCTATTTGGGTGGTTGGGTAAAAATGTTTCTTATGTCAGTTGTCACTCACGGAATCAAGACAAATCTAACAGCACGTTACGACACCTCGCACTCCAGAATCCATGAAGCCGTTTAGGCTACAGGGGGTGCCAAAGAAATGAGTAACCTCTATTTGGCTAGTTGGGTAAAGATGTTTCTTATGTCAGTTGTCACTCACGGAATCAAGACAAATCTAACAGCACGACACCTCGCACTCCAGAATCCATGAAGCCGTTTAGGCTACAGGGGGTGCCAAAGAAATGAGTAACCTCTATTTGGGTGGTTGGGTAAAAATGTTTCTTATGTCAGTTGTCACTCACGGAATCAAGACAAATCTAACAGCACGTTACGACACCTCGCACTCCAGAATCCATGAAGCCGTTTAGGCTACAGGGGGTGCCAAAGAAATGAGTAACCTCTATTTGGCTAGTTGGGTAAAAATGTTTCTTATGTCAGTTGTCACTCACGGAATCAAGACAAATCTAACAGCACGACACCTCGCACTCCAGAATCCATGAAGCCGTTTAGGCTACAGGGGGTGCCAAAGAAATGAGTAACCTCTATTTGGCTAGTTGGGTAAAAATGTTTCTTATGTCAGTTGTCACTCACGGAATCAAGACAAATCTAACAGCACGACACCTCGCGCTCCAGAATCCATGAAGCCGTTTAGGCTACAGGGGGTGCCAAAGAAATGAGTAACCTCTATTTGGCTAGTTGGGTAAAAATGTTTCTTATGTCAGTTGTCACTCACGGAATCAAGACAAATCTAACAGCACGTTACGACACCTCGCACTCCAGAATCCATGAAGCCGTTTAGGCTACAGGGGGTGCCAAAGAAATGAGTAACCTCTATTTGGCTAGTTGGGTAAAAATGTTTCTTATGTCAGTTGTCACTCACGGAATCAAGACAAATCTAACAGCACGACACCTCGCACTCCAGAATCCATGAAGCCGTTTAGGCTACAGGAGGTGCCAAAGAAATGAGTAACCTCTATTTGGCTAGTTGGGTAAAAATGTTTCTTATGTCAGTTGTCACTCACGGAATCAAGACAAATCTAACAGCACGACACCTCGCACTCCAGAATCCATGAAGCCGTATAGGCTACAGGGGGTGCCAAAGAAATGAGTAACCTCTATTTGGCTAGTTGGGTAAAAATGTTTCTTATGTCAGTTGTCACTCACGGAATCAAGACAAATCTAACAGCACGACACCTCGCACTCCAGAATCCATGAAGCCGTTTAGGCTACAGGGGGTGCCAAAGAAATGAGTAACCTCTATTTGGCTAGTTGGGTAAAAATGTTTCTTATGTCAGTTGTCACTCACGGAATCAAGACAAATCTAACAGCACGTTACGACACCTCGCACTCCAGAATCCATGAAGCCGTTTAGGCTACAGGGGGTGCCAAAGAAATGAGTAACCTCTATTTGGCAAGTTGGGTAAAAATGTTTCTTATGTCAGTTGTCACTCACGGGATCAAGACAAATCTAACGACACGACACCTCGCACACTAAAATCCATGAAGCCGTTTAGGCTACAGAGCGTGCCAAAGAAATAAGTAACCTCTTTTTGGCTAGTTGGGTAAAAATGTTTCTTATGTCAGTTGTCACTCACGGAATCAAGACAAATCTAACGACACGACACCTCGCACTCCAAAATCCATGAAGCCGTTTAGGCTACAGGGGGTGCCAAAGAAATGAGTAACCTCTATTTGGCTAGTTGGGTAAAGATGTTTCTTATGTCAGTTGTCACTCACGGGATCAAGACAAAACTAACGACACGACACCTCGCACACTAAAATCCATGAAGCCGTTTAGGCTACAGGGGGTGCCAAAGAAATGAGTAACCTCTATTTGGCTAGTTGGGTAAAGATGTTTCTTATGTCAGTTGTCACTCACGGGATCAAGACAAAACTAACGACACGACACCTCGCACACTAAAATCCATGAAGCCGTTTAGGCTACAGGGGGTGCCAAAGAAATAAGTAACCTCTTTTTGGCTAGTTGGGTAAAATGTTTCATAAGTCAGATGTCGCTCACAGGATCAAGATAAATCTAACAGCACGACACCTCGCACTCCAGAATCCATGAAGCCGTTTAGGCTACAGGGGGTGCCAAAGAAATGAGTAACCTCTATTTGGCTAGTTGGGTAAAGATGTTTCTTATGTCAGTTGTCACTCACGGGATCAAGACAAAACTAACGACACGACACCTCGCACTCCAAAATCCATGAAGCCGTTTAGGCTACAGGGGGTGCCAAAGAAATGAGTAACCTCTATTTGGCTAGTTGGGTAAAGATGTTTCTTATGTCAGTTGTCACTCACGGAATCAAGACAAATCTAACAGCACGACACCTCGCACTCCAGAATCCATGAAGCCGTTTAGGCTACAGGGGGTGCCAAAGAAATGAGTAACCTCTATTTGGGTGGTTGGGTAAAAATGTTTCTTATGTCAGTTGTCACTCACGGAATCAAGACAAATCTAACAGCACGTTACGACACCTCGCACTCCAGAATCCATGAAGCCGTTTAGGCTACAGGGGATGCCAAAGAAATGAGTAACCTCTATTTGGCTAGTTGGGTAAAAATGTTTCTTATGTCAGTTGTCACTCACGGAATCAAGACAAATCTAACAGCACGACACCTCGCACTCCAGAATCCATGAAGCCGTTTAGGCTACAGGGGGTGCCAAAGAAATGAGTAACCTCTATTTGGCTAGTTGGGTAAAAATGTTTCTTATGTCAGTTGTCACTCACGGAATCAAGACAAATCTAACAGCACGACACCTCGCGCTCCAGAATCCATGAAGCCGTTTAGGCTACAGGGGGTGCCAAAGAAATGAGTAACCTCTATTTGGCTAGTTGGGTAAAAATGTTTCTTATGTCAGTTGTCACTCACGGAATCAAGACAAATCTAACAGCACGTTACGACACCTCGCACTCCAGAATCCATGAAGCCGTTTAGGCTACAGGGGGTGCCAAAGAAATGAGTAACCTCTATTTGGCTAGTTGGGTAAAAATGTTTCTTATGTCAGTTGTCACTCACGGAATCAAGACAAATCTAACAGCACGACACCTCGCACTCCAGAATCCATGAAGCCGTTTAGGCTACAGGGGGTGCCAAAGAAATGAGTAACCTCTATTTGGCTAGTTGGGTAAAAATGTTTCTTATGTCAGTTGTCACTCACGGAATCAAGACAAATCTAACAGCACGACACCTCGCACTCCAGAATCCATGAAGCCGTTTAGGCTACAGGGGGTGCCAAAGAAATGAGTAACCTCTATTTGGCTAGTTGGGTAAAAATGTTTCTTATGTCAGTTGTCACTCACGGAATCAAGACAAATCTAACAGCACGTTACGACACCTCGCACTCCAGAATCCATGAAGCCGTTTAGGCTACAGGGGGTGCCAAAGAAATGAGTAACCTCTATTTGGCTAGTTGGGTAAAAATGTTTCTTATGTCAGTTGTCACTCACGGAATCAAGACAAATCTAACAGCACGACACCTCGCACTCCAGAATCCATGAAGCCGTTTAGGCTACAGGGGGTGCCAAAGAAATGAGTAACCTCTATTTGGCTAGTTGGGTAAAAATGTTTCTTATGTCAGTTGTCACTCACGGAATCAAGACAAATCTAACAGCACGACACCTCGCACTCCAGAATCCATGAAGCCGTTTAGGCTACAGGGGGTGCCAAAGAAATGAGTAACCTCTATTTGGCTAGTTGGGTAAAAATGTTTCTTATGTCAGTTATCACTCACGGGATTAAGATGAATCTAACGACGCCTCGCACTCCAAAATCCATCAAGCCGTTTAGGCTACAGGGGGTGCCAAAGAAATGAGTAACCTCTATTTGGCTAGTTGGGTAAAAATGTTTCTTATGTCAGTTGTCACTCACAGGATCAAGACAAATCTAACAGCACGTTACGACACCTCGCACTCCAGAATCCATGAAGCCGTTTAGGCTACAGGGGGTGCCAAAGAAATGAGTAACCTCTATTTGGCTAGTTGGGTAAAAATGTTTCTTATGTCAGTTGTCACTCACGGAATCAAGACAAATCTAACAGCACGTTACGACACCTCGCACTCCAGAATCCATGAAGCCGTTTAGGCTACAGGGGGTGCCAAAGAAATGAGTAACCTCTATTTGGCTAGTTGGGTAAAAATGTTTCTTATGTCAGTTGTCACTCACGGAATCAAGACAAATCTAACAGCACGTTACGACACCTCGCACTCCAGAATCCATGAAGCCGTTTAGGCTACAGGGGGTGCCAAAGAAATGAGTAACCTCTATTTGGCTAGTTGGGTAAAAATGTTTCTTATGTCAGTTGTCACTCACAGGATCAAGACAAATCTAACAGCACGACACCTCGCACTCCGGAATCCATGAAGCCGTTTAGGCTACAGGGGGTGCCAAAGAAATGAGTAACCTCTATTTGGCTAGTTGGGTAAAGATGTTTCTTATGTCAGTTGTCACTCACGGAATCAAGACAAATCTAACGACACCTCCCACTACAAAATCCATCAAGCCGTTTAGGCTACAGAGCGTGCCAAAGAAATAAGTAACCTCTTTTTGGCAAGTTGGGTAAAAATGTTTCTTATGTCAGTTGTCACTCACGGGATTAAGATGAATCTAACGACGCCTCGCACTCCAAAATCCATCAAGCCGTTTAGGCTACAGAGCGTGCCAAAGAAATAAGTAACCTCTTTTTGGCTAGTTGGGTAAAAATGTTTCTTATGTCAGTTGTCACTCACGGGATTAAGATGAATCTAACGACGCCTCGCACTCCAAAATCCATCAAGCCGTTTAGGCTACAGAGCGTGCCAAAGAAATAAGTAACCTCTTTTTGGCTAGTTGGGTAAAATGTTTCATACGTCAGATGTCGCTCACAGGATCAAGACAAATCTAACAGCACGACACCTCGCACTCCAGAATCCATGAAGCCGTTTAGGCTACAGGGGGTGCCAAAGAAATGAGTAACCTCTATTTGGCTAGTTGGGTAAAAATGTTTCTTATGTCAGTTGTCACTCACGGGATCAAGACAAATCTAACGACACCTCCCACTACAAAATCCATCAAGCCGTTTAGGCTACAGAGCGTGCCAAAGAAATAAGTAACCTCTTTTTGGCTAGTTGGGTAAAAATGTTTCTTATGTCAGTTATCACTCACGGAATCAAGACAAAACTAACGACACCTCCCACTACAAAATCCATCAAGCCGTTTAGGCTACAGAGCGTGCCAAAGAAATAAGTAACCTCTTTTTGGCTAGTTGGGTAAAAATGTTTCTTATGTCAGTTGTCACTCACGGGATTAAGATGAATCTAACGACGCCTCGCACTCCAAAATCCATCAAGCCGTTTAGGCTACAGAGCGTGCCAAAGAAATAAGTAACCTCTTTTTGGCTAGTTGGGTAAAAATGTTTCTTATGTCAGTTGTCACTCACGGGATTAAGATGAATCTAACGACACGACACCTCGCACTCCAAAATCCATCAAGCCGTTTAGGCTACAGAGCGTGCCAAAGAAATAAGTAACCTCTTTTTGGCTAGTTGGGTAAAAATGTTTCTTATGTCAGTTGTCACTCACGGGATTAAGACGGATCTAACGACACCTCCCACTACAAAATCCATCAAGCCGTTTAGGCTACAGAGCGTGCCAAAGAAATAAGTAACCTCTTTTTGGCTAGTTGGGTAAAAATGTTTCTTATGTCAGTTATCACTCACGGGATTAAAACGAATCTAAGGACACCTCCCACTCCAAAATCCATGAAGCCGTTTAGGCTACAGGGGGTGCCAAAGAAATGAGTAACCTCTATTTGGCTAGTTGGGTAAAGATGTTTCTTATGTCAGTTGTCACTCACGGGATTAAGACGAATCTAACGACACCTCCCACTCCAAAATCCATCAAGCCGTTTAGCCTACAGAGCGTGCCAAAGAAATAAGTAACCTCTTTTTGGCTAGTTGGGTAAAATGTTTCATACGTCAGTTGTCACTCACAGGATCAAGATAAATCTAACAGCACGACACCTCGCACTCCAGAATCCATGAAGCCGTTTAGGCTACTGGGCGTGCCAAAGAAATAAATAAACATACATACATTCAAAAAACATGACCCCTCCTTTTGGCGCTATCGAGTAAAAATCAAGACGACAGAAGATGGCGTAAATCCGATCACTGTGCACGCAGCCTTAACGACTTATTTACATACTGGCAACATTAAAGGCGGCTGAGGAATATTCATGATGCCACTGTAAGACGGCCGTCGTGGGTTTGATTCCCGGGTGGGGTAGCGACTAATAACTTCCTGGGCAAAGTTGTCGGTCTTCTTGATATCATAAACCCTTTGTTCAGTAGTGGACATCTTTCGGCTGACATGATGACGATGATGCCAAAGATGTAAGCGGGCTTACCAAGATTCTCCAACGCAATGGGCATCTGGCTATCTTATCTTCAAGCTGGAACACATCAATGCTGTTAACAATGATGTTTGGCGGCAAGACTTAGATAAGATGGTGGCAACTAGCCAGGCGGGCTATGAAAATGCCCTACCACCAACCAAACCAAGTCTTACAAAGTTGACCTCGCTGGGAATCGAACCCGCGACCTCCTAGTGTGAAGCGAATGGACTAACCATTACGCAACGGAGGGGGTTGAACTATAGAAATCCTTTTGAATTTTTTTTTCTTCTTCGTTCATTATGCGAACGGCCAAGGCGTCCTTGTGCTGGCGTCTATCAGTTTTCCCCGATTCGTATAATTTAGGTATCTTTAATGTAATGTAATGTGAATAGGCGCTATTAGAGCTAGCGTATTACATCCTCGGCTGCAGCGGCACTTACCATCAGGTGAAGTGCAGCCAACCGTACTCAAATTTTTAATAAACAAAACGGTTTTCTGTAAAGTCGGTTTACGGACGATAGTTTTACGTGATAACAAGTACCCGTTCGATTCCCCTTCCGAGTCTCCGTCCAAGTGCCCGTCCAAGTCCCCGTCCAAGAACCCCTCAAAGTACACGTCCAATTCCATGTCCAAGTCCCCGTCCAAGTACCCGTCAAAGTACACGTCCAATTCCATGTCCAAGTCCCGGTTTAAGTACACGTCCAAGCCCCCGTCCAAGTACCCGTCAAAGTACACGTCTAATTCCATGTCCAAGTCCCCGTCCAAGTACCTTTCAAAGTACACGTCCAATTCCATGTCAAAGTCCCCGTCAAAGTACACGTCCAATTCCATTTCTAAGTCACCGTCCAAGTACCCGTCAAAGTACATGTTCATTCCATGTCCAAGTCCCCGTCAAAGTCCAAGTCCACTCCAAGTTTATCACGTCAAAAATACAAGGAATCAAAATGGACTTTTTTGTTTGAATAATCGACCGCATTGGAACACCTCTTGTAAGCTCCTGGAAGCCTACTACTTTTAATCCATTGACACACTGATATTGTTATGTATAAGAAACGCCTCTTTTTAGTTTCACGGTTCGTCCGTCCGTCCGTCCGTCTAAGTCCAAGTTCAAGTCCAAGTAAAGAATAAAATGTAGCATAAATAAAATCGCTTGGCTCAGGCGTACCGTGACAGGGGTAACGTGACCGTGTGACACTCAGGAGTAACGTCACACTTTATCGTGTATGCAGCCCGTGTTCATCGATTTATAAGACGTTATTTAACTTGCGATGTATGTATGTTTGTTCGGGTGGAATCTCACTTTCCGGTTTCCGATTGAGCTGAAATTTTGCATGCATGTGTATATCGCGTGACAATGCAATATTAAAAGCTTGTACCTAAAAGTTTTTAGGTTTTTCAAAAATTATTTTCAAGTGAAAAAATCAAATCAAAGTGCTCTCAAATCTAAACATTAGGCATATGTTTACCACCATTTAATTTCTAATAGTCTAATGCTATTTTGAGAATATATTTTGTTTTACTTTTGTTCTTAATATTAATTTTCATGTTTAAACTTTTTTATACAATCGGCAATTTCATAGGTAAAGACCCAATCCTTACTAATATTATAAATGTGAAAATGTGTTTGTTTGTTACCTTTTCACTCTTCAGCGCCTTGACCAATCTTTATGAAATTTGGCATGCAGGTAGCCTGTGTCACGGGAAAGGACATAGGCTACTTTTTATCCCGGAATAATAGCATAATCTGATGCAGTTCCTGAGGGAACTAAAAAATACTCGATTGTTGTGATTTTTTGCACAAAGATGGTTGAGTAGGTGGGAAACGACATAATTTACTAATCACCCTTAATGACAGTCATAAAAACGATGTCCACGGGGTGGAGCCGCGGGAAAAAGCTAGATAGTTTGTAAGAATGTATGTTACTTACTCTTTCACGTAAAAACTACTGGCTGAAATTTAGTAGGTAGACAGATTAGGACCTGGATTAACTCATAGGTTACTTTTTTCCACGCTCGCGAGGCGCTTGCGGCTCGCGCACTACGCACCCTTGGAAAATCATAGAAACGTTGTCAACGCGGGTGAAGCCGCGGGAAACAGCTAATACTAATATAAATGTGAAAATGTGTTTGTTTGTTACTTTTACGCTTCAACACCGTGACCAAAGTTGATTAAGTTAGGCATACAGTTAGCTGGGAAGGGCATAGGTTACATTTAATCCAGTGAAAATCGCATAGTCCGATACAGTTCCTGAGAAAAAAATACTCTTTTTTACGTTATTTTTTTTGACATCGCAATGGAACAATGGATTGTTGTGATTTTTTACACAGAGATGTTCGATGCGTGGAAAATCACATAATTCACTAATTAACATAACCTAACATAGTTCCCGAAGGATATGGGGGAAACTCATTTCCAAGCTCGCGCACGTCGGCGTCGCAACAGAGCAGAGAGGGATTGAAGTGATTTTTATATAGAATTGGTTGAGGGGGTGGGAAGTGACATAGACTTCTTATCAGAACAGCCTGATATGGTTCCTGAGGGATCTGGAGAAAATTCATGTCCACGGTCGCGACTCGCTTACCACTCACCCTCAAACAGTCATAAAAACGATGTCCATGCGGGCGAAGCCTACCTTTTAACTCAGACGAAATTACTACCCCTGACAAAACCCTAAGACATAAAGATAATATATAGGTAAAAATCTTATTTTAGCACCTAAGTAAATAGGCACTCAATCATTTGAAGGGAGCAATTAGAGGTACTATTATACCTACTCAATTACCATCTCACTAATTATTCTTCACATTTGACTTTTATTATTTAATTTATTTTTGTTTGAAGATTAAACGCCAAAATGGGATGGACACCGCTGTAAATAACCAGAGGTTCTAAGAAATTGCAGTGGTAATAGGAGAACTCGAAGAAAATTTGCATTCAGATATTAAAACTCACTTCAGTGCTTAACACTAAAGTGTCATTTACAACATTCAATCGTCCACTGCTGAAAAAAACTTCCGGGACCAAGGATTTTTACAACAAACGGTTCCACGCTGCCCGCACCTAGCGGCTTTCCGTGATTTTTTAAATTTTTTTTTTCATTAAAAATTTAAGTGCGTTTGACTGCAACTCACCTGATGATAAGTGATGATGCAGTCGAAAATGGTACACGCAAATTTTAAAAAATGCCTATTTACTCTTGCCTTGAAGATCCACAAATTATAGGAATCGGGAAACACTGACGCAGGCAAGGAGTGCCACTCCTGCGCTGCACGCATAATAAATGAAGAAGCGTAACGATTCGTGCAAAAAGGTGGAACATCAACAACAAAGGGGTTAAACCTCTCCCTGCCTCTCCTTGACCGACGGTGGAATGGAGCTGGGGAATGAGGTCGTTAAGTTTTTGCGCGCACACAATGAATTCGATAAAATACAGATAGACAGGCGAATTTAGAAGCTCTTCATTATTGAAAGTCGGTTGAAAAGACAATAAAACAGATGCACTTTTTACTCAATACTTTGTTTCCTTTTTTTTAATTAGCACTGATAGCCCTGACGTTACGACGAGCGATAGGTAGTTATAATTCGGTACATACATGTGCATTTTTCTGTACTCTTTGTGATTTAGTGCACGGAGTAATAATAAAATTCTGAATGTATACTCAAAGAAACGGCTAAACCATTTTTTTTTTATCTTAATAATAATCCGAATAAGGTTATTAGGAAGAAAAAACTCCGCATGCCGCTAGCGGCTCGCGCACCTCACTTTCTCGATATCCGTGGAGGCGAAGCTTCGGACAACAGCTAGTTATAAACTCATGATCACTATACTTCCTTCTCACTGAAGTTTTGAAAAACCTTACTCGCTTTGTTTTCGATCATCATATCAGCCGAAGGAAGTCCACTGCTGGACATAGGCCTCCCCCAAGGATCTCCACGACGACCGGTTCTGCGCTGCCCGCATCCAGCGGCTTCCCGCGACCTTCACCAGGTCATCGGTCCACCGAGTGGGAGGTCTGCCTACACTACGCTTTCCGATAAAATTTTTCAATTTTCAATTCATCATAATTATAAAATGAGCACAAAAAAAGCTAAAAAAACCATAACTTCACTTCTAGGTATTTTAATAGTAAGTATAATATACAATTGGTGAATAAAGGACGGATTTAAAGCGAGGGATGTCGATGAATCACTAGCAAGTGAAGGAATCTAACGATTGAATTGATTTATAGCGAACGTAGCGAGTGATTCAGGTGTTAGAATCCTAAGCGACGCAAGTGATTCATGGCCCGCGATATAAATCTGTTTTATTTAAAAGTTGCATACTGTCGTTCATACCATGAATATGAGAAAAAGAAAGATTTAAGGGAAAATAGACATTTAATTTCGAAAGCACTAAAAACAAATAAACTAATAAACACTAAAATATGTGTTCGTACAACATAATATAGAATTCAAAATAGTGCCAATTTAGTAATGAAATGACAGCAAAGAACACAAAATGTCGAAGAATTAAATCTCAAGAAGTTATTTGCACTAGGAATTGATATGTCGAGTATTCTTTGCACAAGTAGTTTGTACGGTGTATTTTTTTCGCAAGGAGGTTGTATAGCATTATTGAGATGGAGGTCGAATATATTCACTGTTTTCAGTGAATAAAATAATATTTTTAGAGGGGCAACGGTATAACATTTTTCGAACAACAAATCTTTTTTAACAGATGGTTAAAAGTACGAGTAACTCAAATTACTAGCATTGACTGACTCGGTGGCTCAGTGGTTAGTGCCCTTCACTACTGATCCGGGGGTTGTGGGTTCGATCCCCACCCAGGGCAAGCATTTGTGTGATGAGCAGATTTGTTTGCTCTGTGTCTGGGTGTTAAATATCTATCCCACCAAAAACATCCTGTAAAAACTAGCCAAGTTTCGATTGAGCTGCTTGTTTTTCTATAAAAAGTAATGAAATCTCTAAGCAAAGCCAAGCCTAGTCTAGGGTTCTTTACTGCGATTTCTTTATTATTATGGTTAGATTTTATGTGACCTGCCGTTGAACATTCTTTATGCATATTTACTCCTTGAGACATCCAAGTCAACGGCCAAGTCACATAAAATCTAACAATAATAGGTAATAAAGAAATCGCAGTAAAGAACCCTAGACTAGGCTTGGCTTTGCTTAGAGATTTCATTACTTTTTATAGAAAAACAAGCAGCTCAATCGAGACTTGGCTAGTTTTTACAGGATGTTTTTGGTGGGATTTCACTTATTTTTGTAGAAAACTACATTGAATCATGAACTGCGCCTTAAAAACTAGTAAATCAAGGAGTTCGGTCCTGCGACTGCATAAATAACTTTGTAATCCTATATATTTTATATGGGATTACAAAGTTATTTATGTAGTTTGTGTAACTAGAAAACTGGACCGAAATTACAAAATGTTTGAGTTTTTCCTTGCTTTATACACTAAAGACTAATTTTATTCTAAATTTGAATCTTCTATGTCGGCTAGAAGTGCCTTGGAATTTTGATGATCTGTCAGTCAGTGAGTGACAAATTAGGAAACTTTGACTAGTTCTAGGTTTATCTACAACGAAGTTGTGGGGGGGTCGAAAATGGCCTGAACTGCTTCGAGAAAAGGATGGTACGGCCGTGCCGCTTTTTTTTCTCGACTTGGCGGGGGCACTGCCGTGCCCCCAGATATATGTATGTATTTAAACGTATATAAGTATGTATATCAGTCTCTGGTAACCCATAACACAGGGAATCCTACTTTGGGGCCAGATGACCATGTGTGATTTGTCCCAGAATATTTATTTATTTATTCATCGTCCCTGTTACAGAATCGAAATGAAAAGAGCATTATGGCTCATCGAGTTCGGACCAATAGTACCACACCGCTTTTAAAATTTACGATACATGCTATAAAATATCTTGAAAATATAATTGTAGGTGTCGACTGTTGGAGTGTCTGTCGGTCTGTTTTTGTGTGTATCCGTCTGGATATTATTGATATATGATTATTGTGTTTTGGGAACGTGCCCCGCCTTTTGCGTAAAGCAATCGTTTTGACTTTTTTTTTAGTGTCACATGCCTTTTGTTTTTTTTATTGAATACTATACTTAAAAATTTTTCAATGTATTTATTCAAAATAGGTGCAAATTACACTCTTTCTGATAGTCATAAAATAACAATATTATAATTTCATTTGTGAAAAATCAAAAAAATAAACAATCATTAGTTAATAATATCAAAATGCAATCCTAGAAATAAACCAGATTATGTCTTAAGAACATGAAAACAATATGACACGAAAAGTTATACATAAAAATCATTAATACCTTTGACAAGAGAAGGCCAGTTCACACGGTCACGAGTATAACGCGAGAGTCAGCCATCGCTCCCATCAACCATATTAGAGGGAAAGGAACAACCCGGCTCCCAATGCGCCACAATCCGCACAAACATTTTAACAGTTACTCGCGTTTTAATCCCTATTCCGTGGAAATTACGCAAAATCCGGCTATACGTCTTGTCTACATCATGAAGGAACATCGGTGCAAAATTTCAGCTTTCCTGCTACAATGGTTTAGACTGGGCATGTTGATGAGTCAGTCAGTAAATGAGTCAGGATTAGGAATTTTCTTTTTTGACCGAGCGATGTCTGTCCGGATGTCTGGCTGTTTTCCTCTACAGGTCGCATTTCTCAACCAATTCTCGTAAAATTTTGTGTTTTTGGATTTTTTTTCAAAATGGTGGAGCCGGATTGAAGACATAAAAAATATCATATTTCAGCCATTTCGAAAAACTCGTGAGTTCTACAGCTCACAGAGAAATTGGTATAAAGCCAATGTTACAAGTAAAACTTTTAAGACAAACTATTTTTTCCAAGGTCAAAATAGAGAGTGAACCATTAGAAGGAGCATAGGGGCTCCTTTTTGTGGTTCTCATGTCAAACCTAACGATGGTGTGTTGCAAGAGACGAGCCTCAGGCAACACAACCTTTGTTCAACCTATGTTCTGGTTTGGTCGGTAACATTTATTCTAGGGACGTACTACAGGCCCTTTTCAGATACTTTTTACAACTAGTGGCTCTGTGAGCTGTAGACCTCGCGAGTTTTTCTAAATGGCTGAAATATGATATTTTTGAAGTAAAACTTCTTTACGCACGCTTGACTTGGGAAGTAAGCTGACCAGAGCGTTACGGAAGTGAGATCGGGTGAGGCGAACGGAAGTTAAGAGGGCCATATATATATAAATTAGTGAAGACAGAAAGATACTATTTATTTTTGTTTACCAACAATATCGGTTGTTGCCAAGGCAACAATATCGGTTGTCAAAACAATCAAAACAAACATATAAGATAAAAAGATTTGATCATTTTCAGAGGATAATAAAACTCTTTTCTTAAACTGTCTATACTTCCATATGACAAAAAAGATGAGATTATTTTCTGAATACTTATTATTTACTTTGAAACATATATAAAAATGGAGCTAAAGAAGTTTTTCTTCAGTAGTTTGGTCTAAAGCACACTCTTATTTTTTACGTTTTCAACCCCTATGCGGCGGAGTCTTTAAAAAAAATGCGTAACTGAATAGATAAAAAGTCCACATAATTATTGAATCTGGTAAAAAAAATTCACAAGAAATTCGATCTGTAGAGGAGAACAGCCGGAGATGCACCATACAGACATACGAAAGCATTTTTGCCCAAATTGAAACGGTGACGCTTCGCTCGCGCTTAGAGTTCGCTCGGTCAATAAAAGAAGACAATAGGAAGTTCTCGAGTGGCAACTGCGCACTGGAAGATGTAACGTAGGCATGCCGAAAGGTCGGCTGGTAGGTGGACCGAAAGACCTGGTAAAGGTCGCGGAAAGCCGCTGGATGTGGATAGCACAGGACTGGTCATTGTAGAAATTCTTGGGGGAGGTCTGTGTCCAGCAGTTGATGTCTTTCCGCTGGTAAATAATGATTATAATAAATAGTCAGGTAAACATATCAAATGTGTTTTGGTAAACACAATTGGAAAAAACTTATTTTTTTGTGGAATATTTTATTAGACACAGCTACTGCTGTATCGCCAAATACAATGTTTACTATTTTAAAACTGCGGCTTCGGGCGCACCCTCCGTCTGCGCCGATGCACGCCCGAAATTGAACAATAGTTTATGGATGGAGGGTCAGGGTTCTTCAAAATAAATAAATGAACCAAAAAAACTATATTTTTAACAGAAATAACAGAAAGAAATAAACGTAAAAAATATGGGTGACGACAGTAAGTACGGTACCTATCGATCAGGAGAATGAATAGAATGACAATTTCAATAAACAAAACAAAAAGTAAAAATAGATAAAAAGATGATATAACAGCAGGTTCCAAATAAAAAAAGATTGACTTAGTCGCAATGCTTATTACAAAACTCTATATTACTGTGCTTCTATAAACAACAAATTATATTTTTATTTCAACGAAAAAAAAAACAATTTGCAGAGCCGGGTGTAACTACCAGAGAAGAGCCCAAAAAAAAAGTAAAAAACCCATACATTCGTTAGGTGCCCCGCCCCATTTTTTAAGGCCTCCGAAATATTGCCCGAGGTTTCTTTGCATCTCTCGTAAAAGGATCTTCGAGTTTTGATTTTTGTTATACATGGTGTAACTAAATGGTGCAAGAGCTGTTAACTGGGGAGTCTACTCATCATACTGAACAACTTCTCCCAAGGGACCCAAAGCCAATTCGCAAAAAAGTAGACAAGTACTTACTTGTTCCTTTGAATTATAACTATAGTTGGGTAATAATTTTGTAAGCGGTCGACAACCAAACAAACGTCAAAAATATTGAGTTGAAGACCTCATCACCGGCTTGCTCAGAACATCCCACCCAAGGCGTAGGCGCACCTCATTACAAAACCACACTATTGTACCATTCACGTTATGTAAACTTAACTTTGGTACACAGATCTAAAAACTTCTACTAAGGAACTGGATTGATAAATCTTTCGCCCTGACATAGCATTTTTACTGTGTTACAGACAAGCGAAGCGAATTCTATGCCGCTCCACTATTTGTGGTGTTTTAAAACTATTACGTAGTAAGTAAGTTCCGTCTGTGGGGATATGTGTCAAAATCGTTTACACTCCACTTTTTATAGAGCAATAATACTTACAGACTGTATTATGTAGTCAATGACCCTATATATTTCACGCCCCTGTTTTGAAATTGTTCATGTATATTATTGCTTAATATTTTCAAAAAACAATTAATAAGCCTATTATGTGATTACGGATGTTAAAGGAGGAGGGCTGAATGACATGAAAAGAGCAAGCGACAACAATAGGATAATTTACACAACGTGTTTTTTTTTATATTTCAGGTAATGCTGAAACACAAATGAAGGCCGTCTTAGATTAATTTTCTTTATCTGCCAATTCTATGTGTCAATTTTCAATACGTGGATTACGTTGTGGACCATATAAATTTTTCATTCATATCAGCTCATATTCGTCCCCACCGAGGGGCTCGAGCCTACCCTGAATTAGGGCGATCGGGCCTTAGTCAACTACGATGGCCCAGTGCGGGTTGGTCGACTTCACATACAACCTTCGAGTTTCTTCGCAGGTGTGTGCAGGTTTCCTCACGATGTTTTCCTTCACCGTAAGAGCGTCGGATAAACGTATACATATGAAATCTAAATTCGAAAACACGTTGGTACGTGGCAGGATTCGAACCACGACCCTAGCCATTACACCACCGACGCTCTCCATGTACATACATCCATATTTATATTATGTTATGCTATATACTTAGATGTCTGAAATCCCCAAGAAAAAATATGTAGTTTTAAGTAATCGCTGTTTTCATAGCGTAGTTCGGTTTATAGGGTGAGTATTACCGCTGATGTGCGGCCTAATTTATCTATAAATACGAAGAAACTTCAAGAGCTCTAAAGAAACTTAGTAATCAAGCTACTTAGAATAACTATAGAAACGCTGGACGTAAATTTTATGTTCAGCCACTTTATAGGGATAAACCTTGAGACGCACATTTCGGAGCTCTTAAATTTGCTGTTTTTATAGTCCAACTGACAATTTGACGGTATAAGCAGTGCAAATCGGCGATAAATTATCGTCAAGATAAGCCGGTATTTCAGTTTTGATGTTTATTTGTGTGCTAGAAAGTTCTTTGTGGTTTGGACAAAGAAGAGTGGCTATTTTATATGGTGAGACAGACAACTTAAATAGAATCTGCAATTTAGGAAATATAATTTCATATTTTAAATATTTTTGATCTTTTTTGTTATAAACAGTGTGTAATATGAATGCCATACGATAAATTAATAAATTTGAGAAATGTCTGATGGATATTGTCTGTAATAAGAATATTATTATTATTATATCAGCTTATATACGTCCCCACCGAGGGGCTCGAGCCTACCCTGAATCAGGGCGATTAGGCCTTAGTAGACCACGCGGGCCCAGTGCGGGTTGGTCGACTTCACACACAACCTTCGAGTTTCTTCGCAGGCGTGTGCAGGTTTCCTCACGATGTTTTCCTTCACCGTTAAAGCAATCGGTAATTATATGTACGTAAGTTTTTGAAAAACTCATTGGTACATTGGCCATCCAGATTTGAACCCGGTACCTCTGGTTAGATGGACCGAGTCGTTACCGGTTGAGCCACCGACGCTTTTTAATATATAAGAATATACTTGTTTTTATTTACCAATTTTAAACAAAATACAATACAATCAATCATTTAGCACCATTAAACCTGAATGGTTTGTTTAGGTCCTCACAGTCGTCTACGAGCTACATATTTTCTTATTTACGTACATCGTTAAAAAACTTTCAAAATAATGCTTCGTTATTAAACGACTTCAAAAAAGGAGGAGGTTTCTCTATTCGACTGTATACATATATTTTTTTAATGTGTTCGCGGATAACTTCGTCGTTTATTAACCGATTTTGATGATTCTTTTTTTGTTGGAAAGGAGATATCCCAAGAGTGGTACCATGATAAGGAAACCAGGATCTGATGATGGCATCCTAGAGAAATCTAGGGGAACCTTAGTTTCCTGTTTGAAGTCGTTTTTTTTTGTTCAAAATTATATACGTAGTGTTAAAGGCAATGTGTAGTGTCAAGTTTAATTATTTTAGAAGTAAGTTGTTGTTTTGAGCACTTTTAAGGTGATTTTATTTGATTAATTCAGAGTTTGTTTACATGTTTTGTTTACATTAAAATCTCAAATTTCATTAGTCATGTAAAGTGTCAAGATTGGTATGTGTGTGGTATGTGTTAGGTACCAATATTAAAATGTTTAAATAGGGTTGCTATGTGTTAAAGAAAAATGTTGCCAGCAATATTTTAATAAAAGTAACAATTTTAATGTTTAATTTAAATAAGAAAATTAAAATTAAAAGGGTGTATTGGAGATCTGTATTGTCTGTGGCAAGTGTTCTGTATTTTGTACTGTGTAGTCTATGCCTTCTTCCGTCCGCCGCGATGATACTGCCTGCTATCTGCTATGACAAGGGACAATAAAATAATTGATATAATTGGTGTTTTACTAGCAAAGAACCCAATTACTATAACATCAGCTCATATACGTCCCCACCGAGGGGCTCGTGCCTACCTAAGTCTTGCCGCCAAACATCAGTGTTAACAACATTGATGTGTTCCGGCTTGAAGATAAGATAGCCAGTTCTCCATTGCGTTGGGGAATCTTGGTAAGCCCGCTTCTATCTTCGGCATGATCTTCACTTACCATCAGGTGAGATGATGCCAAGGGTTTACCAATTGTGAATAATAATAATAATAAAAAAAATATGTCTTGAACTCTTGAGTGATACATACATACATACATACATACATACATACATACATACATACATACATACATAAGATCACGCCTCTTTCCCGGAGGGGTAGGCAGAGACCACATTGTTCCACTTGCTACGATCCTGACATACTTCTCTCGCTTCCTCTACATTCATTGATAAATGATACATTGAGTGATAAATGATACATTTTTACCTGACTATACCTAAAAAAACAGGTCATGTTTCATGCAGTCGGTTTTTTTGATTCGTTAGGTTATTTCTAACATTTACACTCTGTTTTGTAAATTCGCTGCGTGTTATGTTGAGTTTGTATTAACGCTTATTTTCTCTTTTATTTGTGTGTCAAGGCGAGAGTGTATAGTCATTATTTGAGGTTGCGTGTACCATCGTCGACTATATTGTCACTTTACGTCAGGAAAGATGAATTCAAACGCACTTAATTAAAAAAAAAACAATCTAATGGAATTATCTCCATTTGACACTTTATTCCCAATTGCCCTGTTGAGATGTTCATCATCATCATCATCATATCAGCCGAAAGATGTACACTGCTAGATAAAGGCCTCCCCCAAGGATTTCCACAGCAATCGGTCCTCTGCTGCCCTCATCCAGCGGCCTCCCGCGACCCTCATCAGCGCGGCCGCCACTCGAGAACTTTACTGCCCCATACGGTCATGTTGACTATAAAAATGTCATTACCACTATTTTTGTGCACAGAACTACTGGGAAACAATTCTGCTGGGTAGTTCTGTTGGGTAGTGCAGGGTATTATCTCTTTGGTCAAGTGTCTATATTGTAGACACGAAAGTCAAAAAATATCCCTAAGCAAAGTTGATGTAGTGTAGAGTCTACACATACTGCTACACAAAGATGTGTACACACATCAACTTTGCCTAGGGATATTTTGAGACTTTTCATACAAAACATGTTTTTGTGAAGAACTATATAAGTACTTACGACATAATATGTGGATTGAGATGAGCAAGTGCTATAATTAATCCTCTCAGTGCTTATAAATTAATTTAGTTTTATGTGTTTTTTTTGTGAAAACGCGCGGAAAATGAAAATTGAGTTTTTATATTGTAATAGAAGGATGCTACAGATTGTATGAAATTAGTAAAACCCATGTTTTAAAAAACTGAGAAGGTACTCGTAATAATAATACATGTCATTCTTAAAGTTTTTGTACCGCACATGTCTTAAGTAATTTTAATATAGCTTTTCAAGATACCATGTTTTGCATGAATTTTTTTTAAATATATCTAGGCAATGTTGACCAGTGTATGAGTCCATTTTCATCAGACATGTCCGTATTAACATTGGCCTTAAGTTATGTAATTTTACTGCTTATTATACAGTGTGTATCGCATAGGGTTACCGCTATTTTCATCATCATCATATCAGCTCATTAACGTCCCCACCGAGGGGCTTGAGCCTACCCTGAATTAGGGCGATCGGGAATTAGTCGACCACGCGGGCCCAGTGCGGGTGGGTCGACTTCACACACAACCTGCGAGTTTAACCGATATTCTAAGAGCATATAATACACCACATTTCATCGAAGAAAAATCCTCCATCAGGTGGTCGCATCTTTCTCCTTTCTAAATGGCAGCCATTTTATTTCATTTTTTTTAACTTTTCTTAAAAACTATGTTTCTTTTGAATTAACAGCAGTACAGATTTCAATATGGTCTCATTTAAAAGGCAATTTTTCTCTGGTGATCCACACATAAAATGACCGAAACATTTGTGGAAAAAAAAACGACAAAAAGTTTAAACAAAAAATTGCAAAATAATATTTTTTAAACCTACTGCAAAAACAAGGTCATTTACGTGTTGATTTTTCTTCTTAATCGATTGATTTTGAGCTAAGCTATAAAACGAATGGTCAGACGGGGGGCCACATAGCAGGTTGTAGTGGGAGCAACAGCGTGTCTGCAGCATGTATGCAGTCACTTTGAATAATTGTTTTAAGTAGTGTTTCAGTTAAAAATATTTGAAAATGTTAAATTGTTGTGAAATTACAATTATAGGATTGTCACAACCGCACAAGGGTTTCTTAACCATCAATTTGCATCATTGCGTAATGCGTAAGTAACTAATGGTAGATACTTTGGTGTCTTTTTATAATTACTTAGCTAAAAATCAATCGATTAAGAAGAAAAAATAAGACTTTAATGACCTCGTTTTTGCAGTAGGTTAAAAAATGAAGTTAATTTTTTTAGCATTTTGTTTTCTTAAAACTTTTTGTATTTTTTTCCTCAAATGTTTTGGTAATTTTAAATGAGGATCACCAGAGAAAGTAAACAACCTTTCAAATGAGACTATTTTGAAGTCCGTACTGCTGCTAATTTAAGAGAAAACATATTTTTCATGACCAGCCACAAAAAAAGAATTGAAAATAAAAATGGCTGCCATTTAGAGGGGAGAAGGATGCGGCTTCCTAATGGGGGTTAGTCGTCAATGAAATGTGCCGTATTACGAGTACATACATGCCCTTCAAATATCGGTAACCCTACCCGATACACACTGTATATTATGAATGGAGAAGCATCAATAGCTTGGCTCCCGACTCGACTCCGCCCGCCCATAACATTGTATTTACAGCATCAGCATGCATAAAGCAGTTTGTATTGAAGCCCGTAATGACTTTGAAGATTAGTTAGCTAACTAAGTAAAATCATAAATTGTATAGGTGTAAGTTATTGTATAGGGACGTAAAACGGTCGATAGTCATAGAATCTTGTAGTTTATTTGACTACTTGCGTAACATCATCGTTTTTATGACTTTTTTTCTGCCGCGCTAATCAAGAAGGCAGTAAGGAACAATTTTACGAAAAATGAGTTAGTTACAGATTTGGAATCCTCGCAACGAAATCTGTACGATGTTTTGATCCATATTTTGCTAGCTGTTTTCTAAGTGATACTTTTATTAATAAAGAATGCAGCAAGGGCTCTTTTTCAATAAATATTGCTTCGCAAGACCACAGTATGAATTGTTACTGCTCTTAGATTTTAGGTATTTTCATACACTTGAATTTTTTGTACTAAATAAGAGTGCAGTACAGAACCATGCTGCGGTCTTGATAAGCAAGTTTTGTTTCGAAGAAATATATGTATCACTAAACAAAAGTGTAGTGGAATACTTTACTGTCCTTTTGCTAAGAGTTGTAGTTTAATAAAATTACTAGAAGATACTTATTTATAACGCAGTAATGATCGTCACTGCATATTTACTTAGTCTCACTCAAGTTACATCATTACACTAAAGTAAACTGCAGTCAGATGACTTACTGCACCCTTTTGTAGCATTGTAGTTTTACTAAATTACGAAACGATACTTAATTGTAACAAAGTAAGAAGTGTTACTACATTTTTGGTAAGTGCCCAAAACAGTTATGATGTTCTATTTGTCTTCCAATAAGAGCAGTTATGACTCTTACTACGGTATAATTTATCAATCATATTTATATTCTAAGCGTCGGTGGCTCAACCGGTAACGACTCGGTCCATCTAACCAGAGGTACCGGGTTCAAATCTGGACGGCCAATGTACCAATGAGTTTTTCAAAAACTTACGTACATACTTACCGATTGCTTTAACGGTGAAGGAAAAACATCGTGAGGAAACCTGCACACGCCTGCGAGGAAACTCGAAGGTTGTGTGTGAAGTCGGCCAACCCGCACTGGGCCCGCGTGGTCGACTAAGGCCTAATCGCCCTGATTCAGGGTAGGCTCGAGCCCCTCGGTGGGGACGTATATGAGCTGTAATGATGATTTATATTCTATGAAAGTACAAAGAAATATTGCTCTAAAGTCAGTTTTACTGTGTAGTTTAAAACTGAGACAACTAAGAAGGCAGTAAAGCAAATAACCGTAAAGCTGAGAAAAACGCAATAATATTTTTTGACGTGAGAACGTCTTATAATTCGATAGAGCTGGCTGCACGCACGAAAAAACATGACTCATGCGTCGTTACCTCGCTCTGAGGCGTTCCGTCATGCGTCGTTACCTCGCTCTGAGGCGTTCCGTGTAAGTCTTGAAGTGCAAGCGAGAGCGCGAACGAGCGACAAAGAAGCACAATCGGCCTTTACGTTCGGCAGCGTTCGACATCCGTCTCTCTCCTACTTGAGTGAGCGATGTGTCTGTGTGAACAGCTACATGACTCATGCGTCGTTACCTCGCTCTGAGGCGTTCCGTGTAAGTCTTGAAGTGCAAGCGAGAGCGCGAACGAGCGACAAAGAAGCACAATCGGCCTTTACGTTCGGCAGCGTTCGACATCCGTCTCTCTCCTACTTGAGTGAGCGATGTGTCTGTGTGAACAGCTGCTATACTATAGTACATCTACATGTTTTGATCGAGTATCAAGTGCAGTGAAAAGTGAATGTGTTGTTCTTGTTTATAACAACGATAATTACAGCGATAAAGGTAATGATTCTGTGATATATTGTCGAATATTCGTGCTTTCATCATTAAAATGAATAGCATCGGTCCGCTAGTGCAGCGATTATAGGTTATGCTATAATTGACAAAATTAAAACAATAAGTTAACAGAACTATTTCACGATGAGTAAAAAATCGATGACTTTACTATTCAATCGAAATAATTATCGAGTGTTATTATGATTTAAAAAAATTAAAACATAAATATTAAATCTTCCATATATCACAACAACGTGTCTGAAATGACAGGTTGGACCAGCCATCCGTCAAAGGGAACATTTTCTCCTATATTAAACACATTGAGGCGGGCTTTTTAAAAACTAGATTTACGAAAATTTTAATGTTTCCAAATTTTAAATTTTAAATTTAAGATTTATAAACAATAATTTAATGATTGTTTATTCTTATAATGAATTATTTAAAAAAATTACTTTTTTATAACAAATTACAATTAAACTTGCAAAAATAATTAAGTAACTAATTGAAAAAAAAAAATTATATTATTAAAATAATGTTTATTAAAATAATATTAATAAAATAATTAAGTAACTAATTGAAAAAATTTAATTATATTATTAAAATAATATTTCCAAATTTTAAATTTTAAATGTAAGACTTATAAACAATAATTTAATGATTGTTTATTCTTATAATGAATTATATAAAAATATTACTTTTTTATAACAAATTACAATTAAATTTGCAAAAATAATTAAGTAACTAATTGAAAAAATTTAATTATATTATTAAAATAATAAAATCAAAATTTTAATTTTAACAATTGATTAGAAATTTAAACAATAAATTTTATTCAAGTATTTTGTTGTATTTTTATTGACGTGATAACGTCTTATAATTCGATGGAGCCGGCTGCACGCACGAAAAAATGCGTCGTTACCTCGCTCTGAGGCGTTCCGTGAGGCGTTCCGTTTAAGGCTTGAAGTGCAAGCGAGAGCGTGCAACGAGCGACAAAGAGGCACAATTGGCCTCCGCGTTCGGCAGCGTTCGACATCTGTCTCTCTCCTACTTGAGTGAGCGATGCGTCCGCGTGGACAGCTGCTATACAATACATTTACATGTTCTCGTCAAGTATGAAGTGCAGTGAAAAGTGAATGTGGTGTCAATTGTTTATAGCAATGATAATTGCGGCGATAAAGGTAATGATTCTTTCGATATTAGGAAACCATTCCATCAGTATTTTCTTATGACGTTGTCACGTTCAACTATCGTCAGTAAACCGACTTTACAGACAACCGATTTTTTCTTTTAACTTTTAACAGTTATAATTGATTTTTCCAAATAGGTTTTAATTTTATACATTGCTTATTGTTTGAAGTCTTCATTAATGTATCAATTATTATTGTTGGTTTATTGAATAAAACAGTAATTAAGAAAAACATGTTTTGCTTAGTAAAGTCAAGTGGCATTTCAGGCTGATTACTAAGAAAAAACGCAGTATGGGTGTACCTTTACTCCATTATTGCTTAGCAACAGTAAGTTACTGCACTATAGCTATGTAAATAGTATAACTTTTATTAGTGATTTTACTAAATTATAACAGTATCCGATGTAATTGTAGTATTTTGAATATACAAATATAAGCAAATATGAGCTTAATGCAAACATGCTAAATGCTAATGCTTGCTCTGAAAATAAAAACACTCACTCAAAGATAAATAATATAATTTTTAAAAATCAACCGTAAAGCTCAAAACGTACTTATCAAAATTCTGCTTAATTATAATCAGTCGAAATAAAAATTAAACACAATCATAATTATGTCAAAAATATGAGATCAAGAATAATTAAGTATAAGTAATAAGTATAATTAAGTTAATAGTCCTGTATCTACAAGCTGTTAATTTTATTATTTGAAAGATATTGTTAAAAGAGGACATTACGTACTAGATGTCAAAATTAATCATAATGACGAAAACGAGTAAGAAACCTTTGATTTTCTCAGGACAAAAATTTTAATTGGCAAAAATTTCTAAAATCCTACCTAAAAAACAACACCAACACAAAAGAAGTAAAATTAAATATACTTTTTTTTACCTCCGGCCTCGTGCATTAGGCTGTATGGCCACGGAGTCTTAACCTTTCTGATATAAAAATGACTGACTTGGTTGCAATGGAGTCGCGGTTTGTTACTTGGTTGCTATAGAGGAAACAGATCCGTAGGTATACGTCACTTCCGTTATGGTCTTACTTCCGTTATGGTCCAGATGTTTGACTTGGTTTGATTTATGTGATTTTAGAGACGTTTCACGTCAAAAATTCGTAAAGCCTATAAAAACATTAGTCATGCATGTGAGTAATCTTTTAATTCAGTAATAAATAGTCGTTTTTTTATCTAAGCTTTTTAAGCGAAAAGGCACTTTATTGCAGATACATAAAGACTTTTATCGATTGCAGTTTTAACGGTAAAGCTAATCTGTTCCAGCGCCTAATTTTGCATGCTACAGGTACGCACAGTTGCCGACACTAGTTCTGCGGTTAAGGTTTGACCAAATTTTTTTTTTTTTTTTTTTATCACATAAATGACATACGCGCGGGCAAAAGTTAGTGTTTTATAAGCTAATCATCCCATTCGCAACACGTCAAGAAATCCAATCAACATCAATGGATAAACCAGGTATAATGTAATACAATAATTTATATAACTGTCAGCCTTCGTTAAAAACCGCTGCATGCAGTTACTTGCAAATCTTAGGCCGGGAGCCGACAGCCAAAAAAAAAACGTTATTCATAAATACATCAAGCCAAAACCAATTATGTTTCATCGCTTGGACTATAGGACGCGTGTCGGGTTACAGAGTTTATTTGTACGTAAAATGATTTTTAATCTCCATGGTATAAGGGCGATGAGAAATGTTGTGTTATATGTATGTTTCGTGTCGTATTAATCAGTATCGGTCGGGATTAGGGTGTGGTGTCATACACAGCGAAAAAATAAAAGAAAAACGTCATACTTGAAATTGGCCTGGTTTTTCTTAGATTCTTTTTTGAATGGTATGGAACTTCTCTCCGCATAATGATATGTATTCATTTCAATCAAAATACATAATGAAAGCGACGTAAAAAAGTTTTTTTTATTTAGTTCTGGATCTTTGGTGCCAATACGACTCATAATCGGTCGTTTTTTTATAGTTTGACTTTACAGTTTGTATTTGGCGCCAATATGTATTAAGCAAAAACCTTTAAAAAGCACGTATTTTGTAAGGAGACCAATTATTTAGTTTACTATTGACTAGTTCATCATCATCATCATTTCAGCTCATATATTATGTATGTTCCCACCGAGGGGCTCGAGTCTACCCTGAATTAGGGCGATCGGGCCTTAGTTTGCCATACTTCGAAAAATGCATACTTTGTGAAAACAGCTGGCTACCTATGACGGTTTAAAAGATACAGCGCCTTAAAGATCGGACTGACGGATAGACATACAGCAAGGCGAGGTAATAGGAACTGTAATAATAAAGCATTTAAGTATACTTTAGTCAAAGTTCGAGATAAAGTGGCGGGTTATCAGATAAAGGTAGGAAGTGACATAGACTACTAATTAGCTTAACTCTACAAAGTTCCCGAAGGATCTGGATTTTTTTTTTATATAACAAATTTGGAGCGTTTGACTGCAACTCACCTGATGGTATCATCAGATACAGTCGAATATGGTACACGCAAACACAAATCATGCCTATTCACTCTTGCCTTAAAGATCTCCAAATATGAATAATAATAAAAATAAATAATAGTTTCTAGAGTAGTGAACGGATTGCGACTTGCGCACCATACACCCTCAAAAAAAGTAATATAAATGATGTATAGCAGCTAGTACTAAGATAGTACTAAGTAACAAGTCTTATCATCTTTATTCTTAGGCCAAACAGTCGATATTATATTCGCTGACAGGGAGACCACACCCCAAAGCGTAAAAGTAGTTTTTCGACCAGGAGCCGTCAGTCGATTAGTCGATTGTGGTTTATGGTATTACAACAAAAAACTAATAAGCTGTAATGTGAGGGCATCCCTATTATTATTGGCTACCTACCAAGAGGTATAAATTAATATTGCCAAAATTGTTAGACTGAAATTTTAATAAAAAATACCGGCCAAGTGCAAGTCGGACTCACGCACAAAGGGTTCCGTATCAAAACACAATGTGGATACGATACCCTACAAAAATTAACAAGTACAACAAAATAATCTAAGGACAAAATCAACTTTGTAGTTGGAAAAATGGTCTGCCTTACATCGATATACGTCACGTCGACTCTCCAACTGTAAATATAAGATTGTAACACCAATTTTAATACTTGCTCTAAGCCTATACCACACCCTGGACACACCATATAACGGGCCAGAAATGACATTTCAAAAAAGGAATGACGGAACAAACAAAATGGCGGCGAAATCCTATACCATCGACAACCAAACTGAAACCAATCTGTATCAATCAGGATGAAGTCGGAATCTAGAGAGCGGCAGGGAGTGTCCATACTGTATGTTAGTACTAATATATATACTTTGCCTGTACCTTGCAATAGATAGGCTACCTTCTCTTTGCATAAGATAGGTACCTGTTCGTATTATTATTATTATATCAGCTCATATACGTCCCCACCGAGGGGCTCGAGCCTACCCTGAATCAGGGCGATTAGGCCTTAGTCGACCACTCGGGCCCAGTGCGGGTTGGTCGACTTCACACACAACCTTCGAGTTTCTTCGCAGGCGTGTGCAGGTTTCCTCACGATGTTTTCCTCGGTAAGTATGTACGTAAGTTTTTGAAAAACTCATTGGTACATTGGCCGTCCAGATTTGAACCCGGTACCTCTGGTTAGATGGACCGAGTCGTTACCGGTTGAGCCACCGACGCTTTTTGTACGCTTTGCTTTTTGACGCGACCTGTTCGTATAAGAATTAGATATTTTTGTAGTTAAAATTATCAGCACATTCCTTCCATGTGCTCTCCTACTAAATTCATAATCATCATCCTAAAGACGTTCACTACTGCAAAAAGGCCACCTCCAAGGATTTTCACAACGACCGATCTTGCGCTACCCGCAACCAGCAGCTTTCCGCGATCTTTACCAGGTCGGTGGTCCACCTAGTGGGAGGATTTTCTAGTTGTGTCTTTCGGTGCGTCCATCTGTTCTACGAGCTATGTGCCCCGCCCAATGTCGCTTAAATTTAGCGGGTCTGTGTGCTATGTCAGTTTTCTTGGTTCTCCTACGGATCTCCTCATTACTGATTCAATCGCGTAGGGAAACTCCAAGCATAGCTACTAAATTCATCAGTTACGACGAGCTAGTCAACAATAAGCTCCAAAAAAATTAAATAATTTATTTATAAATACTTAAATATCGCCGCAAAGTCGCCTGTTTATCGGTATTCTATTGAATTCATTTCGGAAAGTGTACGCAAGAACTTACAACCTCATTCCCCCGTCTCTATTCCACCGTCGGTCAACGAGACCCAGGGAGGGGTTGCACCCCTTTGCTGTTGATGTTCCCCCTCTCCGCACGAAGCGTTACGCTTCCTCATCTATTATGCGGTCAGCGAAAGAGTGAAACTCCTTTCCTACGTCAGTGTTTCCAGATTCCTATGATTTGGAAATCTTCAAGGCAAGAATGAATAGGCATTATTTGAGTTCGCGTGTACCATCCTCGACTGCATCATCACTTACCGTCAGGTCAGTTGCACTCAAACGCATTCGAATTTTTAACAATAATAAAAAACGGGCTAAATGCGAGTTAGAACCGCAGACATAAGGTTCCGTACCATCATACTAGATGGCGCTAGTTTCTTTATGTTTGAAAAAAATACGTTTTTTGTATAGACCCCCCTTATTTTTTCACTTTTCCAAATTTTTTGTATTTGTTGTTATAGCGACAACATAAATACATGATCTGTGAAAATTTCAGCTGGCCAGCTGAAATACAGCCTGGTGGCAGTCGGACAGACGGACGGACGGACAGCGGAGTCTTAGCAATAGGGTCCCGTTTTTACCCTTTAGGTACGGAACCCTAAAAAAAGTTTAAGACTCTCGCAATAAATATTTGGTTGCTTTCATCAGTAGATACAGGTTGAGATATTAATCTCGAAAGAAAAATTGCATGCACGTCCGTTTTGTTAGTGGAACTTCAGTTAAAAATGTTAACGGGTCTCGCGATGTGTCTTGTTCTGAAGATAATTAAAATTGGCTCGCAACGAAGGTTTGTTTAAAGTGTTACATATTCAAATAAATAATTTTCGAAAAACAGTTTAAACTGTTAAGTAAAAAGTTTTTATTTGAGAAGATTTTTATTTAGACTCTTATATTATACTTCATCATATCAGCTCATATACTTCCCCACCGAGGGGCTCGAGCCTACCCTGAATTAGGGCGATCGGGCCTTAGTCGACCAGCGGGCTCAGTGCGGGTTGGTCGACTTCACACACAACCTTCGAGTTTCTTCGCAAGCGTGTGCAGGTTTCCGCACGATGTTTTCCTTCACCGCAAGAGCGTTGGATAAACGTACATATGAAATTCGAAAACACATTGGTACGTGGCAGGATTCGAACCACGACCTCCCGGACTGGAAGTAGCGGCCCTAGCTATTACACCACCGACGCTCGCACAAACATATATACATACATACAAACATTGCACGTTAAATTAAAGCTTATGTTGTTATGATGTAGGATGGTTAACGTATTTTAAATTTACTGTCATTTATTCAGTTCACTTTAAAAAAAAATTTTTTTTTATTTTATTCTGTTTTTTATTGTGTACAAATACTTATTACGTAATAAATACATATTATACAATTATTTATAGTTACCAAGGCAATACAAAGGCATTACTTATTTCTCTTGAAATTTATCTATGAAATTTCTTCCAGCAAACCCGGGAACGAGTTAGTTTCACACATATTCTGAATTCAGATTAGGTATACTTCTAAGTACCAGTAAAAACATTTATCTATACATATTACTAGCTGTTTCCCAAGGGTTTACCCGCTCAGATCCCGGTGAAAAACTTTGTGTACCTATTCTCAGACCTACCGAATATATACAGAAAATTTCGTGGAAATCCGTCCAGCCGTTTCGGTGAAGTATGGTGACTAACACTGTGACACGGGAATTTCATATATATAGATAAAACAAGGGGAATCCGCGGGAAAATACTAAAAAATATAAATATAAGCTAACCTATTCGTTTACCTACCCAACCATAGCCAACTGTCAAGTTACAAAAAACTGTTTTTAACACAAACTATCTTTGCCCACGGCTTCGTCTGCATGGGTTTTTTTTTAACCCTTAAGTTCCTACCACCTATATTGATAACGCAACTACCTGCCCGCGGTCACAGTGACTCCCGCATTAAAACCGTGTTTTTTATGTACTACGAGTCAATAATGTAACAAGCAATAAATGAAACGCATTTTAAGATTGTAATTATACTATTAAAAGGAAAAAATACCACAACATTTTTTTCTATGAATTGAAAATAACTTAAATGCAGACATACTCGTATTTCACTCAAAATAACTATCATCTTCAGATTGAGATCATTCAAAACAGAAGTTAAAAGTAGAGCAAATCTCACTTTTTCTTATTATTTATAAATATTTGAACAAAACAAATAAAAAAAAATACTTAAATTATAAACGTTTCATAAATATTTCTGAAGGTAAAGTTCTCAATTTTTCATGACAAAAAGTTTTTTTTTGCTCACTCAAGCTAAACGCGCGCACTTGTAGCCTCGCCGAGCACTTTCGCGATACTTACCGACGAGTAGAAAATGTACATAGACGCACATCAACGCACGTAGCCATTTAACCAAAAAATTCAAATTTAAAAATTCGCCGGGGTCACGGTGACCGCAGGCAGGAAGTTAAGGGTTAATGACAGTTATCGATGAGGCACGGTGCCCAAGCAAATTTACCTATGTGTCAATCCAGTGCTTGATTTAAATACCTGTACGTACCAAATTTCATCCAAATTCGTTCAGCTGTTTAAGCTAAAATTGAAACAACTAACGAGTTATAAAATCAGTGTGATCATCATCATATCAGCCACAAATCGTCCACTGCTGGACAAAGGCCTACCCCAAGGATTTCCACGACGACCGGTCCTGCGCTGCCCGCATCCATCGGTTTCCCGCGAACTTCACCAGGTCATCGGTCCACCGCGTGTGTTTCCGGTGCGCGGTCGCCACTCAAGAACTTTACTGCCCCATCGGCCATCTGTTCTACGAGCTATGTGCCCTGCCCACTGCCACTTCAGTTTATCGATTCTGTGAGCTATGTCGGATACTTTAGTTCTCCTGCGGATCTCCTCGTTTCTGATTCGATCACGCAGATAAACTCCGAGCATAGCACGCTCCATTGCCCTTTGGGTGACCTTGAGCCTTCTTATGAGGCCCATAGTAAGCGACCATGTCTCAGTTCCGTAAGTCATCACTGGCAACACACACTGGTCAAAGACCTTAGTCTTGAGACACTGCGGTGAAATCAGTGTGATACGATTTTATAAATATCTAGAAAATGATGTTTGATGTTTATTTTATGTGATTATTTGTTTGAAAGGATATCAGTGGCGCCCAAGTGGCGCCAATATTTATGATGTGCTAATCACTATAGACTGGCTTTTGGATGTAGGCACACTTATACAGGATGTGTTAGATACGACATGAAGGAAACGTATAAAGAAAGTAGGGATGGTTACTGCTAGTCATGTTAATGTATTTTTAGGGTTGCGTACACCGTGACAGGTGACCAATGGGACCCTATTACTAAGCCTCCGCTGCCTGTCTGTCCGTCTGTAAGCGAGCTGTATTTCACGAACAGTAATAAGTACACAGTTGAAATTTTCATAGATTATGTATGTCTATTGTCGCTATAACAACAAATACTCAAAATAAGAAAAGTGAAAAATATGGGGATCTCCATACAAAAAAAAACTGTTTTTTTATTGGTCTTTAGAAGTATTTAGCTCTGTCGTAAAAAAGGTAATACATGCAAGCGTAAAACTAGGTGTGATTATAGTGCTAATACTAAAGTTAAATGTCCAAGTGTGAGTCGTACCCGCGCTAAGGAGTCCGAACTGAATGACAAAAACATCATAATATTTTAGTCACTCGCGTTGATGTTTTTTGTTGGTAATGTGAACAGGTATCATTGTCCATATGCTATGTAGTTGTGTGGAGATGTGTGGTGGTACGGAACCCTCGGAGTGCTAGTCCAACTGGCACTTGGCCGGTTTTTTTTTTACATCTTATGTTTGTATATTTTAAAGAAAAACCTAAAGTAAATTATTTGTCTTTCCTTCTCTGTCGCAATTTTTAACTTGTCATCCTGCTTAGAAAACAGAGCGGGAGCTAGGCTTATACCTGTTTGGTTTACGATAAAGTTAGTTATGATAAGTTTAATTTTATTGTCGTTCACGTGATTTTATACAAAAGATATGTCGGCCATTTTTTGTTTATTTCTAATCAGTAATTTAAAAAACGAAACGTATAAGCCTAGCTTTAGTTCTGAATGACAACCTATCAAAAATTGGTCCAAATCGGTTAATATTTAAGAGGTGAAAATCGTTAACGCCGTTTCTATGAAAAGTCGCAGCTTCACAATGATTTTATGCAAAAATGCTTTCGTATGTACGTGTGTCCGGCAGATGTCCAGTTGTCCTTCTCTACAGTTAGCATTTCTCAACCGATTCTCGAGAAATTTAGTTAGCAGGTTCGATAATAATATTATGATTTTATTGACGATTCAGCTTTTGTAAATTTGTCAAAACCTACAATGAAAAAAAACATTACATACTCACTTTGTATTATCATAACAAATATTTGTATTGAAAAAAAAATTACACATGAAAATACATATTTGTCATAACTAGAGTTGAAAGTAACAGTGTAGACCTATATTTGGGTTTCTTTTCTATCGAGCCAAAACTGCTCAATCGTGTTTCTAATAGCTTTTGACTATAAGGAACTTAATAAAAATAACTAAATAAATAAATAACTAAATATTTTAACCGCCTCCGTAGCTCAGAGGCAAAGTTCACTGGCTTAACACAGCGGGTCGCGGGTTCGATTCCCGGCGGGGTCACCTTGTAAGACTCGGTTTGGTTGGTGGTAGGGCATTTTCTAAGCCCGCCTGGCTAGCTACCACCATCTTATCTAAGTCTTGCCGCCAAACATCAGTGTTAAAAAAACATTGATGTGTTCCGGCATGAAGATAAGATAGCCAGTTCTCCATCGCGTTGGGGAATATTGGCAAGCCCGCTTCCATCTTCGGCATCATCGTCACTTACCATCTGGTGAGATGATGCCAAGAGCTTACCAATAAAGAATAATAAAAAAAATATATAGGGGTATAACCATAATAGGGGTATAAAACGTAAAAAATATCGTATATTTCAGCCATTTCGAAAAACGAGGTCTACAGCTAACAAAGATGTCATTCAATCGGAAATTATTTGAACACCCTTTATCACACGCTAAAACCATAGACGCCGCATACTAATGAGATACCCGTGCCTCTCTTCCTGCTCACGCCCTGTATAAATATTTTTTTAGGTTCGGCTTTGGAGACCCGACTATCGATAAGCAAGGAGGTTCGCAGTTCACACATTTCTTTAAATAACATGTTTTTAGTTTCAAGCGACGATGGAGTGAATGTGAAATCAACGATTTTTGAAGTGAAAACTCCGTGAGGCGCGTTGGGTATTTTTTGAGACGGAAAAAAAAACCATTGAACTCGCGACACTGTAATGTAACGTAATCTACACTGTACCAGGAAAACTCGGAGGGTCAAAACTTATAAAACTGTATAAAGTTTTCACTTCTGTCGGCACTCCCTGAATGGTTAGGTTACGCATTTTTTTTGTAAATGGCATTTTCATGTTTTTACCCGACGGAGCCAAAAGAAAGGTTATGTTTTTCGAGTGTACGTATATATGTGGATTTATTTCTTTTTATGCGTCTGCGCCAGAAGGAACAACCATGAGTTTTGTTTTTCGAGTGTAGGTACGTATTTCTGTATGTATGTATGTATGTATATTTTTTTATTTAGCACGCTCTATAGCCTAAACAGTTTGATAGATTTTGGAGTGTGAGGTGTCGTTAGATTCTTCTTGATCCTGTGAGTGACATAGAATACATTTTACCCGACTGGCCAAAAAGGGTGGTTAAGTTTTTATTCAGTCGGGTTTTTAATTAATTCGTGTAGAAAAGTAATTTGTTTTTTTTTTTATGATCTTTGACGACTTGTAAAGCTATTAACAAAGTCACACCAATGCAATAATATTAAAGTACAGCGTGCACAATTATTATTAGACACCGTGCTACCGATCCCTTGTACCAGAACCAGATAAGGGCCACACCAGAGTTCTGGGAAAAGCAACCACCTACAGGTTATCGATAATGGAATCCGATAGCTGAGGTGACTGACGATTAGCCGGAAGCTAATCTGTGGGTCCTGCAGTAGATTAACTACGATTTTATTGGGTTCCAACGGAAAGTGCCAACCCTATAGATTGCTGACCGTTTCGTCTGTATTTCACAAACCGTAATAGACTAATATATATACTGTGGTAATAGGTAGACAGTTGAAATTTTTACAGAGTATGTATTTGACTGACTCGTTGGCTCCGTGGTTACTGCTCTTGACTGCTGATTCGAGAGTTGTGGGTTCGATCCCCACCCAGGGCAAACATTTGTGTGATGAGCAGATTTATTTGCTCTGTGTCTGGGTGTTAAATATCTATATATGTATGTATTTAAATGTATGTAAGTATGTATATCAGTCTGTGGTTCCCATATCACAGGGAATCCTACATTGGGGCCAGATGACCATGTGTGATTTGTCCCAGAATATTTATTTATATTCTATTGCCGCTAAAACAAAAGATAATATAACAAAATAATATAAAAACCTTACCGCTTACCTAAATACGTAAAAAAACCTTACATATATTTAGCTCATATACGTCCCCACCGAGGGGCTCGAGCCTACCCTGAATTAGGGCGATCGGGCCTTAGTATTACTAATATATTTAAATATATCTAATATATACATAATATATTACTTACCTACTTTTATAAAAACATGAAAATGCCATTCACAAAAAAAAACGTAACCTAACCACTCCGGGAGTGTCGACAGAAGTGAAAACTTTTAACAGTTTTATAAGTTTTGACCCTCCGAGTGTTCCTGGCGAACGACTAGGTTGACAAATTTTTGACCTTGCGAGTGTTCCTGGTAAGGTGTCGGTGTCAGTAACGGGTGTCGCGAGTTAAATGGTTTTAATAATTAAAGGGTCATCGTACAAAAAACGTGATTTTTGACGTGAAACTTATTTAGGCGCGTTGGGCATTGTTTGAGATGGGAATTGAATTCGCGACACTGTAACGTAACCGGCAACTTGCCAGGAACACTCGCAGGGTCAAAACTTTGTCAACCTAGTCGTTCGCCAGGAAAACTTATAAAACTGTAAAAAAGTTTTCACTTCTCTCGGCACTCCCGGAGTGGTTAGGTTTTTACTAGTACGATGCTACGGAACCCTTCGTGTGCGAATCAGGCTCGCACTTGGCCGTTTTTATTTTTATTTACTTTCCAGGTAGATTGACCACACTAATACCGGATGTTGTAAGGAGTGTTCTTAGTTCAGTACAACCTGCGTGGTAGCATCTATTTTGTTTACTCACAATGGTAAGTGACGATGATGCCGAAGATGGAAGCGGGCTTACCAAAAATGGGGAACTGGCTATGTTATCTTAAAGCCGGAACACATCTATGCTGTTAACATTGATGTTTGGCGGCAATACTTAGATAAGATGGTGGTAGCAAGCCAGGTGGGCTTAGAAAATGCCCTTCACCAACCAAACCGATTCTTACAGAGTAAGTATATATATCGATATATTCAATATAGTTATATTCAATATCTCCGCCGGGATTCGAACCTTCGACCTCCTGATGCGAAGCTAATGGACTTAACCATTACGTCACGGAGGTGGTTAAAATTATAAAGGTTAACAAACGATAAACACTCGTCATTACTTGAATGGGTTAAAATGTGAGCATGTAATGTGGCATTTGTTTCGTTCGGTTTCTGCTTAGCAAGGCAAGTAAAGCCGTTGCTAGACGACAGTCTTTAAGTCGCGTCAGTTAGAGGGTTGATAGGCGTTTTGAAAAGTTCACAGGGTGGGTCTCCACTAACCCTTCTACCACCACCAAGTGTTCAGGGTGTACTGTAAATTGCGTAGTCAATCGCCTCGACAACGGAAAAAACATAAAAGCGACGCATTGGTAACTTTGGTCGCAGGAATTTCGATTTTCTCAGCAATGAAGTAAGTATATTATTCAGTGTTTTTTTTTTTTTTTTTTGTTTATCATAATATCAGTCATAAACTTCCCCACCGAGGCGCTCAAGCCTAACCTTAATTAGGGCTAACATTACAGGTCTTAGTCGGGCACGCGGACCCAGTGCGGGTTGATCAACCTATTCTGTGTTATTTATTTTCTAATATATCAGCTCATATACGTCCCCAACGAGGGGCTCGAGCCTACCCTGAATTAGGGCGATCGGACCTTAGTCGACCACGCGGGCCCAGTGCGGGTTGATCAACCTATTCAGTGTTATTCATTTTCTAATATATCAGCTCATATACGTCCCCACCGAGGGGCTCGAACCTACCCTGAATTAGGGCGATCGGGCCTTAGTCGACCACGCGGGCCCAGTGCGGGTTGATCAACCTATTCAGTGTTATTCATTTTCTAATATATCAGCTCATATACGTCCCCACCGTGGGGCTCAAGCCTACCCTGAATTAGGGCGATCGGACCTTAGTCGACCACGCGGGCCCAGTGCGGGTTGGTCGACTTCCCACACAACCTTCGAATTTCTAATAAATGCTAGTAAACATACAAAAAGTTTTTTTATATAGTTCCGCTTGTGTCCCGCTCTGACGAAGAAAATAAATGGTCACGTTATTCATAACTAGAGTTGAAAGTAACGGTGTAGACCTATGTTTGGGTTTTCTTTTCTATCGAGCCAAAACTGCCTAATCGTATTTCTAATAGCTTTTAGCTTTAAGGAACATCATCAACAATAAGGGTATTTTTTTCAACTTGGGGTTTTCTCTCGTTAAGGAGTAATTGACGTGAAATTAACAAAAAAAAAACCTGTAAGGTAATATTACCGCCTTAAAATCTCAAGTAATCATGTTTCATTTAACCATCACAATACCTCTTTGAAGGAACAAAAGGAAAGGAAAGCCTGACTAAAAATTGTAAAGTTCTTCTTCTTCTTTTATCTTAGTAGTTTTTTTTTCCCTTCTGGACTGCGGTGGAGGGGAGGAGGTGAATCCATTTATGCATACACAGTAGCAGCCCTGCGCCTATATGCATACATACCCGTTATATACATAAGGTATATATGAATAAATAAGCACAGGCCCAAGACCACACTACCACATAAGACACCCCTAAACTTTTGCAGCATAGGCCACCTTAAAAGTATATCGGAGCGACCCCCCCCCCCCCCCTAGGGAGAGGGGGGGGGTGCGAAAATATCACGCTAAGGGAACAGCGTGGAGAGCTCCATCTTAGTAGTTATCATGTGTATAGTTTTATAGTTATCAGACAGTCGCTTCACGCGGGTCAATAAACCATCTGTGCGCTAGGGTACTAATATATATACTGTGGCTAGGGTACGTAGTAACTAATTAGTAATCTGTGGCTAGGGATTGGGGTGCTAACACCTTGCAGAAGTAACTAGTATCTCGTCTGTGCTTGCAGTTAGTGGCAGATGAGATACTAGTTACTTCGTAACAGATAATGTACTTCCTTATTACTTGTAAAACATAAATACCTATACGCGTTTATTTACCTACTCCTTTCCAATTTCAGACAATACATGGAAACATGGGTACTAAGGCGCTCGAATTAGCGGTTATAACTGCGTACACAGGCGGCGTGCGAATTGTTGGCAGCGACTTTACGGCGCTAAGGTTGAGTCATGAAAATGAAAGTAAAAGTTTTACCCAGCTTGCGAGAGCCGGCCCGAGCGGGCCGGTAAGCGTAGGTATATTTTTCGGTAGGTATAAGCGAGTGTCGGGACACTGTCAGTGGGCTGCTTATTGATACCCGGAAGAAAGTACGAACACGTGGGCTGGCGTCAACATAGGTGTTGTGTTCGCGGATTGTCAATGTGTATTTTTTTTTCAATTTCGATGTGTCAGGGGATGAAATCAACATTTTCTTTTGTTAAACAATATAAAGGTATGTTCGGAATGTCCCTACGCGATCGAATCCGAAATGAGGAGATCCGTAGGAGAACCAGAGTAGCCGACATAGCTCACAGAATCGCTAAACTGAAGTCGCAGTGGGCAGGGAACATAGCTCGTAGAACATATGGCCTTTGGGGCAGTAAAGTTCTCAAGTGGTGACTGCGCACCGGAAGACGTAGCGTAGGAAATTCTCCGACGCAGTAGACCGACGACATGGTGAAGGTCACAGGAAGCCGCTGGATACAAGCAGCGCAGGATCGGGCGTCGTGGAAATCCTTGGTGGAGGCCTTTGTCCAGCAGTGGAAGTCTTTAGGCTGATATGATGATGACGATGAAACAATAAATACAGTGTAAACTCTATATAGCGACACTCAAGGGACCGGGTATTTTGTGATTTTATTAAGAGTTTTCGTGAAATTAGCGTCAAAGTAAACCAACAGCCAGAAAATTTTGACGTTTCAAAGAGTGAATCGTTATATCGAGTGACGTTTTACAGAGTTTACACAGTATATTGAAATTATATTGAGTCATGTATTTCTATTTTGTTGCTTAGCATTACTTTAATTTTTATCGTATTGCATCGATAGGAGCGTGAAGCGCCACTATGTCTTTTCATAAGGCCAGTAAGTGCGACAGAGCGCGCTATACGTGGCGTCCCGCTCCTACATTTTTTTGCCCAGTGTACAGAGAGTGTTTGATAACACTTTAGTAGTACGGTCCCGTCTAACAAGACGTCACCCTCAGATCAAAAAAAAGTTCAAATAGGTCTATAAAGGTAAAGGCAATGTGAAGTCAATCAAAACTACTCCAAATACACAGTGCACGTACACATGGACATCAAAACTGGAGTAATTTTACTAGATAGTACTTGCTAAAACGTCGTCGAACGCACACACGCACACACACCGATACCATAGTAAAAACTCCAACTACACTGTGCACGTACACATGGACATTAAAACTGGAGTAGTTCTACTCTATCACAGTATATATATTAGTACTAACGTAACTCTATATTACTTGCTAAAACGTCTTCGAACGCACACACGCACACACACACCGATACCATAGTAAAAAGAGAGATAGTAAGTTATCTTTATACAATGGTACATGGTGCGGTTGGTATGTGTGCGCATCAGTAGGCACGCACGCACACTACAATAATAAAAACCACTTTTTTCCTTTTACTAAAGAACTCGTTTTTATTATTTTAAAAAATGCCCAACGCGTCTAAAGAAGTTTTCACAATTTAAAAAATTATCTCTCTTTTTGGACAGTCAGCTAAAATGTATCCTATGTCACTCTCAGGGGACAACTCGCACTCCAAAATGCATGAAGCAATAAGGCTACAGGCTCAGCCAAAGAAACAGACATACATACATACATCCGAAAAATATTACCCTCCTTTTTTGGCATTCGTTTAAGGAAGGATCCAAAAGTAAATACAAAGGGAATTCTAGTTTCCTTGAGCATACTGAAGTTTTGGATTTTGTCGCTGGAGCAAACAATGCTTCTTCCAAAGTTTCATCCCTCTTCTGAAACGGGAAACGCGGAAAATGGTCTGGATTTATCAGGCTGGAGAATAACCCTTTATAAAATTAAATTAAATATAACGTAGCGTAGGCAGGTCTTCCACATCTCCATGTGAAGACGACGACATGAGAAGCCGCTAAATGTGGGCACCGCAGGACTGGTCCTCGTGGAAGTCCTTGGGGGAGGCCTTTGTCCAACAGTGGACGTCTTTCGGCTGATATGATGATGATGATCAAACATCAGTGTTAACAACATTGATGTGTTCCGGCTTGAAGATAAGATAGCCACATGTCCATTGCGTTGGGAAATCTTGGTAAGCCCGCTTCCATCTTCGGCATCATCGTCACTTACCATCAGGTGAGATGATGCCAAGGGCTTTCCAATAGGGGAAATCAGACTGTTGATCTTATTATAACGAGTAAAAATGTTCAGTAATCCATTTTACTGCTTACATTAATAGTAGGGATGTAACGATATGTAATTCTGCCGATACGATGTCGATACCGATTATTGTAGTAAATAATCGGCGAAACCGATACCGATATCGGTGTTTTAGTAGATAATAAATCAATCTTATTAAATGCATAAAAGTTACGATTCACCATATCAGCTCATATACGTCCCCACCGAGAGGCTCGAGCCTACTCTGAATTAGGGCGATCGGGCCTTAGTCGACCATCACGCGGGCGCAGTGCGGATTGGTCGACTTCACACACAACCTGCGAGTTTCTTGGCAGGCGTATGCAGGTTTCCTTACGATGTTTTTCCTTCACCGTAAGAGTGTTGGATAAACATATATATGAAATCTAAATTCGAAATTACATTGGTATTCGATTCGAACCACAACCTCCCGTACATATGGCGGCGGTCCCAGCTGTTACGCCACCGAAGCCGTGTATCGCATAAAAGTTACAAGCAACAATATTTAATGGATAATCGACTTTGTGAAGTGTGAAAACCGAGAGAGAATAATAAACACATAAATTAATAAAAAGCCAAATCTAAATTCAAAGAAACATTTATTTAGGTAAGTACTTAATTTAAATATTATCACGCAATCAAAGTGGTGATTAAGTCCTTACACAAAATAATCAAATAAACTGATACGAGTACATGAAGTCCGTAATTAAAGTTTACTTTAGGGTCGGTTCGTTTCGCGCACTTTTCGAACTGTTTAATATATTTTTTTTATAAATAACAATTTATTTCTTCCCACAAACATATTCATAAGATACAGTATGAAAAAAATATTTATTGTACAAAGATATGTTGGTGGGAGACTGGCGCCTAAAGTTAGATGTAAATATTGTAGTATAGGTCACCCAGGTCGATATATCGGTATTGGAATCGAGATAGTTACATCCCTAATTAATAGCGTCAAAAGAATGAAAGAAGTACGGGTAAGTTCATAATAACCTCGCGAATCCGACTTGATTTGAGCTGCCCTTTCCAGAGGCGTATTTAAGAATCCGTCGCTCCGGGCACAAAAAAAAAACCGCCCCTTTAGGTGACAAAAAACCGGCCAAGTTCGAGTCGTAGTTGCGCGCTAAGGGTTCCGTACTGCCACACGATAAACGTCAACCTAGTAGTGGTTCGTCACCCTTATTACCGCTAGTCCGACTCACACTTGGCTAGTATTATTATTTTTCGGTGAACCAAACGGATCCCTAAAAAAATTCCACTACGATTTTTTCTACCTCCAGCCGCCCCTCCACCTCTTGCCGCCCCGGGCAAAGTAAATACGCCTCTGGCCCTTTCACTTTGCCATAAAAATTTCGCCGGCATCAGTTGGCAACCTTATATCTTGCCGTAATCTGGGTGTGGTTTAAATTAAATTAAACGAAAACAATCTTTGTTAAGAGTGGCATTGGGACATTAGCATGTTCCGTTTACCTACCTATCCTACAGGCTGTAACAAAATTGGTATAGAACTGGAGCTTCTACTCATTATACTGAACAACTTTTTGAAGCGAAACTTCTTGATAGACGGGGGTATTAGGATTTTTTCTGTCACGAAAACCGTTACGGCCGCGTGGAGGGGTAGACATGGGGCAGACAGAGAAAGACTGGCGGCGGCTTCCACTTGTCTGTTGAAGTTTCACTTCTACTATGTGTCCCAGCACACATTTAGATTTTTTTTCAGGTTTCGCGAAACACATAATCAAGTGCGATTTTCTTTTAATTGTTGCTGTGGTATAAAGTGGAACCGAGCGGTAATGGTGGAATCTTATGAAGGCACCTTGGATTCCAACATTTACGAGTATAACAACAGAATATTAGAGAATCTTGAAAACCTCGTCGATGAATACCACTGTCGGAATCAAAAAGAATTTTTGTTCAACAAGATGGCGCTCCACCTCACAACAGCCGCAGTACGCGTTCTACTTTGAACCGACAGTTTGGTGATCAATGGATAGGAACACATGGTCCTATTTCTTGGCCAGCGCGCAGTCCAGATCTGACGCCTCTAGATTTCTTTTTGTGGGGCTACCTGAAAACTGAGGTTTACAAAAAGCAATACAATAGTGTTCAAGAACTTAAAGTCTCACTAACCACAATTTTTTATGGAATTCATCCAAATAAATTGTCAGCAGCCACTGGGTCGGTACAGAAACGAATCAATTTATGTATTCGTCAAAATGGCGGTCACTTCGAGCACTTGATATCGTAGGGCAAGAAACAGCAAGATTTTAAATAAGACCATCAATTTATGTTAGTTAATAAATAAAACTGGCCAAGTGCAAGTTGAATTCGCGTGGAGAGGGTTCCGTACAATACAAAATATCACATTTTAAATCCTTATAGTAAGTTGCGAGTTATTTTTTTTATTATTAAAAAAATTGAGTGTGTTTGGCTGCACCTCACCTGATGGTAAGTGCCGATGCAGCCGAGGATGTAACACGCAAGCTCAAAAAGTGACTACCTACTCTCGTCTTGAAGATTCCTAAATTTTACGAATCGGGGAATACAGACGCCGGAAGGTAATTCCACCCCTTGGTCGTTCACATGATGAACGAAGAAGCAAAACGCTTCGTGTGTAAAGGTGGAACATTGACGACAAAGGGGTGGAACCGCCCTCCGCACCTGGTCGTCCGATGATGAAATGGAGAGGGGGAATGATGTCGTGAAGCTTCAGGACACACTCTCCGAAATAAATCCTGTGGAACACCGATAGACAGGCGACTTTGTGGAGATGCTCGAGGCTTTGGAGCCTGTTTGATACATGTTCCTCGTCGCCAATGAGTCTCCTAGCGCGTCGGTCGATAGATTATAAGGCATATAGCTGGTAACGAGCCGATCCGTCCCACAAGTAAGAGAAGTACTCCATACAGTTAACTACTACTAGCGCAATCTGGTGGTGTTTTAGTGAACTTCTTTTTTTTTAATAAAAATTTTGGTGCGTTTGGCTGCACCTCACCTGATGGTAAGTGCCGATGCAGCCGAGGATGTAACACGCAAGCTCAAAAAAGAGCCTATTCACTGTCGTCTTCAAGATTCCTAAATTATACGAATCGGGGAATACAGACGCCGGCAGGGAATTCCACGCCTTGCCCGTTCGCATAATGAACGAAGAAGCAAAACGCTTCGTGCGTAAAGGTGGAACATCAACGACAAAGGGGTGGAATCGCCCCCCGCACCTGGTCATTCTATGACGAAATGAAGAGAGGGAATGAGGTCGTGAAGCTTCAGGACAAACTTTCCGAAATGAATCCTGTAGAACACCGATAGACTATTTTCTATTATGACTAGAATTATTTTCCGTAGGTGAACGTATTACATTGAGTTTACCACTTTTTTTTAATTGATAGAATTCTTATAGGTTTTCCTGTAATCTACAAGCAATGAACTATGTTTTGTATTTTTTTCAAAATTTAGTACTACTTAGTGTTACTTTTTTACAGTAGTTTCGAAGAAAAGGGGGGGGAATGGTAAATTTTCGTCTTCTTTAATTAATAAAATGATATTTTATATTTGACTTTGGCATTGTCCGGAACCCTCACCACACGAGTTCAACTCGCACTTGGCCGGTTTTATTTTTGTACGGAACCTAAAAAAGAAAATTAATACGCCTTCTTTTTGATATGTGTAAAGTTCTACGTGATCATTTGTCTTTTATTTTATTTTTTGTATTTCAGTTACACAAACTCTTTACAAAATGTAAGGGAAAAGTTTTTTTGCAATATGTGACTTTTTGAGTACTGCAACGATGGTTGGTCCCATAGAAGTTTTTGATCAGTATTAGAAACAGGATCGATTGGCATTAAGCATTTTTTTTGTGTAAAATGGCTATTTTCTAGCTAACTGTATTTTTTTTTTAAATCTGTGAATGGGGATCAAAATTCCAAAAAAAATTATCCTAAGACTATTTTCGTGTAGCTGCAACGGATAAAGTACTTCCTCTTAATGCCCCGCTGGAAGTTTCCACCCTGTATATAGGTAACATTTACCTATGTAAAATGAGTAACGGGTTTTTAAAGAAGTCGCTAAACTCTCGCAACTTAGCACAGCCCCTAAAATTCCCATATGGACAGTCCCGTTGCACAAAACGTAGAGTATATCACGCTCAAACTTATTAACTGCAGCCTCTCACTTGCTTCATTCGATGCTCGCATGTTGAAGTGCATGAAATATAAATTCGCTTTAACTACTCATTGGTCATTAACAGTACATAAATATGTCATACTTCGAAGGGACTTTTTTGTTTTATTTCAAAAATAAATCTGAAATCGTTGTAGGGTATTGAGGATCAGGAGAATGAACAGGCTTTGATTAGTTTGATCTCAAGGATTTTTACTTCGGCAGTTTTCTAGTTGTTTAGTGACGTTTAAAAAGTATTTACTCAAACACGACACGTAATATTCGCTGAACATTTTTAATAAATAAAACAGGAAACACGTCAAAATCCACAAAAATCCTTACTTAATATTATAAATGTGAAAACGTGTTTGTTTGTATGTTTGTTACCTTTTCACGCTTCAACGCCTTGACCAATCTTAATGAAATTTGGCATGTAGGTAGCCTGTGTGACGAGGAAGGACATAAGGTACTTTTTATCCCGTGAAAACAGCATAGCCCGATGCAGTTCCTGAGGGAACTGAAAAAATACAATTTTTTGGTTAATTTCTTTAACATCGCACCGGAACAATGGATTTTGTGATTTTTTGCACAGAAATGGTTGAGGGGGTGGCAAATGACATATTTACTAATAAGCATATCCTAACATAGTTCCCGAGGGATCTGGAGAAAATTCACGTCCGCGCTCGCGAGCCGCTTGCGGCTCGCGCTCCACGCACCCTCTAAGACAGTCATAAAAACGATGTCCACGCGGGCGAAGCCGCGGGCAAAAGCAAGTATTAAAATAAAACCACGAGCCGGTATTGTAAGTGGGCATGGAATTTCATTAGTGGACAGTAGTATTTTTTTTATTGCAACAATCTCACAGGGGCACAGAACACAAATCTCATACATCCAAGTGAGAAAACCATAGTCCGGAAGTAAATAAAAGCTCCTTGGTCTGAGGTCCGCTGGCTGCTTTTTTCAAATTTTGAATGGACCGGCTGTCAGAGCGGCGACGGCGGCGCTGTGATTAAAAAAGTAAATTGGTAGAAAAGCAAAAGTGTCCACGGTGTTCCCTACTCTTTGATCACGGTTTTAAATATTTAGTGTACTTTACTTAAAATTATGTTAATTATTGTTTTAATTTCCTTGCTTTCTTTGAGAAAAACACTGTACAGTCCGCGGCGGGAACGGCAATTGATGGATTCGTATTATTAAAGGCCTCATTTGCGGTTCGGCCTTTAAGGCCTTAAGATGGGTCAATTGGCAATATTTGATTCAAATTATTGAAACAATGTGAAAAGCTATCATCATGGAAAAAATATATAATATACATAGAGTAATAAAAATCGATTTAATTTAATACAATTTTACAAATATTACCACTTTTGATGTACCATTCGGGAAAACAGACCGATGGTTCCGGAGGGAAAATAATATACTGTAGACCCTGTTTTTGGCAATAATTGCAAAATTTCTCGAAAACGAATAGTTAATTTTGAATGAAACCAACACACAAAAATCGGTGAACTTAAGACCTTTCATTTTAATTGAACTTATTTTCGAAAGTGATGAAAAGTAATAAAAACATGTGAAAATCGATAATTAGGCGTTCGGTTTCAATGTAACAGCCGCGTTGAAGCCCGCATTGATTTGAACTTAAAATGAATAGACTTACGTTCCATATTATTGAAACACGTATCAACCTGCTCGGGTTGAGTAACCTTAGCGCCTTAAACTCTACTTATCCAGCAATCGCTTACTTTACCGCCCTCGTCAGTAATGTATATTTATTATTACGCTTGATTAAAAATATCTGAGACTGACTTATATTGATGTCATAAAAAGTATGTTTTGAGGTAGCAAAACAGAATTTTTATGACATTTACTTAACTAGGCTTAGATATAAGGTCATACTAAGCTGTCATTATTTTTATATCATGGCTTTTACTTAAGGGGCTACCCCTAGCTAAGTTACGCTGTCTTTAGTTAAAAAATAATTACTCGCTGAGTGGGTACATATTTTAACGAAAATTTTCAACGATGAAAATGAAGAATAGGTATTTATTAAGAAAATATCATCATCATCAGCTCATATTACGTCCCCACCGTGGGTTTCGAGCCTAACCAAAATTAGGGCGATCGGGCCTTAGTCGACCACGTAGGCCCGTGCAGGTTGGTCGACTTCACACACAACCTTCGAGTTTCTGCGCAGGCGTGTGCAGGTTTCCTCATGATGTTTTCCTTCACCGTAAGAGCATCAGATAAACATACTTATGAGATCGAAATGGCAGCATTCGAGCCACGACCTCCCGGACAGGAGGTAGCACCCCTATCTACTAAGCCAGTGACGTCTTTATTACAATAATATTTGATAGGTAATTTATATTCAACTAACCTAATGAATAGTACCCAAAGTGGTATACCCATCTTTTTGTGCTAGAAGGCAACGGCCAAGTAGCGCCAGCTAGCAAGAATTAAAAAAAATATTTTTCTCCCTTACAAAGATAATTTAATGAATAAAGTCTCCATGGAGATCAGTGTGCAGAGTGGAAGTGGCCATGTTTTGAGCTCAGGCGACGCGCTGCGCGAGAGATATGCGTTCCGACGACCTCTCTCGCTTTGTGCGATATTATGTCCAGTGCTAGGGTTGCTACTTGCCTGATAGTATTTTTTATTGTAATTTAGAAGATTGCAAAACGTTGACCAATAGTAAGTGCCTAAAGTCGCCTACAAACATATGTTACACGAAGGCAACGGCATACGCAACGGCATAAGGCAACGGTTACACCACCAAGGCAAAGTATATATGTATATTAGTACTAACATACAGTATGGACACTCCCTGCCGCTCTCTAGATTGCGACCTCACCCCCTCGTCACCTGGATTGATACAGATTGGTTACAGTTTGGTTGTTGAACGTATAGGATTACGCCGCCATTTTGCTTGTTCCGTCATTCCTTTTTTGAAATGTCATTTCAGGCCCGTTGTATGAAGTGTCCGGGTGTGACTAGGGGAATACTTAGATATCAGTGCTTTGCCAACATTTGAAGACTCAGATAAATGTATCATATTATGACAACAAAAGTGCTGGCAGATAGCTCCTCCCGCTGGAATGGAACACGATTCGTGGCGGCAGGAACAGAACGAGCCACCACCAAATGGGATAATATAAGTGGGAGATAATAAAATTCGCAATTTTTCTCTTCAGCCGTGCTCTATTGCAGAGTACCGGGACAAGCAACTTGGCGGCAAGACCTACCGTAACTGTTCCTTGTCTTCACCTTATGGTGTTGGCAGGAATAGCGGCCCTCACTTTATGACCTAGTTGTCGGTGAGTGGGGACGCTATATCATAAACCTGGTAGTTTAGCGTATCTGGTAGATACACGAGAGGGAATTGTCCGAATGACGATCGTAGTTGTGATGATGGTGACTTGTGAGAGGCAGTTACCATACCCCGGACACTTCATATTACACGGACGAGATATGACATTTCTAGAAACAAATGACGAAACAAAAAAAAAACACGGCGAAATCATTTACGTTCGAGTACCAAAGTAGTTTATCCGTTATCGTTTATCTGTCGCTCTTACGGTGAAGGAAAACATCGTGAGGAAACCTGCACATGCCTGTGAAGAAACTCGAAAGTTGTGTGCGCTGGGCCTGCGTGGTCAACTAAGGCCCGATCACCCTTATTCAGGGTAGGCTCGAGCCCCTCGGTGGGAACGTATATGAGCTGATATGATGATGACGAAACTAGTATTCATCTGTATCAATCTGAGTAATAATTATATACTTTACAGGTATATACTGCCACCACTTCTTAGTTAGGGTAGCAGTTCGCGCAAGTCCAGTCCATCCGTGTCGCTTTTAGAAGCATTTTTTTTGGATTTTACTCCTTTAGAATTGATTCATATACTATAGAGCCCGATATGAAATATACATATATGAGGGGTGAAATCGAGTGTTGATCGGTAAACGCTTTACAATTACTTTTATTGTTATTACTTTTTTTCAGTCACGAGGGCTAAGAAAACATGGCCATGCCGCTTAATACGAAGCCGTAGGGTGAAACCCGGAGCGCTCCCTGAGAGGGCGGAGGACAAACTCCTGTCGCGCGTGGGAACTGACACGCACACTTTTTATAAAATGGTGTAGTGTGTAGCTAACTTTGAAATATTTAGTGTGTAGCTACTTTAATTACATCCCAGCAATTTACTAAAATGAAAGATAAATCAGATTATCTAAGATTGTAGATTAGTCATGTAGGAGTTAAGCTATGTATAATTTCTAGTTTATAAGGTAGATAGTTTTTAGTACAATTATCATTAATATTTAGAGAGTTGTAGTATTGACTTGATACAACAGGGATGACGATAGCATCAGAAATAAATTACGAACTCTTGATCACTAAATTGCCCTCCTACTTAAACTTCGGAAAACCTTACTCGTTTTGTTTTCCGCCAAGTCTTCGATTTTAAATTCACCAAAATCACTAAACGAGTACATAAATGACGCTGCAATACTATGACGTCACGCCTAGGTATTTCAAAAGTTTTTAGAACAAAATGTCGTTTCTGACAGATGATAAAAAGTTAATCAGATGACTAACATTCCTCATCCCTATTATATAATACACTAGCTGTTTCCCGCGGCTTCACCCGCGTGGACCACGTTTCTATGACTTTTCGAGGGTGCGCAGTGCGCGAGCCGCAAGCGGCTCGCGAGGGTGGTAAAAAGTAGCCTATGTCTTAATCCAGGTCCTAATCTGTCTACCTACCAAATTTCAGCCAAATCCGTTCAGTAGTTTTTGCGGGAAAGCGTAACAGACAGACAGAGTTACTTTCGCCTTTATAATATTAATATTAGTAGGGATTATAACACATATCTATCAAAAGAAGCTGTCGTTTTCATGGGAGAAGCCACATTACAATGGATCCAGGAATCTTGGGTTGTAGATTTCACTTGATCGGACCTCTTTAAGTAGAGAATTTATACCAATGTTTTTTTATTTATTTTAATTATAATCATTTCATGCATGTGGCAACCCTACCACAGGTAGTGGCTACCCGTGTACCTACCGCTTGTTTCCGCACTCTTGTTTTTATTTTACTCCACATAATAATATTTTAAACATCTTTTTTCTCGTTCTTATCTGTTTTCGGCGTAGGTTTTTTATTAAAGCATTAAATGTATAGGTTGTATAAGACCTGCAATCTTTTTTCGCGTTATTTCGTTATTAGCTTTATAAAAGTACCTTTTCAGTACAGCCGACGTGGGTTGTCGAGAATTATATAAAATGTTTATTATTTTCGCCAAGTTTGAGCTGACAAGCGTACCTACCTACGTTAATTAAGAATTAAGGCCAATTGCGAGTCTGACTGGCACACGAAAGGTTCCGTACCATCGTACAAAAATACGTTTCTGTGTGTTAGTGCAGTATTACGATGTGGCTTACAGTAGCGCAACGCCTTTGCGCACTAGGCAGGTACTAGTCCATACTAGCCTGTAGTCTGTCCCCTGCCGCCCGCTGCCTTCAAGTACCCTTCCGTTGCTCTGCGTAAGTACATTCGTTGCGCTACTGTAAGCCGCTGTATTATAATATGTGATGTTAGTCTACCGTTACTTTTTTTAATTTTACTTTATTTTCATTATTTGTTATTAAAGCGGCAATAGAAATAGACACTCTGTGAAAATTTCATTTTCTTGTTCATGAGTTACAGCCCGCTGACAGACAGACGAACGGACGGACATCAGAGGCTTAGTAATAGGATCCTTTTGGCACCGTTAGGGTACGGAACCTTAAAAAAAGCGGAATTCAACACTACAGCGTTCGGTTTAACAGATTGTTTAATTAGCATTACCTGCACTAGGCCCGCGTGGTCGACTCAGGCCCGATCGCCCTAATTCAGGGTAGGCTCGAGCCCCTCGGTGGGGACGTATATATGAGCTGATGTTCATGATAGTTACAGGGTAGGCTCGAGCTCCTCGGTGGGGACATGTATGAGCTGATATGATTATATTACCTATACTTACTAAAGAAAACTAAACATTTTATATAGAAACTTTTGTTTATTTATTTATGGCCTGAATAACATTAGGAATTAATAAAAAATTAAACCCTGACTGTATAAACACTTAACCTCTCTTTTTTGGCCAGTCAGGTAAAAGTGCATCCTTTGTCACTCACACGGGATCAAGACGAATGTAACGACACCTCGCACTCCAAAACCCATCAAGCCGTTTAGGCTACAGAGCGTGCAAAAAAAAAACGAGACCTACAGTACTCGCATATGATGTGTAACAAATCACTGTTACACATTTCCGTCCCATTTCACGAAATCACTCCCACAAATTGCAGGAAAGCGAGAGCAAAGCTCATTCGTCAGATCGAATAGCGCGCGCTTTCGCAACTTCCTGTTACACATTTCCGTCCCATGTTACACATTTCCGTCCCATTTCACGAAATCACTCCCAAAAATTGCAGGAAAGCGAGAGCAAAGATGTTACACATCAAAAAATATACATACATACACTCAAAAAACATAACCGTGTTTCTGGCGCAGTCGCGTAAAAATTAAACAATTTCTATGGAAACCTCTGTTTATTTAATTGGGGATCCGAATAACTTTATGAATTAATAAAAAATTAAAAACCCTACTCTGTCAAAAACTTAACCCCCTCTTTTTTGGTCAGTCGGGTATAAATGTATGTGACATACTCACTCGATCAAGACGAATCTAAAGACACCTCGCAAAATCCATCAAGCCGTTAAGGCTTCAGAGCGTGCCAAGCGCCAAAATATATATATATATATATATATATATATATATATATATATTATGTCACCGGGATATTGTGAAAACCGCGATATTACCATCTTACTAGTTAGATTATAATATAACGGTAAATTGTGAATCGGATCACAATATCACGGCCTATGCTTGTACCTCCGAATAAAATCGATGATTTCTTCTGCTGCGAAGCATTCTGCTACCCGGATGGGGGAGCCTTTGACTGATAAATCAATCAAAACTGACCGAACCCGCTTCGCGAGCTCATTTATTTAGTGTACTTCACTTCGCTTAGTGTTATTGAAATGTCACTAGTGAGTTTAGAATGTCACTAGTGAAATTGTAAACAATATGTTACAGTTCACAATCTTTCAGCAGTTCACAATCTCGCGAAACAAATCCCGTTAGATTATAATCTAACGGAATTTACAATCTTACGGTGCAATCGAAAAAAAATAACCCTTGATTTGGCGCAGTCGGGTAAAAGCAACAAACAAATTAACTGAAACAAAGCTTGTTAACGTGCAGTTATTATAATGCATAACTTAAAACTGTGACCGGCTCTGAATGTAGTTTCAAGGCTGATTTTAACAGCGTCTCCTTAAATGGTACTTAGTCAATTTAATGAACGGTTTCAAGAAAAAATCAGCTGACGGCAACTACCAAAGGAACTTGTTAATTTTATGCTTCTGCTTTCAATGATATCCTTACTTAATTTAATAAATGTGAAAATGTGTTTGTTTGTTTGTTACGTATTTTTACGCTTCAATACCTCAACCAAGCAATTAGCAATTCTGTGAGCAATGTCGGTTACTTTGGTTCTCCGGCGGATCTCCTCGTTTCTGATTCGATCACTCGGAGAAACTCCGAGCATAGCACCCTCCATTGCCCTTTGGGTGTCCTTGAGCATTCTTATGAGGCCCAGAGTAAACGACCATGTCTCAGTTCCGTATGTCATCACTGGCAACACACAATGGTCGAAGACTTTGGTCTTAAGACACTGCGGTATCTGAGACGTGACACACTGATATACTGGGCGGCAAACATCTTGAACATTTTCCTTGAGACAAAACTCATGCGAACGACCAAGGAGTGGAATTCCCTTCCGGCGTCTGTAATCCCCGATTCGTATAATTTAGGAATCTTCAAGACAAGAGTGAATAGGCACTATTTGAGCTTGCGTATTACATCCTCGGCTGCATCGGCACTTACCATCAGGTGAGGTGCAGTCAAACGCACTAAAATGTTTTATAATAAAAAAAAATAGTGCACAGACAGGGAGCAACGTTTCTCTGCTCACTTGGCACGAGGTGGTACAGTCGGCTGGGAGTTCAGAGCGACGGGGAAAGGAAGCGTCGGACTATCCGGGCAATGTCGAGGAAGACTGCCTCGGAGTTTCAGCCGCCTTAGGTGACGTTCAAGGTCGGCTCAAAAGAAGCCCTTTCACGAATAGGCCTACGAGGATGATTTAGTTAGTACATATTAAAATTTACTTACTTAATATTATTTTATACATAATACAAGTTAACAGAAGTTAACAGAATCGCTGAACGTGGACGTTTTTCGGCTGATAAGATGACAAGTAACAAAATCAAAGTAATGGCCACACCTTTAACAAATTGGGTTAATGAATAATTACATTCCGCAATCGCAATCTCTCACGAAAAATTCAACAACAGTCACAGTTAGAATCCACCCTGTTTTAATATTTTGTTATACATTACAAATGCTTCGAAGATGTAAGTATCTTCGACCTATAGATATTAATATGTCTTTACCTTGTATTTTCCTTTTCTATATCACTCTTTATTTTATAAATAGCACTTGTAGGACACCTAAGCCACCCGTTGAAAAAACTCAACAACAGTTACAGTTATAATTTGTGATCCACCTTGTTTTAATATTTTGTTATACATTACTAATGCTTCGGTGTTGTAAGTATCTTCGACCTGTAGATATCAATATGTGTTTATCTTCGCCTCTCCTCTTCTATATCATTCTTCACTTTTTTATTTTTTATATGGTAGTTGTAGGACACCTAAGCTGCTCGTTGAAAAAAAAGAAATCCTCCACTACGATCCGAACTCAAACATCCGTCGACATAAGTAAAGCTTTCCGTAGATAGGCTACTGCGGCTATATGAGAGTAACTGAAATAGTCTATCCCAAGGCAACCGATGACATCGTCGTCAACAAAAGACGCGAGCGTTCCAAAGTCAGGGATCAGGGTAAACATTAATTTGGCACCAAATCTATGTGATGTGCTATCCAATCCAGGAAAGGGCTAACTGGCGTTATCAACCCCACAGCATATGAATAAGGCTCCTTATTTGGTCTACCTTGACAGTCTATAGCAGGTCCTAAAGAGTTGAGCCCCACTATTTTATCTCCTTGCAAAAGAGGCCCTCCTGAGTCACCGGGGCATACAGCAGTTTGTACTTCACAAGGTGGTGCCAAACAAATCGCCGGGTTTATTCTGTTCCTTGTTATTTCTTCACACTTATTGATCATTACGTCCATAACCTGCAATGGTTTCTGAAAGACGTAAGTATGATGTATCATTTGCTGATTGTTTATTGTCATGTTCATATCGCCGAACCCTACGATTTTTGCTTCCAAGCCAATCAAAGTTGTATAGTCAACAGCGCTTATTCCTCCATAGCTAGCTATTCTGATTGTTTCAGTTTTAGCTAAAGCTATATCATTCATTAGCACTGGTTCTTTTGAGTAAGCATGGTGGGTGACAAATTTAAGAATATCACTTGTATGGTTTAACACATCATTTACTTCGCCGTATCTGATGAGTCCTCTGCCGCGAACTTTTGTGTCGTTAATATCTTTGATCATTTTTAATTTATCAAGCATACCTTCAGCGCAATGCGCCGCCGTAAGGGACCACTGAGGAGCGACTTGAGCACATGTGCAAATGTGAAAAGGTTTTATAATCTCAGCATTTCGTTCTGGCACTGAATAGTTTATGTGAAATTCCATACGTACAATATAAGGAAACTCGCTTATTGGAGAATCTATTCCATTTAGAACGCGCAAATCTGATTTCCTTTGAGGAAAGTCGTACTTTTTGTGTCTATAACGACGAGAAAGCTTGGTCTTGGCATGACTGAATAGCAAAAATGCAATGAATATCTTGAAATTCAATAGCATTATCCAGAAACTAAATATTTTTTACAACATTTGTAAATGTTTTATTTATTGATAGGTTGATTTTATTTTAATATTTACTGTGTTTTATTAAAGTTTTATTTCAATAAAACGATAAAAAATAAATTGAAAGCCACGCTGTGTATATTTTCTCGCGTCGTGAAGCCTTTGCCTTCTGTCGTAGTCGGTCATACAAAAGTCGACAATAAATGTTATGCTTACTTAGTAGCAAAGAATGTACCACGAGGTCCCCCCCCTCTCCCTAGGGGGGGTGCGTCGCTCCGATGTACCTTAACGGTGGCCCTGCTGCCAAAGTTTAGGGGGTGTCTTAGCAGGTAGTGTGGTCTTGGGCCTGTGCATATTTATTTATATATACCTTATGTATATAACGGGTATGTATGCATATAGGCGCAGGGCTGTGAGCCCCACATTACCAGTGCAGCTGGCTGCTACTGTGTATGCGTAAATGCATTCATCTCCTCCCCTCCACCGCAGTCCAGGAAAAAAAAAGTACCACGAGGGCAATTAATTTTCATAGAAATAGGGGGGCCCAAACGGTAATATTTTTTTTAATCAAGAAAAGTTAACTGATATTCCGAGGCTCTGCAATAAAGTAGGCAAGGTTCTAACCTAAGCACGCACTTCGTACTTATAATGATAAAAAAACCACACGGGGAGTGCCGAAAGAAGTGAAAACTTTTTACAGTTTTATAAGTTTTGACCTTCCAAGTGTTCCTGGCGAACGATTGGGTTGACAAAGTTTTGACCCTGCGAGTGTTCCTGGTAAGGTATCGGTGTTGGTTACGGTTACAGTGTTGCGAGTTCTATGGTTTTTGCCCATCTCAAATTGCCCAACGCGACTAAAGGAGTTTTCACTTCAAAAATTAGCTGTCAATTTGCTCTTTGTATGAAAATGACTAAGAAAAATTAGGAGACCTGAATTCATTACAAATAATTACATTACTCACGGAAACGTAATAAATAACGCCCCTCGAAAACATAACGGCCATTGGAGTAGTAAAGTTTTTGAGAGACGACCGCGCACCGGAAGACGTAGCTTGGACTTGGAGGGCAATGGCTGCCCCTGGGTTGCTTAATAAAAGTATGTATTACCACCAAATCAAACTTATTCCGATTTCTATTGGAATAATGAACTACCGCGTACTGTACGCCATATACAGTTATAGTAATATAACGAGTATCTTCAAAAACGTTATAGCCATTTTTGAATAAAAGTGTTTTTTAACTATGATGGCAACCCTAAATAATCAAAATAAGGGAAATTTCAAATAAAAAAATAACGCCTGGATACATAAAAATAATATTGCCGTAACCCAAAATTCACCCTATCCGTCCAGTACTTTGGGAAGTAGAGCACCGGACGGACGTACATGCACACATACTCACACACACTTTTTGTTTTTTAGACTCTATAAGTGTAAGACAATCGATCCCCATCAAAACTCCGATTTTTTTGCCATCATAATACCCTCTTCACTTCTTCGTCACTCGAAAGTAAAAAGAACAAATTAAAAGATGGTAAAAAAAACAAATCGAAAATAAACAAAAACGATGACTTCGTCACAATACCTCACAATCTACAGGGTATTTGACAGTGTTTAAAATAAATAAAAAAAAATTATTCACTAAATAGCATTTCTCATACAAAAGCATAAAAACTTATTAACTTATTTTAATCCAATTTCAATTTTATATTTATCAAAATCACTAAAATAGTTCGTTAAAGACAATGACGTCACAAGCTTTTCAGAACAAAATGTCGTTTTTGACAGTTGATAAAAAGTAAATCAATTGACTAGCAGTCAAATACCGTATTGTTTGCATTCGTTTAACCTATTAGGTAATTGTTTCTTGATAGCAAGTTAATAGACTGTTAAAGACTTAATCTGGCAGTTATTTTTACTACACAATTAGAGTTTAATAGTTTTAGGAAGGTACTAAAACGGAAAGACTCATTTGCATAGGTCAAGTCGATGTGATGGGAGAATCTCGAGAAAGCCCTTCAAGATTGTCATAGAATAAGTAAGTCGTTAATTATTCAGATGGTCAATGTGTAGTTTTTTTTTAGCTATTCGTGGTAGTTAATCTGTTAGTTTGTGACAAAACTTTGAAGATAAATCAGAACTACTTCCCGGTTTACGATTGAGCTGAAATTTTACATACACGTTAAGTTTTGCGAACGATTGCATGTTTAGATAAATGATGTCATTCTAAATCCAATATGGAGGACTCCCAAACATAGCAGATCAGTAATTTTTTTATGCACCCCCATGCTATGGAAATGAAATGAACCTAAAAGTTTTAGATATTTCGAAAATTATTTTTTATTCACAATTGGTAGCCCTTGGAATCATCTCACCTAATGGTAAGTGACGATGATTTCAAAGAGGTAAGCGGGCCTATCAAGATTCCCCAACGTACTGGGGATCTGGCTTCTTATCTTAAGCCGGAAAACATTATCATTGATGTTTGGCGTAAAGGCTTAGATGAGATGGTCAGGCGGGTTTAGGGCCTGGCCCCAGCTACCAGTGGCGCGAATTGCGACGTGAACCGCGGCGCGGCCTGGATCCAGCTAGCCAGTATCCAGGCGACCAAAGCTCAGTCTGCCAGTGTTGCCACCTTAGAGGTTTTTCTACTAAAACTGGTGGTTTGAACCTTTTTTACTGAAGGGTAAAATTTCAATATTTTCATACAAAATGAGTGAATCAAGTGGCTTTAGGAGCTTCATCTATTGGAATTGCAAAAACTTTTTCATACAAAATGAGTAAAACTGGTGGCTTTAGGAACTTCATCTAGTGGGATTGCAAAAACTTTTTCATACAAAATGAGTAAATCTAGTGGCTTTAGGAGCTTCATCTAGTGGAACTGCAAAAACTTTTTCATACAAATAGAGTAAATCTAGTGGCTTAAGGATCTATATCTAGTGGGATTGCAAAAACTTTTTCATACAAAATGAGTAAATCTGGTGGTTGTAAGATATCTAGTTAGTGGTTTTACTAAAACTTGGTTGGCAACACTGCAGTCAGCAGAGCGGCGCCCGTGGCGGCAGGCGGTGGACGTATTCGCCGCGGTCGCGTATTCGAGCTGTGGCATACTACCCTCAATCATCGCAGCACCGCCAGAAGCTGTAGTCGGGCCCTTAGAAAATGTTCTTCCAAAAATCAAACCGAGTCTTAAGGCTAGGCATTAATTCAATACAATTTAATGCAATATATTTATTCAAAATAGGTGCAAATTACACTCTTTCTGATAGTCATAAAATAATAATATCAATATCATTTGTGAAGAATCACGAAATAAACAGTAATTAGTTAATAACGTCAAAATTTAATCCTTGTTATAAACCAGATTATGTCCTTAGAACATGAAAACATTATGACACAAAAAGTTATACATAAAAATCATTGAATGCATACAAGATTAGACCAGTTCACACGGACGGCACCCGGTCACGAGTATAACGCGAGAGTCAGCCATCGCTCCCATCAACCATATAAGAGGGAAAGGAACGACCCGGCTCCCGATGCGCCACCATCCGCGCGAGCGTGCACCACTCATGTCAATGCTAAGATAAAAATATTTATTGATTGGAACAGTTTACGTGTAAAGAGTAAAGAAAATAACCACACTTTTGCACTTTCGCAATGTTTTTTCGTTTCAATTAAAAACTACAATTAATTTTTTTTCAATCCAACTGGCATATTGAAGTGTGTGTTTAGACTAATCGACTAAGAAAATTTAGAGTTACTAAATCGGTCTGATTAGCCTCTAGAATGCAAATCTTTGTTTTAAAAAAAACCGACTTCTATCGCAACAACTTAGTGCATTATTATTTTTGGTTTTTATTAATTTTCCAATAAATTACCACACCGATTTTGATAAAATTTATATGGGACTACACGGGAAGCACTAGCTATCAAATAAAAAAGAATCATAAAAATCGGTTTCCCAGTCAAAAGTTCTGAGGTAACACACATAAAAAAAACATAGGTACAGTCGCATTGAGAACCTCCTCCTTTTTGGAAGTCGATTGAAAAGAGGTTTCTTTGATATATTTTATTCTGTTATAAAAGTTAACGAATCGTGTTTCTGTAACTGACAAAATGAAGTCATTGAAAAGAAGAATCAGATAAGAAAATATCACTTTCATCTGTTTTGTTATTGTTGAGAAAAATCGAGAACCCAGCGACCATAGTTTCCAAAGCGTCGCCTTTACAAAGTTAGATACCGCTAAAAATCAACAAGCTCACTCCTGATATTCCTCCTCCCTGCCCAGGTGTCCATGATGGATTTTCTCCTGCTATAACAAAGAGAAACAAAAAAACTGACTTAAAGCACACCCTGGACACTTCATACAACGGGCCAGAAATGACATTTCAAACTACGAATGATGGAACAAATAAAATGGCGGCGAAATCCTATACGTTCGACAACCAAAACTGTAACCAATCTGAATCAATCTAGGAGACGAGGGGGTGAGGTAGCAATCTAGAGAGCGGCAGGGAGTGTCCATACAGTATGGTAATACTAATATATATACTTTGCTTAAAGTCAAAGTGGGTATAGAAAAAAAAACCGGCCAAGTGAGACTCGGGGTCACACAAACAGGGTTCCGCACCAAAAAAATATCTACCAACAGAACAAGACCTCTGAGTACATACTTTAATATAGGTAAATAGGAGTCTACTGATTCTGGACTTTAGGAATTACATTTCTCCGATGGGAACGAAAGGAATTAAACATTTTATCATTTTTTTTCTGTTATCTATACATTCAACCTCATATATTGTGTTTTTTCAAGGCCTAGTAGTTTCGGAAAACGTAGCGTAGGCCGGCCTCCCACGCGGTGGACCGATGACCTGGTGAAGATCGCAGGAAGCCGAGGGATGCGGGAAGCGCAAGACCGGTCTACAAACTTTTGCGTTTATTATTATTATTATTATCTTTATTTGTCAGACAACATGGTCCATTTTTTTTAGTAACACAAACGTCTTATTACACTAATGTTAGTAGAACACAGAATAAAATAATACAGTAACAGAGAATAAAAGTTAAAAAACCCTTCCACACTCCATGCGCTTATAATATTACGAAGGTTTTGGAAGCGTTTCACTCATCTCTTACCAGTAAATCTGTCAGTTAATTTTCTTTAACTATTACATATTTATATAAGTAAAAAAACCAGCCAAGTGCGAGTCAGACTCGCACGTGTAGGGTTCCCAACCATCCTACAAGATTTAACACAAAAAAATCAGCTTTTTTGTCCCCTTTTTTATTTTTTGTTATTTCGTTTTTGGTTTTTATAGCGGCAATAGAATGTCCATTCTTCAATTTCCTACCTATTACAGCACGTAATAAACAGCCCGCTGACAGACAGGCGAACTTAGTAATAGGGTCCCGTTAGCACCCTTTATATGGAACCCTAAAAAGCAGATATATAGGTAAGTATAGGTCTTGATAAAGTATGAAAAAAATCTCACTGATGGGCTATAAATTTACTTATAACTTTCAAATAACTGTTATTAAATTGCGTCGGTGGCGTCACGGTTACAGCCGCTACCTCCTGTCCGGGAGGCCGTGGTTCGAATCCTGCCACGTACCAATGTGTTTTCGATTTCATATGTACGTTTATACAACGCTCTTACGGTGAAGGAAAACATCGTGAGGTTACCTTGCACAAGCCTACGAAGATACTCAAAGGTTGTGTGTGAAGTCGACCAACCCGCACTGGGCCCGCCCTAATTCAGGGTAGGCCCGAGCCCCTCGGTGGGGACGTATATGAGCTGATAAGATGAACTGTTAATAAAATAGAATAGATTTAAATTATCTGTACTTATACAAACAATCATGTATTTTAAAGGTAAATTTAGTAAATTTTGTTAAATTCTTACTTAGAGTTACTTTAAATAAAGCAAATGTTCGTATTACAACAGTTCTGTTTAACATTTTCCATTTTAATCTTTCTATAACATAGTAAGTAAGCTCATATTTGAATTTAACGACAAAATTATGCAAAATTTACTCCGACACAGTCGGCTGATGTCTTCTCTTAAAGGCGATCTTGATTATGTAGTTTAGTTTGCCTAGATAATTTGCTGAAAAAGCATCCTTACTATCCTCACTATATGACATAGCTCAGCTGCCCAATTTCGAAACACAGTAACTGACAATTCTCAGATTTTTTTAAATTTTCCTTATAGAAAAAAAGTTTTGCTCGCTAAATTGTTAAAAAAATAACTTCAAATACTCAAAATACTTCAATAAAAATATCTATCAGAAAAAATACTTCAAACTAAGTAATAAAAGTAATAGTCGCGTCGGTGGCGTAACGGCTAGGGCCGCCGCCTCCTGTCCGTGAGGTCGTGGTTCGAATCCTGCCACGTACCAATGTGATTTCGAATTTAGATTTCATATGTACTTTTATTCGACGCTCTTACGTTGAAGGAAAACATCGTGAGGAAACCTACACACGCCTGCGGAGAAACTCGCAGGTTGTGTGTGTAGTCGACCAACCCGCACTGGGCCCGCGTGGTAGACTAAGGCCCCATCGCCCTAATTTAGGGTAGGCTCGAGCCCCTCGGTGGGGACGTATATGAGCTGATATGATGATGATGATGAAAAGTAATTAAAAAATGCAATAATACAAAAAAAAAATCTAGTATATTATACAAAAGTTTGCAGTAATCGTGTTTTAAAATGGGGCAGCCGAGCTGTCGGTGAGTGGGGACGCTATATCATAAACCTGGTAGTTTAACGTATCTGGTAGATAAACGAGAGGGGTATCCTTAATAATATTTTAAATGGGAAAATGTGTTTGTTTGTTTGTTACCTTTTCACGCTTCAACACCTTGACCAATCTTGATGAAATTTGGCTTGCTGGTAGCCTATGTCATGGAGAAGGACATAGGCTACTTTTTATCTCGGGAAAATAGCATAGTTCTTGATGAAATTTTGCATGCAGGTAGCCTGTGTCATGGGGAAGGACATATGCTACTTTTTATCCCGGGAAAATAGCATAATCCGATGCAGTTCCTGAGGGAACTGAAAAATTCTCTTTATAGGTTAATTTCCTTAACATCGCAACGGAACAATGGATTGTTGTGATTTTTTGCACAAAGATGGTTGAGAAGGTGGGAAGTGGCACAATTTACTAATTAGCATATTTTGAAATAGTTCCCGAGGGATCTGGGGAAAACTTACTTCCACGCTCACGCACGTCGGCGTCGCATCGGAGCAACGGATTTTTTTCAATTTGGCATCATCTCTCCTGGTTTATCAGATTTTTTTTATAGAATTGTTTGAGGGAGTGGGAATTGACATAGACTGCTAGTCAGAATAGCAGAATACTTTTTGAAAACTCACGTTCACGCTAGCGGCTCGTACACCACTTACCCTCAGAGACAGTCATAAAAACTATGTCCACGCACACGAAGCCGCGCGCAAAACCTAGTTAATAATAAGAATGCTTACTTATTACCCGACCGCGGTTTAAGGTATTATAGGTAGGTTTATAGGTAGGAGACGTCAGCTAAGAACAGATTTTGCGACAGGTTTAAAGGCTTACGTTTATATGAAAGTCCTATGTTTTTGCTGCTAGAGAGATAAAGCTCAGTTATTCTGGTAAAAAAAATGAAAAAAATAAATGGAGCGAAAAACAAAATTACACAGTGACGGATTAAGGTGGTCAAAACAAGTAAGTAAATTTCTCAAATTCCCACGTCAAAGTAATAAAGCAGGAAGTTGCGCGCAAAAGCGATGTCTAGGCGGGCGAAGCTGCGCAGGCGGCTCGCGATCATTTTTTTTAGCCTAGCTTTGTTGATCCTGAAGTTCCATTCTAAATATTGGTAAATTTTCAAGCTATTGCATAGCTTTTATCGCGGGCTTTGAGCGCGGCGACCGAATCAAGAAATTCCGTAACGAAAAAAACCCAACACTACCGCGTTCTAAAAAAACTTACAGTGCCATCTATTAGCGATTTGCGGTACTAAAAGGACAGTCAATTTTACTGGCTCGGCCGAGCGTGACGTAAAGTTACCGCGTTTTAAAAAAACTTACAGTGCCATCTATTAGCGATTTGCGGTACTAAAAGGACTTTGTCAATTTTACTGGTGTAACTTTCTTAGTGTTAAAAGTTGATAAAAAATGCTATGCAATAGCTTTACCGCGGCAGTCCCCGAGTGCCACACATCTTTTTTTTAACCTAGCTTTGTTGATTCTGAAGGTCTATTCTAAATATTGGTAAAATATTTTTTTTTTAAATAAGATTAATAGTTTCAGAGATTACTTCTTACACTTACCAATATTAAACTTACAATAGAATCGCTTAAATTAGGCGGTAGTGGACGGGGCACAGCTCGTAGAACAGATGGCTTTGGGGTAGTAAAGTTGCACCGGAAAACGTAGCGTAGTCAGACCTCTTACTCGGTGGACCGACGACCTGGTGAACGGATGCGGGCAGTGCAGGACCGGTCGTCGTGGAAATCCTTGGGGTAGGCCTTTGTCCAGATGGACATCTTTCGGCTAATAATCCGAACTTACATACTGTTTTTTAAATTTACAATTGATAAGCCCTTGGCATCATCTCACCTGATGGTAAGTGTCGATGATAACGAAGACGGGAGCGGGCTTACCAAGATTCCCCAACGCAATGGGGAACTGGCTATCTTATCTTCAATCCGGAACTAATCAACTGATGTTTGGCGACAGGACTTAGATAAGATGGTGGTAGCTAGCCAGGCGGGCTTAGAAAATGCCCTTCTACCAACCAAACCGAGACAAAGTTAGACTCCGCCGGGAATCGCACCCGCGACCTCCTGATGTGAAGGTAATGGCCTTAACCATTATGCCACGGAGGTGGTTATAAACTTACTTACAAACTTTTACTCTTTACACTTATAATAAACTAGCTGTTTCCCGCGGTTTCACCCGCGTGGACAACGTTTCTATGACTTTCCGAGGGTGCGCAGTGCGCGAGCCGCAAGCGGCTCGCGAGCGTGGTAAAAAGTAGCCTATGTCTTAATCCGGGTCTTAATCTGTCTACCTACCAAATTTCAGCCAAATCCGTTCAGTAGTTTTTGCGGGAAAGCGTAACAGACAGACAGAGTTACTTTCGCATTTATAATATTAGTAGGGATATATTAACGCTCATTCATTTACTGATCAATCACAATGACACGTACTCTCTCTGATAGTTCAACTTTATAGTTTACTTGCTTTTGCCCGCGGCTTCGCCCGCGCGGACATCGTTTTTATGACTGTCTTTGAGAGTGAGTCCCACCCCCTCAACCCCTTTGTGCAAAAAATTACAACAATCCATTGTTCCGTTGCGATGTTAAAGAATTTAAACAAAAATACTTTTTTTTCAGTTCCTCAGGAACTGCATCGGGCTATGCCATTTTTACGGTACAAAATATGTCCTTCCCAGTAGCACAGTCTCCCTGTATGCCAAATTTCATCAAGATTGGTCAAGGTGTTGAAGCGTGAAAAGGTAACAAACAAATAAACAAACACATTTTCACATTTATAATATTAGTAAGCATAAGGATTTATATGATCCTTCTTATTACAAATTCGTGTGGAATGCGCGCGCTTTCTTTATTTCAGTTTTTGTTTCCTTTTTAATCCTACTCAAGTCCAGCCAGTCAATGGCTGGGATCACCGGGGCTTTCAACCTCCTTTCTTGAAGCTCTTTTGAGCGAAGTGTGAGATTGCTTTTATTTCCATTGTACGAACACTTTATTTTTCGTGAGACGTATATTATTATTAAGTCGACTGTTGTCGATGTATCCGCGGAACCCGTTTCGAGATGGCGATGGCGGCTGTGTGAGCCGTGACCTTTAGTGCTGGGCTATGGATACATTCGATGCCTATATCGATGATTCCTTTTATAGAGCTTCTTATACTCCATATGTGATTCAGACATTATGCTTAGCAAATTTTGAGCAAGGAATGTTTTTGTTTGTGAATTTCTTACTTCCAAAATGCTTAAAATTGACAATTGAGTATTATCATAAAAAGAATATAAAATTCTTACTTATGTTATCAACGTGAAAATGTGTTTGTTTTTTTGTTTGTTACTTCTTCAAGCTTCAACACCTCAACCAATATTGACGAAATTTGGCATGCACGTAGCCTATGTCATGAAAAAGGATAAAGGCTACTTTTTATCCCATTAAAATAGCATAGTTCGGTACCTACAGTGCCTGAGAAAACTGACAAAAGCCTTTCTTTTCGGTTAATTTCTTTAACATCGCAACGAAGCAACAGAGAAGGTTAAAGGGGTTGTAAATGACATAGACTACTAATCAGCATAGTCTGAGATCATTCCCGAGGGATCTGGTGAAAACTAATATCCAGGCCCGCGCACGTCGGCTTCACAAAGGAGCAACGAATAGACGTAATTTTTTATATAGAAATAGTTAAGATGGTGGGAAGTGACAAACACTGCTAATCATAATAGCTCTATATAGTTCTCGAGGGATATGGAGTAAATGAATATCTACACTCGCAAGCCGCTTGCGCACCACTCACCCTTAAGGCGAGGCATTGATTTGAACAGTTATCTTTCTCATTTTATTTACGTGTAAAGAGTAGTAAAGAAAATAACCACACTTTTGCACTTTTTCAATTTTATTTCGTTTTAATTAAAAACTACATTTAATTTTAAAAATCCAACTGTCATACTGAAGTGTATGTTTATGTGTATGACAAAGAAAATTTAGAGCTACAAAATAGTCTAACTTGCCAGTAGAATGCAAATCTATGATTTAAAAGAGGTTTTTTTTGATAAAAAAAATCTGTTATAAAAGTTAACAAATTGTATTGTACAGCTGTAAAATTAAGACATTGAAATGAAGAATCAGGTTACAAAATATCACTTTCATAAGTTTTGTATTTGCTGAGAAAAATCGAGATCCCTGCGACCAAAGTTTCCAATGCGTCGTTTTAAAGTCAGTCATGAAAACGATGCCTACGCAGGCGAAGCCGCGGGCAAAACCTAATAAATCAACAATGTTTTATTTTTATGGTTTTATTTTTATGTAGGGAGGTACCTAGTGTAAGAATAATTTCGATACTCTAGCATGATCATTATGTACAATGATGATTTTTTTTATTAATTTTCATGCTGCAGACTTCGAATCAAATGACTAATGTAAAAAAGCAGCGCGTTCATACTAAAAACTTAATTATTTCGATTAAATTAACATTATATGAAAAAAATAACTAATGGCAAATCAAGATTGATTACAAAACGTTATAATCTATATTCAGAAATCAAATTCTCCTGCGTCAAGAAAAGTTGTTCCGGATGTGACTTATTAAATTTTAAACCCGAGCGAAGAAGCATCTACTACAAAATCTTAAGTCTACTTATCAGTTTACAAATTTTCATCGATTCAGCAGATTAAAAACCATCAATATCATTTTTTTTTAATTATCGATAGTTAAACAAGCAATTCGTGAACTTGTTCTCATCACTAAGGCGCGTCACTTTCGTGTTTCATCTTTACACCTTCCATCCCTGATGCACCTCGCGATCATCCGTCCTTTTCCTTATTCATGTCTCTCTGTCACTCACATCCTGATCTTGATTATCAGATTTTACTCAAATCAGCAGGACTTGGATGAATAACATACGTAAAAATGTTTCAATATTTATTGACGACTTTAATCTTTGATCTTCAACGATTTCTATTAATATTAGCGCAATATTTCTACTTGTTTTATCATAAAATTACAGTTTAGGGTAAGTAATAATAATAGTTTGGCGGCCACTAGTCTCCAAGTTTAAAACAAAATTTAAAAAAAAAAATAATTTTACAGCTGACATGTCAGGTTTACGTATGGGTAAAAATAATAGATTGACGACCACAGTGCGAAAATTTCGTACAAAATAAGCATGGTTGGAATATTGAGATATTTGATACTTTTGATTGTACATGGTGGAACATTATATCACTCATTTTGGTATATATTTCCACAAATATCTGTGGAATTAGTGTAAACATATATCAGCATATTGATTTAACTTCATCAACTGTGAAAAGAGTAATTAAAAAACGGTAATTTAAAAAACTAAAAAACCCGCCTGCGTTTCTGTGTAATTTGGAAATGAAAAACCCTAAAACAAGAAAGTCTTCATACCCGATTGCACTTAACTTAAGAAAAATTGTAGCAGTCGGGACCCATTCTAGAAAGTCAGCCGTCTATATAGTCAGTATATTGGAGTAATCTGCAATGTAATATAGGTATGTGCTCTGAATTCACTATGCCTCCATTTCTAGAATGGGTCCCGACTGCTACAATTTTTCTTAAGTTAAGTGCAATCGGGTATGAAGACTTTCTTGTTTTAGGGTTTTTCATTTCCAAATTACACAGAAACGCAGGCTGGTTTTTTAGTTTTTTAAATTACCGTTTTTTATTTTATTCATTTTTTAAATTTTATTATTGAATGAGTTCATTAGAATTTGGCGCCAAAAATCCGCCATTTTGTTTTTTTATTTGGATATACCCAGTGTCATTCTCACAGTAAAAACGTAACTAACGACAACCCTCAAGCTATAATTCATCGAGCCGTTTAGGCTGCAGAGCGTGTCAAACATTTGAATTTTACGCCAAAAATCCGCCATTTTGTTTTTTTTATTTTGATATACCCAGTGTCACTCTCACAGTAAATACGAATCTAACGACACGTCTCAAGCTAAAATCCATCCAGCCGTTCAGGCTGCAGAGCGTGCCAAACAATTATACATACAAACATACATACATACATACATACATACATACTCTCGAAAAACATAACCCTCCTTCTGGCGCAGTCGGGTAATAACCTTACCAATTCAGTAAACAAATAAAAACCAAAACCAATATAACCAATAATAACCACTCATTTTGGTATATATTTACACAAATTCCACAGATATCTGTAGAATTAGATTCTGAAGATTCAAAGCCACCGACTGACTTGGTTTGGCCACGTTTGCAGAAGAGAAAAGGAGCGTGTGACACGTAGAGTGATGGATATAAGGGTGGAAGGATACAGGAGCAGAGGAAGACCGAAGAAACGATGGGTTGATGGAGTGAAGAAAAATATGGAGGAGTGTGGAGTGACGCAGGAGTTGACCAGTATGAGGCCAGAATGGCGACAAAAAACATTTAAAGCCGACCCCAAATAGTTGGGATTAATAAGGCTCGGAAGATGATGATGATGATGATATATCGGAATATTGATTTAACTTTATCAACTGTGAAAAGAGTAATTAAATACCTTACCAATTCAGTAAAAAAATTATAAAAGAAATTGCATAAAAATATTACCCCTCTTTTTTGGGAATCGGGTTAAAATGTATCCTATGTCACTTTCGGGATCAAGACAAATCTAACGACACCTCGCACTCCAAAATCCATTAAGCCGTTGAGACTACAGGCTCAGCCGAAGAAACAGACATACATACATACACCCAAAAACCTTACCTTTCTTTTTGGGCAGTTTTACCACACTGGTCGTCCAAAAACAAGCCGTTCAAATGTCAATATCGAAGCAATGCGTGAGAGTGTTGGTGGAGATCTTCACCGTCATGGACCAGAATTACAAATTTCTTGAAGCTCTCTACTTTTTATGGAGCGATTTGAAGTCAAAGGTCTATGCCAACAGGCGCACCCGTGCATTGAAGGAGGAAATTCAACGCAGCATCAACGAAATTCAACCATATTTATGCAGAAGGATCATGGAAAACTTCTACAAAAGAGTGCATATGTGCTAGCAAAGCCGTGGTCACAGATTAGGTAATAGTACTACCGTGGAGGCCATTCGCCCGGTGTGCTGTTCCATAAATAACCCTATTCTGTGTACTTTATGATTGAATATAAAAATTACAATCTGAAGGAAAAAAAAACTTCATTCAACTCTTACGTAAATTTTGGGACGCCTTTATAATTAAACGAGATAACATTCATTTTTGTCAGTCGCCCCTTTAATGTCACATCTCACAAACCGAAAATTGTAAAATATAAATGTATTATAATATATTCCCCATTGCGTTGGGGAGTCTTGGTAAGCCCGCTTCCATATTTGGCATCATCATCACTTACCATCAGGTGAGATGATGCCAAGGGCTTATCAATGTGAATTAAAAAAAAGTTTTGAAAATCATTTAAAAGAACAATGACTAACGACGGTTTAAGAGGGAGGTGATAAGTAGTGTCTGACACAAATAAGGACTTTATTTTTTTACTTTAAACATAAAGATTTAAAACAAATATAATTGTAAAAATAAAGATTTGATTACCCGTCATCAAGTTTTAGAAATTAAAATTTAGTATAAAATGAAATCCTAGCATCCAATACACCACAGATGACAAAAACCGGTATCTTGTAAATTATACATAAAGTCGCCAAAGTTTTATTGTAATCGACCTACTTCTCTTCGAGTTTTTGCACTTTTTAACAATTTCTTTCTTTATTTTCGATATCATAGAAAAATTTGATTAGACTTTCATTAAGGCTTAACGTGCCTTGCGAAGCACGGAAATAGTCAAGACAAATGCTATTTACAGACAAACCCATTAGGTATTGACGACGCGTCTATTATTATATTATACACTCGAAAATAAATAACCTCCTTCTTAGTAGGATAAAAATGGATAAAACGCCTTTATTTCAAGTTTACTTGTACAATTAGGTCCAAAACCCAAAGTATGCAAATAATCAGAAGTTAATTTAAAAAAACTTTAAAATGTTGCCATAAGAAGATTTGGAACTTATACGAGTAAGTGCTCGTTAGTGAAGGCACAAGGTGAAGTTAATGCGTATTGGTGGCGCATTCTGCGTTGTATTTCGCGATTAAAGTTGACAATATAAGAAGCTTACTACCAACCTAATATTGTTTGGGTCAAGTCTTTTTAATTTTTTCTTTTCTTCGAGATGTGCAACTGTATCGCATTAAAATACATTCCGGTCCTTAATACTATGGTGTCGGTGGTTTCAAATCAGCGTCATTGTTTAAAACTCTAACAAGTCCTAATATTACTAGTGAGTCAGTTCCTCAGTAGATATTTTCTGCATCTGACTGTTAAGGTAATATACGAGCTATTTAAGTTAAAAATATAACGATTCAATGTGTAAGCATAGTAGGAAGATATGTATTTAAAATTAATTTGTATAAAGAAAAACATTTTGAATCAAATTTTAGAAATAATTATCTATAACCAATCCTCCTTTATTAATTCAGCACCTTTATCTGCGATCATTATGACAGGAGCCATAGTATTACCTCTTGTGATTTTAGGCATTACACTAGCATCAATGACACGCAAATTCTTAACATTCTTGACCTTCAATTTCTCATCAACTACAGAAGAATCGTCATCAATCTTACCCATTTTATTTGTGCCTACTGCATGATATAAAGTACCTGTTAGGTGTTTAGCTATGCATTTCAAAAAGTCATCAGTAGTTTTATTAATAAGTTTACAAGCATCAATTTCTATCCAATGTAATTTAATGCCAGCTTTTTTAAAAGCTTCACTTTCTTGAAGTCTTAAAGCATTTTTCATACCTGCTACTAGTGCATCTAAATCTTTGTTATCAAATAAATATTTAGCATTAATTACAACAATATCTTTTTCGTCTAAAGTGATATATCCAACAGATTCTGGTTGCAGTAGAGTTACATAAACCATAATCAGTAAATTATTCTTGTTCAAGTCATTAAAAGATTTATAAAATTGATCCGATAATTTGTGCTGGTGAAAAATATCTACAAAATTGGACTGATTGGGATACACTACAATAAAGTGATTCTGTATGTTTGGGATTTTAAGCTTTCCATCATCATTTGTATTTATAAATGAAATCACTCTTTGTGGAGTTAGCTTTCCCAATGGGCCATTTCTCTCTTTTACATATTGAAAGTAACTATTGAAAATATTTGGGAGGGCATTAGAATCATCATCACTTTTCATTTTAAATATTACTGGAGCGTAAATGTGATCTTGCAAGTTTTTACCTACTGGCAAAAATGATTTTGTAGTTTGTTTATTTTTAATTTCCACAGGTCCAATGCCTGATTTCAAGAGAATTTTTGCTGAATTTATAGTCCCAGCTGATAAAATAACTTCTTTAGTTGTCTTTGCTACATATTTTTTGTCTTCTTTATTTTTCATGTGAAACTCTATGCCTCTAGCTGTCAAATCATCATCAAATATAATTTTATCTACTTCGGCCTGTATTAACACTTGTAAATTTTTACTTGTAATTTTTGATTTTAAGAATGCATTAAATGTACTTTGCCTTTGACCCTGTTTTGTAGTTGTAGAAGCTGTTGCTACACCTACTTGTATATCATCGTCTAAATTATCTAGTAACGGCACTCCTATTTCTTTATTAGCACTTAAAATAATATTTTCTAAAGGATGTATCATATCATCGTATTCTATATTAAGTAGGTTTTTATGTTTATCGTCAGCTGTATAAGAGCTCGTTGTTCTATTGTAGAAGTAGTGTTTAATATTTTCAAATTTCCATTCTTCAAGGCCCCAATCATCATAGTCTTTCTGATTACCTCTAATATAATACATGCCATTGATACTACTGGTACCTCCTAATACTCTGCCTCTGGGCCAGTAGCATTTACGGTCTTTGTAGTTCAGACAGGCATTGTCTTGAGGTGCTGTACGGAAATTCCAGTCAACTGCAGTGCCATAGTTGTTGATAAATAGTTGTGGAATCTGAAATTTAAAAAAAACAGTAAGTAATTAAGCAAATATACTTATTTGCACGCCAAAAACCAATTCAGGACTAATAATTAGTAATATACATAAAGTGCAAAGGCGGCCTTATCGCTTTAAGCGATTTCTACCACTTGAGTAAGTGGTATAAACACAGGAAAACTAGTACAGGGTGGCAGCAAATTCAACTTATAAAAGACCTATTTTACTTTTATAACTAATTTCTTGTAATTTTACTAAAAGTAAAAAGTGCATACTAGTATTTTGGGGTATGTTCTCTAGAACTTTAGATTCCCCATCACTAAGTTCATATGAAATAGATCTTGCTTAATTTACTGTCTATGTCACTTCAAACACTAACCTCACTCCCAAGGGTAGGGTTACCACCAGCTTCAACCAGTAACACTTTCCAAGGTTCCACTTTAGATTCCCCATCACTAAGTTCTTTTAAAATAGATCTTGCTTAATTTACTGTCTATGTCACTTCAAACACTAACCTCAGTTCCAAGGGTAGGGTTACCACCAGCTTCAACCAGTAACACTTTCCAATGTTTTACTTTAGATTCCCCATCACTAAGTTCTTTTAAAATCGATCTTGCTTAATTTACTGTCTATGCCACTTCAAACACTAACCTCAGTTCCAAGGGTAGGGTTACCACCAGCTTCAACCAGTAACACTTTCCAATGTACCATTTCGGCAAGTCGACTCGCCACCACAGCTCCAGCTGTGCCTCCACCTATGACTATGAAGTCATATGTGTTATCTGCAAAAACATAGAAAAAAAATGGCAAAGTGCGTGTCGGGCCACGGGCAAAGTAGGGCCCGTAGTCTTTTCAAAAATATATGTATAAAAATACTAGCTGTCCCGAGTCTCGGTGAACTTCGTTCCACCTCACACTACCCTACCCTACACTACATTACCCTACCCTAGACAACACTACACTAACCTACACTAACTCAACAACAAAAAAATAAGCGAAATCGGTTTAGCCGTTCACGCGTGATGCAATGAGCAGAAGAAAAAGGGGTTAAAAAATTGGTTGAAATTTTTATATCTTAATATATATAAATCTCGTGTCACAATGTTTGTCCTCAATGGACTCCTAAACCACTTAACCGATTATAATAAAATTCGCACACCATGTGCAGTTCGATCCAACTTGAGAGATAGGGTAGGGTAGGGTAGTGTAGGGTAGGGTAGTGTAGGGTAGGGTAGTGTAGGGTAGGGTAGGGTAGTGTAGTGTAGGGTAGTGTAGAGTAGTGTAGGGTAGGGTAGTGTAGTGTAGTGTATGTAGGGTAGGGTAGGGTAGTGTAGTGTAGTGTAGGGTAGTGTAGGGTAGGGCAGGGCAGTGTAATGTAATGTAAGGCGGTACGAAGTTCGCCGGGACAGCTAGTATTATATAGATTTAAAAAATCAAAATTACTTTCGCATTAAGTAATAGAACTTTACGTATGGAAAATTAATGAACTTTTTACAAATCCAATTGTTCGACTGGTCCTCGACTAACAAAATATACTCCTCCGTGACAGTTTTCATTTTAAATTGTCTTACTGTGTAAATTTTTTCGAGATATCTTGTAAAAGCGATTTAACCCACATGAAAAGGGGGGTGGGGGAGGGGGGGGGGGGGTCACATTTGAGTCTAATAAAAATAAGAACTTTTTAAGCTTAATATTCCGCAAACCCAGTTCCTAAATCTAAAAATGGGTTTTCACGCTAACAACAGAGGACATATTAACAAATGCTGCTTATTATCGACTTCAAAGGAAGGAAGGAGGTTATCAGTTCGACCCGTACGTATGTTATTTTGTTGGAATTTCATATTTATGTGTGTTAGTCTGTGTGCTAAACACGTATATCCAATTTCATAAGCATACGTTTGTATGTTTGTACACGTATTTCTCAGCAACTATGTTATCTTATCAGCTCATATACGTCCCCAGCGAGGAGCCTACCTTGAACTAGGGCGATCGGGCCTTAGTCGACCACGCGGGCCCAGAGCGGGTTGGTCGACTTCACACACATCCTTCCAGTTTTTTCGCAGGCATGTGCAGGTTTCCTCACTATGTTTTCCTTCACCGTAAGATCGTCGGATAAACGTACATATGAAAACTAAATTTTAAAACACATTGGTACGTTGCAGGATTCGTACCACTACCTCCCGGACAGGAGGTAGCGGCCCTTGCCATTACGCTACTGACTTCACTAACAGCAACTTGATAATAAAATATAATATTTTTTTATTGGATTTAGCACCTTTCAACTAAGGGAACAGTGCAAGTTTAATCACAATTGGTTTAGTATTTTTTAAGAAGTGGACTGTTAAGTTTTAACCGATCACTAGAAAACACGTCGTTGGTTTAACGTCGCAATTTTTTGAATGAAGTCGGTTAAACAAACAAACATATTAATTTGTGTTACTTTTGTTTTCGTTTAACCGCCTCCGTAGCTCAGAGGCAAAGTTCACTGGCTTTACACAGGAGGTCGCGGGTTCGATTCCCGGCGGGGTCAATTGAAAGACTCGGTTTGGTTGGTGGAAGGGCATTTTCTAAGCCCGCCTGGCTAGCTACCACCATTTTATCTAAGTCTTGCCGCCAAACATCAGTGTTAACAACATTGATGTGTTCCGGCTTGAATATAAGATAGCCAGTTCCCCATTGCGTTGGGGAATCTTGGTAAGCCCGCTTCCATCTTCGGCAACATCGTCACTTACCACCAGGTGAGATGTTGTCAAGGGTTTACCAATTGTGAATAATAATAATAGTATGTTTTAATATTTTTTTACATTTTATCCTGTTTTATATTTTGTATGAGTCGATGTGTATTATTTTGTATTAGAGTTTTATATTGTATAATAGTGTCAAATAAAGATTTGTCTGTTGTCTAAAGCGTGGATGCGGTGATTAGGAGCGCCACGCCAGCGAATACGCTTATCTTGATTGGTGAAGTCACTCCTCAAAAATAGCCTTAAACCAAACAATAAAGATCATAATAATCTTGAAAGTTTTAAGTTACCACAGTTGAAAACAAAAATGATTTATCATTTAATCCTGCTCCATTAAGTTAGGTCATCCAAAAATACAGGGTGATGAAGACCGCTTCGACACACATTTTTTTTCCAAGCAGCCAGTGCCGAATTCTCGAAACAAATTTTAGAAAATAACAAATATTTTTATAGTATTTTTTTTAATTAATTGGTAAACCCTTGACAACATCTCACCTGGTGGTAAGTGACGGTGTTGCCGAAGATGGAAGCGGGCTTACCAAGATTCCCCAACGCAATGGGGAACTGGCTATCTTATCTTCATGCCGGAACACACCAATGATATCAACATTGATATTTGTTTAAGTATACTTTTAAGAATTTACGGTTTGGTTCTGGTTTTATGAAAACAATTGTTTAGCTTCATGAGTAGAACTTGAGTTTAAGAGGATTGTGAACCCACGGCAAAAATTTGACTTTTATACAAACGGCGATAGCGATTTTCACCTCTTAAGCAAAGTATATTAGTACTTACATACAGTATGGACACTTCCTACCCCTCTCTAGATTGCGACCTCACCCCCTCGTCACCCAGGTTGATACAGTTTGGTTGTCGAACGTATAGGATTTCGCCGCCATTTTGTCTGTTTCGTAATTCCTTTTTTGAAATGTCATTTCTGGCCCGTTGTATGAAGTGTCCTGGGTGTGTCTTAAGGTAGCTGTGTTTGACCAATTTTTTGATAGATAGTCAGTAAACACAAAACTTGGTTAATAGGTTTCGTTTTTAAAATAATTGATTAAAATAAAGAAAAAATATCCAAAATTAGTTTTGTATGAAAAAACTAAATTGATCTTATTTACTGTATTAAAATACCTATAATCGTAGGTTTTGTTTTTATACTGTTAAATAACCTATCAAATAGCGAAGCGTGCTATGCTCGGAGTTTCTCTGCGTGATCGAATCAGAAACGAGGAGATCCGCAGGAGAACTAAAGTAACCGACATAGCTCACAGAATCGCTAAACTGAAGTGGCAGTGGGCAGGGCACATAGCTCGTAGAACAGATGGCCAATGGGGCAGTAAAGTTCTCGAGTGGCGACCGCGCACCGGAAAACGTAGCGTAGGCAGGCCTCCCACGCGGTGGACCGATGACCTGGTGAAGATCGCGGGAAGCCGATGGATGCAGGCAGCGCAGGACCGGTCGTCGTGGAGATCCTTGGGGGAGGTCTTTGTCCAGCAGTGGACGATTTGTGGCTGATATGATGAACCTATCAAAAATTGGTCAAAATCAGTTAACCTTTATAAAGTATCGATATCACTGTTTGTATGAGCTATCCTTTCACACCCTGTATGTGTAACACACATTCAAAAACTTCTTGATTCAATTCCAAGTTCATATAATGCTGATTCTTTGAAATGTCTGCGTGTGACATTTTATTCTAACCCTTTTCGAGCCTTGGAAGTTTTATTTCATAAGTTTACCCATTTTCTTATCTTGATCCAAGTTTTTAGCTATTCAAATTGCGAGCACTTCATATTTCCTCATAATCTTTTGTCGACTTTTACCAAGCTGGTGTAGTACTTTTACCCGACTGTTTAAAAGGGACGATAAGTTTTTTATTTTATTTTTTATTAATTCGTAATTGGTAAGCCCTTGGCATCATCTCACCTCATGGTAAGTGACGATGATACCGAAGTTTTTGTATGTAAGTATTGTATGTAAAAATGTATATGTATGTTTCTTTGGCTCAGCCTTTAGCCCAAACGGCTTAATGGATTTCTTATTTTAAAATGTTTTCTAGATCCCTCGGGAACTATATCGGGCTATGCTGTCCATGTCAATTCTCATTGCTTGACGTGAAAGAAAAACGAACTAGAAAAAAAAAAGATTTTTTTTAATCCCCTGGAATTACGTGAGGCCGTACTATTTTTAAGGGATAAAAAGTAGCCTATGTTACTTCCCAGAACCTTGTCAGATAAGTCTGAAAATAATTTTAAACAAAAAAAAACTACTTCAAACAAGAAAATATGGTTCCCCTCGATTTCTCTGGGATGCCATTATCAGATTCTGGTTTCCTTATCATGGTACCTCCCTGGGATATCTTCCATTCCAACAAAAAAAGAATCATCAAAATCGGTTCATAAACGACGAAGTTATCGCGAACAAACATTAAAAATATGTATATATATATACGGTCGAATTGAGAAACCTCCTCCTTTTTATGAAGTCGGTTAAAAATTCGCGTTGATTCGTATTTTCATTGCGAAGTGAAAGAAAGACAAACAAACTCAGGCACATACACACTTTTTTATTTAAAATATGAGTTAGAATGGAAGACATTATACCTACTTTTTTTATTCACAATTGGTAAGCCCTTGGCATAATCTCACCTGTGACCTGATGGTAAGTGACGACGATGCCGAAGATGAAGGCGGCTTACCAAGATTCCCCAACGCAATGGAGAACTGGCTATCTTATCTTCAAGCCGGAACACATCAATGTTGTTAACACTGATGTTTGGCGGCAAGACTTACATAAGATGGTGGCAGCTAGCCAGGCGGGCTTAGAAAATGCCCTACCATCACCAACCGACCTACCTATCTAGGCTTGTATCTATAAAAGCCTAATCAATCCAAAAATCATTAAAAAAAATCGGAGTGGGAAGAAGTCTATTACTTACTACGAGTTCTTTTGTGAATTCGATGATTTATAGAGGTCCCTATGACGTCCTTGGCGGAAGACAGGCGGGTCACAAAACATATTTTTGTGTATCTTAATGGCCTCCCACGGGGTGAACCGACGACCTGGTGAAGGTTGCGGGAAGCCGATGGATGCCGGCAGCGCAGGAACGGTCGTCGTGGAAATCCTTGTCAAGGGCTTACCAATTGTGAATTAAAAAAAAATCCTTGGGGGAGGCCTTTGTCCAGCAGTGGACGTTTTTCGGCATTATTATTTTTCTTTCTGCTATAGTTTAGCCGTAAGAAGATCTCATAAGTAAATTTTTTTAACCGACTTTTAAAATTTGATGTTTTTACGTTCCACTTTTTAAGTCGCAATTTTGCTTGAACGCGTGACAACTAAACTATATATTATTATGTGTATATTACTTACACTAGTCTAAGTCCTAGAATAAGTTACTAAAACACTATTGTGATCCTTTGTTGGTCGAATAAATAAATTATATTGTTATTATTATATAATTAAACGTAAGACTTTAATCGAATTCACATCTAATAATTCTACTATTAATCAGCCTGCTAAGGCATGTGATGATGATGATGACCATGATCACCTCAGTCAAAAGACGTACATTGCTGGACATAGGCCTCCCTCCAGTGGCGGTGTTATGTGGTGGCACAGTACGCGGAAAGGACGCGGACGCTGCCTGCCCTTCCGTTGGTTTTTTATCCTATATAAGGTCTAACAAAATTAGCTAAAACTATTTTAACTGGTGCTTCTACCCATGAATCTAAATAATTTTCCCCATGGAACCCATAGTCAAATCTCAAAAAAAATTTTGAACTTCCCATACTAAGTTGGCTGATCAGCTGATCGAGTTAATATGGGAGAGCCAAATTTTTTTTGCGTTTTGACTATGAGTTCCATGGGGAAAGTTGTTCAGTTTCATGGGTAGAAGCACGAGTTAAAATAGTTTCAGCTAATTTTGTTAGACCTTATATATTAGTACTAACATACAGTATGGACACTCCCTGCCGCTCTCTAGATTGCGACCTCACCCCCTCGTCACCCAGATTGATACAGATTGATTGTAGTTTGGTTCTCGACCGTATTAGATTTCGCCGCGATTTTGATTGCTCCGTCATTTGTTTTTAGAAATGTCATTTCACGAACGTTTGTATGCAGTGTCCGGGGTATGCCCTTAGGGCCCTAACTCACCGAGACACCACGGCGACGTCGCCGGCCACGTATCCAAACAAGTCTTATTGGAATGTATGGCAGCTAACTCACTTGGCAACGGTTTGGCAACGTCGCCAATTTGGAAGCGTAGCCACGACTGTCGGCTCGCTGTGTGGAGTCTGGAGACGGTGGCGACCTGGCGACGTCGCCAGTAAAATGTATACGAGCAAGCTGCGTCTCACTCACTCAGTGTCCAACCGGCCTGAACTGGCAGAATTCTCGATACGAGGACAAGAGAACTGAACTGACAGATGGTCGCCACTGGCTGCTCTATTTGGCAACCGAAGGTAGCCAGTGGTAACCATGGCTACGTAGCCGGCGACGTAGCCATGGCGACTCAGTGAGGTAGGGCCCTCAGTCTCTTCTTACGACACCTTTACATAAAATACAGGCCCACATTTACATAAAAAAGAAAATAATGGGTCTTTACCTATGAAATTGGCGATTCAGTTTTTGAAGTTCAATGCCAATTTTTATAGAAAATAAAGAAGTTAATGTTTTTTATTATTAACCTCAGGGTGACGCTACTTAGGATCTTTTATTAGTAACTAGTTGCATGTCTTTAATGTTCCAATCCCCTAAGATATGTACCATGGAATGGAACAAAGGCGTATTCTTTGTGGTCAGATGAGGAATTTTTTTAGGCTAGTTAATTTTCTTGAATTTTCCTGAAAGTGACGAAATCTTATGCGGGGTATTCCCAAATATGACATAAGTAACGAAGGAACCGCTGCGATAACTCTAGAGCTTTAAAATTAAAAATGTGTATTTTTTGCCTCAATAAAGGCGATTTTTTCAGGTGAAAAAACCCGACTTCATAGGGTTAAAGCCACCGTGCTCTCAAAATACTTAAACAAAAGGCATATATATAAACATATATCATCATCATCATCATATCAGCCACAAATCGTCCACTGCTGAACAAAGGCCTCCCCCAAGGATTTCCACGACGACCGGTCCTGCGCTGCCCGCATTTTGAATAATAAAAAAGGCTTACTTGTAATCTTTTGTAACTCAAGTTCAGAAGCCTCCTTAACAACTTCAGGGGCTATCAAGCATTGGGCCGAAAGGAAGGTCTGCAGAGCTGCGAAGAGTAGCGGGCCCGCGGTTTGGTACTCCTGGGCTACTGCTGCAGCCAGGTTCTGGTCACAGGACCACATCCTTACAGGAATCTGAAAGTTTTAAAATAAAAAAAAGTTAAATATTGAGAGCTACGAGTATATCGACAACACAACACTAACGAGATATTTTTTTGTGAAATTAAACACATTCTGTTCTTTTTTAGGGTTCCCGTACGTTAAAAGGAAAAAACTGAACCATTAAAAGATCACTCGCGTGTCTGTCCGTCTGTTACAGCCAATTCGCTGCGTTACTACTCGACCGATTGAGTATATTTTTGGTGAACATAATATGTAAGTCAGTGACCCAAAGCTAGAATATGAGAATAGTTAAAGATGGACGTGTAATATAAATAAATAAATTTTAAGATAAATGGTTTTGAAGTTATTTAAGAAAAAAGGCGAAAATTTACCATTTCCTCTTATCTCCGAAACTACTGAGTTTAATTTTTTTTTAATAAAAAGGTCTTTACCTACCCAAGGAGCATATTGGTACCTATATTTCAAGTTGCATAGGAAATTTCTCAACCAATGTATACGAAATCTTCTCCACGCGAGCTTAACCTGCACTTGTTCGGTTTTTTTTAGATCCGTCGGTCCATCCATCCGTCTATTGGTCTATCCGTCCGATGTTTAAAGGGCTGTATCTTTTGAACTGAATATATAGCCAGTTAATTTTTAATACAGATTAATGGAGGATTGCCTTAAAAATATAAAAAAAATAATTATTAAAAAATAAGGTGGGTTCCCATACAAGAAACTTGTTTATTTTTTTATTTTTTGTTTATGGTCTATAGTAGTATTCTTAATTACCTGGTACGAAACCCTAAAAACAGAAATACATACATACATACATACAAGCTTGAAACTTGGTGTGATTAGTATAACATTAAACTGGCAAAGTGTGAGTCGACCTGGAACTCGAGTGCAAAGGAGTCGGTTACAAATATACAAACAAACATACATTCATACAGGTGAAGCTAATAAAAGCGTGATAAAAAAGAGACTTTAGAGTCTAACTGAGCTCCTACACATAAGTAAGTACCTAAATAATTTTGAGTCGGTGCCAAACAAACAAACGGAACTGCCGTTAATGAAAACAATTAATGAAAACAATTATCGTACCTCTGATTAAAGATAGAAAAGGCGATGTATCAAGTTTATCGAATTATAGACCTATTTCTTTAGCGACTATCTGTTCTAAAGTGCTCGAAAGACTTATACAACCTAATCTTACAAAGCATATAAAATTAAATAGGGCACAGTTCGGGTTTCGATCTAACTTGTCCACGGATATGGCTATTTTTGCCCTTAAACATACAGTTAAAAGTTATGTGAATAAAAAAACATCAGTTTACGGTTGTTTTTTAGATTTAAGTAAAGCTTTTGACACAATTAATTATGAAATACTTTGGAATAAATTGCGTAGAACAGATGTATCACAAAATGTTACAAATTTGCTTGAGTTTTGGTACTCCAATCAAACTAACGAAGTTCGCTGGGGAAATGCGGTGTCTGAAGAGTACAGGTTGCGGTGTGGGGTAAGGCAGGGTGGCCTGACCTCTCCCACCCTGTTCAACCTGTATATGAATGATCTGATCGAGGAGCTTAGCAGCACCCGCGTCGGTTGCCATGTCGCAGGAGAATGTCTCAATAATCTGAGTTACGCTGACGATATGGTGCTTCTGAGTCCCTCGGTCAGTGGCCTAAGAACTCTTTTAACAAAATGTGAAAACTATGCCAGAAAACATTCCCTGACATACAATGCTAAGAAAACAGAAATCGTTGTTTTTAAATATGCTAAAGGGCCTGAAAATATACCTGAAATTACCCTAAATAATTGTCCTTTAAACATTGTATCACAGTTCAAGTATTTGGGTCATATTATAAGAGATGATTTAAAAGATGACAATGACTTGGAAAGGCAGCGACGAGCAATCGCTATGAAAAGCAATATGCTTGGCAGGCGCTTTGCGAGCTGCTCAAAGGACGCTAAAGTGACGCTGTTCAAGGCATACTGCCAGTCGTTCTACACCGCCCATCTATGGGCCGAATACACGCAGCACGCCTTCAATCGGATGCGCGTACAGTATAATAATGCATTTCGCTGCATGCTAGGGTTGCCGTGGGGATGTAGTGCGACTGGCATGTTCGCCGAGAACAAAGTTGAAAACTTTTATGAAGTATTGAAAAGACTCCACGTTTCCTTTAAGGAAAGATTGTATTTAAGCGATAATGCTATAGTTAGTGTCGTATATAAATATGTTTACATGACCAGTAACAAATATATTACTGTCTATTGACTGTACCATATATGTACCCACTAGGTAATAATTATTTATTTAATTTTTGACTATATTTCTATGGGACTTTGTACCTGAAAATAAACATATATTTAATTTAATTTAATTTAATTTTAATTGCCAACAAAGGGTCGCATCACGTCGGTCGCCGCGCCGCCGCCCGCCGTGCATTTCCGCTGCTATCATGTCATTTTACGTAATAATTAATTTGCTTATTTGTTTGATTGGCGCCAACTCAAAGTTATTTAGGTATTTACATAAGTGTAGGAGCTCAGTTAGACTATAAATAAATAACAAATAAATATTCTGGGACAAATCACACATGGTCATCTGGCCCCAAAGTAGGATTCCCTGTGTTATGGGTTACCAGAGACTGATATACATACTTATATACGTTTAAATACATACATATATAGATATTTAACACCCAGACACAGAGCAAACAAATCTGCTCATCACACAAATGCTTGCCCTGGGTTGAAATCGAACCCACAACCCTCGGATCACTAATCAAGGGCACTAACCACTGAGCCACCGAGTCAGTCTATAAAGGTTCTTTTTATTTCACGCTGTTCAGTTCCTTTCTTTTTTCGTCGGTTTAATTTTTTGTTAAAAAGTTTTTTTTATTTTTTTGTGGCTTTAACATACAAATGGGTGCTAATCTTCTAAATAAAAAAAAGATTTATCAAAATCGGACTACTCTGTGAAAAGTTATGTACGTTAGTTAGTTAAGTACATTACAATCAGTGAGTGAACAATCAATCATCCACTGTTTTCCACCCTCAAGTTTAGAATTTTTTTCCCAAATTTGTACGGAACCAATTTAGGAGTGTAGGGTATACTCCAATAAAAAAAGAATTATCAAAATCGGTTTACTCTGTAAAAAGTTATGCGTGATCATACATAAAAAAAAGAAATATACTCGTCAATTTGAGAACCTCCTACGGTTTTCGTCGATTTAAAAATAGGCCCAACTCTTAAGAAGCTCTTAAGAACATATTATACAATTATAGGTAATTCCACATACTTATGGGAAGAATTGATAACTTCCTTTTTTGAAATCGGTTTAAAAGTTTAGTCATTCACCACACCAGTTTTTACCACAAGCGAAAATCTTCCTCAAGTCTCAGTTCTCAAAAGAATACACACACACACTACCTATGACACCCGCAAAGCAAATACTCAAAACCACACTGAGTCAGGCTGGACTGAGGACGTTAACTCAAATAATATATCGGCACTTATTGAGACGACAACACGACGATGTCAACGGTCAATTGTTCTGGCATAGGTTGACTGACTTACTGACTCACTGAGTCACCACACACAGGCATAAATTATCTTTAGGTTCGTTTACTAAATACAATATGGTATTTAAGGCCGGCGTCAAGAATCCAGCTACTGTGCCTCCTATTTCCTTTTTTTTGTTCCCCTTTTCGGAGGGTGAGAGTATTAAAAAATGCATGACGCATACCAGACAACCGGTCTACGGTCTGGTTACGGGGGACTCACCTAGTGCATACCCACTAAAAACCTCTCTGGATTACAAGTCTGCTAATATATAATATACTAGCTGTCCCGGCGAACTTCGTACCGCCTTACATTACATTACACTGCCCTGCCCTACCCTACACTACCCTACACTACACTACACTACCCTACCCTACACTACCCTACCCTACCCTACATACACTACACTACACTACCCTACCCTACACTACACTACACTACACTACACTACCCTACCCTACACTACCCTACCCTACATACACTACACTACACTACCCTACCCTACACTACTCTACACTACCCTACACTACACTACCCTACCCTACCCTACACTACCCTACCCTACCCTATCCTATCTCTCAAGTTGGATCGAACTGCACATGGTGTGCGAATTTTATTATAATCGGTTAAGTGGTTTAGGAGTCCATTGAGGACAAACATTGTGACACGAGATTTATATATATTAAGAAAGATATATATATATATATAATATCCTTCATCTGAGCGACTCCCCTACGACTAGGGAGCGATTAGGGAGGGGGGAAGTGCAAAAAGAAGCGCGAGGAGCTCCTGATGGGAGCTGCCGCTTTTTGATTTACATTTTAATGTGCTAGTGAGTGGGACTGTGTCATTCAAGAATTTACACTATCGGTTTTAATGGGGCGCTTCTAAATAGGGTAAGAGGACATTCTTTAATTACGTAAGGATCCTGGAAGGAGGGGTTCAAAAAATCTTTACATAACCTACTTTCGGGGGCAGAAGGGGTTTAAGCTATTCTTACGTAATATTATTACCGACTTCAAAAACGAGGAGGTACTAAGTTCGACTGTATATATATTTTTTAATGTATGTTCTACGATTTCTCCGTCAATTATGGACCTATTTTCAAAATTCTTTTTTAATTTGAAAGAGTATACTCTCGAGGGGGTCCCATTGTCACCAAGTCAGGATCTGATGATGGAATCCCACGGAAATCGAGAGCAACCCTCAAATTACTCATTACGTAGGCACTTATTACGTGATTAATATTTTTTTTAAAGCTATTAAAATACTTGCGTCTGTTAGTCATCATCTCATGTTGATAAGCTGATGAAGGAAGGTACAACTCCTTAACGGTTAGGAGTTGGAGGAAAATTCTTTTAATATTATACATAGATAGATATATACGTAGGTATGCATAGACCGATAGGTTGTATTCTTTCAGGTTATTCAGATGAGCTTGTGATGGACGATTAACTCCATAACTTTCATGTTATGGAGTCAAATCGTCCATCATCATCTGCTGAGATGATGATGGAAGCCACAGGGCTTTGTATCTGTTAATGAAACACATGTAGGTATTATGATTTGAAAATTCCTATTGGTACTTATTGGTGATTGGGTTCAACGTAGTTAGATAGATAGCATAATCACTAAAAATAAAAGTTTATAAAAACTAAAAACCGACTTCAAAATGAAATTCACTCAAAAGTATGAAATAATATTATTATGCTTAAATACCCAACATTAACCAACAATATCAAAGGTGGGTACGAATTAAATTAGGGGCTTAAAATTTTTTTTGAGGCCGGTGTCAGCAATGCCATCGAATCTAAAACATTTGATACCTTACTAAGGTACCGACCTCAAAAAAAATGTTAAGCCCCTAATGTAATTCTTACCCACCTTTGATTTCGTTATTGTTGGTTAATGTTGTGTATTTAAGTATAATAATATTATTTCATACTTTTGAGTGAATTTAATTTTGCAGTCGGTTTTTAGTTTTTAAAAACTTTTATTTTTTACAAGTCGGAATGTGCGTCAAGCAATGATTCTAATAACAATAATAATTTTAATAAGAGTGTTATTAAGGGTGTTTTTGGTTGATATCACTATCCCATATGACGAAAACCTCGTGCAGGCTGATGCCGATAAAAGGATCAAGTACCTGGACCTGGTGCACGAGGTTACTGATATGTGGCGAGTGGAATCCACCGAAATCATCCCCGTAGTCCTATCCGTGAACAGGCTAGTTTCAGCCGACCTTGAACGTCACCTAAGGCAGCTGGATCTCTGAGGTAGACCAATAATTGCAGTAATGCACTAATCACGACTCGGTGATTCAACTGTACCGCACACTGTACCGTCTTCATCATCATCATAATATCAGCTCATATACGTCCCCACCGAGGGGCTCAAGCCTACCCTGAACTAGGGCGATCAGGCCTTAGTCGACCACGCGGGCCCAGTGCGGGTTGGTCAACTTCACACACAACCTTCGAGTTTCATCGCAGGCGTGTGCAGGTTTCCTCGCGATGTTTTCCTTCACCGTTCAAGCAATCGGTAAGTATGTACGTAAGTTTTGAAAAACTCATTGGTACATTGGCCGTCCAGATTTGAACCCGGTACCTCTGGTTAGAAGAACCGAGTCGTTACCGGTTGAGCCACCGACGCTTTTACCGACCCTCTTGCTATAAGTAAAATGTACATTTAATAAATAGTACACAATAGACACTAAAGCAAAAACCGCCCAAGTTCTAGTTGGACTCATACGCTAAGGGTTCCGTACCAAAATATCTTAATAAATTTACTATACAGGTGTAACATTAAGGTGCAGGAATTCTTCAAGATGGGCTTGTGCTTATAAAACTAAAAAACTTTTGCTTTACAACATTGTTGCTGAAATCGCGATTTTTTTAAATTTTTCATACAAAATCGGCCAAACAGCTGACCGATTTGTTCGCAAAATAAAAAAAAATCGAGCGAGACCTACAGTACTCGTATATGATGTGTAACATGTGACAAAATACTTTAGGTTAGTTAGATTTGATGACGATATTGTACCTGGGTGGCGGATCTGACAGTAACGAAAAAAACCGACCAAGTGCGAGTCGGACTCTCGTAAAGTAGAATTCCGCGCTTTCGCGACTTCCTGTTACACATTTCCGTCCCATGTTACACATTTCCGTCCCATTTCACGAAATCACTCCCACAAATTGCAGGAAAGCGAGAGCAAAGATGTTACACATCAAAAAACGCGATTTCAGCAAAGTTGTAGATCAAAAGTTGTTCAGTTTTATGAGTACCAGCCAACCTTAAATTAAAGTATCACTTCAACTATACGTTACACCCTGTAAAGAGAATATTACTAGATCCTGATGTCTTATCACTAGTTTCTTCACGTTAAAAAAAATACGTGTCTTATATGGAGATCTTCTTTATACACACACTAATTTTTGCAGCGGCTTCGCTCGCGTGAACATAGTTTCTATGACTGTCTCCGAGGGTACGCAGTGAGCGAGCCGCAAGCGGCTCGCGAGCATAGAAGAGAGTAGCCTATGTGTTAATTCAGGTCCTAATCTGCATTCCTACCAAATTTCATCCAGACACGTTTAGTAGTTTTTGCGTGAAAGAGTAACAAACATCCATACATACAAACTTTCGCGTTTATAATATTAGTAAGGATCCTGAAATACACATTCTGTGAAAACTTCAACTGTGTACCTATTACGATTCATGAAATACACCACGCTGACAGACAGATGAACACACGGACAGCGGAGGCTTATTAAATAAAAACAAGTGCGAATCGTGCTCGCACACAGAAGGTAGGCCTACCCTACCGTACACTACACTACCCTTTACTACACTACCTTACCCTACCCTACACTACACTACCCTACACTACAATACCCTACACCGCCCTACCCTACCCTACACTACACTACCCTTCACTACACTACCTTACCCTACCCTACACTACACTACCCTACACTACAATACCCTACACCGCCCTACCCTACCCTACACCACCCTACCCTACCCTACACTACACTACCCTTCACTACACTACCTTACCCTACCCTACACTACACTACCCTACACTACAATACCCTACACCGCCCTACCCTACCCTACACTACACTACCCTTCACTACACTACCTTACCCTACCCTACACTACACTACACTTCACTAAACTACCCTATCCTACCTACCGTATGTTGAAGGACAACTTAACTTTCTAGTTCAATAAATGATCACACATAATATATTATCATTCATTATACGTCACGACCAATTATTCAACTATCAATATAAGTTTGGAATCGCAATAATATATTTTTTTACATTTTCATCATATCAGCTTATATACTTCCTCACCGATGGGCTCGAGCCTACCCTGAATTAGGGCGATCGGGCCTTAGTCGACCACGCGGGCCCAGTGCGGGTAGGTGTATTTCACATACAACCTTCAAGTTTCTTCGCAGGCGTGTGCAGGTTTCCTCACGATGTTTTTAGTGACTAGACTCTAGACCTAAGTATACAATTTATTTCAAATGAATACCTGCAAGCTTTATGAGACTTGTCAGTTGACAGACAGACGGCCAACGAAGTGATCCTATAAGCCTATATTTTTCGTTGGAAACCAACGCCTAGAATTCTAGACCTAAGGATGGTCTTGCTTTTAGAAATATGTCGTAGCGCAGCGTAATTATTTCGTTAATAGGATTATCGAAAGAGAGCTATACTGCATAGAAGAGAGGAATAATAACGTGACGGAACGGTGATTGAAAAAAGATACAGATGTTTTATCTCACGAGCGCGGTTTAGCCATACTTGTGTGTGTAATGCGTATCGACACTCGCTATTGTGAGTTTATAAGTTGCGTCTATTGTGTGCGCTATTGTAAAGCTCCCGAGCTTACGCACGCAAAGACAATATTATGCACACACACAAGTATGGCCAACCCGCGCTCGTGAGATAAAACATCTGTACAAGATGATGCGTGCAGCAGTTAGTTATTAGGTACTTTGCGCAGTCTGTTCTACGTATTTTAATTTTTTGCCTTGCCACGATCGATTGAACTAACAGTCGCAATCGACCAGTCGATCGCGATCGACCGGTTGGCCACCCATGCTATAAGGGTTCTTTTATTATGTACGAAACCCTAAAAAACAATGTGTTTACTCAAAACTTCTGATTAGGAGGTCGCGTACTTACATATCGTCAACATTTAGTAGTTGATAGATTAATGTGTAAAGTGCAACACATATACAAACAATAAACACTTTATTATCAAAGGAGGAGATACTCGTATTAATAACTAGCTGTTTGCCACGGCTTCACCCGCATGGGAAACGTTGACGTTTACGTTTAGTTTACGTTTTTTTTACTTTTCGAAGGTGCGCAGTGCAGGAGCCGCAAGCGGCTCGCGAGCGTGGAAAAGGTAACTTCTGTGTTAATCCAGGTCCTCATCTGTCTACCTAACAAATTTCAGCCAGATCCCTTCAGTAGTTTTTTTGTAAAAGAGTAACAAACATACATCCATACATTCTTACAAACTTACGCGTTTATAATATTAGTAGGATAGTTCTTAGCAGCTACTAAGTAATTATCGTATTCCTATATAATCCTTACTTCTTTACTAATATTATAAACGCAAAAGTTTGTATGTATGTATGTATGGATGTTTGTTACTCTTTCACGCCACAACAGATAAACTGATCTGGATGAAATTTGGTAGCTAGACATAATATACTCTTTCCCACTGCGCACCCTCGAAGACAGTCATATAAACTATGTTCACGCGATCGAAGCCGCTGGCAAAAGCTAATAATGTTATAAATGTGAAAATGTGTTTGTTTGTTACCTTTTCACGCTTCAACACCTCAACCAATCTTGACGAAATTTGGCATGGAGGTAGCCTGTGTCACGAGGAAGGACATTGGCTACTTTTCATCCCGTGAAAATAGCATTTCGAATGTAGTTCCTGAGGGAACTAAAAATAAGCTTTTTTTAGTTGATTTTTTTAACATCGCAATGAAGCAACAGTTTGTTATGATATGGTTGAGGGGGTGGGAAATGACATACACTATTAATTAGCATAGCCTGAGACAGTTCCCGAGCGATCAAGGGAAAACTCATTTCTTGGCTCGCACACGTCGATTGACGTGACTTTTTTGCATAGAAATAGTTGAGGGGGTTGGAATTGTGACATACTCGTAGACTGCTGATCAGAATAGCTTGGTTACGTTATTCTTAAAAATGAAAAAAAAGTGTGTGTGTCAGCTCCGACGCACGACTGAAGTTTCCTTCTTACTATTGCATAACGTATGACGCATAACGCCTGATTTTATTTGTTTGTTTAAATAATAGTTATTTGTGTAACAAGGGGACTGTAATACCTTATTCCAAAGGGCGATAGTTTGAATTCTGAGCTAAGCGAAAAATCTTAAAGTAGAATTTATATTTTTCGTTTTTCATATTTTTACACACGACTGGAGTTTACTCCCTACTAACGCATAACGCCTGATTTTACTCCCCATAAATTCTCAAACCCCGGGCTTATAATATTAAATAATAATTCAAATAGCTAATTCACAATCTATCTATAATATAATAAAACTGTAACGGGGCCGTGTCTGTACATGAAATATTTTTGGAAAATAATAACTGTGGTGGACATTACTAACGATACAGAGGCAAAAACAACAACTTTTGGAATTTTTGTCTGTCTGTCTGTCTGTCTGTATGTTCGCGCATCACGCAAAAACTACCAGGCCGATTTTGATGAAATTTTGTGTGGTGGTTCCTTATAGCCCGGGTTAACATATAGGATACTTTTTATCCCGGAAAATTCAAGAGTTCCCGTGGGAAAATCAAAAGTATTCATTTATAGAATGGCTCACCACGCAAATGTGGCTTGACCTATTACAATCAAATTTTTCACGTTGATACCCTTATCGCGAACTAAAACTGGGACATTGTGAAACCCAAAAAAATAAGGGTTCCTGCAGGAATGCAAAAAAAAATATCTTTAGAATGGCACAACGTAACAATATGAAACCTTTACATTGGGATGGGGTGTTTTGACCATCATTGTATAGTCGGGTATTCTTTATCCCGGAAAACTAAAGACGTCCCGTGGGAAATTATCTATCGATACTTAAAGTAATAACAGCAGAGTAATTTTTCCACATATTAGCTACACATACCACACATTATAATCATAGCAGCAGAATGTCAATAGATGGCACTGTAGGGATAATAAAACGCGCTTAAGTTGTATTAAAACATTAAAATGTTATTTCATACTTTTGAGTGGATTTCTTTTATGTATTTTTCAGCATAAGCTACTTTACACAACTCTAACTCTGGAATTATGGTACGAAGCGATGTGTTTCATAGACGAACAGATAGGTATTTTTTACAGATTCCAATCGTGAAAAAAAATTAAAAACACATAAATCGAGTTTAGCATCTTTTAACAGGAGGCACAGATATGGGAACTTTTCTGACGGCGACTATTTGCGTGTGGCAGTTGCTCTCCGCCTGCAATATCAATATCTGTGAACCTCATCAATGTATTTGCGGGTCCACGGTGGAGGCAATTGGCCATCACTCACTGAGTTGCGGTCGTTGTTTGTGAAGATTCCCACGTCACCAATTCCTTAATGACCTCACTAGGAGGGCACTGGTCTCAGTCAGATGGAATATTCCTTCTTTAATGCAGGCTTTAGTCGATCTGATGGCAAAAGGCCGGAGGGTTTAAACAGGTGCCATGGCAGAGAGGAACGTGCCTACTTTGGGACGCCACTTTTTCTGCCTCACACCTGACCCGTACGGTACTGCTGCTCAATTTGCGGCGAGAAAGAAGCATAATAAGTACTCGGTCTTGGAGGCAAATTACTGCTTTGTGCCGCTGGTCTGTGAGACAACCGGCTGCTGAACCCTCAGAGGCCTTTGCCTTCACAAAGGAGATTGGCCGTCGCCTTAGAGAGAGGAGATGTGACGTGAGGTCCTACCTGCTGCTAAGGTTGTCAATTGCCATCCAGCGCGGCAACGAGAAGTGCGTCATGGGCTCCTTTGGAGCTGATACGACTCAAGGATTTGACCCATATTAATATTTTTAGGAAATTCTATTACTAGATGGATATAATGATTTGAATTAGTTTTTTGATAATATAGGTATATGTTTTATTTCATCATATCAGTTTATATACGTCCCCACCAAGGGGCTTGACCTGCCCTGATTTAGGGCGATCAGGCCTTAGACGATCACGTGGGTCCATTGCGGGTTGATTGACTTCACACATAAGCTTCGAGTTTCTTCGCAGGCGTGTGCAGGTTTCCTCATGATGTTTTTCTCACCGTAAGAGCGTTGGATAAACGCACATACCAGTATGAAATCGATATCCGTATAGATATTGGTAAGTGGCAGGATTCGAACCACGGCCTTCCGGACAGGAGGTAGTGGCCCTAACCGTTCTGCCACCGACGCTCTATATGTTATTTAAGATTTAGAAATCCTTACTTAATATAATAAATGTGAAAATGTGTTTGTTTGTTTGTTACCTATTCACACTTCAACACTTCTACCAATCTTGATGAAATTTGGCATGCAGGTAGCCTGTATCACTGGGAATCAAATAGGCTACTTTTTATCTGTGGAAATTATCATAGCCCCATGCAATTCCTTAAGGAAACTAAAACAATACTCTTTGTTCGTTAAGTTATTTAAAATCGTAACGAAAAAATGGGTTGGTGTGATTTTTAGTACAGAGATGAGGTGGAAAATGATATAATTTACTAATAAGTATATCCTGACATAGTTCCCGAGGGATCTGAGGACAACTGTTTTCTACGCTCGCGCACGTTGGTGGCGTCGCAATGGAGCAACGGATTAAAGTGATTTTTTGTATAGAATTTGTTGAGAGGGTGGGAAGTGACAAAGACTGCTAATCCGAATAGCCCGATACAGTTCCTGAGGTACCTGGAGAAAACTCATGTCCACGCTTGCAAGCTGATTGCGGCTCGCGCACAACTCACCCTCAAAAAGAGTCATAAAAGCTATGTCCACGCGGGCGAAGCCGCGGGCAAAAGCTAGTATCTAAATATAATGCGCGTTGCTGCTTAGACTTTTTTGATGTGTGTACTTAAATAGCCTTGCAGTGAGCGCTCGTTAGAACCCTGAAACTGTCAACAAAAGCATTAAATTATTATTTTTTACCGTATCATCACGTTCATAATTAAAAGGAGGAGTATTCGTAATATGTAGGTAGCCCGTTAAAGGGACCGGGTCTCGTCACGCCGGAGTGAGGCCCATTGTTCTTCCTATAGTACATAAGCTACGCACTCCTACATAGGTAATACGTGTAAAGATTGTCGTATGTCGTAGGTAAGTGAAATAAGTTGGGCGTGTGTGTGTTTCCATTGTCAATATTAAGGGCATAAAATAATTTGGTTTCCTCGCTCGATCCTACTATCGTACTTGGCCGAATGTTTTATTGGGGTCCCATAGACAAAGGGTAAAAACCCCCGACGCCAAAAGAGGGGTATTATAAGTCTGACGCCAATGTCTGTGAGTCTGTCGGTCTGTCTGTGGCATCGGAGCTCTCGAACGGATGGACCGATTTTGATACTTTTTTTTTTAAGTGAGAGCAAGTTTCCTTGCGGTGGTAGCTATATTTGGTAAAAATCGATACAGCAGTTTAAAGAGTATCAGCTGATGTTAGGCATTTCCGGCATTAAATTATTTTTTTAATTTTCGTATGATTATTCGACTAAACACTTCACCTGTGCCAGAATAATATTATAAGGAAACCTTGACCTGTTGCTGCAGCATCTCCTGGAATCTGCAGGATACCCAACTTCTTGCCAAGTTACAGCAGAGGCATCGTATTTGGGATCATTGTATTAGTCTCAATGAATAGGTTTTAGATAGAACATGTTAACTTTGACCTGATGCTGCAGCATCTTCTGGAATTTGCAGGATACCTACCCAACTCCTTACTAACTTACAGCAGATGAATCGTTTTTGGGCACATTGGAATAATATCAACCTTCACCTGATGCTGCAGCATCTCCTGGACTCTGCAGGATACGCAACTTCTCGCCAACTTCCAGCAGAGGTATCGTGTTTGGGCTCATTGGAATAGTCTCAATGAATAGGTTTAAGGTAGAATATGGTAACCTTGATGCTAAGTGCAACACCAGGCAACCGCCGTCTATCCCTTGGACAGCATGGTTAATTGTGCCACACGATAACAGAGAACTAAAATGATATTCACCTAAATTTCCAAAAAAAAACATCAGGGCAGAAAAATATCAAAAAATTACAATATGATATCTTTTAGTATCCACCTCTGTAAAGTGACTGGAAAGGGTCAAAAATAAAAAATAAAAAACCAGGTTTTTTTAATTTGCTAAGAAAAAGTCTGTAAGGCGATGTTAGAAAATTAAAGGTACATGGAAACAAACCACCAGTGATTTATGTCCCAGCCACCAGTGTTGCCGTGTTATGAAAATATTTAATTATTCGCCCGAAGTTTGGCCAGTCACTGCAATTTTCACTAAAGTGTCGCAGACACTTTAAGAATTTGGGCTTTCTCAGAAAATAATTAATTTACAGCTAACTAAACAAACTAAACTAAAAAAAATACTTGAAAACCGTATAGGATCAAACTTAATTTTAAGACGATTTCAACTAATCAAAACACGGCTAGGATACGTTGTCACGTTATGGAGTGTCCGTGACTATCTTCAGACTCCATAATCAATTCAGTTCGGTTTTGATACTCAAAAACAAAAGACACTTCAGCGATACCCATAAATAAATAAATCATTCATTCATTCATTTCAACGACGCCAACTTCATAGAAAAACTATTTCATCGAAGGGTTATCTGATCGATGGGCCGTTTCACCGAAAATCCAAATCTTCGAAAGCCTATGTCACCGATTGATCATTTCTTCGAAAGCCCATCTCCACGACGCCAAATCTTCGAAACTTTAACAGATGGTTACTAAGTCAAATTTGTAACTACTTCACATTTAAAGCAAATAAATCATTATCATTATCAAAAATCTCTAAGCAATTATTGCACGGACATTCGAACTGTATACACTGTTAAAGTTTCAAATTGATACTATATAAAACGAGCCAAAAAAAACACGTTTGTTGTATGGGAGCCCACTTTAATATTTATTTTATTCTGTTTTTTAGTATTTGTTGTTATAGCGGCAACATAAATATATCATCTGTGAAAATTTCAACTGTTTAGGCTATCACGCTTCACGAAATACAGCCTGGTGACAGACAGACAGACAGACGGACAGCGAAGTCTCAGTAATAGGTTCACGTTTTTTCCCTTTGGCATGAAACACGATTTCTTGGCATAACGGGATAAGTTTTCGGGAACCCTGTCCCTTACATCCTGAATTGTATCCAAATAATATGAAACAAATTACTACGGCTTAAAAACATCAGATAGAACTGACGTTTTTAGCACTTGCGTTATTTTCCAAAATTACCCGACTGCTTCGGTGGCGTAACGGCTAGGGCCGCCGCGTCCTGTCCGGAAGGTCGTGGTTCGAAACCTGCCACGTACCAATGTGATTTCTTTAGATTTCATATGTGCGTTTATCCGACGCTCTTACTGTGAAGGAAAACATCGTGAGGAAACCTGCACACGCCTGCGGAGAAAATCGCAGGTTGTGTGTGAAGTCGACCACGTGGTTGACTAAGGCCCGATCGCCCTAATTCAGGGTAGGCTCGAGCCCCTCGGTGGGGACGTATATGAGCTGATATGATGATGACCCGACTGCTTCAGATTTTTCGAGTGTATGAATGTATCTAGATGTCTATGTTCCCTGCTACAGCCTGAACGGCTTGAAGGATTTTAACGTATGAGGTATCGTTAGATTCGTCTTAATCCCGTGAGTGACATAGGATAAAATTTGACCCGCCTGGCCAAAAGAGGGATTATGTTTTTACTCAGTCGGTTTTTTTAATTTTTAATGAATTACTAAAGTTATTTTCAACGTGACTGCGACAAAGAGACGGGTGACGAAAATTACACTCCCCACAGTTTAATAACTTTACGGATTTTTATTATAAAGCAAAAAAATAGAAAGGGCTTAGAGGGAAATTGATATTTCACACATTAATGACATAATTTCTTGAACATAACCAAAGTATATACAATAGTACTAACATACAGTTTGAACACTCCCTTCCGCTCTCTAGATTGCAACCTCACCCCCTCGTTACCCAGGTAGATTCAGGTTGGTTACAGTTTGGTTTTCGAACGTATGATATTTCGCCGTGATTTTGTTTGCTCCGTCATTTGTTTTTAGAAATGTCGTTTCACGGCCGTTTGTATGCAGTGTCTGGGGTGTGACATAACACTTACAGACAAAAAATTCTACTCATACTGAAACGTCTAGGTATTGTAGTTTTATTTTATTTATTTTTATTCACAATTGGTAAAAGCGATAAACTGTGACACATGTGTTTTCAAAACCCCACTTCTTTCCATTCAATATATAAGGTCTAACAAAATTAGCTGAAACTATTTTAACTGGTGGTTCTACCCATGAAACTGAACAACTTTCCCCATAAAACCCATAGTCAAATCTCAAAAAAAAAATTGAACTTCCCGTACTAAGTTGGCTGATCAGTGTATCGAATTAATATGGGAGAGCCAATTTATTCTTTGCGATTTGACTATGGGTTCCATGGGGAAAGTTGTTCAGTTTCATGGGTAGAAGCACCAGTTAAAATAGTTTCAGCTAATTTTGTTACACCTTATATTTTCATTGTTAATAAAATAAAATACCTGACGCTCTTTTATATGACCCATCTCTGGTAGGATATAATTATATTTTTGTGATTTGTGTTTAAAATTTAAGTGTGTTTATGTTTTTATTAAAGTGAAACTATTATTACATCTCAAATTTTTTCGTCTGTGTGTAGCATGTCGCGTGACGGTCACTTTCGTCTGACGGTATGATCGTTTCGTCCTCTGTACCGTAGCGAGAGCAGCCATGATCGTTTCCTCCTCTGTAAAGTTTCACTTTTACCGTGGTTTCATAAAACCACACACTTAGTTTTTTTATTTTTTTGTTCTTTTTAGGTCTTTACTTCACAATTAAATTGCCTATTCATCTGTAACCACGTACGATTTCAAACCCACCTACCGTACGTACCCGTCGTGCTGCAACCCTTGGCATCATCTCACCTGATGGTAAGTGACGATGGTGCCGAAGATGGAAGCAGGCTTACCAAGATTCCCTAACGCAATGGGGATCTGGGTATCTTATCTTCAAGCCGGAACACATCAATGCTGTTAACACTAATGTTTGGCGGCAAGACTTAGATAAAATTATAGTAGCTAGCCAGGCGGGCTATGAAAATGCCCTACAACCAATCAAACCGAGTCTTACAAAGTTGATGCCGCCGAGAATCGAAACCGCGAACTCCTAATGTGAAGCGAATGGACTAACCATTACGCCACGGAGGCGGTTAAAAGTTGTGATTTATTATGGCGCTGTCGATGCACTTCACAGGTTTTTTATTAACTTTAAATTAAAATTGATTAAAAACAGGACTTTATAAAAACATTACCCCTCTTTTCTGGGAAGTGGTGTAAATTGTATATTATGTCACTGCTCGTCTGAGGAAGTGGTTTAAATTGTATCCTATGTCACTGCCCGTTGGGGAAGTGGTGTAAATTGTATTCTATGTCACTGCTCGTTTGGGGAAGTGGTGTAAATCGTATCCTATGTCACTGCCCGTCTGGGAAAGTGGTGTATATCGTATCCTATGTCATACCTTGCACTCTTAAATCCATCAAGTCTTTTAGAAGATATCGTGGAATAAAGAAACATTGAGATGTTGTCAAGGGTTTACCAATTGTGAATAAAAAAAACAAAACGACGGGTTGCACTCCGGGAGTGCCGGCAGAAGTGAAAACTTGAATATTAACGTTGTGCATTTTTGATATTTTGGAATGGTTAGGGAATAATTTTGCACGAATTGCTTTGATTATCAGTATAAAAGTACTATCATTTATGTGGTAGAATACAATATTTATTTATTGCGCTATCGTACACAAACATGACCATTTATATTACATTAAAAAGTTTAAATCTCAGAAAAATCAACAAAAAATCAACTCCATCCGTCTTACAAATTTTCGATCAGGTCAAGTGTCCTGACGCGAGTTTAACATTTTTTACCCATTACAAAAAAGTGCACAACGCCGCTAAAGAAGTTTTCACTTCAAAAAAAAAAAACATTAGACCTGAGAACATAACACTTCTTTTTTGTGGGCAGTCATGTAACAAGGCAGCCAAAAAGTTCATATTAACATTGTCTTTCTGTAATAAAACACAGGTATGTATACTTGATATTTGTGAAATAGGGCGTTCAGGCTTTTGTCGGCCACGCGGGCCCAGTGCGGGTTGGTCGACTTCACGCACAATCTTTCGAGTTTAATTTAATTGAATTCCTAAAGTTATTAAAGTGAAACTTTTATTACATCTTCTCAATTTTTTTCGTCTGTGTGTCGCGTGACGGTCGGTATAATCGTTTCGTCCTCTGTACCGTAGCTCCAAGACGAGAGCAGCCATGATCGTTTCGTGCTCTGTAAATGTCTATAATGTAAAAAAAAAGTTTCACTTTTACCGTGGTTTCATAAAACCACACACTCTTTTTTATTATTATTTCTTGTTATAGCGGCAATAGAAATACACATTTTGTGAAAATTCAACTGCCTGCCTATTACGGCTTCATGAAATACCGCCCACTAACAGACAGACGGACAGCGGAAGCTTATTAATAGGGTTCCGTTGGTCACCCTTTGGTATTATACGGAACCCTACAAGTAAAAGGTCGTAGACTTTAAATTTGACCATCATCATCATCATTTCAGCTCATATACGTCCCCACCGAAGGGCTCGAGCCTACCCTGAATTAGGGCGATCGGGCCTTAGTCGACCACGCGGGCCCAGTGCGGGTTGGTCGACTTCACACACAACCTTCGAGTTTCTTCGCAGGTGTGTGCAGGTTTCCTCACGATGTTTTCCTTCGCCGTTAAAGCAATCGGAGAGTATATGTACGTAAATTTAACCATAAGGTGGGCCAAAAGTAATAAACAAAAGGATTGTGTGGTTTTATGAAACCACGGTAAAAGTGACACTTACAGAGTACGAAACGATCATGGCTGCTCTCGACTTGGAGCTACGGTACAGAGGACGAAACGATCATGACTGCTCTGACGAGCGCCTTCCACTTTATCCCTACTCCGCGGCCGACCGTCACGCGACATGCAACACACAGACGAAAAAGTTTGAGACGATGTAATAAAAGTTTCACTTTAATAACCTACTTTCTATTATCCGACTGCCCAAGAAGGAGGTTAATGTTTTTGGGGTGTACGTGTGTATGTATGAACCTATGTATGTTTGTATGTATGTATGTTTGTTTCTTTGTCCGACGGCTTAATGGATTTTAAGAGTGCGAGGTGTCATTAGATTCGTCTTGAGACCCTGAGTGACATAGGATACATTTTTAACAGTCGGGTTTTAATTTGGTTAGGTTGTTTACATTAATAAATATAGCTTTTGCCCGCGGCTTCGCCCGCGTGGGCATCGTTTTTATGACTGTCTTTTAGGGTGATTGATGCGCGAGCCGAAAGCGGCTCACGAGCGCGGCCTGAGTTTTCCTCAGGTAAATCAGGAACTATAACGGTCTATTCTGATTAGAAGTCTATGTCACTTCCCACCCCCATAACCAATTCAAAACAAAAAACCACTTCAGTCCGTTGCTCCGTTGCGACGCTGACGTGCGCGAGCGCGCGAATGAATTTTCCCCAGATCCCTCGGAAACCATGTCAGGATATGCTAATTAGTAACTTATGTCATTTTCCACCCCCTTAGCCATCTCTGTGCAAAAAATCACATTAATCCATTGTTCCGTTGCAATGCTAAAGAAACTAACCAAAAAAAAGAGTATATTTTCAGTTCCTTCAGGAACTGCATCGCGCTATGCTATTTTCACGGGATAAAAAGTAGCCTGTATCCTTCCCAGTAACACAGGCTACCTACATGCCAAATTTCTTCAAGATCGGTTAAGGTATTGAAGCGTGAAAAGGTAACATACAAACACATTTTCACATTTATAATATTAGTAAGGATTCAATTATCGTCGCGAGTATGCACAAATTGTATAAAATATGTACGCAGAAAATACATTGTATATTTATAATTTTCACACGCAACTGTGATTGCGCTCTGATGATAGTTCAATTAATATTATGAATTATTTGCGGTGACAACCGAACAGAGGCGCTATAGAGACGTGATCCGCCTCCGTGGCGTAATGGTTAGTCCATTCGCTTCACACCAGAAGGTCGCTGGTTCGATTCCCGGCGGGTTCAACTTTGTAAGACTCGGTTTGGTTGATGGAAGGACATTTGCATAGCCCGCCTGGCTATCTACAACCATCTTATCTAAGTCTTGCCGCCAAACATCAGTGTTAAAAGCATTGATGTGTTCCGGCTTGAAGATAAGATAGCTAGATCCCCATTGCGTTGGGGAATTTTAAAAGTTCCAAAAGTCGTTGTTTTGGCCTCTACATCGTTAGTAATGTCCACCACAGTTATTATTTTCCAAAAATATTTCTTGTACAGACATGGCCCCGTTACAGTTTTATTATATGTATAGATATAGATATTAACTTATTCATTCCCCGTTTGTTTCATCGTCTGCATACTCCACAACACCTCTGTCCCCTCATTTTCCACTCAATAACGCATTTTGGCAGCGCGGCCGCGCGCGGTCGCTCCACGCCAATAGGCTTCGTCCAACCGAAAGACCTTGCCATATCTACAGTTACATATTCGTTGTTAGTTTCGAACATTTTTTTTTTCCCTCGGACTGCGCAGGAGGGGAGAAGGAGAACGCGTTTATGCATACCAATAACAGACAGCTGTGCTGGTTATGTGGGACTCACAGCCCTGGAGCCTATATGAATACATACCTATTATATACATAAGGTATATATAAATAAATATGCACAGGCCCAAGACCACACTACCCACTAAACTCCCCCTGAGCTTTGGCAGCAGGGCCACCTTAAAAGCACATCACAGCGACGCTACCATGCTACCTACCTCTATTGTATTGGTGATATTTTGGTAATTCTAACAGATATGTTAATTTTTGATAACTCGTCTGAAAGATGGTAAAATGTAGATGTTTTTAAGTTAACATGCAAATAAAATTGTATTATGATTTGCTTGCTTTTTTTAAAATTTTGAAGCATTGTGACAACATTTATGAAAAAAAATACAATCTATCGAATCTAATTTATCATTTAGAATGTAGCGAAGTAAAAAGCAATAAAAATACGAACGGTAATTATTTTTTTTCGTTTTATTGATATTTACATATAACACTTTGGAATTTTTTATAAAAAATCTTAAAATTGCAATATCTCAAAAATGGGTCACTTTTGCATAAGGTGTTATATGTTTTAATTTGTTGCAAATGAACTGATCTATAGCCCCTTAAAAAGATTTGCACTACTTACCAGTCACCCTGTATATATTAGTACTAACATACAGTATGGACACTCCCTGCCGCTCTCTAGATTGCAGCCCCACCCCCTCGTCACCCAGATTGATACAGATTGGTAATTGTCGAACGTATAGGTTTTTACGCCATTTCGTTTGTTCCGTCATTCCTTTTTTGAAATGTCATTTCTGACCCGTTGTATGAATGTCCAGGGTGTGTGATATTAGTACTCGTAGTTATATTTGTTAATAAGGAGTTTTTGATACCTTAATTTACATAATAATTGTCATTAAAAGTAAAAAAAAAAGGAAGTTGGCATCAAGGTAGTGCAATTATTTCGTTTTATCTGAAATTCGTAAATAAGCTGTATTTATTTATTTTGTTTTTCTTTTCTATTATTTTTATGAGTAAATAGAGTTATATGCTTTTATTTTGTTATCACTGTTTTATTATTCATGTTGTGTCATAAGAGATTATATCACTTTTTGTTTATAAGTTTAAAGGAAAAAAAATTTTAGATAACTGCTTTACACGGAAATACAACCTGGTGACAGACAGACAGACAGACGGACGGACAGCGAAGTCTTAGTAATAGGGTCCCGTTTTTACCCTTTGTGTACGAAACCCTTTAGTAATAAATAAAAAGTAATAATAAAAGTACTTAAGTAAGTAAGTAATAAGTATAATATTATCACGCTTTTATTAGCTTCACCTGTATGTTTGTATGTAACCGACTCCTTTGGACTCGATTTTGACCCACTTTAAACGGACAGATTTAATTCAAACTTTGTAGACTTATCAAGAATCGGCGACAATATAATAATTTCATAAGTTTGAACAAAAAAATAAAAAATAAATAGAGTTTAAAAAAACTAAAAAACACGCTTTTAAAGTACATCAGACTAAAAATTAGAAAATAATAATTAACAAAAAAATACTAGTATTATTGTGAAAAAGTGTAGGTTGCTCGATAGACGAAAAATATGGCACAGAGCTCCCCACGCTTTTTCACAATAATACTAGTATTTTTTGTTAATTATTATTTTTCTACTTTTTAGTCTGATGTACTTTAAAAGCGTGTCTTTTAATTTTTTTAAAGTCTATTTATTTTTTTTAATTATAAGGCAGACAGTTTCTGTTACTGATTTTGTATGCGACCCGTAATCTACTTGGGGAGAACAATATTGTACAATATGCCTACCAAAATTTTTAAAAATATACATCCTTTTCACAAACTTCCAAAGATCACGCATCACCGAGGTCAGCACGGGTAATGCGGCCACCATTTTGCGTGTGAAAAAGCTGTATGCATTTAGGTTAATAGTTATTTTCTTGGACTGAGCACTTTAATATCTTTGTGCCACGCATTTTCGGGGCAGAAATCGTTTAAGCCTTAGTCTTTTGGTCGCTTGAAAATTATTATTTTTGGCTGTTATTTTCCTGTGGGAGTGTTTAAATAGGTCGTTCCTAGTGCTCCACATGCGTTCTCCACCTGGGTGGAGCATTAGGAATTGTAAGTCCTCGTATTCCAACTGAAACTTGCTCCACCTGAGCAAAGTATATATATTAGTACTAACAAACAGTATGGACACTCCCTGCCGCTCTCTAGATTGCGACCTCACCCCCTCGTCACCCAAATTGATACAGATTACAGTTTGGTTGACGATTTCGCGGCCATTTTGCTTGCTTCGTCTTTCCTTTTTTGAAATGTCATTTCTGGCCCGTTGTATGAAGTGTCCAGGGTGTGACCTGAGTCCTCAACCTGGTTTAATTAATTTAATATGAGCAAAAAAAATTAAAATCACTTGTTATTTCGTGGCTTGTGTTAAAGGTCATATTGAAAATTAATAAAAAAAAATTGTAGAACCACGCTGTATATACTTTCTCGTGTAGCTTTACCTTCTGACATAGGTAAATACCATAAGTACATACCAGTTTTTTATGCTTTTGTCTTTAAGCACCGGGTAGTCTGGAAGAAATCGCTTTGAGCGATGAGACCGCCCAAATTGTACCGCTACAGTAACGCTCATAAGATTTTGTTTTAAGTTATGTTTTTCTTTAAATTTTCAAGTTATAGTTTTTAAGTTTTACATTGTGTTTATTTTTAATTAGTGTGTACAATAAAGAGTATTTATCTTATCTTATAAATCTTAATGAAAACACATTTACCCATTATCTAGTAGCAAATATAAGAGATTTACCAATTATACGGGATAAAAAAACTGGGTTTGCATGGAAGGTACGATTTTTCCTGGAATAAGGAACATCACAGTATATCGTAAGGTGTATTAAGTTATAGTAACATATTATTACAACTACAAGAGCGTCGGCGGAGTGACAGCGAGGGCCGCTACCTTCTATCCGGGAGCTCATGGTTCGAATACATCACGTACCAATGCGTTTTCGAATTTAGATTTCATATGTACGTTTCGACGCGTAGTACCAAATTCACAAAGTGTCATATGGCGTTTCGAGAAATATTTTTTTTTACACGCAAAGCACAGATTCTCAGAATACCAAATACGCTTAGTGCCATTAAGCATAATGCCAAGTTCGGAAAACACCATTTTCTCCTACCCAGTGGGAGGAGCCTTGCAACAATCAAACCTGACCGAACCTAATATCGCTCGCTTCGCTCGCCCACTTACATTTTTTTAGAAAAAAACTATTATTTGTCAACTACCTTTTAGGTAACAGTTTTGGTAACTAGCGTATTTGGTACTATGCGTATTACAGGTTTGGTAACTAACGTATACAGTTGGTGTCTTTCGAGTTTGTCACTTTACAAACATGGTACTTCGCCAAATTGGAGTTTTGCGTTATTGAACATAGTTATAATAAGTAATAAGACACCTAAAACTCGACCACCTCAAAGTCTTTCAGTTTGCAAACTTTCAACCCTCATATCGGCCTGCAAACTTTTGTATTTAATGCCTATATAGCTTTAAGTGCAGTAAATACCAACTAAATTTTCTAGAGTAAGTAGTTTTTTTTGACATATGCGTGCGTTGGCATTTTGCGAATTAGGTACTACGCGTCGATTCTGTTTATCCGACGCTCTTACGGTGAAGGAATACGTCGTGAGGAAACTAGCACACGCCTGCGGAGAAACTCGCAGGTTGTGTGTGAAGTCGACCAACCCGCACTGGGCCCGCGTGGTCGACTAAGACCCGATTGCCCTAATTCAGGTTAGGCTCGAGCCCCTCGGTGGGCTGATACAATTATGAACATATTACAAAGTTTTATAAAAATTGTTGTAGCTATTTTTTTAATTTATAAGTAAATTTTTACTATGATGGCAAACATAAAAACCTAAATAGGAAAAATTTTAAAAAAATCACATACATCTGATATAAAGAATAACATATCCCTAGCCCAAATTTTATCCAAATCCGATTAGTAGTTTAGGAGCTAGATCCTGGGTATACATATACACATACCTTCACACAGAGAGACATTTTTTTTGTAATTTGGACTCTATTAGTGTAAGTCCATCGCTTCCCATCAAAATGTTAACTTCGTTTTTTACGAATATTAGGTACTTGCAAAATAAAACAAAATTTTGAATAAACATTTTTTGGTAGAGTATGGGGAGCGTAGACTAGTAGAGTAGGTAGGTATGTTCTAATTTTTTTCCGTAGTAGTTGTTTCTTAACGAAAATCGGTTAGCTTCTTATAGAGTTTCTTATTTCGGACATTAAGATTCTTATTTCGGACAATAAGTTTCTTATTTCTATAAACTTGCAAGTATTTTACAACTAACATGCATAATCATATTTCATACAAAAAAAAATCTTAATTAATTTCCCATGTAAAGTTTTAAATATGAAAAATTAAAAATATGTATTCGATAATTTCACCAAATGATGTTAGATTATACCATACCAATATTGACTTTCTTTTTATTTTACTTCCATACATTACATACATGCAAACGGATTGATCATAAGTACAATAGCGCACGAAAACTAAACATCTATTTTTGGGCATGATTCGTATGACACATACATTTTGCATTATATAAATGTCCATCTGAAATGTAGTGAAATGAAAAAAAGTAAAATTTTGAAGATAACAATGACATGAAAAAAATTCACACAAAAATTTTAATAAGGCTATATAAAAGTTCTATTTACTAAACTTTTGTTTAGGACCATATTTCATAGGACAGATGTATTTTGCGTTATAATATGAAAGTCCTTCTGAAATATCTGTCAATAATTTAGTGGCTATTTTGCCTACGTTAACCCTTTCACGAGCAAAGGCAATATGTTTTCCAGGGATGTCGCGTCATCATCATCTGTATTGACCTCGAATAAAGTTCAATTTACTCTTTTTCGCCGTAGTGGCATTGTTCGTGAAAGGGCTAATCGAATGTAGTATAATAAAATAATCAAAGTTTAAAAGTACATGAAAAAAACACCCACAAAAAAATATTCAGGTAGGTGATGTACAGGCTCTATATATTATCTTATTTATAATCTTACCTATGAAATTGCTGATTGTATAAAAATTTTAAAGATGAAAATTAATATTAAGAACAATAGTCATAAAAACAATATTTATTCTCAAAATAGCATTAAACTACTACAAATATATGCCTATTGTTTACATATTTTGAGAACACGGCGGCTTTAACCCCATGAAGTCGCGTTTTTTCAACTGAAAAAATCGGGTTGGTTAAGGCAAAAAATATACATTTTTAATTTTAAAGCTCTAGAGTTATCGCATCAGGTCATCGTTACTAATGTCATATTTGGGAATACCCCGCATAAGATTTCGTCACTTTTAGAAAAATTCAAGAAAATTAACTAGTCTAAAAAATTGCTCCATTTGACCACTAAGAAAACGCCTTTGTTCCATTCAATGGTACATAGCTCAGGGGTTTGGAACACGAAAGTCATACCACTAGTTACTAATCAAAGACCATAAGTAGTGTCACCATAAGGTTAATAATAAAAAAATAACTTTTATTTTAAAAAAAACTGGCTTTGAACTTCAAAAACTGAATCGGCAATTTCATAGGTAAATACCTATTATATATTATAATCTATATATTCACAGTTATTGAACTATTTTAAATTACTACCTTTATATTATCTACTCACTCATGAGTAGAAAATATATAGGCAGTTTTTTTTTCTATACCTTTAATTATTTGGTAATTTAATTAACATATTATTATTTATTCACATTAGGGTCTTATTAATAGTATAAAGTCTTTGTAACTTCGATATTTTATAATTAATATTAAAAAAAACTCTCTTTTGGAGGATGTTTGAATGCAACATTTTACCAAGAACATAGGCCTTCGTTGGGAGCGTCATCGTCAATGCTTCGTGTTTAAGCTTCATCAGAACAATGACAAGCAAAAATCTTCCCTATTGAAAGTTGCCACTTTTCGTCGCGACGATCCGAATAGCGGGTGTCAGCAACTTTTGTGATTGATTGTGACAGAACGCCAAACTTCGGCCGACGGTACACGGTTGGACTTTTACCGATATTATAGCACTTTTCTCGGTGACTGTACTGGAAGTTATAATGTATATTATAAGTATCGAATTTCAGAGGACAATTTAAAAGTCAAAAGTTTTAACCGCCTCCGTGGCGTAATGGTCAGTCTATTCGCTTCACAGGTCGCGGTTCGATTCCCGGCGGCGTCAGCTTTGTAAGACTCGGTTTGATTGATGGTAGGGCTTTTTCATAGCCCGCCTGGCTACCTACCACCATCTTATCTAAGTCTTGCCGCCAAAACATCGGTGTTAACAGCATTGATGTGTTCCGGCTTGAAGATAAGATAGTCAGTTCTCCATTGCGTTGGGGAAACTTGGTAAGCCCGCTTCCATCTTCGGCATCATCGTCACTTACCATCAGGTGAGATGATGCCAAGGGCTTGTCTTTATTGGATTAAAAAAAGGTAAAGTCAATATTAAGAAGGTTAAGGATATAGTTTTGAAATAGGATTATAAGATGGATAAAATAAAATTCATCATCATATCAGCAGAAGGACGTCCGTGCTGGATTACCCCCCTCAAGAATTACCCCCAAAAGAAGGTCCAGCGCTGCCCGCAACCAGCGGCATCCCGCGACCATCACCAGGTCTTAATTCTACCACAGATGAGATACTAGTTATTTCGTAAGTTCTACCGTGTAGGAGACCTACGCTACGTCTTCTATTGCGTGGTCGCCACTCGATACCTTAACTGCCCCAACGGCCATCTGTTCTAAAGATAATGGAAAATAAGAATAGAGAATAATAAATTTTACTGAATTACGTTATAGATACATTGATTTAAAAAACTTAAGTCCCTCCCAGACTAGCCTATGCCTGTATCATGGAAGCCCTAAAATAAACAACACATTAGAAATACCTAAACATTCAAAGTAAATGGAAAATCATTAAGAAGTGCACGCAGCTAATAAGCACACCCTGGACACTTCATACAACGGGTTTCAAAAAAGGAATGACGGAAAAACAATGGCGGTGAAATCCTATATGTTCGACAACCAAACTGTAACCAATATGTATCAATCTGGGTGACGAAGAGGTGAGGTCAGAATCTAGAGAGCGGCAGGGAGTGTCCATACTGTATGATGGTACTAATATGTATACTTTGAAATAAGTAAGTTCCCCATTGCATTAGACATTCTGCTCTTATGCATCCTAATCATCACTTATCATCAGATGAGATTATGCTAAGGGCTTTTTAATTAATCCACTTTCACGCCTTTTGAATATTCAGCCAATTATCATAAAATTTGTGGCATGTAGTTAAATAGCCAATGGTGTGGAATGGAAAGGTATTATATTTTATTTTATAAGGTAGCATTAGGGAGCCGTAAGAGCGAAGATTTAGACACAGTATTACAATATAGCGGCTTACAGTAGTGCAACGAATGAAGTTACGCAGAGCAACGGAAGGGTACTTGCGGGGCAGTGGGCGGCGAGGCACAGCCTGGCAAACTCCGCGAGTTTGCCAGGCTGGCTACAGGCTAGTACTGCTAGTACCTACGCCGTGGCGGCATCGTGCGACATCAAAGGCGTTGCGCTACTGTAAGCCATATCGGTAATACTGTGATTTAGATAAGAAAGCTATACCCTGTTCACGGAGACGAGCTAAAGTCGACGCCATAATTCGAGAGACAACTTTGACAATTCGTTTTGCACAAGTGTTGCCATAGTTAGGGTAGTGCTGTTCGTATCGATATTTAAAAAAATACGGCTATGGATACCAGTGCTATTTGTCCATTAGTTACGGTGAAATAATCAAATTAATTTAATATTTTACATAACAATGTAAGATATAAACATAGGAAGTGCAAATACTAACCAACGACGATTATTAAAGTCGTTTGTTTTGATTGGCCTCACCGCTATACGTATATTTGAGCGAATGACACTATGGCCGGCATCAATTGCGATAACCAAGGTAGCACTACGACACTTGATAGGCTTGACACTTGTGTAATATTACTGGTTGAGATGGAAATAGGAGTACAGAGTAGATTGAGATACTATAAGAAAATTTATTATTAAATGATGCCGGGAAATATTTCATACAATTCTTGAGCCAGAATTTATGTAGCTAGTCGGTCGGCGGCGGCGCGACGACGATGGGGACAAAGTATGCAGTATGCAGGTAGCTGAAGATAAACAAAACGCGGTGCGTACTTGACAATGTCAACCGTAGTGCGATAGATTTCGTAATAATAAATAAATAAGGTTAAAATACGGGATTAAACCTTTAATTTTAGCGGTTTAAACCTTTCCGTAAATGTTAATAGGTGTACGTGAACTCTTGATAGGGTTGACACTTGTGTTGTGTACAACAATAGTACTGATTGAGATTGGAATGGCAGTACGAAGTAGATTGAGATACTGAGAAAATTTATTATAAAATGATGCCGGGAAATGTTTCATACAACTCTTAAGGCAGAATTAATCAGCTAGTCTGTCAACGGCGTGAAGTGTGCAGGATGCAGGTAGCCAGCAGCATTAGTAGTATCTTTGAAAGTACGATCTCCACCGACCGGACGGCACGGCAACGGATTTTTGAACTGTCAATATTACAAAGCCAGGCAGATTCCACGTCACTCGGTACACAATAAACATACAAATTAAAATAAAAAACAACCTTTTTTGAAGTCAGGTGAAACCATAAACTTTGAGCTAGAAATCGACTTATAAGTAACTATTAAGTCAATATTATGCAATCTATGCCGCGTCCCGAAACAATCATTTTGAACTTATTTTGAACGAAATTCTCTTGTTTTGGAACGCGGCATAGGTCATAATATGACATTGACATGTTTGTGCTTTTTTAGAAATATCAAATTTTAAACCCCCTTATTATATTCCCGAGTATAGATCTCAATCAGTCTCTAAGCGAAACCGGTTGGCGAAACTAATTGATTTTGTGGAACAAGTTTGTGTTTGAGTAATCTATACTGAGGATGGCGTTTTACTACGTAAAACGCCAATTGCAACAATATTCCCGAATTTGATCAAAAATTCCGACTTAACCATATAGTCTAGTCGATACTGTCTATCGATATCGGCCACATCACTATTTAATTTCGTCTAATCCTGGTAACCCTTTATCTGTCACTTACTTGTCAAACTTGTCTCTCGAATTATGGCGTCGACTTTAGTACCGAAGAAATCATCTTTTCTGTAATTGGCCGGAGTACAAAATTAAAGTTCAGTAAATTTTTTAAAGAAGCGCATGTGAACGCGTCTTTAGTTTTTAAGCAAAAGTTGACGCCCCCTTTCTCGTGTGACGCAGTTTTCCGTCCTTGTCATTTTGTAAGCGATTGTGTGATAGAGAAAGCGCTCCACTAGCTCGTTTCCGTGAATAGAGTATAGTTAATATTTTTAGGGTTTCGTACACAAAGGTCATGTCAAAAAATTCCTGTGCTCGATCATCATATCAGCTCATATACCTCCCCACCGAGAGGCTCGAGCCTACCCTGAATAGGGATGACGAATGCTAGTCATCTGATTTACTTTTTACCACTTGTCAAAAACTATATTTTGTTCTAAGAATGTTTGAAATACCTAAGTGTGTTGTCATAGTTTAGCAGCGTCATTTAAGTACTCATTTTATGATTTTGGTGAATTAAAAATCAAAGACTTGATGGAAAACAAAACGAGTAAGGTTTTCCGAAGATTAAGTAGGAGGGCAATTTAGTGATCAAGAGTACATAATTTATTTCTGATGCTTTCGTTATTCCTATTGGGGTGATCGGGCCTCAGTCGACCACGCAAGCCCAGTGCGGGTTAGTCGATTTCACTCACAACTTTCGAGTTTCTTCGCAGGCGTGTGCAGTTTTCCTCACGAGGTTTTCCTTCACCGTAAGAGAGTCAGATACATCATCAATCCAATCCAATCAGTCGTTCCCCCAATGCTGGGGATCGTGACCTTCATGTCATTGAGGGGACCCAGATTGCTCTCCACCGGGCTCTGTCACTCGCTGCGTGCACTGCTTCGTGTAGCTGCAGAGCGGTGGTGCTGGTGACTTGGGTTTACCACTTGGCTGGCGGTCTTTTCCGAGCTCTCTTGCCCTCTAACTTTGCCGTCATGATTTGGTACATAAACGTACATATGGATTCGAAATTCGAAAACACAATGTGTAGTGCGATGTCAAAGTGCACTTTTCTCAGCATAAGCTGCAGGAGAAACAAAAAAAACTAATAATGGGACATGAAACGTGTTTCGTTAAAGGATTTTTGTTCTTACTCTATCGTAATAGTGATACTTAGTTCATATAAGCGTCAAACTTGTTGTGACTAAACAAACACTAAACTAAACTAAACTTTTTTTTTTTAACAAGTACGACAAACTTGGCCATTTTTTATTATTTGTTATAATAAAAACTGGGCAAGTGTGTCGTACTTGTAATAGTATATTATGCAACTAGTAGAATAAAGGACGGATTTAAAGCGAGGGCCATTGATGAATCACGAGCAAGTGAAGGGTTCTAATGACTGAATCACGACCGCAGGGAGTGATTCTTGATGATTGAATCACAAGCGTTTTAGTCACTGTTTTCTAGAGCAATGGTATAAAAAAAAATATCGCACTCGCTAATAAGTTTTTTGATTGAAATGAAGAATAGCTAACATTGTTGTATTCGTGTGGAGAGTTTTGGTGGTACGGAACCCTCGGTGCGCGAGTCCGACTCTCACTTGACCGGTTTTTTCCCACTGAGCTACTAAAGTTTTGAAACATCCATCGATGACTAAAAACTCTTTAGACAACTAAATTTAGAAGCAGGCACATAAAAAATCTCTATAAAATGGAACCGAAATTCAAACATGCGTTCAACTAATCCTTATTTATGAGGATTTAACGTCAAATAATTTTCTCGACAATGATGGTCTCGTGTTAAAATGAAATGAAAAAAAACCTGACCACATTCTTGACTGGTTTAGTTTTATTTCGGACAAACTTACACAGATGACGTTGTTTGATATCGTATATTTTCAGTATTAAGTGTTCAAATCAGAAATTAAGGTCACTGTTCACCATACAAAATGAGTGTTTTGTATAGGCATTTTTGATTTAGCTTGTGGCACGTTTTGTATAGGCATTTTTGATTTAGCTTGTGGCAAGTTTTGTATAGGCATTTTTGATTTAGCTTGTGGCAAGTTTTGTATAGGCATTTTTGATTTAGCTTGTAGCAAGTTTTGTATAGGCATTTTTGATTTAGCTTGTGGCAAGTTTTGTATAGGCATTTTTGATTTAGCTTGTGGCAAGTTTTGCATAGGCATTTTTGATTTAGCTTGTGGAAAGTTTTGTATAGGCATTTTTGATTTAGCTTGTGGCAAGTTTTGTATAGGCATTTTTGATTTAGCTTGTGGCAAGTTTTGTATAGGCATTTTTGATTTAGCTTGTGGCAAGTTTTGTATAGGCATTTTTGATTTAGCTTGTGGCACGACGGATAGGAGTATGTAGGTATAGTAGGGCGTGGGTTAAAACTCCATTCGTGCGCACAATTTAGTTTAATGGTGATGTAACAAATATAAAAGAAATAATTATAAGACCTAGAAAAAAGTACACAGGAATTAGACAAGGGTTTCACAGTTAAATTATTATCATAAATCATTGAAATATAATTATATATACCTGAGATGGGTCTTTTGAGTATATCAGTTTAAATTATAAGTTTAGTTTGATGGTAAAAATATTGCTGGATGATCAAATATTTTTGGTTTTTGAAATCAAATATGCGTAAAAGATATTTTAATTCTGAAGTAAAATTACAAATACTACAAACCGGCCAAGTGCGAGTCCGAGGGTTCCGTACCACCACACCTCTCTACACAACTATGACAATGATATTTATTCACATTATAAACAACAGAAATCAACGCGAGCGACAGAAAAATGTTTGCACACGTATTGTAGACCGATAACAACACATGGAAACTTCGGCCTGATGCTGCAACATCACCTGGAATCTGCACTTTTTACCAACTTACAATAAGTTCTTAAGTGGCGACCGCGCATCGGAAAACGTAGCGTAGGTAGGCCTCCCACTCGGTGGAAGCTGCTGGATGCGGGCAGCACAGAACCGGTCGTCATGGAAATCCTTGGGGAAGGCCTATGTCCAGCAGTGGACGTCCGTCGGCTGATATGACGATGACAGTAGAGGTACCGTGTTTGGGCTCATTAGAATGCTCTCAGGCAAGGCATACATATGTAATGCACTTAAAATGCCGTAATAATAGGTCCGTACATTATTAATGCTTGCATCTGCACATTGACAGACTGGTCGCTTTCTTTTCTTCAGCTATTATTAATAAATTATAAATTACGTAAACATTACTGTGCTGGATTACAATTAAGGGCGCTAAATTGACGCTCGGTACTTCTTCTACAGCAAAACCTGTTACAGTACAGATCAAAAACTGTATATATTTTGGAGTATCCAGGCTAACAATACGGAAAATGAATCATAAAAACTCCTATCGTAGACTTAACAATATCCGTATAGTTACGTCTAAATTATGTAGTTTTTATGTTCCATTTTACATATTGTTAGCCTGGATATTTTAAATTATGTACCTGATTCTGACTTAATAGAGTCTAAAAATGGTTAGGTAGGCACTATGCTTAGACAGGGCGATAATTTTTTCCTCAATACATTTTTTATTACAAGTATATACTAACTGTTAGTTTGGGACAAATATTAGAACCTAAATTCGAATCACTTTCCGGTTTTCAATTAAGCTAAAATTTTGTATAAACGTTAAGTTCGGAGAACAATCCATCATTCTAAAATAAATATGGCGGACTCCTAAAGGTGGCAGACTAGTTATTTTTTTTTTATTCGCAATTGGTAAACCCTTGACAACATCTCACCTGGTGGTAAGTGACCACCAGTGTATTTTAATGCACTTCCATGATATGGGTATAAAATTAAAGGGATTGCTGATAAAAAAGGAAAAAGTTTAAATCATTTCAAATTAAAGTGTTTAGGTTTTTCAAAAAAATTTATTTTTGACAATGATTATATTTTTTTTTTCAAAACCTATAAAATGTTTTTATTGATTAAATACAAACCTTTAAATTCGACCTTAACACTAAAAATTTTGTAAACTTTGATGCTTAGATTTATTTTGAATTTAAATAAAGCAGCATTCCACAGCTAGTGGATTATTTTGTTTGATTTCTTAGATCCATGATTCATGTATTTAATCTGTTTATTCCTAATTTAAGTTCATGCTTACATTTTTTTATTAAAAAAAAGCAGCATTCTACAGTACTGAAGCAGTATTTTCTTGCCAAATGATTTTTGAGCCTCATTCAGAACAGCTCAGGTTGATGTGCAGTTATGGAATGAAATTTTAAAAATACTTTTATTTTAAATGTGCGTGTTATATTATTTTTTGTTTGTTTCTGCTTAGAGCTTGACCTCTGGCGTCGCAGGGGGCGCTCCGGGCTTCCAACTATATATTTTTCTAACCATGTGGTATAAATGAAAATCATTTCATAAGGAGCAAACTCCAAAAATCATAATTAAAATTCTAACTTTAAAATATCTGTGATTTGAAGCAGCATTTTAGAGCTCACTACAGGGATACATGTGTGTGCCTGTGAGTCACACGTAAATATTTACCGGAGTAGAGCGTTGCGCGCCAAATGTTCTGGGGCCACAGACTTGGGACATCTAGAGCGGCTTGTTTGATGTAACTTAACAAAATGATTGAATTCTCAAAATTATAGAAAAAAAGTGCATAAAATGGGTTCCGTGCCATATATTCCCCATAATCATCATCACAATTGTGCTCTTGTCGGTGTAGCTCTTTCCAGGTCTCTCTCTCCCACACTGTCTCCTTCATTTCTCTATACGTTTCCACTTTAACTTTCTTCATCTTGGTCTATACAAGCAATTCTAGGTCTTCCTCTTCCGCGCTTTCCTTCGATCTTTCCCTATATTATGTTCTTGATAAAATTATCGTGTCTAGTTAGGTGTCCTATCATCTTCCCTCTTCTGATCTCAATTATCTCAATTATGTTCCTCTTTTCGTTTACTCGTTTCAATACTTCTTCGTTCGTTACTCTTTCAGTCCAGCTTATTTTCTCCATCCTTCGCCAGCACCCATATTCCCCATATTTTTTGTAAATTTTAGATTCACTACTTTCTTATAGTTTCAGAGATAAGATCGGGGAAATGATTCGTATGGTTTCCTTGATATTTTTTAAACTATGCATTTGAAAATTAAAAAAAAAATGTTTCTATGATACACGTATGCAAAAAAACAGGAAGTGCGAGTCGGACTCACATACTAAGGGTTCGGAAGTCAAAAACTATATTGATATTTTCAGGGTTCTGTATCGGAAAGGTGCCAACGAGGCTTTATAAAAAGCTAAGCGAACTATTAGTGCGTGATTCCAACTCTTGGGTTTTTTGTATCGTTCAAAACATGTGAAATATTTTACATGCCGTGTTAGTAAATTTTTTTTTTTGTTAGTTAGTTTGGGACAAATCTTGGAAGCTAAACTAGAACCGCTTCCCGGTGTCCCATTGAGCTGAAATTTTGCATACAGGTTAAGTTTGGAGAACAGTACATGATTGATTAGCTAAGTGACGACATTCTAAATCCAATATGGCGGACTTCCAAAGATGCCGCCATCTTCATTCATTCATTCATCACCAGTTATTTTTTGTGCATCCACATGATATGGGTAACAAATGAAAGTGAAAGGGCTTGCTGAGAAGAATACGAAATAATTATTTTTTTTTTCAAATTAAAGCTTGTACCTTAATGTTTTTAGGTTTTTCGAAATTTACTTCTAATTTTTTCTACATAATCTCATTATCATCACCATATCACCAAATGACGTCCACTACTGGACAAAGGCCTCCCCCAAGGATTTCCACAACCACCGGTTCTGCGCTGCCCGCATCCAGCGGCTTCCTGCGACCTTCACCAGGTCATCGGTCCACCGAGTGGGAGGCCTACCTACGCTACGTTTTCCGGTACGCGGTCGCCACTCGAGAACTTAGTGCCCCAACGTCCATCTGTTCTACGAGCTATGTGCCCAGCCCACTGTCACTCCTACAGATCTCCTCGTTTCTGATTCGATCACGCAGATAAATTTCGAGCATAGCACGCTATATTGCCCTTTGGGTGACCTTGAGCCGTCTTATCTACATAAGCTATTGTCCTGAAATTAAGAGATGGGCATACATCGTATATTATTCTTCGTCCTGTCTAAACCTACTCAATCCGACATCGCAATACCATAAAACACATTACGGGTGTTCGAATTAGCGCCGTTAACGGGTTTGAGACCCGGCGAGGGTAAACAGCTAAATTCATTATCGACGAACTATTCGACGTGAGGGGGTTAATGATATCTTAAAGGCGGGGGGTTGAATTAAATTAATCTACCTTAGGACCTTTGATTTTGATCGCAAGATTGAGTTAGAAGCTTGGTATGAACAATCGGATGCACGTCAGATTTTGACCTTGATTGTCTTAGATCAGATTTTTTTTTAATCATCTCACCTGATGGTAAGTGACGATGATGCCGAAGATGGAAGCGGGATTACTAAGATTCCCCAACATAATGGAGAACTGGCTATCTTATCTTCAAGCCGGAACACATAAATGTTGTTAACACTGTTGTTTGGCGGCAAGACTTAGACTTAGTGGCTTAGAAAATGCCCTATCACCAACCAAACCGAGTCTTACAAGTTGACCCCACCGGGAATCGAACCCGCTACTGGACTAACCATTACGTCAAGAAGGCGGTTAAACAGAATGTAAACAAATTAGTGAAGGACCCGTTAACTGGGGGTTCTAATCATTATTATGAACAACTTTCCCTAAGGAACCCTTAGTCGATTCTCAAAAAAAATTGTATCCTCTATACAAAAATGCACAAAATTGATCGATTTGTATGAAAAGTTTTTTTTTGCAACTTCAGCAAAGATATAGAAAAAAAGTATGACGAGGACACTTGTTTTGTTACATCCTGTATAAAAGAATGATATTCACAGTCACGCGGCCAAAAGTGTCCGATCATACAGTCACCCTTTTTGTTCACAGAGGTGTACTTCCGCGGTTCTCCCTATTATGTCTAACATAGCTATTTAAATATTTTTTTATCCTTGTCTCCTGTCAAACAACTGTCAGGACATTTTTGAAGTTTGTTTTGTATGAAATCTAGTTCTTTAATATGTGATACAAGTTAAGGGGTCTCGCTTTCTTCAAAGTGTAGTTCAGCTAGGTTTTGCTGGTAAATCTCGCTTTCTTTAAAGCGTAGTTCAGCTTTTACTGGTAGGTCTCGCTTTCTTTAAAGCGTTTTTTAGCCTTTCCTAATAGGTCTCGCTTTCTTTGAAGCTTAGTTCAGCCTTTGACTGGTAGTTCTCGCTTTATTTAAAGCGTTTTTTTAGCCTTTCCTAGTAAGTCTCGCTTTCTTTGAATCTTAGTTCAGCCTTTTACTGGTTGGTCTCGCTTTCTTTAAAGCGTTTTTTAGCCTTTCATAGAAGTCTCGCTTTCTTTGAAGCTTAGTTCAGCCTTTTACTGGTAGGTCTCGCTTTATTTAAAGCGTTTTTTAGCCTTTCCTATAGTAGGTCTCGCTTTCTTTGAATCTTAGTTCAGCCTTTTACTAGTTGGTCTCGCTTTCTTTAAAGCGTTTTTTAGCCTTTCATTTTTTACTGGTACTGTAAACACTGTGTCTCTTTACCATTCGTTTGCACGCACTAGAAGTAAATTTATAAAACCAAACCCGTAATGGAGACTCCGTTTGGCGCAAGTAGGGTTTAACCTAAAAATGCGACAGTCGCCTGCACGACCTGGGCTCCACGCACACCATCTCATACGGCACAGTGTCTCTGGGAGGACGTGGAGATGCAGCCGCGGACGTGGAGGTGGACCTGTCAGCCTTGCAGCCTCGACGCGCCCTTCAACCGCGTCTAAGCTCACACGAGTAAACTAAGAAGACTTGAAGGGGGGTCAAGATCCAAATTATTAAATTTAAATTATGGTTTTTGCCACTAACACTTTAGTTTATATTATATATATATATAGATAATAGATAAGCCAATTAATTTTTGAATAAAACATCGTAACAAAACAAGCTAAAAGGAAAATAAAATAAAACATTACTTCTTCACAACTTTCCCACCGTCTTCATGTACACATATGATAAAACAAAGTCGCCGCTGATTCTTTGACCGCCTCCGTGACGTAATGGTCAGTCCATTCGCATTCACGAGGAATAAGATCGAGGTGCGCCCGTTGCAGCGCTCAAATATGTCATTTTATAGAAACACTGTTTTTGTATTAGGACCTAATTTATTTAACAAACTTCCTGACTCTATAAAAGAATTAAACAATAGACAATTTAAAGTAAAATTATACCTTTATTTAAAGAACAGATACTATTATAGTATTAACGAATATTTACTTGACAATGATATAAAAATAGACTAAGTAATTAAATGTGTTAGATTAAAGAATGACATTGCACACCTTTTTAAGGTAGGCCATAGAGGACTTCTTTATTATCTTTAAGACCATTTTATGTTTTACCTTTGGTTACGCAATAAATGTATTTTGTATTTTTCACACCAGGAGGTCAAGGGTTCGATTCCCGGCGGGGTCAACTTTGTAAGACTCGGTTTGATTGGTGGTAGGGCATTTTCATAGCCCGCCTGGCAAGCTACCACCATCTTATCTCAGTATTGCCGCCAAACATCAGGGTTAACAGCATTGATGTGTTCCGGCTTGAATATAAGATAGCCAGATCCCCATTGCGTTGGGGAATCTTGGTAAGCCCGCTTCCATCTTCGGTATCATCGTCACTTACCAACAGGTGAGATGATGCCAAGGGCTTATCAATAATCTGTCTGTCTGAATGCGATAAACTCAAAAACTACAGAACGGATTTTCTTTCATAATTTTCATCAATGGACGGAGTGATTCACGGAGTGATTCACACACCCGGTCAGGTGTGAAGTTAGCAGCCAAAAATTAGCAGCTGTTATTAACTGACCAAATTAAAAAGTCATCGTAATATCTCTAAGTAAATAAGTACATGATATATACTAAACATGATATTCGTTAGATCTAGACTTTCTGACTTAAAGACTACTAGAAATAAGACCTATAATTGGTTTCTAAACAAGTTATGAACAATGTATAGTTTAATCTAGCCACAGTTTTATTACCTAAAGCTTTCAGTGCATATTTTGCGCGCAAAGCTACGCTTTAGTAGTAAAATTGCCACACCCACACCACGCCTGCCCTTACTATGAATAAACTATAGCCTATGAAAGGCGCGCAGCTGACGTACCTGCAGGTGTTTACCGTCTTAGCAGCCCTATCTTGATGAGATAGCTCTAATACCCGAAGGAAATCCCTTAAAGAAAGGTGCGGTATCTATGGAAACCTCGTGGAAAGATACTGGAAGTTCTATAGGGAACTGGGATGTGATATTTTTTCTAAATTAGATAGAGAGGTACCTACCTACACCTCATGTAAGTGATTTTTAGTAGGAATTATAAAAAAAAAATATCGGGTTATCTCTGATAAACAGTTTTCATAATTGAAGTTATTATTAGATACTAGTTGTCCCAGCGAACTTCGTACCACCTTACACTATACTACACTACCCTACCCTACTCTACCCTACCCTACCCTACCCTACCCTACACTACACTACACTACCCTATCCTATCCTACTCTGCCCTACCCTACTCTACACTACCATACCCTCCCCTACACTACCCTACACTACACTACACTACACTACCCTACACTACCCTACCCTACCCTACACTACACTACCCTACACTACTCTACACTACCCTATCCTATCCTACCCCACCCTGCCCTACCCTACTCTACACTACCCTACCCTTTCATAAACTACCCTACACTACACTACACTACCCTACACTACCCTACCCCACCCTACCATACCCTACCCTACATAAGAACCTTCTCCGGACAATAACGAACTCAACAAAAAAGAATTAGCGAAATCAGTCCAACCGTTTTCTGAAGTTATAGCGTGACACAAAGAAATAGGGGTTCATTTTTATATTATTAGATATTGACTGCAGTGGTCCGACACGCACTTGGCCGGTGTTTCTTCTTTTTCTTTTCAACCGACTTCCAAAGAGGAGCAGGTTCCCAATTCGATTGTATGTTTTTTTGTGTGTTTGTTGCGCGATATCTTGGCATGTGAATCGATTTTCTTGATTTGATGCTCCTGAGTTGGTCCCATAAATAAATTATATCAAAATCAGTGTAGTAATTTTTAAAAAATTAACAAAAACCAAAAATAATAATGCAAAATTGTACTAAGTTGTTGCGATTGAAGTCGGTTTTTCTAATGTGTTTAGCGTTTTCAATTGTTTCTGTTTTTCTTTTTTTTTACACAATAGCAGAAAGTTGTTCAGTTTTATAGGACTATTGACTTTTTGCAGTACAACACAATTATAGGTATCTTGTACAGTACCTAGGTGACCGAGCGGAAAAGGAAAAAAAAGATTCGATCGGACCGGGAATCAAATCCCGATCAATCTAAAAAGGGGAAGTCTAACGCTTTGACCACTAAACTATTGCTTATTAGGAACCTGTCTGATGCAGTGTAATTACCAATCTTATTGCGCAGAAAAGCCGACGTGTGTGAAAACAAAATCACTTTTTCGTCGCCCCCAAAATCCTTAAATATCAAATTTCATCGAAATCTTTATATCCGTTTTCGAGGTCTCAAGACATATTATATCTATACACACAAATATTTCTCGTCCAATAGTACAGGAGCTCCACCCGCACTTTCTTTTTTTTCACACGATCGGGTAATCTAAACCCTGAAAATTTCATCAAAATCGCTCCTGCAGTTTTGAAGTCCATAGAGAATATACGTACGTACATACACACATCGACTTTTATATAGGGTGTAACAAAGTTGGTGTAGGTCCCGCTAACTGGGGTTCTACTCATTATTCTGAACAACTTTTATCCACCACTTTGCCGAAAATGTAAAAATAGTTTTTCTAATCTTCATACAAATCAATCAGCTTATCGATCGATTTTGTGCATTTCAGTATGGAGGGCCCAAATTTTGACGTGACAACGTCTTATAAATCGATGGATGCCGGCTGCACGTACGAAAAAGGATGACTCAATGTCCCGTTACGCTCATTGTCCCGTTACGTTATGACTTGTCACTTTAAACTATCGTCCGTATACCGACTTTACAGACAACCAAATTTTTTTTTAGATTTGACAGGTTTCTTGGAGATTTTTTTTCAGTATGACTGCTAGAACCCCCAGTTAACAGGACCTACGCCAATTTTGTTACACCCTGTACATACTTTAGTTAGACAGATTACTTAAAATGGGTTACTTCTCCCTAGCATTATAAAGTGGGCCCACTCAAAAGTCATAATTATTGTTTTCGTAAAGTAATAATTTAAAAACAATGCCTTTTGGAGCGCGAGGCGTTTCTGACATCAATCAATAGAATGGTTGATCTCTTAGCGGTGTAACGCTTTACAGCGCTCACAACTGCTGGTAATCACCAAAAGATTAACATCTTCTTATACAAATTGATCAGCTGATGGGTTAAAATTATAATTTGGTCTAAAGGTTTTCAGTATTACTGGAGTTGGGACACAAATAATTCGAGATGGAACTATTTTTCTCATAAAATAAACAAATATTAACGCCGAAAAAATATTTTCTGTTTAAGGTTATATAAAAAATACCAAATCAACCTCGATTTTCCCTCAACTTGACAATTAGAACTGAATCGCTCGGAGACTAAAGCGAAGAATAATTAGATACGAAAGTAAAGATCAAATCAGTTTATTAATAACATATAAATCCCTACTAATATTATAAATGCGAAAGTAACTCTGTCTGTCTGTTACGCTTTCCCGCAAAAACTACTGAACGGATTTGGCTGAAATTTGGTAGGTAAACAGATTAGGACCTGGCTTAAGACATAGGCTACTTTTTACCACGCTCGCGAGCCGCTTGCGGCTCGCGCACTGCGCACCCTCGAAAAGTCATAGAAACGTGGTCCACGCGGGTGAAGCCGCGGGAAACAGCTAGTATGTAATAAATGGTAAAATATGTTGGTTTTTGAATCTATGACACTTCTTTTGAAAAAGTATTTTTACAGTTTATTTTTGGCGATACTCGGATGCGGCGAAAGTCTTAACAGCCACGTTGCAACGCGCACTGATATAAACTTTATTTAATGTAACTTGGGTTGACATTTGCAACGACGCGCATAGAGTTGCTAATTTTCCGTTACTTAGGAATTTAATAATGGTTTTATTGTACCTCCCACTAAATGTAGGCAGTCTGCACAACACTGGCGAACCACCTGATATTAAATCTTATAAAAACAACACACAGTTGAATTTCGCGTGAGTGTCTTAACGCGACTTAACGTCCTTGACTGCGGGCGTTAATGCACATTTTCGTTTATTGCGAGATTAATAAACATTCTAGGAAAATTTCGAGTTTTCGACAGGTCTTCTAATAAAAACCTTTATTGTCGTGCTGTCGGTATTTATTTGGTGTGCCTTACTTATGTAATGTAGTAGAAAAATCCAAAAAATCTCGGAAAAGTACAATGTTTTACAAAATTAAAAGTATTTAGCGAAAATCCTTAAATTGTGTTTTTCACTTATACATACGCAAGAAGCTGGTTTAAAGAATAAGCTGTGTAGTTTTCACGTTCAGAGAGCTTGCGGCCGACTCAAAATATTGTAGCAAAAAGGCACAACGTGTATGCCTTATATAACTTTTTGATAGTCTATAGAACACAAGCGGTTGAAGCTATCCGCTCATCAGTGAAGCATACGTAGATGGAAACATTTGATGCTTAATTACAAGGGCTCCAAACTCAAACGAAACCGAATTAAACTTTTTTGTTAGTTTGAATTCCAGGTGAAAATAATTTAATTATTGAGGACTAGAAACCAGCTTTCACAAAGATGAAAGAAAGAAGACTTTGACAAAGATTGTAGAGTTTAGAAATTATAAATGTTTACCACAAGACCTAAATATTATTGTTAGTGATAAAATGATAGAAGTGACCAATGAGACAAAATTTTTGGGTATTACAATGGACAGCCATCTGCACTGGAAAGCCCATATAGAAATAATTAACAAAAGATTATCCAGCTACTGCTATATGTTATCAATTTTAAGAAATGTGACTTCTGTAGATGTTGCGAAAAATGCATATTATGGTTATGTCTATTCCCTGCTGACATATGGCATAATATTTTGGGGAAATTCTGTGAATGTTCAGTCTACCTTTATGCTACAAAAAAGATGTCTTCGGATTATTTTTAACATGTACAGTACTGAAACACTAAGAACAGCATTTGTGGAACAAAAATACTAACATTGACGTGTATCTACAATTAGAAATTTGTGTATTTATAAGAAATAATAGTGAATATTTCAATAAAAAAAATGAAAAGAAAAAGAACCTAAGGTCTAATTATAAATATGATTTGTGTTCTGTAATAGCGACCAGTTACATATATAACAAAAGTTGTTATGTAAACGGAATTAGAATTTATAATAATTTACCTGTATTTATAAAATCATTGCATGGTGCTAAATTTAAACGCCACCTTAAAGAGTGGCTTATACACAAATGCTTTTATAATTTAAATGAATATTTTGCTTATGTCTAAATGTAATATTAATATTGTACGTCCGAAAAGGGCAACCTGTTGGAACTAAAAATATATTAAATGTAACATCATTGTACACAGTTTCAAGTTTATCTTATCTTATCTTATCTTATCTTATCTTATCTTATCTTATCGTATCTTATCTTATCTTATCTTATCTTATCTTATCTTATCTTATCTTATCTTATCTTATCTTATCTTATCTTATCTTATCTTATCTTATCTTATCTTATCTTATCTTATCTTATCTTATCTTATCTTATCTTATCTTATCTTCAATCTATAAAATATCACATTTAATTAACATGGCGGACTGGTTTCTATTATTTTTCAGCCGACTTTCAAAAAGGAGTAGGTTTACAATAATTCGACTGCATGTTTTTGTGTGTGTATATTACGCGATATCTTCGCACATTGTAAACCGATTTTCATAATTCTTTTTTTATTCGGTACGCTGCCACATTGGTCCCATATAAATTTTATCAAAACTAGTGCAGTACTTTATTAAAAAAAATGCGAAAAACAAAAATAAATAATCTTTCCAACGATACCTTGGACGATACCTTGGATGGTTTTCCAAGATAATGGTCTTTTTGCAGCTCGATCCTCTCCCATTCTTTCTACATATCCTAGGCAGCGAAGTCAGGCTGCTTTTAAGGTATTGCTGGAAAGATGAAGTCGCCAAAGACCTCAAAGAGTTGGGGGTGCTCAAAGAGTTTAACTTGGCACAAAATAGAAAGAGTGCAGAGCGCACTTACCCACTTTTTACAACAAAAAAAATTCGCAAAATTTTGTGTTTGAATGGTATATGCAACTTAAAATATAATAACAATAAGAATACTTAATTACATATTTATTTAATTAAACAGATATTTATTTAAGATTAATTTTATAAGTACCTATAGGTACTTATTACAAGCTTTATATTGTCTTGACGTGTTAGTTAGTTAGTAAGTCTGTCTGTCTGTTAGTTCGGAAGAAATCTTGAAAGCTAAATAAGAAACCACTTTCCGATTTCCGATTGAGCTAAAATTTTGCATACACATAAGTTTGGAGAACAATTCGTGGTTAGCAAAGTGACGTCATTCTACATCCAATATGGCGGATACCCAAAGATGGCGGATCCGTTATTTTTTGTATGCACCCCTATATTGGTATAAAATAAAAGGGTTTGCTGAGAAGAATACGAAGTGTTTAAAGTTATTTTCAAATAAAAGCTTGAACCTAAAATATTTTAGGTATTTCCAAAATTATTTTGTTTATTTATACCTACTTTCAGTTTTGCTAGTGAGGTGATGCGGAAGAGAATTCACTTTAGTAATATAGGCGTGTTTTTACAAAAAAAAAACATTAACGTACTGACATCTGAATCATTTTGCACCGATTCATCTGATTTTAATGCATTTCTCTCATATAATTTATTGATCGCATCACCATTCAGTGGACTTCAGCTTAAGGCGAGGTGTTGATTGGAACAGTTGTCTCTATCTTTTTCTTTGCGTGTAAAAAAAAATAACCACACTTTTTCACTTTTTTAGTGGTTTTTCGTTTTAATCAAAAACTACAATGAAAATATAAAAAATATAAACAAATATTGTTGTACATTTTTTTAAATTTATACTTCAAAATATTAGTCATAACTGGAGTTGAAAGTAACGGTGTAGACCTATCTTTCGGTTTTTTTTTTATCGAGCCAAAACTGCTCAATCGTGTTTCTAATAGTTTTTGACTTTATGGAACATCATCAACAATAAGGGTATTTTTTTTCAATCTTGGGTTTTCTATCGTTTAGGAGTAATTGAAGTCAAAAATAACGAAAATCAGTAATATTACCGCCTTAAGCGCACTTTAAATCAAACAAAGGAAAAAAAATCAAGTAAAAAAGTTAATACGGTTTGCGCCGTATAAGTGGCACCTACATTCAAAGTCGTGAAGGTTTGGTGCGAAAAAATATGCCTTTCTCAATAACCACGCCCATACCATAAACCGGTGGGTCTTGCAAAATTATCCTTGTTTTTTTTTTTTTTATTCACAATTGGTAAACCCTTGACAACATCTCACCTGGTGGTAAATGATGATGTTGCCGAAGATGGAAGCGGGCTTACCAAGATTCCCCAACGCAATGGGGAACTGGCTATCTTATCTTTATGCCGGAACACACCAATGATATCAACATTGATATTTGGCGGCAAGACTTAGATAATATGGTGGTAGCTAGCCAGGCGGGCTTAGAAAGAGCCCTATACTACCAACCAAACCGAGTCTTACAATTGACCCAGCCGGGAATCGAACCCGCGACCTCCTGTGTAAAGCCAGTGAACTTTGCCTCTGAGCTACGGAGGCGGTTTTCGAAATCTTGAAAGCTAAATAAGAACCACTTTCCGATTTCCGGTTGAACTGAACTTTTGCATACACGTTAAGTTTGGAGAACAATGCATGGTTAGCAAAGTGACGTCATTCTACATCCAATATGGCGGATACCCAAAGATGGCGGATCCGTTATTTTTTGTATGCACCCCTATATGGGTATAAAATGAAAGAGTTTGCTGAGAAGAATTCGAAGTGTATATGTTATTTTCAAATAAAAGCTTGGCCCTAAAAATGTTTAGGTATTTCCAAAATTATTTTGTTTATTTATACCTACTTTGCAGCTTTGCTAGTGAGGTGATGCTGAAGCGAATTCACTATAGTAATATAGACGTGTTTTTACAAAAAAAAAACATTAACGTACTGACATCTGAATCATTTTGCACCGATTCATCTGATTTTAATGCATTTCTCTCATATAATTTATTGATCGCATCACCATTCAGTGGACTTCAGCTTAAGGCGAGGTGTTGATTGGAACAGTTGTCTCTATCTTTTTCTTTACGTGTAAAAAAAAATAACCACACTTTTTCACTTTTTTAGTGGTTTTTCGTTTTAATCAAAAACTACAATGAAAATATAAAAAATATAAACAAATATTGTTGTACATTTTTTTAAATTTATGCTTCAAAATATTAGTCATAACTGGAGTTGAAAGTAACGGTGTAGACCTATCTTTCGGTTTTTTTTTTATCGAGCCAAAACTGCTCAATCGTGTTTCTAATAGTTTTTGACTTTATGGAACATCATCAACAATAAGGGTATTTTTTTTCAATCTTGGGTTTTCTATCGTTTAGGAGTAATTGAAGTCAAAAATAACGAAAATCAGTAATATTACCGCCTTAAGCGCACTTTAAATCAAACAAAGGAAAAAAAACAAGTAAAAAAGTTAATACGGTTTGCGCCGTATAAGTGGCACCTACATTCAAAGTCGTGAAGGTTTGGTGCGAAAAAATATGCCTTTCTCAATAACCACGCCCATACCATAAACCGGTGGGTCTTGCAAAATTATCCTTGTTTTTTTTTTTTTTTATTCACAATTGGTAAACCCTTGCCAACATCTCACCTGGTGGTAAATGATGATGTTGCCGAAGATGGAAGCGGGCTTACCAAGATTCCCCAACGCAATGGGGAACTGGCTATCTTATCTTTATGCCGGAACACACCAATGATATCAACATTGATATTTGGCGGCAAGACTTAGATAAGATGGTGGTAGCTAGCCAGGCGGGCTTAGAAAGAGCCCTATACTACCAACCAAACCGAGTCTTACAATTGACCCAGCCGGGAATCGAACCCGCGACCTCCTGTGTAAAGCCAGTGAACTTTGCCTCTGAGCTACGGAGGCGGTTTTCGAAATCTTGAAAGCTAAATAAGAACCACTTTCCGATTTCCGATTGAACTGAACTTTTGCATACACGTTAAGTTTGGAGAACAATGCATGGTTAGCAAAGTGACGTCATTCTACATCCAATATGGCGGATACCCAAAGATGGCGGATCCGTTATTTTTTGTATGCACCCCTATATGGGTATAAAATGAAAGAGTTTGCTGAGAAGAATTCGAAGTGTATATGTTATTTTCAAATAAAAGCTTGGCCCTAAAAATGTTTAGGTATTTCCAAAATTATTTTGTTTATTTATACCTACTTTGCAGCTTTGCTAGTGAGGTGATGCTGAAGCGAATTCACTATAGTAATATAGACGTGTTTTTACAAAAAAAAAAACATTAACGTACTGACACCTGAATCATTTTGCACCGATTCATCTGATTTTAATGCATTTCTCTCATATAATTTATTGATCGCATCACCATTCAGTGGACTTCAGCTTAAGGCGAGGTGTTGATTGGAACAGTTGTCTCTATCTTTTTCTTTACGTGTAAAAAAAAATAACCACACTTTTTCACTTTTTTAGTGGTTTTTCGTTTTAATCAAAAACTACAATGAAAATATAAAAAATATAAACAAATATTGTTGTACATTTTTTTAAATTTATACTTCAAAATATTAGTCATAACTGGAGTTGAAAGTAACGGTGTAGACCTATCTTTCGGTTTTTTTTTTCTATCGAGCCAAAACTGCTCAATCGTGTTTCTAATAGTTTTTGACTTTGTGGAACATTATCAGCAATAAGGGTATTTTTTTCCAACCTTGGGTTTTCTATCGTTTAGGAGTAATTGAAGTCAAAAATAACGAAAATCTGTAATATTACCGCCTTAAGCGCGCTTTAAATCAAACAAAGGAAAAATAAATCAAGTAAAAAAGTTAATACGGTTTGCGCCGTATAAGTGGCACCTACATTCAAAGTCGTGAAGGTTTGGTGCGAAAAAATATGCCTTTCTCAATAACCACGCCCATACCATAAACCGGTGGGTCTTGCAAAATTATCCTTGTATTGCTAAATTCCAATTTTAAATATAAAAAGTCAGAATACGGTATTTTACTACTAGTCATTTGAGTGATATTTTATCAACTGTCAAAAACGAAAGTTTTTTTGGAATTATTCGCGTTACTGACATAGTGACGAAATAAGTGCCATAGTCTTTAACGAACTAATTTGTTGTTTTTAAAAAAAAATATTTCAAATGAGCAAGTCTTTTTGTCATTCTAGAAGACGTGCTATTTATTTAATAGTAATTTTAGGGTTCCTTAACCAAAGGGTAAAAACGGGACCCTATTACTAAGACTACTTTACATCCTATATACAATACACTTGAAATTTGGTACACCTGTTCAGAAGCCCACGTAGTATAACATACATATACCTACCTACGAAAACCTATTGTGCAATTCCAACATACATACATTTGGATCGAATTGGCAACCTCTTTTTTTAAGTCGTTTAAAAGTAAAGAACTATAATTATTTAACTTTTTTTTTGCATTTATTTCCTAAAAACAGTGACAGGCATAATTTGAATTTAAGAAATGTAAATAAAATAGATATAGCCTTTTCGAGACAGAGTAAGGTTAAAAAGTCATTTGTGGGGCAGTGTATAAGATTCTACAATAAAATTCCAGAAAATGTAACTAGTTTGTCAGAGAATAAATTCAAGACTCATGTCAAAAAAGTTTTGTGCTCTAGAGGATATTATAAAATAATAGATTATGTAAATGACAAAGATATATATTTATGTTGATTCTATAACGAATACCATTACCTGAGACTGTAATCTGAATCATGACATTATTTGTAATTTTATTTTTTTTGTATTTTTTTTGTTTTGACTATTTAAAAGTGTGTGTAAACACCTATTTGAAATAAATTGTTTTGAATTTTGAATTTTACGTAGTATTTTTTTATAAAATAATCAGTAGGTACTATAAATAATATCTCACTAATTACAAATTACACATAATACCTAAAATGGAACAACTAAAATACCTAAAATAACTCACATTAAACACCTAAAACAACTCGTCCCTCGTCATCTCCGGTGCTAAGGTGCCCATAACACTAGCTGCATTTCCGCGCTGAATGGCTGGACAGCCTCCGCACCAGGAACGATCCAGAGCGGGAGGCAAAGCCCGTAATAATATAATTTCTATATTAATATAATATAATATCTGTTTATTACTTTAAATTATTGTGTTCACTTCGTTTGAATTGTGTACTAATTTGTTTCTTTGATTACAGTTTAAATCCTTTCAGTAATTAATGGTTGGCTCCCTTTATCCCTGTTTGGGATAAGTCCACCTTTGTGCATGCTATTTCTAATTCTGTATCTATATTTGTATATTTTGTTCACAAACAAACGAAAAAACAAAGAACTGCGTTCCAAAAAGAACTAATCGTTGGCCAATGGGAAACTGAGAAAAAGTAGCTGGTATATTAAGAGGAAACGCGGGCGCCATTTTTTCCATACAAACGTAGTCCCCTGTTTCCTCCTGGATAATGACAATAGAGCAAAATTTTTTTTTCCAAAAAATCCTATGTCTACCATGGCTAAACCCCTGTTTCGTTTATTCCCATATTCTAATTATAATGGGAAGTAGGAGCCTTCAAAAACTAAGAAAATTGTCCAATTGAAACGTCATTTTCATACACTCACCAAAAAAATAATACGCATATTAACAATAAAAAAAGAACATGGAGGCATAGGTAAAGCGCTTTTTAAATTATATTTGAATAAAATATAATAGTTAGTCAAGTTTTGGAAGAGGAAATAGGGGACTTCGAAATGCAGTTTTGGTCAAATTTAGTACTTATTATCGGTCTGCGCTGCAGTTCTCCCTTCCTTGCTGTATACGAATAGGTTTGGGGGAGCGAGAGAGCAACATTTTATTAAACTACCTATTCTTTAGACCGCGTTTCCTCTTAAAGTGTTTACGTTGTCAATTAAGAGCAGAGCTGCAGATTCGGAAATTTATGATAGGAGTTCGTACGCGGCCGAAGGGGTTATTAGTACATCTAACTACCTACCTATAACTAGCTGAAAGAATTCCATTACAGACCTTACAGACGCTTTTTAGGGTTCCGTACCTCAAAAGGTAATAAATAGAGTTTAAAAAAACAAAAAAACACGCTTTTAAAGCACTTCGAACTAAAAAGTTAAAAATAATTTTTAAAATAACCTTAAAACAATAATGAATAAAAAATACTAGTATTATTGTAAAAAAAAAGCGTCCGGCGCTTTGCTCCATATTTTTCATACATCGAACTTTTTAGTTCGAAGTGCTTTAAAAGCGAGTTTTTTAGTTTTTTTAAACTCTATTTATTTTTAATTTTTTAGTTCAAACTTATGAAATTATTATATTGTCGCTGATTCTTGATAAGTCTACAAAGTTTGAATTAAATCTGTCCGTTTAAAGTGGGTCAAAATCGAGTCCAAAGGAGTCGGTTACATACAAACAAACAAACAAACAAACATACAAACATACAGGTGAAGCTAATAAAAGCGTGTTAAAAACGGAACCATTATAGGATCACTCGCGAGTCTCGTCTGTCCGTCCTTCCGTCTGTCACAGTCAATTTGTGTTAAAACTACTGGACTGATTGAGTTGAAATTTGGTATATATAAGGTGTAACAAAATTAGCTGAAACTATTTTAACTGGTGCTTCTACCCATGAAACTGAACAATTTTCCCCATGGAACCCATAGTTAAATCGCAAAAAAAAATTGGCTCTCCCATACTAACTCTATCAGCTGATCAGCGAACTTAGTATGAGAAGTTCAAACATTTTTTTTGAGATTTGACTACGGGTTTCATGGGGAAAGTTGTTCAGTTTCATGGGTAGAAGCACCGGTTAAAATAGTTTCAGCTAATTTTGTTAGACCTTATATATTATGTTAGTAGGTGACCCAAAGACGGTAACATAAATTAATTAATTTTAAGCATGGGCGCCACTCTGAAGTTATAATTATAAGAAAATTCACAATCGTACCCCCCTCCCTTATCTGCGAAACTACTGGGCCTAAAAATTTGAAAAAAAATCATAGTATATGAGCCATGAGGTTGAATGCATAGATTATAGTCCTTTCGTTCCCACAGGAAAAATTAAATTTCCAAAGTCCACAATATGTTTACTTAGTGCAAATTGTATACTGAGAGGTCTTGTTCTGGCTGATTTTTAGGGTCCCGTACCCAAAGGGTAAAAACAGGATCCTATTACTAAGACTCCGCTGACCATCTATCACCAGGCTGTATTTCATGAACCGTGATAGCTAGATCGTCGGTGGCTCAACCGGTAACGACTCGGTCCATCTAACCAGAGGTACCGGATTCAAATCTGGACGGCCAATGTACCAATGAGTTTTTCAAAAACTTACGTACATACTTACCGATTGCTTTAACGGTGAAGGAAAACATCGTGAGGAAACCTGCACACGCCTGCGAAGAAACTCGAAGGTTGTGTGTGAAGGTGCCTAATCGCCCTGATTCAGGGTAGGCTCGAGCCCCTCGATGGGGACATAATATATGAGCTGTAATGATGATAGCTAGATAGTTGAAATTTTCACAATTTCTGTTGACGCTATAACAAAAAAATTGAAAAAATGAGTCTCCATAGAAAAAAACGGGTTTTTTATTTAAACGTAAAGAGACTAGCGCCATCTAGTATGATGGTAGGGAACCCTTTGTGTGCGGTTCTGACTCGCACTTGGCCGGGTTTTTTCTCATCATCACATTTTTTCCATCTTCACGCATTCAGCATTGGGTACAAAATTTTAGTGACCATTCTGAATCGCATTCGACTTGCTACAGCAGCTACGCAACACAAATATTTTATAGCCTTTTGTTGTTAGCAAAAACACAATTCAGTATTATAAATAAAATGTTTCTGAGTATATTTTTGAAACACTCGCAAAACCGAAGACCTCAAAACTTAAATAGACAAGGCCTACGAATTGATTTGTTGTTTCTGAGTATATTTTTGAAGCACTCGCAAAACCGAAGACCTCAAAGCTTGAATGGACAAGACCTAAGTTTCTGAGTACATAACCGAGCACCTCAAAACTTGAATAGAAAAGGCCTACTAATTGATTTGTGTTTTACTTTAGTACTCAATTTTTTTACAATGCAGTCCCAGGACTGCATTGTAAAAAAATTGAGTATATGTATACCAGACATATACATATTTTGTCGCAGCCATACTGTAGAATTTGCCATTTTACAAAATTTACTAAGTAAAAATTCCGAATAAAACCGAGTCGGACTTTTCTAGGTAAAACAAGACATGCTAATCTAACCTAATCTAACCGTCTGTCCGTCCATCTGACTCGGTTTTATTCGAAATTTTTTTACTCAGTAGTTCAAAGAAATCAATATTTTAACTGTTGCTAGTCAATTTAAATATGAAAACATCATGTAAGTTCGTAAGAATTTGCATTTATTTCCTAAAAACAGTGACAGGCATAATTTGAATTTAAGAAATGTAAATAAAATAGATATAGCCCTTTCGAGACTGAGTTAGGTTAAAATTCATTTGTGGGGCAGTGTATAAGATTCTACAATAAAATTCCAGAAAATGTAACTAGTTTGTCAGAGAATAAATTCAAAACTCATGTCAAAAAATACTTGTGCTCTAGAGGATATTATAAAATTGTTGATTCTATAACAAATACTATTATTACCTGAAACTGTTATCTGAATCATGACATTATTTGTAATATTCAATAAGTTTTTTTTACCTTTTAAAGTAAATTATTTATTTATTTTACAATTTATTGCACACAGAAATAGGAACAAACAAACATTAAACAAAATGAGAACATACAAAAGGTACAGCTTATTTCTATAAGAAATTTCTTCCAGCAGACCTTGATTATTTTGATTTTATTTTATTAAGTAGCGCGATTTTTTGCAAAACGGCTAATACTCAAATTTGGCCTGGGACATTATACCATATATAGAGCTTATTTATACAGGCTATAGTGCATTTTGGTCCAGGCATTGTTTATATCGAATAGGGTTTTCTTTTTAAAATTATCTAACATAGTCTAAACGGTTTCAGTTCATACTTTGACTCAAGCACCTTAGACATTGTTAGCAATATTGCTGTAAAAAATTTAACAAGGTGCATATTGACTAGGTGATGGCCAACCTTAGCTGAACAAACTTGTACAGTGCAGTTTTCTAGCCTTAAACAAAGAAAAACGCGAGCGAACCCGCGGGGCGGATAGGCAAATAAACAGGGCGTAGTGCGCGAGCCACTTCGTGGTACGTTACGAATGTTGGATTTTGTTTTATTGCATGGTGGTAGGACTGTACGGAACCCTTCGAGTTTACTTTTTAGTAATCTACATATTTAAAAAAATTGTTACGAGGCCGCCAGGCCATTTTATCCGACCGCATTGTTTTTTTTATCACGCTTTTATTAGCTTCACCTGTATGTATGTTTGTATGTAACCGACTCCTTTGCACTCGATTTTGACTCACTTTTTAAACGGACAGATTTAATACAAACTTTGTACATTTGTCAAGAATCAGTGACAATACAATAATTTCATAAGTTTATGTCATTATCCTGAGGATTAAATGCACATCAAACTAAAAATTAAAAAATAAATATAGTTCAAAAAAACTAAAAAAAACACGTTTTTAAAGAACATTAAACTAAAAAGTGAAAACTAATTCTTAATATAAGCTGAAAACAATAATTTATGAAAAATACTAGTATTATTTTGAAAACGTGGGGCGCTTTGTGCTTCAAAAAATTACTAGTATTTTTCGTTCATTATTGTTTTCAGCTTATATTAAGAACTAGTGGATGCCCGCAGCTTCGCCCGCGCAGATCCCGATTTTTGCAGTTCCCGTGGGAATTTCCCAAAATCCTTTCTTAGCGGATGCCTGCGTCGTAACATCTACCTGCATGCCAAATTTCTGCCCGATCCGTCCAGTGGTTTGGGCTGTGCGTTGATAGATCACTATGTCAGTCAGTCACCTTTGAGTTTTATATATTTAGATTATTTTCACTTTTTAGTTTGATGTGATTTAACAGCGTGTTTTTTAGTTTTTTAAACTATATTTATCACAAGCTTTTATTCAGTTTCACCTGTCCCAGTATCTGTAACGAAATCTTGCAGGTTAAATTTGACCCACTTCCCGGTTTACGATTGAGCTGAAATTTTGCATGCATAGGTATCATCATTACAGCTCATATACGTCCCCACCGAGGGGCTCGAGCCTACCCTGAATCAGGGCGATTAGGCCTTAGTCGACCACGCGGGCCCAGTGCGGGTTGGTCGACTTCACACACAACCTTCGAGTTTCTTCGCAGGCCTGTGCAGGTTTCCTCACAATGTTTTCCTTCACCGTTAAAGCAATCGGTAAGTTTGTACGTAAGTTTTTGAAAAACTCATTGGTACATTGGCCGTCCAGATTTGAACCCGGTACCTCTGGTTAGATGGACCGAGTCGTTACCGGTTGAGCCACCGACGCATAGGTATATCACGTGACAATGCAATACTAAAAGCTTGTACCTAAAAGTTTTTAGATTTTCGATTTTTTTTTAAATGCGAGGTATTGATGGACACGGTACAGATTTGTCATCAGGCATTGGAAATCGCCTAACTCGATTTTCATGGTTTCTTTCTCTATATCTCCAGTCCCAATTATGGTACGCGGTTCATTTTGGTCTATTAACACTCGTACTTAAATACGTTGAGTTGGAGGGAAGCTAGGTGTAAACATACAACTTGACTTTCATGAGGAAGGTTTTGGTGTATAATTGCGGCTCGCGCACCGCGCACCCGTGATGCGGTGGAGCCACGGGCAACAGCTAGTAAGTAATAAAATAAAATTTTGAATTCGAAAGCCTCGTCCAAAGTGTAAGGTCTTTTATTGCCGAGAACATTTCTGCAACACTCGTAAAACATATGAAAATTTCATGTTTCGTTTTCGCACTTATATACAATTGTTCAGTTTACAAATCCAATCGTTTGTTGTTTGTCATTTTGTGTTCTTGCGAATGGCTTTAGCGAATTGTGGAATTCCACAAAAATTGGTTTATTTTATGTATTTTTATTTGTTTAACAGTTTATTGTACTCGTGTACCAACAAATAACCTAGAAAACAGTCACAAAAGAAAATAAATCAATGGTTGCTACTTACTTCTAATAAGAAATTTCTTCCAGCAGACCCGGGAAAGAGAGTTTCAACTGGGATGGGCAGACGTGGTATATTTATTATTATTATCTTTATTTGTCAGACAACATGGTCCAGTTTTGTTAGTAACACAAACGTCTTATTACACTAATGTTAGAAGAACACAATAAAATAATACAGTAACAGAGAATAAAAGTTAAAAAACCCTTCCACACCCCATGCGCTCACCAGTTACAGGAAGCATAGGGCCCCTGTCCGACTAGTACACGCATGAAGTGCGAAAAGAGTAATTGGGAATCATACCTGTCAGCTATCCCCTTCAGGATGCTGTTGGGGCTGGCACGCAGCCTGCTCAGCAAAGAGGCTGTACGCTTACGCAGAATGGCATGAAAGCCATCAACATTCGCTTGCGCAAACATGGCAGAAACACTGCAATATCGTGGCAGCCCCAACAGCATCCTGAAACCATTATTATAAAAGGATCATCATCATTATCATATCAGCCGAAAGACGTCCACTCCTGGACAAAGGCCCCCCCCCTAAGGATTTTCACGACGATTTCAAGGATTTCCCGCATCCAACGGCTTTGCCAAGTCAACGGTCCACCGTGTGGGCAAAGTATATATATAGTACTAACGTAGTGGGTGGCCTTTCCACGCTTAGTCTTCCAGTGCGCTGTCGCCACTGGAGAACTTTTCTGCCCCATCGGCCATCTGTTCTGCGAGCTATGTACTTACCCAGCCCACTGCTACTTAAGTTTAGTAATTCTGAGAAGTATGTCAGTTATCTTGGTTCTCCTAAGGATCCCCTCATCTCTGATTCGATCGCGTTTGGAAACTCCGAGCACAGCTCACTCCATCGCCGTATGAGTGACCTTGAGCCTTCTTATGAGGCTCATAGTAAGCGATCATGTTTCAGTTCCTTAAGTGATCACTGGCAACACATACTGGTCAAAGACCTAAGACACTGCGGTATTCGGGACGTGAAGATATAGCGAAGCTTCCCAAACGCTGCCCATTGGATTTGGAGAATGATCTATGTATTATCGAATTCGGACCTACGACGTAACTAGACTGTTAGTACCAGGTATACTTAATGGTCAATAATTTTAAATGCAGAGTCTCCAACGTTCAGAGTAGTGGGTGCGACACGGACATTTAACATTATTTTCGTTTTGTCCATGTTCATTTTAAGGCTTCAAGATGCCTCAATCCGAGCAGGTTGATACGAGTTAAAATAATATCGAACGTAAATCTATTCGTTTTAAGTTCAAATCAATGCGGGCTTCGGCGCGGCTGTAACTGTAGCGCCCAATTCTCGATCTTTTCACGTTTTCATTACTTTTCTATACTTTCAAATAAGTTTAAAGAAAATGTGTTCAATTAAAATGAAAGGTCTTAAAGTCACCGATTTTTGTGTGGTGGTTTCATTCAACATTAACTATTAGGTTTCGAGAAGTTTTGTAATTAACGCCAAAAACAGTGTCTACAGTATATTTTTTTACATCTAAAGTAGTACAATTTATAAAATTGTATTTAATTAATATACCTATATTATATTTTTTCCATAGTGATAGCTTTACACAGAGTTTTAATAATTTGAATTTAATATTGTCATTTGACCTACCTTAAGCCCCTCGGTGGGGACATATATGAGCTGATATTATGAGATGATGATGAAGGCCTTAAGACCCACTTGTAGAAAGACTCTATTGAGACCATCGAGCATTGTGCTTAGGTCTTCCATAGATTCGGAGGTGGGTGATGTACTCGGCTTGATATCGATACCGAGTCCACTCTAGTCCAGAAGCTTGAAAACATCTTCAGGACAGCGGTGGACAGTCTCGGATATATATTTCGGTGATAATGATATTAGTGTAAAATACACATAATACGAGCTTAGTAAACATTCTAGAAACATTTCGTCTTAGCCGTTTTATTAATACCTTTATTCTCTTACTATCGGTACTTATATCATATGCCTAAGTTATTCAATGTAGGAGTAAAATCCAATAATTTCCCAAAACTACATCATCATCATCATATCAGCCACAAATCGTCCACTGCTGGACAAATGCCTCCCCCCAAGGATTTCCACGACGACCTGCTGATTTGGTCCTGCGCTGCCCGCATCCATCGGCTTCCCGCATGTAAAACTACATAGTTTTACAAAATAAAAAGTATCGAGCGAAAACCAGTAAATCGTGTTTTTGTTTTAGGCGTACGAAAGAAGAAAGTTTAAAGAATCAGCTGTGTAGTTTTTCACGTTCAGCAAGCTTGCGACCGACTCAACATAATATGCTAGCAAAACTGCACTTATTTTGGGAGCCTGCTTTTAAGGAGGAAAGAAGATTTATTGTTCCTGCGCAAGCAACTGATTACGAAAATGAAAGACATGATCAAGCTTACGTAACCACAAGATGAAAATGTATAAAATTTACAAAATATTTTTAACTAGCCAATGGGCATGGATCTTGGCTTAAGGTGTACTTACGGCGTGTCGGATTGGAGACAGAATAGGTTCCATCTTTTTAAAGTTCACTTATAAAGCAGTCGGGTTTTTTGATTTTTGTAGTTCAATGGAGTTTACTCCTTAACCCTTCCAGTGGGGCCTTCAAACGCGCCGATGGGGCTCACGCGTGGGGGGGGGTTACTTTCGCCGCGCATGGCCGCCTCGCCCGCGCTACAGATTTACGAAGTTTTCTCAGTATTTTTGTATGAAACCTATAAAAACTAATTACTAATCTAGAAATCTGATAAAATTTCCTTTTTAATTATATTTATTTTTTATGTCTGGTGTTATAAACAAAAAAAAATACACTGCGATTAATTTGAAAATTTTGTTTTTTTTTATATTTTTTTACTTTTTATATTTATGTACTACATATATACAGTTTAAATGATCTTTTCTAATGGCTAGGTAAATTTATCTACATGATACAAAAAAAAAAAATCTATACGGCGTCTATCGATTTTCAAATACTCCTTAATGCCGGGGTATGAAAATTTATGGGCAGTAAAATCAGGCGGTTTGCGTTATGCGTTAGTAAGGAGTAAAAGTCCAGTCGTGTGTATATGAAAAACGAAAAATACAAATTGTACTTTAAGTTCTTTCGCTTAGCTCAGAATTCAAACTATCGTCCTTCGGAACAAAGTATGTCGATTCGTTGTAACACGATTTAACTTAAATAAGTAAAATGACAGGACTAAACTAAATTAAAGCATTCGGTCCTTGTCTTTTCGATACAGAAAGAAATAGACAGAATGCCTTAATTTAGTTCAGTCCTGTCATATAAGTTAAATCGTGTTACACCGAATCGACACCATTGTCCCCTTGTTATACAAATAACTATTATTTAACTAAACATAAATAAAATCAGGCGTTGTGCGTCATCCGTTATGCGTTAGTAAGAAGTAAACTCCAGTCGTGCGTCGGAGCTGACACATACACTTTTTTAAATAACTTTAGAATTTATGCTGGCTAAAGTATTGTCTTGAACAATGTGTTGAAAAACTAAGGTGATTCAAAATTAACTACAAAGACAATTAAAATAATATAGTATCGCAACAAAAATGGCCTCCAACATTAAACGCGAATCGGCTTCAATTAAAACCGCGAAAATATCTTAGTGAATGGAATTTTACCTGCATTTTTTCTGTAACTCGAGAGAGTTGATTTTTAATCGTACCTTTAAAAACACAAGTTTCTCTTATGTTTTAAGTACATTTCTGTCTTTAATATATTTTTTGTACTTTATTTGTAAATTATTTTTCTAATTTAATTCAAAATAATATTGAATTAAATTTACCCTTAATCCTTGAAGATAAACAAGTTTGATTAAAAACAATATTATTATTTATTAATTAATGTTAGGTAACCCAGTTCCCTCTATAAAGAGGAACTTTATATTGAATATTGTACGTGTGAATAATTTGAGAAACAAATTACTATCGACAAATACACGAATACCGTTAAAATTTAAATCAAAATCAACTCAGCAATAATTTGACGAAAGAATCGTAAAAAAATGACAATTAGTGCATGACTTGGCTACAAATTGGTATTGGACAGACCTAAAAACTGTTGACCAGTGTATTAACAACCTTTTCGTTATAAACATCGTTTGAGCAATTCTATTGCAAATGGGGATCATTTTACGCTGGTGGCTGTTTTAAACAATAGTTCGGAATAACTGTTTGGTTTAGCAATCTGAATTATTTTGTTTGAACCTAGTGCAAGCAGTAGACAGTAATGACACTATGACACTAATTAAGTGACGTCCATAGCACAACAGCTATGGTGTCAGCCGGGAGACGTCCACTGCTGGACAAAGACTGCCTACAAGGATTTCCACAACGACCGGTCTTGTGCTGCTCACATCTAGCGGCTTCCCGCAACCTTCACCAGGACTTCGGTTCACAGAGTTGTCAGTTTTTGTGACCATTAAATTATTATTTATTTTATTTATTCTTATTAATATTACAATTTTATTCTTATTATTATTAAAATTTATTTTTATTATTTTTACATATTTGGTTTCTTTCTTAAAATGAAATGAATTTTTTTATCAATTTAACTGTTAAGATTATGATTTTCAATCGCTTCTTCTTTTAGCTGACTGTCTTTTACTTAGGCAGAACCTGATGTAGCCTAAACTAATCTAAGGACACCTCGCACTGCAGAATCCATCCAGCTATTGAGGCTACGGGCTCATCCAAAGAAACAGACAAACATACATACACCCAAAAAATATTACCCTCCTCTTTTGGCAGTCGGGTAAAAAAAGAAGTAATTTTGACCTTTCTTTTTTCGGTCTTTTTTCTTTAATTCTATTTTCAACCGACTTAAAAAGAAGGAGGTTCTAAATTGGGTATGTAAAAAAGCTATTTTTTTAACTTTTTCTATGTTTGTTATACGACCTTTTCGCAGATTGTAAACAGATTTTAATTATTTTTATTTTATTCGATAGAGTAAACAGCCAGGTTGGCCCCATATAAATTTATCAAACCGGTTAGGAACTATTTTAGGAAATTAATAAAAACAAAAAAATAACCATATGTTTACTTGATTTGTGCGTTTTAAGTCAGTTTGTAAACGTTTTCAGCGTATCCAATTATCACTTTTCTTTTCTTTATCAGTTTCTCTTTTTCAGCTAACTGTCTCTACTCCAACATGCCTGTACTGTGCTTTCATTACTTTGTTGCGGCCGTTCGTTCGGCGTATCAGTTTTTTGTTCGATTTCTACAAAGAACGAATTCATTGGGTGATCGATGAATAATGACTTCGTTTTGCGCCATCCATTTTATTTGTGCTTTTGTGCTATTCGCGTTAAATCCTGTATCCTAAATTCATCACCATATCAGCTCATTCACGTCCCAACCGAGAGGCTCGAGCCTACCCTGAATTACGCCCGCTTCCATCTTCGGCATCAGTGTCACTTACAATTAGGTGAGATGATGCCAAAGGCTTACATTCTTCTTGTCCTTGCCCATATTCCCAGTTCATCTGGGGTCGGACCTCCTTGTGCAGCGGCGCCAGGACCTTCTGCCCCGGATTGTCATTGGCGAAAGATCTTGGGCCTTTAGGTCCCTCTCAACAGTTGACCACTACGTTGGGCTGCCTCTTCCCTTGGGCTGTGTTTTGATGTTAAGCACAGTCTTTACATTTCTGCCGTATGCATTTGTTGTTCGTGCTTCTTAAGTGCAGTCCAGCACTCCGAACCATATAACAATACCGGCTTACCAATTGTGGATAAAAAAAAACGGGTGAGGCTGTGTCGGGGCACACGGCCGTTGGTTTTAACGTGAATACGTCTCGTAACGGGTAATATGTAGTTTCTATATAAAATATTATTATTATTAATATTATTATCTGCGTAATTTCAACCGTCCCAGCTGCAGATGTACTGGCACCGTCGTTGATCCGCTCGGCCGCATTCATTACTTTACGTTGCCGGCACTGCTTGACTCGATCATATGGTGTTTTATTGATACCATTCGATTGCTGTTGAGATGCCCTTTCCAACCGTATACGATCTCTGTATTTCGATTTGGCTTTTAGACGCGTATAGGCCGACATTATATATTTTTTGATATTATTTTTTTATTTAAACACCTTATTATAATCACAGTTACAATTTTACACTAATGTTTTATATATAATCCATAGATTTTGACGAGAGCTGACGATTGAAACTTGAATGAACGTCGTAGCTTCACCGAGTCGAAAGTTATACTAAATGGAAATCTCGATACGCAGCAAAATTACCTTCAAAATGGCGGGGCTGCCCCCTCCCCCGTGTGCGATGTGTTACAGTCCTTACTTAGCGTAATAAATTCTTTGATTCTTTAGCTATCAAGTGGTGTAAACGAAATTTGGATGGAGATGATAGATATATAGCTACAATACTAAACTGTATCCCCCGATTTTGTTATCATTTGTTTTTTTGGATTGCATCCTTATGGAGGTAATTTTAAAGACGTATTCACGTCAAAAATATCTTGATGCCAGTTTTCCCGTGTTTGGGAAACGACCCAAGCCCCCGCATTGGGGACATTTATGGGTTGTCAACACATTTTAAACACAATAAAAAATTAATAAGAAAACCGCGAAAGTTATCGAAGTTTTACTTATTCTTCTTGGGAAGGAATTTCCCATTAGTTCAACTGGTACGATTATTCATTAAGATTACTGGCAATTTGATGGATGTTTTAATGGTATTTTAGAGGTATTCTTTATTTAACATTAAGTAAAAACGATAGTACGTACAAGCGTGAAACTTTTTGTTACCATCTTGAAGTAAAACAACAAAAAATAAAAAATATGAGTCGCACTCGCGCTAAGGAGTCCGAACTGAAATAAAAAAACAACATTTTTCTGTCACGTTGATGTCTTTTGATTGCAATGTATCACTGTCCTTAATTGTGTGAAGAGGTGTTATGGTACGGAACGTTCAGATCGTGAGTCCGACTCGCACTTGACTATTTTTTCCAAAAATTAAAGGACTTACAGTGAAACAAGCAATAATTATCGAAAGGTTAAATTACGGTTTTAAAGGGGGTGGCAAGATTGGGAGTGGGTTACCCTATTGAGTACGTATTGGTATCCTTGTACATTATTTACATAACCTGCGCAGTACACACCTACCTTATCACACGACCACAAAAAGTAGGGGGGGAAAGAGGGGTGGGCAGAAATAGCTACTTACCGCTACTTTACCAATTGAGAATAAAAAAAAAAAGAAAAAACTTTTTTCGTGAATTCGATATTTTTTGGAGATCACTTTTGCGGCCTATATCATCCTCAGCGAAAGACAAGGTGAATCCGAATATAATTTTTTTTGTACTAGCTGATTCCCGCGGCTTTGCTAGCGCAAATCCCGTTTTATGCCTAATTCCCGTGGGAATTTTTTAAAATCCTTGCTTAGCAGATATTTTGTCATAATTGCTATCTGCATGCCAAATTTCAGCCTGATCTGTCCAGTGCTTTGAGATGTGCGTTGATAGATCAATCAGTCAGTCAGTCACACATTCCTTTTGTATCCTTACTAATATTATAAACGTGAATGTTTGTATGTATGTATGTTTGTTACACTTCCACGCCACAACAGATAAACGGATCTGGATGAAATTTGGTGGGTAGACAGATTAGGAACTGGATTAACATTTAACATGTAGGCTACTTTGTTTGACGCTAGCTCACGTACGCCTCGCGCACTGCGCACCCTCGAAGGCAGTATAATTTTGCCAAAAGGATCTAATAGGCGGTATAGTTATTATTTTTCTATATGCTATATTTAAGCCGTACAAAACCCTCGAAAGTACATGTTTTTTGGTAGGTACGAGTATGTGTTCTGGGTTGAAGATAAGATACCCAGTTCTCCATTGCGTTTGGGAATCTTGGTAAGCCCGCTTACATGTTCGGCATCATCGTCACTTACCATCAGGTGAGATGATGCCAATGGTTTACCAATTGTAAATAAAAAAAAAGTATTATTTTATATACTATTATATCTCTTTATGTATAAAATTCTACTGTACGTGTGTATGTCACTGAACTCCTCCTAAACGGTTGGACCGATTTGAATGAATTTTTTTGTATGCGTTTGGGTGGCGCCCTGGATGGTTAAGATTCACTAATCAGTCCGGCAGATGGCGCTGCAGTCGGTATCTAGGTTTCACTAATTCTTTTTTTGTTCAGTTCGTTATGGTCAGGATAAGGTTTTTATGTAGGATAGGTAGGGTAGGGTAGGGTAGTGTAGTGTAGAGTAGGGTAGGGTGTGTAGGGTAGTGTAAGGTGGTACGAAGTTTGCCGGGACAGCTACCATATTATATAAATTATTACACCCTATTTTAGTGGAATGCCCGCCGGGATGACGAGGAAAACGTTCATCGAATTCACGTCAAATATTGGCATGCACACTTATAACAAGTAAATTCCACAAGTCAGACCGGGCGCACTTAAACACTTTTTTTAACAACACCTCATAATTGGTGGTTGGGAGTTACAGTGTTCCCGAGGGCAAAGGTGAGACCACGAGCAAATGAGAAAGCCTTTACACCATAAACAATAACAACAACCTTTAAAAACTTTTTTGACGCTCATTACTTTGGGGGATCTAATTTAGATAATGCGACACGATGTTGTATTGAGTTTATTTTGTCGTGAGGAATGAGGATGTCATATCGTGTCAGCAGAAAGCTTTTATGATTTTACAATCATTAAATCGTAAATAAAATGATTATCCTTTATATTTACTTTTTTTTATTCACTATTGGTAAACCAGAACTTTCGTCCTATCTTTCTGTCTGTCGGTCAGTCTGCCTGTTTGTTACTCTTTCACGATAAATCTACTAAACAGATTTCGGTGAAATTTGTCCGTTTGTATACATTTTAAAAGTCCCTTTAAATAAATTTTAAATACTTTTTGTCCCGAAAAAATTCATGTTTTTGAAGGATTCAAAAAGATTTCAATCCACGCTAGAGAGTACCTTCCACCGCGAATACAGTCATAAAAATGATATTCACGGCAAAACCGCGGGCTAAACCTAGTAAATTACAATTAATCTTGTCTTTGCAACAATCCTAACACTAACTAGGCCAGAATTTGTTTCTTACGGGAATTTGGTCAGTCTATTTAGTCATATGACCACTGACCCTAGACTTAATTTTCTTGTGTTAATTGATTAACCCCAAAACCACTTAGCCGATGTCTAGTAGTTATCTACTTCCGAATAAAGTGCCTTGATATCATTATAATGATTCATTAATTGATATTCTCGTATCTTTATTTTGTAATAATAAAGGATTAGGAAATATTTTTGTATTGTAATGAACCGATCCGATAATGCCCCTATGTATCCGAAAAATAGAAAATTCCGTTGGCGTGTTTCCTTTTGCGATCAAAAATCAATATGTTTTGTGTTAAAATGTAAGATAACATCGCCCAGTACGATTCAGTCATTTTTATGCCTCTTTATAATTCTTAAAATTAAAAAAATCGTCTCATCATATCATTAAATCGTGACCACACATAGGTAAGTGTAAAGCGGCTTATTGCGGGCCAGTTTTAAATAATATCTCGGAATGTCATTAACCATATAAATGGGTTTCGCCATATCGGTCCCAAAACACAAAGCCCAATAATAAATCACCGCCATTTTGACATTCGATGAAAGAAGCGACGTCAATGCATCGGTGCAAAACTTTTTAAAAACTCTTAGAAGATTTTTTTAATGTAGCGATTTGATTAATTGTTAAAAACCGGCCAAGTGTGAGTCAGACTCGCGCTCCGAGGGTTCCCTACCACCGCACCTTTCTACACTGATTCACATTAAAAACAAAAGAGTGTGACAGAAATATGCTTTTTTTCATTCAGTTCGGACTCCTTGGCGCGAGTACGACACACATTACGTTACATGTTTGTATGTACCTATTACCGTTTTTACAATAGAACTAAATCAAACATATCTTTAAAATACCTACAAAAACTCATTTTTTTGCATGGAGCTCCTTCTTACTTTTTTATTTATTCTAATTTTTAGTATTCGTTCTAGCAACAACAGAAATACACATTCCGTGAAAATTTGAAATGTCTACCTATTACGGTTCATGAAATAAGTACAGACCGCTGACAGACACATGCACAGATGGACAGACAGCGGAGGCTTAGTAACAGGGTCCCTTTGGGCACACCCCGGACACTGCATACAACGGTCGTGAAAAGAAATTTCTAAAAACAAATAACTGAGCAAACAAAATCACGGCGGAATCCTACACCTACGTTCGGAAACCAAACTATAACCAATCGGTATCAATCTAGATGACGAGGGCGTGAGGTCGGAATCTAGAGATCGGCAGGGAATGTCCATACTGTATATAAGTACTAATATAGGGTCTTAACAAAGGTACGCACTTTTTTTAACTGGAGCTTGTACTCACGAAACTGAACAACTTTCCCCAGGAAACCCATGGTCAATTCGCATTTATTATTATTTAATTAAAATATCAACTGCTCAGAATACAACTCCCAGCTGGTATCCGCGTATTGACAAAGTTCAATGACCGCGCCGACCCGCCACGCCGCCGCGGCGTATTCTGGCGTATTCCGCGCAATTAAATAATTTTAATTAAAAAAACAAAAGCGAATTCACCATGGGTTTCTTGGGGAAAGTTGTTCAGTTCGATGAGTACATGCTCCAGTTAAATAAAAGTGCGTATCTTTGTTAAGACCCTGTATATTTTGCTTTGGGTGCACCGAACCCTAAAAAGAGGAGTGTCGTATCTTTTTTGCGATGTGAATGGAGATCTTTACTTGTATTATTGTTATTAATGTGAGGCCTTTGAATGTGTTGTGTAGGTTGATTATAAGTACCTTTGTTCGTTGAAGTGGGCCTTTGTGTTCATACGTAGTTTAGCGCTGGGATGAAAATTCATATAAGATGATATTATAGATATGTAGGTGCTTATACTTCTGGTTTGTTTTCTGGCTGTCCAGTAACACACCCGGGACACTTCATACAACGGGCCAGAAATAACATTTAAAAAAAGGAATGACGGAACAAACAAAATGGCGGCGAAATTACTATACGTTCGACAGCCAAACTGTAACCAATCTGTATCAATCTGGGTGACGAGGGGGTGAGGTCGGAATCTAGAGAGCGGCAGGGAGTGTCCATACGGTACGTTAGTACTAATACATATAATATACTTTGCCAGTACTATGTAACCTTATGTCTATGCTCTAGCTAGAGGATATTGTTAATTAATAGATTACATATGTAAATGAAAAGGATGTATGGATGTGTATTGATCCTCCAGCAAATACCATAACCTGAGATTGTAATCTGAATTTGTATGGGAGGTACTTTATTCCATTTTTTATGGAAGAATATACTAATCAGAACCCTAACTCATAAAGTTCCATGAAAAACGTTGGAGCCATTTTTAAGAAAAAAACCGGCCAACTGCGAGAAAATCGTATGATACACTGTCTTATTTGAATTTGGAACCGTGTATCTTTTATATTCATTTGAGCTTTTGGCTTTTCTTAACATAAAAACTAAAAAGCATTTAGGTTTTTCGAAAATTTTTTAATGTGATCTAAGTGCTAGACTCAAAAATTCAAGATGCTACCATTAGCGTTTTTTTTTTCGTAGATAAATTATGAATTATAATACGACCCAAAATAAAAAGGCACGCACTTGGCTGATGTCTAGTAATTATCTACTTGCAAATAAAGAGCATTGATATCATTATAATGATTCATTAATTGATGTTCTCATATCTTTATTTTGTAACTAGCTTTTGCCCGCGGCTACGCCCACGTGGACTTCGTTTTTATGACTGTCTTAGAGGGTGCGCGAGAGTGGACATGAATTTTCTCCAGTTCCCTCGGAAACTATGTCAGGACATGCTTATTAGTAAATCATTTCATTTCCCACTCCCTCAACCATCTCTGTGCTAAAAATCACAACAATCCATTGTTCCATTGCGATGGTAAAGAAATTAACCAAAAAAGAGTATATTTTCAGTTCCCTCAGGAACTGCATCGGACTACGCTATTTTCAACTATGACTATGAAAATAGCATAGTCCGATGCAGTTCCTGAGGGAACTGTAAATATACTCTTTTATGGTAAATTTCTTTAACATCGCAACGGAACAATGGATTGTGTGGTTATTGCACAGAGATGGTTGAGGGGAAATGGAATATGGAAATAAAAAGTAACCTATGTCCTTCCTCGTGACACAGGCTACCTGCATGCGAAATTTCATTAAGATTGGTCAAGGTGTTAAAGCGTGAAAAGCTAACAAACAAACACATTTTCACATTTATAATATTAGTAAGGCTATTAAAGGATTAGGAAAATCTCCTAAAATCCTTTATTTTTGTATGATAATGAACCGATCCGATAATGCCCCCATGTATCATTAAGAGACAATTCCGTTGGCGTGTTTCCTTTTGCTATCAAAAATCAATATGTTTTGTGTCAAAATGTAAGATAACATTGCCCAGTACAATTGAGTGCAAAAGATATTGGCTTTTAAGATTTAAACGTGGTTGGCTATCCATTATACTTTGTTCAGACACTTAAAAATTTTAAGTTCATTCTAAAGGTTCCGAAGTCAACAAGGAACCCTTATAGTTTCGCCATGTCTGTCTGTCCGTTTGTCCGTGTGTCTGCGGCTTAGCTCAGGAACTATTAATACTAGAAAGCTGTTGTTTGGCATGGACATATTAATCACACCGACAAAAAAATAAAATCAATAAAATCTTGAAAAACATTTTTTTATGATACCCCTTACATGTAAAAAGGGGGTGATTTTTATTTGCTACCTACTCTATCGTCTAGGGTATATGAGTTCAGTGTGTGCCCTTGCGTATGTGTGTGTGTGTGTGCGTGTGTGTGTGTGTATGTGCGTTTGTGTGTATTTGTGTGTGATTTTTATTTGCTACCTACTCTATCGTTTGGGGTATTTGGGTTAAGTGAGTGCGTGTGTGTGTACTCGTATGTGTGTGTGTGTGTGTGTATGTCCTACAAGCTAAACCGCTATTTCAGGACATCTGAAAAAAAATTAAATATCAGGACATAATATAATCAATTTAAAAGGAAAACTATCACGGCTAAGTAGGCTTTAAATAGTTTTTATATAAATCAACTTAAGATGTGCAGTTGGATTTGACAAAAGTTCATAGATTTTCTGTACAAAATGTTCTATTACCAATAACTGTAAATTAAATTGTGTTAACCCTACTTTCGCGCACTTCCTGGCAACATGATGTCCAAAATAATACTGAAGGACTCTTCGAAGGCAGATGATGCATAGAGTGGTCAAGATCTGGAATTCATCACATAGGATTTTTAAACTGGTACGTCGTGGTATCCAGAGGATTCTCCCAGCAGACGCCTCCGGCACGGGTCTCTGCCAAACTGGGGAATGTTTGACGATATTCCACACACGGGGCCAAACCTGGGCCGGTGGAGGTTGTATAGGGCTAGTGGAAAACACTACTGTCAGAAGTTTTTCAAGCCGCATATAAGGCATCTAGTGATAGCAACCGGCACCAATGGCTTAACGTGCCTTGCGAAGCACGGAAACGATTGAGAATAATTTTGGACAAAAAAAACCGACTTCAAATAGGAAACTAAGGTACACCTCGTTTTCTCTGGGATTTCATCATCAGATCCTAGTTTCCTTATCATGGTTGGTACCACCCTTGGGATATTTCCTTTCCAAAAAAGAATCATAAAAATCGGTTCATACCAGTATAGTTGCTACGAAGATATCCGCGAACACACATAAAAATATATTTATATGCGGTCGAATTGAGAAAGCTTTCTTTTTTTGAAGTCGGTTAAAAATGCCACTAACAGTCAAAACCATCCAGGTAACGACCGTGTTTCGGGTCAGTTAACCTGCGCGATCAACCAAACCACGCAAGTTGCACTGAGCTACGATATCCCCATTGCTGTTATTTAGGAAGTTTTATACAGGGTGAGCGAAGCGGTCGCAAGTTGCATTGGTACACATCCATATCCATGAATATATCCATATCCATAAATATATCCATATCCATAAATATATCCATATCCATAAATATATCCATATCCATAAATATATCCATATTCATAAATATATCCATATCCATAAATATATCCATATCCATAAGCATTGGAACAAAAGTGTTAGAGACCTACCCGCAACTTTAAATCTGTTTGACCTACACACTTGCGATTTTGTGTGTCTAGTAAGATCGCCTCGATCACCTAGAATCCCAATTTTAATAAATATATCTTTTACCATTCCTGGAATATTGACGTCCGAAAATAACTGTTTTTACGACTCACTCAGTCACTCATCAAAATTATAGACCACTTCCAGGTGACTTAGAAACTTGAAATTTGGCATCGAGGTAGGTTATTAAACTTATGAAGAAAAAAAAATTAAAAAGGGCCAAGTGTGAGTCCTACTCACGCACCAAGGGTTCCGTATCACACTACTCATCAAAATATATAGACCACTTCCTGGTAACTTAAAAACTTAAAATCATCGAGGTTATTAGGAGTATACCAACTAAAAATTCGAGAAACCAGCCAAGTGCGAGTCAGACTCACGCACCGAGGGTTCCGTACCAACACCGTTGTGTTATACATAAATTATGTACTTATTATAATAAATATACTATGTATGTCTTTAACTTGAATAAGGAGAATTCAAAAATTAACGATATCCCAATGAAACATAAATGTGAAAGAGAGCCAAGTTCGAAACAAAAAAAAATTACAAGGATCTAAATGGTACCAAGTTCTATAGTGATTTCTTAAGTCATAGTTCCGGGACTTTAAATTGAAACATTTATCTTAAACTTCTCCAAATAACAGAGAACGTACAACGGTTTTCAGTTGCTTAAAAGAAAATGTGTTATGTTCTGTGGTTCTTTATGATTTAACTTGGCAAGTATAACTAGTCATGCCGCCAAACAAGTAGCTTACTTTTTAAAAATATGCGCCAATGTAGAATATAATTGGATAGTGAAAACTTGCCAAGTTAAACCATTAGTAGCACAGGACATAAATAAAATTTTTAAGTCCTTAAGATCGGTCAATTGACAATATTCAATTCAAATTATTGAAAGACTGTGTAAAGCTATCACTATGGAAAAAATATATAATATGCTTAAAGTAATAATAAATTGATTTCAAAAAATACAATTTTAAAAATATTACCACATTTAATGTAAAAAAATACACTGTAGACCCTGTTTTTCGCATTAATTGCAAATTCAACGAAAACAAATAGTTAATGTTGAATGAAACCAACACACAAAAATCGGTGACTTTAAGACCTTTCATTTTAATTGATCATATTTTTTTAAAACTTATTTGAAAGTGATGAAAAGTAATAAAAACATGTATAAATCGAGAATTGGGCGATCTGTTTCAACGCAACAGCCGCGTTGAAGCTCGCATTGATTTGAACTTAAAATGAATAGACTTACTTTCGATATTATTGAAACACGTATCAACCTGCTCGGATTAAATGATCTGAGCGCCTTAAGCAACTGAAAACCGTTGTACTTTCTCTATTATTTGGAGAAGTTTAAGATAAATGTTTCAATTTGAAGTCCCGTAGCTATGATTTAAGAAATCACTATATAGAACTTGGTACCATTTAGATATTTGTATTTTTTTTGTATCGAACTTAGCTCCCTTCCATATTTATGTTTTCTTAAAATTAAAATAACACAGTGAGTCTTTTTATTTTATCATGTTCATTGGATAAGTACTTTTTAGGAAGTAAAGTTCTTGGTGAGTTCATGTGTCAAAGTCATAAAAATGTAGAACGACCAATGTGCCTGCCTGTGTTAAAATTATATAACTATAATAGTAGCGTAACATAACCGTTCAAATGAAAACATTACCCTCCTTCTAAATGCGATTAAAAATAGCTATTACAAGCTTTATATTGACCTTTCGTGTTAGTCAGTTATTAGTTAATTTAGGACAAATTTTGTAAATTAGAACCACTTCCTGGTTTCCGATTGAGCTGAAATTTTGGATACACGTTAATTTTGGAGCTCAATGCATGGTAAGTTAAGTGACGCAATTCTAAATCCTAAATATAGGGAGGCTTTCAAAGATGGCGGAACAGTTTTTTTTATGCACCCCCATGATATGGGTGTCAAATGAAAGGGTTTGCTGAGAAGAAAGAATACGAAATAACTAAAATAACTTTCATAATAAAGCTTGTACTTAAAGTTTTTAGTTTTTTTCAAAAAATATGTTTTCTTTTAATTGTATTATAAATATGGTGTAACAAAATTAGCTGAAACTATATTAACTGGTGCTTCTACCCATGAACCTGAACAACTTTCCCCATGGAACCCATAGTCAAATCTCAAAAAAAAATTGAACTTCCTATACTAAGTTAGCTGATCAGCTGATCCAGTTAGTATGGGAGAGCCAATTTTTTTTTGCGATTTGACTATGGGTGCCGTAGGGAAAGTTGTACAGTTTCATGGATAGAAGCACCAGTTAAAATAGTTTCAGCTAATTTTGTTAGACCTTATATACTTAAATAAATGTAAAGGTTGTCTTATGACATAATTTATTGTTCTTGTTCTTTTGTAAAAAAAAAACAAATAGACAAACTCGTTTGTTATTTTGCGCTCAAAAGTTGTCATGGCTTAGTGCGTATTGCGTGGTCACGGCGATCACGCTGGTTAACTGACTAAAAACACGGTGTGGATGGGCGTGAATGTTAGTGGTATTAATCTCGACCGTTTCAATACTTTGCCGATAGAGCCGGGTGCTATCACTAGTATGCAGTCGTTAATTAGAGGTCGTATACCCGGCTTGAAAACTTTTATTATAACGTTTGCCAAACGGGAATATGTATGATTCTTTTTTTATCAATTCGGCAGTTATAATACAAATAAACGACAGATAAACGACAATAAACAGCAGATTTATTCGTACTATGAAGTAATTTTCAAAGAATAATGATTAGTGTAAAATTTACAAGGCTTTAAAGTAATTAATAAGACAGAGAAGCCCGAATGGCTTATGACGTCATAAACTATACCTATCTACCATATAACTTCCATTGAAAAAGTTGTTTTGAAGAACTCGTATCTCAGCCATTTTTTGGTCAATGTTAATGATTTGTGAGATTGTTAGCAGAGTTCCACGAAAGCGCTATTTCCATGTATCATTTTTCAGATTCGCATTTTTTCCGCGATTGCGATTTATCGGTAACAATGTTTTTACGTGATTTGAATTGCAGGGACGCTGTATTCCTTGTCGCTAAAATATTTTTCAGGCATATTCCACATTAACCTACAACTTCCATCTCCGTGGGAAGACACCCGTGCCCCAGCAGTGGGGATGTATTCCTTGTCACTAAAATATTTTCCATGCATATTCCACATTACCCTACAACTTCCACCTCCGTGGAAAGACACCCGTGCCCAAGCAGTGGGGATGTATTTCTTGTCACCAAAATATTTTCCATGCATATTTCACATTACCCTGCAACCTCCACCTCCGTGGGAAGACACCCGTGCCCCAGCAGTGGGGATGTATTCCTTGTCACCAAAATATTTTTCATGCATATTCCACATTACCCTGGCCCTGCAACTTCCACCTCCGTGGGAAGAAACCCGTGCCCCAGCAGCGGGGATGTATTTCTTATCACCAAAATATTTTCCATGCATATTCCACATTATCCTGCAACTTCCACCTCCGTGGGAAGACACCCATGCCCCAGCAGTGGGGATGTATTTCTTGTCACCAAAATATTGTCCATGCATATTCCACATTACCCTACAACTTCTACCTCCGTGGGAAGACACCCGTGCCCCAGCAGTGGGGATTTCTTCTTTGTCACTAAAATATTTTCCATGCATATTCCACATTACCCTGCAACTTCCACCTCCGTGGGAAGACACCCGTGCCCCAACAGTGGGGATTCTTTGCTTTTTTATTGTTAACTATTGGCTGCTAGGTCAATGATCATAGGTTCAATTATTATTAACTTCTTTGTGTAATTTTCAGGGTTCCGTAAACCCAAAGGTCTGCCTGTGTGTGTGTGTGTGTCATTTCTGTCTGTCTGTTTGTCAGCGGACTGTATTACATGAACCATAATAGATAGACATTCTAATATTATGGTTGATGGGAGCGATGGCTGACTTACTCGTTATACTCGTGACCGGGTGCTGTCCGTGTGAACTGGCCTACTCTTGTCAAAGGCATTAATGACATTCTATGATTTTTATGTATAGCTTTTCGTGTCATATTGTTTTCATGTTGTAATGACCTAATCTGATATATATCAAGGATTGAATTTTGACGTAATTAACTAATGATTGTTTATTTCTTGATTTTTCAGAAATGACATTATGTTATTATTATTTTATGACTATCAGAAAGTGTGTAATTTGCACCTGTTTAGAATAAATATATTGAATCTTGAATTTAAAATTTCTACAGAGTAATTATTTCTACTGCCAATATAACAACAAATAATAAAAATAAAAAAAAAATAAGGGGGCTCCCAAACATGAAATGTTTTCTTTTGGACACGTGAAGAAACTAGCGACATCTAGTACGATGGTACGGAACCCTTCGTGTGCGACACTGATTCGCACTTGGCCCCATTTGAAAACCAAAAGTTAAGTCTTTTGTGCACGTCTTCTGTTAATTCCCTTTCAAGTCTGTACCGACATAGTTTATAGGGAACCCTAAAACACACAAAAAACACAAATGTCCATCTACCTACAATCAGAGATCCATACAATATTTCTGACAAATAACCCTAAAACACACAAAATTAAATGAGTTCATACAGCCCTAAAAACAGTAATGTCCATGTACAATCGAGTTTCATACAATTTTTCTTACAAAATACAGGTTGTTTTTATCTCGGCTGGGTAGCGTTCGGGAAGCTTCGCAACATCTTCAAGTACCAAATACCGCAGTGTTTAAGACTATAAGTATTTGATCTATGAGACTAAGAGATGTGATAGCTTGCTACGAGACTCATATGAAAGCTCAAGGTCACCCAAAGGGCGATGTAGGACACTATGCTAGGAATCTCCCTACGCGATCGAATCAGAAATGAGGAGATCCGTATGAGATTCAAGGTAACTGACATAGCTCCGAAGAATCGCTAAACTTAAGTGGCAGTGGACGGGACACATAGCTCGTAGAACAGATGGCTGTTGGGATAGTAAAGTTCTCGAGTGGCGACCGCGCACTGAAGGACGTACAATAGGCAGGCCTTCCAATCGGTGTTAGAGGTTTTTTAAGCCGCCTTTAAGGCATCAGACTCGGCAAAACGAACTTCTAGTAATAGCAACCTGCACGGCTTTACGTGCCTTGCAGAGTACTAATACGGGTAATAAAGGTTGCCTGGAAGAAATTGCTTCATAACAATAAGGCCGCCTATTGTGTAGATAGGCTTTCTTCTATATTGTAATTTTTTTTAATGTTGTGATGCAATAAAGAATATTGTATTGTAATACGGTCGATAAAAATGCTACTAACAGTCAAACCTATCCGGGTAATGACCATGCTTCAGGTCAGTTAACCTACGTGATCGACCCAACCACGCAAGTCGCGCTGAGCTATGACTGCTTATATTAATTAATTGTTCTCAATTCGACGTTATTTTTTTAAAATGTTTATATCGAATATTTTTGACACCCTGTATATTGTGACGTCATGCTATCGTACGTCTCAATCTTGCGATAAGCTAGTTTTTTATTATGCTGCTTTAACGCGAATGGACATAAGTTATCTTGTTTTTGACTGTTTTTATTGTTGTGAAGTCGGGGGTTAGACGGGTTAGTGTAGGTAAGTAGAGATATTAACACTTAGAATTGGGTATTAAAAATTACAAGACCTCAACCTATTTCAATGATTTTATGATGACATTTGGAAAATTCACCAAGAAGATAGTTGGTAATAAATACAATAACTTATTTTTTGACATATTAATAATAATAATCGACAATGCCCGGATAGTTCGACGCTTTCTCTCCCCGTCGCACTGAACTCCAGCCGACTGTGCTTCCGCTGGAGGTGCTCCTGCCACTTCGCCTCGTGACAAGTGAGCAGAGAGGCTCTAATTTTATATTTGTAAATAATAATAATAAATATTCTGGGACAAATCACACATGGTCATCTGGCCCCAAAGTAGGATTCCCTGTGTAATGGGAACCAGAGACTGATATAAATACTTATATACGTTTAAATACATACATATATAGATATTTAAAACCCAGACACAGAGCAAACAAATCTGTTGATCACAAAAATGCGTGCCCTGGGCGGGGATCGAACCCACAACTCTCGGATCAGCAGTCAAGAGCAGTAACCACTGAGCCAACGAGTCAGTCAATATTAAATTAGGTCAGTACCATCCTCTTAATTAATGACATTTGTAAGCTCAATATACCTACATAATGCTTCATAATATTATAAACTAGCTTTTTCCCGCGGCTTCACCCACGTGGACGTTTCTATGAGTTTTCGAGGTTGCGCAGTGCGCGAGCCGCAAGAGCGTGGAAAAGTAGCCTATGTGTTAATCCAGGTCCTAATCTGTCTACCTACCAAATTTAAGCCATATCCGTTCAGTAGTTTTTGTGTGAAAGAGTAACAAACATACCTCCATACATTCTTACAAACTTTTGCGTTTATGATATTAGTAGAGCTATGAGTCTCATCTTTAACAAAAATGTGAAAATGTGTAGGTATTTGTAACGCGTCAACGACTCAACCAATCTTGACAAAATATTGCATGCACGTAGCCTGTGGCATAGAAAAGGCTATCTTATCACCCGATTTCTTAAGTGGTTTCCGTGGGATAGCTGTTTACTAACTCTCTCTGTGTTAATTTCTTTCACCTCACAATAAAGCGAATGGTTGACGTGATATTTTGCACAAAGATAGTTGTGGGGTAAGGTGTGACTTAGACTACTAATTAGCATAGCCTGACATAGTTCCCGAGGGATCTGGAGAAAAATCATGTCCACGCGCCCTCGAAGACAGTCATAAAAAGACGTCTACGCGGGCAAAGCCGCGGGCAAAAGCTAACAACCATAAAAAAATAAAAATTTCAAAAACTTATCACCTTTTTTTTGCCTACCTTTAATCTATAAATTGAGACCATTCCAATTAGCACAAACACGATGCATTTATTGTAAGTTGGAAAGGAGTCGGGGGTATCCTGCAGATTACAGGTGATGCTGCAGCATCACGTCAAGATTACCTGTATTGTCGTCTATCCTTAATGCGTTTGCAAATCGATTAAATCCTACGTCTTAAAGTGGGTGAAAATCACGTTCCAAGATTCCGTTACAAAGATAGCTAAATAGATACATACATACAGGGGAAGTCAAATCACGTTCAAAGATTCCGTTACAAAGATAGCTTAGTAGATAGATACATACAGGGCAAGTAAAATTACGTTCAAAGATTCCGTTATAAAATAGCTAAATGATAGATACATACAGGGGAAGTCAAATCACGTTCAAAGATTCCGTTACAAAGATAGCTTAATAGATAGATACATACAGGGGGAGTCAGATCACGTTTAAAGATTCCGTTACAAAGATAGCTTAGTAGATAGATACATACAGGGCAAGTAAAATTACGTTCAAAGATTCCGTTACAAAGATAGCTTAATAGATAGATACATACAGTGGAAGTCAAATCACGTTCAAAGATTCCGTTACAAAGATAGCTTAATAGATAGATACATACAGGGGGAGTCAGATCACGTTTAAAGATTCCGTTACAAAGATAGCTTAGTAGATAGATACATACAGGGGGAGTCAGATCACGTTTAAAGATTCCGTTACAAAGATAGCTTAGTAGATAGATACATACAGGACAAGTAAAATTACGTTCAAAGATTCCGTTACAAAGATAGCTTAATAGATAGATACATACAGGGCAAGTAAAATTACGTTCAAAGATTCCGTTACAAAGATAGCTTAATAGATAGATACATACAGGGGGAGTCAGATCACGTTTCAAGATTCCGTTACAAAGATAGCTTAGTAGATAGATACATACAGGGCAAGTAAAATTACGTTCAAAGATTACGTTACAAAGATAGCTTAATAGATAGATACATACAGGGGGAGTCAGATCACGTTTAAAGATTCCGTTACAAAGATAGCTTAGTAGATAGATACATACAGGGCAAGTAAAATTACTTTCAAAGATTCCGTTACAAAGATAGCTTAATAGATAGATACATACAGGGGGAGTCAGATCACGTTTAAAGATTCCGTTACAAAGATAGCTTAGTAGATAGATACGTACAGGGCAAGTAAAATTACGTTTAAAGATTCCGTTACAAAGATAGCTTAATAGATAGATACATACAGGGGGAGTCAGATCACGTTTAAAAATTCCGTTACAAAGATAGCTTAGTAGATAGATACATACAGGGCAAGTAAAATTACGTTCAAAGATTCCGTTACAAAGATAGCTTAATAGATAGATACATACAGGGGGAGTCAGATCACGTTTAAAGATTCCGTTACAAAGATAGCTTAGTAGATAGATACATACAGGGCAAGTAAAATTACGTTCAAAGATTCCGTTACAAAGATAGCTTAATAGATAGATACATACAGGGGGAGTCAGATCACGTTTAAAGATTCCGTTACAAAGATAGCTTAGTAGATAGATACATACAGGGCAAGTAAAATTACGTTCAAAGATTCCGTTACAAAGATAGCTTAATAGATAGATACATACAGGGCAAGTAAAATTACGTTCAAAGATTCCGTTACAAAGATAGCTTAATAGATAGAAACATACAGGGGGAGTCAGATCACGTTTCAAGATTCCGTTACAAAGATAGCTTAGTAGATAGATACATACAGGGCAAGTAAAATTACGTTCAAAGATTACGTTACAAAGATAGCTTAATAGATAGATACATACAGGGGGAGTCAGATCACGTTTAAAGATTCCGTTACAAAGATAGCTTAATAGATAGATACATACAGGGGGAGTCAGATCACGTTTAAAGATTCCATTACAAAGATAGCTTAGTAGATAGATACATACAGGGCAAGTAAAATTACGTTCAAAGATTCCGTTACAAAGATAGCTTAGTAGATAGATACATACAGGGCAAGTAAAATTACGTTCAAAGATTCCGTTACAAAGATAGCTTAGTAGATAGATACATACAGGGCAAGTAAAATTACGTTCAAAGATTCCGTTACAAAGATAGCTTAGTAGATAGATACATACAGGGCAAGTAAAATTACGTTCAAAGATTACGTTACAAAGATAGCTTAGTAGATAGATACATACAGGGCAAGTAAAATTACGTTCAAAGATTACGTTACAAAGATAGCTTAGTAGATAGATACATACAGGGCAAGTAAAATTACGTTCAAAGATTACGTTACAAAGATAGCTTAGTAGATAGATAGATACAGGGCAAGTAAAATTACGTTCAAAGATTACGTTACAAAGATAGCTTAGTAGATAGATACATACAGGGCAAGTAAAATTACGTTCAAAGATTCCGTTACAAAGATAGCTTAGTAGATAGATACATACAGGGGGAGTCAGATCACGTTTAAAGATTCCGTTACAAAGATAGCTTAGTAGATAGATACATACAGGGCAAGTAAAATTACGTTCAAAGATTACGTTACAAAGATAGCTTAGTAGATAGATACATACAGGGCAAGTAAAATTACGTTCAAAGATTACGTTACAAAGATAGCTTAGTAGATAGATACATACAGGGCAAGTAAAATTACGTTCAAAGATTACGTTACAAAGATAGCTTAGTAGATAGATACATACAGGGCAAGTAAAATTACGTTCAAAGATTCCGTTACAAAGATAGCTTAGTAGATAGATACATACAGGGCAAGTAAAATTACGTTCAAAGATTCCGTTACAAAGATAGCTTAATAGATAGATACATACAGGGGGAGTCAGATCACGCTTAAAGATTCCGTTACAAAGATAGCTTAGTAGATAGATACATACAGGGCAAGTAAAATTACGTTCAAAGATTACGTTACAAAGATAGCTTAGTAGATAGATACATACAGGGCAAGTAAAATTACGTTCAAAGATTACGTTACAAAGATAGCTTAGTAGATAGATACATACAGGGCAAGTAAAATTACGTTCAAAGATTCCGTTACAAAGATAGCTTAGTAGATAGATACATACAGGGCAAGTAAAATTACGTTCAAAGATTCCGTTACAAAGATAGCTTAGTAGATAGATACATACAGGGCAAGTAAAATTACGTTCAAAGATTCCGTTAAAAAATAACTAAATGATAGATACATACAGGGGAAGTCAATAAAAAAAAATAAGTCATTTAGATTTCTTGATCTTGGCTTTTAGTTACCCTCTTTCGTTATTTCAATTGGTTAGAATTGAGTATACCGGGTTAAATTTTATTCATTTCTTTCTAAGATCTCTTATCTAAGTCTTGCCGCCAAACATCAGTGTTAACAAAATTTATGTATTCCGGCTTGAAGATAACATAACCAGTTCTCCATTGCGTTGGGGAATCTTAGTAAGACCGCATTCATCTTCGGCATCATCGTCGCTTACCATCAGGTGAGATGTTGCCAAGGGCTAACCAATTGTGAATAAAAAAAAATAAAAAAAATATTGGACTCTATACAGATTGATCAAGTTGATTAACCAACTTTGTATGGAGATTCCAACATTTTTGCTTCGATTGTATGGGTATCTTGGGAAAAGTTGATCAGTTTCATGAATGGGGTATACGTATACCTTTAATTACCCTTATTTGTAAAACTAGCCAGTTAACGGCGCCTGCCCCAATTTAGTTATATGATAAAAGTCGATTTAAACAGTAAGGAACAGTTAAATATAACTTTTAACCAGAGCCCATTAATAATCCTACTTATATCATAAACGCGAAAGTTTGTATGTATGGATGTGTGGAAGTTTCTTACTCTTTCACGCAAAAACTACTGAACGTATCTGGCTGAAATTTGGTAGGTAGATAGATTAGGACCTGGATTAACATATAGGTTACTTTTTTCCACGCTCTGCTCACCCACGGAGACAGTCATAGAAACTATGTTCACGCGAGCGCTGCCGATGGTAAAATCTAGTAGGCCATAATATTTGCCAAAGCCGTAAACATATTTTTGCATATCGATACGAGCGCGCTGTCTATACTGTGGCAACATTTGTATATATATAGAAATAAATTATGAACTCTAGATCACTAAACTGCCCTCCAGCTTAAACTTCGAAAAACCTTACTCGTTTTGTTTTCCATCAAGTCTTCGACTTTTTAATTCACCAAAATCACAAAATGATTACATATATGATGCTGCTAAACTATGACGTCACGCCTAGGTATTTCTAACATTTTTAGAAAAAATTTCGTTTTTGACAGATAATAAAAAGTTACTCAGATGCCTAGAATTCGTCATTTCATTTCATTTATTTCATAGAAATACTGACATTACAGAAAAGTATCTAAATCGTCAATATCACATTAAAAATACATCACAAAAGCAAGTACATAAATGGTAATCAAATTATAAATGTCATATTATCATATTTTATGTCATGGTCAAAGTCATCCCTATTGTAGATTCTAGTTTAGTTAGTTTTGATTTTCAGTTCAAAATGTTCATAGGTCTATGCAGCATAAGGCTATACAAAACAAGATTAGGAACAACCTACCCGAGTGTTCACAAATTTTAACGGCGGTAAAGCTTGGAGGTGAAATATTTTCTGCTCAATTCATAAGCTCAAGCGGGTAATACTTTGTAGTTTTTATTAATGCACTATTTACCCGAACGCCCAAAAAGGAGGGAAATGTTTTTTCGGGTGTATGTATGTTTGTATTTATGACTGTTTTGCTTGGATTAGCATATAACCAATGGCTTAACGGATTTTGTGAGTGACAAAGGATATATACTTTTTTACCTGTTTGCCCAATAAAGAGTGGTGATGTTTTTGTGCATTCGGGTTTTTTTTAACAAATTGTTTATTTCTTTGCGTGGATAAAGATCAATCACTGTCTTTAAGAGAGGACCCGCGTAGTAGAATAGATCATTTAAAGATCAAGTGAAATCGATCATTCGTTGTTAATCCAGTGATTTTGTAAAAAAAATTGACCTTAAGGTGAAATACACGAATATATGTGTTCTAGGTTGATATTGACGTTATGGTGATATTACCTAGTTAGTTAATAAGACTTTATACTGTTCTTAAAGACTATGACATCAAAAACAACACCGAGGAAACTAACTGTATTTAGTTAGGTATGCGGTTTTACTCATTTTCGTACGATTTTCACTAAGAAAATTTAGAAAGAGCCGCTGAAGTTGAGTTTTTATTGAAGAAATAAAAAATAAAAAGCTTAAATTAAAAAAAACTAATAGCCTCGGTTAGCTTCAAAGGTATTTAATTTTTCAGGTTTTTATTGAATTAACTAAAAATAAAAAACTTAAAACAAAAAAATCGAAAAGCCTCGGTTACCTTCAAAGGTATTTAATTTTTGAGGTTTTATGTTTACAATACAACACAATAATTTTATTAACAAATTTCGAAATTGGGTTAACAAAAAACATATCTTATTTATTATAAAAATATCGCAATAGCGAAAGGGCATCGATATGTCAATATTGCAATTAATAATGAAAAATATGTACATTAAATCTTGAAATTTATATAAGTTATTATGATATATGTACGTATAAACGACGCTTTTACGGTGAAGGAAAACATCGTGAGGAAACCTGCACACGCCTGTGATGAAACTCGCAGGTTGTGTGTGAAGTCTACCAACCTGTCCTGGGCCTGCATGGTCGACTAGGGCCCGATCGCCTTAAATTAAGGTAGGCTCGAACCCCTCGTTGGGGACGTATATGAGCTGATATGACGATTATGATACACTAGTCAGCCCTCAGAAAGATCTCTCATGTAATCTCAGCGTTTTTTTTCAAGCGATTACCCTCTGGGCTAATCTGAAGCTTCCCTGAAAATTTCATCAAAATCGCTCCAGCCGTTTCGGAGTCTATAGGACATATAAATATACCCACATTCACACATCGACTTTTAAATACATATTATTATTTATATATTCAGATAAATAACTTCTAAAATGCTTTACACCTCCTCCTTTCTAAAATTTTTAACCGCTTCCGTGGCGTAATGGTTAGTCGCTTCACACCAGGAGAAAGGAAAGGAAAGGAAAAGGTGAAAAATTAAAGAGGTTTTTATGGATATATTTAGTAGTTACTTTTGATTTTTCTTAATGCAAGCGTGAAACTTAGGGCGATTATAGTATATCTGAAGTTGCGGGTTCGATTCCCGGTGGGGTCAACTTAAAAGACTCGGTTTCGTTGGTGGTAGGGCATTTTCTAAGCCCGACTGGCTAGCTACCACCATCTTATCTAAGTCTTGCCGCCAAACATCAGTGTTAACAATATTGATGTGTTCCGGCTTAAAGATAAGATAACCAGTTCTCCATTGCGTTGGGGAATCTTGTAAACCCCCTTCCATCTTCGGCATCATCGTTACTTACCATCAGGTGATATTATGCCAAAGGCTTATCAATTGTGAATAAAAAATAAATAAATAAATTCTGACTTCGAACATGTAACCATCACAACGCCGGTGACTTATCCGCTTCATCTTTTAACATGCCCCATATTGTAAGCTTTCCTAATGCTAGTGTGGTTTTATGTCCACTTAGATAACAATAAATGAATTGTTTTTAAATCCTGTCTTGTTTTATTAGATTTTTAGGTGTTTGTGTCTGGCGTCTTTCGTATATAAATTTGTCTATTATGTAGGTTAGCAAATGAAGAAATATTGTTTCTAACTAGTTTTAAAACTTTTTGTAGCAGCGAAATTAAAGTGTGCCAAGCTTACTCATACGTAGTCCGTGGGTTTTTTAAGCAACTTAAAAATGGCAACGTATTTTTTAAGTAGGTTTCTACGAGTAAACTATTTTTTTTTGGGTTTCGTAGACCCAAAGCTAAGTATATAGTATATTAGTATTAACATACAGTATTATTACAGTATAATAGTATTAACATACAGTATGGACACTCACTGCCGCTCTCTAGATTGCGACTGAACCACGTCGTCATTCAGATTGATACAGATTGGTTACAGTTTGGTTGTCGAACGTATAGGGTTTCGCCGCCATTTTGTTTGCTCCGTCATCCCTTTTTTGAAATGTAGTTTCTGGCCCGTTGTAGGAAGTGTCCAGGGTGTGCCCAAAGAGTGACCAACGGGACCCTATCACTAAACATTCGCTGTCCGTCCGTCTGTCTGTCTGTCAGCAGGTTGTATTTATGAAACGTGGACAGTTGAAATTTTCACAAAATGTGTGAGAAAATGTGTTATTCTATTGCCGCTATATCAAACAATAAAAATTAGAAAAAATGAAAAATTTACCAGATCCACCAAGCCAGCAGATCGCTCGTCGGCTCGTCGCAGGTGGGCCTGGGTTGCCCGTACTCTTTGAAGGTACCCCCATCCACATACATCCCTACTAATCCCTACTAATATTATAAATGCGAAAGTAACTCTGTCTGTCTGTTACGCTTTCCCGCAAAAACTACTGAACGGATTTGGCTGAAATTTGGTAGGTAGACAAATTAGGACCTGGATTAAGACATAGGCTACTTTTTACCACGCTCGCGAGCCGCTTGCGGCTCGCGCACTGCGCACCCTCGAAAAGTCATAGAAACGTGGTCCACGCGGGTGAAGCCGCGGGAAACAGCTAGTACCTTATAAACGCTAGAGTGGACCCCACAAGGACAAAGAAAGAGTGATCGTCCCAAAATCAAGCAAAAGACTATTTTACCATCTCCATGGCGTAATGGTTAAGTCCATTAGCCTCACATCAGGAAGTTGTGGGTTCGATTCCCGGCAGAGTCTAACATTGTAAGACTCGTTATAGTTGGTGGAAGGGCATTTTCCAAGCCCTCCTGGCTAGATACCACCATTTTATCTAAGTCTTGCCGCCAAACATCAACGCTAAAAACATTGATGTGTACCGGCTTGAAGATGAGATAGCCAGTTCCCCATTGCGTTGGGGAATCCCGGTAAGCATGCTTCCATTTTGGGCATCATCGTCACTTACCACAAGTTGAGACGATGCCTATTGTGAATAAAAAATGGAAGCCAAGACACGCAATGGCAGATCACTGTGGACTCTGCTTCACCTAGGGGACTAAGAACATTAAGTTATACTCGTAGATTCTAAAAAACTAAAAAATATATGTACATATTTGCTTCTAATTTTTAATATTTGTTGTTATAGCGGCAACAAAAACACATCTGTGAAAATTTCAAATATCTTATCACGGTTCATGAAATACAGCCTGGTGACAGACGGACAGACAGACGGATGGACACCGAAATCGTAGTAATAAGGTCCCGTTTCTACTCTTTGGGTACGGAACCCTAAAAATCAAGTATTTTTGGCTCAAAATGGTTCTAACGATATTCAATCGACGAAAATGACGCAATTATACCTGTCGAAAAAGACTCGAGAGTGCTTAAAAAACCTGAAAACGATGCATCCATGACAACTGGAAAGAATTTACACAAACAAATATATTTCGTGATCGCAAAGTCAGAATAAATCTATAATTATATATACAAGCTTTTGGCCGCGGCTTCGCCCGCGTGAACATCGTTGTAATGACTGTCATAGAGGCCGCAAGCGCCTCGCGAGCGTGGACATGATTTATTTTCCAAATCCCTCGGGAACTATGTTAGGATATGCCTATTAGTAAATCATGTCATTTCCCACCCCCTCAATCATCTCTGTGCAAAAAATCACAAAAATCCATTGTTCCGTTGCGATGTCAAAGAAATTAACCAAAAAAAGAGTATTTTTTCAGTTCCCTCAGGAACTTCATCGGGCTATGATATTTTCACGGGTTAAAAAGTAGCCTATGTCCTTTCTCATAACACAGGCTACCTGCTTGCCAAATTTCATTAAGATTGGTCAAGGCGTTGAAGCGTGAAAAGGTAACAAACAAACATATTTTCACATTTATAATATTAATATAGTAAGGATATAAGTGAGATGAAATTAAGTTCTAGGCAACAAAGATGCATAAAAAAAGGTAAACTTTACCAATATATTGGAAGAGTATACATTATTAGCCAAATAACGATGTAATGAATGACTCTGAAAACAAACTATTTTATTATATTTTTATGTTTCCAATACAAGCGAACACAAACTTTCAAATTGTACTTTTTAAGTATAATATTTATATGTCGAAGGGGGTGTTAGGTTATGGATGGCCTTGTGGTTCACGTCCTTAACTATTTAGATATTGGGCTACCACCAACCAAACCGAGTCTTACAATTGACCCCGCCGGGAATCGAACCCGCGACCTCCTGTGTAAAGCCAGTGAACTTTGCCTCTGAGCTACGGAGGCGGTTAAAAAAGGCTGGTTGAGGTGTGAAGCCACACATTTTCACATTTTCAATATTAGTAAGGAAGGATAGTAAATAGTACATCATGTCAGCTCATATACGTCCCCACCGAGGGGCTCGAGCCTACCCTGAATTAGGGCGATCAGGCCTTAGTCGACCACGCGGGCCCAGTGCGGGTTGGTCGACTTCACACACAACCTGCAAATTTCTTCGCAGGCGTGTGCAGGTTTCCTCACGATGTTTTCCTTCACCGTTAAAGCAATCGGTAATTATATGTACGTAAGTTATTGAAAAAGTCATTTGTACATTGGCCGTCCAGATTTGAACCCGGTACCTCTGGTTAGAAGAACCGAGTCGTTACCGGTTGAGCCACCGATGCTTTGTATAAATAGTACCTAATGTTTATGTATGCTCGACTACGCGAGTCGGTGAATGCTTCGCAAGAAGTATGCACAGCGTGGCTGTACAATTTATTTGAATACAGTAAGAAGCACCTTAAACAACGTAGTATCTGCTTTTTTCGAATGGACATCATGGTCGGATAGTAAAGAAAAAAAACTATTTATAACCAGTAACACATCATCATCATATCAGTATACGTCCCCACCGAGGAGCTCGAGCCTACCCTGATTTAGGCCAATCGGGCCTTAGTTGACCACGCGGGCCTAGTGCGGTTTGGTCGATCTCACACACAACCTTCGAATTTTTCGCAGGAGGCGTGTGCAGGTTTCCTCTCGATGTTTTCATTAACCGTAAGACGTAACCAGTAACACGTTTTATTAAAAACATTTCAGATACAAAATTTTACGTAATATTTTAAAAATAAATAAAATCCTTCATTCACCTTTGTCCTTTTTTTTACTTCTACACCATCTTTTTTCAATTTAATAAATTAAGCATCTACATGAATTATTTATCTTGCAACAAACTCGTAAACTATTTTTGTTTTTACTAGCATTAGTCTTTTACGGACTTTGGTGGATGCGGTCGATCGCTTGACAAACTCGTAAACTATTTTTTTTTTCATCCTTGCATTCGTATTTGACAGGCTTCGGTGGAGGCGGTCGATCGCTTGACAAACTCGTAAACTATTTTTTTTTTCATCCTCGCATTCGTATTTCACAGGCTTCGGTGGAGGCAGTCGATCGCTTGACAAACTCGTAACTATTTTTTTTTCATCCTTGCATTCGTATTTCACAGGCTTCGGTGGAGGCGGTCGATCGCTTGACAAACTCGTAACTATTTTTTTTTCATCCTTGCATTCGTATTTCACAGGCTTCGGTGGAGGCGGTCGATCGCTTGACAAACTCGTAAACTATTTTTTTTCATCCTTGTATTCGTATTTGACAGGCTTCGGTGGAGGCGGTCGATCGCTTGACAAACTCGTAAACTATTTTTTTTCATCCTTGCATTCGTATTTCACAGGCCTCGGTGGACGCGGTCGATCGCTTGACAAACTCGTAAACTATTTTTTTTCATCCTTGCATTCGTCTTTCGCAGGCTTCGGTGGAGGCGGTCGATCGCTTGACAAACTCGTAAACTATTTTTTTTCATTCTTGCATTGGTCTTTCATTGGCTTCGGTGGAGGCGGTTGATCACTTGCACAAGTTATGTTCTTTTCAAACGCGACATTTTTCTGGCAGAATATATTGAAGAACACCAAGCCTAATTTACTAGTTTGATATAAAAATTCTCTGAAGCTTTCATCAGTTTCCTTGGGGAAGCAAAGCGCTCCAGCAGCCAATGCACTCAAACCACCTAAAATAAGGCCTTTATGAATACTGTCCTTGTATCTACTCATTTTTCTACCAATGATAAAGCCTGATATAGCAGCAACAGCTACTATAGCTCTTCTAATGTCACAGTTATCTGGGTGCCTCATGAAATCAACGAACTCTTTTTTCTTATCATCTATCACTTTTTTAACATCTTTGCAGGTAGCACAAACCGCACCCTGAACTTTATTAGCAGTTTCTATGGTAGCCTTTCTAGTTGCAGTAACGTAAGGCTGAACCATCTTATGGAGTAATTTATCGTTATATCCAGAGCATTTAGTCTTTTTTTCTTCATACTCTTTGTACTGATAGTGAGGTGTTTTATAGTAGCACAGGTCTGTTAATTTCATCTTTGGTGGGCGGGTAGGTGGTGTTTCTTCCTTGGCGGCAGCTTCTACTGTCGGTATGAGTCTCATCTTGGTGCCAACCAAAACGGTTTTCATGGCTGCTATCCAGAGGTTACCAACGACGTACAAGTCTCCGTAGCAGAGTCCCTTAATAGCCCTTTTCATGTCGTCTTTCGAATCGAAGAGGTATTCGCAACATTCTTTGCTATTTTCTTTTTCTTCCTTGTTCGTCGCACAGTATTCAACCTGCAATGGCATTTCTCATCAGAAAAATCCAAAAGTAATTTCCTGTTACTCCTGTTTATAGTACCTAATCTAAACTAAAATTTTGAATTTTATTTGGCTGGCTTATAAGAAAATAAAAATAATGTGTGATCTTATTTTGACTTATTCATAACAGTGTCAGGTATAATTTATTTTTGTTTAGTAAAGGAAACCAAGGAGATTTTAACATCAAAATTTTTTGACCTTAGTAAAATCTTTTTGCTTACTTATACACAAGCAGTCTATTACACGACGGCCCAAAAAAGGAGTTCATTATTTTCAGGTAAAATTCAAGTCTTAATAATAGGTATATCTCGTATGTATGTCATCATATCGGCACATAACGTCCCCACCGAGGGGCTCAAGCCTACCCTGAATTAGGGCGATCGGACCTTAGTCGACCACGCGGGCCCAGTGCGGGTTGGTCGACTTCACACACAACCTTCGAGTTTCTTCGCAGGTGTGTGCAGGTTTCCTCACGATGTTTTCCTTCACCGTTAAAGATTCGGTGAGTATATGTACGTAAGTTTCGAAAAACTCATTGGTACATTGGCAGTCCGGATTTGAACCCGGCACCTATAGTTAGGAGGACTGAGTCGTTACCGGTTGAGCCACCGACGCGTAAATGTATGTATGTTTCTTTATTCCACGATATCTTCTAAACGGCTTAATGGATTTTAGAGTTAGAGGTATCGTTAGATTCGTCTAGATCCCGTGAGTGACATAGGATATTATAATTTTGAACAAAAAACCGACTTCAAACAGGAAACTAAAGTTCCCCTCGATTTCTCTGATATGCCATCATAAGATCCTGGTTTCCTTATCATGGTACTACCCTTGGGATATCTCCTTTACAACAAAGAAATAATCATCAAAATCGGTTCATAAACGACAAGGTTAACCGCTATCACACATAAAAAAAAATATATACTATAGATACGGTCGAATTGAGAAACCTCCTCCTTTTTTGACGTCGGTTAAAAAAGGGAAAATCTGAAAACTGTAAATTTGTAGTTATATCACATATAAAATATTTTTTTGCGAATTGACCGTGATGTATATTGATGTATGGGAGTATAATTTAACAACTGCAAAGTAAAGTTTATTTTTCAATCCGATTGTCGTTTCTTAAATTATCGATTAAAAATAAACAAATACCTAATGGCCGAATTTAGATTTTTTTTGAAAACACGTGAACGATAATAAAATTGGACTTATTAACTTTTTAAAATTAAAAAACTAACTGACTAACTGTTCTGACTGACAAACTATTAAAAATTGGTTAAAATCGCTTTAACATTTAAGAGGTCAAAATCGCTAATGCCGTTTGTATGAAACGTCGCAGCTTCACATGTGCTCTTTTGAGGACACGCGGTCTAAAGAATAGGCATTTTAATAAAATTTTGCTGTCTCCCTCCCTCAAACCTCTCCGTCTACAGCAAGAAAGGGATAACTGCAGCGCGGACCGATAATAGGCGCTAAAATTGACCAAAACAGCATTTCGTAGTCCCCTATTTCCTCCTCCAAAACTTGAGCAATAATAATATTTTTTCAAATATAATTAAAAAAAAACGCTTTAACTATGCGTCTATGTTTTTATTTTATTGTTAATATGTTTTTTTGGTGGGTGTCTGAAAATGATTATTCAATTGGGCAATTTTCTTAAATTTTGAAGGCTTCTACTTCCTATTATAATTAGAATATAGGAAAAAACAAAACATAGGGGCATGGCCATGGTAGATGTAGGTTTGATGGAAAAAGCATTTTTGCTCTATTTTCATTATCTTGAGACGATTGTATGGAAAAAATGGCGCCCGCGTTTCCTCTCGAGCGGGCTATCTTTGGGCGCTATACCTCATATTTCATAGACAACATCTTTAAGAACATCAGTGAAAGTTCGTGGGTGCTTCAAATATAAGTAATGTGTAGCGAGCTATTGTTTTTATGAATGCGTACTCAGTTAAAAATATTGTTGCACAAAGATGTAACTTGTAATGGTAACACATCCGTTTACTGGAAGTGTCACAGAAATTATGACCATCCTAAAATATGTTGAAAATTTATTTTTTCTACTCCAATTTGGTAATTTGCATAACCTAAAATTATATCACAAAAGTATTTATCCTAGAAGTCGTTTTGGAAGTGTCACTGAAATTATGACCAGCCTAAAATATGTTAAAAATTTATTTTTTCTTCTCCCATTTGGTAATTTGCATAACCTAAAATCATATCACAAAAGTATTTATCCTACAAGTCGTTTTATGATCATTTCAAAACGAGACAACTGTACTACAATGGAACAATTTAAATATTTTAATAGCTTTGGCTTCAAAAATTCAATATATAATTATGACAAAATTTCAATAAATTTTTATTTCATTTTTATTCATGGTCGTAAAAAAAGTAATATATTATGCCACTGCACGCAATTAGCCATTGTGACACTCGTGCTGTCTATACACCATGTTACAATGGCTCTCATTACTTGGCAGTGGCATAAATAACTATTGTGCACCTACTTATACAGTGTAGGTTCCATTCAGGAAATTAGGTCAGTTTTGTAAGCAGTTAATGGCATTGTCCAAAAACAATTAAAGTTTACAAAAAAAAAATATAAACCATTTTAAGGGTCGGCACCACTTACTGGTTTCGGCGTTATGTGAAAAAACTATAACCAACTTTCATTGTACTAAATAAAATTGGTAACTACCATTAACCAAAGAGTTGAAATGTAACACATAAACGAGAAAAATTGCAGTATAATAGATATTGTATTCAGTTTGCAAATAAGTCATAATTTCTGTGACGTGATATTGCTATTCGTACACTTTTCTTGAATTTTTCTTGCATTTTTTGATGTCCTCATAAATTTTAACTGCATTTTTTTCTTAGTAACGTTACATTTTCTCTCTTTGACTAGCGATTGATACCAAATTTAATTAAAACATAAATGTTTGCTATCGTATTTTCACGTAAAACCAAACTCAGTTTTTGGGCGTGGCGTCCCTTAAGAAAATAGTTTAAACATTTTTATTTTATTTTCAATCACTGGTTATTTTTTATGATTTTTGAACTTTCAATAGTGATGACGTCACAGGTCCAAAGAGTATAAGTTTTTGGGCTTGGCGTTTAAGAAAATAGTTTAAACATTTTTATTTTATTTTCAATCACTGGTTATTTTTTATGATTTTTGAAACTTTCAATAGTGATGACGTCACAGGTCCAAAGAGTATTTCTAATTGACGATTATGAAATGAATTTAGTTATTTAATGTTATTAAATTACTTTTTACTTTATATAATCGTTAATTCTCCAAATGTTTTTTGAAGTGGAAACTTCTATAGGCGCGTCGGGCATTTTTGAGTTGGGAAAAATTCATTGAAATCGCAACACTGTAACCATGTAACGTAACCTACACCTTACCAGGAACAATCGCAGGGTCAAATCTTTGTCAACCTATATAGTCGTTCGCCAGGAACACTCGGAGGATCAAAACTTATAAAACTGAAAAAAAAAACACATTTGTTGGCACTTTCCGAGTGGTTAGGTTTTTATAGTTTTTAAGTTACAGTTAACGGGACCTACAACAATTTTGTTACGCGCTGTATTGGCGGTCTAAAATCTTCTGACAATAGAGTTCTTCCTATCTCCCCCTGAACTTACTCCCGGTGGATGGAGTGAACTATTTATCCCGTGATATGGAAAATAAAAATAAAAAAAATATTATGAAGAAACCCGTGGTTCAGATTTTAGTCACATCTATGAGCTCTAGCTCTTTGTCCCAACAATAATGTAGGATATGCCCCAAACAACTCACGCGCATTGGAAACAATAGACCATTACCTTTACTGCATATTGTGTTTGTATCGCAACGCTCTTGTTAACTCATATAAGTTTAACTTTGGTTCAAGTTCAGCTGTTGCTACCACCTATTGATGATTTTTAGAATAATCATAAAAAATGTGTGAAGAGGTTTGTGTGATGAACTGTCATCTGCTCTTAAGGCATATACCGCCGCGAACGACGACCTTTGTAATTATTCATAGAAAAAAAAAATGTAATTTACAGGATTTTTAATTTTCTTGAATTCTATTTCAATACACAGAACTTAAGAAAAAAATATCTTAATGCACCTTTTTTATTCTAGTTGTAACCATAGAACTGCTGCAATTTTAATCGAAACATTACGATAATTTATGAACTTCTTATCAAAACAATATAAAATTATTTTGTTTTTGGAAATTCTTATTTTATTTAAAATTAATTACCACAATTTTCGCACGATCCGTCCGAAGCGCTTGACGTAACAGCCACGTTGCAGTACGAGCTGACGAGAACTTTATTTCCAAGCTGTTTCGGTCGATGTTTGAAACTGAAAGACAACCTAACAAAGTGTAAAAGTTGACTAAAAACACTTGTTTATTGCACATAAGCAAGGGTTTATTGTCTTTTATGACATAAGTGTCGCCACGTCTATTTCTATCATACATGGTCAGTCATAAAGTCAATCGGCCTCGGTTCAATCTCATAACAGTTTTAGGGGCGACAAAGTATCATGTATGATAATATATCGAGATAGCAGATTTTCCACCTTCCAAATATATACTAAGGTTAACTCTAAGCCCTTCTGCACGCCGTTGCCGACACCACATGTCTCCCGAGAGCCACAGAGTGGTTGGGTCCTCTCATTAGACGGGCAGACCTGTTGTCAAGTGCGGAGCGCCGAAGGGTGGGGCCCGTAGGCCCCATGGTGATCCTCCTCCTTCCCCTTAGATCAACCCATACCGCCAGTCAGAACTTATTATTTTCTACTATCTCTTTATATTGTCAAGGTTAGTTATTATAATATTTTACGAACACTCACCAGATCGTAGGATACTTATCCCTCCGCTTCGCACAACCTAATGATACTCAAGTTCCTTTTTGCCAACTCGTTCTGCCCGCCATTTTTCCAACCGTCGTCACCTTTCATTCTTCCCATTCCAACTGACTTTCATTCGGATCAATTCACTTGTGTTGCCAGTACAAAAACCTTCGTTCAGAAATAATATGAACTTACCATAACTTGTAGATAATCGCGATCATTCGCGACACTCCCGACGGCGGACGAACTTACAGCCAGGCGAACAGTTGGCGGGTCCACTCAGCGATCTTTTCCCGAGCGCGCACCGCTGCACTTCTCCTCACTCTATGGTCCTGCACGTCAGCTTCCTCGGGCCTCACGTTCACTACTTCCCTAGCTTGCACTTCCACTTCCTCATTGCTAGGAGGCAACTGCTCCGGTACTTCTAAGTCAATACACATATCTTCAACCGGGGCTTTATCTGTCAGTGTTTGCGTGTCCAGTTCCCCTTCCTGTTGGACATCATCGTTTACTATGATGTCAACTTCCTTGTCGGTAAGGTCAACATCCATGGAGTAATGTTGAGCTTCAGGTACACAACGCATATCAGGTGTTTGACATATAACTGTGTCAGCACTGTCAGCATTATCTGGATTCGGGTTAACGTCATGAGGAGCTTGTACCAAGCTGGGGTCCTTAGCAGTGAGATCAGCTTCAAGCGGGTACAGATGGCCAATCGATAGAGTAAATTCTTTATCTCCAATTCGTACTTTAGCCACTCTACATAGCCCATCTGGGCTCTTGATCAATTCAGAAATCTGTCCAACCTTCCAGTTCTCCCGGTTCTTAGATTCACCTTTTATTTGTACTACATCCCCTAAACATGGAGTGTTGTGGGACTTTATTCTGGGCTGCTTCGGTGAATGTCTATACCGTTCTCTTAAACTCAGTAGATAGCGGCTAATAAACATGTCCTTGAATTCCTTCATAATACATGCACCTCGTTTCCAACCATCAATGAGTTGTTGTTTAGTAGTAGTAGTACCCGACGATGCCAACTGGTCCATTGATAGGTCAGTAGCAAAACATCTACCAGGTGACAAAAAGTCTGCGGGTTTTAATACATAATCCAAGTCGGCTCCTACATATGTGAGTGGTCTTGTGTTCACTACCGCTTCGACTTCCTTGATGATAGTTAATAGCTGATTATCTCCGAGCAAATGCTTCTGTAATGTCCGCTTTAGGCAATGCTTGACAACTGCTACCAACCTTTCATACACGCCGCCATGCCAGGGAGCCAATTGAGGGATGAACTTCCACTGTATTTTTTCCTTAGAAAGATGTTCCCCGGTTAGCACTTCCGATGTTAATTTGAATTGCAGTGCATTGTCAGACGTAATCAAGGTTGGTACTCCTCTAGATGCTATGAATCGTCGAAACGCCAGCAGACATTCATCAGCCGTTAAATCATTAACTATTTCAAGGTGGATGGCTCGGACGATAAGGCAAGTAAATAAGCAAATCCATCTTTTATCTCTGCCTTCATTTGACTTAACAAACATCGGACCGAAATAGTCAACACCAACATACGTGAATGATGTCGCGTATTTCACTCTTTCTGGTGGCAGGGCTGGTGTTTCAGGTAACTGGTAAGGGCCACCACCATGCTTTACACATTGTGGGCATTTGCTCAACACCTTCTGGACTTGCGCTCTTCCTTGAGGTATCCAATATTGTTGTCGAATTATGCTTAAGGTGTGTGGCACTCCAACATGATAGTTTCTCTCATGTGCCTCTTTTATTACTTTCACTGTGAAAGTACAATTTTTAGGAAGAAGAATAGGATGTTTTGTATCATATGATAAATCAGAATGCATCAGACGACCGTCGCACCTAAGAATTCCATCAACATCAATGAATAATCCCAGGTTACGAGCCAAGTGTGTCTTTTTACCCTTCACTTCTTCTGGGAAGAATTTGAGCTGTAGATCTCTCAATTCTTGCACCTGAGAATTCACGTTTGTATCCACGCTTACTGAAGGCGTGGGATCCGTTATCGCGTCATTCACGTTAGGTATGCACATACCTTCTTGGACCTCTGTGTCATCTGGGTGCACTTCATCCAGACCCTCCGCTATGGCAGAAAGTGACACCAGGTGTTCTTCAAGGTGCATACTGCTTGGCCACCTTTCCTTATCTTCCACAAGGAATGTAGGTCCTTGGAACCACAGGTCTCTCTTCTCAGCCCACAATTCTGGTCTCGTCGCAAGATCTGCAGGATTTTGATTTGTACTAATATAGCACTTCTCTGTGTCTGTGTTTCTCTTAATTTCTTCTACCCTTCTCGCGACAAATGGAGGAAGTAATTTCTTGGATGTCATCCAATTAAGTACCGCCAGGCTGTCTGTCCAGAGGTTCTTCTTTACACTGGGAAACGCCAAAGTCTTCTCTAGATATGCAAGTAGCCGACTTCCTATCAGGTAACCAAGTAGCTCCAATTTCGGTATCTTTAAATTTTCCATCTCTTTTAATGGAGCTACTCGAGTTTTAGACATCAGCAGCGTGACATGAACACCAGTTGCGTCTTGCACTCGTAGGTATGCTACCGTTCCATATGAACTAAGTGACGCATCAGTAAAACCGTGTATCTCATACAGAGCATTCTTTGTAGCTCGGCCCAAATACCGAGGTAATGTCACGGCTTTAATGTTGTCAAGATTAGCAACTATACCTTTCCATTTGAGCAGCAAATCTTCTGGTAATTTAGTCTCCCATTTATACTTCCTTCGCCATAACTCTTGCAGTAGAAGTTTGGCTGGCATTAATAATGGCGAAAAGAAGCCACATGGGTCATAGACAGAGGCTAGAACTCTCAATACTTCTCTCTTGTTGGCTTTGTTCAGTTTCTCTTGGTCAAATATCTCTTTCTTTACATTCACCTGCAGTGAGTCCTTTTCAACATTCCAAAGTAAGCCCAAAACCTTTACCTGTTTTGTCTCTTTAGTTTTGCTCTGGTCAGGTATTCTTTCCAACAATGACTTGTCATTTGTAGTCCAATCACGTATGTTCATTGACAGTTCGCGAAAGATAGCTCGAGTCTTGCTGAACAATTCAAAGGCTTCTTGGGTGGTGTTTGCTCCTGTAACCAGATTGTCCACGTAACATTTATCTGCAATACGTTCTAATAAGCTCTCATTCGTTTTAGATAAATGGTAGCGTATTGTCGCAGTGAGCAAGAAGGGGCTAGAAATAATGCCGAATGGTACTCGACAAAATCGTAGATGAACAATATTGTCATTTGCTAATGGTTTTGTAAAGTCTTTAACCCATAAAAATCGGGTTACATCTCTATCGTCAGTTTGTAAACCGACTTGAAGGAACGCCTTTTCGACGTCTGCAACAATTCCAATTTTATTTGTTCTGAAGTTCAAGAGCAAGGCAGTTAAATCTTGTAACATACATGGCCCACGGTATAAACATTCATTTAAACTTCGCTGATCCTTGACTTTCGCAGAGGCGTCGTATACAAGGCACCCGCGCTTGCCAGCTTGTTTAACCATATGATGAGGCAAATAGTGCGTTGGTGGTCCATCTCGTCGGCCTACATCATGTTGTTGGTCTATGATCTCAATTATTCCCATTTCAAGCTGTTCTGTCAATATCTCATTATATTCTTGCAGAGTAGCCAAGTCTGAACGCTGAAGTAGACCTTTTAAACGACCATAGGCTATACCGAAATTTGTAGGCAAGTCAGGAGGGTACTGAGTCCACGGCCATTTTACAAAGTACCTGCCCTCTTTGTATTGGACAGTTTCATTAAAATGGGGCAGTAAAGTTCTCGAGTGGCGACCGCGCACCGGAAAACGTAGCGTAGGCAGGCCTCCCACGCGGTGGACCGATGACCTGGTGAAGGTCGCGGGAAGCCGATGGATGCGGGCAGCGCAGGACCAGTCGTCGTGGAAATCCTTGGGGGAGGCCTTTGTCCAGCAGTGGACGATTTGTGGCTGATATGATGATGATGATGATTAAAATGTTGAACTGCCTCATCTTCCCTAGTCGTTTTAGGCGAATCTGTTATGCCAATATTGTCCAAGGTCCAAAGAAATTTTATATCCATGTTTCTTAAAGGTAGATCAGGCATAGTGAAATACGAATAACATGGATCATGTTCATGGTAAGTCATAACTGCTAGAGTATTTTCATTTTCACTGTTACTGATTCTGCCTGATACTATCCAACCCAATTCTGTATCCGCCAGGTATAAGTCTTCATCTAGCTTTATGGTGTTTCCTTTAACAAATGAAAAGTAGTAATCATTGCCTATGAGTATATCAACAGTGTGGCTACCTGACCCATCATCTGCAATGAGATCAACTAAACCCATCTGAGGTATCTCAGGTACAGGTATCCTATCAGTTATGGCACGATATTAACATGTATAGTTTTCTGTATTCCCCTTCTGGTTTCTATGGTGATGTCAGCTGATGGGCTAAGGGATTCAATGGGTTTCTCTGAGCCAAAAGTAAAAATCATAAGTAAATCTTCTTTATTAGGTGTTATAGACAGGATGCTAGCCAAGCGAGTAGTAATATAACTTCTTTGGCTACCGCTATCTAAGAGCATCCTACATGGGTAAGATTTATTATTATTCAGGACCTTTGCTGTTGCCGTCTGCAAAAAATAACTTGACTTATTACTCTGACAAGAGGATTTAGCAACCTTTGTAATAGTTAAGTTCATACCATTAGTCTTCTTACGGCATAAGGCACGATTGTGGAAGCCTGAACAATAAGGGCATTTAAACTTTCGCTTACAGTCCTTGCTCATGTGTCCATTTCCAAAGCAGTTAAAACATTTATTTTTTAATTGCCCAGTTCTCTCATCTACTGTTTTGAACTTGTCACATTGGTCATTAAAATGCGCCCCACTACAAAATATGCATGACCTGCGTGTCTTCTTAAAGTCCTTAGTGTTTTCAACAGCCTTCCTCTTTAGTTGTGTGTTCGAGGGACCTGCCCTCCATGGACTCTTATTAAAATGTCTAATCGACGTATCATTCTTATGATTCAAACGTCGGACAGGTTTGGTAAATGCTCGAACATGCAGAGCTTCTGTTGATGAAGTGGGTGTGCTTTCATTGTGAGGAGCCACTGTAATTGGTTTCTGTGACTGTTCTAAGGCGGTGATGATCTTCTCCAGTTCCTCTCGAATTGCCATGACTGTGGTGTCCCTGTCCATGGCCATGTTTAATTGAAACATCACCTTTTCAGGGAACTTACTAAGTAGAATGGTGCGGAACCCATTATTATTTGTGTCTTCACCAACTGACTGTAGAATCCTTATATTCTTCTCAAGATCATTTAACACACGCCTACAATCACCAGGAGACTCCTTAGCTGGCTCTAGTTTAAACAGGGCTTCATAATGGGCGTTGATAAGAATTTGCTGGTTCCCAAACCTTCTCTTAAGAGTGTCCACTGCAATCGAGTAGTTATTATTATTGGTCCCTAAACCTTCTATTGCTTCAAAGGCAGGACCTTTCACTGCACTCATTAAAAATGTCATTTTCTCAACCTCTGGGATTGCCTTAGAATGAACACTTGCCTCGAACCGATCCCAGAAGTCATGCCATTTTAGGATGTCCCCTTCATATGTAGGCAGTGCTAGTTTTGGCAATTTAGATGAGGTATGTACTGGTTCCTGGTATGGTATTTGGGTGGAGGCTGCCTCCAATGTTAACTTGGTAACATTTAGTAAAAGTTTATCTGCCTTTTGTTCCAGCTCAGTACATTCTTTAACGAATTCTACGGAGACGTCTTTAACCTTTTCTATGTAGCACAGTATTTCTTCCTTGTACTTTTCAGTTACTACCGTAATTTCCAATTTGTACTTGTTTATGTCTGATAACAGGACTCCATCAGTTTGTTCCATCAATTCTTGAACCTTGGCTATTGTTTCATGCACCTTGGCTTGACTGAGCTCTAAGCGAACACGCAGAGCCTGCTCCATTTTTATTTAACGCTTTCCTCTTGGTGATGCTAACTGTAATCACAATGTACAACACCCTTTACTTAGTGATATTACTAACTCACCATAGTCATATCACATTATTATTTAAATTAGCTTTGCATCTTAACTTCTTAAGATTCAGACTATACTTGCCTCTGAGGTTTCAGCAATTGGTGAAGAGTATTTCTTTCTTTCTACCTAGCCACTCAATAGGTAGGTTCCTTCTTGAACGGAAATGGTAGCAATCCGTGTAGGACCTCCAAAACGGGAAATTTACAAGGTAAACAACGAACGAATGTCCGTTTATTTTCCGTAAACAAGTCTTCTCGGTGACATCGACTGTAATAGATGCAGATACATCAATAGTACGTGAGCCAAATATCTTTGTTTCTTTTGATTAAAAACAGAATGAACTTACGTACCGACAAGGTAATCGGTGATTGGCAATCAATCCTTGTTTACAGACTCCTGTCCCTTATTTGAACACTTTGCACAATAAATCAATGAAATAACTCCGTAGCATGTACTGGATATCACTTTAAACACAATTTAACAAGAATAATGAATCTTCTTAAGCACTCAGTGACGTTTTGCACAAGAAATTCTTTAAGCCACGCCACCACAGATCTACTAATTCAACACGCCACGACAAAAAAAACTTATTTTATGAATGTTGCCAGTGTTTTAAAATACAACATCCGCATAAACCGGCTACTCACTATCCAACTTGGCAGAAATGGGGAGAAAAAATAAAACGCATTATTTCTTTATTTTAAGCATTATTTCTTTAGTACCAATCAACATTTAAGAAAGCCATTTTAACAATATGCATTTCAATATTCAATGAGTATTTTTCTCAAATTATACTTAATGATCAGTCAAGACAATATGTCTTCAAGTTTGTACCTATAAAACTATATTTCCGCTCGCCTCAGGCGGCGCTCAATCTCAATACTTCCGTCCGCTCGCGCAACGTCACGGCGAAATTACAGATTTTACAAATAATAGATTTTCTCAAAAACCCTGTACCTAGAACCGTAAAATAAAAGAAAAATTAAGTAGAACTCACTACTATACTCTTGTTTGGATTACAGCTGATCATCAAAACCAAAAAGAATTTAGGGTAGGTACGATTAATCAAAAGCACAGATTACTACATATTATTAGTAGCAATCAAAACATTGATTTTTAGATATTTGTAAGAAAAAACGGCGACGGAAAAAAATTACCTTATTTCACATATTATGTGGTTTTCAGTAGTCGAGTTGGAATTGTGGCAATAAACTTATGAATAATCAGCGATACGAAAAAAATTTATAAACTTTATTTATCCGCTAGTTTACGGAGGTTGCCATTTCTTACACATATGGTACAAATCCAAGCAGAGACCTTTTGGTTTAGCAATATGGTAGGTATATCGAAAGCCATACAATGCGTCTCAACGTTGGCCGCTACTTCAGTCCTTAAGCGCTTTATGGCGCTTGGTGTCTAGTAGTTATGACGTACATTTTAAAAACTCCTCCACTTGGTGGAACAAAACATAATTGCTACCCAGCTGTAGCGGCAACGTGCGTCACGTACGAACGCACGCGCCCCCCCGTTCACTATCCAGTGACTGCTGACCCAGGGGGGGGGTTTGTCCCTGGCAGCTGCGACGTGAAAGTAGCGAGCCAACACGTTTCTTATCACTGGGGCTGTAGGAAGGCACTTTATGGGTAGCAAATGCCTCATGAACTTGTGTTCACTGGCATGACTCATCTCGACAACTCAGTGCTACCCAATTGTAGCCGCATATGGCCATATATGACACAAATGCCTTTCCCCTTATTGCCAGCAGCGACCGAACCAGGGAGGGGGTTACTACCCTGCGGTCACATGTGGGGTAGCGATCCACCTCATGTTCCTTTGCTACTGGCGCTACCATGACTCGTCCAAACAGCCTGCGCATGTTATACATAAAAAACAACAGCGCCTCAGTCCCTACCAATCTCTAGTAACTACTGGTCTCCAACAGCAGCCAACGTCAATACGCCTATGCTGGGGTGCTCAAAGTCCAATTGTTGTTGTTATTACTATTACAAGGTACAATGAACATATCCCAGCACCTCCACCAATTTGTCGCCACGTCTATTTCTATCATACATGGTCAGTCATAAAGTCAATCGGCCTCGGTTCAATCTCATAACAGTTTTAGGGGCGACAAAGTATCATGTATGATAATATATCGAGATAGCAGATTTTCCACCTTCCAAATATATACTAAGGTTAACTCTAAGCCCTTCTGCACGCCGTTGCCGACACCACATGTCTCCCGAGAGCCACAGAGTGGTTGGGTCCTCTCATTAGACGGGCAGACCTGTTGTCAAGTGCGGAGCGCCGAAGGGTGGGGCCCGTAGGCCCCATGGTGATCCTCCTCCTTCCCCTTAGATCAACCCATACCGCCAGTCAGAACTTATTATTTTCTACTATCTCTTTATATTGTCAAGGTTAGTTATTATAATATTTTACGAACACTCACCAGATCGTAGGATACTTATCCCTCCGCTTCGCACAACCTAATGATACTCAAGTTCCTTTTTGCCAACTCGTTCTGCCCGCCATTTTTCCAACCGTCGTCACCTTTCATTCTTCCCATTCCAACTGACTTTCATTCGGATCAATTCACTTGTGTTGCCAGTACAAAAACCTTCGTTCAGAAATAATATGAACTTACCATAACTTGTAGATAATCGCGATCATTCGCGACAATAAGACTTAAGACATTCATTGATTCCTTAACACCAAACATCCTTACTAATATTACAAACTAGCTGCTTCCCGCGGCTTCACCTGCGTGGACAACGTTTCTATAACTTCTTGAGGGTGCGCAGTGCGCGAGCAGCAAGCGGCTCGCGAGCGTGTAAAAAGGTATCCTATGTGTTAATCCAGGCCCTAATCTATCTACTTACCAAATTCCAACCAGATCCGTTCAGTATTTTTTGCGTGAAAGAGTAACAAACATACATCAATACATTCTTAGAAGGATGTGAAGTGGAAATATGTTTGTTTATTTGTTACCTTTTCACGCTTCAACACCTTAACCAATCTTCATAAAATTTGGCATACAGGTAAAGCTTGTCACAGGAAAGGACTTAGGCTACTTTTTATCCCGTGAAAAAAGCATAATCTGATGCAGTTCCTGAGGGAACTGAAGAAATAGTTTTTTTTTGGTTCATTTTTTTAACATCGCAACGGAATAATGGATCGTTGTGATTTTTTGCACAGAGATGATTGAGGGAGTGGGAAATGACATAGTCTGCTAATCAGACTGATTAGCCCGATCTGGGATAGGGAACTGGAGAAAACCAGTGCCCACGCTCGCGCACCACTCACACTCAAAGACAGTCATAAAAACGATGTCTACGTGGGCGAAGCTGCAGGCAAAACCTAGTACATAAATAATATCGGAACAAATCATATAACAAGAGGAGGAAAATGTAAAATTAACAGTAATAAGAAAAACTAACTAACATTACAAGTGGAAAAAGAATGACTGACAACGCTAAAAAGAGTGATTGACAACGCTAAAAAAAGTGATTGACAACGCTAAAAAGAGTGATTGTCAACGCTAAAAAGAGTGATTGACAACGCTAAAAAGAGTAATTGACAACGCTAAAAAGAGTGTTTGTGCAACGCTAAAAGAGTGATTGACAACGCTACAAAGAATGATTGACAACGCTAAAAACCAACCTAACAACCAACTTGCCACTAGTCTTGCCGCCAAACATCAGTGTTACCAAAATTGCTGTGTTCCGGCTTGAAGATAAGATAGCCAGAATCCATTGCGTTGGGGAATCTTGGTAAGCACGCTTCCATCATCGTCATCATCGCCACTTACCATCAGGTGAGATAATGCCAAGGGGTTACCAATTGTGAATAAAAAAACATACAGTGATGAGACTTGGCCACATAGACAAGGGGAATAAAATAGATTTTATTGTACAACTTGTTTATATCAGTAAATCTATACTTATATTACAAAGGTTACAATATGTTATAAAAAAAAAATTAAAACCTAATTGTTTAGTTATATTACATTACATTATAATATTTTAATAACAACAAAAATATTATTATAGATCAAATCCCCTAATCGTACCAGCCTCAAAGGAGCCCATGACACACACCGCGCTGCCACGCTGGATGGCGATAGACGGATAGACTCGCATCCATGAATATTGTGCGATTCCAACAATATTACATTACCATACGGATCGCATTGATAATCCTCTTTTTTTAAAGTTGGTAAAAACAACGGTAAAATAAAATAACTTATCAAAATTTGGTTTGATGGGTGTATGTGTGCATGTGTGTATGAGTGTGTGTGTGTGTGTGCGACGTCCTGTGATTTCTTTAACTTTCGCGAAACATATTCCAAAAATCCGTATAAAATTCAATTTCAATGTCATCATCATCATATCAACTCATATACGTTACCACTGAGGGACTCGAGCCTATTCTGAATTAGGGCGATCGGGCCTTAGTCGGCCACGCGGGCTTGTCGGGCGGGTTGTTCGATTTCACACACACACAACCTTCGAGTTTCATCGCAGGCGTGTGTAGTTTTACTCACGATGTTTTCCTTCACTGTTAGAGCATCGGATCTAAAATTGTCAAATTTCACATGAAATCGAAATTCGAAAACACATTGTGTGACAAAAATAATGGGAACTGGGGATAAAAACCCTCACGGAATTTGCCACATACGATACGTACGATTTAGAGGTTCAGGCCTAAATGGAGTTTGAAGAAAAAAATATTATGGGGTAAATTAGAATAAATATATTTTATGATTTTTTCCTAAAAAGAAGGAACAATAAACAATATGACCAACAATATGAACAATATACAATGGTTGACCGTGCAGACAATTAAAAACAATGACCTAATATATTTATGGAGAATTTACGGAAATAAATTTAAGGTTACAATTTTATCTGTATATAAAATGGTTATTTTATAGTATGCCGGCAGGCAACGATCGTCACCGTCCCTTTGGTACTTAAATAAGTTACTAAGTTTAAAATTTCAGTTTGATCTGAATTACCCTATCTTTTTAACAAAATATGTATCAGATACAAAACACTTTTAAAATTTAAAATAAATAACTAATGGTCAGAAACTGGAAACAGGAAATCTTCTAGGTCGGCGGAAAGGTCAGAGAGTCAGAGAGTCGCTCGGGATAAAAGATAAAATAAATTCACTTCCCTTATGGCGAGCAGCTGGGCGGGCAGTAGAAAGGAGTGGCTGGTGATCAGCACTGCTCCATCCCGGGATTAATCCTTTATTGTAAAACTTCGGGGACGTCAACCTCGTAGGGGCTGGATGAAACCCACAGAATAAAATTGTGGGCCTCAATAACGACTTATAAAACAATTTATCAAAAAAAATTTAAATTCGTATCTGTAGACGGGATCACGGTCAACCTTTTGTTTTTCTTGTCAAAAAATAACAACAATTTTCAAATTCAAATACCATAGAGCAACGACATCAAAAAAGAATTTAATTATGAAACGCGACAAAAGAGATCGGCTCGAAACGATAGTTAGCGTTTCAAAATACCCACAAACTCACAAAAAAAAGGCGAGAAGTCCAAAAATTTTTTGAAATTTGGACAACCCTATGGACGTTGGACAGCCCTGAAGAAGAAAAAAATAAAAACTCTCTAAGTAACTAGTTAACTACGAACGTTTACTTGAAGCTGGTAGAAATTGACATTTATACACGAACGTACACATACAAACGGCAAAAACTCCATCTAAAAGTGAACCAACTTAATAACCCCAACAACACACTAGTGTTAAGGGATCGCTGTGCACAGCCTAAAATAGTCAACTAATGCCGAAAGAGCATAACTAAACAACTAATTAAATAATATAAAGTGAGAAAGAAGAAGGAAAAACGAAGCACACTGCACAGATGGCAAGTAGGGCTGTCACGCAAAAGATTTCTCGAGGGAAAAACCAAGAGAAACGGGAAAAATTCGGGGAATACCCGCGAAAAATTTTTGGAGACCCTCCCTCAACGAAAGAAAAAAAAAGGAGGCTTCCTATTTTAAAATATCCTTAATGTGGTAATGACCAACATAAGGAGAATCCAAGTCCTGTAATTCGTACGTCTGAGAAGAAACGGCACGTAAAACTCGACACCGAATAAAACGTGGTGCAAATTTTCCCATAAAATAACCAACACCAGATGAACGTGCGAAATTTCTACGCCAAACAATATCTCCCACAGAGAGAACTACAGACTCTCTTTTCTCGTTGTAAGTTATTGAATTTTTTAGAAAAGCTTGCGAAAGATTATCGGCAACTCTTGCATAACTTTGATCTAACGAAGCTAGTGCGGAAGCGCGACGATGCCGACTCTCGGATAAATTAGCACCGGAAGTCTGCGGACGCGTCTCACGATTATCTAAAAGAATTTCTCTGCCGAACATGAGAAAATTAGGAGTATAAGTAGTCGCGAGATTAACGCAAGAATTTAAATATATTTTAACCTTTGGTAACATTCGTGCCCAATTTCTATGGTTTTCAGAAACCAAAATGCTAAGACAAGTAACTACACTCTGGTTATATCGCTCTACCACATTCGCTTGAGGTGAATAATAGGCCGTAAAAAATGGTCTAATATTATAAGACCTCAAGAAACCCTCGAATCTAGAACTGCGGAATACAGTGGCGTTGTCACATGAAAGTGAGCGAGGTACACCGAAATTGAAGAACACCTCGTTTTCCAACGCAGAAATAATATTCCGAGCAGTTACCTTCTTCAGCGGAACAATCCAGACATATTTAGTGAAAACATCAACAATATTCAGGATATGTCTGAAACCATAGTAAGATGGTGGAAGAGGACCAATAAGATCAATTGATAACATTTGGAGTGGAGTTGAAACATTTAAAGGATTTTGCATATGACCTCTTGGTTGAGTATTTGAAATTTTATAAGCCTTACAGACATCGCAAGACGCGATAAAGTCGCTGACATCCCTAAACATGTAAGGCCAATAATATTTATTCTTTAGAGCCCAATAAGTTTTGTTTATACCAGGGTGAATAGATGGTTCAGTAGAATGAGCTTCAGAAATTGCTTGACGCGTCTTCTCAGAAGGTAAGACAATACGCCACGGGTCGTTATCTAATGGGGATAAAATAGGCATCCGACGCAATAAAACACCACCACTTAAAACATACGATGGAAACATATGTGGATGATTGCGAACACCATTATAAATTTTCCGGTACCAACGATCTTGCGTATACTCAGAACCTTGATCATAAGTGATCAGATTAACGTGTAGTCTTGAGAGAGCGTCTGGAACCACATGAAGAACACCTTTCCTGTGCACAATATCAAACGTATACTGGCTTATAGTTATAGCCCAACGAGCGAGACGTCCAGAAGGATTGTTTAAAGTTAGCAACCACTTCAAGGCAATATGATCAGTAATGACGCTAAAATGCATACCGTCAACAAATCCTCTAAAATGCAGGATTGAATCGTGAACGGCTAAAAGTTCACGCTCAGTTGTGCTATAATTGTGTTCGGCTTTGGTAAATAACCGCGAATAATAGGCAACAGGATGTTCAACACCATCAACTTCCTGAGATAGGACTGAACCTAAACCAACTGCTGAAGCATCACATTGCAGCGTGAAAGGCTTTGAAAAATCAGGACAAATCAATAGCGGAGCACTAATTAAAACTTCTTTCAACTTTTCAAAGGCATCCTGGGCTTGGGATGACCAGTCAATAGGGTCATTACCTTTTTTCTTACCAATAAGTACTGTAAGAGGTGCGATTATTGTAGAAAAATTATCAACAAAACGTCGATAATAAGAACAAACACCAATAAAAGCACGTAAGGACTTTGCAGTGACAGGAATCGGAAACTCCTTGATAGCATCGAGTTTGCGAGGATCCGTTTTTAAACCGTCATGGTTGACGATATAACCTAAATATCTAAGCTCGCTCATACAGAATTTGCATTTATCTAAGTTGACAGATAGACCAGCTTCTTTCAGGCGGTCGTGTACTTTACGAATGAGGTTTAAGTGGGAGTCAAAGTCTCTCGAAACTAAAATTAAGTCGTCAATATAACCGAAAACGACATCACCACTAGTACCGGTAAATTCATAGTTAACGATTAAATCTGTCAAACGTTGCATCTCTGAAGCGGCATTTGTTAAACCAAATGGCATCCTTACAAATTCAAACAAACCTCTCTGTGGAACGATAAAAGCGGTTTTCTCACAAGAGTCCTTGTCCGCAAGTGGTATTTGCCAAAACGCACTTTTAAAATCTAGTGAAGTTAAATATTTGGCTCCTTGTAAAGAATTTAAAATCTCTTGAATCCTTGGAAGAGGGTAAGAATCTCTCACGGTAACACTATTCAACTTACGACTGTCAACACAAAATCTCACCGAACCATCTGGTTTGGTGACCATGACAACTGGACTAGCCCAAGGAGAACGTGAAGGACGAATAACACCCGCATCTAACATTTTATCAATCTCCTCATTTAAAACTTTGAGTTTGACTGGAGATAGAGGGTAGTACCTTTGGCGAATAGGTGGACCACTGGTAATAATCTTATGAGAAACCCAAGTAGTTTTTCCAAGGCCAATCTTATCGGACGAAATATCACTAAAATATTTTATCGTATCTTGTAAACGTACTTCCTGTGATTCGGAAAGCTCAATTCTGGGGCGTACACATGAAACTTCACCTACAGTAATAGGAGAAAACGTTTCTTTATTGAGTGGGACACGAAGGTTACCGTTTACTTGGTTAACAAAAGCGGTACGTAATATATCAGTTAAACCAAAATCATTCCAGAAGCCGATACCTAAAATAAGTTCTGAAGAAACTTGATCAGCAACTAAAAATGTGTGCTTTAAAGTTCTCGAATTAAATGTTATCGACACTTCCGAAGTACCTAAAATGTTAATCGGCGAGTTGTCAGCTGAAAGAACCGCAGGACAACATTCTCTATTAATCGAAATGTTCAAATCGCGAATATAGTTATAACTGATTAATGAAGTTTGCGCACCTGAATCTAAAAGCGCAGTAAGAACTTTGTTTAAAACTGTTATCTCAATATACAACCTATTATCAAGAGAGTCTGTATTAATCACCGGAGAAATCGTTTGACGTTTTGGAAAAAAAAATCCCCGGTGAACTACGCGTTTTTTGGGAATGAAGGTTTGACAGCTCCAGGGTTGCAATTGTTGCAGTAACGTGTAATTGTTCCAGGTTTCTTACACTGGAAACAAATGATACCAGGTATCACCGGACAAAGTCTAAAATTGTGTCCAGGTTGGTTACACTTGATACATAAAGACGAAACATCTGCTACAACAGGAGCAACAACCTTGGAAGTCGAAGGTTTTTGTAAGAACGAATTATTATAGATTTCAAAGTTGCTGGTTACTTCTGTCAATGTTTCTAAATCCTTAATTCTGTTTGTGGATAAACACGTTACGTATCGAGGGTGTAAATTCCTCTTTACGATGTTCAAAAGTGTATCATTAGGTAGTTGATTGGATAACCTGGCATTCAAGTCATAGATCACCGTGAGAAAATCACGGACTCTCTCTTGTGGTTGTTGTTTGCGGTTACGCAGTTCCTGTTCAACCTCGAAATCATAATCTGGAGATCCATAAAATGTCAAAAAACTATTTTTGATTTCCGAAAAAGTACGTAACCCAGGGCGTAGTGAGCGGAAATATTTCAAAGCGATCCCGGATAAAAGTTCGTGGAACCGCCTGGCTACGTAGGTCTGGGGGAAATCACTAGCCAGCATATTTTCCTCCACGCAGAAAAAGAATTCTCGAACGCAGGAGCTACCGTCGAACTTCAGGTTCCACTTCGACAACGAGATGTCCTTGGAAACCAAATATGTCAAGTGTTTTTTATCTTCAGGCATATCAACAACCTCGTCTATCCTTGGAATCGTGAAATTAGAAGTGGTGGGTTGTGGTAAACGAGTAAATCGGGCAGTCTGGAACCTCTGAGTACCAAGAATTGGACTCTGGACGGGAACAGACGGAGTTGCCGTAATAGGAGGTTCTAAGAAATCATCAGTAACCTCGGCAGCATCTTCAACCAAACCTTGTTGTTGAATTTCTTCAGGGGCCGCGTCTCCGTAAGCACCAACCTCAGGATGTTCCATCTTGATTAGAAATAATCAAAACTAAGACGGGAACGGATTCACCCACAAACGACGGAAAAAAAGGGAAAACCTGGGTATATTTTTACCCCGTAAAAGGCAAAAATACTATAGTTCGGGCGCCATTAATATGTGACAAAAATAATGGGAACTGGGGATAAAAACCCTCACGGAATTTGCCACATACGATACGTACGATTTAGAGGTTCAGGCCTAAATGGAGTTTGAAGAAAATAATATTATGGGGTAAATTAGAATAAATATATTTTATGATTTTTTCCTAAAAAGAAGGAACAATAAACAATATGACCAACAATATGAACAATATACAATGGTTGACCGTGCAGACAATTAAAAACAATGACCTAATATATTTATGGAGAATTTACGGAAATAAATTTAAGGTTACAATTTTATCTGTATATAAAATGGTTATTTTATAGTATGCCGGCAGGCAACGATCGTCACCGTCCCTTTGGTACTTAAATAAGTTACTAAGTTTAAAATTTCAGTTTGATCTGAATTACCCTATCTTTTTAACAAAATATGTATCAGATACAAAACACTTTTAAAATTTAAAATAAATAACTAATGGTCAGAAACTGGAAACAGGAAATCTTCTAGGTCGGCGGAAAGGTCAGAGAGTCAGAGAGTCGCTCGGGATAAAAGATAAAATAAATTCACTTCCCTTATGGCGAGCAGCTGGGCGGGCAGTAGAAAGGAGTGGCTGGTGATCAGCACTGCTCCATCCCGGGATTAATCCTTTATTGTAAAACTTCGGGGACGTCAACCTCGTAGGGGCTGGATGAAACCCACAGAATAAAATTGTGGGCCTCAATAACGACTTATAAAACAATTTATCAAAAAAAATTTAAATTCGTATCTGTAGACGGGATCACGGTCAACCTTTTGTTTTTCTTGTCAAAAAATAACAACAATTTTCAAATTCAAATACCATAGAGCAACGACATCAAAAAAGAATTTAATTATGAAACGCGACAAAAGAGATCGGCTCGAAACGATAGTTAGCGTTTCAATTGGTACTAGAGAGGATTCGAACCACGACCTCCCGGACAGGAGGTAACGGCCCTAGCTGTTACGCCACTGACGCACATATCAATACAATATAAAATTACTATCACGCGAACCGACTGTAACTATCAGCTATCAATTATCATAGGTAAGTCATCATTACAGCTCATATACGTCCCCACCGAGGGGCTCGAGCCTACCCTGAATCAGGGCGATTAGGCCTTAGTCGACCACGCGGGCCCAGTGCGGGTTGGTCGACTTCACACACAACCTTCGAGTTTCTTCGCAGGCGTGTGCAGGTTTCCTCACGATGTTTTCCTTCACCGTTAAAGCAATCGGTAAGTATGTACGTAAGTTTTTGAAAAACTCATTGGTACATTGGCCGTCCAGATTTGAACCCGGTACCTCTGGTTAGATGGACCGAGTCGTTACCGGTTGAGCCACCGACGCTTTTTATATAGAAACTAAAAACACATTATATTATTTTATAGGTAAGTAAATAATAATTATTTTAAATCGAAAATAAGTAATACATTAATATAAAAATAATAAAATGTGACAGTTCGAATTGAATTGTTGTATGTTCAGTCGACTGTAACTTTCTGGGGTAAGCCCATTAAGGAGAAGTATACGACAGGGTACCAATACATAATTTATTTAATGGGAACAAGTTTTAAGCCTTTTTGTGTTTTTGTGTTATGTATTATTAAATTGAATTTTGGATGTAAAAACTCATTTTATTTTTACTAATTTGGAGCCTACTCCTGCCTTCTAAGTCTTCTAATTTACTTTGTGCAAGTTTAAACGCGGAATGAAGGGCGCGTCGAGGCTGCAGGTGCCTCCGTCACAGAATCCATCCGACATAAGGATCCACAGATGCATTTTAGAATAAAGGAATTTGGAACTCAGCTGTTAGGAAGCAATTATTACCTTATCAAAAAGCAAAACTTTTTAACTTTCAATCAGTCCAAAAGGTTAATATATTGTAAACATAATATTTTGAATTTTAATAGTTTTAATTAACTGACCTCTGGAGTTTCATATAAATGCCTTCCAGCTCCGTCCTTGCTCCACCCAACTCAGTAGTACTATATTATTCTATTTTGACAAAAACCTGAAGCAACTGCCGCATTGAAAATAAACATTTTTAGTTTGAATTTTGACGCCTCAATATATAATTTAGGGAGAACTTCCCCTTAATTCGTCGTTTGTTATGAATTGTCGCCGTGTACCCTAACTGTCACGGTGTTTAAGCAGTTACTGAAGTATGAATTGCTTAAAAAAACCAGTCAAGTGCGAGCTAGACTTGAGGGACATTGAGGGTTCTGTACCAAAACACATTTGGGTACGAAACAGCTAGACTTGAGGGACATTGAGGGTTCTGACCAAAACACATTTGGGTACGAAACAGCTAGACTTGAGGGACATTGAGGGTTCTGTACCAAAACACATTTGGGTACGAAACAGCTAAACTTGAAGGACATTGAGGGTTCTGTACCAAAACACATTTGGGTACGAAACAGCTAAACTTGAAGGACATTGAGGGTTCTGTACCAAAACACATTTGGGTACGAAACTTAACAAACAACCACATTTAAGGAAAAACTAAACTTTGTTATTGAAAAAATATTCTCCCATATATCCATTAACGGTGAAGGAAAACATCGTGAGGAAACCTGCACACGCCTGCGAAGAAACTCGAAGGTTGTGTGTGAAGTCGACCAACCCGCACTGGGCCCGCGTGGTCGACTAAGGCCTAATCGTCCTGATTGAGGGTAGGCTCGAGCCCCTCGGTGGGGACGTATATGAGCTGATAATAATATCCATATACGTCACGATCAACTTTCCAAATACAAATGTAAGTTTGTAGTCACTAATTTTTAGGGTCCGTAACCAAAGGGTAAAAACGGGACCCTGTTACTAAGACTTCGCTGTCCGTGCGTCTGTCCGTCTGTCACCAGACTGTATTTCATGAACCGTGATAGCTAGACAGTTGAATTTTTCACAGAGGATGTATTTCTGTTGCCGCTATAACAACAAACAGAAAATTAGAAAAAGTGAAAGTCTTCATACAAAAAACGTGTTTTTGTTTGAAACGTGAAGAAATTAGCGCCATCTAGTATGATAGTACGGAACTGAAGAAACTAGCGTCATCTAGTAGATGGTACGGAACCCTATGTGTGCGGTTTTGACTCGCACTTGGCCGGTTTTTTTGTGATATAACTACAAACAGTTTACAAATTTTTCCCTTTAGTTGTGCTGTTCGATCTTGCTTCTTGTCAACGGGAAGTACCCTATAGATTTTGATATACCAGCGATTATCAAAATATGCTGTGGTGTTGCCAAAACTTCTCCTAATACCTTGGATGGCAATTCGTACTAACGGGTTCGAATCCTGCCACGTACCAATGTGTTTTCGAATTTCGATTTCATATGTAGGTACGTTTATCCGACGCTCTTACGGTGAAGGAAAACATCGTGAGGAAATCTGCACACGCCTGCGAAGAAACTCGAAGGTTGTGTGTGAAGTCGACCTACCCGTACTGGGCCCGCGTGGTCGTCTAAGGCCCGGTCGCCCTAATTCAGGGTTAGCTCGAGCCCCTCGGTGGGGACGTATATGAGCTGATAAGATGAAATATCACCGCGCGGCTCTCCACTATATGCCGAAAGCGTGCCCTCAGTCTATTCGGACACATTATGCGGTCTTCAAGGCATTGTCTGGAGAAGCCAATTATCTTGGGCCAAAGGGAAGGCAGACGTGCTTGTAGTAGAGCACCTACAAGATGGTCAGACACAGTGAAGGAGGCGGTTGGCGGCAGCATGCATCGTGCGGTCCACACATCGTATATTCGCAGTCTATGCAGAGAAACTACATGTGGTCGCGATCCTCATTAGTGAGGGACCGAGGCAGAAGAAGATCAAAATATCCGATATAAATGGCGGTAGCATGCATCGTGCGGTCCACACATCGTATAATCGCAGTCTATGCAGAGAAACTACATGTGGTCGCGATCCTCATCAGTGAGGGACCGAGGCAGAAGAAGATCAAAATATCCGATATAAATGGCGGTAGCATGCATCATGCGGTCCACACATCGTTTAATCTAGTCAGATTCAATCTTAGCGACTTCTCTATGAATAACATCATCATCCACTCACATAACACCAGAAGCCGTAACGAGCTGAGGGTACCTAGGTGCAGGCTAACTAAGTCACAAAAATGTATACAATTCATGGGTCCCAAAATCTATAATTCTATTTCGGCTGACATTAGAGACGCACCGAGCAAATCTGTGTTCTTGGCCAAACTAAAAAGCTTTTTGATAGCACAGGCTTATTAATTTGTTGACGAATTTTTTTTTGAATAAAATACTGTAATAACAGCGAAATGCTTTATAACATTTAATTAGGTTAAAATAAAATATAACTAACTTATGACTAATCTTATGTTTAAAATGACTTGTAATTTGCTTTAAATTATTAATAAATATTGAAATTGAATCGCAGTCTATGGATAGAAACTATATGTGGTCGCGATCCTCATCAGTGAGGGACCGAGGCAGAAGAAGATCAAAATATCCAATATAAATGGCGGTAGCATGCATCGTGCGGTCCACACATCGTTTAATCGCAGTCTGTGCAGAGAAACTACATGTGGTCGCGATCCTCATCAGTGACGGACCGAGGCAGAAGAAGATCAAAATATCCGATATAAATGGCGGTAGCATGCATCGTGCGGTCCACACATCGTTTAATCGCAGTCTGTGCAGAGAAACTACGAGTATATGTGGTCGCGATCCTCATCAGTGAGGGACCGAGGTAGAAGATCAAAATATCCGATATAAATGGCGGTAGCATGCATCGTGCGGTCCACACATCGTTTAATCGCAGTCTGTGCAGAGAAACTATATGTGGTCGCGATCCTCATCAGTGAGGGACCGAGGCAGAAGAAGATCAAAATATCCGATATAAATGGCGGTAGCATGCATCGTGCGGTCCACACATCGTTTAATCGCAGTCTGTGCAGAGAAACTACGAGTATATGTGGTCGCGATCCTCATCAGTGAGGGACCGAGGTAGAAGATCAAAATATCCGATATAAATGGCGGTAGCATGCATCGTGCGGTCCACACATCGTTTAATCGCAGTCTGTGCAGAGAAACTATATGTGGTCGCGATCCTCATCAGTGAGGGACCGAGGCAGAAGAAGATCAAAATATCCGATATAAATGGCGGTAGCATGCATCGTGCGGTCCACACATCGTTTAATCGCAGTCTGTGCAGAGAAACTACGAGTATATGTGGTCGCGATCCTCATCAGTGAGGGACCGAGGTAGAAGATCAAAATATCCGATATACTCGTAAATGGCGGTAGCATGCATCGTGCGGTCCACATATCGTTTAATCGCAGTCTATGGAGAGAAACTATATGTGGTCGCGATCCTCATCAGTGAGGGACCGAGGCAGAAGAAGATCAAAATATCCGATATAAATGGCGGTAGCATGCATCGTGCGGTCCACACATCGTTTAATCGCAGTCTGTGCAGAGAAACTACGAGTATATGTGGTCGCGATCCTCATCAGTGAGGGACCGAGGTAGAAGATCAAAATATCCGATATAAATGGCGGTAGCATGCATCGTGCGGTCAATACATTGTTTAATTGCAGTCTGTGCAGAGAAACTATATGTGGTCGCGATCCTCATCAGTGAGGGACCGAGGCAGAAGAAGATCAAAATATGCGATATAAATGGCTGTAACTTAAACCGGATCTTTTTATTGCTTTGCCATAAAGAAGCTTGATTATTTTACAGCGTCAAGGGACTATTAGACCTTAGTATGTATTTATTATGCGTCGGTGGCTCAACCGGTAACGACTCGGCGCTCCTAACCAGAAGTGCCGGGTTCAAATCCGGACGGCCAATGTACCAATGAGTTTTTCGAAACTGACGTACATTACTCACCGATTGCTTTAACGGTGAAGGAAATTATCGTGAGGAAACATGCGAAGAAACTCGAAGGTTGTGTGTGAAGTCGACCAACCCGCACTGGGCCGACGTGGTCGACTAAGGCCCGATCGCCCTAATTCAGGGAAGGCTCGAGCCCCTCGGTGGGGACGTATATTAGCTGATATGATGATATATTATAAATTTCAATTTACGAGTACCTACACGCGTTCCTGAGAAACAGCTATCTATCTGAAAGATAGACAGAAAAGCAGACAGAATGACATACAAGACAGATAGAGGAGGACAACGAAATGATCCTATAAGGGTTCCTTTATTCCTTTTGAGGCACGGAACCCTGAAAACAAGCTCAAAGGTCACGAGCATGACTTTTGAGAAGCCCGAGAAAATCGGTCACGACGGTATTGCTCCAGGCTTTAGACCAACGGCTCTTAGTTTCAAAGGAGCCTCGTCACAGTTCATAATCACAATTTCGGCTGATACGTGCACGGTTGAACATAAGACTGATATACCGGGTCGTTCCTTTCCCTCTAATATGGTTGAGAGGAGCGATGGCTGACTCTCGCGTTATACTCGTGACCGGGTGCTGTCCGTGTGAACTGGCCTACTCTTGTTAAATGCATGCAATGATTTTTTTATATATAACTTTTCGTGTATTAATGTTTTCATGTTCTAATGACTTAATCTAGTTTATATCAAGGATTTAATTTTGACGGTATTAACTAATATTTTTTTTATTCTTCAAAAATGACATTGTTATTATTATTTTATGACTATCAGAAAGAGTGTAATTTCCACCTATTTTGAATAAATTCATATATGAATTGAATTGAACACCGGGTGTAAGAAAATTGGTGTAGGTCTATTATCAACCGACTTCAAAAAGGAGGAGGTTCTCAATTCGACAGTATGTTTTTTTTTTGTATGTTTGTTACGCGATATCTCCGCCGATTGTGAACCGATTTTCAAAATTCTACTCCCGAGGGGGTCCCATTGTCACCAAGTCAAGATCTGATGATGGAATCCCAGGGAAATCGAGGGCAACCCTCAAATTTTATTGGCACGTTTTACGTGTTTCATGTCTTTTTAAAATTATTGAAGTATTTGCGTCTGGTAGTCATCATCTCATGTTGATGAGCTGATGAAGGTACAACTCCTTAACGATTAGGAGTTGGAGGATAATTCTTCAAATATTTTACGTACTTAGATACTAAGGTGCGTGCGTTTAAACCGACAGTTATATTCTTTCAGGTTATTTAGATGAGCTGATGATGCAAGATTCATGCTGTTGAGATGATGATGGAAACCTCAGGAATCTGTATCTGTTAATGAAACACATGCATTATGATTTGATGGTTCCTATTGCCGAGTGGGTGATTGGGTTTAACGTTGTTAGTTAGATAGCAATATCACTATAAATAAAGGAAATAAAAATAAAAGTTTAAAAAACTAAAAACTGACTTCAAAATGAAATCCACTCAAGAGTATGAAATAAAATTATTATACTTAGATACACGACATTAACCAACAATAACGAAATCAAAGGTGGGTACGAATTAAATTAGGGGCCCAAAATTTTTTTTTGAGGTCGGTGTCAGCAAAGCCATAAGTAAAATGTGAGTAGCTGTGTGCTGGTACCGACCTCAAAAATAAATACCTGTTACGCCACCGACGCTCATATACATACGTACACAATATACCTAAAGATATTAAACATAGACACAGATCAAACAAAGCTATTTGTCACATGAATATTTGCCCTGGGTGGGGATCAAACCCACGATCCTCGGGCCAGCAGACAGTGACTAGCCAGTAAACCACAGGGTAAGACATTATTCTGTCAATAGGGGACGGGCGGCCAACAGTAATGAGCTAAGTATAGGTTAAAAAATATATATTTTTAAGTTTAATCGGTCTCATTTTGTCATTGAAAATGACTTTTTGATCGCTGGGTACTAGGTCCCATATGGGAGTTTATTGCGACACGGCGATTGTATGGAAGCTATTGGTAATTCATAGATAAATAGGCTGTCAAAGGACGCTGACTGACGAGATCTATCAGATGGTGAAGGAATTTAAAAAAAATTGAAACTAAAAAATGTTATGGTCGAAAAACCGGTTTGTTTTGGTCGAAAATTTTTGAATTTTTGACTTTGGGCCCGGATGTCTCAAGAACTAAGTCGAAATTTAAAAAAAAAAGAAAAAAAAACGGTCCTAGGTTATTTAGTTGGCTGTCGAATGAGATCAAAATTTTGAAAAAAAAAAAGTACCTCGGCGAGTGAGTTGTAGCGCATCATGGTTATACAGTACTGAGGTATGGAAGTTGGGTGTGTATGACGGTTTTTATTGTTGTATGTGGTGAATGGAGGATTTTTGGAATATTTTGAACTTCTTTCGAATTTTTTTAAAATTTTGGATTTGTAAAATATTTAAATTTTTTATTAATGAGTGCGGGATATGGGGAGTTATGTAAAAAAACAAAAGTTTGCAAGTTGTACAAATTGAAATTGTGAAAAAATAAATTTGTAAAAATAAAATTTTTGTGTTCATTTAGTTTATTTCCTTAAACCGGAATTACATATTCAATGTCCTAGTAGTTCGTGCTATGCAGGGAATCTGTGCATTTTTATTTGAAGCTTTTATTAATGAACTTAATATACAGTGAAAAAAGTCTGCGTTTCAGCTCTGACGTGCGACGGGAATTTACTCATCTAGATTTTTTTTATTGTACGAATAAAAATTTTAAGATTAAAGTATAAATTTGTGTTATTGTGACTTTCAAAAATTTATTTTTCTCGTTGAAATTGATTTTTTGCCGCATGTATCCACGTTTTTATGGTTCCGTAACCAAAGGGTAAAAACGGGACCCTAAAGTACTAAAACTCTGTCCGTCTGTCACCGGGCTGTATTTCATGAACCGTGATAGTTAGACAGTTGAAATTTTCACAGATGATGTATTTCTGTTGCCGCTATAACAACAAATACTAAAAATTAGAAAAATTTAAAGTCTCATTCATTTTGCCTGTCCGTCCCCTACATATTATCTGGAACTAGATTATCTACAAAATGTCTAACTTTAACCAAAGTATATATATATTAGTACTAACATACAGTATGGACACTCCCTGCCGCTCTCTAGATTGCTACCTCACCCCCTCGTTACCTAGATTGATACTGATTGGTTACAGTTTGGTTGTCGAACGTATAGGATTTCGCCGCCATTTTGTTTGTTCTGACATTCCTGTTTTGAAATGTCATTTCTGACCCGTTGTATGAAGTGTCCAGGGTGTGCTTTAACACTAGGACTGTACTGCAACACATCACAAAATAAAATCTCACACAGGGATTAGGATTAGTCAAATTCACAAACATGGGGACCATTGTAACCATATTTGCCAGCCCGCATCCAAACTATCACAATAGATCCACTGATCTGCCCAAAGACATTATCAGTATGAAAAAAAGTCCTGACACATCAACGCTCAGCCCATAGTCTTGGAACTAGAAAGCTGGGACTTTGCTGAAGGCTCTCTTTAATGAGAACTTTTAAAGCCCGCTGGAGTTCATAAATCCCATACAAAGATAGTCTTTGATTCATTTGATTACCAAAGAACCGATGTTGAAATAATTTTAAATCGATAATTGGAAGACGTATATCTGTGTCAGTATCGCATTACTTTTCTGAAAAACGAAACAGGAATCCATTTAATACCAATAAACTTGTTTTCCTTCTTTTACCTTAAAAACAAGTTTATTGATTAATAATGGATTTCTGTTTCGTTTTTCAAAAAAGTGATGTGGTTACAGACAGACACAGATATACGTTATCCAATTATCGATATAAAATTATTTCAAAATCGGTTGTTTGGTTAACAAATGAATCAAAGACTACATTTGTATGGGATTTATGAACTCCAGCGGGCTCTTAAGGCTTTTAAGATAGCTGTCCTTTGTTGTGACCTATCTAAGGCCTTCTACGTGGCTGACCATGCCATTCTAGCAGAAAAACTGCATTATTACGGTATCGATGGCAGCGCGCATTCATTGCTTACTGATGTCACACCCCGGACACTTCATACAAACGAGCGAGAAATGATATACATATTATCAACAACTGACGTATCTGTAGGCATGAATGAATGCACGTAGGGCTGAATCATCGGCTATTTACTGCATGTAACAATCAACAGTGGCTACTTGGTAGGTAGGTAACTTACATGAATAAAATTGTTCTTCAAACATATTTCTATACAACTCTTTTCATATTTTCACACCATCTAATCAATTTAGTGTTTCAATTACGAACAATCATTTTAAATAAATAAAGTTTACAACACCCCACGAACGAAAATACTACATTTCTAAAACAATATACAACTAGCTAGAATAAAGATTCATACAAACTGATTGTTCTTGGATTTTGTCGCGTAATACTGGAGTGAATGACTAAATACGAAATAATGAACTGGCTTTTTGTGTTGCTTTTTTATCCAAAGGATATCTGTTAAAGCTTTTTTTTCTGCCTTTATCACTACTATGTGATCTAAAACATCAGTAAAATGAACAGTTTAACAAATTTGGATTTAATAATTCCCAAACGAAATCACAGCGGTCGGGCGGTCGTAGCTCATCCTTTTTGTTCGAGAACCAAACTTTAACCAATCTGCGTGACGGAGGGGAGGGGGGTACTAATATATATACGTTGCTGATGTTTTGCGTGACAAGTCCCAGATTGTTATGAGCGATGGTGGTCAGGCAAAGTCAGGTCCGCTTACTACACCAAATGATGGGCGTTGCTCAGCGATCGTCTGTTTATAATATCCTGTTCTTCATTCTGTTGAATGATTTGCCACAGTCAATCATTGTCGGTCAAGTGTACATATATAGACGATGTTGCTTGAATTGTCTGTGCGCCTAACTCAGACGATCTTGAGCAGCACCTCAATAATAAAGCAGCAGAGTCAACTGCACGGCACCGTTGGTTCTCCTATATAACGGTCTTACTTTGAATTTGAATAAGACGCACTTTATGCATTTTCTCCTTGGAGGAAGGCCACCGAACAGATTGACAGTATTACTCGCGGGAGGAACCAAAATAGTAAAAGTCGAAGTGACCACCTTCTTGGGATTTGAGCTTGACCGAGGTCTGACGTGGGCAACTCACATAGATAAACTATGTAGGAAGTTCGCAAGCGCATGCTTCGCGTTGCGTCGGCTCGCCAGAGTTGTCCCAAGGAAGGTGGCTCGCTCATGCTACTTCTCCATTGTGACCTCGCTGCTGCAATACGGCGAAGAGCTGCGGGGGTGCGCCTCAGACTGGAAGCGCGCCTTACCCTTCAAAATAGAGCCAAGTGCCGCAGGACACTCCCGTGAGGCCATATTTTATAGACCTTAGGATACTTACCTTATCGCCGGTGGTTATAGTTCAGACAGCAGCGTACGTTCAGCCACCTTGATGACTACAAACATTCCATTCCATTCCATGCCAATTCATTTGCGTAACCTCCGCAATTTGGGTAGACTACTGCCTGTGCCGCGCCGGCTTGCTGAATCGGACAAGTTAATTACATTTCATGGTTCCAACTGTTTATAACAGGCTGCCCGAGCAAGTCACCACGGCTCCCTCTCTGAGTTGCTTTAAAGCAGGCTCAACACTTGGCTGATCGAGCACGCGTTCTACAGTTATGAAGAATTTTTTGTTTTAAATATAATTAATCAATGTAATAACATTTTTATTTTATTGCTTTTTTATTTACTCATTACTAATTTATAATAATTTGATATTTGAATTTTAGTTATACTTTATTTGACATGTAATATCTTGACATGCTTGACATATTATCCTTACTAATATTATAAATGTGAACTAGAGGGAACTAGTCGCTGTAGCCGAAACCGGCTTGGAACAGATGATGATGATGAGATTCGGAGATAACAAGTGACCCGTGCGACCCTGTAAAGTAGTAAAACTAGATTGTCAACCTCATTTTAGTGAATACATATTTGGGATGCTAGAGACAAAAAAATAAAATTATTCGAATAAGTAAAAAAACAACTTTTGTAATATATAATTTTGTTTATTCAAAAATAGGTCAATTTTGAACGGTTATCTTAAAAAAAATGTAATATTAAATAAAAATAAATACTGAAATAAATCGTGACAAATCGTAACTTAGCGATACGTTTGTTTAATTTTGAAACAGTCTAGTTATAAATGTGGTTCTCCGGGGCTATTTGGCTTGTAAGCAACAAGTTTTTTCTTCTGTTGCGTGCTATTTGCCTGCCAAGAGTTTGGACATTTGGACGCGCCTCAAGTGACAAAAAGGGCGTAGCGACGTGCACACGCGGGTGTCCCACAGTTACTCGCATGGCGCAATAGAAATAGATATTTCGTTGAGACCACGACGGACTTATGCGACTGCCATTAGTAAATAAGCACTTATATGCAAACTGACACTTTTACAAGCTTTTATTTAGTTTCACCTGTCCAGATGTTTGTCATCAAATCTTGAAAATTAAATTTGATCCACTTCGCGGATACCGATTGAGCTGAAATATTGCATACATATGTACAATGTGTGATAATGCTATAATATGATGACATGGTGCTGATCTGATGATGGAGCTGAAAGGTGGCCATAGGAACTTCGCAATAAAACGACACAACCTCATCTAGTTTGGGCTCGTTTGTTTCGCATTGAAGAGAACTTTGATCCTAAAAAGCTTTTGTACCCAAAAGATTTTAGGTTTTTCGAAAATCATTTTTAGATTATCTACGTAATAAACAAAAACCAGGTGATAATTTTTTGAAATTTTTAAAATTTCACTTTGGCTTTTAACGTGTTAACCAAAAAAAAGCAAATGTAAAAAAAAGTTGAAAAAAACTAAAAAACGACTTCAAATTGAAATTTACTCAAAAGTATGAAATAATATAATATTATAACCAACAATAACGAAATCAAAGGTGGTTACGAATTAATTTAGGGGCTTAAATTTTTTTGAGTTCGGTGTCAGCACACAACTACTGACGTATCAAATGTTTTAGATTCAATGGTTTGCTGACACCGACCTTAAAAAAAATTTAAGCCCTTAATTTAATTCGTACCCACCTTTGATTTCGTTATTGTTGATTATAATATTATATATAATACTAGCTGTTTCCCGCGGTTTCACCCGCGTGGACAATGTTTCTATGACTTTTCGAGGGTGCGCAGTGCGCGAGCCGCAAGCGGCTCGCGAGCGTGGTAAAAAGTAGCCTATGTCTGAATCCAGGTCCTAATCTGTCTACCTACCAAATTTCAGCCAAATCCGTTCAGTAGTTTTTGCGGGAAAGCGTAACAGACAGACAGAGTTACTTTCACATTTATAATATTACTAGCTGTTTCCCGCGGCTTCACCCGCGTGGACCACGTTTCTATGACTTTTCGAGGGTGCGCAGTGCGCGAGCCGCAAGCGGCTCGCGAGCGTGGTAAAAAGTAGCCTATGTCTTAATCCAGGTCCTAATCTGTCTACCTACCAAATTTCAGCCAAATCCGTTCAGTAGTTTTTGCGGGAAAGCGTAACAGACAGACAGAGTTACTTTCGCATTTATAATATTAGTAGGGATATAGGGATTATATTATTTCATACTTTTGAGTAAATTTCATTTTGAAGTCGTTTTTCAGTTTTTTTTTATTGCCTTTATTTTTAGGGATAATGCTGTCTATCTAACAACGTTAAACCCAATCACCTACTCGTCAATAGGAATCATCAAATCATAATGCATGTGTTTCATTAAAAGATACAGAGTCCTGTGGCTTCCATCATCATCATCATAATAACAATGTTTTTATTACTACGCAAGGCCTCGTCTACAGATATTATAAAAGGTCTTTGGTGTTGCCCCACGCGGGAATCGAAACGGCGATCGCCAAACATTGGATCTGGGTCAGCTTCTTCATTATTCATAGTAATTCTCATTATCGGTTAATGGAGTGTGCTGGAAACGTACGGGTACAGTTGATAAAATATATAACGTGGCATCATCTAATCTTTATCTAATCATTTATTTATCATATTTATAACTAGCTGATTCCCGCGGCTTCACCCGCGTGGACCACATTTCTATGACTTTTCGAGGGTGCGCAGTGCGCGAGCCGCAAGCGGCTCGCGAGCGTGGTAAAAAGTAGCCTATGTCTGAATCCAGGTCCTAATCTGTCTACCTACCAAATTTCAGCCAAATCCGTTCAGTAGTTTTTGCGGGAAAGCGTAACAGACAGACAGAGTTACTTTCACATTTATAATATTAGTAGGGATTAGTAGGGATTATACCGACTCGTTGGCTCAGTGGTCCTGCTCTTGACTGCTGATCCGAGAGTTGTGGGTTCGATCCCCCACCCAGGGCAAGCATTTGTGTGATGAACAGATTTGTTTGCTCTGTGTCTGGGTGTTAAATATCTATAATATATTATGTATGTATTTAAACGTATATAAGTATTTATATCAGTCTCTGGTTCCCATAACACAGGGAATCCTACTTTGAGGTCAGATGACCATGTGTGATTTGTCCCAGAATATTTATATTTATTTATTTCAGAAAACGGTTTATCTAACTTTTAGTTAAGTATACAGGATGTAACAAAGTTGGTTTCTACTCATCATACTGAACAGCTTTTGTTCTACGACTTTGCTGAAAACGTATTTTTTTTACCCTTCATACAAATCGATCAGCTGATCGATCGATTTTGTGCCTTTTAGTATGGAGGGTCCAAGTTTTTTTGAGAATTGACTATGGGTTTCTTAAAGAAAGTTGTTCAGTATGACGAGTAGACCTACACCAATTTTGTTACACCTTGTAATTAGAATAAAGTTGAATTTAATGGAAATAGACTTACAGACTCGTGGAGATCCTTGGGGGAGGCCTATGTCCAGCAGTGGACTTCCTTCGGCTGATATGATGATGATGATGAGACTTACAGAACATCTATTTGTCGGAGCGTCATTGAAAACGCCACCAATACCAGCTCGAGATACGTTTACATAGATAGTTAAACTTTATTTGGATCGAAAGTCAGGTAAAATAAAAAAAAATAAAAAATGGGTGAAATCGGTGGTGGCGTGACAAGCTTGTACTCGTGAGCCTATCGTTCGTGGTAGCAAAAATGACCTTTTAACGGTAGGCTGTTTGTGATTGAGGTGGCAACACTAAGTTGAGAAGCCATATTAGCTTGGCGACAGTCTCGGAGCAGACCTAAGCCGAGGTCCGTGCCCACCTGGGCGCCCTTAGGCAGTTGCATCTTTTGCTTTGCACTAGGTTGAGTGCCTTCCGCTCTCGCCCCTCCTGCCCGATGAAGTTGTAAAGGCCCCCACGGCCAACAACAAGCTTATTAAAAAAAAATCGTAGCTGACACTTTTTGACGGAGCGTCGAGTAGAACGGACGTGTCACGCTATCGCTGGGATCACCACGATTGCATCCATTGTTATCCAAGGCATCCAGTACAATTTCGATTGCCGAATGATCAAGACTATTGAAGGAGGACCCCTGAGATATAGCTGCATTGTTATTTCGACGCCCACGACCGAAATAGTTAAGGACTGAAGCACAAGGCCATCCATAACCTAACCACCCCCTCTGACATATCTATCTATATGTCGCAGCCATATTTGAGCTTAGGTTTAGTATATTTTGTAAGTTAAAAGTGGCAAATTTTATGAAAGAGACAAAATTATACACCAATACATGTACCGAGTTATTTTTATATCATTAAAATAGTTAAAACCCTAATTTGCTACGTTCACGGCCTTTCATCATAACAGCTCATATACGTCCCCACCGAGGGGCTCGAGCCTACCCTGAACTAGGGCGATCAGGCCTTAGTCGACCACGCGGGCCCAGTGCGGGTTGGTCAACTTCACACACAACCTTCGAGTTTCATCGCAGGCGTGTGCAGGTTTCCTCACGATGTTTTTCCTTCACCGTTAAAGCAATGGGTAAGTATGTACGTAAGTTTTTTTTGAAAACCTCATTGGTACATTGGCCGTCCAGATTTGAATCCGGTACCTCTGGTTAGAAGACTGAGTCGTTACCGGCTGAGCCACCGACGTTTTTAACACCCGGAAAATCAAGAGGTTCCCGAGGGAATCGAAAGAACCCTATTTTTTCCTTCAATTAGGCGTATTGAATATGTTGGTATCTCGGGAAGTCGATATACAGGGTGTAAAAAACTGTGTAAGGTAAGACGCTTTAACTGGGGCTTCTACTCATCATACTGAACAACTTTCTCCCAAGGAACCCTTAGTCAATTCTTAAAAAAAATGTGGACCCTCCATACTAAAATGCACAAAATTGGTCGATCAGCTGATCGATTTGTATGAAGAGTAAAAAAAAATTGCGATTTCAGCAAACTCGTATAACAAAAGTTGTTCAGTATGATGAGTACAAGCACCAGTTAACGGGACCTACACCAATTTTGTTACATCCTGTATACTGGGCATACTGGAACCCTTTTGAAAAAAAACGGCCAAGTGAGAATCGGACTCACGTACTTACAAAAAAAACACATTTGGGTACGAAACCTTACAAACAGTAATCAACTAGTACAAAAGGCGAATAGAAAGACAAACCTATTAACTTTGTTGTTCAATAAATTTTCTCACATGCATCGATATACGTCACGGTTAATTTTCCAACTGTAAATGTAAGTTGGTAAACGCAAAAAATAAAATTGATATACCTACAAATTCACATATTCATTCATTCATATCAGCTCATATACGTCCCCACCGAGGGGCTCGAGCCTACCCTGAATTAGGGCGATTAGGCCTTAGTCGACCACGCGGGCCCAGTGCGGGTTGGTCGACTTCACACACAACCTTCGAGTTTCTTCGCAGGCGTGTGCAGGTTTCCTCACGATGTTTTCCTTCACCGTTAAAGCAATCGGTAAGTATATGTACGTAAGTATTTGAAAAACTCACTGGTACATTGGCCGTCCAGATTTGAACCCGGTACCTCTGGTTAGAAGAACCGAGTCGTTACCGGTTGAGCCACCGACGCTTTACAAATTCACATGTATATAATTACCTTTATTTGTGCTGTAAGACCTTGCTTCTTGCCAAATTGTCTTGTCGACATTGTAATAATGCACTTGGTTGTTGGGATTGAAGACTGTTTTTAGGCTTCTGTACCCAAAGGGTAAAAACGGGACCCTATTACTAAGACTCCGCTGTCCGTCCGTCAGTCCGTCTGTCACCAGGCTGTATTTCATGAACCGTGATAGCTTTACAGTTGAAATTTTCACAGATTATGTATTTCTGTTGCCGCTATAACAACAAATACTAAAAACTAGAAAAAGTGAAAGTCTCCATACAAAAAACGTGTTTTTTTTAAAACGTGAAGAAACTAGCGCCATCTGGTACGGAACCTTTGTGCGCGGTTATGACTCGCAATTTACCGGTTTTTTTAGTGTTTCCAATTACACAATCTAATAAAGTTGATATTGTTTGGTGGCAGTCAAGATATTACTTTGCGAAAATCTTTAGATTCTCAGGCATCTATGACTATACTTGCAAAACACCTATGTTTTTGCATCAAACCTATTCGAAAAACGACAATAGGGATGACGACAGTATCACAAATAAATTACGCTGCAAAACTATGACGTCACGCCTAACGCCTAGGTATGTCAAACATTTTTAGAACAAAATGTAGTTTTTGAAAAATGATAAAAAGTAAATCAGATAACTAGCATTCGTCATCCCTATTGACTTTAGAGAATAGCGGGGTCCAAATTCAAATTTGTCCCAATGCGTGTTTGTGTTTTCTCTCATCTGATAGATCCGCGTTCGTGAAGGTTGAATGTATTAAAAAACCGGTCAAGTGCGACTCTGGGTCACACTAATAGGGTTCCGCACCAAAATTTTAACTAGGAACAGAACAAGACCTTTCAGTGCATACTTTGCTCTAGGTAAGTATAGGTTTCTACTTGTTCTAGACTTAAGAAATTCATTTTTCCTGTGGGAACGGAAGGACTTTAGATGTTCTCATTCCTGTAATCTATGATTTCAACTTTATATAGATACTGTGATATTTTAAATATTTTAGGCCCAGTAGTTTAGGAGATAAGGGAGGAATGGTCAATTTATAGTTATTTTGGTAAATAATCGTAAACAATTTATTTTAAAAGTATATAAAAAATTATGTTTAAGATTCTCACAACAACCCCTTTTATTTGTTAAGTCACACAATACATATTTTGAAAAACTTAAAAAAAATATAATTTACACACCAAAAGTGGTTTAAAATTAATTTATTAACGTTACGCGTCCGTCTTTGGGTTACCGAATTACATAATATTATGTTACCAAATTTCAACTCAATCGGTCTACTAGTTTCCGAACAAATTGGCTGTGACAGATAGACTGACAGACAGACACACGAGTGATCCTATAGGATCATGATTCCGTTTTTACCTTTTGAGGTACCTCCGGAACCCTTAAAAAATATAAATATAAAATTATCTATGGTGAAAAACTCATTTTAGTGATTGGTTAACAAGGAGTTTGTATAAAAATACTAACTTTTTTTATGAGTATGTGAAGTTAACCAAAGAGGTCGAACTGTATTATCAAGTTACTGGCTGGTAATTATTTGTGTTTTTATTCACTTACGAAATTCTTTTTCTCTGAAGTTGTGATAAAAAATTATGTGCATTAGTCGGGGCCAAAATATTTCATTCTCTGGCGGCGTTTTTTTTATCCACAATTGATAAGCCCTGAAGTCAAATATTACTTTGTCTCCTTGTAACACAAATAACTATTATCTCTGTGTATTTAACACACAAAAGTAATTTGCTTTCTACTCTTTGCTCGGTAAAATCGACAAAGAAGGCAGATACCTAACTCATATAAGAAAAAGAGAAAACAATATTTCGTGTTAACACAGTATTATTATTTCAATCTTATTATTATATCTATCTATTGTTTTCGTATAGACATGTCTTTAAAAATTTAAGCCTATTATTACAAAATGAAGGTTGCGCGTAGGTTAACAATAGTTTAAACTGCTTACATAGTATTTGGCAATGTGTTTAATAAAGAGACTTGAAGTGGATTTCGTTATGATCGCAGTCATACCAAGATCATCTCAAAGATTTAGGTTGTCATAATAGGGTACTTGACTACAAGTTAGTGATTTGAGTCTTTACTGCCAAAAACAAATTTTGTTTTTAAATAAATGTTTGAAGGTGTTTGATTTAAGAGCGTCGGTGGCGTAATGGCAAGGGCCGCTTCCTCCTGTCCGGGAGGTCGTGGTTTAAATCCAGGCACGTACCAATGTGTTTTTGAATTTCGATTTCATATGTAGTATCATATCATATCATATCACATCGCATCATATCATATCATATCATATTTTTGGTGATATTAATTATTTTTTTGCAGAGAATACACCGCTTTGTTCAAGGTCTGGTAGGGCCCAGTTTAAAATTTTGTAACTTTATTTAACGCAGAAAAAAAAAATACGTTTTTTAATCAGGCATAATTTGCCATTGGTTATTATTCTTTTTGAGGTTAACTTCAACAAGGAACCCTTATAGTTTCCCCATGTCTGTCTGTCTGTTCGTCTGTCCGCGGCTTAGCTCACAGACTATTAGTATTAGAAAGCTGTAATTTGGCAATGGGATACATCTTAATCACGCCGACAAAGTGGTATGATATGAAAACGCTAAACACGTTAAAAAACCGACTTCCATCGCAACAAATTAGTACATTTTTGCATTATTATTTTTGGTTTTTGTTAATTTTCTACTAAAGTACTACACCGATTTTGATAAAATTTATATGAGACCACACGGGAAGCACTAGCTTTAAAATAAAAAAAGAATCATAAAAATCGGTTCACCCAGTCAAAAGTTCTGAGGTAACAAACATAAAAAAAAACATACAGACGAATTGAGAACCTCCTCCTTTTTGGAAGTCGCTTGAAAATCTACTACTATTTTTAAGGTAACTACTTTAAATAGGAGATGTTTTACCGTTGAATAGGTATTTCTAAACGATTTTTTTTTTCTTATTCACAATTGGTAAACCCTTGAGGGTTTGTTAAAACCATTGTGCGATTCAGTAATCGGTTTGTGACTTTTGTTAGAGTCAAGTGTTCCCTCCCCCTCCCCCACTCCACCAGCTAAACCGCTATTAGCGCTATTGAGGACATCTAAAAAATATATAAATAGTGGGACATATACATATACTCAGTTTAAAAGAAAACTATCACGGCTTAGTAGACTTTCTTAGTTTAGGTGTAACAGTCGACCAATTTAAGGCGTGCAGTTAGTTTTGAAAAAAGTACATAGATTTTCCATACAAATAGTTCTATTACCAACACTGTAAATATAATTTTGTTTTTTTAAACATACATTAATTTTTTGAGAAGACTACGGAGCCTTACTTTACAATTGGTAAGCCCTTGCCATGATCTCACCTGCGGGCTTACCAAGATTCCCCAACGCAATGGGGAACTGGCTATCTTATCTTCAAGTCGGAACACATCATAATTGTTAATATTAATATTAGGCAGCAAGACTTAGATAAGATGGTTGTAGCTAGCCAGGCGGGCTTAGAATTTTCCCTTTGGCATTTGTCCTTCTAACAACTAAACCGAGTCTTACAAAGTATGACTCCGCCGGAAATCAAACCCACGACCTCTTGATGTTAGCTAAAGGACTTAACCAATATGCCATGGAAGAAATCATTGCATGACGGAAAATCCCGTGGGCTTATGTCATGTAAGTACATAATTTCTTTTGTTCTTTTGTCACGATTGTACTCATGTTTTAGTCACTGAAATAAATAAATTAAGGCAAGGTATTGATTCAAACAGTTGTCTCTGTCTTATTCTTTACGTGTCAAGAGTAAAGAAAATAACTACACTTTTTCACTTATTCAATGGTTTTTCGTTTCATTTAAAAACTACAATTAAAGTATAAAAAAAGTGTGTGTGTCAGCTCCGACGCACGACTGGAGTTTACTACTTAAGTACGATTGTCTAAACAGGCACAAAACAGGGCTTGACTTTAGTTTTAAGTTTACTCTGCACAGTTTGTATAACTAATCATTCCAATTTCCGGCCTCTTTTCATAGCTGATGTGTCAGGTGTTTTAGCTCCCATGGTCGCAGCTACTAATGATCCATTTACTTACTGTAAACAAAATTTATTCTTTATAACCTAAAAAACTACTACTGAAAGAAAGACTATTATTTCGCCTTAGCAGAATTAAGGTTACTTACGTAGGTAGTGTTATATTATTTTATAGTACTTACATTGCTGTTTTTACATTTCTCAGCTCTGCAGAATAAAAATCGGGGTTATTTTTAAAGAACATGATTGCGTCCACTTTGGGCAAGTTTCTGCTATCTGCTTTCACAAAATTGACACCCATGATGGAGTGGAATACCAAATTATACAAAAATCACAAATTTTAAAATCTTATCAGATCAAAAATTGTAAGACTGCAACAATAACAGATCTGATTTGATTACTGTGTTGTGACTTCATTTTAGATTTCGTAGTGACTTATATTCTTTTTGTCAGATTCAGCCAATCCTGACTGTTTTGTATCACGTGACAGAGGTGCGCACAATAGGTTGCGCGTAAAAAACGTAACGCGCAAAGAGAATATAACAAACTACGTTTTCGATCACTAGATTTTACTCCTCATATTTTTTTCATACCGGGCGCCTTATATGCAAATCGATTCTTATGGAGTAAACTCCAAAAATAAAAACATTACTCACTTTGTAATATCATAACAAATATTGTTGCATTTTTTTTATACTTCAAAATATTAGTCATAAATAGAGTGGAAAGTGACGGTGTAGACCTGCCTTTGGGATTTTTTTTTCTATCGAGCCAAAACTGCTCAATCGTGTTTCTAATAGCTTCTGACTTTAAGGAACAACATCAACAATAAGGGTATTTTTTTTCAACCTTGGGTTGTCTATCGTTTAGGAGTAATTGAAGTCAAAAATAACAAAATTCCTGTAATATTACCCCCTTAAGCTAGTTGACAATATCAACTATAATATATTTCGGATCATCAGAAGGGTTTTGGTCGTATCTAAGAAATAAACTCGACTTTGAGAAGTTTTGGAGTGTACAATCAATATTCACACACGTTTGCAACACGAGGCTTCACGATGATTCGGATGAAAACCGATTATTTTATAGACTGCGATGAGTTCGACACGGGGCTGGCTTCCCAAGTTGACAGTTCAGCTGCTCGATCAAAAGTGCTCGTAAAATAATTGGCGCCTCTGTCGTAGCCTCTGTAGGTAGGCTGCAATGTCTTTAATGGTTCGATAATCACAACGATTCTGATTGGCTAACTAACAAGTACCAACACTACCAACTTCCGGGTTCCGGTCTCGCACAGACCACGCCTTGGCCAAAGATGACTATTATTACTACCCTAGCTAACGGTTTGACGTTTCAAGATAAAACACACGGTGCTTCGACGGATGCATAGATGGCGCCACGTCCTTGCGCTCCGACATATAGTATTTTACTACTAGTCATTTAAGTAACTAATTACAAACATCAATATGTGTCTTCTTTATATATTCGCAAAGTTTGATATCAACTATAATATAGTATTTTACTACTAGTCATTTAAGTAACTAATTACAAACATCAATATATGTCTTATTTATATTTTCGCAAAGTTTGGATTCAATCCGGCATGTGGTTTTTGTATTAAAGCGGAATTACATTTATATAGAAACTCAAGCCTCCTGGGGACCCCTAAAAATCACATTACACTTAAAACGATACTCTATTTAACTGCAATAAAGATGAATTAAACTTCACATTAATACCAAACAACAGAAATTATTAAAATCAAAAGATTTCGAGGGTAGCACCGTATAATCAATCGCATATGGGAGCTAAATTTAGGCTCTATTACTGGTTATGGCTGTGGTTTTAGGGTACCGTAGAAGAACATAATTTACATAGAACCCAAGTGGTAAGAAAAGATTGAAATCCAATTATCCCAATATAGTATCTCTAGAATAAAAACTAAACCTGATATTTTCTAAATTAACGTGAATAATTGAAAACCTTTTGTTATTTATTTTTTATAGAAAGTGGTTCAATTTGACGATGAAAAGCCCAGATTTAATTATCAACACACGTTTATGTTACTCTCTGTATACATTTATTTTCTGAAAAGTCCACGGAACCCTACTTTGCGCTTGGTCCGACACGCACTTGGCCATTTTTTTTCAGTGGGACCGTGGATAGGAATAGTAAAATCGTGCGTCAATGCGTAATGGCGGGTTATTGAGGTTTCGGCTGCGTTTCGTATCAATTTTTATATAGAGCTACAAATTGATAGATTCGGCATATATCCGATAGAACTTTCTATTTAAACTACATATTTGTAATTCAATTCAATTAAATATGTTTATTCAAAATAGATGCAATTTACACTCTTTCTGATAGTCATAAAATAATAATAACAATGTCATTTGTGAAGAATCAAGATATAAGCAATAATTAGTTAGTAACTCAAAATTCAATCCTTGATATAAACCAGATCATGTCATTAGAACATAAAAACAATATGACACGAAAAGCTGTACATAAAAATCATTGAATGCCTTTAACAAGAGTAGGCCAGTTCACACGGACAGCACCCGGTCACGAGTATAACGCGAGAGTCAGCCATCATTTTTACTGCAGCATACTTGCAGACCCACTGCTGGGGCACGATCAAGCTCGGAAGCTTAGACCATACTCCACACACGGGGGCCAAGTCCGGGTTGGTGAAGGCTGTAGGGCTAGAGCGGACTCCATTGTCAGAATTTTATAGGAGTTGTATTCTGAGCAATTAAATAATTTAATTAAAAAATAATGATTGCGAATTGACCATGGGTTTCTTGGGGATAGTTGTTCAGTTTCACGAGTACAAGCTCCAGTTAAAAAAATGCATACCTTTGTTAAGACCCTATATACGGCACTTGACACGGCTTAACAACTGCCATCTAACAATAGCAATCGGCACCAACTGCTTAACATGCCGTACTAAGCAAGTAAACGGTCGAGAAAAATGCTACCAATAGTCAAACCCATCCAGGTAATGACCGTGCTTCAGGTCAGTTAACCTGTTTGATCAACCTAAACATGCAAATCACACTGGGCTTCCGCTTCTTTTATACCAAACTTAAACAATCAACCAAGTTAATAAAAAATAAATAATAATAATAATAAATAAGTGCGTATTAGACTCACGCACAGGTTTCTTACAACTAGAGCTACAGAAAAATGTATTTTTATTTAGTTCAGGCTCCTCAGCGCGATCTAACAATACGAAGGTTTAGCTAATGAATGAAAATAACCATTGAAATGTTTTCTGAGAAATTCAACATTAATAGAGGTAAATTTAGGGACCTACCAACCTACTTCTTTTATGGTATTTGATGGATAAAAACAAAAAAAAAGTACAAGCACATTCAGGATTTCCTACACAAATCGATAAAATTATCTTTTAAATAAATAACAAATCAGAATGACTATCCTATATTTTGTCGATTCTACAACGTTCATAGATCTACTTTCTGTGTCATTGAGAATGTGGAACGCCCGGGGATAGCCGTAGTTTTGTTTGAGGCATAATAATAGAGCAACGGAAACACATAAACTTTGTATTAGGCAATTTATCAGATACTATATTTTGTGCTCACTATACATACCTACCAATTTGAATAAAACATGCGAACTTAAAATTAATTATCCTACTAATATTATATAAAATCAGATCCTGGTTTCCTTATCATGGTATACCACCCTTGGGATATATTCTTTCTAACAAAAAATAATCATTAACATCGGTTCATAAACGACGAAGTTATCCGCGAACACACATTTAATAAAAAATATATACGGTCAAATTGAGAAACCTCCTCCTTTTTTGAAGTCGATTAAAAAATCGACTAGGTTTCATCCGAGATCTAATTGGATTGTGGGCTGGACACGTAAGCACTCGGCTAGGCTCGCTTCTGGAATGATAACATGTTCAAATATGATAATTGCGCGGAAAAGCCGCAAAGCGTGAAAACTCATAAAATGCGTTTTTCCCTAGATAAAACGTAACTACTAGTAGATAGATTTTCCACCCCCGAAAACCCTCATATAGCAATTTTCAGCCTAATCGTTAGAGCCGTCCCCGAGAAACCAACTTAAAGTAACTAGTTGATTAAAAATTTAAAAAACCCCCGACAAAAAAACTCTAAAAAGTAGAAAATAATTACTTGTGGCCCTTTAAGTTTAATATAAGTAGTTATATTTGAAACTAAGAGTCGTCGGGTAGGGGGACCGCTAAGTTGTGAAATTGTTAGTAATTAGTTGTAGTAAAGTAAAACAGCTTTCTTAATTATACTACGATATGTGTCATCATCATATCAGCCGAAAGACGTCCTGTTCTGGACAAAGCCCCAAAGTATTTCCACGACGACCTATCCTGCGCTCCTCGCATCCAGTGGCTTCTCGCAACTTTCACCAGGTCGTCGGTCCACCGTGTGGAGGTCCAAATCCAAGAAAGAGATCAATGGACGAACCCAACTCAGCTGCGCAGCGTTCGGGAAGCTATGCAATATCTTCATGTGCCAAATACCGCAGTGTCTCAAGCCTAAGGTCTTTGACCAATGTGTAGGTACATACGGAACTGAGACAAGATCGCTTACTATGGGTCTCATAAGAAGTCTTACTCAAGGCTACCCAAAGGGCGATGATGGAGCGATCCATGCTCGAAATTTCCCTACGTAATAAATTCAATTTAAAAAAAAAAAACAACATGTTTTCATTTTAATATTGTAGCATACACCAGGTCTCTATCATAAAATACAAAAAGTTTAACTTAATAATGTCCATAAAAGCATACCTTATTACTGACAACACTTCAAAATTCAAGTTCGAACTATAAAAATGGCAGACGAAACACTTTTAACTTGCAAAGAACGAGACGATTCGTGTTGGCATGCAACGTACGATCGTTAATATGAAACGGGTAATGTACAAGTTATCACGATAATTTGATGCGATTAAAATGAAAATCCCTTTATCCAGTAATCGAGAGACGTGTTTGCAGCTCACCCGATTCGGTAGGGTTATACGCCGCCATACTGAGACGAATAAAAAAGCTCCGAAACACCGAGAAACAGCGGGATATCGACGCAAGAGGATGCCGTACAACAATCTAAGCATAATGACTTGTAATGGACGTTGATAGGGCATAATAAAAAATATTCCGAGCCCAAAAACAAATTCAGACTTAAGATCTCTTTTTTATCATCAATGTAGCGTAAAACGGGGTCGGCTATTAAAAGTTTTAAAAATAAATTCTTATTTTGAATTTAGAAATTCGCATTCCGTTTATTGTAATGTGCAGTTAAGCAGCGGGTATCAGTTTTATTTGAAGATTCCAAATGATTTCGAATTAGGAACACATTACTTTTACATTTTGTAACTTAACTTTTTTTCTCCGATTAACGATTCGTCGATTGAAATTTGTGTTATTTCGATTCGTATTTATGCAGATTGAGGGCACGAGTTGTTTCGAGAAACGATTTCATCGATTCTAATTCCCAATCTGTATAATGTTGTATCATTTTATATCGTTAAGAGAAAAGGTAAGAGTCATTGACTTAATCATAGACTACTGTTTCGAGATCAGTGTAACATTAAATTTAAATTTTTATTGCACTATACACTAACTCTATACAGCGATCTAGTTTATTAAATCGATTTATTTATAGAAGAATACTGTCCATTAATAAAGCCAAAGCCATTAGATTGTTAAAAAAAACTTCACTAATAATGTCATTTTACCAGCCAGTTTGAAATCGAATAAAATCTTTTTTGTGTCTTAAATTTTCACAACTAAGAAGTTCGTCTGTTTTCCTGACTAAATATCAGCTCATTGAGGTTATGAAAAGCGTATTTTGGTAGCGCCGGAAGGCATTGAAGCCATCTCTCATTGAAGCTTAATGTACTGAATCTAATCTGGCGCCAATAGTCGAGGTAATCGATAGCATCAGTAATTAAGAGACATTTCGCTTTAAACCCGATTGGTCTCAAAGGTTTTGAGATAAGTTTCATGAATTTAATACAAAGTACGATAAACTATAGTGATAATACTGATAGATAAATTTCACAAGTGAAGTTGATTATGGATAGATAACAGATTTCACTTTTAACCCTTCCTGCGACAAACGGCCATATTGGGATGTTTAACGAACATCGCTCCTACGACCAACAACCCATTTGGGTTGTTTTTTACGTACTTTAAGGCGCCCCGATCGCATGGTTGAAAATGGTATACAAAGGTTGGTAAACTTTGGCGAAATGTACGCGAACTATAGGTCCGGCCATTAGTGCACTATTATCAGGCCTTAAACCCAGAGCTAGTACAATAATTGTGGTATATAAAAAAAAAATAAGCCGACCATATTTATTGATTATTTACGCGATTATTGTGTAATTGTGTCTCAATTTTGATGAAATTAGCACGGAATTCTCAGTAAATTGAATTTATTCATATAGTAAGGTATTATTGCGTTACTGTGAAGTGATTTTTACATAGTTTCCTTTTCGAAAAAACTCTTGTGAAAAAGTTCTGTGTTTTATCAACAAATTAGGGTTCCGTGACCAGTTCGAATCAATTCTGTGGGATTATAAGATGGAATGGTAAGTAAATTGCATGTATTTCTATTCTAAGGTATTACTGCTTTACTGTGTAGTGATTTTATCACCGTATCTTGCTCGAAAAAACTCTTAGAAAAATTATAAAAAACATTGTTTGCATCGGCAAGGAAAACAAATGAAAATCACATTGTAGCAATTTTTTTTAAATTGTTTTTCCACTAGGCTATCTCTTTTTTGTTTTGTATCATGTAGATACACTACCGAGCCATTATAAAAACATCATTTTTAACTGTATTTATGTAGCATAGAAAAAGAAATAGTAAAACAAAACAAAAAAAAACAAAAAAAATCAAAGCTTTTAAATTAATCATGTTGTATTTAATTTTTCTGTGATAGAAGAAATCTAAAAAAAATATAATCAAAAAGGAAATTTAATCAGCTTACTAGATCAGTAACTAGTTTTTATAGGTTTTATACAAAAATACTGAGAAAACCTCGGAAATCCGCAGCGCGGCCGACCCCCGCTAGGCTAGACCGGATGTACCTATCATATAGCAATATTTTTTTATTTTTTTTTTTGCACTAGGCTATCTCTTTTTTGTTTTGTATCATGTAGTCACATTACCTAGCCATTAGAAAACAATCATTTTGAACTGTATTTATGTAGAATATAAATACAAATAAAAAAACAAAACAAAAAAAACAAAGAAAAATCAAAACTCTTAAATTAATCATGTTGTATTTAATTTTTTTGTGATAGAAGAAATCTAAAAAAATATAATCAAAAAGGAAATTTAATCAGCTTACTAGATCAGTAATTAGTTTTTATAAGTTTCATACAAAAATACTGAGAAAACCTCGGAAAGCCGCAGCGCGGCCGACCCCCGCAAAACCAGACCGGAAGTACTTGTCGCGTGGGCGGCGTCGGGGCGTTTGATATGCTCACGGGAAGGGTTAAGGTTTCCGTACTTAGCTCAAAAGGTAAAAACAAAACCCTTATAGGATCACTCGTGTGTCTGTCTGTCCGTCCGTCTGTCACAAGTAATTGGTTTTTAAAGTAATGGACCGATTGAGTTGAAATTTGATGCTCATGGACGTCATTGGCTCAAAGACGGACTTTGTACGTAAATAAATGAATTTTAAACACTGGGGCCGCTTTTGGGAGGTAATTTAGAAATTTTAAAAATATTTCAAAATGTATTTTGTGATATATCAAATGAAAAGGCTTAATGTGGGAATTTCAAATACATATTTTTGAAAATTTTAAGATAAACAGTTTTGAAGTTATTAACAAAAAGGCGAAAATTGACAATCATTGGTGTGTTCCGGCATGAAGATAAGATAGCCAGTTCCCCATTGCGTTGGGGAATCTTGGTAAGCCCGCTTCCATCTTCGGCAACATCGTCACTTACCACCAGGTGAGATGTTGTCAAGGGTTTACCAATTGTGAATAAATAAAAAAAATATAAAAAAAAAATTGACCCCCACCCTTTATCTCCGAAACTACGGGCTTAAAATCTTGAAAAAAATAGACTATTCTAATGAGCCCAAACACGATGCCTCTGCTGTTAGATGGTGAGAAGTTGGGTATCCTGCATATTCCAGGAAATGCTGCAGCATCAGATCAAGTTTACCATGGTTTTGCAATATTGTTACACTAATAGGACACCAAACATATAATTTATCAGACCGGTAAAAGTTACCGACATACCTTCATCACCTAGAAAAGAGCTGACGATCTTCAAACGGCTGAACAGATCTTCATAAATAATAGTTAAGAACCACCTCGATAACGTCAGCATTAAAAAAATGCATCAAAATCGGTCCATTCGTTTAGGAATTACGATGCTACAGACAGACACACAGATACACACGTCAAACTTACAACACCCCTTTTTTGCGTCGAGGGTTAATAAACAACATCATAAGTTAACCATTTGATGATCATTCGAAATTCTATAATCTCAGTTCACGTGACGTGGGTCGAACTTTTTCGAACGGTCACGATTTTTGACACACGACTTCGGTGCATCGTGGTCCAAATTCAGCAATAGAAAGCGTCTAAAACCAAACATTTCATGTCCATTGCTGTTATTTCTCTTTAAGAACTATATGGCTACAAAGATACGACGCAATGAAAGCTTAAATATGCCGTTTGTTCGGAATAAAGAAAGTTTTTAGTAAAAGCGGTTGAATAGAAGAGTTTTTGTAGTGAAAGATGGACTGGAAGGTGTCACAAAAGATTAAATTTTACTAAGCTGTGTATTACCTACATAAGTTTTGCTTAGTTTTGATTTACAAAAGGCTAACGATGTTTAGAAGACTTGCATTTTTACTTTCGAGCGACGAAGGAGGTAGAAGGTATTGTGATGGCAACAAAAATCGAACTAGAGATTTTCTTATACTATGAGAGTCCGAAAAACTACAAAATAAAATTGTTTAATATGTTTGTGTGTGTGCATGTGCGTCCGGTGCTCTAGAGCTAAGCTACTAGACGGATTTGGGTAAAATTTGGGTTAGAGCAATATAATTATAATATCTCCAGCTGTTTTTCTTTTTTTTATTTCTCCTATCCTGATTTTCTAGGATTGCCACCATAGTTCCAACGATTTTGATAAACCTTAAAGTCACTATATCTTGGTATGGCCACTAGTATACTAATAGTCTAATCTATGGTATGGCCTACTATACCTAAGCCACACCCTGGACACTTCATACAACGGGCCAGAAATAACATTTCGAAAAAACTAATGACGGAACAAACAAAATGACGGCGAAATCCTGTACGTTCGACAACCAAACTGTAACCAATCTTTTTTTAAATGGCTCCAACGATTTTAAGTTTAAATGTAATATTGGTTGTATAATAATGTTCTTTTACTGTTTTATACTTATTTATGTGTTTTTTGTCCTAGTTTCGTTGTCCTCTGTATATTATTGCAAAGGTTGTCTGGAAGAGATCCCTCTAAGGGATAATTCCGCCTTTGTACATAAACTTATTATTTTAAGTGTATATTTTGTTCAATAACGAGTATACAAACAAACAAACAAAACACTTTGCGAATAACTTGGAATTAATAAGTACTGCTTAGCAGTACTTAATTATTCCAGGAAAAATCAGAAATTTATAAATAATCTGGTTGAGAAAACACTAAATATTTATCAAGTCTGTTAAACCTTTATTTTTTGCTACTGAGTAGCGTAATTAATGTTTATTGTTGATTTGTGTATGCAAGAGCGACTGCACTAGACGGTGAAAGCTCCGCGAGAAAGTATGTACAGCGTGGCTGTACAATTTATTTAAATCTGCTTAGTTCAATATTTGCAAGTAATTTTGGTTAAGTAGTAGTTACCTTAGATAGATATATCTATTTGTACTCGTATTTAACTATTTAAAAGAAAGTCGTGTTAGTTACACCATTTATATCTCAAGAACGGCTGGACCGATTACGCTAATTCTTTTTTTGTTGAATTCGCTATTGTCAGGAGATGGTTAGCGTATGGTTGTGTAGGGTAGGCTAGGGTAGGGTAGGGTTGGGTAGTGCAGTGCAGTGCAGTGCAGGGCAGGGCAGGGTAGGGTAGGGTAGTGTAGTGTGGGGTAGTGTAGTGTGGGTTAGTGTAGTGTATTCTAAGATAAATTGTAACTACAGAAACGTTTTTAACCGCCCCTGTGGTTTACTGGTTAAGTTCATTAGCTTCACACCAGGAGGTCGCGGGTTCGATTACTGGTCGAATCTAACTTTTTTTTACTTGGTTTGATTCGTGGAAGGGTAGGTATTTTATAATCCCGCCTGGCTAGTCACCACCATCTTAACTAAATCATGCCGCCAAGCATCAATGTTAATAGCATTAATGTGTTCCGGCTTGAAGATAACACAGCCAGTTCCCCATTCCGTTGGGAAATCTTGGTAAGCCTGCTTCCATCTCTGGCATCATCGTCACTATCGTCACTTACTATCAAATGAGATGATTTCAAAGGCTCACCAATATTTTAAATAATAAAAAAACCAGCCAAGTGCGAGTCGGGGTCACACAAACAGGGTTTTGAACCAAAATTTAACTACCAACAGAAGAAGACCTCCCAATACATACTTAGCTCTAGGTAAATAGGGGTCTACTTGTTCTGGACTTTGAAATTTCATTTTTCCTGTAGGAACGCAAGGACTTTAGATTTTCCTAAAGGATTCCCTGAAATATATGCATTCAACCTCATATATTGTGAATTTTTTCAATATTTTGGGCATAGTAGTTTCGGAGATAAGGGAGGGAAAGGTCATTTTTCGTCTATTTTCTTAAATTACTTCAAAACTATTTTTCTTGAAATTATTTAATAAAATACTTGAGATTCTCACAACAGTTCCTTTCATTTGATATGTCAGACGATAGAGATTGCGTTTTTTTTTATCTAATTTACCCCCCTAAAGTGGTCCCTATGTTTAAAATTCATTTATTTACTTAACACGTTCGTCTTTGGGTCACCACCTTACATATGTGTACCAAAGAACCCCGTACCAAAAGTATGGAAAATGTGGTTTCAGTTAAATTTTCTGAAATTTTGATATAATATAGATTTTAACGTCCTTAACAAAAGTCTCTATGGGGGCTACCACTGTTGCCGAGTCCCTTTCAGAGTTACGACTGATTTTGTATCAGACAACAAATCATTAATTAGTTGCAATTACCAACTATTTATTTAAACACTGTCACTATTACAATTGCTAATTAATAATTATTTGATTGATTGATTGAAAACACTTTATTGCACAACATAACAGAAAAAAAAGATACAATGATTAAGGAAGTTGTACATATAGGCGGTCTTATCGCTAACAAGCGATCTCTTCCAGACAACCTTTAGGTGAAGGAAATATGAGAAATCATTATTGAATATAACTACTAATTATTAATTATTTATTAATTATTACTACTAATTATTTATTAATTATTAATTACTGTTACTATTACTATTGTTTATATTACTGTCACTGTGACAAGGTGCGAATTGGTAGTATTGGTACTAGAGTCCTTGAGGGTACAAAATCAGTCGTAACTCTGAAAGGGACTCGGCAACAGTGGTAGCCCCCATAAACACTTTTGTTCAGGACGTTAAAATCTATATTATATCAAAATCTCAGAATATTTAACTGAAACCACATTTTCCATACTTTTAGTACGGGGTTCTTTCAACTCAATCGGTTCAATAGTTTCGTAGCAAATTGGCTGTGACAGATGGATGAACCGAGAGACAGACACGCTGTGATCCTATAATGCTTCCTTTTTTACCATATGAAGTACGGACCCCTAAAAAAAGCGTAACCGAAGATGGAAGCGGGCATACCAAGATTCCCCAATGCAATGGGGAACTGGCATCTTATCTTCAAGCCGGAACACACCAAGACTTAGATAAGATGGTGGCAGCTAGCCAGGTGGGCTTAGAAAATGCATTTCCATCAACCAAGCCGAGTCTTACAAAGTAAGACTCCGCTGGGAATCGAACCCGCTACCTCTTGATGATAAGCTAATGGTCTTAACCATTACGCCACGGAAGTAGCTAATTGACAAATTCAACTGGGTATGGAATTTGAATTTAAGACCATTGTTTTAGTTTGTTTTGTATTTAATGGCGAAAACTCAAAAAATAAAAACAATAAAAACAAAACGTAACTCTAAAAACGTTAAGAACAACCTTGGTGGGTACTAATTATCCATTAAAGAAATTCGTTTTACTATTTATTTGTACTATTTTTAAAGAAAATGGTCAAACCGAGGACGTGTTTTCCAGTGATTGGTACTATCTTGAAATCATATCTTAAAAACTACTGAACCGATTTCGATGATACTTGCACTGTTCCGAAGTTGTAGTACTCAAAAATCTTAATTCAATAAAAAAAGAATCATTGCATTTTAAATTTTAATATCTAGTTCCTCAGAAAAACGTAGACACATGTACGTACATACACACATACTAACATACGTACTTAAAAAATTTGGCACACCTGTTTAGAAACCCACATAGACTAATAAACACGAATATTGTGCAATTCCAACAATATTACATACAAGTTACGGATCGAATAGATAACCTCATTTTTTTAAGTCGGTTAAAAACAATAAGCTGCTTGTGTCCTACAGACATTAAAACATAAACAGTGTCAAAACCATAATTCAAGTTTATAATCTCTTTTGCCCACTGCGCCTAAAAAAAAACAAAACCGGTCAAGTGCGAGTCAGAACCGCTTACAAAGGGTTCCGTAGTTACGTGTCATGTAGCGAATCCGTAGCTGCCTTATTGATGTGTAACATCTTTGCTCTCGCTTTCCTGCAATTTGTGGGAGTGAATTTGTGAAATGGGACGGAAATGTGTAACATGGGACGTAAATGTGTAACAGGAAGTCGCGAAAGCGCGGAATTCTACTTTACGAGAGTCCGACTCGCACTTGGTCGGTTTTTTTCGTTACTGTCAGATCCGCCACCCAGGTACAATATCGTCATCAAATCTTACTAACCTAAAGTATTTTGTCACATGTTACACATCATATGCGAGTACTGTAGATCTCGCTCGAATTTTTTTTATATTATTTAACCTATATTTAAATAAATTTCGCTGCATTAATATTAAAATAGGTTAAATAATATAATAAGGTAACTATGGATTCGCTACATGACACGTAGAATTTAGATCAATGGCCTAAATATGAATTTCGAAAGAAAATAATTTTTGGGGTAATATAGAATACTTTTATTCAATAAATAAAAAATTAAATTCGCTAAAAAAGGATGACCGTGAAAGTAAAGTAAAATGGAATCATTTACTTCGGAGTTAAACCTAACTAGATAACAATTGATAGGTAAAAATTAAATCGACTAATTTTAATTGAAAGCCGAACAGGCAAACGATCGTCGCCCCGCAGTATTTATATAACCAACCAAATACCAAACGTAAATAGAATTTAACTTAACCTATCATCGGAATTAACCCAATACCAAACGTAAATAGAATTTAACTTAACCTATGATCGGAATTACCCAAGGTAATAAATTAATATAACCTTGGTGGTACACCCATACTCTTAATAATTTAAAATTAATAGCTAAAATGTTCAAGTTAACGGAGGTAAGTATTTCTCAGGACAGCAGCAGCGCTTGGTGGCAATTAGTAATAATTTCGCAGGGCAGCAACAGCGCTTGGTGGCACTTAGTAAGAAATTCGCTCAGGATTTAAAATTAATAATTAAGGTTTGACTTCCCTTCGCGCAGGCAGCAGGATGCGCAGTGCTGCAAAAACAAACACTGGCGGATGGTACAGCTGGGTCCCAGGGCTGGTTTTGTTCGGAGAAATGGGCACCTCGGGAACATCAACTTCGAGGGTAACTTCGAGGGTAGGGCTGGTTTTGTTCCGGAGCAATGGGCACCTCGGGAACATCAACTTCGAGGGTAACGTGGAAAGCCCTACGGACATAAGTAAATATCTAGCTCACACCAGCACTAAACAAAAACGCATTGCGGTTTGTAAACACAAATTACTTACCTCAGTTAAATATTGAGGGCTATGTATGTTGAAAAAAATATTTAAACACAGAATTTAAAATGAAACAAACAAAACACGAGTCTTTTCCACGGTCATCATTTATTTAATTTTCCTTGTCAAAAGGTAACTTCAAATCAAATTTTGATCAAAGAGCAGAACCAAAAAGAATTTAATCATGAAACGCAAAGCAAGAAGAATGACTTTGAAACGAACATTTTGCGTTTCGCATCATACTATATGGCGCTAGTTTCTTCACGTTTAAAAAAAACTCGTTTTTTATATAGAGACTTTATTTTTTTCTAATTTTTAGTATTTGTTGTTATTTCGTAGTTGGTAAAATCAACTCTTCATACATTTTGAATGGAGACAGCCACGCTTTCAACCGCAAATAAACGTGATTTAGAAGCCCCAATTCCACACTACTACACCCCCTTGTTTTTTCACTTTTTCTTATTTTTAGTAGTTGTTGTTATAGCGGCTACAGAAATACATCATCTGTGAAAATTTCAACTGTCTAGCTATCACGGTTCATGAAATACAGCCTGGTGACAGACGAACAGACAGACAGACAGACGGACGGAAGTCTTAGTCATAGGGTCCCGTTTTTACCCGTTGGGTGCCGGACCCTAACTAGGGAAGTGAGAGTGTTTATTGCGCAACGAGGTTTCCGTACATCGCTGGCTGAGTTAAGGTATGTGATACGTGATGGAATGCGGCTAAAAACATTACATACATTATTAATCCGAAAGTGGGTCTGTCTATCTGTTTGTCTTTTAAGCCAACTAAAAATACTGATGTCCAGCAGTGGACGTCTTTTGGCTGATGTGATGGTGACCATCATCACATACGCCAAAGCAGGCTGATGAGCAAAACTACTGAACCGATTTCGCTGTAATTTGGCGTTAACAAAAAAGCACCATAGGATAGTTTTTTAATAAAAATGCATAGTTCCCGAGGGATTGAGGAAAATGTTAATTCCACGCTTGCGAGGCGTTTGTGGCCTCACCCTTCTTCATTCCTTAAAAAAAATATTATGATGAATTCTACATATTATGATATTACTACCTTCGAGAAACGAAAAAGCAAATAGATAACCTTGATTATCCGAAAAACTAACTAGGTACGAGATTTTAGCTAAAATACACCTTACGAATAATATCAAGATTCAAGATATTTATTCAAAATAGGTGTAATAATAATAACAACATAATGTCATTTGTTAAAAATATAGAAATAAACAATAAGTTAAAAAATTCAATCCTTGATTTAAACCAGATTATGTCAGTAGAACATGAAAACAATATGACACGAAAAGTTAGACACAAAAATTATTGAATGTCATAAATGCCTTTGACAAGAGTAGGCCAGTTCACACGGACAGCACCCGGTCACGAGTATTACGCGAGAGTCAGCCATCGCTCCCCTCAACCGTATTAGAGGGAAAGAAATCACTTATGAATAACAAAAAAAGTGGTTGAAAAATAAGTGTAAATGTAGTTATGTATGTGTGTACGTATCCCTGATTTGCGGAGAAGCTGTTGGATTGATTTGGATGACATTTTGAACTTATTTTTTTTTATTATTTACCAGGGGCATTATTTAGATTTTTTATTTAGATTTTGGCCGTTGGGGCAGTAAAGCTCTCGAGTAGCGACCGCGCACTGGAAAACGTCGTGTAGGCAGGCCTCCCATGCAGTAGACCGACGACCTGGTAAAGATCGCGGGAAGCCGATGGATGCGGGCAGCGCAGGACCGGTCGCCGTGGAAATCCTTAGGGGAGACCTTTGTCCAGCAGTGGACGATATAATGATGATGATTAATTGCCGTACATTTATTTATGGTAAAACTCTAAAACGTACCTACTGTTAACAATCTAGAGGCATATTGTGGCAAAGTCATACTTTCTAATTTCTTTGCAATATGTTTTGATATTATCTTCTTTTTGGAAAATATGGTAACGTAATATTTGACCATTGCACACTGAACCCTAAATACACTGCGAAGAATCCCCTTTCGACAATAGAAAGACATAAATGTGTGAAATTATATGGAGGACCTTTAAAAAAGATAAATCAGTGCCTTTCGCTACCTACCTGAACTGAGGTACAAAGGTTACAAAATTAGATTTTTACCTGACACATTTATAAAACTGGGTATTACCGTTTTGCGTGACTGTCATCTATTTGTATTACTATATAGGGTCTTAACAAAGGTATGCACTTATTTTTTTAACTGGAGTTTGCACTCATGAAACTGAACAACTTTCCCCAGGAAACCTATGAACAATTCCCAAAAAAAATAATTGACTTCCATACAAAGTTTTCCCGCCAGCTGATCGATTTGCATGGGAAGTCTAAAAAAAATTATGCGAATTGACCGTGGGTTTCTAGGGGAAAGTTGTTCAGTTTTATGAGTACAAGCTCCAGTTAAAAATAAGTGCATACCTTTGTTAAGACCTGTATATTTGATGACTTTTACCCGACTAAGCCAGAAGGAGGGTTATTTTTTTCAAGGGTTTTAATGTATGTTTTTTTTTATTTTATTTTTTTATTTACCAATTTCAAAACAAAATACAAAAAAAATATATCATCTAGCACCATTAAACCTGAATGGTTAGGTGCTCATCAGTCGTCTACGAGCTATATACTTATAAAAAAAAAAGAAAAAATATATAAAAATAATAAGTTAATTAATGCGTACCTACATAATATATCCTTAACCATACTGCAATGCATACACAGGCTCAGTGAGATATTAGTTACTTCGTAAACACAGGTTACAATACAATTCAATGTTATTTATTTCATCACAATTAAAAATGATTTTTATGTATGTATACAATACAATATAATGTTCTTTATTTCATCCCTACTAATATATAATAATATATATATATATATATATATATATATATATATATATATATATATACTAATATATATATATATATATATATATATATCCCTACTAATATTATAAATGCGAAAGTAACTCTGTCTGTCTGTTACGCTTTCCCGCAAAAACTACTGAACGGATTTGGCTGAAATTTGGTAGGTAGACAGATTAGGACCTGGATTAACACATAGGCTACTTTTTACCACGCTCGCGAGCTGCTTGCGGCTCGCGCACTGCGCACCCTCGAAAAGTCATAGAAACGTGGTCCACGCGGGTGAAGCCGCGGGAAACAGCTAGTCACAAATAAAAAATAATAAAACAGCATAGGTAGAATATACAGGTTGAAAAAAAAAATGGTGTAGGAGCCGTTAACCGGGGCTTTTTCTTTCTAAGAACAAAGGTATGTTTAACTCTAGTTTAACTCATTTTTTTCCGAAAACTGTCAGTTGCGCCCTTTCTTCTTATGACGGCAGAATAGTTGACAACATTCCCATCATCCGTGAAGATCAGGTAATCGAATCGAACTCGGCTCGTTGGTAAGTTTATTCGGTTTTATTGAGATAGGGTTGGCACAGTACTGGCCGTAAATAACTGTAAACAAAATTAAATATCGGCGATGTACCTACCCACGTGAAAAAAAAATCGGAAATTTAAATAATCAATATTATAAATATAAATAAATGAATAAATAAATATAAATAAATATTCTGGGACAAATCACACATGGTCATCTGGCCCAAAGTAGGATTCCCTGCGTTATGGGAACCAGAGACTGATATACATACTTATATACGTTTAAATACATACATATATGGATACTTAACACCCAGACACAGGGCAAACAAATCTGCTCATCACACAAATGTTTGCCCTGGGTGGGGATCGAACCCACAACCCCTTGGATCAGTAGTCATGAGCACAAACCACTGAGCCACCGAGTCAGTCACAATATTATATATCCAGTTTTACCCGACTGCGCCAGGTTTATGTTTGTCGAGTGTATGTATGTATGTTTATTTCTTTGGCACGCTCTGTAGCCTAAACGTTTTGATGGATTTCAGAGTGCGAGGTGTCGTTAGAACCGTCTTATTCCCGTAAGTGTTTATAGAATACATTTTTACCCGACCGACCTGAAAATAGGGGTTAAGTTTTTAATACAGTCGGGTTTTTAATTAATTAAGGTGGTAAATTTGAGACTGAATTAAAGAAATTGCTTATGAATAAGATATATTATACAATGAAGGAATATTTTGATGACAAATTATAAAATAGAATAAATCGTGTTTAAATTAACAATTTTAATAATTTATTGTATAAGATGGACGGTATTGACATTTCTTTATAAATTGACATTTATTTTTAATTTCTTGCATTGTGTTCAAAGATAGGAATTTATTTTCACTAATGCCTTAAAAAAAGTTATTTGTAATTGATATAGGTACCATCTTATTTACACATGTACTGTGAACTTACTATTGCAAATAATATGTGAATAAATAATTATGAATTATGAATATTTATGAATATTTACAGCCTTGTACTGAAGATGTTTTTTAACACGCTTATATTAGCTTCACCTGTATGTTTGTATGTATGTTTGTAACCGACTCCTTTGCATTCGATTTTGACCCACTTTAAACGGACAGATTTTATTCAAACTTTGTACATTTATCAAAATAAGTGACAATACAATAATTTCGTAAGTTTATCTCATTATCCTGAACCAAAAACTGAAAAGTAAATATAGTTTTAAAGAACTAAAAAGTTTCGTTCCTTATTGTTTTCAGCTTCTAAAAATATTTTTCACTTTTTAGTTTGATTTGATTAAAAGCGTGTCTTTTTAGTTTAATTAAACTATATTTATTTTAATCAGTTGAAACGAGATTTAAGTATGTAGTCTTTTTACTTTTGAGCGACGAAGGAGTGAAGATAAAATTGTGATGGTAAAAAATATCGATATTGAGATTTTGATGGGAATCGATTGGCTTACACTAAAAGAGTCTAAATAAACACGTTAACACCGACTTCCATCGCAACAAAGAACATTTATTACATCATTATTTTTGGTTTTTGTTATTTTTTTAATAGAGTACTCCACCGATTTTGATAAAATTTATATGGGACTACACGGGAAGCACTTGTTTTCAAATAAAAAAAGAATGATCTAAATCGGTTTACCCAGTCAAAAGTTCTGAGGTAACACACATAAAAAAACATACAGTCGAATTGAGAACCTCCTCCTTTTTGGAAGTCGGTTGAAAGATAAACTAACGACTTTGAGAGCTGTAGACCTCGCGAGTTTCTCGAAATGTTTGGAATACGATATTTATTGCGTTTTCAAACGCCATGGCTCCGCTATTTTTAAAAATTTCCACAGCCGAATTGACAAAAAAACTTGCTCACAAAATTTCACGAGCGTCGGTTGAGAAATGCGACCTGTACAGGACAGCCGGACATCCGGCCGACAGGCATACAAAAGCAACTTTGGACAAGCTGAAACTGAGACACTTTGCTCGCTTCACGCTCGCTTGGCCAAAAATGTGTGTGTTTGTGTGTGTTTATGTGCGTGTGTATTAAGTAAGTAATTGAAGTTATACAGATTTGAGAGAGATTTGATTTGAGTACCAAAGTATCTACTATTGTTTTTACCTGTGCCAACCCTATTTTTAGGCTTTTCTATAAGGATAAAGATAAAAAGATTTGAGTGAAGCTTTCTACACAAAACTAGATGATGGATTTACACTTTATCTGCTTACAAAGATAAGGACATATCAGAATACAAGGTTGCAAAAATATTGAAAATATTACCAAACTGTTGACATGAAATTCATATATAAATGTGCATCTGGGGGCACGGAAGTGCCCCCGCCAAGTCGAGCAAAGCCGTACCATCCTTTGCTCAAAGCAACTTACGGTACTTTAAAGCCTCCCTGTATCTTCGTTCTGGATATAGGTAGAAGTCTGAAATAGTCACTTATAGTAAGTACTTCATGAAGCTAAGTCTACTCTATAATTGGAAATTTTTACCTAATAAAGTTTGCGAAAGGTCTAAAGTAAAATTTTATTTAATTTGTCACTACCTCACCAAACATCAAAAAGTAGGTACTTCTAGCTTACCTACGAACTTTAAATTTTGGTACAAGGATAGTTTTTTATACCCATACAAATCTAAAACTTTCAAAATGAGGATCTCGTCGTCGAACGCATACACGTACACACACCGATGCCGCACACATGTTTAAAAAAGTGGCGTTAATCTGACAGTTCGCCACTTTATAATATCTGAATCTTTATGATCTGAGAGGTATACAATACAGGGTGTAACAAAATTGGGGTAGGTCCTGTTAACTGGGGCTTCTACTCATCATACTGAACAACTTTTGTTCTACAACTTTGCTGATCGCAAAAAAAAAATTACTCTTCATACAAATCGATCGGCTGATCAAACAATTTTGTGTATTTTAGTATGAAGGGTCCATTTTTTATTGAGAATTGACTATGGGTTCCTTGGGGAAATTTGTTCAGTACGATGAGTAGAACCCCAAGTTAACAGGTCCTACAACCTTTTTTTTTATACCCTGTATATACATTTTATCAATAAGCAAATTTGTTTAAGACTTGTATTACCCGACTATACAGGGTCTTCGGCAGATGGTTGAAAATACGAAAATGGGGGATAGGTGGGGTCGCCTTCCACCTATTTTGAGAATTAAAAAAAATCTAGGACTTGTAATTTATTTTACAGGATTTTTTCTCCTTTTTTTAGAAATTTTGCCATTTTTATACCTTTGAACACATGTAACTTTTTGTTTTTTAAAGCTAGCTCCAAAATCTTTTTTTTAATAGACTTTTATAAGATTGTCGGCTCTAAAAAAATTATGTTTGTTTCAAGTTATTGCTAAAAACAAAAATGTGGGCCCCCGAACTTAAAAAAAAAGTTGAACAAAAATTTAAAAGTCAACTTTGCGATGCATTTAAAAAAAAATAATGGGGCTGGAAGGCTTCTGTTTTTTTTAAAACATCTCTAAAGCTTAGGCTTTTGAATGGTATGTAATTTGTTTCGGTATCTTTTTTGTAACCGGAGTTGTTAATTTTTTTACTCAATTGGACCATGTTGACGAAATTCCACTAGTTACATGTTTTGTGAAATGTATCAAATGCAAAGTTGAAAATAATGTAAATACTTACTGTTGGGACGGCTACAAGGCACAAAAAAACTTAACAAAATCACAAACACAGCAAAGTGAAATTAACGAAAACAAAAAAAAAACGTTAACGTTATTAACGTTTGTGATTTTGTTAAGTTTTTTTGTTGTTTGTCACTTTTTGTTATTATCAGACGTTTTGTTAAGACTTTGTTGTGGTTTACCAATGCGGAATATGCGGACATTTTATTGGCATATGGAAGTGCTAACTCCAATATGCCAATAAATGACAAAAGATAGCCATTATGTGTGTGCAAGAATGTAAAAAAACGTACCTGCTGTTTGTAACCATCCCAACAGTAAGTATTTACATTATTTTCAACTTTGCATTTGATAAATTTCACAAAACATGTAACTAGTGGAATTTCGTCAACATGGTCCAATTGAGTAAAAAAAAATAACAACTCCGGTTATAAAAAAGATACCGAAACAAATTACATACCATTCAAAAGCCTAAGCTTTAGAGATGTTTTAAAAAAATCAGAAGCCTTCCAGACCCTTTTTTTTTTTTTAAATGCATCGCAAAGTTGAGTTTTAAATTTTTGTTCAACTTTTTTTTAAGTTCGGGGGCCCACATTTTTGTTTTTAGCAATAACTTGAAACAGACATAATTTTTTTTAGAGCCGACAATCTTATAAAAGTCTATTAAAAAAAGATTTTGGAGCTAGCTTTAAAAAACAAAAAGTTACATGTGTTCAAAGGTATAAAAATGGCAAAATTTCTAAAAAAAGGAAAAAAAATCCTGTAAAAAAAATTACAAGTCCTAGATTTTTTTTAATTCTCAAAATAGGTGGGAGGCGACCCCACCTATCCCCCATTTTCGTATTTTCAACCATCTGCCGAAGACCCTGTATTACACCTATTATAAATACACCCGACTAGACTGAGGCAGAAGGAGGGTTATGTTTTTCGAGTGTATGTACATACATACACATATAAATCCACATACATACGAGTACATAAGTATGTAGATTTATATGTTCCCTGCTACAGCCTGAGCGGCTAGAAGGAATTTAACGTTATGAGGTATCGTTAGATTCGCCTTGATCCCGTGAGTGACAAAGGATACATTTTTATTTTGTTTTTTTATTAAAAATTTGAGTGCGTTTGACTGCAACTCACCTGATGGTAAGTGATGATGCAGTCGAGGATGGTACACGCAAACTCAAATAATGCCTATTCACCCGATTGGCCAAAAAGAGGGGTTAAGTTTTTACGCAGTCAGGTTTTTAATTTTTAATGAATTCCTAAAGTTATTTAAGCCTGTTTTTTAAGTTTTTTTATTATGATCTTTAACTAGAGTACATCTTATCATGTAACAAATCAACAAATTCTTTATACAATATGCTTAGGTGTACCGTACAATAGGGGATCGGACTGCATCAAAATAAATAATAAAATATGAAATATGATTTGATAAATTGCTCTCCTCTCTAAGTTTCATAAAACCTTACTTGTTTTGTTTTTCCATCACGTCTTCAATTCTTAATCGATCAAATTCACAAAATAAGTACGTAAATGACGCTTTAAATCTATGACGTCACTTATGGGTATGTTAGACATTTTTAAAACAAAATTTCGTTTTTGATAGATCGTAAAAAGTAACTGAAATGACTAGCAGTCCGATCCCCTATTTTTGTAAAACCGTCATTTAATAGTAAATTCAGGTTTTCTCCGCTTTTCCTCCCGTAAGGCTAGTTATGGCCAATGACATCACTAACGGCTGCCATCTAGTCATAACAACAAGCAATAAGTAGTTAACTCAATTATTAAAAATCTCCTTTGCTCGTCTAACTTTAGCGTTGAAACACAAAAAAAAAATCAAATACCGACCAATCAGCGGCCCGTAACGTTCAACATTTTTTTCAAATTTCGATTTACAAAATGACTCTCCTTCGTCACGATGTCAAAGTTTCACACGGGTCATTTCAAGAAAAAGTTAGAAGTCACCGTTTAAAATTCTAACACAAAAACCGACACAATTTCTGGTTCATCGCGTCTTCTCTATAAATCTCTTTTCGTACCAGGCATATAGAAACGTCAATGATTAGAAAATAATTCTAAATACGAAACTAAAAAGGTCATTGTCAAGATCACGTCACGATTGGTCGAAGGTCGTGTTTAAGCTTTTTTTTTAATTAATGCAGAGACATTGATTGAAAATGTATCTATTTTTTAATCTCATAGTTTTTAACCGTAGAAATTGTAGAAAGAGAATAGGAAAAGAAAAGGCAACCATCAGTGTTAACAGCATTGATGTGTTCCGGCTTGAAGATAAGATAGCCAGTTTCCCCATTGCGTTGGGGAATCTTGGTAAGCCCGCTTCCATCTTCAGCATCATCGTCACTTACTATCAGGTGAGGCGATGCCAAGGGCTTACCAATTTTGAATAAAAAAAAAAAAAAAAAAAAAGGCAACCGCGCATCGGAGATGAATTAATAACGATATTCTTGCGATATTCTTATTAAACACAATGCGATAATGTTACTGTTAAACAAACCTTACCCATAATAATAAACATACAGTATAAACACTCCCTGCCGCTCTCTAGATTGCGACCTCACCCCCTCGTCACACAGATTGATACAGATTGGTTACAGTGTGGTTGTCGAACGTAGAGGATTTCGCCGCTATTTTGTTTGTCCTGTCATTCCTTTTTTGAAATGTCATTTCTGACCCGTTGTATGAAGTGTCCAGGGTGTGCTCAGGTTCAGTCTCTTAGTCTATATTACGACACCCACAGGAAGAGATGGGATGGTCCTACTCTATGCCAGGAGCCAATGTATCACACACTCAAACATAATGCGTACTCCTTACCTATCTACACTAATATTATAAGAGAGGTAAAGTTTGTAAGTTTGTTTGTAGGAAGTAATCTCTGGAACTACTGAACTGATTTGGAAAATTCTTTCACCAGTAGAAATCTACATTACTCCTGAGTGACATAGGCTATAACTAAGCTCGCCACTCACCCTCAACGACAGTAATAGAAACGATGCCCACGCAAGTGAAGCTGCGGGCAGAAGATAGTCTTTCTATTATCCACAATTAGTAAGCCCTTGACATCACTTAACCTGATGGTAAGTGACGATGATGCCGAAGATGGAAGCGGGCTATCTTATCTTCTTGATGCTTGGCGGCAAGACTTACATGAGATGGTGGTAGCTAGCCAGGCGGGCTTGGAAAATGCCCTTTCACCAACCAAACCGAATCATACAAAGTTAGACTGCGCCGGGAATCGAACCCGCGACCTCCTGTGATGTGAAGCTAATGGGCTTAACCATTACGCCACAGAGGCAGTTAAAAACAAATTTATAAATGTCTTAATATCAAGACAAGGCTCAGTCGTGTCAAAGACCTCATATTTTTTATTTATTTTTCCTCTAAGATAAGGTGACTTAATGAATGACTAATTGATGCTCGTTATCGCTAGGCGAAAAAAATATTTATATTCTATTTTATTTCGCTTTGGCGTTTTTTGTGCCATACTTTTATGAACACGAGTACAACGATCTTGCTTGAGTTAATAGAGTCGTTGATTCCTTTTCGACATTAGTTTTTGTCTAATTAGCATAAAAATCGACAAAGTCTTTCGTTTTGAGGTGTGTCACAGTGTTGCTACGTATTTAAGCGCTTTCGGGGCTAGATCTATTGCTTTTTTGAAACGTTCTCCTATTTAAAATATTGTTTTTTATCCTACTGCCCAAGAAAGAAAGTTATGTTGTTGGGGTGGTAGATTCCTCTTGAACCCCTGAATGACATAGAATACTTTTTTTTTAATAGCTTTTGTTTAACTTGCAATGTACGTATGTTTGTTCGGGTGAAATCTTGCAAGTTAAATTTGACCCACTTCCCGGTTTCCGATTGAGCTGAAATTTTGCATGCATATGTATATCGCGTGACAATGCAATATTAAAAGCATTTACCTTAAAGTTTTTAGGTTTTTTGAAAATTATTAAAGCTTAAATTGCCGTCGGGTTTTATTGATGTGTAAAATCTTCCTCTTGCAGGAGTGCAGTCTGTGGAAGTAATATCTGTGGTAGTGAGTTTGTAATTATTCTCCTCCTAAACGGCTTGACCAATTTTGATGTTTTTTTTGTACTTCCTGTGTCACATGGCTAGTTTTTAGCTATAGTTGGATCCGGTAGGTGGCACTTTTTTTTTCTGGATCTCGATAGCAGTGGCACCTACGGGTCCGACAGCTAAGAACCATCCTGGTGACCCATAAGTCCAACAGTAATTTCATCCAAATCGATCGAGTCGTTTGAAATAAGAAGCATTACAAAGACGCGCACACAAGAATTTTATCAATTAACAGGATAAGAAAGACTAATTAATCAACTCAACAAAGACCACCGTTTCGACATATTTTGTAACAGCACTTGTAACATTAAAAGTATGTATCCCTTGCGTAGAAGTAATATCTGCGATTCATTTCTTTTTATTATGTATTTACTTTCTTCTATTATTATTATTTTCCACTTATGATTTTTGTTTCCTTTTTCTATTTGTGAAATATTACCTTGATTTTTATAATATGCCTTTGGGCAGTTTTCATTGTTACTTTCTTTTATTATGTGAAAGCTTGTAGTTAGCTTGTAGTAACTATTTATATTTACCAGTTTGTAAATAAGGCTGTAAGCTCCCCAAAAAAAAAAATATATAAAGAGAAAAAAAAACGATCTTACAAAAAAAAACACGAAAAAACATGAACTACCCAAAAATTTTTAGGATTGTCTGACGCTTGTTCGCTGCAAGGAGTCTTCGGCGCCCGCGTCGGTGTGTCATGTAAGTATGTCACACAACTCCTATCTGACTAATAACTGCCATTAATAATGTGAAATTCTAGCGATAAAGGAGAATTTTTTAAAAAATTAAGAGAATTCTTAAAAAATCATTTAGGTAGGTACTAAAAAGATTTCTTTTTATTTCATTATTTTTACAAATACTAGCTTTTGTTCGCGGCTTCGCCTACATAGATATTGATGGTACCGTTTTTTAGGGTTCGGAAGTCAACAAGGAACCCTTATAGTTTCGCCATGTCTGTCTGTCTGTTCGTCTGTCCGTGGCTTAGCTCAAAGACTGTTAGTACTAGAAAGCTGTAATTTGGTATGCGTATACATACATATCACGCCGACAAAGTGGTACAGTAAATAAAGAAAATATAGAAAAATAGTAAAATATTAAAACATTTTTTTATGGTACCTATTTGTAAAGAGGGGTGATCTTTTTTCGTAGACACACCATATCGTGTGGGCTATCATTGAATCATCATCATCATCATCATATCAGCCACAAATCGTCCACTGCTGGACAAAGGCCTCCCCCAAGGATTTCAAAACTAAATAGGGTTCGCTAAAACCATTTTTCGATCCAGTGATCGGTTTGTGTAATAATTATTAAGCTTTAAAGTGCTAATTTTAGTTAGACTCAAGTTTTTGACAAGAATACGGAACCATAGTTTTGCGCGAGTCTCACGAGTCTACGTTCCACTACGCGACAGACGGATATGCGTCTGGTTTTACCCACGACACGACAGACGGATATGCGTTTGGTTTTACCCACGACACGATGGACGGATATGCGTCTGGTTTTACCCACGACGCGACGGACGGATATGCGTCTCGTTTTACCCACGACGCGACGGACGGATATGCGTTTGGGGTTAGAGATTGTTAGTGTGTTTGTATTTATTTTCTGTTACCATTTTCCACGAAGACTACTGCACCGATTTCGTTACGGTTTTTTCCTTTAACCTTCCCGAGCGTGCTAGCGACAACAGAACGAATTAAGTTTTAACGAAATTTTAGTGCGGTGGACTGCAACTCACCTGATGGGAAGAGACGATACAGTCAAGTATGTTATACACAAACTCAAATAATGCCTATGGTAACAAAAACTTTTTCGTCACAAAATAAAAACTGTTTGGTTAGATCTCTTGGCTTTTGGCTAGACGTCTATATTAGAATCAGAGGAAAATTTTAAAAGCGAGGTCTGACATATTTTGAAGAAAAGGTGAAAACGGATGGTCGGGAGGGTTTTTTGGCGGGATTTGTGGCAGACGCATTCGTAGTTTTATTTTGTTGTTTTTCATTGTTTTCTGCTAGGATTTTGTTCAAGAAGTGGTGCATTTTGGAGAAAATCGTCTAGTGCACGTGAGCAATGTGGAGAACAGGAAAATAAAAAGAGAAGACGTGAGAACCCAACTTGCTCTGGGTGCAGTTTTATAGACGCCCTACAGCAACTGGGTGTTCCACTTTAGAATGCTGTCAAGAACTTCAGAGAAGATTTGTAATGCACCGGCACTAGCGTTACAAATCAAAAAACTAAAGGAAGCTTAAATACGTCAGACCTGGCTGTATGGTCTTAGTCACCTTTGCCTTCTCCGCGCTTTTGAAAGCCGGAGAGAAGAAACAAAAAAAAAACGAATGGTCGGTAATGTATTTTAATGTAGTGTATAATTTTTTGCTAAAAATTATTTAATATGATGGAAAATTTAATTTAAAGTATATTCGTGAAGTGTGCCCTCGATATTTGTAAAAGGTGAGTAGAGTAATTCTCGTTCTCTTACGTGCTTAGTATGGCTTTCGTGTGACCAAAATGTTTGTTTCAAAGGCCATCTCGCTCCGGTATTGTCCGTTGTTGAAGCTACCTCCACCTTGCCGCCAGTGGTAGACTGCTCGTGGAGCACCGCAGCCGGGCAGACAGCTTCCCTTTTAGAACCTCCGTGTGCTGCCATCTTGTCCCAGTCGCCTTAAGGAAGTGCACAAAGTGCTCGAAGTGAAACTCGAGCCTCCTGGGGGACCCTTAACAAATCCCGTTACATTAGCAACATTACAGACGTGAGCAAATTCTGCATACTCCACAATCACCGTATCAATAATGATTAAGCCTTTTGTTTCTATGTGGGCATGATATTTGCATAAGTTATTGGATGTGCTGAACTATGGACCGCCCGCGGGTATGTCTGGAATGTAAGTCTGACTCTTGACTTTTAAGATAGGTATGTGGTGACAAATACTATACAAGGCGTTTGTAAAACTAACCAACCTACGGTGCGCAAAATGATAAATTACGAAACTGTAACCTACCCATTTATGAAATACGAAGGTAATATAAATATCTTTTTATACTTTATGTTGCTTTAACGAGCGTCGGTGGCGTAATGGCGAGGACCGCTACCTCCTGTCCAGGAGGTCGTGGTTCGAATCCTGCAACGTACCAATGTGTTTTCTAATTTCGATTTCATATGAACGTTAATCCGACGCTCTTACGGTGAAGGAAAAACATCGTGAGGAAACCTGCACACGCCTGCGAAGAAACTCGAAGGTTATGTGTGAAGTCGACCAACTCGCACTGGGCCCGCGTGGTCGACTAAGGCCCGATCGCCCTAATTCAGGGTAAGCTCAAGCCCCTCGGTGGGGACGTATATGAGCTGATATAAACTTTGTGTTGCAAAAAAATATTGATTTAAAACCTTTAAAACTAAATTGGAGATGCAAAATGGGGATCGATTGTCTTACTATAAAAGAGCTAAAATTCTAAATAATTTTCGAAAATTTAAAAACTTTTAGGTACACACTATAATTGTAAAAGATTTTTTATGGGTCCCCAGGAGGTTCGAGTTTCCATACAAACGTGATTCCGCTTTAATAAAAAAACTACATGCCGGATTGAATTCAAACTTTGCTAATATATTTAGTTGACACATACTAATATAAAACAAAAAAATAAGAGCAGTTTCAAACTTTCAGTACAAAACTAATTTAAGCCTTTGTTTAATTATGTTTAAATTACTACGACGAAAACTAATTAGAAACATCGATATGTGTCTTCTCAATTATATTTGCAAAGTTTGGATTTAATCCCGCATGTTGTTTTTGTATTAAAGCGGAATTACGTTTGTATGGAAACTGGAGCCTCCTGGGGCCCCTAAAAATTACATTTAAACTCAATAATACTCAATATATTTGCAAAGTTTGGATTCAATCCGGCATGTTGTATTTGTGTTAAAGCGGAACAACGTTTTTATGAAAACTGGAGCCTCCTGGGGCACCCAAAAATTATATTAATACATACTCAATATATTTGCAAAGTTTGGATTCAATCCGGCATGTTGTTTTGGTATTAAAGCGGAACAACGTTTGTATGGAAACTGGAGCTCCTGGGGACCCTTAACCGAAGGAAGAGGTTCTCAATTCTTTAAAATCTTTTACTTTTTTTAATATGTTCCGCAATTACTCCAAGGCACCTGGGTTCGGAAAATTATTTTTTTGTTGGAAAGGTTACACTTCCCTGGTGGTCCCATGGTCATCATGTTAGGATCTGATGATGGAATCATGGAGAAATCGAGGGAACGCTTCAAATTTTAAAGGCACGTATTACTTCTAAAGTTATTCAAATATTTGCGTCTGGTAGATCTCATGTTGATGAGCTGGTGGTGGAGGGTACAACTCCTTAACGGTTAGGAGTTGGAGGATGATTCTTTTAATATTATACTTTTAACTTTTATGCTGCTGGCTGAGATGATGATGGAAGCCACAGGACTCTGTATCGGTAAATGTAACACATACATTATGATTTGAAGATAGGTATACCTATTATCGTGGGCGAGTGGGTAGTTGGGTTTAACGTAGTTAGATATTACTAAAAATAAAAATTAAAAAAAAGGAACTTCAAAAATAAATTCACACAAAATTATTAAATATCATTTTTATAAATAAATAAACGAAATACCTACAATAACGACATCAAAGGAATAACGAAACAAATTAGGGGCCTACAATTTTTTTGAGAATCTAAAATATTTGATAGGTAAATATTACTTTGTAAGAACTACTAGGTATTTTAATATTCTAGTAAAAATCTAGATAAGATACCTCCCACATAAACTCAAATTATATGTAAACTACATTTTGCCCGTGGCTTCGCTCGTGTGGGAATCGTTTTTATGACTGTCTTTGACGGTGAACCGCAATTTACTCCAAATCCCGCGGGAACTATATCAGACCATTCTGATTAGCGGTCTGTGTCACTTTCATCTCACGTCAATCCGTTGCTCCGTTGCGACGCCGACGTGCGGGTGCGCGAGCCTGGAAATGAGTTTTTTCTAGATCCCTCGGGAATTATCTCGGGCTATGCTTATTAGTAGTCTATGTCTTTTCGCACCCCCTCAAATATCTCTGTGCAAAAAGGTAAATAACATATTTTTACATTATAATTACTAAATTTTGCCCGTCGGCTTCGCTCGCGTTTATCACTTTTATCACTGTCTTTGAGGATGAGTGTTAGGCAATCGTTTACTCCAGGTCCCTGGGGAACTATATCGGTCTATTCTGATTAGCAGTCTATGTCGCTTCTTACCTCCGCTACTATTTTTACGAAAAAAATACGTTAATCCGTTTGCTCCTTTGCGACGCCGACGCGCGCGAGTCTTGAAATGGGTTTTCCCTATCACGAGAACTATCACGGGCTATGCTTATTAGTAGTCTATGCCATTTTCCACCACCGCCTCCGTAGCTCAGAGGCAAAGTTCACTGGCTTTACACAGGAGGTCGCGGGTTCGATTCCCGGCGGGGTCAATTGTAAGACTCGGTTTGGTTGGTGGTAGGGCATTTTCTAAGCCCGCCTGGCTAGCTACCACCATCTTATCTAAGTCTTGCCGCCAAATATCAATCAAATTGGTGTGTTCCGTCATGAAGACATGAAGATAAGATAGCCAAAAAAAAAAAAACCTCATCAACGAAAAAAAATAATATTTTTTTCAGTTCCCTCAGGAACTGTATCGGACTATGCTTTTTTCACGGCACATTTACACATTTATAAAATAAGTGAGAATAATTATATTATAAAATCTGGTACACTTTTAATTTTAGTTACTAAGTTAGCGTAATTTTATTGTTGCTTTGTGTATAATCGACTACGCTAGCTAGACGATGAAAGCTTCGAGAGAAAGTATGCATAGCGTGTCTATACAATTTGCGTAATTTTAACGAATTATTGATGTTTTTTTGATGATTTTTTTGATTGATGGTAAGTGAGGTGAAGTGATGATGACGAAGATGGAAGCGGGCTTACCAAGATTCCCCAACGCAATGGAGAACTGGCTATCTTATTTTCAAGCCAGAACACATCAATGTTGTTAACACTGATGTTTGGCGGCAAGGCTTAGATACAATGGTGGTAGCTAGCCAGGCGGGCTTAGAAAATGCCCTACCAACCAACCAAACCGAGTCTTACAAGATGACCCCACCGGGAATCGAACCTGCGAACTCCTGGTGTGAAGCGAATGGACTAACCATTACGCCACGGAGGCGGTTAAAAAAAGTAATTACCTTATAACAAGGCTTGTCAACTTGAAAATACATCCTGTATCTCTCGATAAAGCTGATTATAATCCGGTTAGTCATCGTATATACCTTGTCATAGGTATGTTTGTGGCTTGTGAGTTTATTATACATGCCACAGAAGTAGAAAGTTTTCGCTGATGACGTTTTTGCGGTCAATTATTGAAAAACCCAAGCATCATTAATAGGGATGACGACAGAATCAGATATAAATTATGAAATCATGATCACTAAATTGCACTCCTACTTAAACTTCGGAAAACCTTACTCGTTTTGTTTTCCGTCAAGTCTTCGATTTTTAATTCACTAAAATCGCAAAATGAGTACATAAATGACGCTGCTAAACTATTACGTCACGCCTAGGTATTTCAAACATTTTTAGAACAAAATGTCGTTTTTGACAGATGATAAAAAGTAACTCAGATGACTAGCATTCGTCATTCCTATTAATTGTTAGATTAAAGACCTATCCCTACTTTTTTAAGGTGCCTCCCATACATTGATAGATTTGACGTGAATTCGATGAACGTCTTCCTCATAATGCCAGCGCGAATTCCAGAAAAATAGCGTTACTAAAAAAGTGTAGTTTCAAGGGGTTGGTACGGCAAAACAAATAGAAAAATAATAATTATGGCATATAGAAAAATAATAATTAAAAAAATATTTGAACCTATAAGGCTTGTGCACAAATCACGCGAAGTTTTTTCGAAAAGTTTTTGACCCCCTCCTCCCCACGATATATTTCGTGATGAAAATTTCGTAAAATAGACTCGCTATTTTGAAGTAAGTATTTAACAAGTGACGATTTGTTTTTAATGAAACCGTAAAAAACTATCTACTCATGTGGTAGATTTTTATTTTGTTCGTTCACTGTAAATAAATACACCCATCATGATTTGTCGTGATGTTTTCGTGACCCCTCTCCCCCCCCTATCGAACCTCACGTGATTTGTGCTTTCGCCGAGAATGTCATAGACCGCGCAAGTGACCTCTTAAAATTACGGAATTCACGAAATAAACTAGCGGTAGTAGCCTCGATCTCTAACCCACTCCGATTTTTTGGACTTTGGAACCCGTTTAGAGTACTTTAGAGCCAGGTTTAGTGCGTAAGGGACATCCTATAACGAAATTATATTTATACCAGAGATGTAACGGAGCTTCGATTCCGGTTCCGTTAAGTCGGAACTTCCGATTATTATTACACTTTCGGTTCCGACTTCGGTTCCGATACTTTTGTATCGGATGTTAATCGGAGGTCGAACGAAACAAAGCGGGCAGCGCGCGACGGCCTGTGCCGAACAGGTTCATAGTCATACATGTCGCGCGGGGAATCCCCCGACCCCCACTACGTGCACTCTATCACTCTATCATCAATTATTTTTTCACTTGTTATTATTTGTTACGCCCACGACACGTTTATAGATTATAGATAATTGTTTTGATTTTTGCGGCTTATTATCAATGAAAGTGATCTGTTTTTGTGTGGGATAATGAAACCTAAATCCAGTTGTATTTGGAACTACTTCAATGAAGTTAATTCAGATTCGGCAAAGTGTAAACTGTGTATGAAGACGTATTCAAGAAAGGGAGGTACAACAACGTCCTTAAAAAGTCATTGGAAGTCTGTCCATGCCACTGAATATGAAGAATTCATTAAGTCAGAAACTGAAAAAAAAGATACTGTACAGCCTTCGACTTTATCTTTTGTATATTTGGAATTATGCCAATTTTTTTTCACAGTTGTTTTTTATTTTATAATAAAAAATAAAAATGAAAAGAATTGATTATAAATCATGTTTTATTTGTCCTTAAACAACTGACCTTGCCTCCGATTTCGATTCCGATTTCGATTCCGATTCTGATAAATCAAATTTGATAACTCCGATTCCGATTTCGGTTGGATAAAACTACCTCCGTTACATCCCTAATTTATACACAAAAGTGTGTCAACAAGACAATTTTGCTAAAGATGACCAGCTTAGCCGGGGCTTAGGCGGAACTATTGAGTTCCTTGTAGACTACGGAACCTTAAATAGCGGAAGAAGCCCCGAATTCTACCCACTCCGATATTTTGGACTTTTTGGAGCCCGTTTAGAGCCAGGGCTCGTGCGTAAGGGACATCTTATAACGAAATGTACCACACTAGTTATTTATAATACAGGGGGGTTTAATTGTTGAAGGGAAAACTAGAAAAAAACATGTCAATATGACTATTTTGGTAAAGATAAATAAAAGGTGACCAGCTAAACGGTGGCATAAAGTGGCTAAGCCGCGGACAGACGTACAAACAGACATAGCGACACTATTAGAGTTCCTTGTAGACTACGGTACCCTAAGTATAGTGGTAGAAGCCCCGAATTCTACCCACTCCGATGTTTTGGACTTTCTGGAGCCCTATTAGAGCCAGGACACGTGCTTAAGGGAAATCCTATAAAGAAATTTACCACACTAGTTATTTTTACTGCCGTCATACGGAAAAAGGTCATAACTACATTTTTGGTACAAAATGAGCTAATTACATGACTGAAATCGGCAAAAAATTCCTATCTTTTGCTCTAAGTAACAAAGTCTAATTTCGCTTAATACCAAAGATAACTATAGATAAAAGGCCAGAATTTCATATACTAAAGCCCGAATTTTAAACTGAAAAGCCATGTCTTTCAAATTAAGGCCTTTCTTGTTAATAATATCGTTTTTCTAATGTAAAAGGTACTGTTTGTACAATTACGCCCTTTTAAATTAGCAAACAGGTATTTATTATACATTTGATCTTATAAACAAAACCATAACTTCCTTGGCTTATATTTGACTACTTTGGTGGATATCCCGTCATATCCAACACTTTATTTATTCTTCAACTGTTTTACTATCAATCTGGGTAGCATTGAAAAATTTGTTGCGATTTTTGTACATACAATTTGATTTATTTTTACTAACTTTATTACATGAATAATGTGCTTTTATGCTTTTTCATAGGTTTAATATAATTAATTTAGTATTTAATCTACAAAACCCATCTACAATTGCACCAAAAGCTACATTCAAAGTTTTCTTGAATTTTGGGTAACTTTGAATCAGGTTATCTTTTGACATCAAAACCTTAAGTTATTTGTATATTTCAGAGTTTGGGTAAGATTGTACATGGTTTTCTTATTTAAATATGTTTGTATTATTATAAAAATCATTATAATTAGTTAAATTAAAAATGTTGTTCTGAGTGTAAAAAAGTAAACGGCTTTATTATGTTACTTAAAATAAGCGAGAAACTTCAATTTTTACAAAACATTAATTATCGCGGAATCGACTTCAATGCAGTTGTGGCCTTTCACCGTATGACGGCAGTATAATACAACGGTGTTTCGAAGGTGATGGCAAACCAGAAAAAACATGTCAATAAGACTATTTTGGTAAAGATTAATAATAGGTTACCAGCTATACGGTAGAATAATGTGGTGTACATACCTCGTGGCGCTGATGCTGATGATCCATAAGCCCGTAATACTGCCTTTTCTTCAATCATTAACCGCCTTAGTAGCGTTATGGTTAGGTCCATTAGCTTCACATCAGGAGGTCGTGGATTCGATTTGCGGCGGAGTCTACATACCTATTGAGAGCTTTAAATATAAATATAAATATTCTGGGACAAATCACACATGGTCATCTGGCCCCAAAGTAGGATTCCCTGTGTTATGGGAACCAGAGACTGATATACATACTTATATACGTTTAAATACATACATATATAGATATTTAACACCCAGACACAGAGCAAACAAATCTGCTCATCACACAAATATTTTCCCTGGGTGGGGATCGAACCCACAACTCTCGGATCAGTAGTCAAGCACACTAACCACTGAGCCACCGAGGCAGCCAAAGTTCATTTTATGCGATTTACTTGGTTTTTTTTAAAGTAGGTTGGTAATTGTAAAAAGATTAAAAAGGTAAGTAATGCAACCTCCTTGGCAAAGATGACCTTTTTTCTTGTCGCTTGATACGACATCAATCCCTTCTTTTGACACAGGCCACGGTGGGTAATGTATCAAAAAATTAAAAATATTTTTTTCATAAAAAAGATTTCCATATACGGAGTGTAAAATATAATCTCCTTTCTTCACAAAGAATACTATCTCTTTTAAAATTCTCCTTACAAAAATCTGAAAGAAGGGGATTCTATATCTTTGTTTATTAGATATATTTTTTCTTTGCTAGTGTAAAAATTTAAAAAGTAACAAAGTAAAAAGCACCTGTGCGAAAAAATAAATTTTGCGCATAGGTGACTAGCACACAAAGTAGGTACCATACACATACTTAAGTCATTATCTCGCCTCGAGTAAATAAATGGTAACAGGGTAAGCCGAATGATAAAGGTTCAGTGTAGCAAGCAGTCCTAGCCAGTCCCTAAAAAAACTTCACTGACTCATCATTTTTCAACATTGACATGACCTTACCGTTTCCCACAGCCTGCGCCCGCGCCGGCTTCGTTTGTAGCCTGTGTTGCCATAACTAAACGCCTGTTAACTTATTTTAAACAAATAACTAATATTGGACAGGAACAATCGTGTGTTTGTCTGAGACACGCGTCGCGTGGTGCCGAGCTTTGTTATGGTCATTACATTCTATCCGAAAAATGAAGTCTAAAAGAAAAATGAAGAGAGTGAATTTCGAATCTCAAATTGCAGGTATTTCGACGGTAGTTTTAGATGCTCTATGGGAAAATACTCCGCCTAGCTACTTTTGACAGTCTATCACCAAGGAAGAGAGTCGAAGAGGCTTGGCGGCACTTTTTTCGATAGTAGGTAATATGAGAAAAAAATGAGATTTTTTTGTATAGTACCTAGGTGCATGACTTCGACGTTCAAAATATTGTAGGGTAATATTTATTATATTTTTCTATTTAAAAAGCATTGTTACACCATCAAGGAGACAGACAACGGAATTCCCCATTTACAATTATAGAACTTGAATCTGAAGAAAGCAGGAACGACGAGATCCATAGGAGGACCTAAGTTACAGACACAACCCACAGAATCGCTAAACTCTAGTGACAGTGGGCCGGGTGCATAGCTCGCATTGCTCGCTCATTTAGTTTTTACTCAGTAGATTTTTTTATCCACAATTGATATGATGATAATGCTACCTACACGCTATATCTTGCTCCAAAAAGGTTTAGATTATTTTTTACGGGGTCTCAACAAAGGTATTTACTTTTTTTAATTGGAGCTTGTACTCATGAAACTGAACAACTTTTCCCAAGAAACTTATGGTCAATTCGCATTTGTTTTTTTAAAACAAAAATATTAAATTGTGTGGAATGCGCCAGACAGAATAGGTACCATTGTGGGCCAGCGCGGTCATTCAACTTTGGCCTTCGAATGTCAAGTTCATAAACCTGGGAGTTATTCTGAGTAGTTTGATAATTTAATTAAAAATAATATTGGGAAAATTGTTCAGTTTCATGAGTACAAGCTCTAGTTAAAAAAGTGCATACCTTTGTTAAGACACTATATAACTCCTAAATCATCGCCTAATATGTTTAGACATTATTTATTTATTTTTTAATAGTGATATATTTAGACAGAAATAGCGCAATAATTTGCTCGCTAAGATTTGGGACCTTTATTTACTACATTTGGTGGTTGAATACAATTTGAAGTGCAGTAGTGACTAAAACAGCTAGAACTAATTTAATTTAAGACTTAATTTTTTGATGTTTAGTATATTTTTTTGGTAACAGAGCTTAGGGTATCAAAGTATTTTTGGTGGTCATTATATTTAATCCCAAGAGTACCGAAAGCGGCTACATTAACAAGAAGTGTCACCGGTCAGCTTTATCTCAGCATGACACATCCATGCACGTTCTTCGCTTCTAAGAACCATACCCCATGCGACGATGCATGGCCAAGTATTGCTTTGTTAATTATATTTATTAATAATATCTTATTAGTAAGTGTTGACATTTTATTCTAAATTATGGAGGTGGTTTCGTTTAAATAAATACTTATGCCTTTTTAGTGGACTTTTAATGAACTGGTGAAGGTCGCGGAAAGCCGCTGGGATGCGGGCAGCGCAGAACCGGTCGTCGTGGAAATCCTTGGGGAGGCCTATGTCCAGCAGTGGACGTCCTTCGGCTGTTATGATGATGATGATGATGAGTGGACTTCCAAAGACAAGAGGAGGCTTTCAATTTGTCTGTATATATAGGTGTAGAAAAATGGCGTAGAACAGATAGTCGTTGGGGCAGTAAAGTTCTCGAATGCAGACCGCGCACCGGAAGACGTCCTTTAATTTATATAAATATTCAAATGGTTTTTGACCACCTCCGTAGCGTAATGTAAGTCCATTAGCTTCACAACAGGAGGCCGCGGGTTCAATCCCCGGCGGAGTCTAACTTTATAAGACTCGGTTGGTGGCAGGGTATATTTTAAGCCCGCCTGGCTAGCTACCACCATCTTATCTAAGTCTTGCCACCAAACATCAATGTTAACAGCATTGATGTGTTCCGGCTTCTCTCTTTTATCGTGTGGCACAATTAACCGTGCTATCCAAAGGATCCCCGTTGCGTTGGGGAATCTTGTAAATCCACTTCGACCTTCATCATCATCGTCACTTACCATCAAGTGAGATGATGCCAAGGGCTTGGCAGGTGTGGATAAATTAATATGTATATTCTAATCATACAACGGAACATGACCATTATACACATAAATCATCATCATGTCTACTTATATACGTCCCCATCAAGGGGCTCGAGTCTACACTGAATTAGGGCGATCGGGCCTTAGTCGACAACCCGGGCCCAGTGCGGGTCAGTCGACTTCACACACAACCTTCGAGTTTCTCCGCAGGCGTGTGCTGGTTTCCTCACGATGTTATCCGTCACCGTAACAGCGTCGATAAACGTACAATGAAAACTAAATTCGAAAATACATTGGTACCTTTGCCGTTAAATTTCCCGATTCGTATCTAGTTAGTTGCTTAAGAGCTGAGGTTAAGAATAATATTACTTGTGCTTATGATAACTATGTAAAGTACATTCAAAAAAATATCAAGTCTGACCCTCGCTCCTTCTGGCGACACATACAAAGTCTCAGAACACTTAGTGGATTCGAACCTAAAGTCAGCTACGAAGGCAAAGAGTACAAGGGTATAGATGCTGCTAATGCATTTTCTGACTATTTCTCTAGTGTGTTCCTTCCAGATGCTCCCACTCTAGATGATAATATCCTATACTCTGGTGGTAGTTCCTCACAATCTGCAAACCAAGTCCACATATCGAATATAACCCCTGAGGATATACAACAAGGGATTAAATGCCTAAAAGGAAACTGCGCAGTAGGACCAGACAACGTCCCGTCCTTTATTATAAAGGGATGTAGTGATTACTTAATTACTCCAATGGCATTTATTTATAATTTAGCCTTAAAGACGGGTAGATATCCCCAAAAGTGGAAAATTTCCAGTGTTACACCCATACCAAAGACTGGAGATAAGGCAAAGGTTGAGAATTATAGACCGATTGCAATATTGTCAACGCTCGCTAAGTTATTTGAATTAATTTTACTCAAAAAAATAACGCCTCAAATACAGCCATTTATATCAGACTCCCAACATGGATTTAGATCTAATAGATCTGTTACTACTAATTTGTTAACTGTAGTTGATATTATTGCGGAAAGTCTCGATGCAGGTTCCCAAGTCGATGTAGTTTATTTTGACTACAATAAAGCGTTTGACCGGGTAGATAACGATGTTCTTCTTGGTGAACTCTCGAATATTGGATTCTCGCCTTTGCTTTTAAAGTTATTTAGCAGTTACTTAAAGAATCGCTTACAGTTTGTTCGTCATGGCTGCTATGTTTCTCGATTCTATGAAACTAGATCTGGAGTAAGTCAGGGCTCAATATTGGGACCTCTCCTTTTTGGAATCATGGTAAATGGCATAAGCACAGTTCTAAAAAATGCTTCCTGCTTACTTTATGCGGATGATCTCAAGCTGGTGCAAGTAGTAAAAACTACAAACGACACAGTTTTACTACAACGAGACATCGAGGCAGTTTTGCAGTGGAGCAATGAAAAAAAATTAACATTTAATACGGCCAAATGCAGTATGATGACTTTCACCCGCTCTACAAACCCGATTTGTGCCGATTATCTCCTTGGAACAGATACACTTCTACGAGTGTACACAACCAAAGATCTGGGGGTCATATTCGATCCACGACTTACATTTCATGATCATATAAGATATCTCACCAAAGACTGTTTCCGCAAATTAGGTTTTATAATTAGGAGTGCTCGTGATTTCAATGACATCAAGACCATGAAACTCTTATACACTGCTTTTGTCAGGAGTAAAGTTGAAACAGCGTCTTTAGTATGGAATCCCTACGAAGTAACCTATTCATTGCTTCTTGAAAAAATACAGAAATCTTTCTTAAGATTTCTGTACAAAAAACAATTTGGTTACTACCCTTTTTTGTACCCAACAAATTTTCTGCTCGGTACATTAGGATTCAATTCTTTAGAGGTGAGGCGTAATCATTCGTTGCTCACCTACATCTGTCACATTCTACGAGGAGAATCTGATTGTCCGGAACTGGTTTCTAAAACCGTGAGGCTTGCTGTCCCTACTATCCCGCGAAACGAAATCAGCTCGCGGCGCCCCCGTAGTTTGCTAGCGGTTCCGCCTTGGCGCACTGAGGCCAGACGCAACTCACCCTTAATACGTGCCTTGGTACTCCTCAATAACTATTCAATATCCAAGAACACTCAGTTTGATATTTTTAGTGATTCATGGCGAAGTATATCTGAAGCTTGCCTAAGTTTATGTGAGAGCATTGACAATAGGCCAACAACCTGTATCTCTTAGTTAAGTTTTGTTATAAACATACAATAGCGTTAAATTTAATCTTAAGTTAGAATACAGTGCTTTGGAAGTTTTCTGTAAGCTGTATTTTTCTTGAATAAATAAATAAATAAATAAATCTTCAAGACGAGAGTGAACAAGCACTATTTGAGCTTGCGTGTTGCATCCTTCGCTGCATCGGCACTTACTACCAGGTGAGTTGCAGCGAAACGCACTCAATTTTTTTACTAAATAAAAAACGTGGCGGACGAATTCCACCACCACTATCACCCGGACACGAGGAAACGGCCCCAACCGTTACGCCAGCGACGCTCACCATATCCACACCCTGGACACTTCATACAACGGGCCAGAAATAACGTTTCAAAAAGGAATGACGGAACAAACAAAATGGCGGCGAAATCCTTTACGTTTAACCAATCTGTATCAATCTGGGTGACGAGGGTGTTAGGTCGGAATCTAGAGAGTGGCAGGACGTGTCCATACTGTATGTTAGTACTAATATATATACTTTTCCATATCAAACCGCAAACTTGCAGAATTCCATTGAAGCTTTGTTTTGACTCATTTTTTTACGGTTAGTTGTGGTGAGAGATAAGCAAATCGTATGAATGACACGTACGAAACAATTGTTAAAAATAAAATCCTTACTATAATATGTGAAAACTTGATTGTTTGTTTGTTTCTTTGTTAACTATTCACGCTTCAACTCCTTAACCAATTTAACCGAAAATTGGCATGGAGGTAGCCTGTGTCATAGAGAAGGTCATAGACTACTTTTTATTCAAGAGAATAGCATAGTCCGATACAGTTACTGAGGGAACTGAAAAAATCTTTTTTAAATATTGTATATTATGTGAAAATGTGCTTGTTTGTTTGTTTCTTTGTTATCTATTCACGCTTCAACATCTCAACCAATTTTGACGAAATTTGGCATAGAGGTAGCCCGTGTCATGGAGAAGGTCATAGACTACTTTTTATTCAAGAGAATATATTATAATAATAAGTATTTTTCCCGTCGGTGGCGTAACGGCTAGGCACACCGCCTCCTGTCCGGGAGGTCGTGGTTCGAATCCTACCACGTACCAATGTGATTTCTAATTAAGATTTCATATGTACGTTTATCCGACGTGAGGAAACCTGCACACGCCTGCGGAGAAACTCGCAGGTTGTGTGTGAAGTCGACCAACCCGCACTGGGCCCGCGTGGTCGAGTAAGGCCCGATCGCCCAATTCAGGGTAGACTCGAGCCCCTCGGTGGGGATGTATATGAGCTGATATGATGAATTATTTTTATTTCAGATATAGTCCATAAGTAGTTCGTAACGTTGGTACTTATAAAGTAGTGTAGTAAAACAATGGGAACAAATAAAATAATTGAGATGGTCTCGATGGAGCCGTCCGCCACAGGGGCAACGCCGGTATCTACTTAACTGCGTGCAGTCTTATCAAGCGCCCCAGCATCGGAGAGTCCCATCGGTGCACAGGATGCTGTTGGTGCTGGCGCCCGTTCGACTCATCAAGGAGGCGGACCACTTTCGCATGTAAGCCTCGCTTTCAGTCTTTTTTTTAATACTTTTTTTAATAAAGATTTGAGTGCGTTTGACTGCAACTCACCTGATGGTAAGTGATGATGCAGTCGAGGATGGTACACGCAAACTCAAATAATGCCTATTCATTCTTGCCTTGAAGATCCCCAAACTATAGGAATCGGGAAACACTGACGCAAGCAAGGAGTTCCACTCCTGCGCTGTACGCATAATAAATGAAGAAGCGTAACGATTCGTGCGAATAACAACAACATCAACAACAAAGGGGTACAACCCCTCCCTGTGTCTCGTTAACCGACGACGGTGGAATGGAGCCGATGGAATCCAGTAGGCACTGCAGAAGCGCGCCAGGCCCATCAACACCCTGAACGCGTTATTGTATTGGACTCGCAAGTCGCTGTATGCTCTCCGCGTGTAGCTAACCTACAGACTGCACGTGTAGAAGGACTAGTAATATGCTTTAAAAAGCGATACCTTAACCTGTTTAGAACAACGTGCAAATCTGCGGGCCAACATCTTGCATCGAACTGCCAGCGACCTGCGCTCCCTCATAGCATAGTCCGATACAATTACTGAGGGAACCAGAGATATGCTATATATAAGGGGAGGTAGATAGGTTACATGCATCCTAAAAGTGAAGCAAAAAAAAGATGCCAATTTGCATCTCTTTTCTTAGTAGCATCGGTGCTTGTAATTAGGGACGCATCGATACGCCTTTTTGCCGATACGATACCGATACCGATACTCTTATAAAAATATCGGCGATACCGATACCGATACCGATACGCTTATTGAATTCAAAAAGGAAGGTTGAATAAATAAAACACAATTAATTAATAGTTTTAGTAATCAAAATTAACATTTATAAGATTTTTATTTAAAAAACAAAGCATTCTTAAGTTTTGCGGGCAAAGGCGATTTCGCAAGTCTGTTTGAATAAGACCTGCGGTGGAAAATAGTCTCTCAGATGCGACAGATGCCTCGTTTGCAACGAAATAGATGGGACAACACGCGCGTTTACATTACATTTTTAAAGCGCGAAATTTGAAAAGTATCGTTGAATCTGCCATAAATATATCGCCGATACCGATATATCGGCAAACCCGAAGTATCGCCGATATATCGGTATCGGTATCGGTATCGGATGCATCCCTACTTGTAATGTTGTGTGTGTAAATGGCTTCGATTTTCAAATATTGTTTGTTAGTGCATAACCCATCTATGGTAACAAATCTCTGGAGGGAACTGACAAAATACTCTTTTTTTTATGCATCGCACGCATCGGAGTAACGGATCGTTATGATTTTTTGCACGAAGATGGTTGATAAGGGTGGAATGTGACAGAGACTGTTATTCAGATTAGCCCGATATAATTCGCGAGGGTTCTGGAGTAAACTCCTGCCTACGTTTTAGAGCCGCTTGCGGCTCGCGCACCACTCACCTTCAAAGGCAGTCACAAAAACGTTTCCCACGCGAGTGAAGCCGCGGGTAAATGCTAGTATTAATATAATTTTCTCACGATACAGCAATGCAATGCCGCCTGCGTTATGGCCGCATTTGCACCGGGCGTGTTTAGGAGCGGACTTTTAGATAAAAGGCCTGTTAATATTTACCCAACTTCACCAGAAGGAGGGTTATGTTTTTCGAGTGTATGTATGTACATTTATGTATGATGATTTATTTATATGTTTGGCACTGCTTCAATCTGGGTGACGAGGGGGTGAGGTCGCAATCTAGAGAGCGGCAGGGAGTGTCCATACTGTGTGTTAGTACTAATATACGAGTATATACCTTGAATGAACCACATAAAAATTTATCATTTGTGGCACTAAGTTAATTTTTAACACCTCCGTGGCTTAATGTTTTAGTCCATTAGCTTCACATCAAGAGGTCGCGGGCTCGGTTCCCGGTGGAGTCTGATTTTGTAAGACACGGTTTGGTTAGTGGATAGGGGATTGTCTAAGCCCGCCTGGCTAGCTACTACCATCTTATCTGAGTCTTGGCGCCAAACATCAATGCCAACAACATTGATGTGTTTCGGCTTGAAGATAAGATAGCCAGTTCTGCACTGCGTTGGGGAATCTTGGTAAGCCACCTTTCATATTCGGCATCATCGTCACTAACCATCAGGTTACCAATAGTGAATAAAAAAAAACTAAATAAAAAAACAGATACCTATTATTGCGAAACAAACGCTCACATGAAACTGCATGCGTATGAGCTGGATCGGACAGTTGTTCCTGATGAAGAGGATTCGTGATATAAAAGCTGACTCACCAACGCCATCACCCATCAGAATTTCTACCTTCAGCCGAGCTACAAGTATGTTACAGTTTTGAAGGGGTTAATTTTTTTAAAGGCATAATCGGAACTCCGACTTTCAGGACGATAGAATACGCCGGAAGCCAAGATACACCCGAAGAATTTAAAAAAATCTATTTGGTCGACTAAGACCCGATCACCCTAATAAATGGTATAGGCTTGAGCCCCTCGGTGGTGACGTTTATTATGAGCTAATATGATGATGATGTTGAACTGTGGCACTGCCCTGGTCTATGATTCTGCGGCCTCGACGTGCCCCCAAATGCGTTTAAGATAGCACAAATAAAATAATTAAAAGGCTTGGAGGGGGAGGGGGTTCAGGGTCCAATCGATTAAATTAAATAATGTAGTAACACCATAAAAAAATAACATTATGAAAAAAAAATGTGCGTGATGGGAGAATGAAGACAGACGGATAAAAAAACGGAACGGAACAATGGATTGTTGTGATTTTTTTCACAGCGATAGTAGAGGAGGTGGGAAACGACATAATTTACTAATCACCCTTAAAGACAGTCATAAAAACGATTTCCACGCGGGCGAAGCCGCGGGAAAAAGCTAGTGATATTATAATTATCAAACTCATATTTCTGGCCCGGAACTAGGATTCCCTTTGCAATGAGAACTATTGTATAAAATACAGTAGTTAATGATTTAGTTCCTGATTGGTTTAATAAAACGACACTTTTCCATAAGAACGTATTCACAAAATCGTTTCACATAAAAACTTAATTAGTACTTCTTAAAAATGGATGGTCCGATTCTAACAAAACTTTATACACATAAGCAAATCACGAAATTCTTGTTTGTGGATAGATTATATTTTCGAATGAACTAATTTAAATGATTTAAAAGATTTCTGTGAAAACCTTATGTCACTTTTTTTATGTAATATATCCACAAACTAGAATTTCTGGACTTGCTCAGGTGTATAAAGTTTTATTAGACCGTTACTTTCAACTCTAATAATGATTTATAACTAATATTATGAAGTATAAATTTTAAAAAATATACAACAATATTTGTATTGTTAATATAAAGTAAGTAATAATATTATTTTGTATACTATCATTGTAGTTTTTGATTGAAACGAAAAACCATTGAAAAAGTGAAAAGGTGTGGTTATTTTCTTTACTCTTTACATGTAAAGAAAAAGACAGAGACAACTGTTTCAATCAATACCTCGCCACACCCTGGACACTTCATACAACGGGCCATTAATTACATTTCAAAAAAGGAATGAAGGAACAAACAAAATGGCGGCGAAATCCTATACGTTTGACCACCAAACTGTAACCAATATGTATCAATCTAGGTGACGAGGGGGTGAGATCGCAATCTAGAGAACGGCAGGGAGTGTCCATACTGTATGTTAGTACTAATATACATATTATATACTTTGCTTTCATTGTAGTTTTTTAATTGAAAAGGTAAAAAGTAAGTGTGTGTTTTTATGAAACCACGGTAAAAGTGAAACTTTACAGAGGACGAAACGATCATGGCTGCTCTCGCTACGGTACAGAGGACGAAACGATCATACCGTCAGACGAAAGCGACCGTCACGCGACATGCAACACACATACGAAAAAAATTGAGACGATGTAATAAAAGTTTCATTTGTGGTTATTTTGTTTACTCTTTATACGTAAAGAAAAAGACAGAGACAACTGTTCCAATACTTCGCCTTAATTGTTGCAGAAAATTAACAGCTAACCGTTTCAATCATTGCAGTGTAGCGGAACGCGTTTAGCAGTGAATCGGTGATACCATACAATTCGAATTCGTCTCAGCGGCTCGGCTTGGAGACTTTCACTTTTTTACGATGACTTTCCTAGTCTTTGACATCACTCATCTCTTTGTGTTTTACCGCCATAGATATACTTAGTTGTAAACGTAAGCTGTGGCTAGTTCACTAGCTCCACAGATAAAAGAGGTCTTGGGTTCTGAGATAATGTTTTTTTTTAATTATTCACAATTGGTAAGCCTTTGACATCATATCACCTGATGGTAAGTGACGATGATTCCGAAGATGGAAGCGGGCTTACCAAGATAATAGTTATATAGTGATTATAGTTTATTATAGTTTCTAAAAAAAACAATTCAAATCAATATTCCCTTTTTTATTATTAAAAATTGATGAAAACTGATGGTAAGTGACAATATAGTCGAGGATGGTACACGCAAACTCAAATAATGCTTATTCACTCTCGCCTTGAAGTTCCTCAAATTGTAGGAGTCGGGAAACACAGACGCAGTTCCACTCCATCGCTGTCCAAAAATATTGCAAAACACAAAAATACAAAAATAGAATAAATTTTTCAGCCGCGATGTTTTTCATGAAGCCTTCACGGTCTGTCATAGTCGGCCATACACAAAATAACAACAATAAACATTACACTAACTTAGTAGCAAAGAATAAAGCTAGGTATATCACTATATCAGACTTGATGAAAATTTACAAATAATTTGGGTTCGTTGTTTGGGAGGTACTTTACTCAGATTTTTCCAGGAATAATAACTGTCATGTGCGTGATTTGTACCTGAAGTTTATTTTTTATTATTTATCATATTTTTTTTTTTATTTAGGATTAATAATAATAAAAGTTATCTTCAGGGACAAATAACACAAGTTATTTTATATAATTTATTTTTCTTTTTGGCCACAATTCGTAAGTCCTTGACATCATCTCACCTGATGGTAAGTGACGATGATGCCGAAAATCTAGCCAGCCCCTAACCAGGATATCACTGTACTATGTAAATCAGAGTTGAAATAGATACTTATATGCGTTTAAATAAATATATTTATAGATATTAACACCCAAACATATAGCAAACAAATCTGTTTGTCACGCGGTGTTTTCCATGGGTGGGGATCGAACCCATGACTCTCGGCCCAACAGACAGCAGCGCTGCCATTGGAGCAACGGCTAAGTTTCTAAAAATCAAATTATAAATCTTATTGTACCTCATTCTCCTGTGATACAAGCGAGAACCACACGAATGTTTGCCATGCGTGGGGATCGAACCCATGACTCTTGGCCCAGCAGACAGCAGCGCTGCCATTGGAGCAACGGCTCAGTAAGTTTCTAAAAATAAAATTATAAATCTTATCAAGATTATACCTCATTAGCCTGTGATAAAAGCGAGAACCACACGAATGTTTGCCATGCGTGGGGATCGAACCCATGACTCTTGGCCCAGCAGACAGCAGCGCTGCCATTGGAGCAACGGCTCAGTTATTTTTTAAAATAAAAAATTATAAATCTTATCAAGATTATACCTCATTCGCCTATGATAAAAGGACCACTTTTAATTTACCAGCGACAAGCTTTATTAGATTGGATGAACGTAAGTACCAGAGCCACAGTATAACGATATGGCTTACAGTAGCGCAACGCCTTTGTTGTCACACGATGCCGCCACGGCGTAGGTACTAGCAGTACTAGCCTCTCCGCGAGTTTGCCAGGTTGTGCCCCGCCGCCGCCCGCAGCCCCAGCAAGTACCCTTCCGTTGCTCTGCGTAAGTACATTCTTTGCACTACTGTAAGCCGCTACATTGTGATACTGAGCCACAAGTAAATTTGTAGGTACTTTTAAATACAAGTATAATATTGTTACCGTTAAAGTTCGAATATAATATTGGTTTGACACAAAATAATGTGAATAATTTAAAAATCAGAAATAGAGCGTGGGTGGTTTACAATGGCTAGGGCTGCTAGCTCGTAGAACGGCCGTTAGGGAGCTAAAGTTCTCGAGTGGCGATCGCACACCGGAAGACGTAGCGTACGGTTTTAGTCTTAATTTGTATTTCTTAATTAAGTAGTTAGTATATAGGGAATTATTTATCGGATTTCAGAATTTTTATTACGTAGGTGATTATTAGGTACATTTAAACTCTTTGTTTTTTTATACACAGGTGTAGAAAAATTGGTGTAGAACCCGTTAAATGGGGGGTTCTACTTATCATACTAAAAAACTTTCCCCAAGGAACCCAGTCAATTTTCAAAAAAAAATGGGACTCCATACTAAAATGCACAAAATTCATCGATCAGCTGATCGATTTGTATGAAGAGCAAACATTTTTTTTTCACGATATTAGCAAAGTCATAGACCATAAAATGTTCAGTATGATGAGTAGAGATCCTACACCAATTTTGTCACATCCTGTATAGAATTTCAGTGCGTCTGGCTAGACCTTACCTGATGTTACTCGTAAGCACAATAATAGATTTTCTTTACTGTGTCGCAAGTGCCGATGCAGCCGAGAATGAAACATACAAGCTCAAAAGTAAGGCACTACTCTCGCTTTGAAGATTCCTAAATTATACGAATCTGGATTTGACCGCCTCCTGGCGTAATGTTTAGTCCATTCCCTTCACACCAGGAGGTCGTGGGTTGGATTCCCAGCGGGGTCAACTTTGTAAGACTTGTTTTGGTTCGTGGTAGGGCATTTTCATTGCCCGCCTGGCTAGCTACTACCATCTTACCTAAGGCTCGCCGCCAAACATCAGTGTTAACAGCATTGATGTGTTCCGGCTTGAAGATAAGATAGCCAGATCCCCATTGCGTTGGGAATTCTTGGTAAGCTCGCTTCTATCTTCGGCATCTTCGTCACTTACCATTAGGTGAGATGATGTCAAGGGCTTACAAATTGTGGATAAAAAAATAATTTATCAAGATTTCTCACTATAACAATTTTTCCAATATCTTCACGTTCCAAATACCGTAGTGTCTCGAGTCGAGACTAACCAGCGTGTGCTGTCAGTGATGACATAAAGTAGGTATCTACTGAAAGACGATCGCTTACTATGGGCACATTATTACGATATGGCTTACAGTAGCGGAACGCCTTTGATGTCGCACGATGCGCCACCGGCGTAGGTACTAGCCCATACCACAGTATATATATTAGTACTAACGTACAGTATGGACACTCCCTGCCGCTCTCTAAATTCGACCTCACCCCCCCGTCACTCAGATTGGATGTAGATTGGGTACCAAACGTAAAGGACGAGCTACGCAAGCGCGATAAACGTCACTTATATTCACTTTGCGCGCCGCTGTGATTTCGTACACCGGAATAAAAAGCAACTAGTTACCGAACGTAAAGGACGAACTACGCATGCGCGATTAACGTCACTTATATTTACTTTGCGCGCCGCTCACCGCTCGACGCCAATAGGCGGCCGCGGCGTCTCAGCATGCCTCGTATCATGATTGGCTGACCACCAATATTATACGACCAAATCTAAGAACAATCAGTTCCTATGAATCTTCATACTAGCTGTATCTTTTTTTTTTAGAAATGTAGTTCCTTTATGTTTTTCATAATGTCGGATGTCAGTTTGTTATTGTGGCTTATTTTGTTCGTTTTATTTATTTAAAATAATGATTGTTTGTAATAATTTGATTAGATGGTGTGAAAGTATGAGTTGTATAGAAATATCTAGTGGTGTGATATTATAAAATTTGATCTCGGAATTATAGATTGAGATTGACTATTATTGTAGGTTGCTAAATGAGATTGTTTCACGGACAAAAGCTCCTGTGTTTGAAGAACAAATGAACAATGTTATCCATGTAAGTTACTTAATCATGTAAGATAACTGTTGATTGTTGCTTGCAGCACAGTATATATATCTTGCAGTGTGCATGCAGTAAATAACTAACAAACATTTCGTGACCAATACCGCCGCGCCGGTGTGATTCAACCCTACCTGCATTCTTGCCTATAGATACGTCAGTTATAATTATGTATATCATTTCTCGCTCGTTTGTATGGAGTGTCCGGGGTGTGCCCATACTATAGCCTGTAGTCAGCCTGGTAAACTCGCGGAGTTTGCCAGGCTGTGCCCCGCCGGCCGCTGCCCCGCAAGTACCCTTCCGTTGCTCTGCGTAAGTACATTCGTTGCGATACTGTAAGTCGCTATATTTTAATACTGTGCTATGGGCTTCAAAAGAAGTTCGCCCAAAAGGCGATGATGGAGCTATGCTCGGAGTATCCTTACGCGATCGAATCAGAACCAAGGTAACCGACATAGCTGAAACGCTAAACTTTTGTGGCAGTGGGTGGGGCACATAGTCCGTAGAACAGATGGCCACTGGGGTACTAAAGTTCTCGAGTGGCTACCGCGCACCGTAATACGTAGCGTAGGCAGACGTCCTCCTTGGTAAACCGATGACCTGTTTAGGGTTGTAGGAAGCCGCTGGAGCAATTAAGTTCTTGAGTGGCAACCGCGCAACGGAAGACGTAGCGTAGGCAGCCACTCGGTCTACCGATGACGACCTGGTGAAGACCGCGAAAAGCCGAAAAAGGAGCGAAGGACAGGTCGTCGTGGATATGCTCGGAGAATACCCTAGTCGAGCAGTGCACGTCTTCCGGCTAATATAATGATGATGATGATGATGATCCTATCTCAGTTTTCAACTTTTACCGTTACATCCTCGTAGAATATTGGTAAAAAAAAGGCAAAAGTATGCAAGCACCATGTAAGATGAGCGAAGATAAAAAATCGCCATGAAATTATCATAATGTACGCGTAAAGGCGTCTTTACATTATCTTGCTATCCCGGCCCGAGATAAGGTGGTGTTCATACTGTCGTCTTATATGCAACAAAAGTGATTTTGTACCCAATTACGTTTAGCTGAATAGAAGCGAAAAATATATAGGAATTAACTGTTACTTCTAATCAGTAAGCGCCGCACATCAAGCCGTTTAGGCTACAGAGCGTGCCAGAGAAATAAAAAAAAAAGTGAGCGAGACCTACAGTACTCGCATATGATGTGTAACAAATCACTGTCACACATTTCCGTCTCATTTCACGAAATCACTCCCACAAATTGCAGGAAAGCGAGAGCAAAGCTCATTCGTCAGATCGAATAGCGCGCGCTTTCGCGACTTCCTGTTACACATTTCCGTCCCATGTTACACATTTCCGTCCCATTTCACGAAATCACTCCCACAAATTGCAGGAAAGCGAGAGCAAAGATGTTACACATCAATAAACATACATACACTCGAAAATTGTGCAGTAGAGTAAAAATAACCTAAAAATTGTATAATTTCCTCGATATAGTAACACTTTAAATATTAACTTTTCGGCTAAAAAAATGTTTTGAGATTTTTTGAAGAATTAATTCACTTTTCCATATAGTTATCTGGTTTCTGTCTGGCTCAGAAGAAGATCATTTCACGAAATTCCAGCGCTTAATAAATGTCAATGCATAATATCATGTGTCCAAGTACGTAACATATATCTACAATATGAAAATATATAAAAAAACACAGTCGCATATGATGTGTAACATAAGGCGGCATGGTCATGTTTCCTTAGGCTTCGTGACTAAAAAAAATTGCACGGCCATATTTCCTTAGCCTTCGTGTCTGAAAAAAAAACGCCTGTCCTGTTACACACTTCCGTACCTTTTTACGAAATCACTCCTTTAGATTGCAGGAAACAGAGGAAAGATGTGACACATCAAAAAAACTTGTATTTACCTATTTACCAAATGTGTGCACTCACCTTAATACAAAAACCGGTCGCATTCCCATACTCTTAACCCAGGCTAGAGCTAAAAAAGTTGTCAGACATTAAGCTGAGCACACCTCATTACCGCTGAACCGAGCTGTACGTCAATGAAATTAATTGTTTCGCTCAATAGATGGCGCTAGTACAAACAGAGCCGCCTAACGATTCTTCCGTTTGAGTTGGGCAGCTAATTTTGAAAGTCAATACAGGATTAACGAGTCAATATTAAGTTTAAACGATAATGTAAAGAGCTGAGTAATGAAGAATATAGGTAATAGGGATGACGACAGCATCAGAAATAAATTATGAACTCTTGATCACTAAATTACCCTCTAACTAAAACATCGGTAAACCTTACTCGTTTTGTTTTCCATCAAGTCTTCGATTTTTAACTCACCAAAATCACAAAATGAGTACATATAAGACGCTGCTAAACTATGACGTCACGCCTAGGTATTTCAAACATTTTTAGAACAAAATGTCGTTTTTGACAGATGATATAAAGTAACTCAGATGACTCTAGCATTCGTCATCCCTATTGGGGAGTAGAAAATTTTGAAAATTAGGTACTAGTAGGTATTTAGTTATTAATTGCAAAAAGTAACCATCTTTTAATTTAAATCTTTACAGGACAAACCATATACTAAACTAAGCGTTTTAAGGGTTCCGCACCCAAAGGCTGCCAACGGGACCCTATTATTAAACTATCCGCTGTCCATCCGTCCGTCCATTCGTTCGTCTGTCTGTCAGCGGACTGTAAGGCAGAGACCTCATCAAGGCTAGTTATGGAGTGCAAAGACACAATTGCCAAGTCTGCCAGACTCAATAAACTGGCAGAGAGAATGGCGGTCACATTAGCATGGGTTCCAGGACATCAAGGAAATTTAGGCAATGAAAGAGCAGACATGCTAGCACGAGAGGGTACCAGCTCAAGATTTAGAGGACTGGAGCCTCGACTTCCAATATCAGCCAGTGTCACAAAGGGTGTGATCGCAGAGCTTATGAAGCGCGAAGCCCAGGAAGTATGGGTAGGAAATAATAGTTGCAGACAAGCGAAAATGTTTCTGAAGGGAAGGAATCGCAGGAGGAGCAGAACATTACTATCGCTAGGCCGGAAAAGCCTGGCAATGGTCATGGGCATAATAACAGGACATTGTAGACTAAAAACAGACATATGTCCCTAATAGATAGGACCATAGACCCCTCCTGCCCCAATTGCGGAGAACCGGAGACTAGCCAGCACTATTTAGCTAAGTGCGTACTCTACAGCAGGCTAAGGTGGGAGACTTTTGGCGCCGACAGGATCAGGGAAGAGGAACTATGCGACCTGGAAATCAGTCACATAGCGGAGTATTATGTAGAAGGAGCTCAAGGTTTGAGGGGGGGACGCCACCGGGGTCACAGTAACCATTGTACCACCATGGGAATAGGGTGTAATGAGTCCACCTAGTGACTTGAACACCCGCCTGGACCCCGCAGGCGTCCCACCCAATAATAACAATAATAATACTTACATTTAATTTTGCTCCTGCTTCCATGACACTGTAACACATCTATAGTAGGTATATTACTGCAGCAGCCTGCAAAAGAAGCATTGCTTGATGGATGAACGTGTAAAAGTGGACCGAAACGAAGCCGAGGCACACATACGTAAGTCCATCAATGCCTAGTTGTTGCGAAGGCATGTATAGTACTTTTCTTAAAAAACGCGCGGAAATTTAAACTTCAATAATTACTTTTTAAAATCAATGACGAATCACGAAACACAATACTTTTCACGTGCCAAAGTGTTCATTTGTTTTTTTTAATAAACAGCGTTCTATTTGCAAGTCAGTTCGAAATTTAAATAAAACCTTTGATAAGTTACCTCCTTGGTTACCATGTTTCGAAATAAAATATAGTTCATTTTTAAATTACACGACAGATATGAGTTTACATAGTAATTTATTTGGCCGCTAAATACGACATATATGGATTTTCTTACAAATTTTGACGGCCACTGCTCGCATGTATTTGGCCAGTACAGCGATTTCGATTTATCTCGAAGAAGGTTGTCAAAATAATGCTCAAATTTCGAAGCATTTTGAGAGAAAAAAAATTAAAACCGTAGTGGTTTAAAAAAAAAGGAAAGGTAATGAGATTAAATTATTATTGAAAATGAAATGACATTATATATAAATAATGTCAAAAAAAACATAACATAAAAAATCACAAAACCTCATTTACGTTGGCGGTATTTTTTTTTTTACAGAAGGTGTATTTCTATTGCTGCTATGACCACAAATAATAAAAATCAAATCAAAAATAAATAGGGAACCGTAAAAGTGATTATTTTATGTTTTAAATCTTGTACGATAGTACGGAACCCTTTTGCGCGGGAATCCACTCGCACTGAGTCGGTTTTTTTTTGCTTATTTAGTTTTCTTGAAACTTAAAAGATTTCAGTGTAAGTACCTCTATGGTCTATTTAAGAATAAATTTTACAGCCAGTCACCTTTTGTCATACAGAAAGAACCCCGTACCAAAAGTATGGAAAATGTGGTTTCAGTTAAATATTCTGAGATTTTGATATAATATAGATTTTAACGTCCTGAACAAAAGTCTCTATGGGGGCTACCACTGTTGCCGAGTCCCTTTCAGAGTTACGACTGATTTTGTATCAGAAAACAAATCATTAATTAGATGCAATTACCAACTATTTATTTAAACAATTGTCTGCAAAAGACACAAGATTATATATGTATAAGCGAGCATTTTCTCAAACAAGACTCGGTCGCTCATTTTGTATTAACTAATTACAATGTTATTACTTTCTATGCCAGAGATAAGAAACTTCGAGGAGGCACTTTGATTCTGGGGCTTAATAGCAGACAATATACGGAGATAGATTGCAGGAAGTTAGCTACCTCTGAAAGCTTTGAAATATGTGGTATTAAGGATCTTGATACTGATATACATATATTTTGCTGTTATCAAAATGGTAATAAATTTGATTCATTTATGGAGAAAATGGAATTACTACTTCAGAAATATTTTAACAAAAAAGTAGTAATAATGGGGGACTTCAATGTCAACCTATCGAATTTCGGACGCAAGAAAGACGATTTCCTAAACCTATTAAAATGCCATAACTTTCGGACACTGTTACAAGCTAGTACATTTATAAGAAATAACTCTGAATCTTGTATTGATAACATATTAACTAACATTCAGACGGATTCTGTTGTGAATGCCTCGGTTGATCATAATGGGCTTGCAGATGGACATGCTGCCATAATGGCAAGTTTGGTGGTAGGAAGCTCCAGTCGTAAAAGGTGGATCGAAGAAGTAGTCTTTATGGAGCGTAGAATTTTTAGTAGGACAAACAATCTTAATTTTAGAAAAACCGTTAAAGAAATCGATTGGAAAAGTCTAGGTATAAATGGATTTTTGGCAAAATTTAGATGTGCTTTTAACAAAAACTTTTTGAAAAGAAAGAAAAAGGTAAAATCAAAGAATATAGGGGAGGCCAAATGGATAACAAATGGAATTAAAGTGTCCAGTGCCATGAAACGCGTTTTATGTAATATGGATAGTTCAAATAATGATATCAGTATACTTACATATAAAAAGGCATATTTGAAAATTTATAGGATGATTCTTAGGGTAGCTAGGAGTATGGCGGTACAAGACACTATTAATAAGGAAAGGTATAAGGCTAAAGGGGTTTGGAAAGTCGTTAACAACAAGGACGGAAAAAACAGAAATGGTTGTAGTAGGGACATTGTGTTAAAGATAAACGGTAGTATTGTAAACGATCCTCTGGAAGTGGCTAAGGTATTTTCGAAACATTTTGACCGTAGTATTTTGCCTTCCTCTGGAAACTGTGCACTTGCTTTAAAGTATTTACGTGAACATACTGAGTGTATTAAGAGAGACATACATTTTGAATTCGTAACTGCTACAGAAATTTCACGTGTTGTAAGAAAAATGAAACTGAAAACTTCGAGTGGGTATTCGATGTGTTGGATGACAGTTTTGCCGTTTTTTTCAATCAATGTTTTGAGTACTGTATATTTCCAGATCAACTGAAAATAGCCAAAATATTGCCGGTTTTCAAGAAAAAAAGTAAGCTCGACCCTAGTAATTACAGGCCAATCTCCTTATTGCCAACAATGTCTAAGATCTTTGAAAAACTCATAAAATCTAGACTACTTGCTCATCTGACACTTAATCGCGTTTAAAATACTAGATAATTTGGCTACCAAAAGGGAATTGGAACTTCTGATGCTATTGATGCCTTAGTTAATGACGTAGTAATTAAACTAAATAATAAGCTTAAAGTTGCTGGGGTATTCTTGGACTTAAGTTCAGCTTTTGATATGGTTAATCATAGTATACTATTAAACAAGCTTGAACACTACGGTGTTAGGGGCAGGATCTTGAAGTTACTAGAATCATATCTCAAAAATAGAAAACAGTTTGTAGAGGTTAAATCAATTGATAATAATATTAAGGAAACAATTAAAACCTCTGAGCTAGTTAATATCACCAGAGGAGTACCGCAGGGTTCCATCTTGGGCCCTATTTTCTTTATAATATTTGTCAATGACTTGGCAAATTATGTCACTACTAAAGTTCCAAATGCCCAATTAGTGTTGTTCGCTGATGACTCAAATGCAATCCTGTCAGGAACTAGTATTAAGGAACTAAATGACAGTGTTAGTTCGACTCTAGCAGCTTTCCATAGATGGTTTGAAGCTAATGACCTAATGCTTAATCCACAAAAAACCAATGCAATTTTGTTTAAGTCAACTGCAAGGAGCCGAGATTCTCTTAGATTGATTTTAAATAATGAGTATATAGAGGTGCTGAATTCGGTAAAATTTTTGGGTATACAAATTGACTCATTACTAAATTGGAAACCAGAACTAAAAATACTCGAAAGTTCAATTAGCTCGGCTTGTTATGCTTTAAGAAGCCTAAGAGATGTGTTGACGTTGGAACAGTTGAAATCTGTTTACTTTGCCATAATCGAATCAAAGTTGCGTTATAGTATTAAGTATTGGGGAAGTAGCTATAAGTATAATTTGACAAAAGCTTTTACTTTCCAAAAGAGGGCTATACGAACAATAGCTAGAATTCCTCCGTGGGAATCCTGTAGGGACTATTTTAAAAAATACAAAATATTAACGGTTCCTGGTCTCTATATTCTTGTTCTTTTAGTGGATTTGGTAACACACAGATTAGTTTTTAAATCCGATGAGATGATGAATTTGCGTATGGGTACTAGGAGAAAGGACTTACACCACGTTATCGAGCCATGTTTAAATGTTGTGAACCATTGTCCACTGTATCAATCCTTGGCATTCTTTAATAGACTTCCGACAGAATTAAAGGTAGAAACTAGGGTTGACATTTTCAAGAAAAAATTAAAATTGGTTTTGTTGGATAAAAATTGTTATCCTTTTGATGACTTTTAAAATTGTGACATTGAAATTTTACATTAATTTACTTTATATTTGGCATTTTTGTTTTATATTTGACATTAAATTTGTTTTTATAAAATGTTAACATGAAATTGAATATTAAGTTTTAGATTTAAGTTTTTAAAATTGTTTCGCACACAGATTGTCTGTTCATGAAATAAAAAAATGATGATGACTCTTATTAATTAAATAAGATTTAACACTATTTTTCTTTCATTATAACCGTTATTAATAGTTTGTTTTGTCTGGTATTACTGTAAAAATATGCGTGCATTAAAATGCACAAAAATATGTTCCAATGATCTGTGTGTCGCTGTAATAAGAACTTCGTAAAATATTTATAAAACGATTTATTTTGCACTTGAGAAAGACGCTGGAGGTGTCATGTTACTGATATTACTGTCACTGTGACAAGGTGTAAATTGGTACTAGAGTCGATTTACTTGAGGGTACAAAATCAGTCGTAACTCTGAAAGGGACTCAGCAACAGTGGTAGCCCCCATAGAGACTTTTGTTCAGGACGTTAAAATCTATATTATATCAAAATCTCAGAATATTTAACTGAAACCACATTTTCCATACTTTTGGTACGGGGTTCAAAATTATAAAATAATTTGTAAGTTTAAGGTAGAACCGCACTACCGCGCGCGGCATGGTTACAGGGAAATTGGAAATACTGTTTTTTTTCGCGATAGCAACACTTCCTCTACGTACTGGACTGCGGGGTCGAGAAAATAAGGATTACGCTTACTAAGTAGCAAAGAAAAGAGTTGTATCAGACTTGATGAATAATTTGTTTAATTTCACATTCAAACCTTTATAAAAGATAAGGCCCACTCTGTATTGTATTATTTACTAGGGGGTCCGTGATGCGCAAGCCGCAAGTGGCTCACGAGGACCCAAAACCTTCATCAATCATGAATTGCTCCGTCTATTGGTGTAAACCGTATGAAAATTCGTTCGGCAGTTTTTTAGTTTATCGCTTTCAGACAGACGGAAGAGGCGGGGGGACTTCCCTATATACGAGCATTATAAAACAAAGCCCCCCGCCAAATCAGACTTTCTATCTGTCTGACTCCTTTAAAAAACTACCAATTTTCAATCAGTTTTCACCAATGTACAGGTTAATAGACGAGGAAGGTTAAGCCACTTGCGACTCAAGCACCGCGGACCCTCTGGTCGATTTAAGATTTGAGATAACTGCGGGACTTCTATTTATCATACTGAACAACTTTTGTTCTGTGAATTTGCTTAAATCGCAAAAATAAAATAACTCTTCATACAAATCGATCAGCTGATCGACCAATTTTGCGTTTATTTGTGTAAAGGGAGAGACCAATTTTTTTAGAGAATTGACTATGGGTTTCTTGAGGACCGTTGGACCCCCAGTCCAACATCAATTTTCTTACACCCTGTAGAAATGATAAAGATTTTAAGATAGTTGATACTTTTAATTGTAGGTTCTTGGTGGAACATTATATCACTCATTTTGGTATATATTTACACTTAAATTTAAACCGGTCGCTGATAAATTATAACGTGTAGTTTTATTCAATTTCTGTGGAATTTGTGTAAATACATATATACCAAAATGAGTGATATAATTGTCAGCGACAGGTTTCGAATACCATCTTTAGGCAGAAGATTGCATGAAAGTTGCCTGAAGATGGTGTTCGAAACCGGTCGCTGACAAATTATAACGTGTAGTTTTATTAAATTTCTGTGGAATTAGTCTAAATATATACCAAAATGAAAGTATTTTAAAGTTAACAATACTATCAAAACATCTGGTCAACAAGGTGTGGCGCATTACACCACAGTGAACTGAATACTGGCGGAACTAGATTTCACTGTTTGTTTTACTAAAGCAGGCGCAGGCGAAGCCAGTCACCCGACTTTTTGATCGATATAGAGCCAAATATACTATACAGCGTGAAAAAAAACTGAGCACTAATATTTAAAGGTGGGCATCTACTAATCAAAATAAACAACTTTTGTTCTACGGACTTTGCTGAAATCGCAAAAAAAAATATTTTTATGTTAGTTCTTTACCTATGAAAAAAGTTAAAACATGAAAATTAATATTAAGAACAATAGTTATGAAAACAAAGTTTATTCTCAAAATAGCATTAGACTATTGGAAATTAAATGTTGGTTAACATATACCTATTATTTAGATATTTTTAGAGCACGGTGGCTTTAACCCCATGAAGTCGGGGTTTTTCACCTAAAAAAAATCGCCTTTATTGATGCAAACAATACATATTTTTAATTTTAAAGCTCTGGAGTTATAGCAGCAGTTCCTTCGTTACTAATGTCATATTTGGAAATACCCCGCATAAGATTTCGTCACTTTCAGGAAAATTCAAAAAAATTAACTAGTCTAAAAAATTGCCCCGTCTGACCGCAAAGAAAACGCCTTTGTTCCATTTAATGGTACATAGCTCAGGGGATTCTAAATAAAAGACATGCTACTGTTCTACTAATAACATGCCACTAATAAAAAAGGCTATAAGTGCTGTCACCAGGTCAATAATAAAAAACGATAACTTTTCTATTTTCATTAATACTTAATTGGCAATATTGAACTTCAAAAACTTATTCGGCAATTTCCTATTACAAATCTATCATCTGGTTGATCAATTTATCATGGAGAGGCCAGTTTTTTTAGAATTGACATTTTGTTCCTTGTGGAAAGTTGTTCAGCTTGATGAGTAGATGACTACCTTAGAGGATTAGTGCTCAGTTTTTTACACGCTCTATACAGGGTGTAAAAAAAATCGTGTAGGACAAGTAAACTGGGGGTTTCACTCATCATACTGAAAATCTTTCCCCAAGGAACCCATAGTCAAATTTTAAAAAAAAACCTAACGACTCCGGGAGAGCCGACAGAAGTAAAAACTATTTACAGTTTTATAAGTTTTGACCCTCCGAGTGTTCCTGGCGAACGACTAGGTTGACAAAGTTTTAACCCTGCGAGTTTTCCTGGTACGGTGTACGTTACGTTACATGGTTACAGTATCGCGAGTTTTGATGGCTTTTCCTATCTCAAACATGCCCAACGCGCCTAAAGATGTTTTCACTTCAAAAATTTACCCTTCATATAAAAATGCACAAAATTCGTTTTCACCTTGATCTATTTGATGAAAAGTCAAAAAAATTGCGATATTATCAGACAGCCCCAGTTAACGGGACGTACACCAATTTTATTTTAATACGCACCCTTTTGAAATACCTGAAAATAATTTAAGTACTATTCCGCTCTTGAAATTGAGCAACTTTCCCCAAGGCACTTATACTTATTCGCAAATTGGTCAAGTGTGAGTCGTACTCGCGATAAGAAATCTGAACTAAATAAAAAACCAGCATTTTTCTGTCGCTCGCATTGATTTTTCGTTTGAAATTTACAGTTTGTATCATTCATACTTACCGATTGCTTTAACGGTGAAGGAAAACATCGTGAGGAAACCTACACACGCCTGCGAAGAAACTCGCAGGCTGTGTGTGAAGTCGACCAACCCGCACTAGGCCCGCGTGGTCGACTAAGGCCTAATCGCCCTGATTCAGGGTAGGCTCGAGCCCCTCGGTGGGGACGTATATGAGCTGTAATGATGATCATTCATTATTATACGTCTTGAGTGCAGAGGTGTGGTGATACGCAACCCTGGGTGTCAGACTCGCACTTGGCCGGTTTTTTATGACAGCCTTATAAGTCATCATTACAGCTCATATACGTCCCCACCGAGGGGCTCGAGCCTACCCTGAATCAGGGCGATTAGGCCTTAGTCGACCACGCGGGCCCAGTGCGGGTTGGTCGACTTCACACACAACCTTCGAGTTTCTTCGCAGGCGTGTGCAGGTTTCCTCACGATGTTTTCCTTCACCGTTAAAGCAATCGGTAAGTATGTACGTAAGTTTTTGAAAAACTCATTGGTACATTGGCCGTCCAGATTTGAACCCGGTACCTATGGTTAGATGGACCGAGTCGTTACCGGTTGAGCCACCGACGCTTTTCGTTTTGACGCCTTATAAGTAAACTTTGGTAAAGTTAAGTTAAAAAATCCAGCATTTTTCTGTCGCTCGCATTGATCTCTTGTTTGAAATTTACATTATTATTATTATACGTCTTGAGTGCAGAGGTGTAGTGATACGCAACCCTCAGTGCGCGAGTCCGACTCACACTTGGCCGGTTTTATGTGACACCCTATAAAGTAAACTTTACCACACTTTATCTGCAATCCAGCACTTACCTAACAATTGGATTGCCACGAAACCTTTTCGCTCAAACAATTCCTTATTAGTCAGATCCATTGTTCTTGTAATTTTGATTACATATATATATACTTACTTACATATACTTATCTATAGTTAGCTGCATTCTGTTCACTTCGTGAGTCAATATAAATGCAGGTCGTACTTGCAATTTCACAGTGTCTTGTTACCTACTTATAGCTCATACCTACAAGATTTTTTTTATGGCTGTTACCATCGTGGTGAAAGGATGGCCAAAGGAAGACTGCGGCCAGGATCGCTGACCATTGGTCCACCGGGTCAGGAGCGTGACCACGTGGTCAAGGCCAAGACTCGGTTTGTCATTATGTAAAGTCATAATGATGATATATCCGACCGATTTCGGTCATGGCGACCACTTCGACTCCTAGTCGGTTTGCCGCGCGTGCGCTCGACGAAGATGGCTTATGTAGCCAATCTTCGCAGCGAAACTCCTCGCGCACTGAGGGCATTTAGGTATGCCACCCTCGTAATTGTATGAAATGGTCGTAGGTGGTCGGGCCTTTAACTGGTCGCGTTTAGTATCAAGGTCAGCTTTACGCTGATCCTCGAGCTCGCGCACTTGCCTATTCACAATCCTGCGCCATTCTGGCCGTTCTGCTGCCAAACTCTCCCATTGAGAGGGTCCTATGTTGCATCCTTTTAAATGTCGCTTCTGAACATCTTTGTACCGGAGTAGCTGTCTGCCATGTTTCCGCTTACCCTCCTCCAGTTCAGAATAAAAGATGCGTGTCGCCACTCTCTCCTCCTTCATGCGTGATACGTGACCGCACCACCGAAGCTGCCGACGCATTAAATAGGTTTCAATGCCACTGACATTGGCTCGTCGCAGAACTTCGGTATTACGCACCCGATCGGACCATCTTAATGGAGCGGAGGAATTACAGTTGGAAACAAAGATTGCGTATTTGGCGGCGTTAAAGTCATACTCGTGTTGTAATACCCCTCAATAGGCAACAGTTTTCTTTAGCCACTTGTCTGTTGCACTCCGGGACCCGGACAAAAAAACAAAATCCCTGTCTGTTGCTGTCCGGGACCCGGCAGACAAAGTCCGTGTCTGTTACCGTCCGGGACCTGGCAGACTTTAACAAATAGAGAAACACGCCAAAGATTGTTGTCTACATTGACATGTATGGGAGTGCCACACTATTTTATTTTTAATTTCGGTATGGTGTTTATTTTTAATTTTGACCGACGACCTGGTGTAGATCGCGGTAAGCCGATGGATGCGGGCAGCATAGGAACAGTCGTCGTGGAAATCCTTGGGGGAGGCCTTTGTCCAGCAGTGGACGATTTCCGGCTGATATGATGATGGCGTAACGGTAAGGGTCGTTACCTCCTGTTCGGTTGGTCGTGGTTCGAATCCTACCACATACCAATGTGTTTTTTAATTTCGATTTCTGTACGTTTACATAATATATTCGACGCTCTTACGGTGAAGGAAAACATCGTGAGGAAACCTGCATACGCCTGCGAAGAAACTCGAAGGTTGTGTGTTAAATCGAATAACCCGCACTGGACCTGTGTGGTCGACTAAGGCCCAATCGCAATAATTCAGGGTAGGCTCGAGCCCCTCGGTGGGGACGCATATGAGCTGATATTAGTGGCGTTTATAAAGCAGTTAAGTATGTCAATGTGAACTCGTTTGAAAGTTTATAATTTGAATTTTACGATTTGAGAGTAGATAAAATTAATTGTTAAAATTATATGTTTTATTTAATATTCAGTGTTTATATGTATGTTTGTTCAGTTCAAATCTTGCGATCGATTTTAGAGTGACTTCCAGGTATCCGATTGAGCTGAAATTAGGAATGAAGCCGTATTCAATAGATTCTTGGCATTAGATCCTTTTGGTATTTTGAAATCACGGTCTTTTTTAAATTTGATACCGTGTATTTGTTAAATTCATTGAGAATTTAGCTTTTTTAACAATAAAAGTCTTTTTAAATAAAAACTTGTACCAAAAAACTTTTAGGTCTTTCGATTTTATTTTTTTTACAGTTTTGAGCTTCTTAGAGGGCATACTTTACATAAAGATATATAAAATGAGTATGTAGGTAGGTATGTTATTTTTTTTTTCCGCATTACTAGATAATCCACTTCCATATTTGGAACTATGTCATAATATTATACCATCAGACCTGTTCAGGTGGTCCTTACCATAACCAATCAACATAAAAAGAACCGACTCCGTGGGGTCATCTCGTAAAACTCGGATTGGTTGGTGGTAGGGCATTTTCTAAGTCGCATACAGGCTAAGCAAAAAAAAATAGACATACACATATTATATTAAGCGTCGGTGGCTCAACCGGTAACGACTCGGTCCATCTAACCAGAGGTACCGGGTTCAAATCTGGACGGCCAATGTACCAATGAGTTTTTCAAAAACTTACGTACATACTTACCGATTGCTTTAACGGTGAAGGAAAACATCCTGAGGAAACCTGCACACGCCTGCGAAGAAACTCGAAGGTTGTGGTGTGAAGTCGACCAACCCGCACTGGGCCCGCGTGGTCGACTAAGGCCTAATCGCCCTGATTCAGGGTAGGCTCGAGCCCCATCGGTGGGGACGTATATGAGCTGATATAATAATACACATATTATACACCCTAAAAACATAACGCTCCATTTTGTGCAGTAGGGTAAAAATAACAACTGTTCAATAGCTCCAATCATTTGTGAGTAAATCGCAAGTTTCAATTTCATTTGTAGGAGAACCATACAAACACGATATTCCCAGACCAATGGATATTAGTTTACGTATTTGTAGGAGAACCATACAAACACGATATTCCCAGACCAATGGATATTACTCTATGTATTTGTAGGAGAACCATACAAACGCGATATTCCCAGACCAATGGATATTACTCTATGTATTTGTACGAGAACCATACAAACACGATATTCCCAGACCAATGGATATTACTCTACGTATTTGTAGGAGAACCATACAAACACGATATTCCCAGACCAATGGATAATTACTCTATGTATTTGTAGGAGAACCATACAAACACGATATTCCCAGACCAATGGATATTACTCTACGTATTTGTAGGAGAACCATACAAACACGATATTCCCAGACCAATGGATATTACTCTATGTATTTGTAGGAGAACCATACAAACACGATATTCCCAGACCAATGGATATTACTCTACGTATTTGTAGGAGAACCATACAAACACGATATTCCCAGACCAATGGATATTACTCTATGTATTTGTAGGAGAACCATACAAACACGATATTCCCAGACCAATGGATATTACTCTACGTATTTGTAGGAGAACCATACAAACACGATATTCCCAGACCAATGGATATTACTCTATGTATTTGTAGGAGAACCATACAAACACGATATTCCCAGACCAATGGATATTACTCTACGTATTTGTAGGAGAACCATACAAACACGATATTCCCAGACCAACGGATATTACTCTACGTATTTGTAGGAGAACCAAACAAACACGATATTCCCAGACCAATGGATATTACTCTACGTATTTGTAGGAGAACCATACAAACACGATATTCCCAGACCAATGGATATTACTCTACGTATTTGTAGGAGAACCATACAAACACGATATTCCCAGACCAATGGATATTACTCTATGTATTTGTAGGAGAACCAAACAAACACGATATTCCCAGACCAACGGATATTACTCTACGTATTTGTAGGAGAACCATACAAACACGATATTCCCAGACCAATGGATATTACTCTACGTATTTGTAGGAGAACCATACAAACACGATATTCCCAGACCAACGGATATTACTCTACGTATTTGTAGGAGAACCATACAAACACGATATTCCCAGACCAACGGATATTACTCTACGTATTTGTAGGAGAACCATACAAACACGATATTCCCAGACCAATGGATATTACTCTACGTATTTGTAGGAGAACCAAACAAACACGATATTCCCAGACCAACGGATATTACTCTACGTATTTGTAGGAGAACCATACAAACACGATATTCCCAGACCAATGGATATTACTCTACGTATTTGTAGGAGAACCATACAAACACGATATTCCCAGACCAACGGATATTACTCTACGTATTTGTAGGAGAACCATACAAACACGATATTCCCAGACCAATGGATATTACTCTACGTATTTGTAGGAGAACCATACAAACACGATATTCCCAGACCAACGGATATTACTCTACGTATTTGTAGGAGAACCATACAAACACGATATTCCCAGACCAATGGATATTACTCTATGTAACAAACAAATATACAACTACGACGTGCAAAGTTTCAAAGTGTATCTATATAATAAAACTGTAGCGAGGCCATGTCTGTACATAAAATATTTTTTGGAAATTATTAATTATGGTGGACATTACGATATAGAGGCCAAAACAACAACTTTTGCGGTTTTTGTCTGTCTGTCTGTATGTTCGCGCATCACGCAAAAACTAAAAGGCCGATTTTGATGAAATTTTGTATGGTGGTTCCTTATAGCCTGGGCTAACATAGAGGATACTTTTTATCCCGGAAAATCTAAGAGTTCCCGCAGGAAAATATCAAAATCCGTAGGTTCACATCAGTAGGTCGCGGGTTCGATTCCCGGCGGGGTCTCACTTTGTGAGACTCGATTTTGTTGGTGGAAGGATATTTTTAAGTCCGCCTGGCTAGCTTGATAGCTAGCCGAAACCGTTTGGTTTGACATGTTTGGCGGCAAGACTTAGATAAGATGGTGGTCCATCTTATCTAAGTCTTGCCACCAAACATCCATGTTAACAGCATTGTTGTGTTCCAGCTTGAAGATAAGATAGCCAGTTCCCCATTGCCTTGGAGAATCTTGGTAAGCCCGGTTCCATCTTCGGCATCATCGTCACTAACCATCAGGTGAGATGATGTCAAGGTGTTATCAATTGATTTTTTTTGAATATTCGGGGCACTTTCGAGGCATTCGAGTGAAAACTTGCCCTCATCATCATCATCATATTAGCCGAAAAACGTCCACTGCTGAACAAAGGCCTCCTCCAAGGATTTCCACGACGACGACCGGTCCTGCTCTGCCCGCATCCATCGGATTCCCGCGATCTTCACCAGATCGTCGGTCCACCGCGTGGGTCCACTACCTATGCTACATTTTCCGGTGCACGGTTGCCACTCAAGAACTTTACTTGAAGTTGCCCTCACCAATTTCTTATTACAAAATCATAATATCTCATGATTTCTAGATCAAATGCCTGTGTCAAAACTAAATTTGTTGTTCTCTAGAACAAGTTGCATAACATAACAAATGATAGGCAGTTTACACTGAGCTAGCTAACTTTCTAATGGCTGACCAGGTCCGGACTCAGTGGGGGCCGCCGCCCGTGATGGGCCCCTAGGGGCTAATGCTGGAGCTTTGCTAGTCAGTGATACCAACTTTTGCTGGGAATTGTATTATCCGTCAGATATTGTATAGAGAGAGGAACTAGGCCACACAAAATATATAGCTTCGTAAACTATGTATAGGAATAGGCCGAAAGGCAGAGATTTGTTACCATAGATCACAATTTTATAGACAGTTCGCTTCCGTTGACCGAATGCTACTAAGAAAAGAGATGCCAATTGGCATCTTTTTATTTGTTTCACTTTTTGGACTGATGGGTTATGCACTAACAAACATTTGAAAATCGAACCCATTTACACACACAATTTTATAGACAGTTCGCTTCCGTTGACCGAATGCTACTAAGAAATGAGATGCCAATTGGCATCTTTTTATTTGCTTCACTTTTTGTACTTATGTAACCTATCTACATCCCCTTAGATGGGGTAACTTTTAATTAGTTCTTGATAGCAAAGGATATGAATGTACTGATGATTACAAGCAACTTTCCCACAGAAACTATTAGTCAAATATAAAAAAATTGGTCCTTTGTACATTTTTGCCGATTTGATAACTTGTTATGTATCGAAGACCAATTTTTTTTTTCCGATTTGACATATAGTTTTTTTGGGAAGGTTTCTTGTAATCACGAGTACATCCATATCCTTTGATTGATTGTTAACACTTTATTGCACAACATAAGAGAAAAAAAAAAGATACAATGATTAGGGAATTTGTACATATAGGCGGTCTTATCGCTAACAAGCGATCTCTTCCAGACCTACCTTTGCTATCAAGAACTAATTAAAAGTCACCCTATACTCGTATATAGCATATCTCTAGCGATAGGTAGTTACGTTTATACAGGCTGTATAAAGTGGCTTGGAGTGGAGTTTTTAAAAGTTTTTATTTAATTTGCAATGTTTGTTTAAGAAAAATATTGCAAACGATTTTAGAGCTACTTTCAGGGGTCCAATTGAGCTGAAATTTGACACGAATCTGTGTTCCCGGTGAGAGTAGATCTTTTTGGTATTTTGGAGTTGATATGATGATGAATTTTGGAAATGGAGTTAAGGTCCGAGGATCGTCTTTTATTTTTGTTAAAATCGTAGAAAATAATGTGCACGCCTTTTAAAAAAATGAAAACGTGTCATTATATTTACGTTTGGCACCGTGAGCATTTGGCTTTTTAGCATAAAAACTATTTTCAACCGACTTCCAAAGTGGGAAAGGTTCTAAATTCGACTGTTTTTTTTTTTTATATGGGTTAGAACTTTTGACTGGGTAAACCGATTTTGATGATTCTTTTTTTATTTGAAAGCTAGTGCTTCTCGTATGATCCCATAAAAAAATATTAAAATAGGGAAAAGTAATTCTTTACTAGAAAATTATCAAAAATCAAAAATAATAATGCAAAATTGTACTTTTTTAACTTTTTTAACGTGTTTAGCGTTTTCAAATAAAAGCTTGGAACTAAATGTTTTAGGTTTTTCTTCAAAACTTACGAATGTTTAGGCTAGAAGGTAAGTACAATCACAAGGATAAATTTTTCAAAGATAACCTCTTCCAAATTCACTAAAATTTGTAATTTTTACTTTTCTATACCAGGCAACGGGATTTTATTACCAGTCCTACGCAGTCCGTCTGTTTGTCTGTCCAATTTTTAAAAGGCTGTGTCTTTGGAATTGTAATAGAAAGCCGTCTGCAATTTTCACAGAATATGTGTTATTATGAGGGATTTCATCATATCAGGTCCCAACCGAGGAGCTTGAGCCTACCCTGAATTAGGGCGATTAGGCCTTAGTCTACCACGCGGGCCCAGTGCGAGTTGGAAGGCTTCACACACAACCTTCGAACTTCTTCGCAGGCATGTGCAGATTCCTCACGGTATTTTTCCTTTAATTTAAGAGCGTCGGATAAACGTATATTATGAAATCGAAATTCTAAAACACATTGGTACGTGGCAGGATTCGAATCACGACCTCTCGTGTTTTTATGTTGCCATAGAAGGATGGCACAGATTGTATAAAATTTGTAGAACCTATGTTTATAAGAACTAAGAAGGTACTCGTAAATATAGCAATTGTGACGAAGTAATTTTTTTTGGTTATTTTAACGTTCAACCTGTTTTATATCATCTTTTTGTCTATTTTTACTTTTTGTTATTATGATTGTTTTTGAAATTGTCATTCTATATTCCTTCCCATTATAAATACTTTTTTTTCTCCTTTGTTTACTTTTATCATGAGCGTGCTATTTTATTTATTCTATTCATAGATGGGTTATGCACTAACAAACAACATTTGAAAGTCGAACCCATTTACACACACACATTATATTTATTTCCCTTCCGTTGACCGAATGTTACTAAGAAAAGAGATGCCAATTGGCATCTCTTTATTTGCTTCACTTTTAGGACGCATGTAATCTATTTACCTCCCCTTTTAAACAGCATATCTCTGTTCTATTCGCCATTTTTATTTGTTTTTACTTCATTTAACCAAAGTGGCTAAATCATATTTAAATTCAATTCGTTGGACCCTGCACTTCCCTCAATCCATCTCGTGTGAGCGACGGCGGGTATTTTTACCCTGTACTGCATATGTCCTAAGTAATTTTTAATAGCTTTTCAAAAAACCATGTTTTGCATATTTTTTTTTTTTAAATATCCCTAAGCAATGTTGAGCAGTGTATATATGGTATTATAAGGGATTCAATAACAAATAATAAAAAATAATCAATTATCGCCCTGATTCAGGGTAGGCTCGAGCCCCTCGGTGGGGACATATATGAGCTGTAATGATGAATCAATTATAAAAAGTGTTTTTTTAAAGGTTTTTTTTTATTTTGCTCTATTGTTAAAAGGTAACACAGACAAGTGTGAAACTTGGTGTAATTATTGCTAATCCGTAACTAAAACAAACAATGAAAACCGACTAAGAGTGTTTCGTACTCGCTTTAAGGATTCCGAAATTATTTAAAAAAAAACATTTTTATGTCGCTTGCGTTGATATCTATTGTTTGAAATAAATAGGTATCATTATTGTAATTGTGTGGAGAGGTGTGATGGTTGGGAACTCTTTTAATGCGCGAGTCCGACTCACACTTGGCCATATTTTTGTATGTTCTGTTTTTATTAACTACTAGCTGTTTCCCGCGGTTTCACCCGCGTGGACAACGTTTCTATGACTTTTCGAGGGTGCGCAGTGCGCGAGCCGCAAGCGGCTCGCGAGCGTGGTAAACAGTAGCCTATGTCTGAATAATCTGTCTACCTACCAAATTTCAGCCAAATCCGTTCAGTAGTTTTTGCGGGAAAGCGTAACAGACAGACAGAGTTACTTTCACATTTATAATATTATTAAGTAGGGATTAGTAGGGATCCTTTAACACGAAGATCGGACACTTCTTTAGCAAGAAAGTGAGTTAATCCGGGTCAGGTAAATTCAGAGGATCAGGTAAAATATCTGTCGCAAACATAGTTTGCGAGATTATTAACTACTAGCTTTTGCCTGCGGCTTCGCCCGCGTGGACATCGGTTTATGACTGTCTTAGAGGGTGTGCAGGCTCGCAAGCGTTGACATGAATTTTCTCCAGATCCCTCGGGAACTATGTCAGGATATACTTATTAGTAAATCATGTCATTTCCCATCACCTCAACTATTTCTATGCAAAAAATCACACAATCCTTGTTCCATTGTGATGTTAAAGAAATTAACCAAAAAAGAGTATATTTTCAGTTCCCTCAGGAACTGCATCGGGCTATGCTATTTTCACGGGATAAAAAGTAGACTTTGTCCTTCCTCATGACACTTATTTCATTTATTCTATTATTTCATTAAGATTAGTCAAGAAGTTGAAGCGTGAAAAGGTAACAAACACATTTTCACATTTATAATATTAGTAAGGATGCTTTTTGCCAATAGTTGGGTAAAGATAACTAAAAAGCTAACAAGTCTTGTTCCCTGTCAATCAAGTATGTACCTATATAAAAGGACTATTTATAATTATCATGGCATTTTTGCCCGTCACTGGCCACCGATCTTAATCTCTTTGTTTACTGAGCACATACGAGTTTTACAGACTTATCTGATGCAAGCACTATTTTTCTTTCTTTTTTTTGTAGTCTATAGGGTCTTGTAACTTTTTTACCTTCGAGCGACGAAGAAGGAAATAGAAGGTTGTGTGATCGTCCGAAAAACCGACTACGTTAGGGTTGCCACTGATAATGCATAAAGTTAGGGTTGCCATCCCCAAATTCGGAATACCAGGTCATTTCTGTATAAAAACAGGATGCAATAGTTAATAGCAACTACGCAATGAATATAGGATTAATGAAACTTAACTAATAGCAAAAATTAAGCTGCAGCCCCTTTATAAGCTAGGTACTGTTTTCTCAACTATCGAATATTTCTTGAAAGTGTCTAAGGCTTTAGAAGTCCCTGCTTAAGACTATAATCTTGTGTTTGGCCTTTTTTTGATGCTCTTCAATGTCTATTGAACCTCTACTGGGTTTAGATATACTCGATTCTCAAATAGGACAATTCAATCAAAACACTACTTAAAAACTATCCAGGACACCCCAAAAGCAGGACACGTCGGACACACCCAAAAGCAGGACACGTCCTGGGAAAACAGGACGCTTGGCAACCCTACACCAAGTTAGTATAATAGGTACTTAAAGACACCAAAAAATGTGGTCAGTAAATTATTGTGTGTGTATGTATGTGGGTCCGCATCCCTGATTTTCGGGGAAACTGTTGGACCAATTTGGATAAAATTTGGTACATATTTTTATTATTCTACTTCAATAGGATGCAGCCTTCCTAAGTACTTTCGCCGCTTCCACTTTGGACGCGCAACACATGTTTCCGGGGTGGCTGCAGAGTTTGCGGCCATTAGAAAGGAGGAGAAGTATAGCGCGCTTCGAGAGAGATACATATTTACTCCATTTGTGGTGGAGACAGCGGGGAGCTGGAGTGAGGAGTCATGTCGATTTGTGACGGAGATAGGGTTTTGACTCCCGCTACGGATCGTTCCTGGTGCAGAGGCTGTCCAAAGACATTCAGCGCGGAAGTGCATCTAGTTTTAAGGACACATTTGCACCGGGAATGACGAGGGATGGGTTATATATTTTATGTCGCCGGTATATGGTCCAAACCGTGATATTACAATTTCACTACACTTTTAGTGAGATTATAATATCACGGTAATTTGTCAATCGGCTTCCAATTTCACGGCCTATTCTAGTATCTCTGAATGAAACCGATGATTTCTTCTTCTGCGAAGCATTCTGCTACCCATGGAGGAGGCTCTTTGACTGTATAATCAATCAAACCTGACCGAACCTAACATGCATCGCTCGCTCATTTATTTAGTGTTATTGTAATGTCACTAACTTACTAGTGAGATTACAATGACACTAGTAAAATTGTAAACAGTATGTTACGGTTCACAATCTTTCGACAGTTCACAATCTCGCGAAATAGATCCCTTTAGATTATAATCTAACGGTATTTACAATTTTACGGTGACATATATTATAATGTATTGATATTTAGCTTATTTATAATATTATAGTATTTACCGTTTCTTATTATGTAATTATTTAATCATTTTCTACTGTAAATTAAGTAGGTTTACTAATATGGTCATCGATTTGTTTAGCTAGTATTTTTTATGGAGGTCCCATTTAAAAAAAGTAAAAACGATTTTATTTCTCAGAAATGGCGCTAAGGATTTTTTCCAAATTTTTGTCATCGACAACACTAATCAACTCCATGCGGCAAAAGTCATGCTAAGTACCTACATAGCTTGGAAAAAAGGCATTGTAGCATCGAAATGCAGAACTCATTTAGTTTTTTCTTTCTCAAAGGAAAGTTTAGCGTTCACAAAAACTAATAATTAAAGGATAGTATTTGATTAAACCAGTGACTGTAAATTCATAAACATGGGTCATTGAAATAAACTCAAGTCCAGTTGAGAATCCTTTTGTCTTAATTAATAATTACAGCGCTCGGTGAGCGAGCGTCGGACGCTGAGCGTTCAGTAGCTTAACGGTTAGGTCAGCTGCTACCTCCTACCCCGGAGGTCTGGGTTCGAATCCTGCCACGTACATGTGTTTTCGAATTTCGATGTCATATTAAGTACGGTTATCCGACGCTCACGGTGAAGAAAAACATCGTGACAAAACCTGCACACGCCTGCGAAGAAACTTGAATGATCTCGACCAATGCCCAATCGCTCTGATTCAGGATAGGCTCAAGCTCTTCCGTGAGGACGTATATATGCGATGATATGATGAATATTGTAGTCGCTCACTCAGTACTTCTGTTGCCTGATTTATAATGCCCCCTAATCTATATATACATATAAAAAAGAAAGTCGTGTTAGTTACACAATTTATAACTCAAGAATGGCTGGACCGATTCCGCTAATTATTTTTTGTTGAGTTCGTTATTGTCAGAAGGTTTTAGGGTAGGGTAGGGTAGTGTAGTGTAGGGTATGGTAGGGTAGTGTATGGTAGGGTAGGTTAGTGTAGTGTAATGTAGGGTAGGTTAGTGTAGTGTAATGTAGGGTAGGGTAGTGTAGTGTTAGGTGGAACAAAAAATCAAAATCAATTTTTTTATGAAAAAAAAAAGTTGAATTCATAATTCGACGGACTTGTTTGACAGCTCGAAATACACAAATATTGCCACAGTATAGACAGTGCTTTTCGTACCGATATTCAAAAGATGACCTATTACTACTGGGCTTTGGATAAAAATACTAAAATTTAACTGTTAGCCTGGCTATAGTATTAAATTTTAATAAATAGGCTAAATATAATTCATGTTTCAAAATTTACTACGAAAAAGGTTTATAATTATATCAAAATTAGAGGAAGTAGTGACAGACACAGCTCAAAAATAGTTACTTACTGAAATACCCAATCGCTATTAAATGACTCGGTGGCTCAGTGGTTAGTGCCCTTGACTACTGATCCGAGGGTTTGTGGGTTCGATCCCCACCCAGGGCAAGCATTTGTGTGATGAGCAGATTTGTTTGCGCTGTGTCTGGGTGTTAAATATCTATATATGTATGTATTTAAACGTATATAAGTATGTATATCAGTCTCTGGTAACCCATAACACAGGGAATCCTACTTTGGCGCCAGATGACCATGTGTGATTTGTCCCTGAATATTTATTATTATTATTAATTTAATGCGTACCTGGTAACACATTATCTGGCAAACTAGTTTGCCTAATTATCTGAATGCGCCAAAAAAGGGTTATTTTTTAAGAGTGTATCTATATTTCTTTGGCACACTCAGTTATGCGGCTTGATGGATTTTGCAGTGTGAGGTTTCTTTTTTTTTTTTTCTTTTTTTTATGCACAATTGGTAAACCCTTGACAACATCTCACCTGGTGGTAAGTGACGATGTTGCCGAAGATGGAAGCGGGCTTACCAAGATTCCCCAACGCAATGGAGAACTGGCTATCTTATCTTCAAGCCGGAACACATCAATGTTGCTAACACTGATATTTGGCGGCAAGACTTAGATAAGATGGTGGTAGCTAGCCAGGCGGGCTTAGAAAATGCCCTACCACCAACCAAACCGAGTCTTACAATTGACCCCGCCGGGAATCGAACCCGCGACCTCCTGTGTAAAGCCAGTGAACTTTGCCTCTGAGCTACGGAGGCGGTTTCGTTAGATTCGTCTTGATCCCAGGATAAATTTTTAATCGAATGGCAAAAAAGAGGGGTTAAGTTTATATGCAGTCAGTTTTTTAAATTTTTATTTAATCCGTTTAGTTATTAAGTATTTCTCCTTAGGGTAAGGCATAAACAAAACACGTCAGTTCTCTCCAACATTTATTGGTCGAAAAATAAATTAAAAAACTTTGGATTTCAACAAAGGCCCAAAATCGTACAAATAAATACCTACAGGGTCTACTCTTATGGATAATAACATATTTACAAGAATCTTATTACAATGCTTAGAAGGTACATTTTATTTTCAAAACCCCCCCTCTAAGTAGGTATGTGTTTTTTTTTCTATTTTTACATAATCACTCTTACCAATTTTTCAATAACAATTTTCACTTTTCAATAACTTAGATATTGTACAGCTACTTACGCCAAAAGATAGAGACACTTTTTAAGATAACTACTTATTACAATTTAAGTTATGGCAACGTTTGGTAGGTTTCATTTTAATAATTGTTTGTAGCAGGCTTCAATTTAAAAAAAAAGTGTTTTGTAGGAATTTTCAATTGAAATATACTTTTTTCTGGTATTGTTCAAAGTTCAGAATTCCCATCTTTTGAGCTACTTACTATATTAATTATAATACATATAATAACTAATAAACATATTCACAAAATATTATTTTTCAATTATTGGCGGTGCACTGAATTGTTTTTCGTGTACTTATTCAATATCTAAATCAAATACGATAAGTACTTATTTTTATAAAAACAAAAAAAAACATTTTTAAGTACTTATTACTTAAGTACGTACAGTAAAGAAATATTTCACTGAACGATATTAAGGAAATCATCGTAATTATTATGATTAGATAATCATCATCAATGATTTCAGTTAAATATTATCCTTAAAAAACTGTTATGTGGTTTGTTTATCTCTAACGAACAGTTTATAAAGTGCCTCTGTCTGTTCCACAATTATTAAAAAAGTGTCTCTATCTATTCCACAGTTGTGAAGAAAGTGTCTCTATCTGTTCCACAATAAAACATGTTCATTCATAACCATGATTTGCACGAAGGAAAAAAAAATTTTGCTTCGCCCTATCTATAAGGCGCCGCAAACATTTTTTTTTCCTTCATATTGATTCCGATCATGGGTCCCATAAACAATAAAAATTACTATTATATCATTATTATTATGGCCGCTTTCTCGTATTTTACAGCAAAATATAAACATTAATTGCAAAAAATATATAATTATCGTCGCATCATAAACTAGTTACTGTTGACATCAATCGGTACCTACAGCCTATTTTATTTTATGGTTATGTAAACAATTTTTAAAATATCCAACAATATTTTTAGGAAAAGTGAGGATTTTCATTGAATATTTTTAGGATTTTTCCGCTGATTTGGCAATATGACTGTTGACCTAATTATTTTTTTTATAATTATCAGTTTTTACAAAAATACATTTTAAAACAGTATGAGAGGTAGTTTTCAAGCTAGTTAATTTTAATATGCTAATTTTCACTAATTTAAAAATTAAGTACTTACACGAAGCTTTAAAAAAAACTAAAACATGTTACGTATTTTGATATATAAGTAAATGGAAAATAATTAAGATAATCATTCAGTCCATTAATTTACGATACATATGTATTAATTAAACAATACTACATATGTATAAACAATACGTAAATATATAAATTGTTAACTAAAAGCAAAAGTTATTTATTAGGTAATTAAATATAACAGGTATTTAAATAAAATGAAAAGTTAAATTTTATCTCTAAATCAGCCTTGAAATAATATCAATTATAATAGTCTTTAATTATAAACTTTTCTAGTTAGAAATAACGCCATCTATCTCTTTCATTGCTCAATTTTGCCCCACGATAAGAGAGATAATTACAGTTGTTTTATACATGTTAAAGTATTATCATATCGTTATGGCGTGGCGTACCTACTTCTGCTAGTATAGCACCAGTGTGAATTTTTGCTAGGAAAAAGGAACTTTTATTAAAAGCAGCAAAAACAAAAAAAAAATAATAGGTCTTATTTTAATTAATTTGCATTTTATTAATTTCAACTGCTGCTATGAGGACTTGAACACAATAAAATCGAAAGTGAGGAACAAAAAATACGCGCACCAAAATTTAAGGCGTTAATATTACAGATTTTCGTTATTTTTGACGTCAATTACTCTTAAACGATAGAAACCAAAGGTTGAAATAAATACCCTTATTGTTGATGATATTCCTTAAAGTCAAAAGCTATTAGAAACACGATTGAGCAGTTTTGGCTCGATAGAAAAAAATCCCAAAGATAGGTCTACACCGTCACTTTCAACTGTAGTTATGACTAATATTAGGAAGTATAAATTTTAAAAAATATACAACAATACTTGTTATGATAATACAAAGTGAGTAATGTTATTATTTTTTATACTTTCATTGTGGTTTTTGATTGAAACGAAAAACCATTGAGAGAGTGAAAAAGTGTGGTTATTTTCTTTACTCTTTACACGTAAAGAAAAAGACAGAGACAACTATTCCAATCAATACATCGCCTTAATAGGAAATCATAAGATTAATACCAAGTAATTTTGACTGTAAGGCATTAAAGCCATACACATACAACCATTACTGAGCTAATTAAGGGTTCGATAGGGTTTCTTTTGTACTGTGTCCATATTTTTATGTTTGTTTTTTAAAGCTATGAATAATGAATAATTAAAATGAGATTATTTGAGTAATTATTATCTTTTAAATAGAATAAATTAAATGTTAATAAGAAATACTGAACCATAATGAGCAATTTAACAATGTATTAAGTACAAATATAATGTAATAAAAATTAATGAAACACAGACACGAGATATTAGGACTAGCTCGACAGACATATCGCCAAACAGCAAAATATCATCAATATATAACATTATTATACCATAAGATTTAAAAGGAATTTATAAATTTTAGGCTTACAATGTACCTATTAAGTAATTTAATGTTCTATGTCTGTATATTTCAAATAGAGATGACAAGGGTTATTTTGTGATGTCTGATTATAAGTGATTACAATAAAAATGATAATAATAAAAATTATTTAACAAATTATGGTAAAGCTTTGCAATCGTCTCACCTGATGGTGGCGCTCACGACAAAGATGGAAGCGGGCTTACCAAGTTTCCAAGTTTGTTGTCAGAGAACAAATTCAAGACTCATGTCAAAAAATGCTTGTGCTTTAGAGGATATTATAAAATAATAGATTATGTAAATGACAAAGATATATATGTTGATTCTATAACAAATACCTGAGACTGTAATCTGAATCATGACATTATTTGTAATAGACAATATTTTTTTATTTACTATTTAAAAGTGTGTGTAAGCACCTATTTAAAATAAATTATTTTGATTGATTTATTGATTGATCCCCAATGCAACTAGCTATCGCGTCTTCATGCCGGAACACATCGATGTTGTTAACTATGATGTTTGGTGACAAGACTTATATAAGATGGTGATAGATAGCGAGTCTTACTTTTATTCACAATTGGTATAAGCCCTTGGCCTCGGATTTCACCTCATATAAGTGTCGATGATGGAGAAGATTTACTAGTAATATTCTGTATTGTATCATTGTATTACCCAACCATAACAAAAATAAAGATTGTTCATTTATCATCATCATTTCAGCCGAAAGTCGTCCACTGCTGGACAAAGGCCACGACTTCGGCTTCGGCTTCTTGCTACAATCACTAGGTCGTCGGTGCACCGATTGGAAGGCTTTCCTACGCTACGTTTTTTATATTACTACTAAAGAACAGTGACTACGCTGACCGTACGACTCGAATAAAATTTAATCCTTAATAAAAGGAAACAAAAAAATATGTTAATTTTAATCTAAGCGAATATGCAAAGGTTGTTGAACTGTACAATGAAGAAACTGCTTGTATTACGCGTACAAAAAAGGCCATTTAATTTAAATATAATATGTGATAATGATAATAGTGGGAGTATCTGTTGAATATGTTATTACGTTTTTGCTATAGTAATCCGGTTAGCGTAAGTAGGTATATATCTCTATTTGAAGTATACAGAGTTCAACGGGTATACAATACCTAATACAGGATTTGAGGTTTAGGTAAAATAGAACACTTTTTTGGATGGGGCTTGTTCTCATGATACTAAACAACTTTCTTACTTTCTACTTCGCCTAAATCTAAAAATGACCTCAATTCGAAAAACCTATAAATTATTATATTAGATACAAGTGTTATTTGAAAACAGGTTTTAAGTTCAGTGTGCTTGATTCCAAATTTAAACAAGTCACGCTATGATTTCATTGAAAACAATAGACGATCCTGGGACGTTGATTCCACATTCGTAGTTCATCAACAGATCAACTTCGAAATACCAAAAGGATTATATTGTCACCGGGAATACGGCATCATATCAAATATCAGCTCAATCGGACTTTAAAGAAAGAAGACAGAAGTCGCTCTAAAAGCGATCGCAAGATTTGACGGACTTAAAACAATAAAAGCTTGTAAAAATGACTTTTCATACAGCTCGCGCCAATATTTATAACTGATCTGAACTGTGCTGCGAGTGCTTACTGCGCCGGTATAAGCGAGTAGTAGGTAGGTTCCCTTACGTCCTACTAACACCCAAAGTTTCCTACTGCGACGTGTCTTGCGACCAACTTCAGAGCCGTAATAAAGTTTGGCGCGAGGTATACTCGATGGATAATCGATCAGCTAATTAATTCGCTAACTTTGTATGGGGAGGGAAAATTTTTGGACGATATCAGCGAAGTTGTAAAACAAAAGTTTTATAAATGTAAGCCTCCCTAAAAAAAATTGTTTTATTTTACCTAGTACTCTGTATAAAATTAGTATTCTCATTACAAACTAGCGGACTGATTTTTCGAGTTTCGAATGCTGAGGTCTTCATTTTGCTTTTTTATATATTTAGGCAATAATTAGTCTAAGTACACAGCACAACTAATTCAAAACTAATAATACTTTATGAAAATGTCTCGATATCCGTCAATTATCGAACTGTGTTGAAAAATTTAATTTTTAGGGTTGCAATACTTAGAGGCAAAAGGGAACCATTATAAAATCACTTTGTTGCCCGTCTGACAGGTGACTGTCTAACTGCTAAGAACCACTTTTCTGGTTTAAGTGTGGTACGGAACCTTAAAAGCAATGTTGGACTACTCACACTGAAGTGGGCTGATAGGTCTACTTAGTGTGGGTCGATTTGTTTGTGAGGATGGTGGCGCATCGGGAGCCGGGTCGTTCCTTTCCCTCTAATATGGTCGAGGAGAGCGATGGCTTACTCTTGTAAGGCTGCTGTCCGTATGAACTGGCCTACTTTTGTCAAAGGCATTAATCAATAATTTTAATGTATTACTTCTCGAGACATTTTGTTTTCCTGTCCAAATAACATTATTAAGCTATTGCACAGCTTTTATCGCGGGCTTTTAGCGCGGCGACCGAATCAAGAAATTCCGTAACGAAAATAAAACCTAACACCCCACGCTCGGCCGAGTTCTAAAAAACTTACAGTGCCATCTATTAGCGATTTGCGGTACAAAAAGGACTTAATCAATTTTACTGGTGTAACTTTCTTATTGTTAATATATTACATAAACATCCCTCGCCCCAAGGACTATATGGTACTGGTAAATACTGCATAAATAAATAATTATAATTGCATAAGTTGATAAAAAAATGCTATGCAATAGCTTTACCGCGGCAGTCCCCGAGTGCCACACGTTTTTTTTTTTGTTTCAATATCAATGATTTTATTGACATTATTAACTGATAATTGTTTGTTTTTAATTTGTCACAAACTGACATTATGTTATGTTAATTACCTACTATCGTATGACCGACCACGAGAAAGAGTGTAACACGTACCTATTTTTAATAAACATTTTGAATCTTTGAATCCATTTTTGGCCATTTTTATTCTTTTCAAATCGATGGTTTGTAATAATGCACAATGTATGTATGGTCACATAAAATTATTATCTATTTTACTGGCCCGGTAGGTAGCCACGCGTATTTTGTTATTTGTCAAAGAGTTCCTTAAGAAAAGGTTGTTTAATTCTTTGAGTAGAAACTAAATAATTATATAAACCACGTAGAAACAGTGCAAGCTCTTAAAAAAGCAAGCAAACAACGGTGTAGGCCGCTATTTTCAATGAAATTGTTCTCAAATATTTAAAAAAAAAACCTAACCACTCCGAGAGTGCCGACAGAAGTGAAAACTTTACAGTTTTATAAGTTTTGACCCTCCGAGTGTTCCTGGCGAACGACTAGGTTGACACAGTTTTGACCTTGCGAGTGTTCCTGGCAAGGTGTCTGTTTTGGTAACGGTGTCGCGAGTTCAATGGTTTTCACTTCAAAAATGCTTTGCACTTCAATCGTCAATATACGAATAAGACCCGCTATCTCCTTGGTGAGAGAGAACCATAATTAATATCAATGATGAAAACCCTAGTTTGGATAGAGTCAGCACCTTGGTTAAGTAACAGTTATGACCCCGACATCTTCCAGCGGATACTTCATTTTTAATTTCTTTCTAGTTTCTACTAATCTATGTCTTTGATCTGCTAATTTACTATCATATGTTTGTTAAGTAGATAAAACATATGTTTCTAATCTAGGGCACACCTCGTTCAGTGCTTACAACGGTCGTGAGATGACAATTAAAAAAAAAATTAAGAAGCTTACAAAATCACGGCGAAATCCCATACGTTCGAGAGCCAAACTATAACCAATCTACATCAATCTGTGACGAGGGGATCAGGTCGGAATCTATAGAGCGGCAGGGAGTGTCCATACTGTATGTTAGTACTAATATATATATATACTTTGTCTAGGGTATTGTAATATTTATTATATTGTTAGTCTTAGTGTTTTATGCAGTAAATTTTTGCCTACATTAAATGGCTCCTTTTAGCGTTGTTTTGCCGTTACAAAGTTCATGACGATCATTTTTGTAACTGTTACAAAACAACGTTACGATATTATCGACAAGCCCTCTTCCTTATCGTGTGCAGCTTTTTTTGTGTCCGCGAATTTTCAAATGAGTTTATAAAGGTGTAACAAATGTGGTTGTAGGTCCCGTTAACTGGGGCTTCTACTCATCATACTGAACAAATTTTGATCTACGAGTTTGCTGGAATCGCAAAAAAAAATTTTTACTCTTCATACAAATCGATCATCAGATTGACCAATTTTGTGCGCACTTTAGTATGGAGGGTTCAATTTTTTTTTTGATAATGGACTATGGGTTCCTTGGGGAAAGTTGTTCAGTATGATAAGTAGAAACCCCAGTTAACGGGACCTTCACCAATTTTTTTACACCTGTATCATCATTATCATCATTACAGCTCATATACATCCCCACCGAGGGGCTCGAGCCTACCCTGAATCAGGGCGATTAGGCCTTAGTCGACCACGCGGGCCCAGTGCGGGTTGGTCGACTTCACACACAACCTTCCAGTTTCTTCGCAGGCGTGTGCAGTTTTCCTCACGATGTTTTCCTTCACCGTTAAAGCAATCGGTAAGTATGTACGTAAGTTTTTTTTAAAAACTCATTGGTACATTTGCCATCCAGATTTGAACCCGGTACCTCTAGTTAGATGGACCGAGTCGTTACCGGTTGAGCCACCGACGCTTTTTTGTATACTATCTCTATATAAACACGCAATGTGTTTTCACGGCTCGATGGAGAAGTAACAGATTCAAAGACGTAGTTGAGAAAATCAAACTGTATGGAAATCACACTATATCTGTCTCACTCTCACTGTACAACAACCGATCAAACATAGGGCCATTGATTTCAGATAGAATTTCCAAAGGAGATAGTTATACAAACTCTTTGGCTCCACCTTTATGCAAGAATCAAGTGTGTCACGAGATTGGCATTTCTATATCTTGACTTTCCAAGACTTTGTACACAGTGTTACTTTATATTATAGCAAAGTATATAATTAACTATATACAGTGTAAACTCTTTATAGCGACACTCAAGGGACCGGACATTTTGTGACGTAATTGAGAGTTTTCGTTATACAGAGAGAAATTAGCGTCAAAGTAAACCAACTGGAGCCAGAAAATTGTGACGTTTCAAACAGTGATAATCGTTATACGATCAGAGTTTACACTGTATTAGTAATAAATAACATACAGTATGGACACTCTACCGCTCTTTCGATTCCGACCTCACGCCCAGCCACCCAGATGGATACAGATTGGTGCTAGGTTGGTTCTCGAACATATTGGATTTCGCCGTGATTTCATTTGTTCCGTCATTTGTTTTTAGAAATGTCATTTCTCGCCCATTGTGTGAAGTGTCCAGATTGTGCCTACAGTGTTATTTTATTGCCTTGTTTACGACAATAGAATTTATCTACTAATTTCAAAAGCTTCTTTTATGTCACTTCAAACTACGAGAAGACCAATTTCCCGAAAAAAAACCGGCGAATTGAACTCGTGTAAAGTGGAGTTCCGTAGTCTTTTCAAAAAACAAATGTATATTTTAAAAAACAAAATAATATTTGCAGTTGGTGATAGAATATTTTGTATGAAAATAAGACGTGTGGCACTCGGGGCCTGACGCGGTAAAGCTATTGCATAGCATTTTTTATCAACTTATGCAATTATAATTATTTATTTATTTTTTATTTATGAAGTATTTACCAGTATCCTAAAGTCCTTGGGGCGCGGGATGTTTATGTAATAAATTAACACTAAGAAAGTTAATCATCATCCGTCATCCATCATTCGTCATCGTCATCGTCAGTCATCCGTCATCTTCATCATCATCGTCATCATCATCATCATGATGGATAGATAGATGGCACTGTAAGTTTTTTAGAACTCAATAAATTTTTTTTTGGGTGTTAGGTTTTATTTTCGTTACGAAATTTCTTGATTCGGTCCCCTCAAAGCCCGTGATAAAAGCTATACAATAGCTTAAAATCTATAAACTTTTTACAAATGCAACTGCACACCTTACTTTGGTCGACTATTACTCCTGAACTAAGAAAGCCTACTTAGCCGTGATAGTTTTACTTTTAATAAATTGATTATGTCCTAGTATTTTAAATTTTCCTGAAATAGCGGTTTATCTGGCTGGGGGGAGAGGGGGAAGGTGCACACACATGACTCGAACAAAAAGCTTAATATTTCGCAAACAGATTCTTTAATCGAAAAATGACAATTAAAAAAATATACGTAGGGAAAAGCGTCGGTGGCTCAACCGGTAACGACTCGGTCCTCCTAACCAGAGGTGCCGGGTTCAAATCCGGACGGCCAATGTACCAATGAGTTTTTCGAAACTTACGTACATATACTCACCGATTGCTTTAACGGTGAAGGAAAACATCGCGAGGAAACCTGCACACACCTGCGAAGAAACTCGAAGGTTGTGTGTGAAGTCGACCAACCCGCACTGGGCCCGCGTGGTCGACTAAGGCCCGATCGCCCTAATTCAGGGTAAGCTCGAGCCCCTCGGTAGGGACGTATATGAGCTGATATGTTGACGTAGGGGAGGTACGTACCCTAAAAATTTTTTTAAGGATTTTATTATAACACTGTCGGCCGAATTACAGCTTTCTAGTACTAATAGTCTCTGAGCTAAGCCACGGACAAAAATGGCGAAAATACAAGGGTTTCTTGTTGCCATTGGAATGACTACCTGAGAACTAACTAACTAAAATGAGGACCTTTGATAACAGTAACTATCTTTCAATTTAAAACTTAGTCATAGCTAATGGAATGGTGTCGCATTATTTTTATCTATTATGTTTCTTGCAAAAATGCCCAAATGTTTTATTTTTATGTTCCAGAAGAAGGATCATGTTTTTCGAGTATATATATATATATATGTATTGCATCTATGTATGTGGATTCATTTCTTTGGCACGCTCTGTAGCTTAAGGTTTAGGATGCCTCAATCCGAGCAGGTTGATATAAAGTAATATCGAACGTAAGTCTATTCATTTAAAGTTCAAATCAATGCGGGCTTCAGCGCGGCTGTTACGTTGAAACCGAACGCCCAATTCTCGAATTTTACATTTTTTTATTACATTTTTTACTAAACTTATTTATTGAAAGTATAGAAATACCTTGAGTGATACCCGACTGGCCAAAAAAGAGGGGTTAAGTTCTTATGGATTCGAGTTTTTAATTAATTCGTTTAGTTATATTCATTCGTTTTAACAACCATTATCAGTCGCTTGTAATATTGACATTTATTTGTAACTGCTCCAACGTTTTTATATATTAACACATTTGCGACTCTATGTTAACGATTTTCAAATATGTACTATTCGCCTACGTAAAAATTCTTCGGGTTTTGCGATAGTTTTTTCTAAACTTCTTTACGGTACCATAGACAAACTAGGAACCCTTTTGGTTTCGCAATATCCGTCTGTTTGTCTGTCAGTATGTCACAGCTGTTTTACTCACAAACTATACTAATATTTGGTATGGTTATACGATATATCTGTGTGTCGCTGATAGTCAAAACTCCTTAACTATGTCCAGCAGTGGACGTCTTATGGCTGATGTGATATTGGCCATCATCAGCATCACATGTCAAAGCAAGCTGATTAGCATAGAAATCTGTTACCCTAATACATATGAAATAAAATCTGTAAAAATCATTATTTTTAGGGTAGCTTTAAGTAGGGATGGTTTTCGGATCTGGGGTATCGTTAAATATGTCTTTTGAAATTGTTGAGGGTAACTAAAAAACATTTTTTACAAGCATTATATTAGCTTGCCGTGTTAAGTAAGTAGTAGTCTGTCCGTCTGTTAGTTTGGGATAAATCTTGGAAGCAAAATTAAAACCACTTCCCGGTTTCCGATTGAGCAGATATTTTGGAAAACAATGCATGGTTAGCTAAGCGACGTCATTCTAAATTCAATATGAACTCCTAAAGATGGCAGTTCAGTTATTTTTTCTATGCACCCTCATGATAATATGGACATCAAATGAAAGGGTTTGCTGAGAAGAATACCCTATAATTAAAATTATTTTCATATCCAAGCTAAATTTGCAAGTATTAGAGCACAAATTAATTTAAAAGGAAAATATCATCTTACTTTAGGCAAAGAATAAAGACTATTTACTACGTAACTTTAGGAGTAATAGTCGACCAAATTAATATAATATACAGTTCGATTCGTAAAAAGTTTAAAGAGTTTCCATACATAATGTTCTAATTCCAACTGAGAATTATGTTTGACTAGCCGTCCGCCCGCGGGTACACCCGCGTTGTTTTCGATTTTCCTGTGGGAATAAGACGTTTTCCCGGGATAAAAAGTGGCCTATGCCTATTCCAGGGCCTAAACTATATGTGTGCCAAGTTTCATCCCGATCCGTCTAGTGGTTAAAGCGTGAAATAGTAACAAACATCCATAAATAAAAACTTTCACATTTATAATATTAAGTAGGACTACCCGTCCACCCGCGTTGTTTTCGATTTTCCCGTGGGAATAAGACGTTTTCCCGGGGTTAAACGTAGCCTATGTCCTATTCCAGGCCCTAACATATATGTGTGTCAAGTTTCACCCCGATCCGTCCAGGGTTGATTCGTGAAAGAGTAACAACCATCCACATACAAATTTTCACATTTATAATATTAAATAGGATTTTAATAGGTAGTACATTTACTAGTATTTTTCGAAATGACTACGAAACCTTACATTGCGCGTGGTCGGACACCCACTTGGCCGCTTCTTACTTATATCATGTACATAACACACCGGTACTGACGGTAACGACAGTATCACTAGAACATAGAGAGACTCAGACTGATAATTACCACTCCACGATCGCCCGAAGACAGTTCGTGAGCTTTATATTCAAATCTATTCAAACTTTTTTGTTTCGTTGATTACATTAAATGTTTCGTTACAAAAGATTTTATTTCTTTAGAAGCTTCAGGTGTTGTTTTAATATAAGTTAATCTAGATAGGAATGAATTGAAATATAACACTAGTCTTAATTATTGGTTTGATTGCTACTTTGGAACACGAAAAAGACTAATAAGACCTACTCTGCAGTCTGCATGAAGTATTTTATTACTATTAATGCTAGAGATCAGTCGGTTAGCATACACAGACATAGTTAACGTTTACGACCAAGGAGCGTCATAACACGCAGCATATATTTCTGAGTTATATCCAACAAGTCTAATTATTTCTTCACAATCCCTTTTCTGAGCTCAAAATAGCTTAAAGACAAGTTTAAACTGCCCTCGTATCTAGAAACTCTTAAGCAGACATTTAACTGTTTGGCTTAAAACAAAAATAGCGTCGCTCTCAACGCACCAGAGAGAAAGGTAACCAAGCCGACTCGATAGGGCATAAAATGTATGTATTTTTAAAGTTTGTTTAGAAAACAATGCATTAGGGACACGCTGTTTGTTAGCCTGTCATGTTTAACTGGTGCGATCTTCTTTTGTTTGGGCTTTAAGGAAATTAACGTTGCTCTTGTTGTAATCGCCTTTAACATTTTTAATTTGATCTCACGGATAATGCGTTTAATTAATTGTTTTGATGTCTTGATGTTTATGAAAATTTTAATAACTGCCACAATCTGTGTCGATATTATTCATATCTAATATTTTTCGGCTTTAATTATGTATTTTCTACATTAGCTTTATTTTTCGGCTTTGATCATGTATTTTCTACATAACCTTTAACTTAAATTTGAATCAAAAGAGTACGGTTTGTTTGAAATGCCAAAGATTTTAGTCATAACATTAAAACGCTCAGTATCAATGAAAATAATAAACCATTCGATTTTCCATGTATGTATACGACATACGTATCTACGGCCATTTAAATTTTTCATAGTCACGAAGACATACGGTAACCATGAATATATTTATAGGTTCTGGAGATCGTAATGCGACCTTAGTTGGCTTTTTATGGTTCTGTTGACCTCTAGGGCTCAGGCAGGTAAGCGCACTTGCAATGCCTGCGACACCGTTGTGTGCTGGGAGCTGTGTTATATGTTTTCGTTGTATTTTTTTATCTTTTTCTCCTTCGTAACGTGTGGCACTATTAGCATTAACATATTCTAGTATATCCCAAGGGATAATTAGTATAGTGTCTTCTTGGTAGTTTCACTTAGCATCACCCCCGGGCACATCTAAGACAATTTAAATTTACTTCTAGGGCCGTGCAACTAAACTGTTTTTAGTCTTTTCATTTACCTTAAAGTGAAAACGTAAGTTTTATTTTCGTTCATTCAGGATTAGTGCATTACTAATTTAATTAGGTTCATGTTGATTAATTGGTTTTTAAGTATTTTACGTGTAACACTGGGATAAATCTAAATTTTTCAACACAGTTTCAATCTCAACTTCAGTTGCTTAAAATCTATCTATCTGTCACTATTTGCATATGTATGTCTAACAGAAACCGGTCTATTATTATGACTACTACTGTATTAACTACATGACTATTTTCATTATTGATTGTTATTATATTATGTAATTATCTTTTTTCACACGTTCGGTTGATGGCACCAATGTAAGTACTTAAGTTGTAGCTTTACATATTTTTAAAGAATTAAATACTTTGAATGTCATTTTTGTTTGCGATAGAATAAAAGTATGAAATTACAACTTTGTCAGTTGAGAAGTATAGGTGTTCATTGTTTTATTTATTAAGATCATTTGAAAATGCTGTAAATGCATGTAATATTTGGATTGTTTTTTTTTAATTACACGAATGTTTCAAAGGATATCCCATTGGGCTAAATTTTATTACGTATTTTTTATTTCTTATTTTTGTTGCAAAATTTTTATAAATATTTAATACTTAAGTAAGCAATACGAAAAGCTGAAATACTAATTCATTTAGTGAGGAAAACCAATACTTTGTGAGTTGAAAATGCATCATTAATAATTACAAATAATATAATTTTATATCACATATTAAAAGCATATAAAGAGAAAAATTACATTCTAAATAAAACCAAAATCACAGTATTTCTGGACAAGATTCATAACTCGTCCTAATTTCTTTTAAAATATAAATAAATTCTAATCGATACACAAGTCATAGGGAAAAATATAAAATGTCTTTTGGACTATTTTTAAGTTAGGTACCTAATTTTTTGTTCTATTTTAAAGTTCACTCTATAATGTTTGCATTTGATCCTAGTCTTAATCAAATATCCTTCATTGCATTAATGAAATAATAAAAAAATGATTAATTCCTAATGGTTTAAGAAACCTATAATTATCATTATACAATGTTAACATTCTTTATATATATATATATGTATGTATATTATTTTACTGAGTTCATATTTAAAAGTTCACAAATAAATCTGTAAACTTCACCACTGCAATAATATTAATAGTTCGATTATTAAGTAGGCCCAATATACTTACTTAAAGATACAACAGTAAAAATTAGGCTTTCAACTGTAGGTTCCTTACAGACTAAGAATTTTTGTCATTTCGGAACTTTTCTGTAGAACTATGAATTAGGATTTTTGCACAACGCATTATTAAACAATCCAACATCGAAACTTTTCGGCACCAATCTTATAACCAAACCTCGCGTGTAGCTAGTCAAAATAAAAATTACAATAATGCTGTCTTTGCACATATCTAAGTACTTACAAGTCCGATCAATAATCCAATTGAATCCACAATCCTTGGGGCACTTGCCACTAAAACATCACTGTGTTCACACAAAAGTTGTACACTTCACGTGTAGATTAGGGTGTCAGGGCGCAGATGCAAGGTGTGCAACGTTTGGTTGGAGTGAGCTGGACACGGCTTCGCTAGCAGGTCGGGACGCGGTGGCCGCGCCGCTCGGGCACACATTCACCGAGCCAGCGGCGCCAGCACTGCACTGGCGGCCAGAGCCAGGGCCAGAGATGACGCTAGGGCTGCACCACGGGAGTAAGACAGCTCCTCGCTTTTGACAACCTCGTTTGGTGTCTTGTCGTACTTGTGCGTCTTTTTGGTCACAGGCTTGATGGTGGTGGTTGTTGTCGTGGTGCTTGAGGTGGTGGGCGGTGGCGGTGGCGGCGGCAGAGTCGGCTGCGGCGGCGGCGCCGGTGACTGCTCCTCGGGCTTGCAGCAGACGCGGAACACCAGCTTCATATTGTTGCTGAGGCAGCGCCCGCCGATGCGTCTGTGCAAGTCGTCTTTACTAGATGTAGATATGAAGTAGTAGTCCTTGCCAGGCAGGAATTCTAGCCCGCCCGGCTGAGGCGTGAACGGCCGGAACGTTATAGTGAAAAACATCAATTTGTGCGGCTTGTCGCATATAGCTATTATACGAGGATTTGGATTCGTTATCCTACACGTATCGTACTCCTCTTTACTGACGTTGTAAATTATGTATTTTTCCGTGTCTTCCTCAAACGTCCCTGGGGCGTACACTGGACATATAATATTTACTTGGTCGTATTCAAACTGTGCGTTCCCTTTATTGAGATCGAATACATGGTCTGTATTGTCTATTCTAAATATGCTATTGGTTGTATTCCAATGTATGTAAAATGATTTAGCGTAATTCCCCATTACGCTTTCGATGAAGAATATGAGGACTAGGATGGTCCAGGGGCACTGCCGGAGCCCAAAGTAAGCTAGGGACACCATTTCGACTTCTTCATGCGCTCATGTCCGATCGAACGCGACAACAAGCTTTCGACAATAACGTCGATTTAAACCGATCTCTCCGCACAAAAACACTTACACCAATCCATATTCATCTCCACTAAAACATTTCCATTCAATATTTGTGTTGAAGCGACTACTTTTAACACATAAAACACAAATCGTTTTCAACAGCGAGCCTCGTCCACCATGTTTCTCCCGTCCACACACTAGATTCTATTCATCGATAAATGTGGAATTCCATGGGACGTGGCTTGTACAACGCGTCGGTTTATTCACACTTATCACATTTACTGTCGATTCTCTAGATTTGTTATGCGAATCGCTGGTTCAGCTTGTATTAAAACGTTGGAATTAATCAATACATCACAGATTTTTTTACAGTACAGAGTTCTTTGTATTGCGGAGCGTCGCGCACGGGTTGGTCGACGCGGCGGTCGGGTGGCGAACTACTGGTATGCGAGCCGAACGGTGTACGCATGCTCACCCCTCTCTCCCCGCGCCCGACGCGCCCCTCTTTTACCGGCGCGTTCAAGCTTACCACAAGCTTTCGAGCGCCATCTTTATTTACGAATGAAACTTTGGACTTTATTAGTTCGCAAAATCAAAAATGATTTAAATTTTGTCTTACTTTAAATACAGATATAGATTTGTCAGAAATTTTGTTTGTTTTTATTAAATTTAGTAACGTTTGGAGCTTTTAAAAAGCTCCCACGAAATATTTTTTTGTTGAACGCATCCATAGAGGCATCATTGAAGAAAAAGTTCAATGTATGAAGGTAGGAGTGTAGGACAGGTCGGTCTGGTACCGAGACAGGGTCGAACCGGGCTGGCCGAGCAAGAGATGTAACTTGCTTGTCTAAATTCAAGTTCCGATCTGGATTGTTGATGATTTTCATGTTTTACAAGCTTATATATAACTTGCAATGTTTGTATGTATGTATGTATGTTAGTAAGTTTGTTTAGGTCAAATCTTGAAAACGATTTTAGAGCGACTACTAGAAATCCGATTGAGCTGAAATTTGGTATGAAGCCATTCCCGGTGATAATAGATCTTTTTAAGAAGTTGATCTAATGATGAAATCTGGAGGTAGAATTAGGGTCCCAGAAGATCGTCTTTTATTTTCAACAGAATCGTTGGAAATACTGTGCTCGCCTGTTTTGAATTTGGAAACGTGTATATGTATTCACATTTACCCCGAGCATGAAAACTCTTTTCAAATAAAAGCTTGTTTTCGATAATTGTTAATACCTACATTTAGTTTTTAGGGTTTCGTACCCAAAGGGAAAAAACGGGACCCTATTACTAAGACTTCGTTGTCCGTCCGTCTGTCTGTCTGTCCGTCTGTCTTCAGGCTGTATTTCATGAACCCTGATAGCAAGACAGTTTAAATTTTTACAGATGTTGATTTCTGTTGCCGCGATAACAACAAATACTCAAAATTAGAAAAAAACAAAAGTCTCTTTACAAAAAACGTGGTTTTTAAAACTTTAAGAAAATAGCGCCATGTAGTATGATGGTACGGAACCCTTTGTGCGCGGTTCTGACTCGTACTTGGCCAGTTTTTAGGGTTCCGTAGCCAAATGGCAAAAAACGGAACCCTTATGGATTCGTCATGTCTGTCTGTCTGTCCGTCCGTATGTCACAGCCACTTTTTTTCCGAAACTATAAGAAAGAACTATAGACATATAGAAGAATAATAGACATTTGAAATTTTCACAGAATTGATTTATTTCTGTTGCCGCTATAACAACAAATAAATACAAAAAAATTGAAAAAGTTAAAAAATAGGGGGGGTCTCGATACAAAACACGTGTTTTTTTTAAATCGTGAAGAAACTGGCGCCATCTAGTATAATGGTACGGAACCCTTTGTACTGGCGCCATCTAATATGATCGTACGGAACCCTATGTGTGCGGTTCTGACTCGCACTTGGTCGGTTTTTGATTTCATTACGTGTCATCAGCATTTACAAAAATACATATAATTACTAGCTGTTTCCCGCGGCTCCGCCCGCTCAGATCCCAGTAAACAATTTTCTATACCTATTCTCAGACCTACCGAATATACACAGAAAATTTCATGGAAATCCGTCCAGCCGTTTCGGAGGAGTATGGCAACTAACACTGTGACACGAGAATACTAGCAGACCCCACAGACGTTGTCCTGCTATTTCATCAACTTCATATTCAATCAGTCCAGCCGTTTAGGTGGGGTTCAGTGACATTGACATACACACGTTCAGTAAAATTATATATTATGTATATAGGTATAAAGATGATAAAAGATATATATTATTGTAGTTATTGTCGGTCGCTTCAAGCGTATGAGTGTGACCTCTTATTGATCTAATACTAGCTGTTTCCCGCGGCTTCACCCGCGTGGACAACGTTTCTATGATGCTAGTGCCCAAAACCAAATTTCAGCCAGATCCGTTCAGTAGTTTTAGCGTGAAGAAGTAACACACTCACACACTCACAAACTTTCGCCTTTATAATATTATAGTTTGATACTCACACACTCGCACACTTTCGCTTTTGTATTATTATAGTGTGATTCGTATTAGGAGTTATTTGCCTCGATCACGCAGGTAAACTAACCTGAAGCACGGCCATTACCTGGATGGGTTTGACTAGTTAGTTTGTTTCTCGACTGTTTACGTGCTTAACTAGGCACGTTAAACTATTGTTATCACTAGATGACAGTCGTTACGTTAAGCAGTTTCCAATGCCTTATAAGTAGGTGGCTTGAATAACTTCGGACAGTGGCTTAAACCACCAGCTCTATAACCTGCACCAATCCGAAATTTGCCCCCGTGTGTGGAGTGTGGATGCTATTTTCTTATCTTATCAGCTCATATACGTCCCCACCGAGGGGCTCGAGCCTCTTAGAGATTTATGTATCACGCAGCTAATAAAACCAATCTTTATAAATAACTAGCTGTTTCCCGCAGTTTCACCCGCGTGGACAACGTTTCTATGACTTTTCGAGGGTGCGCAGTGCGCGAGCCGCAAGCGGCTCGCGAGCGTGGTAAAAAGTAGCCTATGTCTGAATCCAGGTCCTAATCTGTCTACCTACCAAATTTCAGCCAAATCCGTTCAGTAGTTTTTGCGGGAAAGCGTAACAGACAGACAGAGTTACTTTCACATTTATAATATTAGTAGGGATAGTAGGGATTAAGTAGGGATTACGAGGACATGACTTTTTATTTGTGTCGAACACCAACAATATTTGATTCGTTGCCAGGTGACGTGGTGTATTATAGACAATCATATAAAACCTTCTCCAACAGAGCCTACCCTGAATTAGTCGGGACTTAGTCGACCACATGGGCCCAGTGCGGGTTGGTCGACTTCACACACAACCTTCGAGTTTCTTCGCAGGCGTGTGCAGGTTTCCTCACGAAAAATCGTGAGAGCGTCGGATAAACGTACATATGAAATCGAAATTCGAAAACACATTGGTACGTGGCAGGATTCGAACCACGGCCTTCCGCACAGGAGGTAGCGGCCGTATTCGTTACGCCACCGACGCTCTGAAGCTAAAGGTGGAAGCTATAGCTTTACTAAACTTCCCGGGTTGGGAAAGAGACTCGTGCCCCAGTAGGGGACGTTTATGGGTTGTTCATCATCATCAACACATCAGCCGCAAGACGTCCACGGCTCGTCAAAGGCCTTCCCCAATGATTTCCACGACGACCGGTCCTGCGCTGCCCGCATCCAGCGGCTTTCCACGATCCACGGTCACCGGTCTACCGCGTGGGGGACGCCTTCCTACGCTACGTTTTCCGGTGAACGGTCGTCACTCGAGAACTCTAATGAATGACCCAACGGCCATCTGTTCTACGAGATATGTGCCCTGCCCACTGCCACTTCAGTTTAGCGATTATGTGAGCTATGGCGGTTACTTTGGTCAAAATAGTATATATTATATTAGTACTAACATACAGTATGGACACTCCCTGCCGCTCTCTAGATTCCGACCTCACCCCCTCGTCAACCAGGATGATCGTATAGAATTTCGCCGTAATTTCATTTGTTTTAAAATGTAATTTCTCGCCCGTCGTATGAAATGTCCGAGGTGTAATTTGGTTCTGCTGCGGATCTCCTCATTATGGATTATGGGTTATGAACGAGGAGTATAGCAAACGTGGCCTGGTAGCTTAAGAATGCTATGGTTGGTAGGGTCTATTGTGCCGTTCACAAACTATTAAAATTTCTATAGTTATGGTAACGAGAGCTTTCATACAAGAATGTTCATTGTCTAGCTGGCTCCTACCTTCGTTTCCGTTCCTATTGTCATGAATGATATGTTTATTTAATATTTTTTTATGTTTACATAGTTAACAAACACTAAACACGTCATAAGTAAACTTTAATTGTAATTTAACATAGTTTCATTAAAAATGTGTGGCTAGGATGTGGCCCTACGAATGGTACTTAAGGCGGTAATATTAGAGATTTTCGTTATTTTTGACGTCAATTACTCCTAAACGATAGAAAACCAAAAGTTGAAAAAAATACCCTTATTGTTGATAATGTTCCTTTAAGTCAGAAGCTATTAGAAACACCTATTTAGGTTCGATAAAAAAAACCCAAAGATAGGTCTACACCGTTACTTTCAACTCTAGTTATGACTAATATTTTGAAGTAAAAATTTTAAAAAATATAAGTACAACAATATTTGTTATGATAATACAATGTGAGTATTGTTATTATTTTTTATACTTCCATTGCAGTTTATGATTAAAACAAAAATCATTGAAAAAGTGTACCTAGTTATAGTTATTTTCTTTGCTCTTTACACGTAAAGAAAAAGAAAGAGACAACTGTTCCAATCAACACCTCGCCTTAATTAAAAGTTCTAGCAATCAGTTAAGCTGCATACCAGACTTGTATAATCATGTATTAAAAAGTTTAATAAAAAATAATTAATTAGTCTTTCATACCGTAGCTAGTGTTGTCTATTATGGTTGGATGTGGGCAGCGCAGGACTTTTCGTCGTGAAAATCCTTGGGGGAAGCCTTGGTCCGGCAGTAGACGTTTTTTGGCTGATTTAAGATGAACGTATGTATGTTTAGGTATTCTATGTTTTAAGAAAATTATTATCTGACTTTGACTGAAATGTAACATAATAGGAGTTTAAGTATGAAATTGCCGATTGGATAAAAAGTTTGAAGAAGAAAATTAATAATAAGAAAAACAGTTATTAAAACAAAATTTGTTCTCAAAACAGCATTAGACTATTAGAAATTTAATGGTGGTAATTGTATGCCTATTTTATAGATATTTTAAGAGCACGGTGGCTTTAACCCCATGAAGTCGGGTTTTTTCACCTCAAAAAATCACCTATTGAGGCAAAAAATACACATTTTTAATTTTAAAGCTCTAGAGTTATCGCAGCAGTTTCTTCGTTACTAATGTCTTATTTGGGAACACCCCGCATAAGATTTCGCCACTTTCAGGAAAATTCAAGGAAATTAACTAGTCTAAAAAATTGGACCTTCTGACCACTAAGAAAACGCCTTTGTTCCATTCAATGGTACATAGCTCAGGGGATTGAAACATGAAAGACATGCCACTAGTTACTATGAAAAGACCATAAGTAGTGTCACCATAAGGTCAATAATAAAAATCAAAAATTTTTTTTTTATAAATATTGGCACTGAACTTCAAAAACTGAAACGTCAATTTCATACTTAAACCCCTATTATTTAGGTATATAGTTCACTGTATTAAAAAAAACATCCAAGTGCGAGTCAGGCTCGCACACCAAGGGTTCCGTACCTCCAAACCTCTCCTCATGAATACGCTAATGATTCCAAACCTATTCATTTCAATGTAGACATCAACGAGAGCAACAGAAAAAAGTTTTTTTGTTTTTATTTAGTATGGGATTTTTATTGTTTTTTGTTTTACTTTAATATCAGTACTAAAATCACGCTTAGTTTACGCTTGTACGTTTCACCGCTTCTACGGCAGAGCAAAAACAAAAAAAAAATGTTTCTTGTATAGTAAATGGGAATCCGCCTATTTTTATTTCGTTTTTTTTATTCTTCTTAATATTGTTTGTCCGCCACCTCTTACGGTTCAAAAGATACAGCCGTTTAAATGTCGGACTGACGGATGGATGGACAGACTGACGTACTGAATTATTTGGAACGGAACCCTAAAAAAAGAGTAGACAGGCATTATGTATGTTCTAAATAGTTGATGAAATAGCAAATCCTATTTTTGTACTGTTACGGTTTCAGCCAATAAAGTGTCCATGACTTTTTGTAATCAAGTTTATTTTACGTTTACACACATCTGAGAAGACATACAGGTTAAACACATAAACCACCTTTTAGGCTTCGCTGCATTGGGTAAGAAGTTTAAAGTGTACAAAAAATTTAAATGTAAAGGTTAGTGTGTACAGGAATATCATTACATATATTACGGTACAGCTGAAAATAAGCATAGTTTTGTCATAAAAATAATAATCCAGTCATAAAAATTTAAAAAATATACAACCAAAGTTATATAACCATAGCTCTCAGAATTGATAAACTTAAGTGGCAGTGGGCTGGGCACATAGCTCGTAGAACAGATGGCCGTTGGGGTAGTAAAGTTCTCGAGTGGCGACCGCGCACCGGAAAACGTAGCATAGGTAGTCCTTCCACTAGGTGCATCGATGACCTGGTGAAGGTCGCGGGAAGACGCTGGATGCGGGCAGCGCAGAACCGGTCGTCATGAAAATCCTTGGGGGGGCCTATATCCAGCAGTAGACATCCGTCGGCTGATGTGAACCAAAGTTAAACATATAAGTTACTAAATCTTAAACAATAGAATTCATGCACGATATTTTATTCTCACCTAGATATTCCTCATCACATCAGCTAAGAGACACTGCTGGACATAGGCCTGCTTGGTGTTGGGGAGGTTTGCCGTAATCGCCACACTTGCCAGGCGATTTGGCGATCAGTGTGTTGGCACAGTACATTCATGGAAAGGACGCTGCTGCCTATCCTCAGGTTTTTGATCCCTTAGTCGCTTCTTACGACACCCTCGGGATGAGATGGAGACTGGCTGGAGTGGTACTATAGGGATGACGAATGCTAGTCATCTGAGTTACTTTTTATAATCTGTCAAAAACGAAATTTTGTTCTAAAAATGTTAGAAATACCTAGGCGCAACGTCATAGTTTATCAGTGTCATTTATATGCTCATTTTGTGATTTTGGTAAATTAAAAATCGAAGAATTGATGGAAAACAAAACGAGTATGGTTTTCCGAAGTTTAAGTAGAAGGACAATATAGTGATCAAGAGTTCATAATTTATTTCTGATGCTGTCGTCATCCCTATTCTTGGGCCGCACTCCTGTATATTACAATGAACTTTAACCGCCTCCGTAGCTCAGAGGCAAAGTTCACTGGCTTTACACAGGAGGTCACGGGTTCGATTCCCGGCGGGGTCAATTGTAAGACTCGGTTTGGTTGGTGGTAGGGCATTTTCTATGCCCGCCTGGCTAGCTACCACCATCTTATCTAAGTCTTGCCGCCAAATATCAATGTTGAAATCATTGGTGTGTTCCGGCATGAAGATAAGATAGCCAGTTCCCCATTGCGTTGGGGAATCTTGGTAAGCCCGCTTCCATCTTCGGCAACATCGTCACTTACCACCAGGTGAGATGTTGTCAAGGGTTTACCAATTGTGAATGATAATAAATAAAAAAAAAAGAACCTTTAAATTTTTTTGTTATATTTCACCCTAAAACTAAAAAGTTTATCAAGCGGGAATTGTCTATGACTTAGAATAAGCTAAAATTGAAAATACATACCAAAAAAACAAAATACATACCAGTAGCGGCATCTAGTGATGCTAAAGTGAACTTTTGGAAGAACTCTCATTGAAACGCATGTAATAAATAAGTAATTAAAGTGTGGTCACCCTAAGGTTTCCGCTCCATTTCCTGCACCTTTGTCACACTAAACCTATTACAAGTTTTGTTTTACGAAATCCTACGATGTATGTCAGCCATTAAGCCATTATTATTACCTTAATATTAGGATTGTAGGTATACTAGGTCCCTATGATTTAATGCAAACATACTTTTTATGTTAGGGCGCTCGTAAGGTTAAAATAAATTTAAAGTTTTTTTTTTCGTACCGGGTAACGGGACTATATTACTAAGCTTACGCTGTCTGTCCGTCCATCTTTATTTGTCTATTAAGGTAAGCGGCTGAAATTTTTACAGAATATTTTTTATTATGGGGAATTTCATAACAAATAATAAAAAATATTTTAAAAAAGGAGGATCGGTACACACATGTTTTTAGGATTTTTTGTATTAGCTGTATCATAAAACAGTTTTATATAAGCTTGAAATAATTTTTATTATTTATCCTAAAATGAAATACTAAACAAAATAATAAAAACTGACCAAGTGTCAGTCGTAATCGCGCTAAGAAGACCAAGTAAATAAAAAAAAAAATTTTTCAAACGCTTTCATTGATGTCTTTTGTTTGTAATGGATATGTATTATTGTTATACATACTTTTTGGAGAGGTGTGGTGGTACGGAACACTCAGTGCGCAAATCTGGCATGCATTACTGAAAAAAAACTTTAATATCGCACTCTGTATGCATCACACTATAATAATATAAAGACAAAAGTTTGTGAGTGTGTATGTTTGTTACTTCTTCACGCAAAAACTACTGAACGGATCTGACTGAAATTTGGTAGGTAGACAGATTAGGACCTGGATTAACACATAACCAACTTTTCATCACGCTCGCGAGCCGCTTGCGCTGCGCACACTCGAAAAGTCAAAGAAGCGATGTCCACGCGGGTGAAGCCGCGGGAAACAGCTAGTAAAAAAGTAAAGATTAGATTTATATAGGAGATGACACTATTTCCAGTTTTGTAATCTAAATTATATATCTGTATTTTGTTTTTTTGTGAAAACTCACACAACAAAATTTAAAGAAAAACAGTCAAGTGCGTGTTGGACTCGCGCACTAAGGGTTCCGTCCGCACCAAAACATCTTCATATTTTTTAATTTTTTTTTATTCACAATTGATAAACCCTTGACAACATCTCACCTGGTGGTAAGTGACGATGTTGCCGAAGATAGAAGCGGGCTTACCAACTTAGTATACAGAATATACTACTAGATCCTACTAAATGTCTGTAGTTTCTTCACGTTTCAAAAAAATCACGTTTTATGGAGGCCCCCTTTATGTTTTTATTATTATTTGCTGTTATAGTGGAAATACCATCTTATCTAAGTCTTGCCGCCAAATATCAATGTTGATATCATTGGTGTGTTCCGGCATGAAGATAAGATTGCCAGTTCCCCATTGCGTTGGGGAATCTTGGTAAGCCCGCTTCCATCTTCGGCAACATCGTCACTTACCACCAGGTGAGACGTTGTCAAGGGTTTACCAATTGTTAAAAAAAAAAAGAATATAATATATCCGTAAAATCCGTAAAATTGTAAATACCGTAAGATTATAATCTAACGGGATCGGTCTTGCGAGATTGTGAACCGTAACATACTGCTTACAATTTACTAGTGTCATTGTAATCTCACTAGTGTCATTACAATAACACTAAGCGAAGTTAATAACACTAAATAAATGAGCGAGCGAAGAGAGCGAATGTTAGGTTCGGTCAGGTTTGATTGATGATACAGTCAAAGAACCTCGCGAACAGAGCAACTGAGTAGCCCCACCCCTGAGTAGCAGAATGCTTCGCAGAAGAAGATCTTCGGTTTTATTCGGAGATGCAGGAATAGGCCGTGAAATTGTAAGCCGATTGACAATATACCTTGCCGTGATATTTATAATCTCACTAAATTTAGCGTAGTGAAATTGTAATCTCACGGTTTGACAATATACCGGCGAAATTTCAATTGTCTACCTATTACGGTTAATGAGATACAGCCTGCTGACAGACAGACGGACAGACAGCAGAGGCTTAATAATATGGTCCCGTTGGTCACTCTTTTGGTGTACAGAACCCTAAAAGAAATTTAACAATTCTGTAAATTGTAACAGCAATCGATTTGTTAGGTATATTACATAAATCATTCATTTTTAGGAAAAAACTGTATTTTTATTACCTACTTAAATTTACCTTTGAAGTAACTACTTACCTACTGGTGTTTTTTGATAAGAACAATAATAAATAAATAAATAAATAAATAATCTGGGAAAAATCACACCTGGCCATCTGGCCCCAAAGTAGGATTCCCTGTGTTATGGGTTACCAGAGACTGATATACATACTTATATACGTTTAAATACATACATATATAGATATATTTAACACCCAGACACAGAGCAAACAAATCTGCTCATTACACTAATGCTTGCCCTGGGTGGGGATCGAACCCACAACCCTCGGATCAGTAGTCAAGGGCACTAACCACTGAGCCACCGAGTCAATAATAATTGTACTTTTTGTAAATAAGTTGTAAACGTAAAAAGAAATGTTACACAATCGTTAAAAATGTAACGGAAGCATTATCTTGTAAGTAAACATGTTCGACACGCATCATAAATAAACATTTTAAGTTACTTATTATACAAATAACTTAGTTGTAGTCATGCAGATATATTTTAATGGAATAATACGATTCTCGTGTTCCGACGAAAAATCTGTTATTCATATCTATCTTAAAATTCTTAACTCTGTCAGATTTTCAATTTAAGAACGAAACTAAGTTTAAAAAAGTTAAGTGTTAAGTAAACTTAAGTGGCGTGGGCGGGGCAAACAGCTCGTAGAAAAGACGGCCGTTGGGGCAGTAAAGTTCTCGAGTAGCGAACACGTACCTCGTCGGCAGTCCTTCTACTCGGTAGCCCAACGATCTGGTGAAGTTCGCAGGAAGCCGCTGGAATGCGGACAGCGCAGGACCGGTCGTCGTGGAAATCCTTAGGTGTGGCCTTTGTCCAGCAGTGGTCGTCTTTGGGGAGGATGATACAAAACTTTAAAATAGTTTAAAAAGCAAGTAAAATTAAATCTTGGCTTGTCTGTCACCGCCTTCGTGGCATAATGCTTAAGTCCATAAAGAGGTCACGGGTTCGATTTCCGGTGGAGTCTTACTTTGTACGACTCGATTTGGTTGGTGGATGGGAATTTTCTAAGCCCGCCTGGCTATCTCCCATCATCTTATCTAAGTCTTGCCGCCAAGCAATAATGTTAGCAGCATTGATGTGCTCCAGCTTGAAGATAAGATCCATTGAAGATAAGTTCCCCATAGCGTTGGGGAATTTTGGAAAGTAAGCTTCCATCATCGGCATCATAGTCACTTGTAATCAATTGAGATGATGACAATAGCTTACCAATTGTGGATGCCAAAAATATCTTGTGTTATTATACTATTTTACTTGTTAATTATTGAACTGGGCACTTTATTTTTAATAGAAGTAATTAACCACCTGTTTAAGGGGTGTAACAAAATTGGTGCAGGTCCCGTCAACTGGGGGTTCTACTTGTCATATTGAACAACTTTCTTCAAGGACCCAATAGTCAATTCTCAAAAAAAAAAATTGGACCCTCCATACTAAAATCAAAGTAATATATATTAGTTGCTAAAATGCACAAAATCGGTCGATCTGTATGAAGAGTAAAAATTTTTTTTTTCGTTTTCAGCAAAGTCGTAGAACAAAAGTTGTTTAGTATGATGAGTAGAAGCCCCAGTTAACGGGACCTACACCAATTTTGTTAAACCTGTATATTGTTGATTCCCTGGTAGCTAAAGCACTTTTTTATCTTATTATATTAACAATTGATAAGCCCTTGGCATCATCTCACCTGATGGTAAGTGACGATGATGCCGAAGATGGAAGCGGGCTTACCAAGATTCCCCAACGCAATGGGGAACTGGCTATCTTATCTTCATGCCGGAACACACCAATGATATCAACATTGATATTTGGCGGCAAGACTTAAATAAGATGGTGGTAGCTAGCCAGGCGGGCTTAGAAAATGCCCTACCACCAACCAAACCGAGTCTTACAATTGACCCCGCCGGGAATCGAACCCGCGACCTCCTGTGTAAAGCCAGTGAATTTTGCCTCTGAGCTACGGAGGCGGTTATCTGCATCTAAATAATATCTAGATTCTGAAGTCTGGAAATACCAACGTGACGTGAGCTGGAATTCCCACTCTTCAGCCTTCGGCCGTTCGATATTGCCAGCTACCAATACTTGCACAGCCTGTATAGCGCTGTCCGTTGGAATAAACCTCTCTATCGTCTATTGTTCTAAAATTGAACTATCCGACAACAGTTAAGTGAACTTTGGTCTTTAGAGTCATTTCGTGTACCTTTTTTTCACATCTAGTTTCCCTTGTTGTTACAATAAAGGTAATGTGCTATTATAATTAATTATAAAAATATTCACTACAGAAAGGTGTTAGGTCAAGTAAATTTCTTAACTCGATCTTATAATTCACTTTTGTACTACAACCATAACTTTTTTGGTTATCCATGTTTTTTTAGTTTTATAGTTTCTAATAAAAACTTAAATTTCAACTTTTTTCTTGCGAATTTATCACCGGTTTATTTAGTAAAGCTATTGAATATGACGACGAAGAGCAGAAGAATCCTTAGGGGCATTCCCAAAATAAAAGTATTTTTTATGTACTTAAGTATTGCTTAAGCAATAATTTATTTTTCAAGCTCTTCTCCCGTTTTATTTAACACTTTATACAAATACTAGCTTTTTCCAGGGGCTTCGCTTTTCTATGACTGTCTCCGTGGGTGCGAAGTGCGCGAGCCATAAGCGACTCGCGAGCGTAGAAAAAAGTAGCCTACATGTTAATCCAGGTCTTAATCTGTCTATCTACCAAATTTAATCCCGATACACTCAGTAGTTTTTGTGTAAAAGAGTAACAAACATCCATATACCACATAAAAACTTTCACGTTCATAATATTAGTAGGATTTTCTGTCATAAACCTTTCATTTGTGTCAAAGTATATATTAGTACTAACATTCAGTATGGACACTCCCTGTCGCTCTCTAGAATGCGACCTCACCCCCTCGTCGTCCAAATTGATTCAGATTGGTTACAGTTTGGTTGTCGAACGTATAGGATTTCGCCGCCATTTCGTTTGTCCAGTCATTCGTTTTTTGAAATGTCTTTTCTCAGTGTCCAGGGTGTGTTTGTGTGTCCGAATTTCTCTAGTGACGAAACGCCACCGAAACCAAATAGGTCCCACAACATCGCATTCTCAGACGCGTGAAAATTTAAGTATTTGTCGTTTGACAAATTTATTCATTTTTGACATTCTACTTTATGAAACACGCTTTATTCTATTGTGCTCGTTAATAGTTTGTTTAGGTCGGCGTGTAAGAATGTTGGCTCGTTTTTAAACCACTTTGCAGTAACTCGGGGAAACAATTGACAACGCTAAAAACGTTAAGAACACTGACTCAAATCACAAAATTGCAGTTTTAAACCGACAACGCTTTTTTCCAGTGATTGGTACACACTTAACAGTTCATATCTACGAAACTACTGAAGCGATTTTGATGAAACTTGAACTGTTCCCTAAGTTGAAATATACTTAATAAAATTAAAAAGAATTATTTCCTTTTGACTTCTAGGATCTCAGAAATACGTTAACAAACATACATTCAGGAAATTTGACACACCTGTTTAGGAGCCAGTATAGAATATTGTTTGAAATGAAAAAATCTAACAATATAACATAGGTACCTACATATGGGTCGAATTGAATCTCTCTTTTTAAGGGTCCCGTAACCAAAGAGTAAAAACGGGACCCTATTACTAAGACTCCGCTGTCCGTCCGTCTGTCTGTCTGTCCGTCTGTCCCTATGTGTGCGGTTCTGACTTGCACTTGGCCGTTTTTTTTTTTTTTTTAGCTTATTTATATTATTTTTTATCTACAATTGGCATAAACCCGTGGCATCATCTCACCTGATGGTAATTGACGATGATGCCAAAGATGGAAGCTGGCTTACCAAGATTCCCCAACCCAATGGGGAACTGGCTACCTATCTTATCTTCAAGCCGGAACACATAAATGCTGTAAACATTGATTTTTGGCGGCAAGACTTAGATAAGATGGTGGTAGCTAGCCAGGCGGGCTTAGAAAATGCCCTTCCACCAACCAAACCGAGTCTTACATAGTTAGACTCCGCCGGTAATCGAACCCGCGACCACCTGATGTGAAACTAATAGACTTAACCATAACGCCACAGAGGCGGTAATAAAAAGACAATTTAAATGGAGCTGTTTCGGAAACGCAAGCTTTCTCTCTAAAAATCTGATGTATACTTTATAACAACCATTCATTTACACAAAACGGAACCATTCAAAGGCCATTAAAATTAAAACTGAATTTGTAAACGACCGACCGTAAAAACCTTTTATCTGGGCCGTCAAAAGAAAACCGACGACGGTCAACCGTTTCCGAAAAATGCATTCTCCTGTTTTAATGTTTTGAACCTACCCCTTTCTTTCCGTTCCAATCTGAAAGAAAGCCAATAAAACGTTTGAAACTTTCTCTCTAACGGGTTCGTAATAAAGTAATAAAATAAAGTGTTTTTGACCGCTCTCTCTGTCCTGTTGGTATTGTTTGCAAAAATTACCCGCTCCGCTTGCATAGCAGTTACGTAAAAAGGGTTGGTGTTTAGACAAAAAAAAGGACTTTGTGTTTTGTTAGGGTTCAATACCAGGAACGGGACTTTTGAACCGTATGGTAGCACGACTTAGGTAGTAGTAGGTGGCAGAAATAGCGTCGGTGGCTCAACCGGTAACGTCTCCGTCCATCTAACCAGAGGTACCGGGTTCAAATCTGGACGGCCAATGTACCAATGAGTTTTTCAAAAACTTACGTACATACTTACCGATTGCTTTAACAGTGAAGGAAAACATCGTGAGGAAACCTACACACGCCTGCGAAGAAACTCGAAGGTTGTGTGTGAAGTCGACCAACCCGCAGTGGGCCCGCGTGGTTGACTAAGGCCTAATCGCCCTGATTCAGGGTAGGCTCGAGCCCCTCGGTGGGGACGTATATGAGCTGTAATGATGAGGTGGTAGATAGGACGTGGGTTTAAGATACCGTGCTTCCAAATGGAATTAATTTAATTTGTGAAATAAAGACCTAGAAAAAAATATATTAGAATAGGGAAGACGACAGCATCAGAAAGAAATTATAAACTCTTGATCACTAAATTGCCCTCCTACTTGAACTTCGGAAAACCTTACTCGTTTTGTTTTCCATCGAGTCTTCGAGTTTTAATTTACCAAAATCACAAAATGAGTACATAAATGACGCTGCAAAACATTTTTAGAACAAAATGTCGTTTTGGACTGATGATAAAAAGTAAATCAGATGACTAGCATTCGTCATCCCTATTACAAAAGTATTAGAACACGTTAAATTTATATCACAATTAACAAAAACATAATTTTATCTTACCCGAGAAGGCTCTTTTCGAAAGCAGCAGATTATTAAATAATTATTTATAAGGAAATTTGAATGATGGTTATATCGAGATGAAATGTTAGATGATAGATTTTTTGGTTTTTGAATGATATTGTCAGATACATGAAAGCGCAAGTGTGGAAAAGAAATAGATGGAATGAAAAGAGGGTAGAATAGAAAAAGAACGCATACAGAGTGCCGCGTTACAGTATTAGGTGGAAGGTTGAAATATTTTGATAGAATACTTGCTTTTGCTCGCGGCTTCGCCCGCGTGGACACAGTTTCTATGACTGTGATCGAGTGCGGCTTGCAACCACTTTCCATATAAATCCAAAACTATCTGTGCAAAATAGCATGTCAATCCTTCTCTTCATCGTGACGTGACAGAAATTAAAAAAAAACCGGCAAGTGCGAGTCAGAACCGCACACATAGGGTTCCGTACTATCATATTAGATGGCGCTAGTTTCTTCACCTTTATAAAAAAAACACGTTTTTTTGTATACAGGACATATTATAATCAATTTAAAATTAAAAGTATCACGGCTAAGTAGATTTCCTTAGTTTTGGAGTAATAAAAGTCGACCAACTTAAGGTGTGCAGTTGGTTTTGAAAAAAGTTCATAGATTTACCATACAGAATGTTCTATTACCAACTGTAAAAACAATTTTGTTTATCAAAATATACATTTATTATTTGAAAAATCTACGGAATCCTACTTTGCGCGAGTCCAACTCGCCTTGGCCGGTTTTTTCTCTCTTTTAAGGTACGGAACTCTAAAAAAAAGTTGAAATAAAAGTTTGACCCTTAATTGGGAAACGCTATTTGCTTACGACAAGTACGACAACTTTTTCTAACGTTTGAGGGAAAATTATGGATGTATAATATTATTCAGGATCATCATTATCATTACAGCTCATATACGTCCCCACCGAGGGGCTCGAGCCTACCCTGAATCAGGGCGATTAGGCCTTAGTCGACCACGCGGGCCCAGTGCGGGTTGGTCGACTTCACACACAACCTTCGAGTTTCTTCACAGGCGTGTGCAGGTTTCCTCACGATGTTTTCCTTCACCGTTAAAGCAATCGGTAAGTATGTACGTAAGTTTTTTGAAAAACTCATTGGTAGGTACATTGGCCGTCCAGATTTGAACCCGGTACCTCTGGTTAGATGGACCGAGTCGTCACCGGTTGAGCCAGCGACGCTTCAGGATAAATGTAATAAAAACCGGCCAAGTGCGAGTCAGAACCGCACACATAGGGTTCCGTACCATCATACTAGATGGCGCTAGTTTCTTCACGTTTAAAAAAAACACGTTTTTGTATAGAGACTGTATATTTTTTATTATTTTTAGTATTTGTTGTTATAGACGCAACAGAAATACATCATCTGTGAAAATTCCAACTGTCTAGTTATCACGGTTCATGAAATACAGCCTGGTGACAGACGGACAGCGAAGTCTTACTAATTGCACACCCTGGACACTTCATACAACGGGCCAGAAATGACATTTCAAAAAAGGAATGACGGACAAATAAAATGCCGGCGACATCCATACGTACGACAACCAAACTGTAACCAATCTGTATCAATCAGGGTGACGAGGGGTGAGGTCGCAATGTAGAGAGCGGCAGGAAGTGTCCATACTGTATATTAATACTAATATATATATATATAAGGTGTAACAAAATTAGCTGAAACTATTTTAACTGGTGCTTCTACCCATGAAACTGAACAACTTTCCCCATGGAACCTATAGTCAAATCGCAAAAAAAAATTGGCTCTCCCATACTAACTCGATCAGCTGATCAGCCAACTTAGTATGGGAAGTTCAAATTTTTTTTTGGAGAGTTGACAATGGATTTCATGGGGAAAGTTGTTCAGTTTCATGGGTAGAATTACCAGTTAAAATAGTTTCAGCTAATTTTTTAGACCTTATATATATATACTTTGGTAATAGGGTCCCGTTTTATTTAACCCTTTGCGTACAGAAGCCTAAAAATTAAAATTGACGGGCCTATCTCCAATCTAATCTACACGCCTCGGTGGCGCCTAAATTATGCTAAATACAAAACAAAAGGATAATCCTTAGAAAAAAGTTCTTTACATTAGTGATATAGATGATAAAAGGGATTAAATACCGTGAGAGGATTAATTTTCACATTCCTACAGTATAACAGTACTACCAGGGCGATAAAACAAAATGCTTGTTTTGTAAACTATACTTAGCTTTGGAGTAAGCAAAGTATAGCAAGAACCAGAGTTAACTATAGGTCGCGCTTCTTATTAATAATTTCGAAAGACCTTAGAAATTTTAGGTTCAAGCTTTCATTCAAAAATCGTGCATTGTCACGAGAAACAAACGTGTGTGCCAAATTTCGGCCCGATGGCTTTAGTGAAAGTGGGTGTAATATTGATTGAAAATTTCCAGGATTTACATAAAAGTGAAGTTAAGTAAAAGCTTTTAATAATAATAACTTTTAATAAAAAAAACTTTAACCCCACTACAGGTTAAATGCCCATTCAAAAGTCGTAGACAGGATTAAGAAAAAATTCTTAGCACCACTCTACACATTAACGTTCAGTTTGTAATAAAATATTAGAATAAAAAAACCGGCTAATTGCGAGTCAGACTCTTACATGAAGGGTTCCGTACTATCGCGTAATGTTTAATTTTCACGTTATAAAAAAAATAATGTTTCTTGTAAAAATTTGTTTCTAATTCTATTCGACTTTCATTATTTTTTCTTACAGCGGCAATACAAATACACACTCCGTGAAAATTTCAACTGTTTATCTATTACGGTTCATGAAATACAGTCCGCTGACAGACAGACGGATGGACAAACGGTCAGCAAAGGCTTAGTAGTTGTGTCTCGTTGGCACTCTTTAGGTACGGAGCTCTAAAAACGCCGTAGTTACACTCAGTATTAAGATTAAACCTTCGCATACAAGGTGACAAAAAGTTACGCACCATACAATGTGGGGTCTGAATGACCCGGAAATAAGTGGCTCGTGCATAAATATATTTAAAAACATACAATTTTAAAGAATAGATAGAACGACAATGAAATACAAATTTTCACTTGCAATCAACTGACTATAAATACGTCTATTACGGTCAAGCGCTGACAGAGCACTGAATTAACTCAATAAGTCGACGTGGCAACATCGCAAACCCAGTTACTCAAGTTTACAGTCCTCGCCGTTACGTAATATAAAAAAAATATTAAATAAAAAAATGTTCGGGTTTGAGAGACCTCACCTTGTATGCGAAGGGTTAAAAGTGGGAAATAATGAGTTTGTAATAATGAGTTCTATAAAAATCATATTTTACTAACTAATAATTTAAATACTTAACATTTTAACTTATAACTGGCCAATTAAAGCATAAAATAAATACATTATGCCATAAAATGATCTCTCCACACATTTACCTGTTGTTATCTTTCCCTATGTATTTTAATACATCAATTAATTTATTTATAAGATCCTAAAATGTAATAAACTAAAATAACTCTCCTTTTTTCGTAGTAGGGTAATAACCCCTGAAGCGTGATACTATCCGTTACGGATAGACTCGGAACTTCGTCAATCGCGTTTGATCTCCACGCTTTATGGGATAATTAACATAGTAATTGTAAGCAATTGATGCCCATTTCTCTATTTCTTGCTGTACTTTATTACGTTCGTTCGTCCATGGGAATCGTGCGTAAAACGTATTTCTTACAATTCGGTGTTTGTAAACTTACAATTGTTCTAGATTGGCTGACGATGACGTGAGAGAGTTAGCTGAGAATTTGTTAGGACTGTTTGATGGATTCCAAAGCTCAGATGAGCGGCGTATTTTGAAGAATCTTAAAATGCCAAGGGATGACGAACAGCATCAGAAATAAATTATAAACTCTTGATCAGTAAATTGCCCTCCTACTTAAACTAAGGAAAATCTTACTTGTATTGTTTTCCATCAAGTCTACGATTTTTAATTCACGTATGACGGACAACGAAGTCTCAGTAATAGGGTCCCGTTTTTACCTTTTGGGTACGGAACCCTAAAAACGAGCGAGTCTTACAGTAGTCGCATATGATGGTGAAACATCTGATATGAATAAAAAAACCTACTGGCCTTCCGGCATCGTACTAGGTGGCATGGCCATGTTACCTTAGCCTTCGTTACTGAAAAAAATAAAGCAGTATGGCCATGTTCCCTTAGCCTTCGTTACTGAAAAAAATAAGGCAGTATGGCCATGTTTCCTTAGCCTGCGTGATTGAAAAAAACGCATTTCCTGTTAAACACTTCCGTCCCTAGTCACGAAATCACTAGCACATAAATTACTCTCACAGACTGCAGTAAAGCGAGAGGAAAGATATTACACATCAAAAAGAATCATGAGTATTTAATTTTGTTCCCAGTTGACGAAGAAATCGTGTAACATACCTACACACGACAAAAACACAATACAGTCGAATTCACAACCTCCTCCTATTTAGAAGTCGGTTAAAAACTAACAAAAAAAAGCTTGTAAAAACCTATACTGGCTTTTTGGCATCGTACTAGGTGGCATAGCCATGTTCCCTTATCTTTCGTTACTGAAAAAAATAAGGCAGTATGGTCATGTTCCCTTAGCCTTCGTGACCGAAAAAAAGCGTTTTTTTTTCTGTTAAACACTTCCGTACCTTGTCACGAAACCATTACCATATAAATTACTTTCACAGATTGTTACACATCAAAAAGAATCATGAGTATTTGTTCCCAGTTGACGAAGAAATCGTGTAACATACCTACATACGATACGACAAAAGCACAATATAGTCGAATTCACAACCTCCTCCTATTTAGAAGTTGGTTAAACAGTAAGAAATCATTTTGTTTTCCTTGTAGTAAGCAAATTTTTATGGGTTCCTTGAAAGAAAATTCATTTATTCAACTCCACGAGTGTCACAGGGAATTACAAATGTAATTTTACTACATACTTTGCATGGTAAAATGTTTGTTTTTGCATTTTAATTGTTTATTTTTGCATTTTCCAGGTAAAACTTTACCATTGACTCAACAAATGAGTCATATCTTGAGAGTTGAGACCATGAACTCACCTTAGCGTTACTAACGTTTCTTAGCCTTCACTTTGCTTTGCCTCGGCGAAAACCAAACACGCTGTATAATTTTCGTGCTAAAAAGTGTTAAAAGCATCGTAGCTGGTAGGTAAAGGTTTGCTCACAGTGACGGTAAACCAGTTAGAACCATTTTTAAAAGCGGTAATATTACAGATTTTCGTTATTATTTACGTCAATTACTCCTAAACGATGGAAAACCCAAGGCTGAAAAAAATACCCTCATTGTTGATGATGTTTCTAAAAGTCAAAATCTATTTGAAACACGATTGAGCAGTTTTGGCTCGATAGAAAAAAATCCCAAAGATCTACACCGTTACTTTCAACTCAAGTTATGACGAATATTTTGAAGTATAAATTTTAAAAATATACAACAATAGTTCTGATAATACAAAGTGAGTAATGTTATTATTTTTTATACTTTCACTGTAGTTTTTGATTAAACGAAAAAATATTGAAAAAGTGAAAAAGTGTGGTTATTTTCTTTACTCTTTACACGTAAATAAAAAGACAGAGATAACTGTTCCAAACAATACCTCGCCTTAAGAGCGTATTTACAAAATTGTTTTCCATACAAACTTAAAATTACCAATCCTTGAAAATGCATAGGCTGATTCTAATAAAACTTTATACACATAAGAAAGTCACGAAATCCTAGTCTGTGAACGGAATAAAAGTTCAAAAAATGGGTGTCATTACATAATAGCAATTTAAAGTTTTCATAGTAATCTTAGATTTCGCTATGTTTTTTAATATGGCAAGTTTTTAAAAAATGTAATCTATCCACAAACTAAAATTTCGTGACTTGCTTATGTGTATAATATTAAAATCGGCCCATCCATTATCAAGAAGTAGTCATTTTAAATTTGTATGGGAAATGATTTTGTGAATAAGCTCTTAAGTCTTGTCGGAAAGCATCAATATTTAATTTATAAGTTAATCTAAGAAGTATTACGGTAACGTTTAAACTTTTATCTTTGAAATATAGACATTAAAGATTATTTTAAAGATATAAAGATTTTCTATAGATATAGCATTAAACTTTAAAAACAAGCTTACCACATTAATACCTCAGGTTACAACGGCAGTAGTTGATAAAACTGTGTCGCAGTGTGTGTTCACAATGTCAATAGAGTCTTAAAAATAATATTAATAAGAATCCACCCGGATGAAACCACAGATGAAAGCTGCTTAGTTAAAACTAAAGAAGAATAACAAATTTACCAAAGCGATGAGGGTTTTTTAAAGATAGAATAACAAATTTCCTATAGCGATAGGGTTTTCTAAAGATATAATAACAAATTTCCCATAGCGATGAGGTTTTATAAAGATAGAATACCAAATTTCCCATAGTGATCAGGGTTTTCTAAAGATAGAATAACAAATTTCCCACAGTGATAAGGGTTGTCTGAAGATAGAATAACCATTTCCCATAGCGATGAGGGTTTTCTAAAGATAGAATAACAAATTTCCCATAGCGATGAGGGTTTTCTAAAGATAGAATAACAAATTTCCCATAGCGATGAAAATTTTTCTCAAGATAAAATAACAAATTTCCTATAGCGATAAGGATTTTCTAAAGATAAATAACAAATTTCCCAAAGCTATGAGGGTTTTCTAAAGATAGAATAACAAATACCCCATAGCGATGAGGGTTTTCAGTAAGCGCCTGCTTCCACCTTCGACATCATCATAGCTTGCCTTTAGTTGAATGGGATGCCAACCAACGGGAGCGTCCCTACTTAACTCAAACGTCATCTCTAAAAGCCTTATTCATAAAGACCTAACTAGATACCATACTAAAGACTGACCCGTTGGTCCAGCGGCAGCCCTCCCGCCTGCTGGGGCGAAGGTCGTGGGTTCAATCCCCCTCAGGGCAAACATTCGTGTGACAGGTTTATGTGCTCTGTGTGTAGGTGTTAAATATCTATATATGTATATATTATAATACATATTTACACAATTTGAGGTGGAGACAGCGGGGAGCTGGAGTGTGGAGGCACGTCGATTTGTGAGGGAGATAGGGCGTCGCCTAGTTCAGAGGGGCTTTGAATCCCGCTCCGGATCGTTCCTGGTGCAGAGGCTGTCCGTAGCCATTCAGCGCGGAAATGCAGCTAGTGTTATGGGCACCTTAGCACCGGGGATGACGAGGGACGGGTTATTTTGGGTTTTTTTTTTGTAAGGTATTTTAGGTATTTAGGTGTGATTTAAGGTGTTTTATTTTAAGTATTTTAGGCATTTTAATTTAGGTGTAATTTGTAAACATTAAAGATTTCTGGAAAACTGTTTACCACAGAATATTTAAAACGCATAATAGGGTAAAACCAGAATAGTTGCCCCAAGGGCACACCCCGGATACTAAATACAACGGTCGTGAAATTACATTCATAAAAAACAAATGACGGAGCAAATAAAATCACGGTGAAATTCTATACGTTCGAGAAACAAACTATAACCAATCTGTATTAATCTGGGTAACGAGGAGGTGAGGTCGGAATCTAGAGAGCGGCAAGGAGTGTCCATACTGTATGTTAGTACTAATATTATATACTTTGCTGAGGGTATAGTTTAGGGCATGCTCCCGGGAAATCCCGGTCTCGAAAATACCGGGAAATCCCGGGATTTTTTAAACAACCCGGTACCGGGTCTTCAGCGAACGAATCCCGGTTCTTTCGATACTTTCGGTACTTTATAAGTGCATATCATTTTTTCAACTATCTGTCTTTTAATGTACGATAAAATCAAATATAAAAACTACTTTTTATACAATATGTTGTAAGGAACATTTTTAATCGAAATAAATACTGAGAATATTCGCACAATTTTACTTGCATCACTCACAGTCACACCAACATTTATTTAAAATTTAAGTAAGTGTTTAAGTATTATTTTTAATTTCGGGATGGCAACACCATGGCAAAGGCCTAGAATACCAAACCCGTAAAATTCTTTTAAAAGAAAAGTTGAAACGTCATTTGTTCTGTGCGTCAGTCAGTCGGGAAACAGGGCGGCCAAAGTACAACCTGAGAAAGCACGACCGGCATTATTTGCCGCGCACTATCGGTCCGGGTTAATGTGCAGACAGTTATGGCTCGGTCAATACTTCGATGCACTGTACATGAGTTTCCAGCTTTCCAGGCTGGCCATTATCAGCCCGCGCAATATAGGTCCGACCATCCTGATAATTCAAGTACATGACACGAGTTATTGGCTGGGCATTATCTGGGTGGACACTGGACAATTACTGGTCGTGCATTATCACGCCATGCAATAAATGGATCCAGTCAGTCATCTGGCTGGCATATTTGTGAGTGGACGTGTTTTGTGTCCGGTCCTAATGTTCTATAAACTGTCTGTGCTGCTTTATAAACTTCATTAAGGTAAGTACCTAGTACCTACTGTATGTTATTATTTATTTTTGTAATTGCTGATAGAATAACAAGAATTATGCGGTGATGGGAAGTTAAAACAACACGTGACATCATTCATTGAAGTTCTAGCGCCGCCGCCATTTTGTGTGCCACGCTATTTACAGAACTTGTTTGAAATTAAATTAGAACTTATCCTATAATCAAATATTAACAATCGAAAGAAATATGTTGCGACTATTTTTCATTTTTTTACCCACACTGAATAAAACAAGCAAAGGTTTCGAAAATATAGTGAACATAGTGAAATGATTTTATACGGTTAAAAAGACAAAAAATGTAATAAATTGTCACCACTGAAGTCTTGAAAAGTAAATTTTTATTGAAATGAGTGAGACTTAAAAAATCCATTTATTCTGTTTTTCCGTTGTAATAACCTATTTATTTCAAATTATCAAATGAATTTGTCTTACGCTAAGTGTTCAATACAGCAGTTGTATAGCTCATCTTTTATACCTAATATATGTTCGCGTTAAGAGGATTATGTAGCACGTGGTCTCCATACAAACGACGATATCGTTTCCCACCCTCTAAACCTTAAACTAATGATTTTTTAGTATGTTGTTTTAATATACATTAGAACTAGGAATGTACGTTTATATTTTTTAAATATCCATCATAGTTTTCAAAATATTTGCATCTTATTGATTTGATTTCATACAAAACAAGAAAATGCGTATATCTTCAAATCTATAAACAATATTAAAAAAATAAAACGTACAACCCTAGTTCTTAGGCATTTCAACAACATACTAAAAATAATTACTTTAGTTTAAGGTTTAGAGGGTGGGAGACGTTATCGCCGTGTGTATGTAGAGCGAAGACCACGTGCTACACAATCCTCTTAAGCTTTGATATTGATATTTATTTTTTGATGTTATGAATTTATCGCCTATTTTTTATACGTAAATCTAAATATGTAGTAATTGATGTTATTAAAATATAATAATATCAATTATTATATATTTAGTTTTAGCATTAGCATATTATGCTGCTTTAAAGTTGGAGCTATATTATTGATGCTTTATATTTTTTTATAGAGTTATTTTCATCATGAACTTTGAAGAGGTTCCAAGAGCCAGCTCCAGCAAGTCGTCTGTCTGGCATCATTTTTTACGTGCAAAGGATAAAAATGAGGCAAAGTGCAGAAAATGTAACAAAATATTAAGAACACTTGGTGGAAGCACAAGCGGTCTACGAAAGCATTTGAAAAATGTCCATTCAATAAATTTGAGTACTTTAGACAGTGAGGTAATATCCAATGTGCAACCTGCCTCGTCATCTTCTTCTGAGGCTTCTGCCATCGAAGTGTCGGTGGAAGGAGCAATTGCTGAGGGGAAAAAAGTAAAAATAACAGATTATTTCTTTTCGTCTAAGGAAGATACCATACAAGATATGGTTTGCCGCATGGTGAGTCTTGATGGTGTACCGTTCCGATTGTTCATTATGTCAGATGACCTAAGGAAGCTTTTTGAGGAAACTGGAAAAAAACTGCCAAAATCATCTAATACTATTCGAGAAATCGTACTGCGTGTGTATGAAAAGAAAAAGAAAAACCTTATTGATGAAATAAAAAAAATTCTATCTGATGGTCATAAAATTGGCACATCCATCGACGAGTGGACTTCAAATCGCAATAGGCGATATATCAATATCAACTTACACTCGCAACATTTTATGGGTGTATTAAAATTTAGAAACCTTGGCTTAATTAGAGCTTTTGGTTCAATGACCGCCAAACGATGTGAAGATGAATTAAGAAGCGAACTAAGCGAGTATGGATTGTCTTTTGAAAACAATGTTGTAGCTTTGACGTCGGATGGATGCAGTGTTATGAAGAAATTGGGCAGGGATCTTCCCTGCTACCATCAGAACTGCTTGGCTCACGCTGTGCAGCTAGCCATAGTAGACGTTATGTACAAAAAGACACCAATCGCTGATTTATCTCAAGAAAATCAGGAGGCAGATATAACGGAAGATAGCGACGACGAAGAAAATATTACATTGGCAGAACTAGTGAAAAGATATGAAAATCATGAAACTAATCAGGAGATTTGTGATGACAATGACGCTGGTATCGATTCTGAAGCAGAAGAAGATGGTGTCAATTCAACAGAAGATATCCTTCCTCGCTCGGACTCAAATCATCAAGAGTTCAGATACCACACTCTCATATCAAAATTACGAAATGTAGCAAGAACTTTCCGCAAATCTGCTACAAAAAATGACGCGATTCTCCAGAAATATATAAAAGAAGAACATGGAAAAGAGTATCCATTAATTCTCGACTGCAAAACAAGATGGAGCCCGATGTCTGATATGGTAGACCGTTTTTTGAAAGTTAAGGTATCAATTGCCAAGGCCTTGATTGACCTAAAATCTGAAATATCTTTCACAGATTTAGAGATACAACAATTGCAGGAACTGAGTATTGTTTTAGACATTCTTAAAACTGTGATCGAGGCTTTGTGCCGTCGAGACGCCACTCTTTTGACCGCGCAAATTTCGATAAAATTTGCTATAAAGAAACTTAATAACATCAACACATCTTTGAGCATCGCTATGGCTCAGGCCTTGTCACAAAGGTACCAAGAACGGCGCCTCATACAGACTTCAATTTTGCAGTACCTGCATAATCCAGACAAATATTTTTCAGAAATCGGAAACGAAGATACGTCCGTATTTCGTAGGCCAACTAGCCCAGAAATGAAGGAAATTATTGGAGATTTAGTTCAACGATTTTCAGAAAACCGTGCTCAAGCTCACCCACCACCACAATCACTTCAAGCAGAAACTTTGCCCGCCTCTTACAGTACAAACAAAGAAGAACTCGATCAAGAACTAGAGGCCGGACTGAAACAAACTCGAAACCAGGATTCGGATATTCGGACTAGTATCCAAGTGGAAATGGCATTATTCGAAAATGGAGGTATTCGTGGACGCTATCTTTCACAGGCCTACGACTATCTCCAAGCCATTCCTCCGACAAGCGTAGAACCAGAGCGGGTGTTCTCGTCAGCTGGTATAATTTGTAATAAGCTCAGAACATCGTTGAGTGACAGAAGCGTTAATGCTATAAGTTTCCTCAGAACTTATTACCGAGAGAAAAAAACTATTCTTAAATGTAAATGATAAGTTTATTTATCAGTTATGCCAAAAGTTGAGTTTTAAATTTTATTTACTGCAACTACTTTTATTTTAATAAGAATAACGTTTGTAATTATCATATTATTTGTAACTTAGAAATGTACACACGGCGCCACATCAAGATATATAAAAACAGTATAAACTGGCCTCATGAGTGCGATGCCTGTCATGTGCGTTTCAGAATACGCGAGGCCCGTTTATACTGGGTTTGTAATTTTGTATAGCTTGAGGTGGCGCCCTATGTACATCTAATTATGTTGATTTTTAATATTTTCTGTTATTTTGATCTCGAAGAAGCGTTTAAGTTTTGCTTTGCTTAATTTGTTTAGTGATGATTATAGTTTATAGCGGAAGGAACAAAGACTAATTAAAAAAATAACTTAAATTTATTTCTATTTGATTATTTGTTATTACTAATTTGATCTCGAAGAAGCGTTTCAGTTTTGCTTTGTTCAATTTGTTTAGTGATGATTACAGTTTATAGTGGAAGGAACGAAGACTAATTTAAAATGTAACTCTAATTTATCTCTATTTAATTATTTGTTATTACTATTTTGATCTTAAAAAAATGTTTAATGATATTGTTGTGTTTTAATAATTAATGTCAATAATAGACACTGAATAGAAAAATAAAACATCAACCCATTTCTAATGAGCCGTTTTTTTACAGTTTACTTAATTATATGCTCACTGCATGCACTCGTGCCCTTTACACAATAAATTAATAGCAACATTTAAGCAAGTACCGAAAGTACCGAATTTCCCGGTAAATCCCGGTTCCAAGTACAGTACCGAAAATCCAGTCCCGGTTCTTGAGACGGAACCGGTACTGCATCCCCTAGTATAGTTGTCCCGATTGTAATCAGGTACTTTAGTTTCGCGGATAAATCGCATGCTATTTTATTAATCTATCGAAAGACTCTCCAACTACCACTAAGTTGACCATATCTCATGTTCTGTGTGATTGCACAGAAAGGCAAAATGCGATCAGAATTTTTGCGGGATAGATGTCCTATTTCTCGGCGGTATATCTATTCTAAACGTAATTTACATGGATTAGGCAACTATCCCCTATGTGGGACAGATGTCCCAAAATATAGAGGTTCGCAAAAATCGCTAATACTCTAGAAATATTAAAAACAATGTTTTTGACTCTTCATAAATTTGTACGTAAAAAATTTAAGTAACAGCCAGTTTTACAAATAAAGTATTTTATTTTTTGTACTGAGAGATATAGAGTGATTCTAAAAAGTGTGGCCACTATCCGAGTATATTTATCAGTCTCTGGGTTCCCGTAGAACTGGGAATCCTAGTTTGGGGCCAGAAGGGCGTGTGTGATTTGTCCCTGAATATAATAAAGCATGTTTTTCATTAGTCTTTTAACTTTAAAATAGATGATGGAAACATCTTTCAATCAACCTGTTAAGGCGAGGTATTTATTAATTGGAACAGTTGTCTCTATCTTTTTCTTTACGTTAGGTAATCTCTTTGTATTATCATAACAAAAATGTTTGTATATTTTTTTTAATTTATACTTCAAAATATTAGTCATAACTAGAGTTGAAAGTAATGGTGTAGAGTAATACCATAAACTCCAGTCTAATCTACGAATGTCACCTTGCACTGGAGCGAATAGGTTCAGTTAACAGGGTCATCCTGCAATGGATAAAGGGGCACAGTAACTTATTGGGGAACGATGCAGCCGATGAGCTGGCTAAAAGGGGTTCCGAAACTCCAGTAGCTGGTCCCGTTCCACTCATGCCAATACCTTTTAGACAAATACGCTCATGGACAAGGCTGCACACAGTTCATCAACACAATGCCCGCTGGGCTAATCTAACTAGCTGTAGGCAGTCAAAAATGGTTTTGATGCAACTCAAACCACAACTGACCCGAAAACTCCTCAGCCTCAACCAACGCGATCTTCGTATAGTTGTGGGTACTATCAGCGGGCACCTACCCCTGAATAAACAACTATTCATCATGAATGTCACTGACAGTCCTCTTTGCAGAGGATGTCTTGAGACAGATGAAACAGTCAGTCATGTGATCCTGGAATGCACTGGTCTGATCGAACATCGGGTAAAAATCCTCAATGATATGGGGTCGCTCCGAGAAGCCTGCGAATGTCCCAGGAGACTTCTGTGCTTCTGGAAGGAGCTGGGTTGGCTGGACTAGCCAGCGACACTTGCACGCATAAAGGACCGAAAAAGAGTCCAAATGCGGAAACGGGAGCCCACTACCAATACCAATACAAAGAACGGTGTAGACATATCTTTATCTTTATATTTATGCAGTATTTACCAGTACCCTTAGAGTATACATAAGCTAAAGCTTATGTATTCTCTAAGCCAGTACCATATAGTCCTTGGGGCGCGGGATGTTTATGTCGTCGTCGTCGTCGTCGTCATCTTCATCGTCATCATCATCATCATCATGATGTATAGATAGATGGCACTGTAAGTTTTTTAGAACTCAATAATTTTTTTTTGGGTGTTAGGTTTTATTTTCGTTACGAAATTTCTTGATTCGGTCCCCTCAAAGCCCGCGATAAAAGCTATACAATAGCTTAAAAATCTGTAATATTACCGCCTTAAACATACTATGTTTGTCAGCAGTGTGACCCAACCCTAACCGACGCCGGGCTATCAATATAGCAAACAAACAAACAGTGTCGGTCTCGTATTACTAATGCACTGTGAATTTTTAGCGTAAAAGAGCTATTTAGCTGTTAGTTTTACCAAAGAATAAAGACTATTTACTACGTAAAAGAAGGTTAACTCCGCAGAATCATTTAAATGAATGGCGGCTCTTGCTACGACATAATAAAGTGCAAATTCAGGTCGCACAGCGCTAATTACCTACAGTCCTTACTCCTTGCCTGCGTCTGGGTCAAAGTATATATATTAGTACTAACATACAGTATGGACACTCCCTGCCGCTCTTTAGATTGCGACCTCACCCCCTCGTCATCCAGGTTTATACGGATTGGTTACAGATTGGTTGTCGATCGCATAGGATTTCATCGCCATTTTGTTGGTTCCGCCATTTCTTTTTTGAAATGTCATTTCTGGCCCGTTGTATGAAGTGTCCAGGGTGTGTCTGTGTTTCCCGACTCCTACAATTTGGGGATCTTCAAGGCGAGAGTGAATAGGCATTATTTGAGTTTGCGTGTACTATCCTCGACTACATCGTCTCTTACCATCAGGTGAGATATAGTCAACGCACTCAAATTTTTAATAATAATAAAAAAAATATATATTTACCTACAAGTTGCCTCTCTTTCTATCGCGTAACGTAAGTCTTATCTCTTCTGAGTTCTGAATTTGCCCCATCCAGGGGGCCGCGCGGCGTAGAGCGTGGCGTAGGTACATTTTCATGCCTGCAGCGTAGAGTGCGACAGGCCTGGCTTTACGAAGAATGAATAGAAAATTCTGTTTTGTTTAATAAAATCAAAGAAAACGTAGCTTTAAGTGGGGTTATATGATTTAATTGTATTGTTAAAGTGAAACTTTTATTACATCGTCTTAAATTTTTTCGCCTGTGTGTCGCGTGAGGTTCGGTATGATCGTTTCGTCCTCTGTAAATGTCTATAATATGAAAAAAAGCTTCACTTTTACCGTGGTTTCATAAAACCACACACTACTTTTTTTCATTAGGATCGTAGGAAATAGGTACTGCGCTCACCTTTTTTAAATTAATTGAAATCATGCATTCTGGGGTCCCAATAATTTCCGACTCGATAATACGCGACCCATATACGTACACTTACTTTTGATTTCATTATTGTTGGTTAATTTCGTTTACTTACATTAAAAAATATTATTTAATAATTTTAAGTTTATTTCTTTTTGAGGTCGATTTTTAAATTACTTTTTTATATGTTCTTGAAAATACGTACCTCAGTTTTTGCTTTTAATTCTGTCGGAGGTCTATTATATTAATGCTACGGATTGATACAGTGTACCATACACATACATTCACACATACATACATATATACATTGCTCTATCACATGACGTACCTAAGTCCTTTCTCCTAGTACCTATAAGCTCAGATAAGATACTTGTTACTTTGCTATAAGTACGCAAATTCATCACCTCAACTTATTTAACAAAACCGGTAAAGTGCGAGTCAGAACCGCGCACAAAGGGTTCCGTACCATTATACTAGATGAAGCTAGTTTTTTCACGTTTCAAAAAAAACACACGTTTTTTATATGGAGCCCCCCATATTTTTTTTAACTTTTTCTAATTTTTAGTATTTGTTGTTAAAGCGGCAACAGAAATACATCATTTGTGAAAAATTCAACTGTGTAGCTATCACGGTTCATGAAATACAGCCTGGTGACAGACGGACAGACGGACGGACAGGTGACAGCCGCTGCTGCGACGCCGGAGCGCCACTGTTGGTGGTGTGTGGTGTAAAGACAGGTGAGACAGCCCCTGCTGCAACGCCGGAGCGCCTCTGTTGGTGGTGTGTGGTGTAAAGAAAGGTGTGACAGCCGCTGCTGTGACGCCGGAGCGCCACTGTTGGTGGTATGTGGTGTAAAGACAGGTCTGACAGCCGCTGCTGTGACGCCGGAGCGCCACTGTTGGTGGTGTGTGTTGTAAAGACAGGTGTGACAGCCGCTGCTGCAACGCCGGAGCGCCACTGTTGGTGGTATGTGGTGTAAAGACAGGTGTGACAGCCGCTGCTGCGACGCTGGAGCGCCACTGTTGGTGGTGTGCGGTGTAAAGACGGTGTGACAGCCGCTGCTGTGACGCCGGAGCGCCACTGTTGGTGGTGTGTGGTGTAAAGACAGGTGTGACAGCCGCTGCTGCGACGCCGGAGCATCACTGTTGGCGGTGTGTGGTGTAAAGACAGGTTTGACAGCCGCTGCTGCAACGCCGGAGCGCCACTGTTGGTGGTATGTGGTGTAAAGACAGGTGTGACAGCTGCTGCTGCGACGCCGGAGCGCCACTGTTGGTGGTGTGTTGGTGGTGTGCGGTGTATAGACAGGAGTGACAGCAGCTGCTGCGACGCCGGAGCGCCACTGTTAGTGGTATGTGGTGTAAAGACAGGTGTGACAGCCGCTGCTGCAACGCCGGAGCGCCACTGTTGGTTGTATGTGGTGTAAAGACAGGTGTGACAGCCGCTGCTGCAACGCTGGAGCGCCACTGTTGGTGGTGTGTTGGTGGTGTGCGGTGTAAAGAAAGGTGTGACAGCCGCTGCTGTGACGCCGGAGCGCCACTGTTGGTGATGTGTGGTGTAAAGACAGGTGTGACAGCCGCTGCTGCGACGCCGGAGCACCACTGTTGGCGGTGTGTGGTGTAAAGACAGGTGTGATAGCCGCTGCTGCAACGCCGGAGCGCCACTGTTGGTGGTATGTGGTATAAAGACAGGTGTGACAGCTGCTGCTGCGACGCCGTAGCGCCACTGTTGGTGGTGTGTTGGTGGTGCGCGGTGTAAAGACAGGTGTGACAGCCGCTGCTGTGACGCCGGAGCGCCACTTTTGGTGGTGTGTGGTGTAAAGACAGGTGTGACAGCCGCTGCTGCGACGCCGGAGCACCACTGTTGGCGGTGTGTGGTGTAAAGACAGGTGTGACAGCCGCTGCTGCGACGCCGGAGCACCACTGTTGGTGGTGTGTGGTGTAAAGACAGTTGTGACAGCCGCTGCTGCGACGCCGGAGCGCCATTGTTGGTGGTGTGTGGTATAAAGACAGGTGAGTGTTGAGGGATGTGTTTCAACATTCAGGGTGTCAGGTTCTAGAGTTGAGGGTAAAGGTTCTAGGGGATGGTGCATACATCCAGTGGTGCTAGGTGTAAGGTTCTAGAGGGGTGTAATGGGTGGGGAGTTGAGGGTGTGGAGGTTCAAGGGGATGGCCGGTGGGATGCTAGGTGTAAGGTTCTAGAGGAGTGGAGTGGGCGGGGAGTTGAGGGTGTGGAGGTTCTAAAGGATGAGTGAGAGGCGGGTAGAGGCTATTGTATAGGGTGTTTGCACTGCGCACGGGGAGATGAGTGAGAGGTCCTATGTGTGAGACAGAGCGAGTAGTATATTATATTCAAGTGCGTTTGTACCCGTAGCGGATGATGAGTAAGTTGTGGTTTGATAAGTATAGCAACTTCCTGTTATCAAGGTTGCGGTTAGTAGCTTACTGTTGTCAAGGTTACTGTCGTTAATTTTTCTAGAATGATCTGTTTAACACCCACGCATCTCTATACTTACCGCGCTAGCCGTAACGGAAATCGCAGGTGGCGTGGGGAGTACACCTGATCTAGAGCCACGAGGTTCTTGGAGGTGGGTAGGGAATGGTGCTTCAAGGCTCTATTGCGTATGAGAGGTTAATAAATGTGATGTTAGACAAGTACGGATGCAGTGAGATATCCTATATGTTAGAGTGAGACAGAGCGAGAATGGTGTGAGAATCGAACCCTCACCCACATGCTATGTGCCTAACCACTGTACCATCATGTTTATAAGCAACGGCTCCTCCGAGTCTTATCAGCACGCGGATGCGGTCAGCTGATAACAGTATAAAGTTTAAAAGAATTTTATGTCATCATCATCATATCAGCCGAAAATCGTCCATTGCTGGACAAAAGCCTCCCCGAAGGATTTCCCACTGTCTACCCATACATTTTAAATGACAAAAATGTATAAATTGTAAGGTATTTTATAAAGAGGCTAGAGATGGAGTGCAAAGAAATAGGAGAAACCCCAACAGATTAACTGTAGAGGACATACCCCAGAGCACTAGTTTTCAAAAAAACTGTTTTTGGATGGGACAAAGAATATTTAACAAAGTACCTGATGATATTACATTATTACCATTTAATAAATTTAAGAACAAATTGCATGCGTGGCTGCTTCAAAATATGTTTTATTCGGTCAATGAATTTTTGACACATAAATAGAAATTATTGTTACAACTATATTTAAACATGACATGATGTGAATTTATTTAAAATATTGACATGTTTTCGTATTCTATATGTGGAGTGAAATTAATTGTTTGTTTGTTTGTTAATCTATTCTTTTCTTGCTTTTTTTAATGTTTCTAGTTATAAATTTGCATGCTATAACATAAAATGGCTAAACAAGAGAGTCTACGGTCTTTAAACTAACATCAATTTTGTACCTTGTTTAATGGCAAATAAAGAATATTTGTATTTGTATGGGTAGACAGTGTTTCTTCTATCTACGCTACTAAACATGTTTAATAGTAATAAAATGAAGATCAAACTAAGAATTGACGTGTAAGAAGCGACGAGACATGACAAGTATAGTACTTCTTTTAGTTATTTTTTTTTATCTTAGCATTGACATGAGTGGTGTATGCTCGCCTAAATGTTCGTGCGGTTGGTGGCGCATCGGGAGCCGCGTCGTTTCTTTCCCTCTAATATGGTTGAGAGGAGCGATGGCTGCCTCTCGCGTTATACTTGTGGCCGGGTGCTGTCCGTGTGAACTGGCCTACACTTGTCAAAGGCATTCATGACATTCATGGATTTTTATGTATAACTTCTCGTGTCATATTGTTTTTATGTTCTAATAACTAATTATTTTTTTTTATATTAGGATTAGATTTTGACGTTATTTTTTTATTTTTTATTTACAATTTGTAAACCCTTGACAACATCTCACCTGGTGGTAAGTGACGATGTTGCCGAAGATGGAAGCGGGCTTACCAAGATTCCCCAACGCAATGGGGAACTGGCTATCTTATCTTCATGCCGGAACACACCAATGATTTCAACATTGATATTTGGCGGCAAGACTTAGATAAGATAGTGGTAGCTAGCCAGGCAGGCTTAGAAAATGCCCTACCACCAACCAAACCGAGTCTTACAATTGACCCCGCCGGGAATCGAACCCGCGACCTCCTGTGTAAAGCCAATGAACTTTGCCTCTGAGCTACGGAGGCAGTTAGAATTATTAACTAATGATTGTTTAAATCTTGATTTTTTACAAATGAAATTATGTTTTTTTTTATTTTATGACTTTTAGAAGGAGTGTAATTTGCACCTTTTTTGATTAAATATTTTAGAATCGCGGTTCTGACTCGCACTTAGCCGGTGTTAACCCTTTGGGAACGGAACCCTAAAAAACTGATTATTATGTATGTTTTATATCGATGAATCCGTTGTTCTTATATTATTATTATAAAAACTCATATACGTCCCCACCGAGGGGCTCGAGCCTACCCTGAATCAGGGCGATTAGGCCTTAGTCGACCACGCGGGCCCAGTGCGGGTTGGTCGACTTCACACACAACCTGCGAATTTCTTCGCAGGCGTGTGCAGGTTTCCTCACGATGTTTTCCTTCACCGTTAAAGCAATCGGTAAGTATCCGTTGTTCGGTAGAATATTATTTCAATTATACAAAGTTTTTCTTTCAATCCGACTGTTGTAGGTTACTTGTTGATGGTTTTAGGGTATCATATACCCACGAGTGTTTTGTTTTGGTACGGAACCTTAGTGCGCGAGTCCGGTTCGCATCAAGCATTTTCAAGCGACTTCCAAAAAGGAGGAGGTTCTCAAATTGACTGCATATTCTTTTTTATATGTGTGTGTTACCTCAGAACTTTTGACTGGATGAACTGATTTTGAACACATAGCTCGTAGAACAGATGGCCGATGGGGCAGTTAAGTTCTCGAGTGGCGACCGCGCACCGGAAAACGTAGAAGCGTGAAGGTCGCGGGAAGCCGATGGATGCGGGCAGCGAAGCGTGAAGGTCGCGGGAAGCCGATGGATGCGGGCAGCGCAGGACCGGTCGTAGTGGAAATCCTTGGGGGAGGCTTTTGTCCAGCAGTGGACGATTTGTGGCTGATATGATGATAATGAACTGATTTTGATGATTCTTTTTTAATTTAAAAGCTAGTGCTTTCCGTGTGGCCCCATATAAATTTTATCAAAATCGGTGTAGTGCTTTATTAGAAAATTAACAAAAACCGAAAATAATATTGCAATATTGTACGCTTTGATTATTTAGAGTAAATAATCAAAGATTGTACGAAGTTGTTGCGATGGAAGTCGGTTTTTAACGTGTTTAGCGTTTTCAATTATGCTTTCAGATCAGATAAACAAGGTTTGTTTCTTGTTTCTATGATCTAAGGTTTTTGCTTCATTGTTCATTTTACTTCAGTGTTTGTTTTACTTATCTTCAAGGCAACAGTGAATAGGCACTATTTGAGCTTTCGTGTTACATGCTCGGCTGTATTAGCACTTATCATTTATTTATTTATTTACACTTATAGTACACCAAAACAATTTTGTAATGTTAATACGTAGAGATACTATAATAAAGTGTACAGTAGGCGGCCTTATTGCTAAAAGCAATCTCTTCCAGACAACCTTTCATTATAGGAAAGCACGAAATACTTAATTTTATAATAAGGGCAGAGAAATAAGCAACTTAATTATATTAATACATGCTAATATTATTATTCTATACTTATAAATATAATAACTATTATATAAATATATATGTGCATGAATTATATATTAAAAATATACATACAAATAAATATATACTAATACATATTTAAATTTCATAGACAAATCACGAAAAAAAAATAATACCTTTACCAAATTCGTACAATTACAAGATGGCGAAGTGATAAAAAGAGCACGAAAGGATGGAACAGAAATTACAAAGATAGAAAATAAAGTTTTACTTGAGCTTTAAAGACAGGAAGTGAAGGAGAGCGTTGAATAGTCTCTGGAAGGGAATTCCACAAGTGGATGGCACGCAGAGTGAATGAGTTGGAGAAAAAACTAGTAGTGTGTGGAGGTACATGCAAACGGAGCGAAGTCGCTGAACGGAGCGGTCGGTTGTGTGTAGAGAACAAGTAGTGAAAAGGGGTTTGAAGATAAGTAGGAGATTTATGGCCAAATAATAAAGAATATAGAAGAGATAGAACGTGTGCGTCTCTACGACGGCGCACAGATAGCCACTTTAGTTCTTTCCGATACTGAGAGATGTGATCATATTTTCGTAGGCCATATATAAATCGAATCGCAAGGTTCTGCAAACGCTCTAATTTATTCAGAAGATCGACATTGAGGTCAGGAAAGCAGGAGTCAGCATAGTCAAGGATAGGAAGAAGAAGGGACTGGGCGAGTGCAATTTTAGTAGCATTTGGAAGGAAATTGCGGAGACGGTTTAAGGATCGTACAGAAGCAAATACTTTTCTGCTGACTTCGGAGACATGAGGTGACCAGGAAAGGGTGGTGTCGAACGTAACGCCAAGATTTTTGACCGTATGGCTAAAGTTAATGCGAACTCCATCAAACATTATATGCGGCAATTGGTCCAAATTCACCCTCGAAATAAAATGAGGACTACCCAAAATAATGCACTGAGTCTTTGCAGGGTTCACCTGCAGACCGTACGATTTACTCCATTGTGATATGAAAAAGAGGTCCTTATTCGTGTTGTTAATAGCATCATGCAATTTGTGTATTGGAGCCTGCGAATAGATTTGCAGATCGTCGGCATACAGGTGGTAGGATGAAGACAAGTTATGAGAAATAGAATTTATAAATATGGAAAAGAGAAGAGGAGAGAGCACGCCACCTTGCGGGACACCAGCACACGTATTACACCACGATGAGTATGAATCCTCAAGGCGAACACGCTGACGACGCCCGCACAAGTAACTACGAAACCAGTCAGATGCCGAAGGTGATAAGTTAAGAGAACGCAAAATCCCAAGCAGTATATCGTGATCTACCGTATTGAATGCATTACTGAAGTCAAGCAGGGTCAACACTGTTAACTGCTGGTTATCCATACCTGATCGAACATCATCTGTAATTTTGATTAAGGCAGTGGTCGTACTATGACCAGGGCGGAAGCCAGACTGGTAGGGATTTAACAGGTCGTTACGTACTAGGAAGTTACTTAGTTGGCTATGGATTAAACGTTCAAGCACTTTAGAAAGAAATGGAAGAATGGAGATAGGACGGTAGTCAGATAGGGAAGAAGGATTGGCTTTCTTGGGTAGGGGGATTATATTTGCATCTTTCCAGGAAACAGGAAAGACTCCAGCAACTATGGACTGATTCAGAATGTAGGTGATAACGGGAGATAGGATATCGATTATGGGAATGATCATAGTACGACTAATACAATCAACTCCGACAGCTTTAGAACCGATGGCAAGAATGTTCTTCTTAACTTCGTCAACCGACACCTGACTAAAACTAAAGGAAGGGATACTCAGGTTAGGCAAGGAGGAAAGATGGTTAAGGGTACAAACTTTAGCGTAACTATCGATATTGGGGGAAGAGGAGAAATGAGCATTTAATGAATCGGGGTCTATGTTACTGGAACCCTGGTTAACAGAAGATTTTCCAATACCCACCGTCCGGAGAAATTTCCAGACTTTAGCGGGGTTGCCTTTCTCAACAGACTGGTGGATATAGCGTCTTTGTGCATCTCTACAAACCATATTGCAGCGATTCCTTAGACGATGGTATTTGGATTCGTTTTTGTTTGACGGGTCCGCCTTATATTTAGATTTAGCATAATTTTTCTTAACCATCAAGGTTTTGATATCGTCAGTAAGCCAAGGGGCAGGAACATGTTTAACTTTAACGGGATGAATTGGCGCATGTACGTCATAAAGCTGGGTAAGCAATGTATTAAATAGAACTACCTTATCATTTACTGAGGGTGCCTGCTCAATAACGGAACAATCGATCTCTTTGGCATCCGTGCGTAGACTATCCAAATCCATTCCACTAAAATTGCGTAGGAGAACGATGCGGGGTTTAGCTTTAGGAGGACGAATTCTATAGGATACGTATATCAAGTCATGATACGAAAACGAGTCAGCCGACAGCTGCCCGTGTTTATCAACATGACTGATAGAAGACACAATGGAAAGATCGAGAAGAGAAGGGACACAGCCAGGGAAAAGGTGTGTGGCATCAGATGGTAGAATATTTAAGTTACAAGATTTAGTGATGTCGACTAGACGACGAGAGCGAGCATCGTCTTTTAGAAGGCAAGTATTGAAATCACCCATTATAATCGAGTGATTATAGGAAGGAGTGAAATCTTCAAGGAGTTTTTCAAAACAAGAAAAATAATTAACCCTTAGAGAAGGGCTGTAGTAGACTCTAAGAAGTAATTTGTTGTGTGACAGAGTGACTTCAATAAAAAGATGTTCAGCAGTACCAGGCGGAGGTGGCTGTGGAGAGCGACTAAGAATTTTATAAGGAATGTAGCTCCGAAGATAAATGGCCACACCACCATGGGAGGTATTAGTACGATCATTGCGAATGACTATGAATCCCGGAAGACAATATGACGTAGACGGCAAGTTCGGGTGAAGGAAAGATTCAGAAATTAAAATGGCATGGATGTTGTTGTTATTTTCAAAAGTGGATAAGAAATCGGGATAGTGAGCGGGAATGCTTTGAGCGTTTATGTGCACGACGTTGAAATTTTTAGGAAGATTGGAAAACTCAGCTTCAAGCAAACCATGTAGGGAAGGAAGGCTTTGATAACTATCACTGCTGTCAGTTGAATCAGATTCAGATGAACATGAGAAAAAATTGACACTTTGGTCAGAGTTGTCCATAAAATTTGGCATGATATAGGTAAGTACTTATATATAAAAATTAATATAATAATATGTAAATAAACTTAATCAAAATTAACTAAAGCTAGAATTAAAAACTAAATACTAATATTTTATCCAACCTAGTCAGCAGTGTAAAACCAGAAAAATACAATCAAACACATAACAATGGAAATTAAATTGTCTTACGAAACAATGCGTAGAACGGAACGTATGTCTAGGAATCAATACCTATACATTTTTTTTTTTACAAAAAACATAATAAAAAAGGGAGAAAACCAATAACGCGCATCGCATGTAGATAAAACAAAGCCTAGGTATCTAATATTATAAGCAACGAACAATTTTTTATAGTAGGTCATCTTTGACTTTATAAAAAATAATACAAATAAAACGCATCAACGACACATCACTGAACTGACGCTGCATGCAAGACTGACAGACAGATGACAGGCAAGCAAGACTGTCAATCAAAAATAGTAAACAAACTCTTACAAGTCAAAAATTACAAGTGAAAATGTGGAGGGTACAAAGTGAAAATGTTAACACGATTCGTAGAAAAGTACCTGCGATGTACCTGCGTATAGTCATTACACTAATCCAATCACACATTTCTTGCACGACGCGGCTTGTCATGAGATTTGGCGGGTGGGGCGACAGGCTTAGAACCCGTGGCTGGTGCCAAGGGCTTTGTAGAAGCAGGTGCTTTCGAAGGAACAGTAGCCTTCTCCGAGGTAGGGATTCGCTGCAGCTCAGCAAGTGAAATTATGCGATGTCGCGTTTCGTCGTCACCTAGCACGAATACGTATCCATCCCGCGTCCAACACCTTTTGACACCGAAGCGTTCCCTGGCTGCTAAAAATGCACTGTGCCGAGATTTAGTTAGAAACTCGGACAAGGTAACACCAGTGCCCTTAAGGCCAGCCTTGGCCATCCACAGCTGATCGCGCACAGCCAACTCCTTAAACTTTACCAGAATAGGTCTGGGTTTCTTGCTGGATGGTTTCCCCAGGCGATGACAGCGACTTATTCGGTCACAGGAAAGCACAGGGGATTTGATATGGCTAACTACACTCTTCAAAAATGACTCTGTGGAGTCTTCGTTAGATGCTTCCGTAATACCATGAACAAGTAAAAACTTACGCCGGCTCCTCATTTCTCGTCGGTCATTCTCAGAAATAAGCAGCTCCACCTGTTTTTAAAGTGCATTCAGAGCCTCCATTACGAAGGACTTGAAGGCGTTGAAATCAGCAGCAAGTGAGGTTGTGGAAGCTACAGGTGCTGAGGTATCGGCTTTCTGTAACTCATCTTGAAAATGAGCCATTCTATTCTTGAACATTGCAGCCATCTCATCCAATGACTGGCGAAAGGATTCCATCTCTGATGTGATTAGTCGAGAGGTTATGTTGGTGTGATGCAGTAAACTATGTTGCTATCAGCTTTTGAGAGGAAAATAACTGCTGGTAGGTGGATTTTCACTCACTGTTTCATAATATAATAAACAGATAGATAAATATTAGTTTAACTATTTTTAAAACATTAAATATATGGAGAGAATATTTTAAGTGTCTACTCACTCACTCCTACCCTCAAATAAATGTTATCATTAGTTTTAATTCAAAAAAAACTTCCGCGCATTTTTTAAAAGTAACCTAAAAACGTCTTTAAAACGTGTTCTTTTTGTTTTTATTTATATAAGGTGTAACAAAATTAGCAATTGGTGAGCCACTGACATTCCAACCCGCACTGGGCCCGCGTGGTCGACTAAGGCCCGATCGCCCTCATTCAGGGTAGGCTCGAGTCCCTTGGTGGGGACGTATATGAACTGATAGGATGAGCCATTGACATCATCTCACCTGATGGTGAATGACGATGATGCCGAAGATGGAAACGGCCTTACCAAGATTCCCCAATGCAATGGGGTATCTTTAAGCCGAAACACATCAATGCTGTAAACATTGAAGCTTCGTGGCAAGACTTATACACGATGGTGGTAGCTAGCCAGGCGGGTTAAAAAAATGCCCTTCCACCAACAAAACCGAGGTGTATTCGAATTATTTTTCGTCGTTTAGATATTACTCACAATTAGTGATTTTAAGACAACTAATTTAAACAGATGGCCGTTGGGACAGTAAAGTTCTCGAGAGGAGACTGCGCAGAAAAGGTAGCGTAGGCAGGCCTCCCACGCGGTGGACCGCAGACCTGGTGAAGATCGCGGGAAGCCGATGGATGCTGGCAGCGCAGTCGTGGAAATTCTTGGGATGTTTTCGGTTGATATGATGATGATAATAAAGGCATACAAACACTCCATAGATACTATGGAAGAAAGTTTTTCAAAAGAAATTACTGTTTCTTTACAAAAATATTGAAATGTCATTGCGTGGCTAAGGAGGTTGCCCAATTTCTTCTTTTCGGCTGTTTGGCGATAAAAAACGACGATGTAGTGATGTGAATTTTTCGGTATCGATAAAAATAGGAATTTAAATTATTTAGTAAACTAAATTTCTGACCAGAAAAACTTTGAAAGTTTATGTGACTGCTTAACTGACTTTTACATATTTCCGGACATTACATTTTCAGAATTTTATGAAGTAAATATTTTTTTAAATGCTTTTATTTTACCTCAAGACGAGTTTATTGAAGTAAAACTTCTTTTAGCACGCTTGACTTGGGGAGTAAGCTGGTGGATGTGTGACGAGAGCGTTACGGAAGTGGGATCGGGCGAGGCGAACGGAAGTTGAGAGGGACATATAAATTAGTGAAGATAGAAAGAGATTTTCAGAGAATAATAAAATTCTTTTCGTAAAATGTCTATACCTCCATATCACAAAAAAGATTTGATTATTTTCTGTAGACTAAGTATTTACTTTCATACATATAGATGGAGCTCAAGAAGTTTTACTTCAGTCGTGTGGTTTAAAACACACTCGTATTTTTGTATGTCTACTTATTTAGATCGACTTCCAGGGGTCCGATTGCCCTGAAATTTGGTATGAAGCTGTATTTTCGGTGATCCTTTTTGGTATTTCGACGTTGATCTGATGATGAACTTTGGAGGACGTTATCTTTGAAATCAGGTCCCAAGTCTACTGTTTTCAATAAAATCGTAAGAAATATTGAGTACACCTTTTTAAAAATTTGGAAACATCAAGATGATTTAATATATTTAGATTTTTTACACTGAAATAAAAGCTTGTACCTAACAATTTTTCTTTGTTGTGATTAATACGTTAATGTTAGCCGCGGCAGACACTTGTAAACAATACAAAAAAACATGAGACGTCTTATCGATACTTACCCCATCACTACGCCAAAGCCATTAGTAACGCTATATCGCGTCTGATATCAATCATAATCACCTTTTGTTGGGCATCTATCGGAAAATATCCGGACAACTTGACGGCCATTGTCCGCCCGTCCGGACTCCGGAGTTCCGGAAAACGGGTCCGGAAAACGATAGTGTAATGAATGGCAATAGGCCGTACATTTGGTTAATATGCAATGATTTTACGGTAGCTTTTTTGTTCTTAGGGTTCAAAAAAGAACCCTTATAATTATGTAGGTACCTTACTGAAGCTATCGTACCGAAATTAGTTACACACGTTTGTTTCTCGTGACAATAAGATTTTTCGAAATTTTTTACCGTAACAATACCTTCTTATTTCTTCGTTACTCGCTACTGCTCACTTCTCAGTCGCTCGAAAGTGAAAATGCATGTATATAAAATTTGTTTGTTAATAGGTAGGTACTTACTTACGATTTCTTAATAGAAACTCAAATCTAGTCAAAAAATATTTTTTATCACACTAAATGACGAATGGTTCCTCGGTAAGTGATAACAATATTCTACTTTGTTCCCGTAGGTAGGGAGTTTTGTTTGCTTTTTACGATTGGTCCACGTTCGAGCTGGAGATTGAGCTATCTCTCTTCTAATTGGTCTGCGTTCGTGCTTCTGTTTTCTCATAGATCGTCTACGAATAACTAGATCGTGATGAAAAATTATGTGTAACCTCGTGTGACACTCGGGGCCACAATATTTTATTCTCAGGCGACGTTTGTTGAATTCCTCGCTAAGCTCAGGATTCTACTTTAGAATTCTTCGTTTACGGCATTTCCTACTCTTTGGTCACGGTTTTAAATAACGACAGTATTTTACTTATAACTACATTTATTGTCGTTTTAATTTCCTTGCTTTGTTTTGAGTAAAGCACTATACAGGCCTCGGCCGAAACGGTGATACGGTTTTTTACTACTGTCATTTGAGTAACTTTTTATGAACTGTCAAAAACGAAAGCTTGTTCTGCAATAAATTATTCGCGTTACTGACAGTGACTTCATAAGAGCCATAGTCTTTTACGAAATAATTTGCTAATTTATTAATTATAAAATTAAAGTCTGGTTAATATTTCAAATGAGCAAGTGTTTTTGCCATTCTAGAAGAAATGCTATTTGTTGAATAGTGTTTTTTTTAATTTATTTTTTAAGTATCCTATTGCTAGATTTGTATTATTACCCCGTTTTAAGTATACTGTCGTTTTAATTTTTATGTTATTATATTTTAAGTAGCATATACGTTTCAAATACAAAATTTTACGTTTTTTTTTGTAAGAAGTGGGTTAAAGGCCTCACCTGTGATTCAGTTTTTAAACTCTACTCATCCAGCAATTGCTTACTTTCCCGGCGTATTTAGTAATGTACTATTACCCCTTGTTACACAAATAACTATTATTTACTTACACTTCCTAAGTACCTACATGTTTTCCTTTTAAAAACACGTGTAAAACATGACGTTTGACATTATTTGCTTTCGGATTAAATAGTTCTACCTACGTACGTTACAATTTAATTTCTACCCTTTCTTTTAACTTTTTTGATGTAAAATTGATCCTTATCTTGAAGCAGACAAGGCTGATAACAGCTATATGTGATATGGAAATAGAAGTTTGCCCTGTGAAATCCTTTAATCCTGATGTATGGATGGATATTAACGCTGATTTTGATGGATGGTTTACTGATATCGTGCTGATATCAACGTATACCATTAGAAATAATTTAGACTTTTAGGTTGCTTACTATTTGGTAGATATGTCACATAGATCTATAGGGTTCCGTTCCAGGTAACGGGATTCATTATCATCATATCAGCCGAAGAACGTCCACTGCTGGACGTAGGCCTTCCCCAAGGATTTCCACGACGACCGGTTCTGCGCTGCCCGCATCCAGCGGCTTCCCGCGACCTCCACCAGGTCATCGGTCCACCGAGTGGGAGGCCTGCTTATGCTACGCTTTCCGGTGCGCGGTCGCCGCTCGAGAACTTTACTACCCCGCAGGCCATCCGTTCTACGAGCTATGTACCCCGCCCACTGCCACTTAAGTTTAGCAATTCTGAGAGCTCTGTCGGTGACTTTGGTTCTCCTACGGAATACGGGACCCTATTTACCAAACCTACGCAGTCCGTCCGTCTGTGAGCATTTTATAAGGATGTATCTTTTGAACCTTGGTAGGTAGCCGGCTGAAATTTTGACAGTGTATCTTGTGTTATTATGGGAGATTCACTAACAAATAATTTAAAAAACGTTTTTTTAAAGATTTTTTCGTATTGTGTGTGCTTGCTCTATCATAAAAATTGTTACACCTAAGCCAGAGATATGCTATATATAAGGGGAGGTAGATAGGTTACATGCGTCCAAAAAGTGAAGCAAATAAATGATACCAATTGGCATCTCTTTTCTTAGTAGCATTCGGTGCAACGGAAGCGCACTACCTATAATAATGTGTGTGTAAATGGCTTCGTTTTTCAAATGTCGTTTGTTAGTGCATAACCCATCTATGGTAACAAATCTCTGACCTAAGCACGTAAAATTTGGCGTGGTTATAGTACTTGCCCAAAAGTATAATCGACAACAAATAAAATAATTAAAAACGCTAAACACGTTAAAAAAAAGATTGTGTGGTTTTATGAAACCACGGTAAAAGTGAAACTTTTTTTTTCACATTATAGACATTTAACTAAAAATTTTCGGAATAATATTCCAATAAGGAGTTTCACTTCTCTTGGAGCTTCGGTCAGAGGACGAAACGATCATGGCTGCTCTCGTCTTGGAGCTACGATACAGAGGACGAAACGATCATGGTTGCTCTGACGAGCGCCTTTCACTTTATCCCTACTCCGCGGCCGACCGTCACGCGACATGCAACACACAGACGAAAAAGTTTGAGACGGTGTAATAAAAGTTTCACTTTAAAAACCGACTTCCATCGCAACAAGTTAGTACATTTTTGCATTTTTGCTCCTTTTTGGAAGTTAGTTAAAAAACCGACCAAGTGCGAGTCAGAACCGAACACAGAGACTTCTGTACCATCATACTAGATGGCACTAGTTTCTTCAGTTCCGTACTATGATACTAGATTGGCGCTAGTTTCTTCACGTTTCAAAAATTTTTTTGTATTGTTATAGCGGCAACAGAAATACATCATGTGTGAAAATTTCAACTGTCTAGCTATCACGGTGCATGAAATACAGCATGGTGACAGACGGACTGACAGACGGACAGCGAAGTTTCAGTAATAGGGTCCCGTTTTTACCCTTTGGGTACGGAGCCCTAAGTGTGGGTCGTACTTGTGCTAAAGAATCTGAAGTGAATGAAAAAACAGCATTTTCCTGTCGCTCGCGTTGATGTCTTGTTTGAAATAAATAGGTATCATTGTTATGCTTGTATAGAGAGGTGTGGTGGTTTTCGTTTTGTAACTATTATGGTAGGTAATACTTTAGAAGCGGTCGTACGTAGCTCATTGCAACTCGAATGATTGCGCCGATTACACAGTTTAACTGACCTGGCACACGGTTAATATCTGGATGGCTTTGATTGTTAGTGGAATTTTTGCCGAACTTCAAAAAAAGAGGAGGTTCTATGTTCCACAGTATGTACTTTTTATATATAGGTACTACATGTTCACCGATTACTTTGTCAATTGTGGACCGATTTTCACTTTTTTTTTAATCAAAAGAGTATACTTCCGAAGTGGTCTCATTGTCACTAAGTGATGATGGGATTCCAGTGAAATCGATGGCAATTTATAGACACGTATTACGTGTTTCATATATTTTCTTAGCTATTCAAGTATTTGCGTCTGGTAATACTCATATCATGTTGATAAGCTGATGATGGAAGGTACAACTCCTTAACGGTTAGGAGTTGAAGGATAATTCTTTCAATATTATAAGTAGATACTTATAGACCGATAGTTGTATTATTTCAGGTTATTCAGACAGAAGGTTTGACTCCTTAAGTTTTATGCTACTGAGATGATGATGGATGCTACTGAGATGATGATGGATGCTACTGAGATGATGATGGATGCTACTGAGACTCTGAATCGGTCATTTAAAAATACATGTATTATGATTTCATACACAAAATCAACCAACAATAACGAAATCAAAGGTAGGTGTGAATCAAATTAGGGACCTAGAATTTGTTTTGAGGTCGCTGCCAGCAAGCCATTGAATCTAAAACATTTGATAGGTAAGTATAGGCCCCTTAGATTTTATTATTGTTGTTAAATTTCACGTATTTATATATAAAAATATATTTCATACTTTTGAATGAATTTCTTTTTGAAGTCGGTTTGTGGTCGTTAATGGCTGTTCCTCAGACCTATTGGCGATTGATGCCGGGGTACCTCAGGGATCTGTTTTTTCTGCAACACTATTTCTGCTTCACATTAACGATCTGCTGAAACCAGGTATAATTGGTTATCGGACGATAGCACGGTTGTAGAAAGATACTTGTCCAGTGCACGAGCTAACAGTGCTGATACGCTGTTTCTGAGAGAGGCCATGATAGAGCGCATAAACCTACTATCACTTCAGGCAGTGTCTGAATGGGGTGATTCCAACCTTGTGAGGTTTAATGCCTCTAAAACACAGGCGTGTTTTTTTTTCCGCCAAAAGGAGTCCATTCACCTTCACTCCAACTCTCCGGAATGAACAGATTCAGATATCTGACCACCTGGAACTCCTCGGCGTGGATTTAACACCCAATCTTAACTTCGGTCGTTACATTGAGTCCAAGGCAAAAGTTTCAGCAATGAAGCTGGGCATTCTCTCTAAGGTGAGACGGTACTTCACACCTGGACAGCTGCTTACCTTATATCAAGCACAGGTCCGCTCATGTATGGAGTACTGTTCACACCTATGGGATGGATCAGCCCGCTATCAGCTGGATACCTTGAACGCCATCGACCGACGCGCACGGAGACTCATTGGTGACGGCGAGCTAGTCAATGACAAGCTCCAAAGCCTTGAGCATCGCCGCAAAGTCGCCTGTCTGTCGGTAGTCTATCGAATTCATTTCGGAGAGTGTGCGCAAGAACTTCACGACCTCATTCCCCCTTCTCCATTCCACCGTCGGTCAACGGGACGCACAGGGAGGGGTTGCACCCCTTTGTTGTTGATGTTCCACCTTTTCGCACGAATCGTTACGCTTCTTCATTTATTATGCGTACAGCGCAGGAATGGAACTCCTTGCCTGCGTCAGTGTTTCCCGATTCCTATAATTTGGGGATCTTCAAGGCAAGAGTGAATAGGCATTATTTGAGTTTGCGTGTACCATCCTCGACTGCATCATCACTTACCATCAGGTGAGTTGCAGTCAAACGCACTCAAATTTTTAATAAAAAAAATAAAATAAAAAGGTTTATAGTTTTTTTTAACTTTTATTTTTGTTTTCGACGTTTCCGTGCTCCGCAAGGCACAAAAATCCGTTGGAGTCGTTTGCGATTACTATCCTTATCCTAACTATCCTGACCCGGTGGTCCAGTGGTCAGCTCTTCGGCCTACTTAGCCGAGAGTCACGGGTTCGATTCCCACTCAGAGCAAACATACGTGTGACGTGTGTGATCTATATAATGATGGTATCTTGTATTAACTAACAAATTTAATAAGTATGTAAATCAGTATCAGTCTGGTTCCCATAGTACCTACAAGGAACCCTAATTTGTCCTTAAATATTGTTATGAATATTTAAATAAATCGAAAAGTACTCAAGTAAACTGGCATACAAACAAAAAAAACCCGGCGAAGTTCGAGTTGAACTCGCGTTGAGAGGGTTCCGTACAGTGCCAAAGTCAAATACAAAATATCACATTTGAAATCCTCACAGTAAGACGCGAGTAAGAACTACTAGCACTATCTAGTGGTGTTTTAGTGAACTATTTTCCGTAAGTGAACGTATTAAATTGAGTTTACCACTTTATTTTCAATTAATAGAATTCTTATAGGTTTTTCTGTAATCTACAAGCAATGAACTGTATGTTGTATTTTTTTTTAATTTTGGCTCAGTATTTTCGGAGATCAGGGGGGGGGAAGGTAAATTTTCGTATTCTTTCATGAATAAAATAAAAACTATTTATTTTACAATAATAACAAAATATATTTTCATCTCTCCTGTTCGGAAAGTTTAATTTTCATGAGTAGATAGCCGGGTGGAACATTGCTTTTTCATCCCTAGGGTGGAAAGTTTTTTTTTTTATTGCCAGCCACAGAGTCAAAGATAATTGAGTTACGTCATATTATTAAATTACATTAAAATAAGAGGTTTTCATATATCTAAACTCAGCTATACATTAAACGAAGTGTTTATTACGATTTATAGGTTGATATTAAATCATTTTATAGTTGGTAAATTTTTTTTACAATTACAGAAGATTATAATTTAAAATCATTCCTCTATTCTGCTGCGCGCCATAATGCCATGATAATATGACACTTTTTTTTTCAATTTTGGCATAGCCACCTAGATTCACGTCGTGACCAACTCGATTAGGTACAATCTAGTCGGCCGTGACAAGCGGCCATTGCGAAAAGGTTGGAGGTTGGATATAGGTAAACTTAATTTATTGATATCTAATTAATATTTTAAATTATACATTTTCTCACAGTCGACATGAAAAGTAGAGTGTTTAACTCGTGTTTAAATATCTCGAGTGAAATGGGTCACTTTATTCCCTTGATTAACAATCTATTGAGATCCTCATAACAAGCCCTTTCATTTGATATATAAACACAGTAAGGTTTGCAAAACTTTTTTTTAATTTCCCGATTTGTCCCCCGAAAATGACCCTTATTAAAAAAAATTAGTTACTTAACACATCTGTGTTTGGGTCATACGATTACATCTCCTACCAGATTTCACCTGATTTGGTTCAGTAGATTCGGAGCAAATGGGCTGTGACAGACAGACAGACGCAAGAGTGATTCTTTAAGGATTCCGTTTTTTTGTACGGAACCCTAAAAACAACATACAGTCAAATTTGGAACCTTCTCCCCTTTGAAAGTTGGTTAAAAACTGGTCTTTGGCATTACATCAATTATGATTTTTCATTTTTCCTCCACCTAAAGGTTGTCTGGAAGAGATCGCTTGTTAGCGATAAGACCAACAACTGTATGTACAAACATATGTACAACTTCCTCAATCATTGTATTTTTTTTCCTCTTAATGTTATGCAATAAAGTGTTTTCAATCAATCATTTTATATTTACATAAGAATTCGTGGATCCTGCCAGGGTCACCACTTGTACTTGCAGTGTAAACGAAGAGTGAAATGTACTTTTTTCTTGAGTGAGACCAGTAGCTCTCCTGGTGAGAGAAAGAAAAACCGACCAAGTGCGAGCCAGAACCGCACACATAGGGTTCCGTACCATCACACTAGATGGCGCTAGTTTCTTCACATTTAAAAAAACACGTTTTTTGTATGGAGCCCCCCTTACCTTTCCAATATTTTAGTATTTGTTGCTATAGAGCGGCAACAGAAATACATCATCTGTGATTTTTACGACGATTCAGTTTTTGGAAATTTTTCAAAATGGCGGAGCCAAGGGGGTTAAAAACGTAAAAAATATATTTCAGTGATTTCAAAAAACTCGCGAGATCTACCAGCTCACAAAGACACTAGTTAGTTATACTGATTTTATAGGTAGACTAACAGGTTAGTACGTATTGAAACGCAAACTATCGTTTCGAGCCGATCTTCTATTCTTGCGTTTCATAATTAAAATTTCTTTTGATCTTGTTCGTCTATAAAAATATAATTTAGAAATGATTGCGAGCTTTTGACAGGAGTGAAAACAATTGAGGAGTGTTGACCATCGGAATAGCTGTTTTCAGCAGAAATATTTTAAAAGTTTTGTGATTCTTCTTATTATTTTCAAGACCTCCTATTTTTAACTGGGGGTCTTCCACACGGTCTTCCACACGGTCTTCCGCACGGCCCGAACAAATCGGCATACTACCACTATACCCTGGACTATTGCCTACTACGCCGATCAGCAACTGCCTGCCGCTAACCCAGAGGGAAGTGGATTTTTTGTATATATCTAATTTAAGACCCATTGGAGTTGAGCGTTACTGGTGACCAAATACCATTACTGGTGATCAAGTATTAAGACCTGCCCGCGCCTTTTTGTTGTCGCTATAGTCACCAAACATTACTACTGCCCGACAAGATTCTGCTGTCGTCCTCCAAGCACAGCTGCTGGCCTGCGTGTTCTCCTGTCTTCCGTCTACTATAACAATTTTGCGTTTGATTTAAAATTTATTAAGAGTATGGTACACCCACAGTTTTTTTACCTACAACGTTATGGTGTAATTCCGACACCCAATAATTAATTCGATTTATTTTTTTAGGAATTTATTCGATCATTTTATACACCTGGGGGGACGATCGATCGTTACCTAACCTTTTTTTATATTTTAAAATTATGTAATGTGTTGTTTTTATATTTAGGTTATTTCCACGGTCATTCACTCTTTACACCTTTAACTTATCCACTGGTTTATATCTTTACCCAAATATTTATAATCTTAAAAAATAAAAGTATTACCCCAAAATTTATTTTCTTTCCGAAATTCATATTTAGGCAGGGAGTAAAAATTCTACGTATCATATAGCATCTCTATTATATTATTTAACCCCTTTTAAATTCAATTATGCTGCAGTATGTAGTAAGTTATCGACTTGTTATGAGATGTTTGGGTAAAATTGTTGGGTTGAGTTTGTAATCATATCCCTAAAAGTTGCAGTATTGTAAATAACCTAAGCAATAAAATTTCAAATTTGAAAACTGACATCATTACCACTCTTTATTGGACGGTCGGGTAATACTAAAAAATGTATCCTATTTTATGTCGATGTCGCTCACGAGGTCAAGACGAATCTAACGACACCTCGCACTCTAAAATCCATTAAGACGTTCAGCCAAACAAACAGACATACATACATACACCCGAAAAACATTACCGTCTATTTTGGGCAATCAGGTAATAAAAAAAAATAAGCACCCTATTTGTAAACAAAAAAGTCTTGTAATTATAACCTGTCTATGCTAACATGTGCGTAGTATATTTTATGCTTATTCTAGCAAAAAAGAAAACTAATTACTTTCCACACCAGGCCCAAGATGTGGCCAAAATTCACAGTCCATTGAAATAGCCTTATAGCTGTCCTCTAGTTGTGTCTCTGTCGCTCACTAGTCACCGCTAATTGAACGCGAGAGAGACAGTGCTATTAGCTATTATCTAATTCGGGCCGTAATGGCCCATTCCATATTACGGGCCTTTTATTTATAGCTAACGACCTCTTAGGGTATCGTAGCGAAATTTAGGATAAAACACATAAAGGATAGTAATCAATAGTTAAAGTCACTTCTACGATTTTTTTATTTCTTTGCTGTTGTTAGGGCATTTTTTAATCCACAATTGGTAACCGCTTGACATCATCTCACCTGATAGAAAGTGACGATCATGCCGAAGATGGAAGCGGGCATACCCAGATTCCCCAAAGCAATGGGAAAATGGGGAACTTCAAGCCGGAACACATCAACGCTTGTAACATTGATGCTTGGCGATAAGACTTAGATAAGATGGTGGTAACTAGCCAGGCGGGCTCAAAAATGAGCTTTTACAACTAAACCGAGTCATACAAACTTATACTCCGCCAGGAAGCGAAACCGCGACCTCCTGATGTGAAGCTAATGGACTTAACCATTACGCCACGAAGGCGGTTAAAGCTCGCGTAGCCTACTTTTTGGGAGCGACCACGCGGAGAACTGACAACAGCATTCTGAGAGTAGTGAGTGAAGGATAGGGTTGCCAGATGGTATCAATGTAATGTCCTGGCGTCGTACTCGATCATAAAAAATCCCGAAAACAGGCTAAAATAAAAGTCTAAAACGAAATGTTCATTCATAAAATATCTAACTTTGCATATAATTTTTACATGGAGATATTTCTATTTATGTACCACATAATACCTGCAAAATTTTATTTTTTAACTTAAGTCAATTATATTTATCCCAAAACCTGAAGGTTGCCTAGTGCTGTGAGACGACACGCCGCGCCGCCCGCTGCCCCGCCCGCCGCCCGCCGCCCGCTGCCCCTGGCAGTCGCAATCATTTTTTACGTTTACCTAAGAGATTATACGTCACTACGTTGCGTTCACCTCGCCATAATACGTACTGAAATACGTCGTGCGCCGTGCGAAACAGACCCTAGTTAGTGTGGAGTCAGTTAAATCTTTGTTTCTTACTCAACAGACCTTCAAAAACAGTTCAACTAAATATCTGAATCAATTTATATTAAAAAAAAAACTCGTTATTTTAAATGTCTTCGTTTTTTAAAGAAAATCCTCCATTTAAGACACATCCGCCCTTCTTTGTCAAATTCTCATCTGGCAACCCTAGTGAAGGAAAACTTATCTGGGTACTTGTTGAAATACTGGATCAGTATTCACCATGACGCGAATAGTAAATTATTCTAGTCAGCACTGCATTTATATTAGTCTTTATTTGGTTTATTTCATGCCATTTATGTATTTTACCGTAAGGCTCTTGCCTGAATAACGAATTTAATTATTCATTATTATTATTTTATTATAAAAAGGCTTCTAGATCATCTGTGCCAATAGTGATCAACTTTAAAGGCGGTAATATTACAGATTTTCGCTATTTTTACGTCAATTACTCCTAAACGATAGAAAACCCAAGGTTGAAAAAAATACCTTTGTTGTTGATGATGTTCCCTAAAGTCAAAAGCTATTAGAAACACGATTGAGCAGTTTGAGCTCGCTAGAAAAAAATTACAAAGATAGGTCTACACCGTTACTTTCAACTCTAGTTAAGACTAATAATTTGAAGTTTAAATTAAAAAATATATAACGATATTTGTTATAATAATACAAAGTGAGTAATGTTATTATTTTTTATACTTTCATTGCGGTTTTTGATTGAAATGAGAAACCATTGAAAAAGTGAAAAGTGTGGTTATTTTCTTTACTCTTTACATGTAAAGAAAAAGACAGAGACAACAGTATCAATCAATACCTCGCCTTAAAGTAACTTCTTAAACAATATTATCCAGTTAATTGGTTTTTGGTTTTTAAAGTCTGTGGGTAATTTCGTATTATGGGAATAAGTCCGTATACAGGGTTCCGTGTCTGTAACGGGAACAAGCCAGCGGACCCTATTTACTAAGCCTTCATTGTCCGTCCGTCTGTTCGACCTTTAAAGGGCTCTTTTTAAACCGTAATAGTTAGCTGGTTAAAATATTCTCAGAATATATGTTATTATAGCGGATTGCCAAAAAAAAAGTCATTGAGTACTAAAATTATAAATGTGAAAATATGTTTGTTTGTTACTTTTTTACATTTCAACACCTCGATCAATCTTGATAAAATTAGGCATGCAGGTAGCCTACGTCACTGGAAAGGACATAGGCTACTTTTTATTCCTCGAAGTACTATAGTCCGATGCAAATCCTGGGAACTGAAAAATATACTCTTTTTTGGTTAATTTTTGTAACATCTGAACGCAACAATGGATTATTGTGATTTTTTGCACAGAGATGATCGAACAGGTGGGAAATGACATAATTTAACATAATTTACTAAATAACATATCCTGACACAGTTCCCGAGGGATCTGGGGAAAACTCATTTCCACGCTCGCGCACGTCGGCGTCGCAACGGAGCAACGGATTGAAGTTTTTTTGTATAGAATTGGTGGAGGGGGTGGGAAGTTACAAATACTGCTAATCAGAGTAGCCCGATAAGTTCCTAAGGGATCTGGACAAAACTCATGTCTACGCTCGCGAGCCTCGGCTCGCGCACCACTTGCCCTCAAAGACAGTCATAAAACCGATGTCCAGGCGGGCGAAGTCACTCACAAAAGCCAGTAATAAGATAAATAAAGAGACCTGTAGTGTGGCCCTATAATAGCAACACCGCATCTCTACCCGAGGGTGTTTTAAAAGGTGAATAAGGGTTAAAAAAACCTATCCTTACTACGATATAATCGATGCAGAACCACAAGTTAATACGCTGCCAACACGCTCTTGCTTTTTTCCCGATATTAAGAGAAATGTCCGCCTTTAACTGCAAAATGGAATTGACTCGATTTTTAAATAAGGTTTTTTACGTTATACTATAAAAATGGGGTGGTTTTAATGGCAAAAATAAATGAGATGAAAGTGGCATTTTATTACAATATTTTTTAATGTTTACAAGTATGTATAATAATCAATTACTGGGTTGGTTTCAAAATTTATATTGTGTTTTTTTGTCCGGATAAATTATACTCATGAAAACATTAGGATACTTTTGATTATCACCCCTCACATCTAATTTTTCATAGCCTATGGTATGTAGGAAGAAAACTCTTACAGAGTTATTCATGCCATTTGTACATTTAGTTTGTAAGCAACTGTTTACCTCAACTGTGTGTGTACAATAAATATATAAATAAATAAATAAATTATGTGCCCCTTGTTAATATGAAATTCAGATACTGATAGATTTAGATTTCATGTGTTGTTGCATAGTTTTTTAGATGGATAGGATAACCTTAGAATATCACATCACACTAATATTATAAAGGCGAAAGTTTATGAATGTCTAAGTGTGTATGTTTGTTACTTCTTCACGCAAAAACTACTGAACAGATCTGGCTGAAATTTGGTAGGTAGACAGATTAGGACCTGGATTAACACACAGGCCATTTTTTTCACGTTAGAGCCGCTTGCGGCTCGCGCACTGCGCAGCCTTGGAAAGTCATAGAAACGTTGTCCACGCGGGTGGAGTCGTGGGAAACAGCTAGTTAGGATATCATTTTATGATATTATAGGAACCTGCAGTCAATAAATAAACAAACCTTCATTAATAACTGTTGAATATACAATTGACAACACTGAAAACGTTAAGATCACACGATTTCACTCACACAAAATTGTGTTTCCAGTGATTGGTACAAACTTCCATATCTTGAAAACTACTGAACTGATTTTTATGAAACTTGCTAATTCAATAAAAATAATGCGTTTCGATTTCTAGTTTCTAAGACATACGTGAACAAACAAACATACATACACTTATTAATTTTGGCACACCTGTTAGAAGCCCACATAGACTATAACATATGTGCATTGTAACAATATTACCAGTGATCAGTATTGGTAGACTATAAATGCCTTAAGTTCACGAAAGGATATAACATGGAGTTGTTAAAACCACAACATACATTGATTTACTTTTGTTATTCTTTTTAATTTTATTGTTGCTTTTTAATTTTATTTTATCGTGGGATTTTAGATATATCTATAAATCTGTGAACAAATAATTGGAAACGCTAAATACGTTAAAAAACCGATTTCCATCGTAACGACTTAGTACAATTTTGCATAATAATTGGTTTTGGTTTTTTTAATTTTCTAATAAAAGTACTACACCGATTGTTATAATATTTATATGGGACCAATTCGGGAGCATATCCTATTGAATAAAAAAAGAATCATGAAAATCGGTTCACAATCTGCGACAAACAAACATACAAATAAACAAACATGCAGTCGAATTGAGAACCTCCTCCTTTTTGAAAGTCGGTTGAAAATGAAATATTTGAGTCGTCGCATAGCTGGTTTTAGTTAGTTAGTCACTGCGCAGAAATAAAAAAAAAGTAACAAAAGTTAATCAATATATTTGGTGGTTTCAACAACTTCATGTATGTTGTCAAGGGTTTACCAATTGTGAATAAAAAAAAATAAAAAAAAATCCTCTCCTGAACTTAAGGCATTTATAGTCTACCTATTCCGATCACTGAGTATTACATACATACGGTTCGAATTAATAACCCCCTTTTTTGAAGTCGGTTATGAATAAATACATAAATAGCAAATTACTATGTGTTTTAGAAGTTGTTGATCGTGATCCATCTACATAGTCCACCCACGTGGGTGGGCCACAGGCAACCTTTCTGTAACTGTTGTAAAATTTTGAAATAAGTATATTGCCCGTGGCAAAAAGTCTATTGATATTTTTATAACAGAATTTAAGTTTAATATTGTGGCCAGATCATGAAATACTCGGGCGGATCGGAGCTGAGCGAGCGAAGCGAGCGGTAATAAGTTTATTAGATTTGATGATGATATTGTCGAGGAGCCTCGTAAAGCAAGCCACCCCCGGGTGGCGAAATACATTTAGGTTATGCTCCTTTTTACGTAGTTCACCTTAGTCCACCCAGGTGGATCACGTCAAAAAAAATATTTCGCGTGGTCCACCTGGGAGGAATGAGTAGGTTGACCCCGGCCAACAACTGTATTTTAGCTCCCTATGGCAAATTTAAACTTAATATTTGTTAAAAGTAAATTAATTGAGGTCAAAGAAATAATTTATTTGAATATTATTTTAGTGATAATTAAGTAAGCATAGATTATCAAGCTAGTAATTATACCTTAAATAAAACTGCAAATAAAATTAAACTCACTCTGCAAGAATTTAGCCGACCACACTCACAAAATCCCCAAAAACGTGGGCATTTTGTATTGGAAGTTGCGCCAACCACATCTAGTACCAGCAATGTAAAAGACACTTCCAGGAGGACTTCATGATGACTTGCACCTCTAAGACCAAGGCTACATCCCTATCTCTTCCAATAGCCATAAACTTAAATTTCGAGGAAGTAAGTAAATTTATAAATTTATAATAACAAAACTCTGCGTGATCGAATCAGGAACGAGGAGATCCGCAGGAGAACCAAAGTAACCGACATAGCTCACAGAATAGCTAAACTGAAGTGGCAGTGGGCAGGGCACATAGCTCGTAGAACAGATGGCCGTTGGGGCAGTAAAGTTCTCGAGTGGCGCAATTCGCAATCGCGCACCGGAAAACGTAGCGTAGATAGGCCTCCCATGCGGTGGGTCGACAACCTGGTGAAGATCGCGGGAAGCCGATGGATGCGAGCAGCGCAGGACTGGTCGTCGTGGAAATCCTTGGGGGAGTCCTTCGTCCAGCAGTGGACGATTTTCGGCTGATGTGATGAATAATTCAGACTTAAATCTTTCTTTTTTAGTCTGAGGAAGAATAACAAAACATTATGAGTTTTTGTACTAAAATGAGAGAAAAGAATATGAACAACTTCAATAATTACCAACAGAACATTTTGTAGTAACTATATCATCTTTATATTTTTAATTTAAATTAAATCTATTTCTCTCTCTCTCGCTCTCTTTCTCTCTCATAATCACATTATTGTGCACGACAAGTACGCCATGTTTTTTCTAACTCAATAGTCAGTTTAGTTTTTTATCATTATTTAGATCCTCATCACTATTATCATCATCATCATATCAGCCGAAAAACGTCCAATGCTGGACAAAAGCCTCCCCCAAGGATTTCCACGACCACCAGTCCTGCGCTGCCCGCATCCATCGGGTTCCAGCGATCTTCACCAGGTCGTCGGGCCTCAAGGCCTCCCAACACTGTTATACGCTTTGTTAAAGATTAAAGATATCAATTTATTAAAAAATAATTTATCAATACTCAATCATTTGTTGTAACCACTCAAATACTATTAACACCTGTATTTTTACAGGTGTTAATAGTATTTGAGTATATCATGGACCCGGTTTTGGTACTACAATATTAGAAGAGAGGATGACTTTAATGTAATAAAATTAGTTTAATAGAAACTGTTGATTTGATCTAGGGATGCATCCGATACCGATACCGATACCGATATATCGGCGATACTTCGGGTTTGCCGATATATCGGTATCGGCGATATTTTTATGGCAGATTCAACGATACTTTTCAAATTTCGCGCTTTAAAAATGTAATGTAAACGCGCGTATTGTCCCATCTATTTCGTTGCAAACGAGACATCTGTCGCATCTGAGAGACTATTTTCCACCGCAGGTCTTATTCAAACAGACTTGCGAAATCGCCTTTGCCCGTAAAACTTAAGAATGCTTTGTTTTTTTAATAAAAATCTTATAAATGTTAATTTTGATTACTAAAACTATTAATTAATTGTGTTTTATTTATTCTACCTTCCTTTTTGAATTCAATAAGCGTATCGGTATCGGTATCGGTATCGCCGATATTTTTATAAGAGTATCGGTATCGGTATCGTATCGCCAAAAAGGCGTATCGATGCATCCCTAATTTGATCGTACCATCATCAGCCCCCGTCACTCGGTCGAGCGAGCGAGATAAGTACCTACACATTGGAGCGGCCTACAGGCCGCGCTTCGCTCGTCAGCGCTAGAACGCCGTACAGTCGTCGCCGCAATTCGCGGGCCGCCCGTGTCGAGCTCTTTAATACCCATGTTGCCGTGTATTATCTGACAGTAGGAAGGAGTAGGTGAATAAATGCGTAGGTATTTTCGTTAAAAAAGTAAGTGCAATATCTGTTACGAAGTAACTAGTATCTCATCTGTGGTACCATCTTCTTCTTCTTAGTCGTTACACTCTTGACAGAGTGGTCGTGGTCATCATTTCGTTCGGGTGACCCGCCTCACAGTTACCATAAACTAATACCTATCTATGAAGATAAATAAGTAAAATAATGTTAATGATATATTGTTTTTAAACAAATGTATTTGATTATTAATTTATTCGCTATGTTTAAGTTCTTAAAAATCATCATCATCATCTTACCAGCTCATATACGTCCCCACCGAGGGGCTTGAGCCTACCCTGAATTAGGGCGTTCGTGCCTTAGTCAACCACGCGGGCCCAGTGCGGGTTGGTCGACTTCACACACAACCTTCGAGTTTCCTAGCAGGCGTGTGCAGGTTTCCTCACAGGCGTGTGCAGGTTTCCTCACGATGTTTTCCTTCACCGTATGAGCGTCCGATAAACGTGCATATGAAATCGAAATTCGAAAACACTTTAGTACGTGACAGGATTCGGACCACGACCTCCCGGACAGGAAGTAACGGCCCTTGCCATTACGCCACCGACGCTCCTAAAAATATGTTAATTTAATTTGTTTATCATTGAATCTATTTAGGTATTAATCTTTTTCCCGTGGAAACTCATTAAGTGTTTACTAGAATTTTCTAAGCGAATTAATATATTTTAATTTAATTGTGAATCGTTTCTTTATTTTTCGATTGGAGCTCTTCGGGTAACCTTTCTAACATTATAAACGCGAAAGTTTGTAAGAATGTATGGATGTATGTTTGTTACTCTTTCACGCAAAAACTGCTGAACGGATCTGGCTGAAATTTGGTAGATAGACAGATTAGGATCTGGATTAACACATAGGCTACTTTTCGCATCCTCGAAAAGTCATAATAAACGTTGTCCACGCGGGTGAATCCGCGGGAAACAGCTAGTTTATTAATATTTTAATTGTATCTGTACGTGCGACATTGGCCGCTTCAGCTTGTCCCTATGTCGTAAGAAGTGTGGTGTATTTAAGTATATGTTTTCGTTTTTCATGTTGTTTTTTTTTTTGAAAAATCTATAAATTTCCAGAATGTATTTTTTTTCTGAAAGTGAGACTTGAAAATTTCGTCATTACAGATGTTCATTAATGTTTTTACTAGCTTTTTTTGTTGTCGACACAGATCACACGCATTCGTGCTATTTCCCTGCAATTATTATTATTTTATTTATTATAACAGCTCATAGACGTTCCCACCGAGGGGCTCGAGCCTACCCTGAATCAGGGCGATTAGGCCTTAGTCGACCACGCGGGCCCAGTGCGGATTGGTCGACTTCACACACAACCTTCGAGTTTCTTCGCAGGCGTATGTGCAGGTTTCCTCACGATGTTTTCCTTCACCGTTAAAGCAATCGGTAAGTATATGTACGTAAGTTTTTGAAAAACTCATTGGTACATTGGCCGTCCAGATTTGAACTCGGTACCTCTGGTTAGATGGACCGAGTCGTTACCGGTTGAGCCACCGACGCTTTACCTGCAATACTACATATTATTACCGTAGCTTAGTCATGCATACGCATAGTACATGGCCAGCACTGTTCCAAGGTTAGTAGTTTTGTAGGGTTCCGTACAACCAACAGGTGACCAACGGGACCCTATTATTAAGCCTCCGCTGTCTGTCCGTCTGTCTGTCTGTCCGTCCGTCAGCGGGCTGTATTTCAGGAACTGTAATAGTTACACAGTGGAAATTTTCACAGAATTTGTATTTCTATAGTCACTATAACAACAAATACTAAAAAACTGGCCAAGTGCGAGTCGCACTCGCGCACCAAGGGTTCCGTACCATTATCTATAAAAATCACATTTGTTGTATGGAAGCCCCCCCTTAAATATTATTTTTATTTAATTCTTTATTTTTAAAGTGAATAATACAACTCAATATTCTGTGAATATTTTAAGCGTTTACCTGTTGCCCTTAAATATTTGTTTTATTTTAATCATTTATTTTTAAAGTGAATATTTATCTTAATATTCTATAAATATTTGAAGTGTCTAACTGTTGCCGTTATCAATATATAGCAAAAACGAGCAAAAAAATCACGTTTGTTGTATGGGAGCCCCCTTAAATATTTCTTTAATTTTAATTGGAATATTTATTTTTATAGTGAATATATAACTAAATATTCTGTGAATATTTCAAGTGCCTACCTGTTGCCGTTATCAATATCGAGCAAAAACGAGCAAAAAAATCACGTTTGTTGTATGGAGACCCCTCTTATTTTTCACTTTTTCTAATTTTTTGTATTTTTTGTTATAGCGGCAACAGAATTACATCATCTGTGAAAATTTTAACTGACTAGCTATCACGATTCATGAAATACAGCGTGGTGATAGACGGACAGACGGACAGCGAAGTCTTAGTAATAGGGTCCGGTTTTTACCCTTTGGGTACGGAACCCAAAAAATTAAAAAAATATTAAAAATAAGGGAGGTCTTCTTACAAAAAACGTTTTTTTTATAGGTCTTTCTATCTATGATTTAGCTAGCTGTATGTATCGTAAAAACGGTAAAATATATAAGCTTTAAAATTGTCGTGAAAACAGTACTAATACTGAATTAAAACAAAAAATAAATTTTAAAAAAACTTATATTATGGTACAAAACCCTTTTCAAACATTTTTCAATAAAGAACTGTAAACTATACCTAAATGATATCTAATGGTAATGATCAGAGGGTATTTCAAGTGCATTAACTGGCAACCCTGATTAAGACGTAGACAGCCCCGCCCCGGCCTAGTCGGCCGCGCCCCCATCTCAATTTATGTTTCCATTATAAAATACCTCTTACAATTTCCTTCTATTTTTCGTGGGAGCGCAATGATTTGCGTATTAAGCAGTTCTTAATTGCTAAGGTTGTTTTGAGAGAGTTCTTTGGATAAAGTTTAACATGGGGCGTTCATTCACTCAGTAATTTTGATGCCAGGAATTATTAAAACAGCAACTTTTCTCAAAACTGCAGCCTCGACGCGCCCTCCAGATGGCGGATGGGGCTCGCACCGGAAGACGTAGCGTAGGCGGGCCTCTCACACGGTCGACCGACTACCTGGCGAAGGTCGCGGGAAGCCGCTAGATGCGGGCAGCCCAGGACCGGCCGTCTTGGAAATCCTTGGCCTTTGTCCAGCAGTGCACGTCTTTTGGCTGATATGTTGATGATGAGTGACAAACAAGCGTCCAAATTAACGTATAATTATTAGTAGGATCGGTAAAATTGGGAACTTTCTAACTCACCCCAGCAAAGCATATACAGGGTGTAACAAAACTGATGTAGGTCCCGTTAACCGGTGCTTCTACTCATCATACTGAATAACTTTTGTTCTACGACTTTGCTGAAATCATAAAAAAAAAATTTTTACTCTTCATACAAATCAATCAGCTGATCGACCAATGTAGTGCATTTTAGTATGGAGAGTCAATTTTTTTTGAGAATTGCCTTTGGGTTCTTTGGGGAAAGTTTTTCAGTATGATGAGTAGAACACCAGATAACGGGTCCTACATTTTATTTTTAACACCCTTTATAATATTCATATCCTATATACAGCCCCTTATATAATAACTAGTATCGACTACTAGCGTAATAATTTATGAAGAAATGTATTACTTATGTATAGAGAGAAGCCTCGTTATTCGACACAAAAGGAATCGAAAATAAGCTATCATTCGGTTCTGTCTGTATTTAAAAACAGAATTTCAAAGTTTTATCCATTATATTATTAGCCTTCTTATGCGTCATCATAAGCCAAAGTATTTATTAATTCAGTGTAAGTATATTAAAGTGTAAGAGCGTCGGTGGCGTAACGGTTAGGGCCTCTACCTCCTGTCCGGGGAGGTCGTGGTTCGAATCCTGCCACGTAATAGGTTCGTAGGTACTTCGATTTCATATGTAAGTTTACTATGAAATTCAAAGGTTGTGTGTGAAGTCGACCAACCCGCGCCAGGCCCACGTGGTCGACTAAGGCCCGATCGCCCTAAATTAATGTCAAAATTAGATATTTTCCAGGCATGTAGTACATTAAATTAACAACTGGTTTCGAGTCAGAACAAACTTGAACAAAAGTGCAATGAAATAAAGTTCATATTGGTGCGCGCTTTAACGTGGCTGTAAGACCTCCGCTACATCCGGGTAGCGTGAAAATAATCACAAAAATACTTAATTTATAGGTATACTAGTATTCCCGGCGAACTTCGTACCACCTTAAACTACACTACACTACACTACCCTACCCTACCCTACCCTAACCTACCCTACCCTACACTACACTACACTACAGTACACTATACTACACTACACTACATTACCCTACCCTACCCTTCCCTACCCTACCCTACCCTACCCTACCCTACCCTAACCTACCCTACACTACACTACCCTACACTTCCCTACCCTACCCTCAGCACCCTATCCTACCCTACGCTACCCTACCCTACACTACACTACCCTACACTACACTACACTACACTAAACTACACTACCCTACCCCATCCTACCCTACCCTACCCTACCCTACCCTACCCTACCCTACCCTACATAAGAACCTTTTCCTGACAATAACGAACTCGACAAAAAAATAATTAGCGAAATCGGTCCAGCCGTTCACGCGTGATGCCATAACCAAGGGAAATAGGGATTCATTTTTATATACTTATATAGATATTAAGATTTAAATAAAACTTCAATTTTATTCTTGAGTAATACTAATATGTACAGTTTTGGTGCACAAGTACAGCTATTTTTTATAGTTTATTTCTATCGTTTGTAAATTGTACCTGGAAATTGTTGTGCTGTGCTCTAAATAAAAGTTTTTCTATTCTATTCTATTCTATTTTTTAGGGTTCCGTACTCAAAGGGTCAAAACGGGACCCTATTTGACTTCGCTGTCCGTCCGTTTGTCCGTCTGTCACCAGGCTGTATTTCATGAACCGTGATAGCTAGACAGTTGAAATTTTCACAGATGATATATTTCTGTGGCCGCTATGACAACAAATACAAAAAAATTGAAAAATTGAAAAAATAACGTGTTTTTTTTTTTAAACTTGAGGAAACTAGCGCCATCTTGTACGGTGGTACGGAACCCTTTGTACTAGCGCCATCTAGTATGATAGTACGAAATCCGTTGTGTGCGGTTCTGACTTGCACTTGGCTGGTTTTTTATTTTTAAATATTCGGACCACCCATTTAGAAGAGGACCTAAAAACTTTAAGATACAAGCTTTAATTTAAAAATAAATTTAAATTTTATTGTTTAATACCAACAAACCCTTATCGTGTATAAAAAAATAACCGGTCTGCCATATTAAATTTAGAATGACATCACTTAGCTAACCATGTATTGTTTTTCAGGTTCTAATTTAGCTTCTAAGATTTGTCTCAATCTAACAGATAGACTAACTAACTTTCACGAAAAGTTATAAAGCTTGTAAAAAGAGGTCTATAATGCTGTTTGGGGTGTGGTTCCACCTTTGCATCAACTGTGGCAGCATTTAATGGGAAAAAATAGGCGAGCGGCTACACAACCCTACAGCTTTCAAAATTTAATATTCAAGGTATTTATTCAATAATTTTTGAAAAACCTAAAAAACTTTTAGATACAAGCTTTTAAATTTGCATTGTCACGCGATATACACATGCATGCAAAATTTCAGCTTAATTGGAAACCGGGAAGTGGGTCAAATTTATGTTGCAAGATTTCACCAGCTAATTAAAAGCTTGTAAAATAGGTGCAAATTACACTCTTTCTGATAGTCATAAAATAATACATAATTTAATTTGTGAAAAATCAAGAAATAAACAATCATTAGTTAATAATGTCAAAATTCAATCCTTGAAATAAACCAGATTACGTCATTAGAACAATCAATCAATTAATACAATCATTGAATGTCATTGATACCTTTGATATGGTAGGCCAGTTCGCACGGACAGCACCCGGTCACGAGTATAACGCGTGAGTCAGCCATCGCTCCTATCAACCACATTAGAGGGAAAGGAACGACACGGCTCCCGATGCGCCACCATCCATTTTTCCAGATGTACTACTGATCTTTAGGTATCCAATGGATGGCGCAAGTTAAATGGGGGTAGCAGTGCTCATCAGTAAACGTCTTTCATCTAAAACGATGATGAGGATGAAGGGTTGTTTATTCAACAATGGGAAGCCCTTGGCATGATGGTAAGTGACGATGATGCCGAAGATGGAAGCGGGCTTACCAAGATACTCCAACGCAATGAGGAACTGGTTATATTATCTTCAAGCCGAAACATATCAATGTTGTCAGCATTACTTAGATAAGATGGAAGTAGCGAGCCAGGCGGGCTTAGAAAATGCCCTACCATCAACCAAACCGTGTCTTACAAGAATAGAAGTCGCGATCTCCTGATGGAGCTTATGAAATTAACCGTTTCGCCACGAAGGAGGTTACTCCAACTAAATAGGCGATGAAACCTGATGTTTGGCGGCAAGACTTAGATGAGATGGTGGTAGCTAGCCAGGCGGGCTTAGAAAACGCCCTTCCACCAACCAAACCGAGTCTTACAAGAATCGAACCCGCGACCTCCTGATGTAAAGCTATACGGACTTAACCGTTACGACACGGAGGCGGATCACCATCATCATCATATCAGTCGAAAAACGTCCACTGCTGGACAAAGGCCTCCCCCAAGGATTTCCACGACGACCGGTCCTGCGCTGCCCGCATCCATTGGCTTCCCGCGATCTTCACCAGGTCGCCGGTCCACCGCGTGGGAGGCCTGCCTACGCTACGTTTTCCGGTGCGCGGTCGCCACTTGAGAACTTTACTACCCCAACGGCCAACTGTTCCACGAGCTATGAGCCATGTCCCATTTCAGTTTAGCGATTCTGTGAGCTTTGTCGGTTACTTTGGTTCTCCTGCGGATCTCCTCGTTTCTGATTAGATCACGGAGGCAGATACTCCAACTGAATTGGCGATGAAACCTAGTTCCAAGTGAATCGCAACTGTCCATGAGAAACAAACGTATGCACGAATGGACAGACGCCGGCAATACACTTACATTATTGATTGAGACTTCTAGGTCTTTTAACTACTGTACAATTACACTGGATTATAATTACAGTAAAGTTGGTAGATAATTATAGACATTGTTTTCAAAGTGTAACCGAATATCTGTTTTTATTTGGCCTACAAACAGTTTTGTTTTTACTTGTCGTAAAATGTTTTCGTGTAATTTTGCCTTTGTTATCGTTTCGTCTTTCTGATTGTCTGTCTGGAGATTATGGCGACACGCTTTGGTCGCAGTGATCTCGATTTTTCACAGTAATTACACAACACATGAAAGTGATATTTTGTAACCTGATTTTTCATTTCAATGACTACACTTTGACAGTTGCAGAAACAGGATTTGTTAATTATTATATCAGAAAAAAATAATTATTCACAATTGGTAAACCCTTGGCATCATCTCACCTGCATGGTAAGTGACGATGATGCCGAAGATGGATATCAAAGAAATCTCTTTTAAAACAGAGATTTGCATTCTATAGGCAAACGAAACCGATTTAATTTCTTTAAAATTTCTTAGTCGATTAGTTTAAACACACACTTTAATACGCCAGTTGAATTTTTTAAAATTAATTGTATTTTTAAATTATAAAACTTAAATAAAAAAAAACCCACAAAAAAAAGTTGAAAATAATATGTTTTGGCCAGTATTAAAAGTCATCGCGTAGGGGAACCGCTAAGTTGTTAAATTTTTAGTTATTAGTTGTACAATTCAACGCACGTAAAAAAAGCTCCAGTGGTCAAGTGGTGGGGATGTGTTTGCGCAGGCGGGAAACAAATGACAACTGGCGAACCAATCACGCGACAGCAAACAAGAGAGACGCGTGTTTCCCCCGTCGCGCCTCACCCCTTACCACCAATTTGGCCTGCAATTCATTCACTGCGCAGGTAGGTCGCTCGGAGCTTTTTTTACGTGCGTTGAATTGTAGTAAAGTAAAACAGTTGTATTCTGTTTTTATTTTATTAACTTAGCGGTCGCCCAACGCGACGACTCTTAGATCAAAATATTACTTATATTCAACTTAAAGGGCCAAAACATATTATTTTCTACTTTTTAGCGGACTTTTGTCGGGCGTTTTTATTTTTTTTATTTAAGTTTTATTTATGCTTTTTAAACTTGTCCCAAACACGATTCATCTGCTGTAGGTAAGTTGGTGAGGAATTGGGTATCCTGCAAATCCCAGAAGATGCTGCAGCATCAGCTCAAAGTTACCATGTTCTATCTAAAACCTATTCATTAAGACTTTTCTAATGAGCCCAAACACGATAACTCTGCTGTAAGTTGGCGAGGAGTTGGGTATCCTGCAGATTTCAGGAGATGCTGCAGCATTAAGTCAAAGTAACCATGTTCTATCTTAAACCTATTTATTAACACTTTTCCAATGAGCCCAAGCACGATAACTCTGCTGTAAGTTGGCAAGGAGTTGGGTATCCTGCAAATTCCAGAAGATGCTGCAGCATTAGGTCAAGGTTACCATGATTTTGCAATATTATTACAGTAACAGGGAACCAAATTTTGAATCGATCAGACACGTATAAGTTGCCCACATCCCTTCATCGCCTACAATAGGAGCTGGTGATCCTAAAACGACTGAACCGATCTTCATATGTTATAGGTAGGAAACACCTCGATCACGTCAGATTTTAAACAAAAAAACTGCATCATAATCGGTCCATTCGTTTAGGAACTACGACGCCACAGACAGACACACAAATACACTGATACACACGTTAAACTTATAACACACCTCTTTTTGAGTCGGGGGTTAAAAACGAAATGACATTGAAAATGTTCAAAAGTGTGGTTATTTTCTATACTCTTTACACGTATAGAAAAAAACAAAAAGAACTGTTTTAATCAATGCCTCCATATACGGTTTTTTTTAAATGCACTATTGGTTAGCCTGGTAAATCAAAATTGGTTTAAGAGCCGTCAACAAGGGCTTTTACACAGCATATTGAACAACTTTCCCCAAGAAAACCAATTCTTCAAAAATTCGACACTCGCACTCCATATAAGAATGCACAAAATTGATCTATCAGCTGATCAATTTTTATGAAGAGTTCAGCTTTTTTTTGCGAACTCTCCTTCATTCACTCAATCGTTCGCTTCGCACAACTTGCACCCAGAGTACTAATTTACACCCACGGGTACTGTAAGAACTATTATTGATCCCATTTCGAACCAAAAAATTGGCTACATTTTTTCTCCCCGTGGTTCCATTTGGGTTGGATATGGATTCTCTGCACCTATATAGCACTTGAGTATGGCTGCATTTTTCTCTAGAATACCAAAAGGATAAGATATCCGAGCCGTTTGCCACCCAGGTGTGCTACTTGGGGACTATGGGTCTCTTAGAACAAGTTGTTCAGTATGATGGATAAGTAGAAAATCTATCCATTATTATAGTTACATGTACCCGGTACACAAGCCCTTAGATATCGGCAGATACATTAAGGCAAGGTATTGATTGGAACAGTTGTCTCTGTCTTTTTATTTACATGTAAAGAGTAAAGAAAATAACCACACTTTTTCACTTTTTTAACGGTTTTTCGTTTCAATCAAAAACTACATTGAAAGTATAAAAAATAATAACATTACTCACTTTGTATTATCTTAATATGTATTATTGTATATATATATATATTTTTTAATTTATACTTCAAAATATTAGTCATATCTAGAGTTGAAAGTAACGGTGTAGATCTATCTTTGGGATTTTTTTTCTATGGAGCCAAAACTGCTTAATCGTGTTTCTAATAGCTTTTGACTTTAAGGAACATCATCAACCATAAGGGTTTTTTTTTTCAAACTTGGGTTTTCTGTCGTTTAGGAGTAATTGACGTCAAAAATAACGAAAATCTGTAATATTACCGCCTTAATGCTATTGATCCACAAATTGCCTATGATCCAACTTTATTATTAGTGCGCGAATCGCCTTATGTTGAGTTAGGACGTATTACGTATTCTATGGAAATGGCTACCGTAATTGCAGCGATGACAGAGCCTCGTTTGAAATTTTAAATCGTCTTTGAACCTTTGTGATCGGTTGGAAATTACCATGTGAAATTACCTTTATTATCATGTATTAGCTAACCTATTTTACGTGTCTGTTAGGCCTTTGACCACCTTATTGGCGTACTTTTTGCACACGTTCCCCCAAAAAAGTGAGGTTGGAGGGGGGCACTAGATGTTTTTTTTTTAACCGACTTCAAAAGAGGAGGAGGTTATTCGATTCGACCGTATATATATATATTATGTGTGTTCGCGGATAACTTCGTCATTTAAGAACCGATTTTGATGATTCTTTTTTTGTTAGAAATGAGATATCCCAAGGGTGGTACCATGATAAGGAAACCAGGATCTGATGATGGCATCCTAGAGAAATCGAGGGGAACCTTAGATTCTTGTTTATAGTAGGTTTTTTTTGTTCAAAATTTTTTACAAAATCAGACCACTTTTTCTTTCATAAATTCACTTATACTGTAATAAATAACATTTTTCAATAAGAAAATGGTTGTTTTAAACCCTGACAGACAGTATTTTGATATTTCTTGGTAACGCATTATACCTACATGGTAGGCGGATGTCTGGCTGTTCCTCTCTACAGGTCGCATTTCTCAACCGATTCTCGTGTTTTGTGAGCAGGTTTATATTTTCTGATTCAGTTTTTTTTCAAAATGGCGGGGCCTTGGGGATTTGTTTGTTAACGTAAATAATTTAAAAAAAAACCGACTTCAAACAGGAATCTAAGGTTCCCCTCGATTTCTCTGGGATGCCATCATCAGATCCTGGTTTCCTTATCGTGGTACCACCCTTGGTATATCTCCTCTCCAACAAAAAACGAATCATCAAAATCGGTTCATAAACGACGAAGTTATCCGCGATCACACATAAAAAAAAATACGGTCGAATTGAGAAACTTCCTCCTTTTTTTGAAGTCGGTTAAAAATATCATATTTTAGCTTTATCGAAAAACAAGCGAGGTCTAACTAACAGGAGCCACTCACTATTTAAGCACACATAATAATTATAATTATTATATTAGCGTGTATCTTGGTTATCAAGACAGACGCTATCAAAAATAGAATGCATCAGAGATGCATTGTTAGCGACTGAAGAACGAGCGGTATTGTGATGGCATTTATATAGATATGCACAGCGTGGCTATGAGAACAATCTACGTTGACGATCAAGTCACTTTTCGGTGCAAACACTACGTTAGCGCGTTCTATTTAGACAGTGGCGCCATCTATCTGACACGGATTAAATGAAATGGTGTGTGTTTAAAATGGGTAATCTTAAACCTGTAATAAACTAATAACATCCATCAATCTGAGTTGTTTATCTAATCATTATATTGCTGGGAATTAATTATGTGTTAAGGAGCTACTATGCCACCCCCAAGGAATTTCTATACAGGGTGTCACAAAATTGGTGTAGGTCCCGTTTACTGGGGGTTCTACTCGTCATACTGAACAACTTTCTCAAAGGAATCCATAGTCAATTCTCAAAAAAAATGTGGACCCTCTATACTAAAATGCAAAAAATCGTTTAATCAGCTGATCGATTTGTACGAATAGTAAAAAATATATTTACGTTTTCAGCAAAGTCGTAGAACAAAAGTTGTTCAGTATGATGAGTAGAAGCCCTAGTTAACGGGACCTACACCAATTTTGTTACACCATGTATGTCTTGGCCACCACTAAACTTGAAGGGATGAAATAGCAAAGCGAGCGCTTCAACCGCAATATCTACATACAGATAGAAATATATAAAGGATGTAAAAAAAATGGGGTAGGACCCCGTTAATTGGCGGTTCTTTTCATCATACTGAACATCTTTCCCCAAGTAACTCATAATTTAATACTCAATAAGAAATTGGGCATCGATTTGTATGAAAAGTATATTTTTTTTGTTGCAAGTTATAGTCATAGAACAAAAGTTGTTCAGTATGATGAGGACCTACACATGTATAAGTTTACTTATTGTATTGCACACATTACAAGACAGAAAATAGAGAAGAAACAAAATAAATGTTGAAGAAAGCTACAAAAAAAACCAGCCAAATGTGAGTCGTTCTCACGCAAAGTAGGCTTCCATAGTCTTTAAATAAATGATTATTTAAAAAAATGTTTTCGTAGTTGGTAATCGAACATTTTGTATGGAAAATCTATGAAATTTTTACAAACTCAACTGCACATCTTAGTTGGTCGACTATTACACCTAAACTAAAAACTCTACAAGCCGTGATAGTTTTCCTTATAAATTGATTAATAATAAATACTTATCACAACTTTTTTTAGATGTCCTGATATAGCGGTTTAGCTGTTATGAGGAGCGGGACACTTAAATCTAACAAAAATTAACACTTTAATTAAAAGCTTGATCGTTTGCAAACAGATCTCTGAATCGAAATAGTAGTTTATGAAACTGTTGCATAATGAGGGGTATTAAAACACGAGTATGAGTTTAAAAACCGGGCCTCGGCGAGGTTTTTAATTGTGTCATACGAGTGTTTGATCATCTAAACAACAAAAATTAAAGTAAAAAGAGTACGAAAAAAAAATCCCACGAAATTCAGTACCTACAACAAAACGTGTCATAGCGCCAAAACCCAGCACATCACCGCGCTTACGCTGAAGCGGACGCTGTCACAGACAGGTAATAATTTAAAAAACTAAAAAACCCGCCTGCGTTTCTGTGTAATTTGGAAATGAAAAACCCTAAAACAAGAAAGTCGTCATACCCGATTGCACTTAACTTAAGAAAAATTAAAGCAGGCGGGACCCATTCTAGAAAGTCAGCCGTCTAGTCAGTATATTGGAGTAATCGGTAATATAGGTATGTGCTCTCAATTCACTATGCCTCCATTTCTAGAATGGGTCCCGACTGCTACAATTTTTCTCAAGTTAAGTGCAATCGGGTATGACGACTTTCTTGTTTTAGGGTTTTTCATTTCCAAATTACACAGAAACGCAGGCGGGTTTTTTAGTTTTTTAAATTACCGTTTTTTATTTTATTCATTTTTTTAGTTTTATTATTGAATGAGTTCATTTGAATTTGGCGCCAAAAATCCGCCATTTTGTTTTTATTTATTTTGATATACCCAGTGTCATTCTCACAGTAAAAACGTATCTAACGACAACCCTCAAGCTATAATTAATCGAGCCGTTCAGGCTGCAGAGCGTGTCAAACATTTGAATTTTGCGCCAAAAATCCGCCATTTTGTTTTTTTTATTTTGATATACTGGGTTTTTTAGTTTTTTAAATTACCGTTTTTTATTTTATTCATTTTTTTAGTTTTATTATTGAATGAGTTCATTTGAATTTGGCGCCAAAAATCCGCCATTTTGTTTTTATTTATTTTGATATACCCAGTGTCATTCTCACAGTAAAAACGTATCTAACGACAACCCTCAAGCTATAATTAATCGAGCCGTTCAGGCTGCAGAGCGTGTCAAACATTTGAATTTTGCGCCAAAAATCCGCCATTTTGTTTTTTTTATTTTGATATACCCAGTGTCACTCTCACAGTAAATACGAATCTAACGACACGTCTCAAGCTAAAATCCATCCAGCCGTTCAGGCTGCAGAGCGTGCCAAACAATTATACATACAAACATACATACATACATACTCTCGAAAAACATAACCCTCCTTCTGGCGCAGTCGGGTAAAAACAATGCTTTCACTGATTTCAGACATTTTTAAGCATAAATGAAAATTATCCACGAAATTCAGTAACTATACAACAAAACGTATTCAATGTTTGTTGCCAAAACCTAGCACATCACCGCGCTGCGTTAAAGCGGGCGCTGTCACAGACAAGTAAAAATTGGAATGACAACTTTTTGTAATGCTGTAAAAATGGCGCGAACCTCATATTGCGTTCCATTATAATATAAAAAAAATACCTATATAGAACTTCGTTGGTGATATTAACTTTTTGGATTAACTTTATATCGTAATGGAAAAAAAAACTTTATAACATTATTTTGTTAGAGAAATAATGTTATAAATAGTTTTTTATTTTTATTTCGGTATTGTGTTTATAAAGTATGCCAATATTAATTCGTTTTGAATTTTATAATTTGAACTTTACGATATGAGAGTAGATAAAATGGTTTTCACACACTGAATATTTTTGAAAACCTATCCAATGACACCCCACACCATGGAATAGACAAAAAAAATACCCTTACTTTTACGTAGCCCAAAATATATTTTTTTCAAGATTTTATTTTACTTCTGTCGGCGCGATTAATATGTATGCCACTGCCAGCTATACAGCATTCTAATACTAAGTATCTGGGCTTAGCCGCGGACAGACAAACAGCCGGACATGGCGAAACTATAAGGGTTCCTTGTTGACGACGGAACCCTAAAAATCATTAGACCACCGAGGAAAAGTATATATGTATATTAGTACTAACATACAGTATGGACACTACCTGTCGCTCTCTATATTGCTATACCTCATTCCCTCGTCACCTGCATATTTATAGACATATTTAAGCCAAAATTCAAAGGTGACTGTGAAGTCCCCAAGGCACTAAGGCAATGTGGGGACCATTCACTGTCGGTCATAATCTGTGCCAGCGGTGGGATTGTATTATTGAGATTATCTGGTAATACAATGCACTACGGTACACGGGACACAATAGTCCCAAGATGTCGGACAACGAATAAAAAAACATTTTAGGCAGGCAGGCAGTTTTATTTAAAAAAAAAATGTAATTTGTGTATATCAAAATATATCCCGCAGAACGTTTATGACGGGCAGTAGGATTCCAATTTTCATGAGCTTGATGATGTCCTCACAATGCTCTCTATTAAAATCAGTCAAATTATCGTCTGTTTCCACGATTTCTTCCCAACTTTGGTCAGGACTAAGATGATATCGACAAGCCCGTGTCCCCGAGGAAACATACAAATTCATTTTAATTAGCAATTTGCTTCTCAATCCATCTGAAACTATTTCTAATAGCTGTTTCACTGCATCCACCAAAGGTTCAGGTATTTCGATCTTCTGGTGTTCTTAACAAACGCGGAGAATAATCGAAATTAGCCATTTTTTCCCAAGTGAAATTTCTATTTCAACGTTTTTTTGACATTAAATATTATGACATAATTTTGTTTATTGTTCAATAAGATGTTGAACTGACACGGTTGATTCCCATAGAAGCCATAGACAAAAGCAACTCCAACTGTAAGCCAGAGGCACAAAAGCGGTTGGTGCTCTGTAATAAGCAGATATTTTTATATATTATATTAGCAATTTATTAATTTGTTTTTGGGAACCGAAGTTTGGGCGCAGCCGTAGCCGAAAAAAATACAAAGCATAAAAATTTCTTCTATAGTTGTGAACAATGAAAATTGAATCTTCTGTAACAACTAGCCTTTTTGAGATTTTCCTTATTCCCAACTGGGTATGTAACAGGAATAAATATTCTTCTATCACAACTGGTTGCCATGAAAGATTAAAAAATCCTCATAGACAACTGGTTGTGAAACACAGTTGCGATGGCGGCCGAAAGCGTTTGATACAGATTGGTTACAGTTTAGTTGTCTAACGTATAGGATTTCGCCGCCATTTTGACTGTTCGTCATTCGTTTTTGAAATGTCATTTCTGGCCCGTTGTATAAAGTGTCCAGCGTGTCACCGAGGCAATCATCTATCACTATCTTTCTCTCATGTTTACAAAAAGCAAGGAAGCTAATATCAAACTTCTACACTTAAGAAACTTCAAAAGTGTAAAAGTAGACAATTTTCTATAAGATATTAAATCTAAAAGCTCGAATACCGATAAAAATGCATTGGTGGAATGCGACCATTTGTCTACTAAATCCGGCAGTTCTTTAGATAGGACACTGTATTTTACAGTTTTACACTCGCTTCAAATGTAGTTACTGGAAATCCACCTTTTAAGATAAAGGTTGGATGTCGTGTTGGACTTTATTTTTAAATCCCGACGCAAAAAGAGTGGTGTTATAAGTTTGAAGCTTAGGTGTGTCTGTATATATCATTGCTTTTCCTGAACGGATGGACCAATTTCAATGGGGATTTTTTATACAAAAGGTATATAAACCGAGTTGGTTCTTTGCCATATTTCATAATTTTGAACAAAACAAACCGACTTTAAACAGAAAACTAAGGTTCCCTTCGATTTATCTGGGATGCCATCATCAAATCCTGGTTTCCTTATCATGGTACCACCCTTGGGATATCGCCTTTCCAGCAAAAAAAGAGTCATCAAAATCGGTTCTTAAACGACGAAGTTATCCGCGAACACACATAAAAAAATAAAAAATATATACGGTCGAATTAAGAAACCTTCTCCTTTTTTTAAGTCGGTTAAAAAGGAAATCCATTCATCCGTTTATGGAGATGGTCAACTGCCCGCCAGCAGAGTATGAGATAGAGGAATTGCAGCCTCGACGCGCACTCCAGACCGCGTCTGAGCTCACTCAAGTAAAGTTCTTAATGGAAGGCAGGGCCAGGGTCCATAACTCCTGGTGTGAAGCCAATGGACTAACTATTACGCCACGGAGGTGGTTTTCGAGATGTCCACGGCTTAGTATTAGCCCGTTTGGATATCGATTGCGTATTGTGTGAGCTGCAAGCGACTGCCTATCTTTAATTTGTTTTAATTTTTCAGCTTATGTTCATCTTGACAGACCACTCTAAATTAGTCTATAGTAATTAGTCTATTGGTGATAGAATTTTTGAAATAGGATGAGCAGTCTCGGAGATTACGTCCAAACTTAAACCCTACCTCTTTGTAATAATAGTGCGAGGAAAAGTTTTTTTCGTATTTTGCATGCAAATTCAAACAGGATGACCAAAGCTGCATCTTGAACATTAAAATTTCCAGACTGAAACGGTTGAACCAAGTTTATGCTACTGACTGATACTGCATCAGGTCCATAAACAGCACGAAATTTTACGTGTTTTGAAACAAAATTTCAATAAGTAGCTAATTTCTTCGTTACTTCCCTTACTTCCAATTATTTTTTTCGTAAATAATAGAAATAATAAAATAATAAATGAAAAATGGCGGCAATTTTTATTTTTTTAATTTTATTGACTTTTCGAAAATTCAACCTTTTTTACCCGACTGCGCCAGAAGGAGGGTTATGTTTTTCGAGAGTATGTATGTATGTATGTATGTATGTATGTATGTTTGTATGTATAATTGTTTGGCACGCTCTGCAGCCTGAACGGCTGGATGGATTTTAGCTTGAGACGTGTCGTTAGATTCGTATTTACTGTGAGAGTGACACTGGGTATATCAAAATAAAAAAAACAAAATGGCGGATTTTTGGCGCAAAATTCAAATGTTTGACACGCTCTGCAGCCTGAACGGCTCGATTAATTATAGCTTGAGGGTTGTCGTTAGATACGTTTTTACTGTGAGAATGACACTGGGTATATCAAAATAAATAAAAACAAAATGGCGGATTTTTGGCGCCAAATTCAAATGAACTCATTCAATAATAAAACTAAAAAAATGAATAAAATAAAAAACGGTAATTTAAAAAACTAAAAAACCCAGTATATCAAAATAAAAAAAACAAAATGGCGGATTTTTGGCGCAAAATTCAAATGTTTGACACGCTCTGCAGCCTGAACGGCTCGATTAATTATAGCTTGAGGGTTGTCGTTAGATACGTTTTTACTGTGAGAATGACACTGGGTATATCAAAATAAATAAAAACAAAATGGCGGATTTTTGGCGCCAAATTCAAATGAACTCATTCAATAATAAAACTAAAAAAATGAATAAAATAAAAAACGGTAATTTAAAAAACTAAAAAACCCGCCTGCGTTTCTGTGTAATTTGGAAATGAAAAACCCTAAAACAAGAAAGTCGTCATACCCGATTGCACTTAACTTGAGAAAAATTGTAGCAGTCGGGACCCATTCTAGAAATGGAGGCATAGTGAATTGAGAGCACATACCTATATTACCGATTACTCCAATATACTGACTAGACGGCTGACTTTCTAGAATGGGTCCCGCCTGCTTTAATTTTTCTTAAGTTAAGTGCAATCGGGTATGACGACTTTCTTGTTTTAGGGTTTTTCATTTCCAAATTACACAGAAACGCAGGCGGGTTTTTTAGTTTTTTAAATTACCGTTTTTTTTTATTAAAAATACCGGACAACGCTCAAGCGGGGAAAGTGCCATGGTGGCACTTGACAAATCATAATACTGTGGAGGGACTGATAGATCAATATTTATCGTTTATTTGAGTAATTCCATAGATTTTTTTACCCAAAATAAAGGTTCCCAAACTTTTTAGTGTCAGATTTCATATGCGTCTAAAAAAAATAAATTTACTCAAAAAATACAAAAAAAAACGGAAGGTTTGGCTGTTTTGAGAACTCTGGCCTCGATCTAGCCCCAGCTCACTAGCGCCGATATCAGTAAAAAAAATATTTTTCGCTAATTACCCACCTATATGCACGAAGCGTTTTGCTTCTTCGTTCATTATGCGAACGGCCAAGAAGTGGAATTCCCTGCCGGCGTCTGTATTCCCCGATTCGTATCATTTAAGAATCTTAAAAACAAGAGTGAACAGGCACTATTTGAGCTTGCATGTTACATCCTCGGCTACATTGGCACTTACCACCAGGTGAGTTGCAGCCCAATGCACACAAATTGTTAAAAAAAATGACTAACATTTTTAACGAGCAAAATGAAGAGTATACAGGGTCTTAACAAAGGTATTTACTTTTTTTTTAACTGGAGCTTGTCCCCAATAAACCTATGGTCAATTCGCATTTGTTTTTTTAAATAAAAATATTAAGTTGCGTGGAATAAGCCAGAATGTAGGTACATATATATCGATGGCCAGAATAGTAAAATTGCGGGCCGGCGCGGTCATTGAACTTTGGCCTTTGAATGTCAAGTTCGTAAACCTGGGAGTTATTGTGAGCAGTTTATAATTTAATTAAAAAATAATAATTGAAAATTGACCATGGGTTTCTCGGGGAAATTGTTCAGATTCATGAATACAAGCTCCAGTTAAAAAAAGTACATACCTTTGTTAAGACTCTATAGAGGTACAATAGTGTATTCAGAAACTATGAACTCTGCAAAATACTAGATAGTTCGATGTAGTTACAGATAGCGAAAGTGCAAAAGTGACCTAATTTTTATATTTTATTCATTTTATTTTATTTTATTAATTTAGGAAACAAACAGTCTTATATTATATATGTATAAGTATTACATATAAATTATAAATTAAAAACGACCTGGAGTTCCACTTTAATAAAAATAAAATATGAAATATACGAGCCCTGAGACAATATTAATTTTACAACAATTAAAAGCACTAATGCACATGTTTTAGCACTAATGTTATCTGTAACTAGAGTGAATAATATTTAAGACAGTTGATAGTTTCTAAATAAACTACAGCTGTACCTATTTTTCATTTTAATCGTTAAAAATTTTTGGTAAAGCACCTACTTAGCGAAAAAATATTTTTTAACTTATGCTCTAGATAGCTGGAGGTGGCCCTTTAGAAAATCTCTATCACTTTGACAAGACAGACTACAGATACACTAATCTATCTGTCAAACGCTAGTTAACAGAAACATAAAAATCTCAAGTTTATGTACTGTCACCGATCATTTCATATTATACCCACCGTCATTTGTCCTCCTACGTTAACGTTAGTTGGTGGAACTATTGTGACTTCCACTAAAAAAGCCAAAAAAAGACTCATAATAGGGCATCTTTGACAGTGAGTTAAGGTAGTGTTGCCAGTATGAGAATTTAAAAAGCTACGTTGCATAACACTAATTACACGTTCTGTTCCTTGCGTACTTACACGAATACAAAAGCCACATCGGCATGATGGTTTAACTGCTAGTAAGTGCCATTTGACACTTTGACGGACCCAGCCCTGTTAGTAGGAACATTAAAATTAATCAAACACCGCTGACTAGACGTCCGCTCGCGATCGATTCCATTTATAAATAACACTTTTGCCGAGTCGAGTCCGCCTGTCTCGTCTCGCTGGTATAGGGTGACCATGTGTTATAATTTTTCAGGGATATACCTAATTTTCTAACATCCAGTTCTGGCCCGAGCTTAGTTTAAACTCACATCCTGAAGGATGGAGCGAGATCATCATATCAGCCGAAGGAAGTCCACTGCTGGACATAGGCCTCCCCCAAGGATCTCCACGACGACCGGTTCTGCGCTGCCCGCATCCAGCGGCTTCCCGCGACCTTCACCAGGTCATCGGTCCACCGAGTGGGAGGCCTGCCTACACTACGCTTTCCGGTGCGTGGTCGCCACTCGAGAACTTTACTGCCCCAACGGCCATCTGTTCTACGAGCAATGTGCCCCGCCCACTGCCACTTAAGTTTAGCAATTCTGAGAGCTATGTCGGTTACTTTGGTTCTCTTACGGATCTCCTCGTTTCTGATTCGATCACGCAGAGAAACTCCGAGCATAGCACGCTCCATTGCCCTTTGGGTGACCTTGAGCCTTCTTATGAGGCCCATAGTAAGCGACCATGTCTCAGTTCCGTACGTCATCACTGGCAACACACATTGGTCGAAGACCTTGGTCTTAAGACACTGCGGTATCTGGGACGTAAAGATATTGCGAAGCTTCCCGAACGCTGCCCAGCCGAGTTGGATTCGACGATTGATCTCTTTCTCGAAGTTGGACCTACCTAACTGGACTGTTTGTCCCAGGTATACATATTCGGTAACAACTTCGAGTGTAGAGCCTCCAACCTTCAGAGGAGTAGGTATGACACGGACGTTTGACATAATTTTCGTCTTGTCCATGTTCATTCTAAGACCCACTTGTTGAGAGGCTCTACTGAGGCCATCGAGCATTGTGCCTAAGTCGTCCATAGTCTCAGCCATGACCACGATATCGTCAGCGAATCGAAGGTGGGTGATGTACTCGCCGTTGATATTGATGCCGAGTCCACCCCAGTCCAAAAGCCACCTTCCACATCTTCCAGGGCGGCGGTGAACAGTTTCGGAGATATAACGTCTCCCTGTCTCACCCCTCGCTGCAGCTGGATAGGTTCCGAGTTTTGATCCTGGAGGCGAACCGACATGGTGGCGTTTTCATACAAACACTTCAGCACTTCGATGTATCGATAGTCAATTTGGCACCTCTGGAGAGACTGTAACACAGCCCAGGTTTCGACCGAATCGAAGGCTTTCTCATAGTCCACGAACGCCAAGCATAGTGGCTGATTGTACTCTTCGGTCTTCTGTATAATCTGCCGCAGCGTATGTATGTGGTCTATGGTACTAAATCCTTTTCGGAAACCGGCTTGTTCGGGAGGCTGGAAGTCGTCAAACCTGCGTGCGAGACGATTCGTAATGACCCTCGAAAACAGTTTGTAGACATGGCTCAGAAGTGAGATGGGTCTGTAGTTCTTCAGCAGGGTATTGTCGCCCTTTTTGAAGAAAAGCACGACCACACTTCTGTGCCATGCCTTAGGCGTTTGTCCTTCAAGTATAACGGAATTAAATAATTTCTAAAGAGCTTTAAGTACCGGTGTTCCACCTGCTTTCAGAAGTTCAGCCGTAATTCCATCATCACCCGGTGCCTTATTGTTTTTAAGCTGTTTAAGAGCCATTCTAATCTCGTACAGGCTGACGTCCAGGATATCTTCGGTATAGTGTCGGGTAAGTCTAGCTCTTGGGTCTTTAGCCAGATCGCTGACAGGCAGACGTGTGGTCGTGTACAATTGTCCGTAGAACTTCTCAACTTCTTCCAGCAACTCAGTCTTAGACGATATGATCCTGCCGTCCTCAGTCTTCAGCTTGGTCAGTTGACTTTGACCAACAGACAGATCTCTCGCGAACACTTTTGAGCCTTTGTTGTTCTCAATCGCCTCTTTAATACAATTTGTATTATAGTGGCGCAAATCGCGAGTTAGAGACTTAGAGATCTGCCTGTTTAGTTGCCGATACTGAGTAGCGTCTTCAGAGGACTGCAAAACCAATCTTCGTCTTTCTTCCATGAGGTTGCTGGTCAAGTCAGAGATTTTTTTGGTTCTGTTTGAACGGCGAGTTTTGAAAATCTTAGACCCGACCGTTTGGACAATTTCCACGAACCTGTCGTTATAATCGTCCACATTCTCGCAGTCTCCTAGGCATTCGAAGCGATTGTGCAACTCGAGCTGAAAGTTTTCGGGGTTTTGGAACTGGATGGGCGCTGGTCTGAGTGTGGACTTCATCAGTCGACATCTTTCTAGCTTGGTCTTTAGATTCAATGTGCCTCTTACCATTCGGTGATCGCTTCCTGTTTTGACTGAGTTGATCACAGAGACATCATTGAATATTTGCCTTCTCGTCGACAAGATGAAGTCGATCTCGTTCTTCGTTTAGCCATTGGGATGCAACCATGTCCACTTTCGCTGTTTAGACTTTTTGAAGAAGAAGTTCATCTTAAAGAGGCCCTCCCTCTCCATGAAGTCGGCCAGCAGCTGGCCACGTGCATTTCTCTCTCCATATCCAAATTGCCCCACTCTCAGCTCACCATCACTTCGTTTGCCCAGTTTCGCGTTAAAGTCCCCCATAACAATGGTGTATTGGGTCCGGGAGCTATTATGTAGAGCTCTAGAGATATCCTCATATAGGATCTCCACTTCGTCGTTGGAGTGTTGCGCGGTCGGTGCATATACCTGAATAACTTTCAGCGAATACCGTTTGGTAATTCGGAGAATAAGGTACGCTACCCTCGTCGAAACACTCTCGATCCGGACCACATTGTTAATGAGGGACTTGTGGACTAGAAACCCGACACCACCCTCGGACAGTTGGTCGCCCTCCCGGAAATAGAGCAGGTTTCCGGATTTAAGGATTATGGTGAGCGAGATCAAAATATGAAAAATAGAACCCTTATATTAACACTACCAGTACACGCGCATGTTTTTTTGACACGAGTGCTCGCGGGGCCGACTATAGTAGGCCTTATAAAAACATGTTCATTTTTTATTACGTACTATATTATGAATAAAATAGTATCAATTGGTATCAGTTCTTCATTTATTAGTCTTATGATAGGAACACAGTTTTAGCATTTATTTGCTTTATAAACTAGGAAATAATTAACAAATCAAAAACTTAAGAAAATTAACAAAAATATGGCACTCTTGAGGAATTTATTTCTTAAAAAAACATCTTTTTAGACTTATTATTTCAATATCAAACTGAAACCTAACCTATAAAACAAATAACACAACATAAGAAACATTTTATAATATTTCATACATATTATTATTATTATAGTCACCTACATTTATTTGTTACGCCAGTGCTCGCACGGACTCCAATGGTAGTCTTGCAGTTTTGGTGCCAAATAGTGGACTCGTCCATACGCGCTGGAGTCATAAAGTACTTTGTGCTGGAGTCGCACTTGTCACTGACCTTAAGGAATAGCTTGAGGCACAACGTGTTAGCGCGCGAAATAAAAAAGTTGCAATCTTATAATAATGTCACCATGGTCTACTATAGTAGGCCACGCGTGTACTCTAATGTTAAGATCATTTTATTATCCGTCTGTCTGTCAAAACCCTATTCCTCAGGTATCAAGTTAATTCATATTAAATTCTTAAGTTTACGGTCCCAACATTAAGCTTCTAAGTCAACACAATAAAATACGGCCATTTAAACCGCATATTTTGACACTCACAAATAAATAAAAACCTAAAAGGTACTTACTTCGCATTGACCTAGAATCATGCTTGGAAAGAAACAAAATCTCACAGCACAAAAGAAAAAAACGACGGGTTGCACTCCGGGAGTGCCGGCAGAAGTGAAAACTTTAATATTAACGTTGTGCATTTATATTACATTAAAAAGTTTATATATCAGAAAAATCAACAAAAAATCAACTCCATCCGTCTTACGAATTTTCTATCAGGTCACGTGTCCTGACGCGAGTTTAACATTTTTTACCCATTACAAAACAAGTGCACAACGCCGCTAAAGAAGTTTTCACTGCTCCATCCGTCTTACGAATTTTCGATCAGGTCACGTGTCCTGACGCGGGTTTAACATTTTTTACCCATTACAAAAAAAGTGCACAACGCCGCTAAAGAAGTTTTCAATTAAAAAAATCCGAAATTCGTTTAAAACACAAAGAATGACTTAGATTGTACCTCAAAACCTTTTACAGGGAACTTTCATATGTTTTTTTGTTATTTTGACTGCGCAAGCATTATCTTATGATGTACCTTAGTAACACCGCTCTCGAATTAATCTCGACTCTTTAGGAAGTCCGAACGTAGTATCAGCAAATTTTCGTCAGCAATTAGTCGTTCGCCGCCAGAAAATTCCGCGCATACTGGATTAGTAAGACAAGTAAGTTGCGATTACAAATTTATGTTTGCAATTGGAGAATTGACCGTGTGATATATCTATGCGTGGAAGAACATTTTTCAACTACAAAGTTAAGTTTTTCCTTCGATCCGATTCTGGTACTCGTTGATGCAAGCCCTACTAAAGCCCTACATGTTCGTGCTTAATGCTAACTGCAATAATCAAAGTGACTCGTACTTAAAAATCTCAAAGCTGAAGACAAATAAGAAATAAGAAGCGAAGTTTCAACGGTAATTTTAGTTGGATTTTTGTTGTTTACTACTCGTATAGCATTAAAAGGATTATATACTATAGCAATTATTTTTTATAAATATAAAAATTCTGGATCCGGATAATAAAACCAAAACTTCTGTTTGACTTGTGGCCAAGTTACTACGCAATTTGATCATGCACGTATCATACTCTATATCATAATAATCCTCGGAGTGGATATATTTTCATAGAAATACCCAAAAAAGAGAGTTAGTGGTATTAAACTCTCATTTCCCAGAATAGCGCAACCAAAAATATAAAATAGATTTAACTGTTTTGAGAAGATATTATTTTAACGATAACTGTTTGTTTGTTTGCAAACTCTTTATTGTACAAAAATCCAGTAAAAGAACATTAATACAGCTAATGTTACATTTAAACTTAATTAACCTAATATAAACTCAATTTAATAAATCTAACATATAAATAAATATGATACATGCTATATATATAATATAAAATAAATATATATAAGTTCAAGACAGATGGAAGATCTCATCATACATTGTCCTTTAGACAGGCCTTGAAGGCGGCAAGGGTAGGAGGCATCCTAATGTCAGCTGGTAGACTGTTCCAGAGGCGGGCTGCGTGCACCGTGATAAATTTCGGTACTGTGGGTGGGAATCGCGAGAGTGAGGTTCGTGCTAGAGTGCAAACGGTTCTCCATAGCCGTACAGAAGTGAAACTGTATAACTGTCCTTTATTCGTATCTGCTGTTTAAGCAGTGCAATAAAAAGTATGCATTCAATCAATCAACAAATTAAAATATAACACGAAAAATAAACTTATACAGGAAAATCTTACTATGCGAAAAGCTTATTTTTTTATTCACAATTGGTAAGCCCATGGCATCATCTTACCTCTAACTAACCATTGCGCCACGGAGGCGGTTAAATCATTAATTTTGGAAAGATTTGATTGTGAAGCACAATTTTTACTTTGTCCACCACAATGCCCCGCTATGGTCACCTGAAGTTTTGCAAAGAGGCGTGGCATGCCATCCACCACCCCTGCAAAGGTCAACGACACAGGGTTTTAGTCGTTCCGTCCGTGATTAGAAAGCGGGGCGGAATGCCCAGATGGGGCCGTTGCGACTCGTACCTACGCAACCCTACACTTCTTAGAAACTCATGCGTGCGTAATGGGGAAACTGTTAATTGCTTCAAATGGAGAATAGTTTAAGTGCGTAGAAAGGAGTATGTATAAATCCCTATCCCTACTAATATATATATTATATATTTATATATAATATTATAAATGTGAAAGTAACTCTGTCTGTCTGTTACGCTTTCCCGCAAAAACTACTGAACGGATTTGGCTGAAATTTGGTAGGTAGACAGATTAGGACCTGGATTCAGACATAGGCTACTTTTTACCACGCACTGCGCACCCTCGAAAAGTCATAGAAACGTTGTCCACGCGGGTGAAACCGCGGGAAACAGCTAGTAAATAATAAATAAATAAATATTCTGGGAAAAATCACACATGGTCACCTGGCCCCAAAGTAGGATTCCCTGTGTTATGGGAACCAGAGACTGATATACATACTTATATAAGTTTAAATACATACATATATAGATATTTAACACCCAGACACAGAGCAAACAAATCTGCTCATCACACAAATGTTTGCCCTGGGTGGGGATCGAACCCACAACTCTCGGATCAGTAGTCAAGAGCACTAACCACTGAGCCACCGAGTCAGTCGTGGACTGTATGTACCTACCTAATGTTTAAATGAACTCTATTACACATAATAAAACTGTAAAGAGGATGTGTCTGTACATGAAATATTTTTGGAAAATAAAAATGATGGTGGACATTACTAACTAACGATATAGAGGCCAAAACAACAACTTTCGGAATTTTTGTCTGTCTGTCGGCATGTTCGTTTCGTGCATCACGCTAAAACAACACGACCGATTTTTATAAAATTTTGTATGGTGGTTCCTTATATTCCGGGTTAACATATAGGAAACTTATTATCCCGGAAAATTCAAGAGTTCCCATGGGAAAATTCAAAACCTCCAAGCGGACAGAGTCGCGGGCACAGCTAGTATAGTAATATAGAGTGAAATGCAAGTCATAGTCACATATACATCCATACTAATCCTTACTTAATATTATAAATGTGAAAATGTGTTTGTTTGCTTTAATTATTCACTGAATAATCAAAGTTTGTTTGTTTGTTACGTTTTCACGCTTCATCACCTCTATCAATCTTGATAAAATTTGGCATGCAGTTAGCCTGTTTCACTAGGGAGGACTACCTCGGGGAACTGAAAATACTCTAATTTTGTTTAATTTCTTTAACATCGCAACAGAACAATGGATTCTTGTGATTTTTTGCACAGAGATGGTTGAGGGGGTAAGAAATGACGTAATTTATTAATTAACATATCCTGACATAATTCCCGAGGGATCTGGGGAAAACTCTTTACCTATGCCTCTATGTTTTGGCTTTATTGTTAATATGCGTATATTATTTTTTGGTGAGTTTCTGAAAATGACGTTTCAATTGGGCAATTTTCTTAGTTTTTTAAGGCTACTATTTCCTGTTATTATAAGAATATGGGAAAATTACAAAAAATAGGCGCTTATGGGAATGGTGTAGGTTTTATCGAAAAATCATTTTTTCTCTAATGTCATTATCCAGGGAGGAAACAGGGGACTACGTTTGTATGAAATGATATGGCGCCCGCGTTTCCTCTTAAGGTATAATAATATCTTTCTTAATATATATAAATCTCGTGTCACAATGTTTGTCCTCAATGGACTCCTAAACCACTTAACCGATTATAATAAAATTCGCACACCATGTGCAGTTCGATCCAACTTGAGAGATAGGATAGGGTAGGGTAGGGTAGTGTAGGGTAGCGTAGTGTAGGGTAGGGTAGGGTAGTGTAGTGTAGGGTAGTGTAGAATAGTGTAGGGTAGGGTAGTGTAGTGTAGTGTATGTAGGGTAGGGTAGTGTAGGGTAGGGTAGTGTAGTGTAGTGTAGGGTAGTGTAGGGTAGTGTAGGGTAGGGCAGGGCAGTGTAATGTAATGTAATGTAAGGCGGTACGAAGTTCGCCGGGACAGCTAGTCTTAATATATATAAATCTCGTGTCACAATCATCATCATCATCATATCAGCCACAAATCGTCCACTGCTGGACAAAGGCCTCCCCCAAGGATTTCCACGACGACCGGTCCTGCGCTGCCCGCATCCATCGGCTTCCCGCGACCTTCACCAGGTCATCGGTCCACCGCGTGGGAGGCCTGCCTACGCTACGTTTTCCGGTGCGCGGTCGCCACTCGAGAACTTTACTGCCCCATCGGCCATCTGTTCTACGAGCTATGTGCCCTGCCCACTGCCACTTCAGTTTAGCGATTCTGTGAGCTATGTCGGTTACTTTAGTTCTCCTGCGGATCTCCTCGTTTCTGATTCGATCACGCAGAGAAACTCCGAGCATAGCACGCTCCATTGCCCTTTGGGTGACCTTGAGCTTTCTTATGAGGCCCATAGTAAGCGACCATGTCTCAGTTCCGTAAGTCATCACTGGCAACACACACTGGTCAAAGACCTTAGTCTTGAGACACTGCGGTATTTGGGACGTGAAGATATTGCGAAGCTTCCCGAACGCTGCCCAGCCGAGTTGGATTCGTCGATTGATCTCTTTCTTGAAGTTGGAACTACCTAGCTGGACTGTTTGTCCCAGGTATACATATTCGTCAACAACTTCCAGTGTAGAGTCTCCAACCTTTAGAGGAGTGGGTGCGACACGGACATTTAACATTATTTTCGTCTTGTCCATGTTCATTTTAAGACCCACTTGTTGAGAGACCTTACTGAGGCCATCGAGCATTGTGCTTAGGTCTTCCATAGTCTCAGCCATGACCACGATATCGTCAGCGAATCGGAGGTGGGATATGTACTCGCCGTTGATATTGATGCCGAGTCCACCCCAGTCCAGAAGCTTAAAAACATCTTCCAGGGCGGCGGTGAACAGTTTCGGAGATATAACGTCTCCTTGTCTCACCCCTCGCTGCAACTGGATAGGTTTCGAGTTCTGGTCCTGGAGGCGAACCGACATGGTGGCGTTTTCATACAGGCACTTCAACACCTCGATGTATCGATGGTCAATTTGGCACCGCTGGAGAGACTGTAGCACAGCCCAGGTTTCGACTGAATCAAAGGCCTTCTCATAGTCCACAAACGCCAAGCATAGTGGCTGATTGTACTCTTCGGTCTTCTGTATAATCTGCCGCAGCGTATGTATGTGGTCTATGGTACTAAAGCCTTTTCGGAAACCGGCTTGTTCGGGAGGCTGGAAGTCGTCAAACCTGCGTGCGAGACGATTCGTAATGACTCTCGAAAACAGCTTGTAGACATGGCTCAGAAGTGAGATGGGTCTGTAGTTCTTCAGCAGGGTGTTGTCGCCCTTTTTGAAGAAAAGCACGACCACACTTCTGTGCCATGCCTTAGGCGTTTGTCCCTCGAGTATAACGGAATTAAATAACTTCTGAAGAGCTTTTAGTACCGGTGATCCACCTGCTTTCAGAAGTTCAGCCGTAATTCCATCATCACCCGGTGCCTTGTTGTTCTTGAGCTGTTTGAGAGCCATTCTAATCTCGTACAGGCTGACGTCCGGGATATCTTCGGTATAGTGTCGGGTTAGTCTGGCTCTTGGGTCTTCAGCCAGATCACTGACAGGCAAACGTGTGGTCTTGTACAATTGTCCATAGAACTTCTCAACTTCTTCCAGCAACTCAGTCTTAGACGATATGGTCCTGCCGTCCTCAGTCTTCAGCTTAGTCAGTTGGCTTTGTCCAACAGACAGATCTCTCGCGAACACTTTTGAGCCTTTGTTGTGCTCAATCGCCTCTTTAATACAATTTGTATTATATTGGCGTAAATCGCGAGTTAGGGACTTAGAGATCTGCCTGTTTAGTTGCCGATACTGAGTAGCGTCTTCAGAGGACTGCAAAACCAATCTGCGTCTTTGTTCCATGAGGTTGCTGGTGAAGTCGGAGATTTTTTTGGTTCTGTTTGAACGGCGAGTTTTAAAAAACTTAGACCCGACCGTTTGAACAATTTCCACGAACCTGTCATTATAATCGTCCACATTCTCGCAGTCTCCTAGGCATTCGAAACGATTGTGCAACTCGAGCTGAAAGCTCTCGGGGTTTTGGAGCTGGATGGGCGCTGGTCGGAGCGTAGACTTCATCAGTCGACATCTTTCTAGCTTGGTCTTTAGATTCAATGTGCCTCTGACCATCCGGTGATCGCTTCCTGTTTTGACTGAATTGATCACGGAGACATCATTGAATATTTGCCTCCTTGTCGACAAGATGAAGTCTATCTCGTTTTTTGTTACGCCATTGGGATGCAACCATGTCCACTTCCGCTGTTTCGACTTTTGAAAGAAGGAGTTCATCATAAAGAGGCTCTCCTTCTCCATAAAGTCGGCCAGCATCTGGCCACGTGCATTTCTTACTCCATATCCAAATTGCCCCACTCTCAGCTCACCATCGCTTCGTTTGCCCAGTTTCGCGTTAAAGTCCCCCATAACAACGGTATAATGGGTCCTGGTGCTATGTAAGGCTGTAGAGATGTCCTCATACATAGCCTCTACCTCGTCGTCGGAGTGTTCCGTAGTCGGCGCGTATACCTGTATGACCTTCATCGAATACCGTTTGGTGATTCTGAGTATAAGGTATGCTACCCTTGTCGAAACGCTCACGATTTGGACCACATTGTTAATGAGGGACTTGTGGACGAGAAACCCGACACCACCCTGGGACTGTTGGTCGCCCTCCCGGAAATAGAGCAGGTTTCCGGATTTGAGGATCATGGTGTCCTCTCCCTCTCTTCGGACTTCACATAAACCTACGATATCCCACCGTAACCTGCTCAATACTTCTTCGAGTTCTGCAAGTTTCTCGTCAGTCCGCAGTGTGCGCGTGTTGTAAGTTGCCAGGGCCAAAGGTCGTTGGGTTTGGTAGCCTGGCATCTGCCGGGGATTCTTCGCACCCCCTACCCCGCCGTTACCATGACTGCTACCGGAGCCAGGAATAGCGGGGCTGCCGGGGACTAGGGGCCGTTTTCTGGGTGTGAAATTCATTGGGGGGGTTTTGCCGTAATCGCCACGCTTGGCAGGCGGGTTGGCGATCGCAGTTTGATTGCAGGTGTGTTGCAATGCACGGAAAGACGCTGCTGCCCATCCTCCGGTTTTAAGTCCCTTAGTCGCCTCTTACGACACCCATTGGAAGAGATGGGATGGTCCTATTCTTAGCCGGGAACCATACGGACACAATGTTTGTCCCCAATGGACTCCTAAACCACTTAACCGATTATAATAAAATTCGCACACCATGTGCAGTTCGATCCAACTTGAGAGATAGGATAGGGTAGGGTAGTGTAGGGTAGGGTAGTGTAGGGTAGGGTAGGGTAGTGTAGTGTAGGGTAGTGTAGAGTAGTGTAGGGTAGGGTAGTGTAGTGTAGTGTATGTAGGGTAGGGTAGGGTAGGGTAGTGTAGTTTAGTGTAGGGTAGTGTAGGGTAGGGCAGGGCAGTGTAATGTAATGTAAGGCGGTACGAAGTTCGCCGGGACAGCTAGTATTAGTATATAATAAGTGTAAATAAATATAAAAAAATAAAAAAAAATATAATTTAAATTACTTATTACCATCTCGGCTAGATTGTAATTTTATTGATAGGTAAAATACCTGGATGAGTGACGTTTATCTTGACACGTTAAGCCGTTGTTGCCGGTTGCTATCACTAGATGGCAGTCGTTAAGTCGACTTATGTCAGAGCCCTTATAGACCTGAAAACTTATCTGGTGGGTGGGGTTCGCCACCAGCACTACAATAGGGATGACGACAGCATCAGAAATAAACTATGAACTCTTGATTACTAAATTGCCCTTGATTACTTAAACTTCGGAAAACCTTACTCGTTTTTTTTTCCATCAAGTCTTCGATTTTTAATTCACCAAAATCACAAAATGAGTACTTAAATGACGCTGCTAAACTATTACGTCACGCCTAGGTATTTCTAACATTTTTAGAACAAAATGACGTTTTTGACAGATGATAAAACGTAACTCAGATGACTAGCATTCGTCATCCCTATTACAACCTCCACCAATTCGGACTAAATTGGATCTTGTTCTGTAATAGCTCTTTTACATCCCTTGTATAACAATCTACGACTTTCCTATACATACACATGTATGTTTTTGTATATTAACTAATCATGATTTTATTCGTATTCACAACTCGACTCTAACAACTCAATTCAGTTTTACGAAAATTGCGCCACTTTTAATTTAGATAGGCACACATACGCATGCGTAAGATTTTTTTTAATATTACCCTAAATAGATTACAATAAGACTTGGGACAATATTATTGTAAGCATTAAAACCTCCTTGGAAAAGATAACCTATTCCTTAGTGTAACCTATGCGCTTCATTCATATTTATTTTCCTTTCTCTACAAATATAAAACCCAAAGAGAATCTAATCAGCTAGCGTAATGTACTAACCTCACGGAGGAACAACCTGCCTCTTTGAAAGAAAATTCTGTATCTTTGATTATTGTATTTTTATTAGCTACAAATGTCTTGTTTCTCAGAGCTAAAAATTAAAAAAGTGGCAAAGTGAAAAGCACATGTGCGGTAAAACCAATTTTGCGCACAGTTAACAAACAATATAAATTATATAATAAAGTACCTCTTTTCGAGAAACTGTATTAAAAATAGTTTTTGGAACTTTTTTATATTCCTTAATAACGTTACCATTAATTTAATTGAAAATTAAAAACCCGGCTGCATAAAGACATTACACCTCTTTTTGGGCAATTGGTTATTTAACTAATATCACTCACGGAATCAAGACAAATATAACGACACCTGGCACTCCAAAATCTATCAAGCCGTTTAAGCTTCAGGCTCAGCCAAAAAAACATAAAAACACCCGAAAAACATTACCCTCTATTTTAGGCATTGGGTAAAAAGGCTTAAATTTCTTTAAGGCGCTAAGATCACTCAATCCAAGCAGGTTGATACGTGTTGATACAGGTTGATCGAACGTAAGTCTATCCATTTTAAGTTCAAGTTCAACGCGGCTGTTAGGTTGAAACCGAACGCCCAATTCTCGATTTTGACAAGTTTTTATTACTTTTCATCACTTTTAAATAAGTTTAAAAATATGTGTTCAATTAAAATGAAAGGTTTTTAAGTCACCGATGTTTCTGTGTTGGTTTCATTCAACATTAACTATTTGTTTTCAAGAAATTTTGCAATTAATACCAAAAACAGGGTCTACAGTTAATTTTTTTACATCAAAAGTGGTAATATTTTTAAAATTGTATTCAATGAAATCGATTTTTATTACTTTAAGTGTATTATATTTTTTGATGTGTAACATCTTTGCTCTCGCTTTCCTGCAATTTGTGGGAGTGATTTCGTGAAATGGGACGGAAAAGTGTCCCATGTGACGGAAATGTGTAACAGGGAGTCGCGTTTTTTCAGGCTTTAAAAGCGCGGAAAAGGCAAAGGTATCTATGACCATACAGCCTAGTCTGCCGTATCTTTGCCGTCCTTTTATAAAGTATTTTGTCACATGTTACACATCATATGCGAGTACTGTAGGTCTCGCTCGAATTTTTTTTCCATAGTGATAGCTTTACACAGTCTTTCAATAATTTGAATTGAATATTGTCATTTGACCCATCTTAAGGCTTTAAATAAGAATGTTTGGCTAAAGATCCAAAAATTACTAAGTTAATTAAATTGTAACAAACCTAATAAGTATTTACTGTACTTCTGAATGAAGACTGTTGGCCCATGTAGGTAAGTGAATGAAACTCCCAAAATTGCGCCGTAAGTCAAGTATACATTTGGTACACTTACATTTTTTGCAAAAACTTGATTAAAATGCAGGCGTCTTTATCATGTTAAGGTCTGGTTCATAATGAAGAAAAACATACATTTTTTTTATCCACATTTGGTAAGCCCTTGACATCATCTTACCTAATGTTAAGTGAAGATAGGGCTGCTATCCGTCCAGGTTTCTCCGGATTTGTCCTAGTTTGTAGGGCGTCCGGGAGCGTCCGGGTGGACACTATTTGTGTTAGGAGTACTCCATTAAATTGAATGATTTGCAACAAATAAAGCTATGATATTTAAAAATTCGTTGCGGTTCCTAATTATTTTTCTTACCAGAATACCTTTCAGATAGAGAATAGTCTATAATTGATTAGTTAATTAAGCGTTTCATTTGTATTGTCGAGGAAGTTGATTTCTATAAATAAAAAAATATATAGTTACGATATTTTCATTTAAATATTTTTTTTTAAGTGTGTCCGGGTAATTTTTTTAAATTTTACTCAAATGTCTGGATTTTTTGAATTTTTTGGCCGGGGTCTGTAATTTAGGTAATTGACAGGCCTAAGTGAAGATGATGCCGAAGATGTAAGCGCGCTTACAAAGAGTCCCCAACGCAATGGGGAACTGGCTATCTTATCTTCCAACCGGAACACATAAATGCTGTTAACTTGATGATTGGCGGAAAGACATAGATAAGATAGTGGTAGCTAGCCAGGCGGGCTTAGAAAATGTAACCACCAACGAAACCGAGTCATGAAAATTAGACTCCGCCAAATATTAAATCCGCCACCTCCTGGTGTGGAGCGAATGGACTTATCTTTGTGCCCCGGAGGCGGTTCTGAAGCAACATGTTCTGTTTTTACACGACTGCCCACAAAAACGAGTGTATTGTTAATGTATGTATGTATTTTTATTTATTTTTACATGACATCTTCTAAACGGCTTGATGAATTTTAGAGTGGGGGTTATCATTAGATTCGTGAGTGACAAGGATACATTTTACTCGACTTCCCAGAAAAGCGCAAAACTAAAAATAGTACGAAAATATTGTGATTATTTACTTAATTTTGCGTTTCCGTAGTCGGCCAAAAATTTTTGTTTGCGATTTGTTTCATTAATTGGTGTCAAATCTAAGGTTAAAGTAGTCTTAACAAAAGTATGCACTTTTTTAAACTGCAACTTGTACTCATGAAACTAAACAACTTTCCCCAAGAAACCAATGGTCAATTCGCAATAATTATTTTTTAATTAAATATATAAAACTGCTCAGAATAACTCCGAGGTTGACAGTCAAAGGCTAAAGTTCAATGACCGCGCCGGCCCGCAATGGCACAGATGAGATACTAGTTACTAGCAATGGTACCTATTCTGGTATATTCCAAAAAGTTTATATTTTAATTTAAAAAAAAACAAATGCGAATTGCCCATGGGTTTCTTGGGGAAAGTTGTACAGTTTCATGAGTACAAGCTCCAGTTAAAAAAAGTGCATACCTATGTTAAGATCCTGTATGTCGGATTATGTTGGCTCTGTCTCCAATCTCTCTCTCCAGTCATCTTGCAAAGAATAACTGGACCAGCTACTCCAGCTTTTCCACCGACTTCCAAAAGGGAGGAGGTTCTCAATTGGGCTGTATGTTTTTTTTGTTTGTCACGCGATATCTTCGCAGATTCATCATATCAGTTCATATACGTCCCCACCGAGGGGCTCGAGCCTACCCTGAATTAGGGCGATCGGCCTTAGTCGACCACGCGGGCCCAGTGCGAGTTGGTCGACTTCACACACAACCTTCGAGTTTCTTCGCAGGTGTGTGCAGGTTTCTTCACGATGTTTTCCTTCACCGTTAAAGCAATCGGTGAGTATATTAAGTTATAGTAACGTGAGTTAGCAGATTATGAACCAATTATCATGATTCTTGTTTGTTCAATAGTGTATGCCGCCAAGTTGGTCTCATAAAAATTCTATCAAAAAAGGTTAATTTCTGTATTGTATTGCTCTTGATAGTAGGTTCTTGATGGAACACTGAATTGAACATTTTTACGATTTTTGATGTGTAACATCTTTGCTCTCGCTTTCCTGCAATTTGTGGGAGTGATTTCGTGAAATGGGACGGAAATGTGTAACAGGAAATGCGAACGTTTTTTAATTCTCGAAAACTAAGGTTGTCATAGCCATGCCGCCTAGTGTGATGGCAAAGGCAAAGATGACATACTACTATTCGAAGGGTCGGCCCGTGAATGTACGACCCGATAATTAATTAATTTCATAAGTATTTTGTCACATGTTACACATCATATGCGAGTACTGTAGGTCTCGTTTTTTTTTTGCACAATGATATAAAAAAGGGTATTTTTTTTTTTGAAAATTTCGAAAAACAAAAAATTGCAAAATTCGGTTTTTACCGTTTTTAGCATTTCCAATTATTGTGTTGTTACATCAGGATATGTGTGGTCTTCCACCCCCTTTCTACCCTTCCTTTCTGTATGTAAGTAAATATTAGTTCCAATAGTTACCCTACTGATCTTTGACTTGGGTCTTTGACCAGTGTGTGTTGCCAGTGATGACTTACGGAGCTGAGACAAGGCTTACTATGGGCCTCATGAGAAGGCTCAAGGTCATCCAAAGGGCAATGGAGCGTGCTATGCTCGGAGTTTCTGTGCGTGGACCTTTTTATATCCCTAAAGATTTTGACTCTGCCATGTATCCTGGTTTTCCAGGTAGCGGTTTATGTAAGGGAGAATATTAATAGTTATCCTCAGGTGGGTGACTCTCATACTATATGACTCTCATATATGGATTGCTCCTATTCCTTATGGATTGGCTAAGAACAGTAAAACAATCTATTTAATGGGTCCCTCTGTATGTAACAGGCTCCCGAGTCCCGACTGATGTCACTAGCGCTCCCAGTTTACCGTAGTTCAAAAACTTAGGCTTATCGAGAAGACATTTTATTCTTTTGATGAATTTTTAAAATTAAATGTTGTTTAATATTTACATTATTTTCAATTATTTTGTTTTACAATGTAATTATTTTTTATTTTTTCATCTCATTGACGTAAGTTTTATTTTTTAGGATAATTATTAATATAATCTTTTGACCTGTAAATTACCATTACCAATAAGTATGTCTATGTCTATGATCGAATCAGAAACGAGGAGATCCGCAGAAGAACCAAAGTAACCGACATAGCTCTCAGAATCGCTAAACTGAAGTGGCAGTGGGCAGGGCACATAGCTCGTAAAATAGATGGCCGTTGGGACGGTAAAGTTCTCGAGTGGCGACCGCGCACCGAAAAACGTAGCGTACGCAGGCCTCCAAGCGGTGGACCGACGACCTCGTGAAGATCGCGGGAAGCCGATGGATGCAGGCAGCGCAGGAGCGGTCGTCGTGGAAATCCTTGGGCCTCCCCAGCAGTGGACGATTTTCGGCTGATATGATGATGATGATGACCCTACTGACCGAGGTTATTGGTTATCTGGTGAGGAGCCCGTAAAATTGCTGATTATACAATTCAGCTGCGACACTCATCACATAACACATTCGGAAATGGAAACTAAATTTTTATTGGGTTTCGTATTTATTTTTCTCAATAACCGCGAAGCATACCACAAATAAATATATTCAGAGAACCATGAAAAAAAATTTTTTCTTTAGTCCGGTTGGCTGGACAACCCAACCGTACCAGCGGTGAGAAGCGCGTTAAAACGACCAAAATTCACATGCAATTATATTCGATTAGCTTTTAAGATAGCTTAGCTGCCAAGGCTACAGGGGGTTGTTAGTGGGTAGTGCGGTCTTGGGCCTGTGCATATTTATCATATATACCTTATGTATTATATATGTATGTATGCATATAGGCGCAGGGCTGTGATCCCACATAACCAGTACAGGCGGCTACTGGAATGCATAAACGCATTTTGCCCCTTCCCTCCTCCGCATTCCGAGGGGAAAAAAATGCAATAAAAAAAATAAAACAACAGGGTAAAATGGGTAAAAAACACAAAAGATTTTTTGTTAAAAAAAATAAAAAAACAGGGTAAAAAACACAAAAGATTTTTTTTGAAGGCAAAGATTCCAATGTGAACCTTGCCCTAGTCTCCCTGATGAAGATTTTCGTGAACGTTACCCAGCCCACCCCGCCCCGCTTCCGACGTATTTAGTGTTACTGCCGAAAAACTGGGCACAGTTACTGCCTGTGACCTACTTTTTTTTGCTTACGATCCAAAATTGTTGATGTGTACTCGGAAATGTGGGTAGTTTATTTTAGTCTGCGATATTATAATTTCAAGTATTGTTTTAATGTACACTCACAACCTATTAATTTTTGTAACTGCTGACTATCACTGGCATGCCTTGTGTTTCTAAGGAAAAACTGAATTAAATGGAGAAACAGAGGTTTTTTGCTACTACACTGTTTATATTAGCACAGAACAGTGATATTAGCTTCACCTGTATGTACTCGTTACGTACTTACAACCGATAACAATACAAAAAAAATGTATATTAGTTCGGTATACCACTAAAACCGTATTTTTGTGTAAATTGTCAATCACACCGTAAACTCTTTATAACGTCAATCTTTATAACGTTAAACTCCCTATAGTGTAGAAGTGGGCACAATGATAAACTCTTTATTTATGAAAACTCTTTATAGTGCAGCAGAAATTCTCTATTACGAAGAAATTTGTTTATTTAGACAGTAAATATTCATTATCGGTATTATTGTTTATGCTACGTTAAAGAAGCCGACTTAGCCTTTGAGGCCTTGAAACTTCTAAGGTCGTAAACAGCCGTCTTGCTTTTGTTATTGTTAGTTGTCTTGAACACGAGCATCATTACGCTGGTTTGGTTTGCTTGGAAATGATGGTCTCTAACTGAACACACCAGGTACCTATCGATCATCAGTCATAAACCAACTTTGAAACTTATTGTAAAAATTATTGTTAATTTGGTTGTTTTTTTTTTCTTTCTTCACTCCATATAACGGTAACTCTCTTTAACTACAAAAAATGCTCGGTCCCTCGAGTTTCGTTATAAAGAGTTTACACTATTTATAATCACATTTAATTTTTCCTTCTTTTAAGAATATTACATTGTGCGTTATTTACATTGTAATTTTTTTATTTTTACTCAGAACTGATTGATAAGTAAGTTCCTACCCACTTATTTTATATCTTAGTGTTTAGTAAGTATCTCTCTTCCTCTATCAATATAATTAACTAGTTGATGTTCTCGGTTCTGCCCGCGTTAATAGATATCTTTTTGTTACAACCTTTCGGAGCGTGGCCACAAAAACTCAACAAAGTTTCATCGTAATCGAGTGTCTTCTTTTCGAGTTTTGCGAGTACAAACATTATGGAGGGTGAATTTTTATATACAGTATGTTTTTAGTAGTGAGTAGCTCTAAAAGTAAACTCTTTCCTTGATACTGAACAACTTTCTTCGAAGGACCCCATTTGTCGCAACAGTATTACGAAATGTAAATATTGTACATAGCAACATTAAGAATTATGGTAAGTAGATCATACTTATCTAGCTTAAGCTCTAAGAGTAAGCTCTACTCTTGAAACTGAACAATTTTCCTCGACTAATCCCATGTGTCGCAACACTTCTGTGAAATGTAAATATTGTTCACAGCAACATTAAGAACTGTAGTAAGTCGAGCATACTTATTTAGCCTGAGCTCTAAGAGTAAAGCTCTACTCTTGAAACTGAATCATTTTCCTCGACGAATCCCATGTGTCGCAACACTTCCGTGAAATGTAAATATTGTTCATCGCAACATTAAGAACTACAGTACTTCGATCATACTTATCTAGCCTGAGCTCTAAGAGTAAGCTCTACTCTTGAAACTAAACAACTTTACTCGAATGACCCCATGTGTCGCAACACTTCTGTGAAATGTAAATATTGTTCATAGAAACACTAAGAACTGTGGTAAGTCGATCATACTTATCTAGCCTAAGCTCTAAGAGTATGCTGTACTCAAAAATGTCCACTTAAAAAAAGGGTCGAGCTCAGGCTTGTATAGACTTATACGAAAGAGTGCATTTTAGAAGGGTCAGGAACAACATCGTTGTGCAACAGAGCACTGAAATGTACAAATACTGACCAAATGAAATTTCAGGGTCACATAAAATACATAATTAATGTTTTCTCTGCGCGGTCGCCACTCGAGAACTTTACTGCCCCATCGGCCATCTGTTCTACGAGCTATGTGCCCTGCCCACTGCCACTTCCGTTTAGCGATTCTGTGAGCTATGTCGGTTACTTTAGTTCTCCTGCGGATCTCCTCGTTTCTGATTCGATCACGCAGAGAAACTCCGAGCATAGCACGCGCACCGGAAAACGTAGCGTAGGCAGGCCTCCCACGCGGTGGACCGATGACCTGGTGAAGGTCGCGGGAAGCCGATGGATGCGGGCAGCGCAGGACCGGTCGTCGTGGAAATCCTTGGGGGAGGCCTTTGTCCAGCAGTGGACGATTTGTGGCTGATATGATGATGATGATGAATGTTTTCTCTACTTCTCTGGATAGAACTAAAACACTGAGACACAAAGAGTTATTCTGTGTTTAACTTAACAGGTTGTGATTGAATTATGATGATATGATATGAGAGTAGCGGCCGAGGCAGTCCCAGAACACTGGAACGCAGCACTGGACAAAGATGATCGGCAAACACCACAGAAGTAAGGTAATAAAAATCACAGCCACTACATTAAGCACTTGCATTCAAAACCATTCCGTACCCAGAGGGTAAAAACGGGAACTATTACTAAGACTCCGCTGTCTGTCCGTCAGTCACCAGGCTGTATTTCATGAACCGTGATAGCTAGACAGTTGAAATTTTCACACATGATGTATTTCTGTTGCCGCTATAACAACAAATACTAAGAGTTAGAAAAAGTGAGTCTCCATACAAAAAACGTGTTTTTTTTTAAACATGAAGAAACTAGCGCCATCTAGTATGATGGTGGAACCCTTTGTGAGCGGTTCTGCCTCGCGCTTTACCGGTATTTTAGTTTTTAGACTCTATTAGTGTGATAAAATCGATTCCTATCAAAATCTCAACTTTCATTTGTTTGCCATCCATCACAGTATCATCTTCACTCCTTCGTTGCTCGAAATTAAAAACCGCATATATATATATATATCGGTCCACTCTTTTAAGAACTACAAATGACATGCACAGACACACATATAGACATAGGCTTCCAATATAAAACAACCCTATTTTTGCGTTGGGATTTAAGTCTTGCCGCCAAATATCAATGTTGATATCATTGGTGTGTTCCGGCATGAAGATAAGATAGCCAGTTCCCCATTGCGTTGGGGAATCTTGGTATGCCCGCTTCCATCTTCGGCAACATCGTCACTTACCACCAGGTGAGATGTTGTCAAGGATTTACCAATTGTGAATAAAAAAAAAATTAAAAAAAATAATATGTCTTAGATCTTAGATTACTAAGAAATTATACAAGCTTTTATTTTACTTGCAATGTATGTATGTTTGTTCGGGTGGAATCTTGCGAGTTAAATTTGACCCACTTCCCGGTTTCCGATTGAGCTGAAATTTTGCATGCATATGTTATGTATATCGCGTGACAATGCAATATTAAAAGCTTTTACCTAAAAGTTTTTAAGTTTTTTGAAAATTATTTACAAATATCAAGTTGCTTTCTAACTCTTCTTACCCACAGAGTTACTCTTGTAACTCGAAACCTGCGACAGAAACTCGTCTTGCGATTATTCCGTCACCAACTCAAGTGGAAAACTCGATTTGACGTCAAAATTCAAGATGGCGGCAACTAATTATAATTTACACTGACAGCGATGAACACCTACGCTACGTTGAATCGTTTGTCGTGTGAATTTGACGAGTATTTTGTTAAGTTGTAGACAGGTGTTGATTTAATAGGTAAATGTCACTGTTTACTGCCTATTCATCATATCAGTCGAAATACGTCCACAGCTGGACAAAATAATTTCATCGACAACCGGTCATGCGCTGTCCGCATCCAACGGCTTCCCGCGTCCTTCGCCAGGTCGTCGGCCCACCGACTGAGAGGCCTTCCTACGCTACGTTTTACACCTCTTAAAATGAAACACTCAATATACGTATCATTCATCAAATTAAAGCTACGAATAGTCTATTTACAAAAATCTAGGTTCAAATCACTTACATGAGAAAAGGCTTAATTAAATTGTATGTAGGTGTTTGTCGTTCACACCGCACAGAACACATCGATTTAAATGGTTAGTAAAAATTGTAATTATAATTATCATAACAATTATTATTATAAACTGCCTTTCACATAACTTGTTAATTTCTTAATTTGAAAGGATATCATTGATAAGGATTAATATCATCATCAATGTTTTTAGGGTTCCGTTTTTAAACAAGGAACCCTTACAGTTTCACAATGTTCGACTGTCTGTCTGTCGGTATGTCATAAGTCATAACCGTTTTTCTCAAAGATAAAACGTTGAAATTTAGTATTATCAAACAAATCTGTGACCCCTATAAAGTTATGGAATAAAGCGTAAAAAAAATTCAATATCATTTTTCCGAAAAACGATTCGTTTACTGATTAAACAGTTTTAAACAGATGATTTTTGTTATAGTTGCATGGCTACCAGTTAAACACTATTTCAGGACATCTGAAAGAACTTATTTGCAAAAGCAGGACATAAAAATGTAAAAAGACAATTATGAGATAGTAAAAGGAAGGAATAGTAGGTTGTCTTCATACAATGGTACATCGCGCAATTTGTATGTGTGCGCGCCAGTAGGCACGCACCATACGCACGCACACTACAATAAATAGGAATGACATAAGACCATAGGCCATCCTATTTATTGTGGTGTGCGTGCGTATGGTTCGTGCACACATACAAAACGCGCGATGTACCATTGTATGAAGACAACCTACTGTTCTTTCCTTTTACTATGATTATAACGTCCAAGAAGCTTTTTTATTGAGGAGTGATAGTCTACCAACTTAAGACGTGCAGTTTGATTTTGTAGAAAGTAGATAGATTTTCCATACAAAATATTCTGTACCAACTGCAAAAATAACTTTCATTTTTAAAATATACTTTTATTTTTTTAAATAACACTACGGAACCCTACTTTACTCGTAGTCTGACACGAACTTGCACCAATTTTTTTATCAATCCGTGGTTCTTAGCGCGAGTACGACTCACACTTGGCCATTTTTAATGGTTCCGTACCAAGTAACGCGGTTCTATTAATAAGCCTACGCTGTCCGTACGTCCGACTTTAAGACTTTTAAACGATCAGTATCTTGGCAACCATGATAGGTGGCAGAATTTTTTACAGAATATATTTTACTAAGGGAGATCTACTAACAAACAATAAAATGGGCTTACCAACTGTATTTTAAAAAATATTGAAAAATGTAAAAATTTAGGGAGTCCCAATTTAGGAATTTTTTTTCTATCGTAAAAACAGTCATACATACAAGCGTGAAACTTGTTGTGATTATGGTACGAATCCTAAACTAAAACAAATAATAAAGAAAACAATTACAAACACGACTGCATAAAATTTTAACCACTCTTTTTTGGCAAGTCGCGTAAAAATGTGTCCTATGTCACTCACGGAACCAAAACGAATCTAAAGACCTCGCACTCCAAATCCATCAAGTCGCATCTTACTACAGAGTGTGCCACAGATACTCATACATGCATACAATCGAAAATATAACCCTTCTTTTAGCGCAGTCGGGTAAAAACTGGCCAAGGTTTAGTCGTACTCGCGTTAAGGAGTCCGAACTAAATAAGAATTATTTGATACCCTTATTGTAGGAGTGCATTAAAAATAACTAGTCCGCCATCCGCCATTTTAATATTTTTATTGTAATTATTTTGATTATGTAGGTTATTTTTATATTTATGTCTACTTAATTTTTATTTAACTTTGACATGATATAAGTACCGAATGGATTCTTGATGTGTATCCATTTTTGATATGTTTTTGTTAACTGACGTAGGGAAATTATTTGTTTTAATTTTTATTTAATTCTAATTCCATAAGGTTATTTTAATTTTACAACTATAAAAATTTTTCAACGCAATGTATGTTGCTTAGAAATAAATGAACTTGAACTTGAACATCTTGGATGCGCCGCCATGTTGGATTTAGAATGACATAACACATTTAACCGTGCATTCTCATCCAAACTGAACGTGTATACAAAATTTCAGCTCAATAGGTTGAATATATCTGCTTTAAAATTTAGTCGCAATATTCCACCCCCGAACAAACATACATACATTGCAAGTTTAATAAAAGATTGTAAAAAAACTGTACAGCCTGTGCATACTTTCTCACGAAGGCTTATGGATGTATGTATGGATGTTTGTTACTCTTTCACTCAACAACTACTGAACGGATATGGATTAAATTTGGTAGGTAGACAGATTAGGACCTGGATTAAAACATATGCTACTTTTTTCCACGCTCCCTGCGCACTCTTGAAGACATTCATTAGAAATTATGTTCACGCGAGCGAAACGGCTGGAAAAATCTAGATAACAATAAATTACGCTTGCTTAGTAGCAAAGAATAAAGATTTGAGTTGTATGGGAGTTACTTTATTCATATGTTTCCTAGAATAACTAAATATTATGTAAGCCCGCTTCCATCTTCGGCATCATGGTCACTTACCATCATTTGAGATGATGCCAAGGGCTTTCCCATTGTGAATAAACTTTAAAAGCCTCCGTGGCGTAATGGTTAGTCTATTCGCTTCACACCAGGAGGTCGCGGATTCTCGTTGGGGTCAACTTGTAAGACTAGATTTGCTTGATGGCAGGGCATTTTCTAAGCCCGCCTGGCTAGCTACCACCATCTTATCTAAGTCTTGCCGCCAAATATCAATGTTGATATCATTGGTGTGTTCCGGCATGTAGATAAGATAGCCAGTTCCCCATTGCGTTGGGGAATCTTGGTAAGCCCGCTTCCATCTTCGGCAACATCGTCACTTACCACCAGGTGAGATGTTGTCAAGGGTTTACAAATTGTAAAAAAAAAACAAAGTTCAGTAGTTTAGGCACTAAACCACCGTACATCCTCATAGGCACACAGACACACATAGATAGTTTCATTTTTTACCCGACTGCGCCAGAAGGAGGGTAATGTTTTTCAAGTGTATGTATAATGTATATATGTTTATTTCTTTGGCACGCCTTGTAGCCTAATCGGCTTGGATTTTGGAATGCGAGGTGTCGTTAGATTCGTCTTGATCCCGTGAGTGACATAGGATATACCCGACTGACCAAAATAGAAGAGTAAAATTTGTATGCAGTCGGGTTTCTAATTTTTAATTAATTCGGGTAATTATTATTTCATCGGTTTTTAGACTCAATTCGCGTGAGACAATCGATCCCAACAATTTTTTTTGCCGTCACAAATAATTGTTCAAACTGTTACCTGTACCTGTATCTAAATATATAAGGTCTAACAAAATTAGCTGAAACTATTTTAACTGGTGCTTCCACCCATGAAACTGAACAACTTTCCCCATGAAACCCATAGTCAAATCTCAAAAAAAAATTTGAACTTTTATACTAAGTTGCCTGATCAGCTGATCGAGTTAGTATGGGAGTACTAATATATATACTGTGGTATGGGAGAGCCAAATTTTTTTTGCGTTTTGACTATGGGTTCCATGGGGAAAGTTGTTCAGTTTCATGGGTAGAAGCACCAGTTGAAATAGTTTCAGCTAATTTTGTTACACCTTATATATAACTCAAAGGTGACTGACTGACTGACATAGTGATCTATCAACGCACAGCCCAAACCACTGGACGGATCGGGCTGAAATTTGGCATGCAATATGACGTAGGCATCCGCTAAGAAAGGATTTTGGGAAATTCCCACGGGGACCGTAAAAATCGGGATCTGCGCGGGCGAAGCTGCGGGCATCCACTAGTTTTATGTATAACTGCGAACCTTACCAGGTGGTAGGTCCATCGAGCTGGAGGTCTGCCTACGCTACGTCTTCCGGTGCGCGGTCGACGCTCGAGAACTTTAAGGCCCCAAAGGCAGTCTGTTCTACGAGCTATGTTCTCCGCCCACTGCCACTTAAGTTGATATATTTCATATTTTAACTGCGACACAGTCCTCGACTAATGCAGTTGCTATCGTCACATTAACTTTGTACCCGTCGTTTAAGTTCCAAATAAATAAATAAAATTTATTTTTTATTTTTTTTTATTTACGGAATATTATTAGCTGCACATCGAACAACTAGTCACCTAAGTATCAATTTATTTTCATTATTTATTTATGACAGTCATATCAAAAATACTGATTAAAACAGTTTTGCTTAAACCAGAAAACTTTATACTTTTAGGTAAATAGCGGTACGCCATGATCTTGAATTTTTGCTTAATTAATTATATTTTGAGGTAAGTATTTTGATGTGCAATCAGTAACTTTAATCCCACCAAAAATATTCTGTAAAAAACTAGCCAAGTCTCGATGGAGCTGCTTGTTTATCTCCAAAAAGTAATAAAATCTAGACAATGTCGTGCCAAGTCTAAGGTTCCTTACTGCGATTTCTTTATTATTATAGTTAAAGTTATGTCACTTGGCCGTTGAAGGGTACACAAGGGTACAAAACTAGGTGCTCCATGACACCATTGCACCAATACCAGAACCGCTACCCATTGACGATATACATACATAAGTATTATTGAAATACGCAGCTTTATCAAGCCTATAATTGACTGATTATTGAATCAACGTTATCCAGGTGGAAATTTTGGATCGTCAATGGGTAGCGGTTCTGGTATTGGTGCAATGGTGTCATGGAGCACCTGGTTTTGTACCCTTGTGTACCCTTTTGTACCCTTCAATGGCCAAGTCACACAACATTAACTATAATAATAAAGAAATTGCAGTAAAGAACCTTAGACTTGGCACGACTTTGTCTAGATTTTATTACTTTTTAGAGATAAACAAGCAGCTCCATCGAGACTTGGCTAGTTTTTTACAGATTTATTTTGGTGGGATTACCCTTCTTTTTGTAGACACGTGGGCATATTGATTAATTTTATTAGATTTTCTTATTTGACACATTTTTTTTCTTTTTAGGAGTAGTTTTTTTATTATTACAAATCTTTTATTTTTTTCCGGTTCTGATTCTTGTAGCAACAGTTTTTCGTATTGCCCATTCTCGTTCATTATTTATTCTTTTAGACGGTTTAATTTCTGGAAAATCGGCGCGGTGTTTACGCCTAAGCCGGTTGTATTCGGTGATCGCTGAAGCTTGAGCTTTTATACTCTTGAAGTCAACATTTATGAGGTGCTCCCCATGAAGACTGGTTACTCGTGAAAGCGCTACGTAGGCTTGGCCACAAGAGAATATGGAGGTGCCAATGTCCATGAGGGCATTTTTTAGACTTAGACCTTGGCTCTTGTGAATTGTTAGGGCATACGCCACACAGATTGGGAATTGTTCTCTGTACACGTATGCCCGGGGTATGATCTCAAATTTTGACTTAATAGGCAATAATTTGTGAATCAAAATATTAGCGAATTTTACTACCAATTGTTTAGGCTTTGTTTGGTCTTCCGGGTCCCACCTCACTTTTTGTACAACGCCTATCGACCCATTCACTTTAACCTAAACTAACATTAATGTTTCTCCTAAGCATTAGTTTAGCTTTCTCTTTAATGATTATAGTTTCTTCCAGTAAACACGCCCGAGCTTTCAAATAACAAACAAATAATCTATTCAAATCTTCGAATTGTTATAATAACAACCTGCTAATTAACCTTAGCAAACCTCACGAAATAATAAGCGAAATCAACGAAATGCAAATAATTCCTTCTAATCTCTAGCAAACGTTTTCAAGCGCAGTAGAGCAATGTCGTAAACGACTATAACGCGGCCGGTTGCCACTTCGCCATATAAGGTTATCGGAAAAACAAACGTAAACGCGTTTTAAAATACAGTCAGCGCCAACTAGCGACGTGTGCGGGTATCACCGCCACTCTTAGTCCAATGCATTATATTTTGACCAAATTTTGAGCGAAATTAATATTTTAGTGTAATTTGTTTATTTAATTTGTGTAGGTACTGTTCGAGTAGAATAAAGTTAATCGTTCGACTATTTCTTCTTGTAAAATTGTAAGTATAAGTATAAAAGCCAGTCTAGTGTTATCCAGAGTTTTCCTTTAATTTTATTTGTATGCGTATTAAAAGCAGAAGGGGAGGCATTCGCCCAGCAGTGGGACGCTATAGGCTAGATTAAATTACAGGATGTGTCCCACTACGCTGGATTTTTGCAATGACAGTCGATTTTTTTATGTACCAATAGTAGAAGGGGGCATTGCCATATCTCTAATACAGCTGAGGGTTCTTCATCAGATACTTCAGACCTTCGATTTTTGACATCAAATGAAGCGGCCCGCCAAGTTAAATATTTTTTGTAAAGGCGGTATGTCGATCTCTAATAGTTTGGTTGGGCTCTTGTGTTTTCTAATCAGGGTCACCAGGTACTTCAGATCTTCGATAATCCTAGTTTTTATAGTTTTCCCTTTATGTGGCCATTTAACTAACTCTGTAGCAAATTTCAGCTCTCTGAGTTTATGGGAAGTACTAGTTCTATTCTGATGATCATGAGTGAGTGAGTGAGTGTCGTAAATGCGAAACTTTGCTTGCGCTTATTTTCGGAACTAAATAACCTACAGACTTTCTGCGTTATGGTCTTATCCAGAGGTTCTCAAATAGGGGCCTAAAAATGCGGCAAAATGGTCCCAGTAAAGGATAGTACGGCACTGTTTGCTTCGCGCTCGACTTGGCGGGGGCACTACCTTGCCCCCCGATAGGAATTCGGATTCTTACAAAAATTAGTTTTTTTTATTTACGATTAAATACTACCTTCTTTTACTAAATCACTACATTAGTTCGTCAAAGACAATGACGTCACATGCCTGTAATACAAAACAAATCAGAACAAATTTTCTTTTATGACAGTAATTGATAAAAACAGCTCAAATGACTATTTTCAAATACTGTATTTAAAAAAAATTATCTTCGTCGTGTAATTATTTATATTAGGAGAATAGACGAAAAGTGGGTCGCCCCATTTTCACATGGGAGGATTCTTTCAACCAGGACTCATTTAAGTACACAAACAGGCCAATAGAATATTGGGAACTTATTGCAGGTTCCAGAGACGGAATAAAAACCGTAGCCGAGGACTTAATTTACAAGGCTCAAAAGACAGATACCGAATCGGAACCAGAACTAGAATCTGCCGAAGCCACAGAACAACTTAGCAATGAACAATGATAACCCCATACATACAACTCATGGACAAAGAAACCGGGTCAAAAAACAATCAAACGAGAAGAGAGCCTTCCAGAAGGATATTAGTTACAAAAAACGCAGTTATTAGAACTCCCCTGTATATATGACACACCAAGTATAATATCTATCCTCCTAATATGCTGATTCGTTGCTAGTATACTTGTCGGCTCAAGCTCCCTTCAGTCCACTCCTAACTGCGAACACCCTACACTCCTGATCGCATCTACGTGGCCACTGGTGTCTCGGGAAGATTTCCGTTGCATAATGGCAGATAGCGATTGCTGATACACCACAGACGCTGTTGGCGTGGCCACCGTCAGATGTAGCTGGTAGGAGACAGCGGGAATCGAATAGCAGACCGCATTTACTCAGGAGTACCGTCTCATGCCAGGCCCATCTGCGGGGGATACGCTCATAGCGACGGGTGCTTAAGCCTCGACTGTTCTCCTTTTTGCACTGATATCGATACCCCTGCAGAAGAACTTCTGGTCAGTGCGCTACCAGAACGGAACGGAACGGCTCATTGAATTGCATGGCGAAAGATACTATCACAAGCTTTAGTTTAGCTTGCAATAATCGGATGTATGTGAGCTTGAAATCTTGCGAACTTCCTGGTGTGCGATTGAGCTGAAATTTGGTACAAAGCCGTATTCCCGATGACAATTTAGTATTTTGAAGTTGATATGTTGATGAATTACGAAAGTTGATTCAAGGTCCCAGAATCTTCTATTGTCTTCAACGAAATCATAGGAAATACTGTACCTCTCAACCCTGCTTTTGTAAATTCGGAATCACTGAACTTAAATAAACCTATTTTTAAATAATACCTTGTACCTACGTAAAAGTTGTTAGAGTTTTTTTTTTAATGAGCTTACTATCTTAAGATAAAACATCATTCAGTGTCTACTCCATGTGTGATAAGCTTAAGTCTTATTAAATAGTCAATACCTATGGTGCTTATTGGTGTAACAAAATTCCCTCGAGGCAGCTACTTCGTGAGATTTGACGTGATCTCTACCGACAAGCGCGTTCAGGAGTTACGGACTGATGGATGGACGGACGGACACGCGACCGTAGCCGCTCGGCCGTGCGACATGCATTTTATATGGAGCCTGTACTATGGGTTCTCGAATTAATTTTATGGTGAAATAATTTTCGAAAAACCTAAAAGCTTTTTGGTAAATCTTATATTTTAAAAGAGTTTTTATGTTCAAAAAGCCAAATGGTCAAATGAATATAAAAAAAACGCACAGTTCCAAATTCAAAAAAGGAGAGCACAGTATATTTCCTACGATTCTATTGAAAAATAAAAGACGATTCTGGGACTTTGATTCCACCTTGACAGTTCATCATCAGATCAACTTCAAAATAATAAGAAAGAATTAAATCTGTCTGTTTAAAGTGGGTCAAAATGAGTCCAAAGGAGTCGGTTATATACAAACATACAAACATACAGGTGAAGCTAATAAAAGCGTGATAACAAAACGAACAAGGTTTTCCGAAGTTGAAGCAGGAGGGCAATTTAGTGATCAAGAGTTCATAATTTATTTCTGATGCTGTCGTCATCCCTATTATTTAATTTTGAGATCTTAGTAGGGGTCACATAGCCGCAGCCATTCAACCGTCAACGTACAAAACGTCCACACGCCGGACACCAGGTGACGAAACTGCAGCGAACAAAAAAAACTTAAACAGAAAAAACAAAACTTAACTGACGTGGAACTTGAGACTTGTAGCTTGTTGCTAGGAATGCGACGCAAAATATTACAGTTTAATTTCTACCCGTCTTTTTTTTAAAAAGCTTTTAATTAACTTACAATGTATGTATGTTTGTTCGGGTGAAATCTTGCAAGTTAATTTTGACCCACTTCCCAGTTTCCGATTGAGCTAAAATTTTACATGCATAATATGTATATCGCGTGACAATGCAATATTATAAGCTAAACTTTTTTAGGTTTTCCGAAAATTTGTATAATTTACAATTGGTAAGCCCTTGGCATCATCTCACCTGATAGTAAGTGACGATGATGCCGAAGAGGAAGTCGGGCTTACCAAGATTCCCAAACGCAAAGGAATAAAACTGGCTATTTTATCTTCGGAACACATCAATGTTGTTAGGGCTATGTTTTTTGGAGTAGGTATATATGTATGTATATATATATGTATGTTTGTTTCTTTGGCACGCCTGTAGCCTAAGGTGTTAACACCTTAATGGATTTTGGGGTTCGAGGTGTCATTAGTTTTGTCTTGATAGCGTGGTGACATAAGCTACATTTTTACCTGACTAGCCAAGAAAGAGGTTATTCATTTATTTGGTACACCTGGTATCATAAGCCTGGTAGGTAGTTTAGCGTATCTGGTAGATGTACGAGAGGGCATGTCTACCTATCATGGGTCGGTAAGTGGGGACATTATATCGTAAACCTGGTAGTTGGCGTATTTGGTAGATGTACGAGAGGGCATGTCTACCTATCACGGGTCGGTAAGTGGGGACGCTATATCATAAACCTGGTAGTTTAGCGTATCTGGTAGATGTACTAGAGGGCATGTCTTCCTACTATCATGGGTCGGGAGTAGGGACGCTATATCATAAACCTGGTAGTTTAGCGTATCTGGTAGATGTACGAGAGGGCATGTCCACCTATCACGGGTCGGTAAGTGGGGACGCTATATCATAAACCTGGTAGTTGGCGTATCTGGTAGATGTACGAGAGAGCATGTCCACCTATAACGGGTCGGTAAGTGGGGACGCTATATCATAAACCTGGTAGTTGGCGTATCTGGTAGATGTATGAGAGGGCATGTCCACCTATCACGGGTCGGTAGGTGGGGAGTTAGGGACGCTTTATCATAAACCTGGTAGTTTGCGTATTTGGTAGAAGTACGAAAGGGCATGTCAACCTATTACGGTTCAAGGAATACAGCCAGCTGACAGACACGACACACGGACGGACTTTAGGTACGGAACCCTAAAAATTGACCATTTGATGGATTTAATTGGATACATTCCTTGTGCCACAAAATCCACTTACCACCACTTACTTATTAAATCCATTACCACCCGTGTAATTAAAAGATTGCGTATCTGTTTGGAAATCTGCATTTTACTACAAAGGCTGGATAATAATTTAATTTTTCATCGGTAGTAGTTTGCCATCCGCCATTACTGGCAGTGAATGCAGAGCGAGTGACACTAGGGTTAACACTTTTTGTCATTGTAAAAATATTAAATATGTGCAAAATATTAAAAATTAATTGTATACTAATATCAAAGTTTATACAGGGTGCGAGGGACCAAGTGTTACTACGGAAAAACTCCATAACTCCGTCAAATGTTGATATTTCTATTTGAAAATTTATGGTAATTGGGAAAATTTATCTATTTTCTAAAAGATATACTCATTTTTCGATATAACCGCCTTTAGCCTTGATTATGGCGTTGAGTCTGCCAATAAACGCAACACACGCTGCACGAATGTGGGCCTGAGGGATTCGCTGCCATTCTCGACGATGACATTACGTATTTTCGGCCTTCAGCGTATCCAAACTATAGTGTTTCATAGTGGATCAAAGTACTCCAAATGTACTCCAAATGAAAAAATTCAGCGGGTTGGCGTCTGGTGAATAAGGGGGCCACTGTTGCGCCGAAATGAACTTTGGAACATTCTCACGAAGAATTTGTTGATTTTCAAGGGCTTTGTGTGACGGTGCTGACTCCTGCTGGAATATCCATGTCCTGACTCTGAATTGCTTAAATGCCCACGGTATTACCGCTTCTTTAAACACCTTTTTCCGATACACGGTCTTGTTAATTTTGACACCCTGGTTAATAAAAACGACCGGAGAGTGACCTTCAGCAGTCACTGCGACCCAAACGATAACAAAAGCTGGTCCTTGCTTTCTGACTGCTATTCTTTGCTCGAGATTATCGGTGGACTCTCCCTCTAACCAAACAGGGTCAATTTGCTTGTTCACGTATTGCTGGACGGTGAATTTTTTTTTCATCCGAAAAGACAATTTTTGGCAAAGCTTCACTCGCGTGCAAGCGTTTTAGTGCCTGGGCTCCCTCCAACCGTTTTTTTTCTGCTCCGGAGTTAAGTCTTGCACTTTTTGTGTCTAACTCTATAAAATAGGTAAATTTTCCTAATTACCATAAATTTTCAAATAGAAATATCAACATTTGACGGAGTTATGGAGTTTTTCCGTAGTAACACTTGGTCCCTCGCTCCCTGTATATTAATACTAACATACAGTATGGACACTCCCTGCCGCCCTATAGATTGTGACCTCACCCCCTCGTCACCCAGATTGGTTACAATTTGGTTGTCGAACGTATAGGATTTCGCCGCCATTTTTTTCTGTCATTCCTTTTTTGAAATGTCATTTCTGGCCCGTTGTATGAAGTGTCCAGGGTGTGACCATGACATGATTTCCTACACTACAGTTCTAATACCCTGTGGTAAGTTTTCTCGGGAAGTGTATATATGTTACGGCTAAAACCCGAAGCGCGGCTGCACCTAGTTTTAGCCGGTTAGAACTAGGTGTAGCCACTTACTCTTGGTTAAACCTAGTACGAGCCGATTATTTTCGGGTAAAACTAGGTCTATCCTTCATCATGCCGGCTACAACTAGGTTCGGCCATTCCCTGTTGGATAAAACTAGGTCTATCCGATATCATTCCGGCTAGAACTAGGTCCAGCCATTCCCTGTTGGATAAAACTAGATGCAAACATTCTTTAAATTATAATATGCAACTATTGTCTGTTGTTAAAAAAATGTTCCTGATTGTCCCTATTATATTAAAAATTGTACTCCTAATAATTTGTGTTAATTATTACAATGTGATTTATAAGAATAAAAAAACTCTCTACGTTTCTTTTTATTGGATGTTTTTTTTAATATCTAAAAAAGCTCTGCCGATAGCATGCCGCTTACAACTATGTACAGCCAATCCCTGTTAGATAAAACTAAGACACGCGCTGCTGCTGCAGACGCTGTGAGTGACACTCGCTAGTAGACCTGCAGTAGATCAGCAGCACATCAGCAGCACCTGGCGCTCACAACCTGCAGAGGCACGTGGCTCGCTATGCCCTCCACCCCGCGCCGCTGCTGCAGATGCTGTGAGTCATGAGTGTGACGCGAGGCGGAAGGCTTGGCGGGACACGCATCTAAGTTTTATCCAACAGGGATTGTCTGGACCTAGTTCTAGCCGGAATTATATCGGATAGACCTAGTTTTATCCAACAGGGAATGGCCGAACCTAGTTGTAGCCGGCATGATGAAGGATAGACCTAGTTTTATCCAACAGGGAATGGCCGAACCTAGTTGAAGCCGGCATGATGAAGGATAGACCTAGTTTTACCCGAAAATAATCGGCTCGTACTAGGTTTAACCAAGAGTAAGTGGCTACACCTAGTTCTAACCGGCTAAAACTAGGTGCAGCCGCGCTTCGGGTTTTAGCCGTAACATATACACATGCTAAAACAGCACGTCCAATATACATCGACTTCCCCTCGATTATCCAAAATCAAAAGTATAGTTTTGTAACTATATGATCGAATGATACCATATTGAAACCGCCATTTTGTAACATGGCAACATAAAACTTGTCTTTGAAAAAACCAGCCAAGTTCGAGTCGGACTTGCGCACCGAGCGAGGGTTCTTATCACACCTCTCCGCACAATAAACTATAATACCTATTCATTTCAAACAAGAGATCAGTGAGAACACCAGAAAAAAAGTTGTATTTTTCACTAGTTTTGGCCCTTGTGGATATCGTCTGTCTGTCTTTGAGGGTGAGTGGTGTGCGATTCAAAAGCGACTCGCGAAAGTGAACATAGGTTTTCTCCAGATCCCTCAGGAACTCATCGCTCTATTCTGATTAGCAGCCTGTTACTTCCCACCCCTCAACATCAACCTCAAAATCACTTCAATCCGTTGCTCCGTTGCGACGCCGACGTGCGCCAGCGTAGAAATAAGTTTTCCCGAGATCCCTCAAGAATTATGTCAGGATCATCATCATCATCATCATATCAGCCGAAGGAAGTCCACTGCTGGACATAGGCCTCCCCCAAGGATCTCCACGACGACCGGTTCTGCGCTGCCCGCATCCAGCGGCTTCCCGCGACCTTCACCAGGTCATCGGTCCACCGAGTGGGAGGCCTGCCTACACTACGCTTTCCGGTGCGTGGTCGCCACTCGAGAACTTTACTGCCCCAACGGCCATCTGTTCTACGAGCAATGTGCCCCGCCCACTGCCACTTAAGTTTAGCAATTCTGAGAGCTATGTCGGTTACTTTGGTTCTCTTACGGATCTCCTCGTTTCTGATTCGATCACGCAGAGAAACTCCGAGCATAGCACGCTCCATTGCCCTTTGAGTGACCTTGAGCCTTCTTATGAGGCCCATAGTAAGCGACCATGTCTCAGTTCCGTACGTCATCACTGGCAACACACATTGGTCGAAGACCTTGGTCTTAAGACACTGCGGTATCTGGGACGTAAAGATATTGCGAAGCTTCCCAAACGCTGCCCAGCCGAGTTGGATTCGACGATTGATCTCTTTCTCGAAGTTGGACCTACCTAACTGGACTGTTTGTCCCAGGTATACATATTCGGTAACAACTTCGAGTGTAGAGCCTCCAACCTTCAGAGGAGTAGGTATGACACGGACGTTTGACATAATTTTCGTCTTGTCCATGTTCATTCTAAGACCCACTTGTTGAGAGGCTCTACTGAGGCCATCGAGCATTGTGCCTAAGTCGTCCATAGTCTCAGCCATGACCACGATATCGTCAGCGAATCGAAGGTGGGTGATGTACTCGCCGTTGATATTGATGCCGAGTCCACCCCAGTCCAAAAGCTTAAAAACATCTTCCAGGGCGGCGGTGAACAGTTTCGGAGATATAACGTCTCCCTGTCTCACCCCTCGCTGCAGCTGGATAGGTTCCGAGTTTTGATCCTGGAGGCGAACCGACATGGTGGCGTTTTCATACAAACACTTCAGCACTTCGATGTATCGATAGTCAATTTGGCACCTCTGGAGAGACTGTAACACAGCCCAGGTTTCGACCGAATCGAAGGCTTTCTCATAGTCCACGAACGCCAAGCATAGTGGCTGATTGTACTCTTCGGTCTTCTGTATAATCTGCCGCAGCGTATGTATGTGGTCTATGGTACTAAATCCTTTTCGGAAACCGGCTTGTTCGGGAGGCTGGAAGTCGTCAAACCTGCGCGCGAGACGATTCGTAATGACCCTCGAAAACAGTTTGTAGATATGGCTCAGAAGTGAGATGGGTCTGTAGTTCTTCAGCAGGGTATTGTCGCCCTTTTTGAAGAAAAGCACGACCACACTTCTGTGCCATGCCTTAGGCGTTTGTCCCTCAAGTATAACGGAATTAAATAATTTCTGAAGAGCTTTAAGTACCGGTGTTCCACCTGCTTTCAGAAGTTCAGCCGTAATTCCATCATCACCCGGTGCCTTATTGTTTTTAAGCTGTTTAAGAGCCATTCTAATCTCGTACAGGCTGACGTCCGGGATATCTTCGGTATAGTGTCGGGTAAGTCTAGCTCTTGGGTCTTTAGCCAGATCGCTGACAGGCGGACGTGTGGTCGTGTACAATTGTCCGTAGAACTTCTCAACTTCTTCCAGCAACTCAGTCTTAGACGATATGATCCTGCCGTCCTCAGTCTTCAGCTTGGTCAGTTGGCTTTGACCAACAGACAGATCTCTAGCGAACACTTTTGAGCCTTTGTTGTTTTCAATCGCCTCTTTAATACAATTTGTATTAAAGTGGCGCAAATCGCGAGTTAAAGACTTAGAGATCTGCCTGTTTAGTTGCCGATACTGAGTAGCGTCTTCAGAGGACTGCAAAACCAATCTGCGTCTTTCTTCCATGAGGTTGCTGGTGAAGTCAGAGATTTTTTTGGTTCTGTTTGAACGGCGAGTTTTGAAAATCTTAGACCCGACCGTTTGGACAATTTCCACGAACCTGTCGTTATAATCGTCCACATTCTCGCAGTCTCCTAGGCATTCGAAGCGATTGTGCAACTCGAGCTGAAAGTTTTCGGGGTTTTGGAGCTGGATGGGCGCTGGTCGGAGTGTGGACTTCATCAGTCGACATCTTTCTAGCTTGGTCTTTAGATTCAATGTGCCTCTTACCATTCGGTGATCACTTCCTGTTTTGACTGAGTTGATCACAGAGACATCATTGAATATTTGCCTTCTTGTCGACAAGATGAAGTCGATCTCGTTCTTGGCTACGCCATTGGGATGCAACCATGTCCACTTTCGCTGTTTAGGCTTTTTGAAGAAGGAGTTCATCATAAAGAGGCCCTCCTTCTCCATAAAGTCGGCCAGCAGCTGGCCACGTGCATTTCTCTCTCCATATCCAAATTGCCCCACTCTCAGCTCACCATCACTTCGTTTGCCCAGTTTCGCGTTAATGTCAGGATATGATACAACATTTAGCGTCGGTGGCGTAATGGCTAGAGCCGCCGCCTCCTGCCCGGGAGGTCGTGGTTCGAACGTACCAATGTGATTTTGAATTTAGATTTCATATGTACGTTTATCCGACGCTCTTACGGTGAAGGAAAACATCGTGAGGAAACCTGCACACGCCTGCGAAGAAACTCGCATGTTGTGTGTGAAGCCGACCTACCCGCTCTAGGCCCGCGTGGTCGACTTAGGCCCGATCGCCCTAATTCAAGGTAGGCTCGAGCCCCTCGGTGGGGACGTATATGAGCGGATATGAACACAACTCAGTAACTGCATCGGACTATGCTATTTTCATGGAATAAAAAGTAGCCTATGTCCTTTCCCGTGACACAGGCTACCTGCATGTCAAATTTCATCAAGATTGGTCAAGGAGTTTAAGCGCGAAAAGATAACAAACAAACACATTATCACATTTATTATATTAATAATGTAAGGATTAGTAAGGATTTGGTTTGGTCTACTTAGCTCGAGTACTACTCACACACATATTGCTGATCAGAATAGCCCGATAGAGTCTTAAAGGTGTGGAGAAAAGTACGACCACGCTCGCGAGCCGCATGCGGCTCGCGCACCACTCACCCTCAAAAACAGTCATAACAATGATATCAAAGCGGGCAAAGCCGCGGGCAAAAGCTAGTAACATAAAAGCACACCCCTGTGTCCCCTGACAACATAAAGACATGGTATCACAATATTAAATTTTTATGCCATATTGCATGCGTTAATAATGTTGATATTATATGACCTTGTAAATATGTTTCAAGCTTTAACATTGTATGTAAGTAATCTTTATTTAACCACTTGCATAAATCCTTACTCCTTACTATGTGTTTGTTTGTTTTTACCTTTTCACGCTTCAACGCCTTGACCAATCTTAATGAAATTTGGCATGTAAGTAGCCTGTGTCACTAGGAAGGACATAGGCTACTTTTCATTCCGTGAAACTACGGTCCGGCCGTCGGTTGAGAGCGAGACTCGCACAAACTTCACTGCGTATACTTACCCGCCGCGTACGGTTACCCCACGTGACTGTATATGACCTTGTAAATATGTTTCAAGCTTAAAGGTTGTATGTAAGTAAACTTTATTAATCCACTTGCAAAAATTCTTACTCCTTACTATGTGTCTGTTTGTTTTTACCTTTTCACGCTTCAACACCTCGACCAATCTTGATGAAATTTGTCATGTAAGTAGCCTGTGTCACTGGCAAGGACATAGGCTACTCTTCATCCCGTAAAAAAACAGAATAGTCCGACGGAATTCCTGAGGGAACTGAAAAAATACTCATTTTTGGTTAATTTCTTTAACATCGCAACGGAACAATGGATTGTTATGATTTTTTTGCACATTGATGGGAAATGACATAAATACTAATTAGCTTATCCTGACATAGTTCCCGAGAGAGATCTGGGGAAAACTCATTTCCACGCTAGCGCACGTCGGCGTCGCAACGGAGCAACGCATTGAAGTGATTTTTTGTATAAAATTGCCAAATTGTGGGAAGTGACATAGACTGCTAATTAGAATAGCCCGATATAGCTCCTGAGGGATCTGGAGTAAACTCAGGTCCACGCTCGCGAGCCGCCATGAGTCTTAAAAATCCGACCAAGTGCGAGTTGGACTCGCGGTTTGAGGGTTCTGTACCACCACACCTCTCCACACAACTATGACAATGATACCTATGCAAAAGACGCAAACGCGAGCAAAATAAAAATACTACTAGCGCTATCTAGTGGTGTTTTAGTGAACTATTTTCCGGAAGTGAAAGTATTATATTGAGTTTACCACTTTATTTTCAATTGATAGAATTCTTATATTTTTTCCTGTAATCTACAAGAAATGAACTATATTTTGTTTTTTTTTTTATTTTAGGCTCAGTAGCTTCGGAGATCAGGAAGGGGGGGAATGGTAAATTTTCGTCTTCTTACCTAAATTACCTAAAAAGTGTAGTGTAGTGTAGTGCAGTACAGTGCGGTGCGGTGCGGTCTCAGAGTAAGTATATAGGTAAGTATATAGGTACCTACATACTTACTCTGAGGGTGCGGTGCAGTGCGGTGTAGTGTAGTGTATTGCAGTATAGTGTAGTGTAGTGTGGTGGAGTATAGTTTAGTGTAGTGCAGTGTAGTGTAGTGTAGGTATTGCAGTATAGTGTAGTGTAGTGCAGTATAAGGCGGTACGAAGTTCGCCGGGACAGCTAGTAACATATAATAGCACAGCCCTGAGTCCCCTGACAACGTAAAGTGATGGTATCACAATTTTCAATTTTTATGCCATATTGCATGCATTAATAAAGTTGATATCATATGCCCTTGTAAATTCGAGTTGAGTAAATGTTTCAAGCTTTAACACTGTAGCTAAGTAACCTTTATTAATCCCTTTGCATAAATAATTAATATTTGATAAGATTAAGCAAAATATGTTGATAAACGCTGATTAATAAGGTTCGATTTAAGAGGATTGTGAAGCTGCGACTTTTCATACATACAGCGTTAACGATTTTTACCTCTTAAATGTTAACCGATTTGGATCAATTTTTGAAAGGTTGTCAGTCAGAAGAAAAGGTAGGGTTATACGTTTTGTTTTTTAAATTACTGATTATAAATAAAAAAAGGTGTTGAAGCTTGAAAGAGTAACAAACATCCACACATACATCCATACATACAAACTTTTATATTTATAATATTAGTAGGATTTTTGTACTCATAAAACACATTTGCATGCTAATAATATTAAAGTAGCCAAATAAGTGATTTTAAAACTATTGTAAGACCTTTAGTACTTACCGTATTTATAAGCAAATTAATAATGATATTCTATTCTATTCTAAAAAAAGGAGCAGGTGGGCTTGACCTATCTCTTGGTTTTACATTTATTTTAACCAACTTCAAAAAAGAAGGATATTTTTTCTTTTTTTTATGTTTGTTCGCGGATAACTTAGTCGTTTATAAACCGATTTTGTTGATTCTTTTTTTGTTGATAAGAAGATATCCCAAGGGTGGTACCATGATAAGGAAACCAGGATCTGATGATGGCATCCCAGAGAAATCGAGGGGAACCTTCGAAAATCGTAGTGGCGACTAGTGCGTTTGAAGTCGTTTTTTTTTTGGTTTAAAATTATGTACACTAGCTATCGACACGTTCGCGTTGAAAAGGATAATAACTGGAAACGCTAAACACGTTAAAAACTTCCATCGCAACAACTTAGTACATTGTTGCATTATTATTTTTGATTTTTGTTTATTTTATAATAAAGTACTACACCAATTTTGATAAAATTTATAAGGGACTACACGGGAAGCATTAGCTTTTAAATAAAAAAAGAATCATAAAAATCGGTTCACCCAGTCAAAAGCTCTGAGGTAACAAACATGAGGTACAGTCGAATTGAGTGAGAACCTCCTCCTTTTTGAAAGTCGCGCGCGCGCGTGTGTGTGTGTGTGTGTGTGTGTGTGTGTGTTTGTAACCTCGAATAGCCTTTATGTTTATCCAGCTCCTAATCTGTCTACCTACCAAATTTCATCCAAATTCGTCCAACCCTTTAAGCGTGCAGAGGTTACAAACACACACGCACGCAAAAACTTTCGCATTTGTGATATTAGTGGGATATTGTTTTCTTTCTTTGATTAGAATATTTTGAATTTGAGGCAGTTCAACTATATTTTTTTTTTTTGCCGATAGTGAATGAATATTCAACCGAATTCAAAAAAGGAGGAGGTTTCATGTTCGACTATAGGTTTTTTTTAATTCACAATTGTTAAGCCCTTGGCATCATCTCACCTGATGGTAAGTGACGATGATGCGATGTGACGATATTTTTTTTGTATATATAATGTTTGTCTACCGATATCTCCGTCAATTAAAAAAACATTACCCTTATCCTCCTTATTTAAGCTAAACCACCTCCGTAGCTCAGAGGCAAAGTTCACTGGCTTTACACAGGAGGTCGCGGGTTCGATTCCCGGCGGGGTCAATTGTAAGACTCGGTTTGGTTGTTGGCAGGGCATTTTCTAAGCCCGCCTGGCTAGCTACCACCATCTTATCTAAGTCTTGCCGCCAAATATCAATGTTGATATCATTGGTGTGTTCCGGCATGAAGATAAGATAGCCAGTTCCCCATTGCGTTGGGGAATCTTGGTAAGCCCGCTTCCATCATCGGCAACATCGTCACTTACCACCAGGTGAGATGTTGTCAAGGGTTTACCAATTGTTAATAAAAAAAAAATTATATTATAATATTTATGTAGTATATGTATTTATTAGTAGCTGTCCCGGCGAACTTCGTTCCACCCTACACTACACTACACTGCCCTAACCTACACTACATTACCCTACCCTACCCTACACTACCCTACCCTACACTACACTATGTATGTATATATATTACTATACTAGAGACGATTATTTAATAATTAAAATTATTTTTAGTCGTAAACTTTACCTAACCGTATGCTCTGAAGTCCTGTCAGCATTCCAAGGTTTACTGGAAGAGATGTTCGCCTTTGCTATATCGACATTCTTTTGTAAAAATATTATTTGTTTAAATGCAATAAAGAGTTTACAAACAAACAAACAATTATGTAACGATTTTAAAAATATTTACATATTTAATTAAAGTCGGTTGATTGCATTGTGTAGCGTTGTCAATTATGCATCATATCAGCTCATATACGTCCCTACCGAGGGGCTCGAGCCTACCCTGAATTAAGGCGATCGGGCCTTAGTCAACCACGCGGGCCCATTGCGGGTTGGCCGACTTCACACACAACCTGTGAGTTTCTTCACAGGCGTGTGCAGGTTTCCTCACGATGTTTTCCTTCACCGTAAGAGCGTCGGATAAACGTACATATAAAATCTAAATTCGAAATCACATTGGTACGTGGCAGGATTCGAACCACGACCTCCCGGACAGAAGGCGGTGGCCCTAGCCATTACGCCACCGACGCTGTAATTATTATTTCACGAGAAGTACTATGCACAATACATTTTACCGCAAACCTGTGGCCAGATGCGTCCCTCAATCACACAATGCATTTTTATAAATAATCTGTTTCCCGCGGCTTCACCCGCGTGGACATCGTTCTTTGACTTTTCAAGGGTGCGCAGTGCGCAAGACGCAAGCGGCTCGCAAGCGTGAAAAAAAGTAGCCTATGTGTTAATCCAGGTCTTAAACTGTCTACCTACGAAATTTCAGCCAGATCCGTTCAGCATTTTTTGCGTGAAGAAGTAACAAACATACACACTCGCAAAATTTCGCCTTTATAATATAATATAAGTGTGATTACTGACCAATATACCACTTCGACCTCAACCCGATTATGCGTTAGGTAATAATTAAGTGACAAACGTACGCACAAACAGACCGTGACAAATGTTATTAGACAGAGTAGGTACACAGTCACGAGTAATCGACTTGTGGCGCAACAGACGGACAGGCAACGAAGTTCTATTGTAACTATTTTATTAGCGGGCGACTACTGTAAGCTTGAAGTTAAGACTTTGCTCTAAATGAGTATAACTTGTTTTAATTTTCTCAAACATAATAATAATAAAAAAAAATTATCCACATTTCGTAAGCTCTTGGCATCATCCCACTTCATGGTAAGTACGATGATGCCGAAGATAGAAGCAGGTTTACCAATATTCCCCAACGTAATACTTTTAAGCCGGAACAAATCAATGCTGTTAACATTGATATTTGGCGGCAAGACTTACTTATTTAAGATGGTGGTAGCGTGGTAATTTTTTTAGGCGGGCTTAGAAAATACCCTTCGACTACCAAACCGAGTCTTACAAAGTTAGACTCAGCCGGGAATCGAACCCAAAACCTCGTAATGTGAAGCTAATGGACGCCACGGAGACGGTTACGGATTCCGTAGATTCTACATATAAAACTGAATACCTTTCATAATTTAAAATTTCTAATTTAAAAAATGTGTTTTTTATCCACATTTGGTAAGTCCTTGGCATCATCCCACCTCATGGTAAGTACGATGATGCCGAAGATGGAAGCAGGCTTACCAAGATTCCCCAATGCAATAAGGAACTGGCTATCTTATCTTTAAGCCGAAACACATCAATGCTGTTAACGTTGATGTTTGGGGACAAGACTTAGATAAGACGGTGGTAGCTATCCAGGCAGGCGTGTAATAAAATATACCTAAGTATGAATAAACCACTATTTCGGATGACCTCTTTTCCCTATTGGACTCCTAGTCGACATTAGTTATGAAGGATGCTTGACGTATCTATTGCAGTGGTACTACGGGGAATTATTTTTTTGCGAGAATGACCCGTGGGCCCACGGAAAGTTTCGTATTTAAAAAGTTGACTTAAAACTGGAGGAGTGGGGTCTACGGGGAAAAAAATTACCCGTGGTCCCCCTGTGGTACAAAAGCCGTGGTACCACGGTTAAAACACGGTAAAATGCTCTTTCTCCAACAGAACCGAGTCTTACAAAGTTAGACTCCGGTGGGAATTGAATGCGCGACCACCAGATGTAAAGCTAATGGACTTAATTGCGCCACGGCGGACGTTGATTCTGGACACCGTTCCTTTCGTAAATCCACAAAATAAAATACACATTTCAAACAAATCGATCAGCTGACAAAAACGGTTGTGTTCAAAGTCTGCGTGTTCTTTTGTTAGCTACAAATAATACTTATCAGCTGAGACAACAATCATAATGCAGAGTCTGTTGTGTAGTGCCCAACTCACTACGACTTAAGGGGATCATCGTGCAAAACAATATACTTAGAAAAGAGATTGAGAGTAATAGAATGAGGGTAATAGAACATTTTGTTTGTAAAATCTATGAATTTACATATTCAACTTCAAGTTAGTCGACTATTACTCAACTCTTTTAAATTGATGCCGCCTCCTACCAATGTGATTTCGAATTAAGATTTCATATGTACGTTTATCCGACGCTCTTACGGTGAAGTAAAAAAATAGTGAGGAAACCTGCACACGCCTGCGAAGAAACTCGCAGGTTGTGTGCAAAGTCGACCAACCCGCACTCGGCCCGCGTGATGGCCTGATCGCCCTAATTCAGGGTAGGCTCGAGCCCCTCGGTGGGGACGTACATACATGTATGATCTGACATAATGATGATATGTCCTACTATTTATTTATTGTTTTCAGGTGTCCTTAAATGGCGGTTTAGCTGGTAGGAAGTTGCGGACACGACACTAATAAAAATTAGCACTTTAAAACTTAATATTTCGCAAACCCAGCTTTGAATCGAAAAATGGTCTTAACAAACCCGCAGTAGTTTTAAAAGACTTATTCAACGATACCCCACACGTTAATGTCAGGGTACGTCAATAAAAAAAAGCACCCTCTTTTTAAATGTAAGTACCCTAAAAATTTTTTTTGAAGATCTTATTGTACCACTATTTCGGCGTGATTTATTTATATGTATACCCATGCCAAATTACAATAATAGTCTCTGTGCTGAGCCGTGGACAGACGGACAAACATGGCGAAACTATAAGGGTTCTTTGTTGACTACGCAACCCTAAAAAGAGATATAGAGAGAGATAAGCATAATCGGACGGAAGATGGACGGATGGACGGACCAACAGATCGACGATAGACCGACGCTTTAAAATTTATACTCGACCAGAAAATGCTTCATTTCATCCTTTGGCAATAATGTAGGCACTATTATCTGAGAATAGTCTTTAAACGCCAAAATACCAAATACTTAGTATTTGAAAATGTACTCGTAACTATAAATGCATGTTTCCAATTTTAAACTATAAATGTAAGTATCAAGGTAGATTTATTTTTATCACGCCAAAACTGCTCAATCGTCTTTCTAATAGCTTTTGGCTTTAGGGAACATCATCAAAAATAAGAGAATTTTTTTCAACCTTGGGTTTTCTATCGTTCAGGAGTAATTGACGTCAAAAATAACGAAAATCAAATTAACAGGTCCTATACCGATACGTGTGTGTCATCGGTTGTGTGTGAAATCGACCAACCCGCACTGGGCCCGCGTGGTTGACTAAGGCCTAGTCGCCCTGATTCAGGGTAGGCTCGAGCCCCTCGGTGGGGACATATATGAGCTGTAATGATGATACCGATACGGTATTTTACTACCTAATACCAGTCATTTGAGTAACTTTATATCAACTGTCAAAAAAGAAAGTTTGTTCTGCAACGTCATAAGTGCCATAGTCTTTAACGAACTAATTTGCTATTTTTTATAAATATAAAATGAAAAATTGTTTAATATTTCAAATGAGCAAGTGTTTTAGCTATTCTAGGAGAAATGCTATTTATTGAATAGTGTTTTTTAATTTATTTTTTGTACGGTATATAATAGCCTATTTTGTTACACCCTGCATAAGATCTTGCTATACTTTAGTAGGGTTAAAAAGTTTCATAGAAATATTGAAATTTAATTATTAAGGCAAAATCCCTTCGTTTTTTTTCTAAAGATTTTTTTATCCTTCTACGTAACGGGTTTTCTTCTAAATACACAAGTAGGTAGGTAGGTACTTGGCCAATTATTTGGGTTAGCATCGTTTTGTCTAAAAAGCAGCTAGTCTATGTAGCATCTGGTCTAAAAAGCAGGTGGTCTAAATATCAAATCGTCTTAAACGCACTTGACACCTGGTCTAAAACGCTTTTCGCCTAAATAGCAACTGGTCTAATCTTCCGATGATTTCTTCTGCTGCGAAGTATTTTGGTACATCAATCAAATCTGACCGAACCTAACATCGCTCGCTTCGCTCGCTCATTTATTTAGTTACATAGACAAGCTACTTTTTAGACCTGATGTTACATACCTAGACGAGCTGCTATTTAGACGATTTGGTTTTTAGTCCACCTGCTTTTTAGACCAGCTGCTTTTTAGACGAAACGATACTAACCTAATTATTTTTCGATGATTTCATTTTGGCAGTAGGGCAAAACATGGGTAATCGGTGACAGTTTGGTTTTTGACTAATACAATTTTATTCGTTGATCAGATTGTTTTCAAAATTTGCTATGTAAGGGTGAATAACAGAAGCTTTGATAACTAATATCTAAAAATATGGCAAATAGTATACCGATTGAACAATATACATCTGTTTATTCAGTTCCTAAAATCAGTTAATTTGGTGATACTCGAGTAATAGTGTAATATAGATTTGGTTATGGACTTTAGATATTGAAATTTATACACACATAATCACAAATGCTACAAAAATGTTTTCAATTCTTCCTTTGTTTTACCCATTTTCTAAGTAGTTTAATTAATATTATTTTTTTATTTACCACATGCACACTCACAATAATATGAGGTTTACAGCAAAGACTGGCATTGACATCTGCTTTTTTAATTTCTCAAAAAGTGTTTGCAGATTATTTTCAGTGTACACTGCATTACATTATAGAGTTTAAGGATACCACCATCTATTAATATTAATGTTAAACACTATCTTTACGCTATTACCTGTTAATAGAGCCCATACAAACTATCACCGAATTGCTGCATATCACGGATTAGCCAAGTTTTGCCCTATAAACTAATGAATATGTTTTTTTAAAATATTTTTCACAAATGATGTTGTAACAAGTTTCTAAACGTAGCTTTTAAAAAAAAAAAAAAACTATTGGTTTAATCACTGTCTGTGGTCACTTCTCTCGATGCGCTGTATGTGTCACCAAGTTTCTTTTCATTATATAAATCTAATTACATCGGCTGTATTATTTAATTTCACAGTCCCTAACATCGGTTATGGGCCCAGCGCGAGTGACAAAAACAAGTAGAGGTTATATTTCGGTAAAATCGAACGTATTTTACAAAAATGACAAGCGACGGACGCAACGTGGAAACCGGTGCTCTCGCGCCGCAAAATCAGGCTACCGGGGGCAACATAGGTGTGTCCGTGCTGCAATCCACCTCTTCAAACTCAACGTTACCACTGATCGAAAAATTAGAAGGTATTTCAAATTACAATAACTGGAAATTCCTAATGAAAATGTTGCTTATTCACGAGGACCTGTGGGAGTGTGTGGAGGCCATTGATGCCAATGAGCCTAAGGTTTCTGATCAAAGGAAACAACAAAAAGCCTTGGCCAAGATCTGCTTGAGCGTAAAATCCAATTCTTTTCCATATGTGCGTAATGCGAAGACAGCTTTTGATGCATGGGTTAACCTCAAAGCCGCATACGAAGACAAGGGGCTTTGCAGGCGGCTTGGCTTGCTACGTATTTTGTTTGGTTTAAAATTGGAACAATTTCCTACAATGGAAGCCTATTTAGCAAAGATATCGGAAATAGCTCAACAGCTGATGGACATAAATGCTCAACTAGAAGATGATTTTCTTGCTGTGATAATGTTGAGCGGGCTTCCTGCTGATTATGACCCACTGATAATGGCCCTAGAAAATACTACAGTGAAATTGAGCAGTGACTTGGTGAAAAGTAAACTACTGCAGGAAAGAATACGTCGTGATGTGTCTAGTGAGGACACTGCATTGTTTGTGAAGCGTGCTGGCGGAAACAAATCACACAAAGTGAAATGTTATCGGTGCAAGAAAGCAGGGCATATCATGAAAGACTGTCCTAGTAAAAATAGTGACAAAAAGGTTGATATGAAGAAAACTTCAAACGCATTACTGACTGCGCTTGCTACCAATATCAAACAAAATGCATGGTATGTGGACTCTGGGGCTAGCACTCACATGTCGAATTCCAAAGACGGCATGTGTAACTACACAAGTTGTACATCACAAGACGTGAAAGTGGCAAATCAAAATGTCTTGAAAACTGTCGGAAAAGGAGACATAAAAGTACAATTAAGACAAGGAGATCTCAAGACAATTGGACAAGTCACTTATGTTCCTGGATTGGCAGCAAACTTGCTGTCTGCCAGCAAGATGGTTCAGAATGGACTGAAGGTTTCATTTGACAAAGATGGATGCCGCATCATGGATGGTGGAGCAGTTGTAGCTACGGGGAGCTTGCAGGACGGAGTGTATAAGCTGGATGTGGAGAATCCGGCAATCATGACGGTTACAGAGGCTTCAGCGACTGCATATCACAGTGCTGCTCAAGTGCCACAGCAATTATGGCATCAGCGCCTTGGGCATCTGAACGTGAGAAGTATGAAACTTCTAAAACAAGGTATGGCTCTTGGAATTGACTATGAGGACTCAGATTTTAAGCCTTGTGTAGCTTGTATTGAAGGCAAGCAGTGTAGACTTCCTTTCCCTAAGAAGTCTGGTAGTAGGGCAACCGAAAAATTAGGTTTAAAACACTCTGATCTGTGTGGCCCTATGCCAGAAACATCGTTTGGTGGATCAAAATATTTCATGACCTTCATAGATGATTTTAGTAGAAAAATATTTGTTTATTTTCTGAAAACTAAAAGTGAAGCTTATGATAAATTTTTAATTTTTAAGTCAATGGTAGAAAATGAAACAAATTTAAAAATTAAAGTGTTGAGATAAGATAACGGGAATGAATATGTTAATAATAAATTTCAGGAGGAGCTAAGGAGATGTGGTATTCGTCACCAAACTACGGTACCACACACTCCCGAGCACAATGGAGTGGCCGAAAGAGCGAACCGAACTTTGGTGGAAGCTGCGAGATGTATGCTGAGGGACTCTCGTCTCAGCAAGCAGTACTGGGCAGAAGCAATCAATACTGCGGCATACATCAAAAATCGTTCGCCCACTTAGGCTGTTATGAACATGACACCACAGGAAAAATGGACAGGGAGTAAAGTAAACGTGAGTTACTTTAGAGTATTTGGTTGCGTAGCCTATGTTCATGTTCCTAAGGTTCACAGGACAAAGTTAGATGCAAAAAGTAGGAAATTAATTTTTGTAGGGTACTGTGAGGACACAAAGGGTTATAGACTAGTAGACCCTAGCAGACCAGGTGTCATTGTAAAAGCTCGTGATGTGAAATTTATTGAAAATTATTTTTCGTATAACTATAAAACCGGCCAGGAGTACGTGGGTTCAGATTTACTCACAACTGACTGCGTGATTACGAATGAATCACCTGAAAATGATAAAAATCGGCAAAATACTGAACAAACAGCAGAAAATATGGGGACTTCATCACCTACTGTAGAAAATAGTAGTTCAACTGTTGTAAATGAATTTTCAGAACAAAGCTTGAATCAAACTACGAGCTCAATTTCGAAAGGCAACTCATCGGATGTCACATGGTTACCAGAACCTGATGATGTAAACTCCTCAACTTCTGAAGGCTTCGAAGATGCTCTGACGCCTGAGCGTTGGATCAACACGCGGGCACGCACCAGGCAGGTGCACTCTACGCCTGAAGATCTTGACAGCTCTGATAAAAGTGAGTCACACATTGCTTCTTTTCTGTACACTACAGACGAAAATGCTGAATCACTCACCGTGAAGGATGCATTGACTGGATCTGAGAGGGATCAGTGGCTCTCTGCAATGAAAGAAGAGTATGATTCCTTTGAGAAAAATGAGGCTTGGTCCTTGGTGGACATACCTGATGGAAAGAAACCAGTCAAATGCAAGTGGGTTTTCAAGAAGAAGTTGGATTCATCGGGCAAACTGACAAGATATAAGGTGCGTCTTGTGGCGAAAGGCTTCACGCAACAATTAGGCGTTGACTACGAAGAGACATTCTCTCCAGTTGTAAGGTATTCCACAATTAGAATATTATTGGCATTAGCTGCTGAATACAACTTTGACATAGACCATCTCGACGTGAAGACCGCGTTCCTGAATGGAGACTTGAAAGAGGAAGTTTACATGGAACAGCCAGAATATATGAAGATCAAAGGTACTGAAAACAAGGTATTCAGACTGAATAAAGCTATCTATGGACTGAAACAAGCGTCAAAATCGTAGTATGAAAAGATCAACGCAGCTCTAGTAAATATGGATTTTTCAAAATTATCTTGTGAGCCATGTGTTTATTTAAAGAAAACATTCAAAAGCATCATGATATTGGCACTCTACGTAGATGACATAATTCTCTTCCAATTATGCAGTGACCAAGAAAAGAAAATTGTGAAAAATAAGTTGATGGAAGCTTTTGATATGAAAGATTTAGGACCCGCCAATCATGTTCTGGGGATGAGACTACGGCGAAAAGATGGAAAAATCTATCTGGATCTCGAGACGTATATACAGAAGATTCTAAACAGGTTTAATATGACAGAATGTAAACCTGTATCAACTCCCCTGGAACCTGGTTTGAAATTGGTGAAAACTGAAGAAAATTCCACTAATTTTCAGTACAGAAACTTAGTAGGATGTTTGATGTATATTTGTGTGCGCCAGGCCAGACATAGCACATGCGACGAGTGTGCTGAGCCAGTTCAATGACTGCCACGGCGAGACTCACTGGAAAGCAGCAAAGCGTGTCCTCCGGTATCTAAAAGGTACACAAAGGTATTGTCTTGTTTTTGAGAAAAACAACATGAATATTTTTGGCTACGTAGACGCGGATTTTGCTTCTAATGAAATTGATAGGAAATCATATACAGGCTATTTATTCAAAGTAGGGAATTCTGTGGTGTCATGGGAAAGCAGGAAACAGAGAACGGTTGCTCTTTCGACTACTGAAGCGGAATATATGGCTATTTCAGATGCCACAAAGGAGGCTCTATTCCTTAAAAATTTCATTGATGAATGCTTAAATAATGTAAAACCGTGTAACACTGTTATGTTGTATAATGACAATCAGTCGGCTATTAAGTTGTGTTCTAATCAGATGTTTCATCATCATCATCATTACAGCTCATATACGTCCCCACCGAGGGGCTCGAGCCTACCCTGAATCAGGAGGAATCTATATGTTTTGTTCTACTATGAAACATCTATCTAACCAGATGTTTCATAGTAGAACAAAACATATAGATGTTAGGCATCATTTCATACGTGAGGCATTGAATAATAATTTAATTAATATTAAATACCTATGTACAGAGGATATGCCAGCTGATGTTTTGACCAAGCCACTAAATAAAATAAAACATAATAGTTGTTTAAGTTACATGTCACTAAGAGAGTTCTAAATGCTCTATTAGTAAGTAAGGTGTAATAGTTTATACTTACAAGTATTTTTTTTTTTTGGAAAATGTAGGGACAGTATAATAATTACTCTATCTCTTTATTATACTACTATATCATCCTATTTGTTTATCATGTTATAAGGTTATTGTAAGACTTGTAAGTAGTTTAAGGCATAGTGTCTTTAGCTAGAATTGTGTAAAAGTTTCATGAGTTATTTTTCACTTAGTATTAGTAATTAACATAGAGTTAATAATTTTTAGGGTCATACATAACTCGAATGTAACTTTTATAGGGGGGTTAAAATGAGAAATTCTATTTTTTTTCATTTTGTTTATTTATATAAAGCTTTGTTTACGGGAGAGTGTTGTAACAAGTTTCTAAACGTAGCTTTTAAAAAATAAAAAAAAACTATTGGTTTAATCACTGTCTGTGGTCACTTCTCTCGATGCGCTGTATGTGTCACCAAGTTTCTTTTCATTATATAAATCTAATTACGTCGGCTGTATTATTTAATTTCACAGTCCCTAACAAATGACTTTATTTATAATGTGTGATTTCTATTTTATGACCATCCGAAAGAGTGTAATATGCACCTATTTTGAAAAAAATATTTTGAAATCTATTTAAGTATTTTATTACTAGGATGGCAGAACGCTGAATGGCTGGATTTAAGTGTTCTGCCCTTCATAATAAGGGTTCCGTACCCAAAGGGTAAAAACGAGACCCTATTACTAAGACTTCGCTGTCCGTCCGTCTGTCTGTCACCGGTTGTATTTCATGAACCGTGAAAGCTAGACAGTTGAAATTTTCACAAATGATGTATTTCTGTTGCCGCTATAACATCAAATACAAAAATTAGAAAAAGTGAAAAAATAAGGGTGTCTCCATACAAAATAAGTGTTTTTTTTTTAACTTTAAGAAACTAGTGCCATCTAGTATTGTAGTACGGTACCATTTGTAATAGCGCCATCTAGGATGATGGTACGGAACTCTTTGTGTGCGGTTCTGACTCTCACTTGGCGGGTTTTTTTTATCAACCGGCTTCAAAAAATGGAGGAGGTCCTTAATCCGTCGGAATCTTTTATTAAATCATATTTAATTAGTTAGATGACCGACATTATCGGGACAACCCAATGATTTATTATTTTAGCACGACTGCCCATGGCAAGCAGTGTATTGTTTTTGTCAGGTCTCAAGTAGGTAAGAATGCGTGTTTCTTTATTCCACTATCTGTACATATAATAATAATTACATATAATAAAACTTTAACTGTACATCAAATATTTTTGGAAAAAAACTGTGGTGGACACTACTAGCAATATAGATTAACAAAATAGAGGCAAAACAAAATTTTTTGGATTTTTTTGGCTGTCTGTATGTTCGTGCATTACGCAAAAACTACAATATCACGCAAAGCCGATTTTGATGAAATTTTGTATGTTGGTCCCTATAGCCCGGGTTAACATATAGGATACTTTTTATCCCGGAAAATTCAAGAGTTCCCTTGGGAAAATTCAAAACCTTCACGCGGACGAAGTCGCGTGCACAGCTAGTATCTTCTTAACGGATTGATGGATTTTAGAGTGAGCGGAATCGTTAGATTCGTCTTGATTCCGTAAGCGATTAGATACAATTTAACCGACTTCCCAAAAAGGGGTATTGTTTTTATATTTTATTAATTTTTTAAGTAAAAATTAATATTAATTTACTAAAATTTATTGAACACATGCCACTAAATATGTTCATAAACAATACGTTGTACGCTACGCTTATCCTATGTAACTAAAAATAATTGAAAACGCTACACGATAAAAAAGTAAAATTTTGCATTTATTTTTGGTTTTTGTTAATTTTCTTAAAAATTACTTCACCTATTTTGATAAAATTTATGTGGGACCAAACTAGCAGCATAACCTACCGAATAATAAGAAAATCCTGAAAATCGGTTTACAATTCGCAAATATATCGCGTAACAAACATACTAAAAAAAATTTGTATTGCACACCTCCTCCTTTTCAACCGACTTCCAAAAATGAGGAGGTTCTCAATTCGACTGTATGTTTTTTTTTATGTGTGTTACTTCAGAACTTGGGTGAACTGATTTTTATGATTCTTTTTTTATTTGAAAGCTAGTGCTTTCCGTGTGGTCCAATATAAATTTTATCAAAATCGGTGTAGTACTTTATTAGAAAATTAACAAAAACTAAATATTAATACAAAAAACGCTAAAAACTTCCATCGCAACAACTTCGAACAATTTTGAATTATTATTTTTGGTTTTTGTTAATTTTCTAATCAATTACTACACCGATTTTGATAAAATTTATATGGGACGAGAAAGGAAGCACCAGCTTTTGAATAAAAAAAGAATCATCAAAATCGGTTCATCCAGTCAAAAGTTCTGATGTAACACACATATAAAAAAACCTACAGTCTAATTGAGAACCTCCTCCTTTTTGGAAGTCACTTAAAAATGAACTAAGTTGTTGCGCTGGAAGTCGGTTTTTAACGTGTTTAGCGTTTTCAATTATTGGAAGTCGATTGAAAATAAGTTCAATAAATAATATCTGCCATCTGTTCTACGAGCTATGTACGCCTACAAGTAATACGAGTTTTGTCTTTTAACATTTAAGTTACGATAAAAATTTATTACTCATACGAAAGAGCAAGATTTACTTACTTAATTTATGTACGCGGTGCGCGAGCCGCAAGTGGCTCCCCCAAGGATTTCCACAACGACCGGTCCTGCGCTACCCGCAAAACTTCTATAGTGCTCAATTTGAAAGTGGTTACAGGTACATAAGATATAATGGACTAGTCTCAAAAACAACTTTTGTTGAACCTTTTTATAAAACGACAATACCACCTTTATTGTCGGTGAAAGCAAAAAAAATGGGTACATATCACCGACAATTCACAGAAAAATCTGCTAAGTGGGACGTCTCACATTATGTTTTCTTGTTGTTGTCAAGTTTCCCAATATCACCTAACAATAGATAATAAATAGATCACGTACCCGAATAAGGTAATGCGTTGAAAGTAAAAATCAAGGTCAACTTCGAGATAACTTCGCCTTAACTTACGAGATCACGACTGACCGCCATGTTGTGCTTTCTAATACCCAGCTCTGTTGACAAGATCATTATTGTAATACAATAATAGACCTTGCAATAAGTAATAATTATAATAATGAACTATTGAACAATAAGCAGTTAGGTACTAGATAGGTGTAGGATTATTATATTAATTACAAGAGGGTCCGCGGTACGCGATCCGCAAGCAAGTCCGTGTTTTTTATTAAGGTTTCGTACCCAAAGGATAAAAACTAAGATTTCGCTGTCCGTCCGTCCATCTGTCTGTCTGTCTTTCACCAGGCTGTATTCTATGAACCGTGATAGCTAGACAGTTGAAATTTTCACAGATGATAAATTACTGTTGCCGCTATAACAACAAATACTAAACATTAGAAGAAGTAAGAAATAAAGGTTGTCTCCATAAATGAAACGAGTTTTTTTGTGAACATGAAGAAACTAGCGCCATCTAGTATAATGGTACGTAACCCTATGTGTGCGATTCTAACTCGCACTTGGCCGACAACCTTACTTATATATCACTCCATTGGTGAAAACCGTTAGGTAGTTTTTGAGTTTATCGCATTCAGAGAGACAGACAGAAAGTCACGACGCGGCGGGGGCTTTGTTTTTAACCCCCGACACAAAAAGATGGAGGGGAGTTATACGTTTAACGTGTGTATCTGTGTGTCTGTCTGTGGCATCGTAGTTCTTAAACGAATGGACCGATTCTGATGCGTTTTTTTTGTTTGAAAGCTGACGTAATCGAGATGGTTCTTAGGTATAATTTATGAAGACCTGTTCAGCCGTTTGAGGATCATCAGCTCTTATCTAGGTGATAAAGGTATGTAAACAACTTATACAGGTTTGATCGATTCTAAATTTGGTATAATATTGCAAAACAATAGTAACATTGACCTGATGCTGCAGCATCTCCTGGAATTGCAGGATACCCAACTCCTCACCAACTTACAGCAAAGGCATCGTATTAAGGCTCATTGGAATTGTCTCAATGAACAGGTAATAGATAGATCATGGTAACCTTGAACTGATGCTACAGTATCTCCTGGAATCTGCAGGATACCTAACTCCTCGTCAATTTACAGCAGAGGTATCGTGTTTGGGCTCATTGGAATACTATCATAAAATAAGTTTTAGATAGAACATGGTAAGCTTGACCTGATGTTGCAGCATCTCCTGGAATCTGCAGGGTTCCTAACTCTTCGTCAATTTACACCAGAGGTATCGTGTTTGGGCTCATTGGAATAGTTTCAATAAATAAGTGTTAGATAGAACATGGTAACCTTGACCTGATGCTGCAGCATCTCCTGGTCTCTGCAAGATACCCAACTTATCGCCAACTTACAGCAAAGGTATCGTGTTTGGGCTCATTTATTATCATCATCATATCAGCCGAAAAACGTCCACTGCTGAACAAAGGCTAAGGATTTCCACGACGACCGGTCCTGCGCTGCCCGTATCCATCGGCTTCCCGTGATCTTCATCAGGTTGTCGGTCCACCGCTTAGGAGGCCTGCCTACGCTACGTTTTCCGGTGTGCGGTCGCCACTCGAGAACATTACTGTTCCAACGGACAAGCTATGTGCCCTGCCCACTGCCACTTCAGTTTAGCAATTTTGAGAGCTATGTCGGTTACTTTGGTTCTCCTACGGATCTCTTCGTTTCTGATTCGATCACGCAGAGAAACTCCGAGCATAGCAACTTTCTTTTCCATTTTCCACATTGGATATCCGTTCTGTCAGCTTTCTTTCCTTTTGTGTGGCACATTTTTTTTTCGAAAGGACAAGCTTTTTGTTGGCCGTGGAGGCCTTTGCAACTTCCCGGACAGGGGAGGCGAGTGCGAAGGGCACTCAACTTAAGCGTGTGGCACAATTAACCGTGCTATCCAAGGGATAGACGGCGGTTGCCTGGTGTTGCACGTAGCATCACCCTCGGTCACAGGGCATTTAGATTTACACCTACGGACGTGTGCAACGCGACCCTCATACACATCTGGAATCAGATGTGCAGGTTTCCTCACGATGTTTTCCTTCACCGTTAAAGCAATCGGTTAGTATATGTACGTAAGTTTTTTGAAAAACTCATTGGTATATTGGCCGTCCGGATTTGAACCCGAGACCTCTGGTAACCTCTACAATAGGTAAGGTTATATATTAAGTTCAGTGCCAGTTTTATTTTCAGAATCTTTCGTACTCGATAATACTTATAATTATTATATTTTTCATCTCTACTGTTCGGAAAGTTTAATTTTCATGAGTAGATACCCGGGTGGAATATTGCTTTTCCATCCCTAGGGTGAAAAGTATTTTCATCCCTAGGGTGGAAATTATTTTTTTTTTATTTCCAGCCACGGGATTCGGAGATAATTGACATAAGTCATATTATTAAATTACATTAAAATAAAAGGTTTTCATAAACCCAGCTATACATTAAACGACGTGTTTATTACGATCTTGTTGATATTAAATCATTTTATAGTTGGTCTATTTTTTCACAATTACAGATTAATATTTAAAATCATTATTATTAATCTCTATTCTGCTGCGCGCCATAACAATGCCGTGATAACATGACACTTTTTTTTTCAATTTTCGGCATTACCACCTAGATGCACGTCGTGACCAACTCGATTAGGTACAATCTAGTCGGCAGTGGCAAGCGGCCATTGCGAAAAGGTTGGAGGTTGGATATACGTATACATTTATTACTTTAATTATATCTTATTAATATTTTATATCATAATATAAATAATACATTTCCTCACAGTCGAAATGAAAAGTATAGTGTTCAACTCGGGTGAAATGACCTATTTCACCCTCGAACTATTGGCGCTCACACTTCGTTCGAGTGAAATGGGTCACTTTCTACCCTTGATTAACAATCTACTTTATATGGGGAATGTAAATACAAACTGAAAATGTATTGGCCTGAACTACAGCGTCGTCACACCCCGGACACTGCATACAACGGTCGTGAAACTCGTGAAATTACATTTCTAAAAACAAATGACGTAGCAAACAAAATCACGGCGAAATTCTATACGTTCGAGAACCAATCTGCATCAAGGGGGTGAAGTCGCAATCTAGAGAGCGGCAGGGAGTGTCCATACTGTATGTTAGTACTAATATATATACTTTGGCGTCGTGTTACTTAGATACTTTAAGATAGGGAGGGAAATTGACAGGTTGAAATTGATTTTGAAATTGATTGGTGATCGAATCAGAAACGAGGAGATCCGCAGGAGAACTAAAGTAACCGACATAGCTCACAGAATCGCTAAACTGAAGTGGCAGTGGGCAGGGCACATAGCTCGTAGAACAGACGGCCGATGGGGCAGTAAAGTTCTCGAGTGGCGACCGCGCACCGGAAAACGTAGCGTAGGCAGGCCTCCCACGCGGTGGACCGATGACCTGGTGAAGGTTGCGGGAAGCCGATGGATGCGGGCAGCGCAGGACCGGTCGTCGTGGAAATCCTTGGGGGAGGCCTTTGTCCAGCAGTGGACGATTTGTGGCTGATATGATGAGGGAGGGAAATTAGTGTGTAGGTACGTTGCCCCCCTTTTTACTCAAAATATCTCAGTGACGTGATGCTTAATGTCAAAATGTCGTCTTGATTTTTACCCGACTGCGCCAGAAGGAGGGTTATGTTTTTCGAGAGTATGTATGTATGTATGTATGTATGTATGTTTGTATGTATTATTGTTTGGCACGCTCTGCAGCCTGAACGGCTGGATGGATTTTAGCTTGAGACGTGTCGTTAGATTCGTATTTACTGTGAAAGTGACACTGGGTATATCAACATAAAAAAAACAAAATGGCGGATTTTTGGCGCAAAATTCAAATGTATGACACGCTCTGCAGCCTGAACGGCTCGATGAATTATAGCTTGAGGGTTGTCGTTAGATACGTTTTTACTGTGAGAATGACACTGGGTATATCCAAATAAAAAACAAAATGGCGGATTTTTGGCGCCAAATTCCAATGTTAGGCACGCACTGCAGCCTGAACGGCTCGATAGATTTTAGTTTGAGGGGTGTCGTTAGATACACATTTACTGTGTGAATGACACTGGGTATATCAAAATAAAAAAAAACAAAATGGCGGATTTTTGGCGCCAAATTCAAATGAACTCATTCAATAATAAAACTAAAAAAAATAATAAAATAAAAAACGGTAATTTAAAAAACTAAAAAACCCGCCTGCGTTTCTGTGTAATTTGGAAATGAAAAACCCTAAAACAAGAAAGTCGTCATACCCGATTGCACTTAACTTAAGAAAAATTGTAGCAGTCGGGACCCATTTTAGAAATGGAGGCTTAGTGAATTGAGAGCACATACCTATATTACATTGCAGATTACTCCAATATATTGACTAGACGGCTGACTTTCTAGAATGGGTCCCGACTGCTACAATTTTTCTTAAGTTAAGTGCAATCGGGTATGACGACTTTCTTGTTTTAGGGTTTTTCATTTCCAAATTACACAGAAACGCAGGCGGGTTTTTTAGTTTTTTAAATTACCGTTTTTTATTCAGTTTGTATTTGCATCCCCTTAATCCAGAAACAGCTTAGCTCATACAAATTGTATTGAATATAGTTACCTAAACGTTTATAAACGGATTGGAACATTTTTGTATGGAGACTCTTGCATAGTGACTATGACGTGACGTGTACAGGTTTTTTTCTAACTATGTAATTTGCACATGATTATACCTGTATATAATAACTAGCTGTTTCCCGCGGCTTCGCTCATATATATTATTATATTTCAAGGCTGTGTATTTAAATAAACTTTGATAGGTTTGGTAGGTTTGAAAGAAGTTTATCTATCTATCTCAGTGTTAGTTGCCATACTCCTCCGAAACGGCTAGACGGATTTCCATGAAATTTTCTGTGTATATTTGGTAGGTTTGAGAATAGGTATATAAATATATTCACCTGGATCTGAGCGAGTGAAGCCATGGGAAACAGCTAGTTAGTATATACAGGTTTAATCATCTGCAAATTAGTTCTACCGTCTAAACATACACACGTCCCCATCTCCTTACACACACACATACACACACACACACACACACTCACACACACACATACACGGCCTTTCTATAAAGTGATGCATTTTGTACTTACCTTTATTTTGTTTAATCCTCACTTAAAATGGTCGGTTGACATCACATAATTTGGTTCCTATCACTACTCGCTGACTGCTAAGGTACAGGTTTTTTCTAGCCTAGTTTAGTAGCCAGAGTCTTAATAAGTATGTAGATCTAAGATGTACAACTAGAATTAAGACTGTTTTCTTGTAAACTTTCGTAAAATAAATAAATATAAAAAAAACGAAAAAAAACTTATTCACGTCACCTATAAAATATGTCATAGTCACTATGCAAGAGTCTCCATACAAAAATGTTCCAATCAGTTTATAAACGTTTAGGTATTCAATACAATTTGTATGAGCTAAGCTGTTTTTTCTTATTTTTCCTGCTATGAGTTCCTTATTGGAATAACCTTGATTGGAATGCTCGTCTGGTACTAACTACTAACAATAGACTTGTCTGGCTATTCCGATTTCCCTACACATTCGACTGAGAATGTCTGGGTCGAGTGTTTTAGATGCGCAAACGCACCAATACATATAGGTACCAACAGATAACCGATCTCTTAAGAGCAGGCTCCCAAAATAAATGCTTTTTTGCTGGAATATAATATTGAGTCAGCCGCAAGCTTGCTGAACGTGAAAACAACACATCTGATTCTTTCAACCTTTTTCTTTGGTATGTATAAAACTAAAACACGATTTTTTTGGTTTTTGCTCGATACTTTTTATTTTGTGAAACTATGAAGTTTTGAGAGATTATTTGATTTTTCTCCTACATTACATTTTCTCCAAGTTAGGCGCATGAAATAAATACCGACGGTAAGAGAATGAAGGTATTCATAAAACGGTTATTAAGAAATTTTCCTAGAGTGTTTACTAAGCTCGCAGTAAACGAAAATGTGCATTTACGCCCGTAGTAAAGGACGTAAGTCGCGTTAAGACACTCACGCGAAATTCAACTGTAAAGCTGATACCATAACCAAAGTATATATGTATGTATATTAGTACTAACATACAGTATGGACACTACCTGCCGCTCTCTAGATTGCGATCTCACCTCCTCGTCACCTAGATTGATACAGATTGGTTGTCGATCTATAGGATTTCGCCGCTATTTTGTTTTTTCCGTTATTCCTTTTTTGAAATGTCATTTCTGGCCCGTTGTATGAAGTGTCCAGGGTGTGCCATACATAACGTTAAATATCAGGTTAATCGCCAGTGCCGCGCTGTGAGCCTGCCAACTTGATTTTATTGGACTCTAATTTGAAATGCAGTTTAAAGGTTTGTCAATACTTTTCGTAAAAAGTGTTCAACTACGAAAACTACAGATTCAAGTAACAAAATTGACCACACTGAACACGTTAAAACAATAGCAACAACTTAGTACAATTTTGCTACGCTTTTTACCATTATTTAAAAAAAAAAAATACTCAACCAATTTTAATAAAATTTATACGGGACCAATTAGGAGGCATAAACAATATAAATTAAAACAAAGAATCATCGAAATCGGTTTACAACCGACGAAGAAATAACAAAAAAAAACACAAAAAAAACTTTTTTTTTGGAGTCGATTGAAAATATTGCGGCTGTCGCATTGACTTAGACGTTTCATGCCTCTCATGCGACGATACTAAATTTAAATTGAACAAATGTTTTTCTGTTCTCTGAAATTGTCGAAGTGTTTATCCCACCATCTACATCATCATATCACATCACATCAGCCAAAGACAGCCACTGCTGGACTTAGGCCTTGCTTGAGTTAGGGGGTTTTGTCGTAATCGCCACACTTGAGAGGTGGGAAGAGGTCTGCTCAATGACTTCTATATTACCGGCGTAGGCCTGCTAGTGATACCAACTGTAAAAAGGCGCGTGACCGACGCATACAAGAACTATCTTTATTGCTTTTACTAAAAGGTTATTCTGGTTTGACATGTTCGTTGTGACATAATGCGATTTGGAGTAAATAAGTTCGAAATTCTGATACATCACCAAAAAACAGTAGAAATACGCACTAAAACAGAAAACAGGGAAGCCATGGCGAAAACAGTAAATCTACTGTTAAAGCAGTAGGGTTGGCAACAGTGGGTGGGTTAGCGCTCGCATTTTTTTCCACAATTTGTAAACCCTTGACATCATTTCACGGAAAAATTGATGGTAAATGACGATGATGCCGAACATGGAAGTGGGCTTACCAAGATTCCCCAATGCAATGGGAAATTGGCTATCTCACTTCAAGCCGGAACATATCAATGCTGTTAACATTGATGCTTGGCGGCAACATTTAGATAAGATGGTGGTAGCTAGCCAGGCGGACTTAGAAAATGTTCTTTCACCAACCAAATCTAGTCATACAAAGTTAGACTCCGCCGGGAATCGAACCGGCGACCTCCTAATGTGAAGCTAATGGACTGACATTATGCCACGGGAGGCGGTTTGAAAATTGTGCGATGTGGTGACACAGTACGCAGATAGGACGCTGCTGCCTATCCTCCGGTCCTGACGACACCCACGAGAAGTAATGTGATGGCCTTATTCTGAGCCGGGAGCAGAGACAGAATAGCAGTCTTGGCCGCCCTTGGCCATGTAATACCAGTCGCCCCTTCTCAGCTCATCATTTACTGAGACACATGATGTGAATTTACTTTGTTACCAACTGTTATCAAGCTTTTTTCGTATATGAAGACGTTGCTGTTAACATCGATGCTTGGCGGCAAGATTTAGATAAGATGGTAGTAGCTAGTCAGGCGGGCTTAGAAAATGTCCTATCACCAACCAAATCTAGCGGATGGGATGCTTCTGCTCATCCTCCGGTCCTTACGACACCCACGGGAAGTAATGGAAAGGCCCTTTTCTAAGCCGGGAGCAGACGCGGAATAGCAGTCTTGGCCGCCCCTGGCCATGGGATACCAGCCGCCCGCTTCTCAGCTCATCAATCATCATTTACTGAGACACATAATTAGAATTTACTTTGTTACCAACTGTTATCAAGCTTTTTTTCGTATATGAAGACGTTGCTGTTAACATTGATGCTTTGCGGCAACATTTAGATAAGATGGTGGTAGCTAGCCAGGCGGGCTTAGAAAATGTTCTTTCACTAACCAAATCTAGTCATACAAAGTTAGACTACGCCGGGAATCGAACCGGCGACCTCCTTATGTAAAGTTAATGGACTGACATTATGCCACGGGAGGCGGTTTGAAAATTGTGCGATGTGGTGACACAGTACGTGGATAGGATGCTGCTGCCCATATTCCGATCCTGACGACACCCAAAAAAGGGATGGTGGTATTCTAAGCCGAAATAGCAGCCTTGGCTGCCCTTGGCCATGTTATACCAGCCGCCCCCTTCTCAGCTCAACATTTACTGAGACACACGATGTGAATTTACTTTCTTACCAACTATTATCAAGTTTTTTTTGGTATGTGCAGAATTGGGGATGTTCTACTGTATGCTTTAATGTATTGTGATTTACTGTCGTTTCATGTTCACATCAGTATATGTTTTGCCACGATTAGTCACCCCAAATATCTGACCGCCCTAGACCCGGGTCTAGTCGACCTTTAAAAAAATTCGCCTCTGGCCGGGAGCCATACGGACACACAGATCCCCCTGAGACTGAGGCGAATAGTCTCAGTTCAGATGCGACTACACTGTAATTAAAGTTTCTAAATAGTTTATAATACAGCTTCACATTAAAAACAATTAATCAAAAATATTCAGAGCGCCGCCTCGATTCTGGGCTCTGGTCGGTCACCTTCTGCCCGTGTTGCCAGTGTTAAATTCGGTGGCTTACTCACTTAACTTGTAAACCAAGAGGTTCACCGACGTCATATACGTGTCTTATATTAGATAAAATAATTAATACTGGCAATACTGACAATACCAAAATGAATGTACGCTCTATCATGTACATCCAATTTTTTTTAATTTTTCATACAGATATTTTTTTATGAATCACCTGTATTTTATACGGCCGGTTTAGCATTTTATACGGCCGGTTTAAAGTATAAAACGAACGTAACCCTGTATTTTATACGGCCGGTTTAAAGTTTAAAACGAACGTAACCCTTTATAATGATAGTTTAAACGTCCACGGGTGACATTATCATATCAGCTTATGTACGACCCCACCGGCTCCAGCCTATCCTGAATTGGTGCGATCGGGCATTAGTCCACCGTCCACCACGCGGGCCCAGTGCAATCGACTTCACACACAACCTTTGAGTTTCTTCGCAGGCGTGTGCAGGTTTCCTTACGATGTTTTCTTTCGAAGTAAGACCGTCGGATAAACGTAAGTACATATGAAATCGAAATTCGAAAACACTATGTGGCTGGATTCCAACACCACAGACCTATCCGTTACGCCACCAATACGCTCTCGGGCGACACTACTACATGTTATGAAACTGGACCACCTTGGGGGGATAATAGTTATTTGACACAAGGGTGGTAAATAGGTAAATAACAAACGAGTCACATTTGTAAGCCCGAGCCGCAGCCGAATGTTTACAACGTCACGAGTTTGTCATTTATCAATTACACCTATGTATCATACGACTTTTTTCAAAAAATTAGAAAGAAGTAACTAGTATCTCATCTGTCCGTAACAGAAACACAAAACACATGTTTACAACCTATCAAGGTTTCTGCAACCAAGTTCATTTTACGCGACTTGTGGCTCATTTTTAACATCCGAGGGAGTAACTTCACTTTGTTTTCCTGTACATACCACCGTAGCTCAGAGGCAAAGTTCACTGGATTTACACAGGAGGTCGCGGGTTCGATTCCCGGCGGGGTATTGGTATTGTAAGACTCGGTTTGGTTGGTGGTAGGGCATTTTCTAAGCCCGCCTGGCTAGCTACCACCATCAATGTTGATATCATTGGTGTGTTCCGGCATGAAGATAAGATAGCCAGTTCCCCATTGCGTTGGGGAATCTTGGTAAGCCCGCTTCCATCTTCGGCAACATCGTCACTTACCATCAGGTGAGATGATGCCAAGGGCTTACCAATTGTAAATAAATAAAAAAAAAAACATACACTTAAGTTATTTACGTCATTCTAAATCCAATATGGCGGAGTCCCAAAAATGGCGGACCAATTATTTTTTATGCACTCCCATGGCATGGGTATCAAATGAAAGGGTTTGCCGAGAAGAAAACGAATAGTTAGAATTATTTTCAAATTAAAGCTTGAACCTAAATGTTTTTAGGTTTTTCGAAAAATAGATCATCTTACTATCACACTTCCGTATTGTCACCGTGACATGACATTGAATACATTTCAGTCGAAGTTTGTCACATTTGAGAAGCTTTGTCCGCAAAACCTGTACAAAAAATCCCTCATTTGTCTAGCATGTCACGGTGTGTGCGTGCGTGATGTCACGTCTGCTATGCGTTGCGTACTACTGCGGTTTTATATTTTAATGTATCAACAATATACATCAGTACTACGTTACTACATTGTGGACCTGTGCCAAACTAGCCAGACATTTTGAATAGGGTTGCCTATAATTTATACTTCTTCATATCAGCTCATATAGATACGTCCGCACCGATGGGCTCGACCCTACCCTGAATTAGAACGATCGGGCCTTAGTCAAACACGCGGGCCCAGGACTTCACACACAACCTTCGAGTTTCTTCGCAGGCGTGTGCAGGTTTCCTCACGATGTTTTGCTTCGCCGAAAATACATTGGTACGTGACAGGATTCGAACCACAACCTCCAGGAAAGGAGGTTGCGGCCCTAATAGTTACGCCACCGACGATTCCTATAATTTATACTTATGGGATGTAAACTCTACGGTTGGAAGCTGACAGACCATCTATCAAAGGTTCCTTGTCAGGAAAAGCTTTTTTGTTTCATGAGCAAGGACCCCATTACAGTTTTAAGTAGAGCTCCAAAAATAACCACCAAATTGTTTTTTTTTTATATTAACAATTGGTAACCCCTTATGGCATCATCTCACCTGATGGTAAGCGACGATGATTCCGAAGATGGAAGCGGGCGTACCAAGCTTCCCAAAGCAATGGGCAACTGTCTATCTCATCTTCAAGCCGGAACACATCAATGCTGTTGACATTGATGTTTGGCGGCAAGACTTAGATAAGATGGTGATAGCTAGCTAAGCGGGCTATAAAATGCCCTTCCACCAACTAAAGAGAGTTATCCAAAGTTAGACTCCGCGGTTAGATCATCACATCAGCTCATATAAACGTCCCCACCGAGGGGCTCGAGCCTACCCTGCATTAGGGCGATTGGGCCTTAGTCGACCACGCGGGCCCAGTGCAGGTTGGTCGATTTCACACACAACCTTCGAATTTCTTCGCAGGTGTGTGCAGGTTTCCTCACGATGTTTTCCTTCACCGTTAGATTGGCGGTTAGATCATCCCTCAATAATTAAATCATTTAGTTGGAGCGAACAAATTTAGTTTACCTACGTTTGATCTGCTAAACTGTTTATTACTATCGCTCATTTATTTTTACACTTACCTTATCAGCGACAACCCTAGATTACTATTTGCATACCTCACATCCCGACACGCACAAGAATCTTACGCAGACCAATAAACAAAACAAAGATCATTTTTGTTTTATTGATTCCATTGTGCTCGCTAATTATCCGGCTTCTGTTGCCAAGCTAGCGTTGTGTTCTAATAATACATTATTGATTTATCTGACTTATCGCTACTATGAGTGATTACCCTATCACAAGACCTAGAATAAATGTTACCGACAATATGTATATCGTAGCGGTATCATAAAATTTGATGAAATGGTCAACTTAAACGACTATATCATTGAAATATCAAAGTTTAACGATATTTCAATCCACTTTTGACCAGATCGTGAAATGTACGACTATTTCATGAAATTGTTGACCAGATCATGAAATGGCCGACCATATTATCATGGTATACGAACTTAACCTTAAAATACTGGATAATGTAACTATTTTACGATAGGATCACTAATATTTGGCCAATCATGAATTAGCCGTGCGGTAAGCTGTTCATATTGTCAAACGCTGATTTATTCATTGATCTGATCAGACTATATAATAATGTGGGCAGCGGATATTGGAGATTTTATGAAATTTGAAGATTTCATGATCAGATCAACCATTTCCTGAAATGATGTGGGCAGCGGATACTGAACATTTTATGAAATTTGACAATTTCATGAACTAGTAAACCATTTGATATTGAACATTTTATGAAATTTGACAATTTCATGATCTGGTCAACCATTTCATGAAATGGTCAATTCTATGATATCGGCACGACGTCATCATCATCATATCAGCCGAAGGAAGTCCACTGCTGGACATAGGCCTCCCCCAAGGATCTCCACGACGACCGGTTCTGCGCTGCCCGCATCCAGCGGCTTCCCGCGACCTTCACCATGTCATCGGTCCACCGAGTGGGAGGCCTGCCTACACTACGCTTTCCGGTGCGTGGTCGCCACTCGAGAACTTTACTGCCCCAACGGCCATCTGTTCTACGAGCAATGTGCCCCGCCCACTGCCACTTAAGTTTAGCAATTCTGAGAGCTATGTCGGTTACTTTGGTTCTCTTACGGATCTCCTCGTTTCTGATTCGATCACGCAGAGAAATTCCGAGCATAGCACGCTCCATTGCCCTTTGGGTGACCTTGAGCCTTCTTATGAGGCCCACAGTGAGCGACCATGTCTCAGTTCCGTACGTCATCACTGGCAACACACATTGGTCGAAGACCTTGGTCTTAAGACACTGCGGTATCTGGGACGTAAAGATATTGCGAAGCTTCCCGAACGCTGCCCAGCCGAGTTGGATTCGACGATTGATCTCTTTCTCGAAGTTGGACCTACCTAAATGGACTGTTTGTCCCAGGTATACATATTCGGTAACAACTTCGAGTGTGGAGCCTCCAACCTTCAGAGGAGTAGGTATGACACAGACGTTTGATATAATTTTCGTCTTGTCCATGTTCATTCTAAGACCCACTTGTTGAGAGGCTCTACTGAGACCATCGAGCATTGTGCCTAAATCGTCTATAGTCTCAGCCATGACCACGATATCGTCAGCGAATCGAAGGTGGGTGATGTACTCGCCGTTGATATTGATGCCGAGTCCACCCCAGTCCAAAAGCTTGAAAACATCTTCCAGGGCGGTGGTGAACAGTTTCGGAGATATAACGTCTCCCTGTCTCACCCCTCGCTGCAGCTGGATAGGTTCCGAGTTTTGATCCTGGAGGCGAACCGACATGGTGGCGTTTTCATACAAACACTTCAGCACTTCGATATATCGATAGTCAATTTGGCACCTCTGGAGAGACTGTAACACAGCCCAGGTTTCGACCGAATCGAAGGCTTTCTCATAGTCCACGAACGCCAAGCATAGTGGCTGATTGTACTCTTCGGTCTTCTGTATAATCTGCCGCAGCGTATGTATGTGGTCTATGGTACTAAATCCTTTTCGGAAACCGGCTTGTTCAGGAGGCTGGAAGTCGTCAAACCTGCGTGCGAGACGATTCGTAATGACCCTCGAAAACAGTTTGTAGACATGGCTCAGAAGTGAGATTGGTCTGTAGTTCTTCAGCAGGGTATTGTCGCCCTTTTTGAAGAAAAGCACGACCACACTTCTGTGCCATGCCTTAGGCGTTTGTCCCTCAAGTATAACGGAATTAAATAATTTCTGAAGAGCTTTAAGTACCGGTGTTCCACCTGCTTTCAGAAGTTCAGCCGTAATTCCATCATCACCCGGTGCCTTATTGTTTTTAAGCTGTTTAAGAGCCATTCTAATCTCGTACAGGCTGACGTCCGGGATATCTTCGGTATAGTGTCGGGTAAGTCTAGCTCTTGGGTCTTTAGCCAGATCGCTGACAGGCAGACGTGTGGTCGTGTACAATTGTCCGTAGAACTTCTCAACTTCTTCCAGCAACTCAGTCTTAGACGATATGATCCTGCCGTCCTCAGTCTTTAGCTTGGTCAGTTGGCTTTGACCAACAGACAGATCTCTCGCGAACACTTTTGAGCCTTTGTTGTTCTCAATCGCCTCGCTAATACAATTTATATTATAGTGGCGCAAATCGCGAGTTAGAGACTTAGAGATCTGCCTGTTTAGTTGCCGATACTGAGTAGCGTCTTCAGAGGACTGCAAAACCAATCTGCGTCTTTCTTCCATGAGGTTGCTGGTGAAGTCAGAGATTTTTTTGGTTCTGTTTGAACGGCGGGTTTTGAAAATCTTAGACCCGACCGTTTGGACAATTTCCACGAACCTGTCGTTATAATCGTCCACATTCTCGCAGTCTCCTAGGCATTCGAAGCGATTGTGCAACTCGAGCTGAAAGTTTTCGGGGTTTTGGAGCTGGATGGGCGCTGGTCGGAGTGTGGACTTCATCAGTCGACATCTTTCTAGCTTGGTCTTTAGATTCAATGTGCCTCTTACCATTCGGTGATCGCTTCCTGTTTTGACTGAGTTGATCACAGAGACATCATTGAATATTTGCCTTCTTGTCGACAAGATGAAGTCGATCTCGTTCTTCGTTACGCCATTGGGATGCAGCCATGTCCACTTTCGCTGTTTAAGCTTTTTGAAGAAGGAGTTCATCATAAAGAGGCCCTCCTTCTCCATAAAGTCGGCCAGCAGCTGGCCACGTGCATTTCTCTCTCCATATCCAAATTGCCCCACTCTCAGCTCACCATCACTTAGTTTGCCCAGTTTCGCGTTAAGTCCCCCATAACAATGGTGTATTGAGTCCGGGAGCTATTATGTAGAGCTCTAGAGATATTCTCATATAGGAGCTCCACTTCGTCGTCGGAGTGTTGCGCGGTCGGTGCATATACCTGAATAACTTTCAGCGAATACCGTTTGGTAATTCGGAGAATAAGGTACGCTACCCTCGTCGAAACACTCTCGATCCGGACCACATTGTTGATGAGGGACTTGTGGACTAGAAACCCGACACCACCCTCGGACAGTTGGTCGCCCTCCCGGAAATAGAGCAGGTTTCCGGATTTAAGGATTATGGTGTCCTCCCCCTCTCTTCGGACTTCACACAATCCTACGATGTCCCATCGTAACCTGCTCAATGCTTCCTCGAGTTCTGTTAGCTTTACGTCGGTTCGCAGTGTGCGCGTGTTGTAGGTTGCCAGGGCCAGAGGTCTTTTGTTTAGGTAGCCTGGCATCTGCCGGGGATTCTTCGCACCCCATGCCCCGCCGTTACCTTGACCGCTACCGGAGCCAGGAATAGCGGGGCCGCCGGGGACTAAGGGCCGTTTTTTCTTTGTGTCGGTCATTTGGGGGGTGTTGCCGTAATCGCCACGCTTGGCAGGCGGGTTGGCGATCGCAGTGTTGCAGATTGGCTGCAAATCACGGAAAGACGCTGCTGCCCATCCTCCGGTTTGAGTCCCTTAGTCGGCTCTTACGACACCTATTGGATGAAATAGGATGGCCCTATTCTAAGCCGGGAGCCATACGGACAACGTAAAATCAGAAATTCTATACATACCCTATTGTATTACAAATTTGGTGTAAATCCCGTGAACTGGGGCTTATGTATTATTATCAAACTGAACAAATTGTGTTCTATGACTTAGCTGAAATCGCAAAACAAATAACTATTCATACAAGTCGATCAGCTGATCGACCAAATTTGTGCCTTTTGATATGGAGGGTCTATTTTTTTTAGAATTGACTATGTGTTCCTTGGGGAAAGTTGTTCATTAAGATGTGTAGAACCCCCGGTTAACGAGACCTACACCAATTTTGTTACACCAGTATAATCCCTGGATGTTTTTATAAATTTTCCTTGAAAGCATTGTTAGCGATAAGTCCGCCTCAATATATAACTTTCAGTCATAAATCAAGGAATCCATCTTTAAAGACTCATGTATTGGTTGGAGTCCATTTTACCCATTTTTACTTTCTAGCGACTGAGGAGCGAGCGGCAGCGAGTGATGAAACAATGAAGAAGGTATAGTCACAGTATTACGATATAGCTTACAGTAGCGCAACGCCTTTGATGTCGCACGATACGCCATCGGCGTAGGTACTAGCCCATACTAGCGTGTATGGCTACTAGCCTCGCGGAGTTTGCCAGACTGTGCCCCGCCAGTATCCTTCCGTTGCTCTGCGTAAGTACATTCGTTGCGCTACTGTAAGCCGCTATATTGTAATACTGTGGTATAGAGTTAGCAAAAAAATCAAAGTTGAGTTTTTTATAAAGATCTATTGTAGAGTCCAAAAAACAAAAAAAGAAATATTTCTCCGGCCGTTTTTTTACGGTTTTTTTCGGAATTCGGGTAAAATATGGGTTAAGAAAATAATATGAAGCTGTACGCTTTGTGTAACCTTACTTTTTAAAATATTTAAGTATCCTGTGTACAATAAGCTATAAAATAAATAAATATTCTTATATCTTCAGCCTTTTTAGAAATTTTTCTTATCTTGATTTTTAAGGTTGCTACCATAGTAAAGATGACTTATATTTTTTTCTCAAAAACGGCTAACGATTTTAATTAAACTTTGTACGTTACTACAACTTAATACGAACTACAATACTGCAGTATTCATTATTCCAGGATTTTTTTTATCAAAAATGATACTGTCTTTTCTTTGCTACTAGGTTCTTAATGCTTGAGTCATGTATGCCAGGAAGTGAAGATTACGCGAGAAAGTATGCAAAACGTGTCTGTACAATTTATTTTGTATCTTTGTATACTCTACTGCTTGAAAATCAAATTACCTAATCTATACATGACAAAGTCTCCCCACCGCCGCGTCTGTCTGCCAAAAAATACTCAACTGATTTTCATGTGGTTGTCACCAATGGACGGAGTGATTAATGAGGAAGATTTAGGTGTGAAATTCCCCGCGCACCATCGATATTTATGCGGGCGAACCGGTGAAGCCACGGTCAAAAGCTAGTAGTAAATAAAACAAAACAGTGACGCTGTTACACAAAAATTTAATGCAAAAATATTGATACCATGGTACCTTTTCTTTTGTGTATACATAGTGTAAAAAAGTTGTTTAGCACACGTTAACTAGAGCTTCTACTTATCATACTGGACAAATTTCAACGCTAACGGACCCAGGTTCAATTTTGAAAACAATTGACGCTTCATACAAAAATGAAAAAAAGTCAGCTGGTCGATTTGTATGAAGAGTTTTTTAAGCGAATTGATTATGGGTCTTTTAGGAAAAGCTGTTCAGTGTTTTGAGTAGAAGCCCCAGTTAACGACTCCAAAACTAATTTTGTTACACCCTGTATACGTTTAGAAAGGACATCCACAACATGGTGGTTTAAAATATTTACAATCGGACTCGTAGAAGGATCTAGATCTTGGCGGTCTTGATTTTTGTTTTCTTTTGTCCAAAGCTGTGTCCGACTTCATTGGACACTGCACAGATCTCGCAATACATCTTGAATTACTAGCTTTAGGAGTACTTCTACCTCTGAGTCTAGTCCTAGGTTCATCACAGATAGACCTTACATCATACCGGTTAGCCACTTTGGTACTGGTGCAAGCATTACTGGTTCTGGGATACACTATGCAAACAGATTTACAGGGTTTAGTTGTGCCGCAAGATGTGATGGGTTTGTGAATGGTACAGTCACTCACGTAGCCACTAATTTTGCTAGCATGTTCACAACTTTTCAATTGAAAGCTACTCGCTGCATCTGAACAGGGCGTGAAACGAGTTTTGTTTGATTGGCTTGGTGATGTTGAAAACTTTGTGTACAGATCCTCACCAAGTGCGCTTACAGAAGATAAATAACTCGATTTAGCAGAAAAATTACTAGTTTGACAACAGCGATTGCTACTATTTACAGCTGAAACATTCACGGAAGGATCAGCACTGACAGAGTAGTCGGCCAGCAAATCACAATATTTGCATTTTTTAGCTTGCTTCTTATGAATACAGCTCGGAGAATGTGTAAGCTTTTCCCCTCTGAGTATTGCTAAGCAATTTTTGCAAATCCCTTCCTGAAACTCATCATTTTTGGTTTCTTTACTAATATTCGATTTACTCTGTCGCAATATTACAACGTTACTTCCATCTTCCATTTCGCTTTCAATGTAAAATTCATCGTTTTCTGCAAAGGGTTTTTTCGCGTCTTTAATTTGTATTTTAATAAGACATTTTTCTTTTGTATGATCACGATGATGGTCATGATGATGGTCATGATAACGGTCATAATGATGATCCTGATGATTTTTTTTACAACTAAGAGGAGATGAAGAGAAAGGTTTTTCACTGCACGCAGTGCAAGATTTTTCTTCTGTATAACGATCATGGTGATGATTACTGTGATGATCATGCAAACTATCGTGACTTTGGTTATTTTCACTTTTATGAGAAAATGGCACCGATTCTGTACTGCATTTAATTTTTTGGAATTTTGGAATTCCTGTCTGTGTTCCCTCTTCTTTTGTTTGTGAATCATTAGTATTTGATGCTAATGTAGATTTTGGTGTTTTTGTAACAGGTTTTGGAGTAATAGGTAAACCCAATTTACTTGGTATAGGACAGCAAGATTTATTTGATTCTTCTTGTCCTATTGTTTTATTGTAGGTTTTGTTATCATTTGTTGATATGGGTTTTGTTACATCAGTTTCTTCTTGGATTTTTAGATACTCATCTTTAACTCCTACTTTTTGGGGTAAATTACTTTGAAGCATATTGTTTAGTTTCTCTTCAGGTAAAATAATTTCCGTATTTTGAGGGGCTACAGGTAAAAATGACTCTGAGTGTGATTGATTGTTAGAAGGTAATTTATAAGTTGGAACCTCTGAACTAACAGCTTTGTCTTTCGACATTGAATGAAATGGACAATCTTTCATATGACAATGCTTCGTCTTATCACACAGATCAACAGATTTGTAGGATTTCATTAACTCTTCTGACTTTTTAATACATTCTTCGACTATTTTTAGATCAGTACATGAAGTACCTTTATGATTATTTTTGTATAAAAACGACTTCAGTATTTTTGATATTTTTGATTCTTGGTTCAATTGAGCACTATTTTTAGATGAACTTGATTCATCATACCATTTCATTGATAGACTGGTCACCATTTCAGTATCTATTGGTGAAATTGGATCAGCAGAAGTTATTCCCGATACTTTTTCTTTTGATTTAAAGAATCTACAGCAAGGGGATACTATATCAACTTCCTTTTGGGGAGAAGATTTGTTCGAACCCCTTTTACTAGAAAGCTCCTTTGAATTTGATTTACTGCAAACCACTATTTCGTTATCGGCTGATTTGATTACAATTGAATGACAAGGATGACGTGCATTATAATCAGATGCCACTTGTTTGTTCTCTAAACGACAAGGAGAGAGCGATTTCACAAGTTTTTGGCTTAGACAGCCGTCATTTTTACAGCTTACCAAATCTGATAACCTTCCTAAACTGCAAATAATCTCACTGTCATTATTTTCTGACATAGCAACTTTGTAACATTCACACTTCATTTGACATTGTTTATTTTCATCTTCATTACATCTGCAAATAATCTGAGGCTTGAAATTATCTATGCTGACTTGTTTTTGGTTGTCTTTGTTGCCATCATATTTTTTACTAAGGCAATCGGTACACTCAGTTTCAGTATCAAGTTGAGTATCAGCTTTATGTTCATTTTGCTTAATATGACTAAAACTCCATATACCTAATAATACATCTTCTATTTCATCTGATCGGCTACAAGAGCAAATTTCCAGAAGTGATTTAGAATAAATAACGGGTGACTTAGAGCAAGTATGCGATGGTATAGAACAAATATTCGATGGTTCGGAACAAATATAAGATGATTTAGAGCATATACCCGGTGGTTTAAAGCAAACGTTCTGTGGTGTTACGTTAGATTTAACATAATACTTCTCAGTAACAACTTTTTCTTTTTGATATGTACCGTCTGTTCTGCGTTTCTCCTTGGTTTTTACTTTAACTATTTTGTCAAAATCTTTCAAATTCAAAGAGCAAGTGCTGTCACAACAATGATCTATATCTGTATTACAATCGTGCAACAGTTTTTTTTCTTTCGATGTTGTGATTGTACTAGATGAGGGATTCGATACATCTTCTGTGATAATCAATACATCATGTGGGCAAGGCTTCAAGTTCAATGGCATACGTACGTAATCCTCGTTGCATTGTAGTTGACATAATCGATGTATATAAATATTTAGTGCTTGGTTTTTGGGATTGGTTTGCTGACAGGAACACCTTAACGAATTTGCAGGTTCATTTGTAGACTCACTTTGTGCACTGTTTGAGGTCAAATTTCTCGGCATACGTAGTAGTTTTCTTAGCTTTGGTGTCCAAGAATGGCATACTAAAGTTTCTCGTGGCAATTCGTATGAAAAATAGGAAGAATGTGGTGGTATTTTTTGTGAAAATGAAGTAGCTGGTTTCATTTTTTCACCGTTTTTATTAACGAAATGGCATGATAGATGTGGTTTTATATCTAAGGGCATTATTATGTGTGATTTTGATGAACAATTACGACAATGTAGGATTGAAAGATCTAAAGGCATATGTAAAAGTGGCTTGCATTTTTCACAATCCTTCAACTCACATGAACTTTTATATACTTTTCCATCTAATTTTGATTTACATTCGACACATGGAATAGAAGATGGCACTAAGTCTAAAGGCGTTATTATCTTATCAATGCAAAGTTGATGACGCAAAGCGTATTCTGTAATATCAACCACACCAGTATGTGAACTAGGTTCATTTTCATACATCAAATTCAATGGCATACGTATGTATTTTTCGTTGCATTCTGTTTGGCATAATCGTTGTATATATATGTGTAGTGCATGGTATTCGGGATTTGATAAGTGCGTGTGCTGACAAGAAAACCTTGAGATATTTTCAGGTTCATTAGTAGACTCACTTTGTGAACTATTTGCAGTCAAATTTCTTGGCATATTTACTGTTTTTTTTAGATTTGGTGTCCAAGAATGGCATATTAAAGTTTCTCGTGGTAATTTGTACGGTAAATAAGAAGAATGCGTTGCTGGTTTAGTTAAAAATGATGTAATTGGCAACTGATTTTCACAGCTTTTGTGAACGAAATTGCATGCTGATACATCGTTTAGTATATCTAAGGGCATAATAAAATGTGCCTTCGATGAACAATTCTGGCAAAAATCGATTGGAATATCTAAAGGCATATGTAAGAGTGACTTATATTTTTTACAATTCTTTAACTCACACGAATTTTTGTGTATTTTTGCATCTAATAGTGATTTACATTCGATACATGGAATAAATGATGGTGTTAAATCTAAAGGCATTCTTATCTTTTCAGCACGAGCTTGATAATGCAAAGCATATGTTTTGCAATTAACATTGTATGATGGTATTAGATCTCTGGGCATATGTAAAAGCTTTGGAAAATATTCGACACCCTCATATGGGTAAGGTAGGTTAGCTGGCATTTTTAATAATTTTCTTAGTTGTAATGGACTTACTCCCGATAAATCAATATCTTCTTTAACATCATAAGCTGAATTAAGAACTTTTAAAATGTAAGAGTAAATATGAGTCTTTTGTGTTTCAGAGCACAAAAAATGCGATAAATCATGTTCTGGATATTCTATTATTCCTTTAGATCTATCGTTTTCTTTTTCATGCAAAGCGTCACTTAGTTGCGAAGTTTCTTCATCTTTGATCTGCACTTCATATTCTTCATAATTTACAGGCAAAACATCACCTAGCAATGTGATTTCTTTATCTTTAAACTGTTTGGATTCATCATTTTTGTCATATTCATTCGGTGAATGAATCCATTCACTGTCTAAATGACATGCTCTTTCATGTTGCAGCCGACCATCTTTAACGCAATGGACAAAAGGTACTATTTGTTCAACTTTGACTTTGATTTTACTTTTTACGTTATTCTTACATATAATGCACATGTCACCATCCATAACTTCCCTAGGTGCTAAACTGGAGTAGCAGCAGCTGCAGATCTTTACCTTTTCATGCTGTCTCTTTATTTTTAACTGCTTAAACCTTTTTAGCCTAAAATTATCTTCTCTTGCAGTTTCTTCCAACTCTGACTTTATGTAATTGAGGCTTAAAGTTATCCTTGGTATGATTAACTTGCCTAAAACGTTGTATCGCCTGCAATATCAAAAGTGCGTCTAAGTGTATGCATCACTACACAAATATGACAACTCACCCTTCCATTTTTGGTTTTTTTTACTCTGCGTGTATAATATTACACAAGTTTACAAACCAAAAAGCAAAACTTTTTTTATTAATGTGTTTAATTTTTATATTAATCCTTGTCATGAATGCACTAGCGAATTATATTTTATTTGTCATCCTATCTTTTCGATTGCTTGCTAAACTTTAGTTTTTTTAAGTATGCTAGAAAAATATGTAATAAATGATATTTCATACATGCCTGCACTTTTTACGTTGGTGTTTTATATGGTACTAGATATACAGATTGCCAGTAAATTAATTTATACCTGTTACATCAACCTTGATGGCAAAAAATTCCAAGGACGAGTAGATTTAGGACAAAAACCAAATACATACAATAATCCATTATCAATAAGTTTATTGTAGATACTGTATTTTACAATGAGATGTCAATTATTTTTACTATTTTCCCTTGATGATGGTAAATTGTTCTCTAAGTTGTCATCAATTGATACGCATTTTCGCATTTTCTTAGTAATTATTGAGCTATAGACGAACTTCGAGGGATTGTTAAATATTTTGATTTCGTTTGTAAAGGACAAGGCTAAATACATTGAAATTTATCGGCCGTTATTGATTGTACCTCTTTGATCAACGATTTTTCTTCATTATTTGCAGATTTAACCGAAGTATTTGGACTGCAATTGAAGTATTCATTGTCTATACACATATTGGATTTGTGACTTTGTTTTTGAACTAATATAGTTTCTTTCTCCTCACTTAACGTGCCATCGGGGTTTCGAGTTCTTTTGATACGAATAGTTTTCTTGATCACGTTTTCAGACATTCCTATAACAGTTGGTTCAGATTGCCCTGTCGCAATTAGAGGTACTTCGACCTTTGGCTCAATGACATTTATCTTTGGCTTAATCACATCTTTGTAAACAGGTAACTCAGCTATTGATTCATAGTAACTGGGCTGTCTATTACTTTGAGGATTCAAGCCACCACAAGTACGTGCAGAACATGTGCTACTAGTCTGCCCAGCAAAATCTTTCCCCACAGATTTATTTACAGCTTTGTCTTTTGTTTTTGGTTTACTTGCACTCATAGTTGAAGTAATTATATGTGTCTATAGTACTATAAATTGTCTGATTTTAGGAATTCAAAAGGGAATTGCTCTGATCATTTGATGCCAAAAATAATCCTTCGCTAATAGCAACATATCCAGACGATAAACAATGTTTCAAAAACGGAGCAACAATTGATTTAGTCTGCAAAATTTCTGACTTGCATATTTTTATGTGTGGTAAAAATCCTTTTTGATTTTGTTCGGGAGCTGATAAGAAGCGAATATTTGTTACATTTTGATCAGTAACATCCATTAAGGAACCAAAAGAAAAATCTGTTTCACAAATTTCACTCATGGTCATCTGACTTGGATTATGTCTCTTTGCACTTGAATTTATAATTTCTTTTTCTTCTTTGACCGTGCCGTCTTTGTTTAAAGTTTTTACTACTCTTACAATATTACGAACTTTGTACTCATAGTAGCCTAACGTATTATCGTTATCTACATCAGAAACTATTGGTTTTACTGCGTCAGAAACTTTTAGTTTTACAGGCGCAACAGTGGGTTCGTTTGCAGTTAATGTTTCTGTCTGTAAATATTTTTCTTCATCTGCAATCTTGTCTTTATCATATTCATACATATCTACAAAATCGGGTATGACTTTTATTATAGCCGGTTCTGATAGTGTTTCTGGTACTTTGTTATCCTTCGTTTTTGGTACAGTGGACATAGAAATATCGGTATCTGATACTGACTCATCTTCTACCTGTTTAGAACATGTATGACAAAGTATTTCTAGTAGGTCGTCAGATGGCAGCCATCGCTGACATGTGTTGCACTTGGAATGTAATAAATGAGAACCATGCGAATCTACAATTTTTGGTGCATCAACATATTGATTATCTGATATTTTCATGCTAAGTTTACTTTCTTTACTATCACATATGCAACCATTCTTACACTGGCCACTTAAGCTATTGTTACACTCCGTATGACACTTTTCTATCCTTGACTTGGTTTTTTTACAAGTTTTCATAAAACTATCAATACTTTTAGTATCTAATCCTGATGACTTTAATTCTTCAATCAGTTCCATGACAATATCTAAGCTTGTTTTCAATTTGTTTAAAACTAGACTATCTTCACGTATTTTTTCTTTTTCTTCTAATTGACTTTTTACCCTATTACAATATTTTACAAAATCATCAACACTTTTCGCTACTAACCCACGTTTCTTAGCTATAGCACTTAGGGCAATAGCCTCTTCCAACTGTTTTTTAATTCTGATAGTCTCGGTTCTGGTAACGGGTTCACTTTCTCCATGAACGTATTTCTTTATCTTCCCTTTAAACTCCCTACAAGCTTCTAAAAAACCTTCATTGCTTGCTATTTGACTATTAACACATGTTATAAGTAACTCGTGTTTTACTCCACAGCAATCATAATCAGTCGCTGGATGTTGATATGTAGGATTAACAGGTGTAAAGCAACTTTGACTTTTAATACAGGATTCTATATCACAGTCTTCGTTAGTTTCCAAACATTTTTCTATATTTTTATGTTGTTTTTCTTGTTCCTTTATTATCTCTACTGGTGGTGATTCTATTTTGCTTTTTGATGATGTTTCTTGAGATTTCTTTTTTACCACTTTCTGAAATTCTGCTAATTCAGAAACGCATTGAAAGGTATGTTTACTGTCTTTTACTTTATCATTGATTACAGTATCTTTAATTAAAATGTCTTGGTTCATTTCACCTTCTTCGTCAGCATTATTTTGATTTTTTTTACCTATTAAATTCATTTGTATGTTTTTTGACTCAATATTGGTATGATCGTAAGTTTGTGCTTCGTTTTTTTCAATGTTTTTAGTACATGTATCTATTTTAAATTTCATTATACCGGCAGACTTTACAAATGTTAGTATTTCAGGTGCTTCTACACCATTTTCAGCAAATACGTGTAAAAAATTTTCAACTTTAATAATTTGAGATCTTAATTCTTTGAGTGTTTGTAATGCTTCAATTGATTTTGGTTTAAAATACAAAATACTTCTTTTTGTATCACAATGTATACTATCCCATAGATTTTTACAGCTTTCGTTGAATTCCGCCACATGTATGTACTGTTTTAATGTAGCATGATGTTTTCCTGCTACTAATAACAAATCAAGTATATCTGATTTCATATGATCAGCAAGTCTCAACAAACTGTTGTCAGTTTCTGCGGATTTTCGTAATTCACTTTTATCTTGCATCTTTATAAAAAATCTGGTAATATTTACTAAAGCTATTTTAGAAGTTCTTCAGTTGAACTCACTATTAAGTTTTTCACCTTCATAAGAACATGAGTGACTTCCTCTAATAATTTCTTTTCTGAATGCTATATTCAACACTGATTCAGACACTGCACTAGTTAGTTTTCTGTTGATATCAAAACTTTTAACGGAATAAATAAATCTATTAGCAACTTGAGATACTTCAATTCTTGATGAGGTTTCTTCATATGAAGCGCAATTCAGATGACCCAATGATATACAATATCTTACAACTGGATATCCCATAGGTGAAGTTGATGACAAGAGTTCAGACCGAGATTTAACTAGCTGCCTCGATTTCATCCTATTATATTCGTTTACTAAAATCAGCCCCACAGTTTTTGATCCTGAATATGGATTTGATTTAGATGAAGTACCAGATGTTTCTCTTGTTGAATCATTGTTCCTATCACCTGTATAATCTGCATCAGTTAAGTGAATAGATGGATCTGTAACTACTTTTCTAACTTTCACCACTCTTTTTTCTACAGTTATAGTTCCGTCAGGGTTTTTCTTTCTTATTATCCTTGTTATTTCTTTTGTTTCTTCTTCGTAAGTGCCCAAGTTTGAAGTATTTAAAACAACAGAAGCAGCTATTTCTGATGTTTGTTCCATAATAGACTCGGTCGTTGGCTTAGACTCTAGTGTAAGCGGAGGCTCTGGTTTTGGCTCAACCTTCATTTGTTCATCGTAGGAAGCTGTTCCCTCTATATAAGTGCCTAAGCCTAAAGGATCTGAAACAACAGGAGCAACTAGCTCTGGTGTTGGTTTCATAATAAACTTGATCGTTGACTCAGACTCTGGTGCAGCCGGAAGCTCTACTAGCTCTGGCGTTGGTTTCATAATAGACTCGGACTCTGGTGCAGGCAGAGGCTCTGGTTTTGTCTCTATTTTCGGCTCAACCTTCATTTGTTCATCGTATAAAGCTTTACATTTGGGACAAAGATCATCTACATTCACGTCTCGTGGCACAACATGTTTTACAGATACAGTTTCCCTAACAACGTCTACTAATTCAGCTGTAAGTGGGACTTCGCCAGCTTCAAAAATAAGTTCATTACAAACGACACATCTTTTTTCTTCTATCACAGGAGGCAAAGTTACCGGTACTGGTTCAGGTATTTTAATGTTTGTGGATACTGGTTCAGGTATTTCAATGGCTAGGGATACTGGTTCTGGCAGCTCTTCCAGCGCCCCTTCTGGATTGAGATACTCATAGAGAGCACGTGCTTTTTTTACCTTCACTTGTAATACTTTTTTTAAACGAAAAAATTCCTCTCTCTCGTGTTCTTCTAACTCTGCAGCGATATATTGAAGACTCAATATTGTTTTGGGGATGACAATTTTTCCCAGTACGTTCATTTTCCTGTTGGATAATATCAGCTGTCTTAGAAGATTATAGCCATGTTTTAGCTGCCGAACGCTCACACTCCGTAGTAAGGATTGCACGGGTCTTGTTTCTGACAATACATTTTTGTTCAATTGACCACGGGTCTTATTTCTGACAAACTATACATTGTTGTTCAATTGACTATGTGTTTTCACTTTATTACGTTTATTAACTCTTCAATAGCCGCATTGACGATGAATACCATTTACAGAGTTATGTATCTAAAAAATATTTTTATTTTGTCTGTCTCATCTGCCATATTTAAATGTGTAATTATTATATTGATCATATTATGGATGAATGATATTATTGAATACTAAACAAAAGCTTATCGTTATCGAAAATTTGACAAGAGGATGAAGTTTTAGTCTGTAAGAGTATATTCGTAAAAGTGAAATGATTTAGAAAAACAATAATTTCACAAAGCGTCAGGTCAAAAAGATACCCGTTCATTCCTTAAACGGAAGGGTGAGTTCATCGGCAAATTAGCCCTTATATTTGGCATTAATAAAAATAATAATAAACTATTTTTTTTAATAACAATTGGTAAGCCTTTGGCATCATCTCACTTGATGGTAAGTTAAGATGATTCCGAAGATTAAAGGGAGCTTACCAAGATTCCCCGACGCCATGAGGACTGGCTATCTTACCTTCTAGCCGGAACACATCAATGCAGTTAACATTAATGTTTGGTAGCAAAACTTAGATAACATGGTGGTAGCTAGCCAAGCGAGCTTAGAAAATACCCTTCCACCAACCAAATCGAGTCCTTAAAAGTTAGACTCCGCTGGGAATCGAACCCGTGACCTCTTGATGTGAAGCTAATGGACTTATCCGTTAAGCCACGGAGGCGGTTACTTAAACTTTACAAGGTTTATGTTTAAATTAAAGCAAAGAGAGCTCTCGTATATTACAAAGATTAAAAAATTCAAATTAAAATATGCGCATACTTATAATAAAAACAAGTGTCAAAAGCCAGAAGTTGATCTTGTAGAAATTTAAAGTTGCAGCTTCGCCCCACTTCGTACCTACTTATAAAAAGATAAAGGGCAACGAAGACGGCTCACGGTCCCCATACAAAATCTAACCAGCAGCGCCAATCCGAAAAAAAATATCTCAAACCATTGACTACTATGAGTAAAAAATACTTGTGTATATTTATTTATTTAAGTTCGGTCGCTATCATGTCAACGTTGCTATTCGTTTTTGTCAAGCAAATATTTTTTTTCACTTTTTCCAAGCTTTTTGTAATAATGTTATAATAGCTGTGTAATTGATTCAGAACTCTTAACGAAGAAAAACTTGGATGAAGTTAATAAGATCCATATATCCTTGATAAAAACGAATATCAATATTCAGATTCTAACCAACCACTGAAATGGAATCAAAAAATAATAGTTTTTTCACCTCACAGGCTCGGTAAGGTTTTGTTTGTCATTCCATTTTAGCGCGCTAAGAGGTCTTCCATTAATTAGCTGAGGCGTTTAGGGAGGGGGGGGGGGAACCTCACCCAATCTCACGTGGGGGAGAGAAGGGGTCTCGGCAAATATCTTGTAATTTTTATTATCGCAAGAAACAGTGTAAAATTGCGAGAAAACTCTACCAATCACTCTTGAGGCCATCACATGAGTCCCCATATTTGAACTGAATTAGAATGAAAATCCTTTTACAAATTTTAGTAGTAACTTATCTGATTTTCTCACTGTGATTCTAGACTATAATCTTAGTAGTATTAAATAAAAATATTTTTGCAAATTTTATTTTTTCTAATAAAGCCAACGCATTCATGCGCAGATTACCGTATTTACACAAAAAATACGTATTTTCTTATATTTTCTCTCCCGTGAGATTAAGGGAGATGGGAGGGAGTCGAGCCAAATCTCAAGACATCTCACCAAGGGACGGTCGAAAAATTGCCAAAATCACCTCACGTAATTAATGGACGCCCCCTAAATTGTGTTGTATCCGCTAAAAGTGTTTTTAGATGTGTGAGTGTGTTTTTTACTAACCAAATAACCATTAGGCTGTTTTTCTTGCACCTAAAAAAATTCCTCGCTGTAGTGAGGTAAAAAGTTGTGTGTTTCGCTCGGCGGCAAAGCTATTTTGCGTCTCGTAACTTTGAAACCCTCGCTACGCTCAAGATTCATCGTATCAGCTTATATACATCCCCACCGAGGGGCTCGAGCCTACCCTGATTTAGGGCGAAGATTCAAGATTAAGATTAATTCAAAATTCGCGACAAGATTGAGGCTCAAGATTCAATAGAGGTAAATATCAACTTTGCAGCCTTGCAAATAACTTTTTTTTAACTTTTATCAATTTTTTTTGTCTTTAGTTGTTCATAACATGTTATAAATATTATAATAATATGTAATTGATTCAGAACATCCCATTTGGTAGTTTGCTTAATACATAACCTCAATTCATATCACAAAAGTATTCATTCCTACAAGTCGTTTTACAATGATCATTTCGAAACGAGACAACTGTACTACAATGAAACTTTTTAAATACTTTTATGGCTTTGGCTTCAAAATTCAATATAATATGATGATGGCAAAATTTCAATGTATTTTTATTGATTTCATGGTCGTAGAAAAAGTCATATAAGTAAATAACTATTTCCCCATTTTTTTATTCGCAATAAAAACTAATCTCAATATTTAGATGATAACAACCGAAATTGAACAAAAAAATTGTAGATTTTTTTTCTACTGCCAGTAAATAACTTGAAATAGATACATATTATTATTTACACCAGGCGTTTTTAAATTATTTTTGGGACAATTAGGAACCGTGATCTCAGTTTTAAAGAAAATAAAAATGGCGTTTTAAAAAAATAAATCGTGGAAGGTTCGAAGATATCTTTTTTTCAAAAAACATTTTTTGTTATTTCGATTGTATATCACTATAAAAACCAATAATTATATGGAGACCATAGGTCTAAAGTTGCTAGAAGATGTTATAAAATTATCATATAAAATTATCATTTTATAAAAGATACTTTTTAATATCCAGCTGATAGGATGGATAACTGAAATGAAACAAAACTAAAAATCTGCCACTTGCCTTAGTCCCACGATACTAAATTTATTTTAAAAATTGTTCGAAATGTACTTCACTTTGCTTAAGCACAGTCGACTTCGGCGAAGCACTCCCCGAGTTGCATTTCTCAATCAAATGTATGGTATTGTGTTTAGCATTTGACGGACTGAATATTTTAAATCATCAACAGTGTCATAGCGATTTTTGTATACTTCATTTTTTAAGTGACCTCATAGAAAAAAATCCATGGGCGGTTAGATCAGGTGACCGCGCTGGCCACTGGACCTAACCACGTGTTCCTGAACCTTTCGTTGAGATAATTTTGTGCAAGGCGACTATTATGCACAGGGGCTCCATCTTGTTGGAAATCATCATAATGGTTTCTGAGAACATCCAGGTATGTTGGACCTCGAAGGGTCCCACCTTAAAACTGAATGGACACGACGTTATTGTCCAAAATCCCGCACCAACAATTAAATGAAAATCTAATTTGGTTGCTGCTTTCAGTGGTCCGCAAAAGATTTTCTATGAACCATTAATGGTTGTTGCGCCGGTTATACATCCCTGAAATGATATGTGGCATTATAAGTTTACGTTATAAAAACGCTTAAAAAAGAAATTAATAAATCTGAGAAGTAATCTCAGTTTACCATTATTTGAATAGTTAGTCTGATCCATTAAAAGAATTCGGCTCAAAAAAATTGTGTCCCGTATTACACAGTGGATAACCCAATTACAGAATGCTGATCTTCTCGCATGATCTCTTTCGAGAAGTTTTTGAACAATAAGTACATCCTAGTCGATACGGTTTTAATTTATACTTTTTAAGTATCCTCATTACAGTACGCTGTGCAATAGCTAATTCCGTAGCGATATCTCTCGACGAAATGAAAACTCTCGACAAAACATTTATTTCGACATCTCGATTGATGATGTAGGAATGTTTTTGTGAGGCTTCGCGAAGATTCCGTACCTCAGTAAATTATTCAACATTATGGTCAAAGTATGGCGATTTGGCGTTTCTTTCATGGGGAATTCATTACGATACCAGTCAATTGCCAATGTTTGGTTCCTGTTACAAGATACCCTCTCAAAAAATCCATTTTTTCGGAATCTGACAACGATTGAGGCATTGTACCTATTTAGTTCACTATTGAATTTACAACACAACTAATTAATTGACTAAATTATGCATTTTATAAATGACAGAAACTCAACTTTTTTTAAAGTCTGAATGTTTTTTTTCTTTTTTTCCTGTTTCACATGAAAATCGGCCAGTAAGTTAAGTATCCACATAACTATTAAAGAAAATTAAAAAGTTAATTTTAACGACTTCTAGCAACTTGAGACCTATGGTCTCCTTACAATTTTTGATTTGTACAGTGATATACAATCGAAATAACAAATATTTTTTTTATAAGAAAAGCTATATCTACGAACTTATCAAGATTTTTTTACTCGTAGTTTTGTTAAAACGACATTTTTATTTTCTCTAAAATTGAGATCACGGTTCCTAAGAGCGTTTTTCTCTATCTCTTAAAGTTTAGAATTTCCTTATACTGACCCTAAAAAAAACTCACCTGTACATATTTATCACACCGACATACTGGTAAAATACTTTTTTTAGATTTCCTGCTCTACAGGATATTTGTTCATGTCTATTCTACGGTGTGGGTGGGGTTTCCGTTGGATAAGTCGTTTAAAAATATTTTCACAGACCCAAAATATTTTTAACGACATATCCAACGATTCTTTCAGGTACCACTTTGTGAAATCTTAAGTTTTAAAGTTCCAATTTTCATTAGAGTCAAGTGTTCCTCATGCCAGCTAAACTACTATTAGGAAATATGAAAAAAAAACTACTAGGACAAACAGAAAAATTATCACTACTACTTAGGCGTGATAATTTTCCTGTATTTTCCTGTACCTTAGCTTTAAGGTATAATATTATTAGATGCATGGCAACATTATCTATAAAAAAATTAAAAATAAACTGTTCGACGTTCTGTGGTTATTCTGTCTATTTGTCCCGTAAATGGTGGTTTTATTTTATAATAGGTTATGGACAATAACCCGTTTTTTTACCGACGAAAAAACGGTGTGATTACTCCTAAACTGAAAAAGCCTACTTAGCTGGAATAGTTGTCCTTTAAAATTGATTATATGACCTACCTACCATCTACAACTTTTTAGGTGTCCTGCAATAGAGGTTTAGCTAGTAGGGGCGAAGACACTTGACTCGAACTAAAATTTGCACTTTAAACCTTAAATTTCGCAAACAGATTCCTGAATTTAAAAATGTTTTCAGCAACGCCGCAGTAGTTTTTAGGTTACCTGACATGATAGAGTAGGTAGATCAACAAAAAAAAGTCAACCCTCTTAGTCAACACCATAATTATAGAGTAGGTATACTAAAAAAAAATTCGAGCGAGACCTACAGTACTCGCATATGATGTGTAACATGTGACAAAGATACGGCAGACTAGGCTGTATGGTCATAGATACCTTTGCCTTTTCCGCGCTTTTAAAGCCTGAAAAAAGGACGGCAAAGATACGGCAGACTAGGCTGTATGGTCATAGATACCTTTGCCTTTTCCGCGCTTTTAAAGTCTGAAAAAACGCGACTCCCTGTTACACATTTCCGTCCCATGGGACACATTTCCGTCCCATTTCACGAAATCACTAACACAAATTGCAGGAAAGCGAGAGCAAAGATGTTACACATCAAAAATCCACATTTTATTTTACCACTTTATCGGCTTTATTTTTTTTTATTCACAATTGGTAAGCCCTTGGCATCATCTCACCTGATGGTAAGTGACGATGATGCCTAAGATGAAAGCGGTCTTACCAAGATTATAGATTATATGTATACCTATGCCAAATTACAGCTTTCTAGTACTAATCACTATTAGCAAAGAATACTAAATCTAATAGTATCTGCGTTAAGCCGTGGACAGGCAGGCTGACAGAAAAACGGACAGACAAAGCGAAACAATAAGGGTTCCTTTTTGACTACGGAAACCTAAAAACCGGCCGGTTGCGAGTCAGACTCGCACAAAGCAGGGCTCCGTGGTCTTTAAAAAAAGTATATTTTTAAAAACAAACAGTTTTTGTAGTGCATTTTGTAGGGAAAATCTATTAACTTTTTAAAATCCAACTGCACTGCAAGTTTTTGATGTGTAACATCTTTGCTCTCGCTTTCCTGCAATTTGTGGGAGTGATTTCGTGAAATGGGACGGAAATGTGTAACAGTAAATGCGAACGTTTTTTAATTCTCGAAAACTAAGGTTGTCATAGCCATGCCGTCTAGTGTGATGGCAAAGGCAAAGATGACATACTACTATTCGAAGGGTCGGCCCGTGAATGTACGACCCGATAATTAATTAATTTCATAAGTATTTTGTCACATGTTACACACCATAATATGCGAGTACTGTAGGTCTCGTTTTTTTTTTTCAGATGTCCTGAAACAACGATGGTTTAGCTAGGGTTAGGTAGGGGGGGAATTAACTCTATCAAAAATAAGCGCTTCAAAGCTTACATTTCACAAACAGAACCTTGAATCGGATAATAGTCACAGAAAGATCTATTCAACAATACTTCACAAGTTAGGGTACGTCAAAAAAACCCTTCTCCTAACATATAGGGGAGCTACCAGAGATTTGTAACCATAGATGGGTTATGCACTAACAAACAACATTTGAAAATCGAAGCCATTTACACACACAATGTTATAGGTAGTTCGCTTCCATTGCACCGAATGCTACAAGAAAAGAGATGCCAATTGGCATCTTTTTTTTGCTTCACTTTTTGGATGCACGTAACCTATCTACCTCCTCTTATATATGTCGTAGGATAATTTGATAATCCGTCGTTTCGCGAAAATCCTAGGAATATTAGATACTATGGAGTAGAAAACTCCTAATAAAACCAAATCGAACGGAGCCCCGCTTCGTTAGGTAGGTTAGGTTTGGTTAGCATGTCTTTTTCTACCGTAAAAAGGAGCCCCGCATAGCGGGGCTCCGTTCGATTTGGTTTTATTAGGAGTTTTCTACTCCATAGTATCTAATATTCCTAGGATTTTCGCGAAACGACGGATTATCAAATTATCCTGCGACATATATAGCATATCTCTGGGAGCTACCCTAAAAAATGATTTTCATTATTTTATTTTACCACTTGTTTGAAGGTATTAATATGTGTACCCATACCAAAGTACAGTTTTCTAGTACTAATTATAAATAGTAATAGCAATAGCTAAGCCGCGGAAAGACAGACAGACAGACAGACATAGCGAAACTATAAGGATTTCTTGTTGACTACGGATTCCTAGCAGTCACCTTAAGCTTGGTGTCCTTACAAATGCAATAAAGAATTTAAGACTTTACTAAGTCACCTTGTACATGCCAAGTGTAGTTACAAATCAATAACTAATTGAAGACTTTCTAAATCACCTTGTACATGCCCAGTGTAGTTACAAATGCAATAACTAATGTAAGACTAACTAAATCACCTTGTACATGCCAAGTGTAATTACAAATGCAATAACTAATTTAAGATAGTCACCTTGTACATGCCGAGTGTAGTTACAAATGCAAGTGTAGTTACAAATGCAATAACTAATTTAAGACTTATTAAGTCACCTTGTACATGCCGAGTGTAGTTACAAATGCAATAACAAATTTAAGACTTACTAAGTCACCTTTTACATGCCGAGTAATTACAAATGCAATAACTAATTTAAGATTTACTAAGTCACTTTGTACATGCCGAGTGAAGTTACAAATGCAATAACTAATTTAAGACTTACTAAATCACTTATGTACATCCCGAGTGTAGTTACAAATACAATAACTAATGTAAGACTTTCTAAAGTCACCTTGTACATGCCCAGTGTACTTACAAATACAATAACCTGTATACAGGGTGTAAAAAATTGGTGTAGGACCCCTTAACTGGGGGTTCTACTTATCATACTGAACAACTTTTCCCAAGAAAACCATAGTCAATTCTCAAAAAAAAATTTGGTGCCTCCATACTAAAATGCACACACAAAATTGGTCAATAAGCTGATCGATTTGTAAATTTTTTTTGCGAGTTCAGCAAACTCGTAGAACAAAAGTTGTTCAGTCTGATGAGCAGAAGCCCCAGTTAACGGGACCTACAGCACTTTTGTTACACCCTGTATAAATAATTAATGTTGAGAATTTAAGACTTACTTAGTAGCAGATCTGTTCGCTTGCTCAACCAGAATGAAGCTTGTGCGCAGCTCCAGAATCATGATCATTCGCTTAACCAGATCATTCCACGCTTTCTTTGTTTCCTTGATCAATTGTCCGCCCCTTTCGAGGCCAAGGAGCGGGTACCCATCCACTTCAGTCTGTTAAAAATAACACAATGCTCTACCATTGATGTGTGGCGGCAAGACCGATAAGACGGCGGTAGCTAGCCAGGCGGGCTAAGAAAATGGCAAAATGCCATTCTATCATTCAAACAGAGTTTTACAAAGTTTTACCCCGCCGAGAATTAAATTAGATTTGTTTCATCATCATCATCATATCCGCCGAAGGACGTCCACGGCTGGACATAGGCCATACGGATCAGCTCGTTTTTAATTCTATCACGCAGAGAAACTCTGAGCACAGCACGCTCCATTGCCCTTTGGGTGACCTTGAGCCTTCTTATAAGGCCCATGGTAAGCGACCATGTCTCAGTTCCGTGTGTCTTCACTGGCAACACTTACTGGTCGAAGACTTTGGTTTTAAGACACTGATCTGGGACGTGAAGATATTGCGAAGCTTCCCGAACGCTGCCCAGCTTAGTTGGATTCGAGGATTGATCTGTATCTTGGAATTTGGATCTATCTCCCTGGACTGTTTGTCCCAGGTACACATCTTTGGCAACAACTTCGAGTGTAGAGCCTCCCACCTTCAGAGGAGTGGGTGCGACACAGACGTTGACATAATTTTCGTCTTTTCTTCTAAGACCTAGTTGTTGAGAGGCTCTACTGAGACCATCAAGCATTGTGCTTAAGTCGTCCATAGTCTCAGCCATGACCACGATATTGTCAGCGAATCGAAGGTGGGTGATGTACTCGCCATTGATATTAATGCCAAGTCCACTCCAGTCCAAAAGCTTAAAAAAATATATTCCTGGACGGCGGCGGTGGTGAACAGTTTCGGAGATGTGACGTCTCCCTGTCTCACCCCTCGCTGCAACAGGATAGGTTTCGAGTTTTGATCCAGGAGGTGAAGAACCGACATGGTGTCGTTTTTATACAATACTTCAGTACCTCGATATATATATTATCAATTTGGCGCCGCTGGAGAGACTGTAACACAGCCCAAGTTTTGACCGAATCAAAGGCTTTCTCATAGTCCACGAACGCTAACCATAGTGGCTGACTGTACTCTTCGGTCTTCTGTATAGTCTGCTGCAGCGTATGTTTGTGATCTATGGTACTAAAGCCTTTTCAGAAACCGGTTTATGCGGGAGACGAAGTCGTCGACCCGCACGCGCGAGACGATTCATAATGACTCTCGAAAACAGCTTGTAGACATGGTTCAGAAGTGAGATGGGTCTGTAGTTCTTCAGCAGGGTTTTGTTGCCTTTTTTGAAGAAAATAACGACCACACTTCTATACCATGCTTTAGGCATTTGTCCCTTGAGTACAACAGAATTAAATAACTTAAATTCTAAAGAGCTCTAATTACCGGTGTTCTACCTGCGACCACACTTCTGTGCCATGCCTTAGGCGTTTGTCCCTTGAGCACAACGGAATTAAATAACTTAAATTCTGAAGAGCTTTATGTACCGGTGTTCCAGCTGCTTTCAGAAGTTCAGCCGTAATTCCATTATTGTTCTTGAGCTATTTGAGAGCCACTCTAATCTCGTACAAGCTGACGTCCGGTATATCTTCGGTATAGTGTCGAGTTAGTCTGGCTCTTGGGTCTTAAGCCAGATCGCTGACAGGCAGACGTTTGGTCGTGTACAATTGTCCGTAGAACTTCTCAACTTCTTTTAGCAACTCAGTCTTAGACGCCATGATCCTCAGTCTTCAGCTTGGTCATCTCTCGCGAACACTTTTGAGCCTTTGTTGTTCTCAATCGCGTCTTTAATACAATTTGTATTATACTGGCGTAAATCGCAAGCCAGGGGCTTAGGAGATCTGCCTGTTTAGTTACCAATCCTGAGTAGCGTCTTCAGAGGATTGCATAACCAATCTGCTTGTTTCTTCCATGATGTTGCTGTGGAAGTCCGAGATTTTTTGATTCTGTTTGAACGGCGAGTTTCAAAATTCTTAGACCCGACCATTTGGACAATTTCCACGAACCTGTCACAATAATCATCCACACTATCGCAATCTCCTAGGCATTCGAAGCGATTATTCAACTTAGACTAAAAGCTCTCGGGGTATTCGGGCAGGATATGAGTTAGTCAGAGCGATCAGTCGACATCTTTCTAGCTTAGTTTTTAGATTCATTGTGACTCTTACCATCCTGTGACCACTTCCTGTTTTGACTGAATTGATCACAGACACATCATTGAATATTTGCTTTCTTGTCGATAAGATGAAGTCAACTCATTCTTCGTTACGCTAATGGGATGCAACCATGTCCACTTCCGCTGTTTAGGCTTTTTGAAGAAGGAGTTCATCATTACCCCTCCTTCTTCATAAAGTCGGCCAGCAGCTGGCCACATGCATTCCTCTCTCCATATCCAAATTGCCCCACTCTCAGTTCATCTTTACTTCGTTTGCCCAGTTTCGCGATAAAGTCCCCTATAACAACGGGAGTATGGGAGCTATTATGTAAAGTTCTATAGATATCCTCATATAGAATCTCCAATTCTTCGTCGGATTGTTCCGCGGTCGGTGCATATACCTGTATGACCTACAGCGAATATCGTTTGGTGATTCTGGGTATAAGGTACGTCCGGACCACATTGTTAATGAGGGACTTGTGGACTAGAAATCCGACACCACCCTGGGACAGTTGGTCGCCCTCCCGGAAATAGAGCAGGTTATATTATAAATTTGCTTACGTACATTTTGACCTATTTTCTGTGTTATGTGTATAAAGTTTCATAAGAATTAGCTTATCCATTTTCAAGAATTTTTATCTTTTATTTGTATGGAGAACGAATTTCGGCAAAGCCCCATAACCGCCTCGTTGGCGTAGTGGTCAATTCCTCGCTTCACACCTGGAGGTCGCGGATTCGATTACCAGCGGGGTCTAACTTTGGTTTGGTTGGTAAAGCGTTATTTTGCCGTCGCAAAGTTGATTCATAACGAATATTTTTGTGACTGTTACAAAATAACGTTACGCCTTCATCAACCAACCCTCATCCCTATGGACTGGATATACCGCTCTTCAATTCAGTTCTGGTTCTGCTCACGTATCTTGCCCATTCACATCAGCTCTTGCGGTTCGACAAGACCGCTATACAGGACGTAAAAAAATGATTCAGGACCCATTAACTACGGGTTCTACTCATCACACTGAACAACTTCATACAAAAATGCACAAAATTGCCCAAAGGTTGCTTGAAAGAAATTGCTACCTAACAATAAGGCCGCCAAATATTGAAAAAAAAAATTGAATTGAAAATTAGACGATCAGCTGATAGATTTTATGAAGTTTTTTTTTGCGATATCAGCAGTCATAGAACAAAAGTTGTTAAGATGAGTAGAATCCCCAGTTAACTGAACCTACACCAATTTTGTTCTGTATATTGTTTTCGTCGCTTTAATATCGTAAATACCTAAGTTAATTGCTACCTAATTTAATTTCGATATAATATAAAATTGTTAAAAATATATTGTGCTTGTGATCCCCTCTTCTCGGTCCTATCAAGCTCCTATCATCATCATCATCATCATACCAGCCGAAAGACGTCCACTGTTGGACAAAGGCCTTCCCCAAGGATTTCCACGACGACCGGCCCTGCGCTGCCCGCATCCAGCGACTTCCCGCGACCTTCACCAGGTCGTTCGGTCCACCGTGTGGGAGGCCTGATATGGACGCTGTCAATCATCATATCAGCTCATATACATCCCTACTGAGGGGCTCGAGTCTACCCTCTACGCCAGAGGGGCGATCGGGCCTTAGTCGACCACGCGGGCCCAGTGCGGGTTGGTCGACTTCACACACAACCTGCGAGTTTCTCCGCAGGCGTGTGCAGGTTTCCTCACGATGTTTTTCCTTCACCGTAAGAGCGTCGGATAAACGTACATCATCATCATCATCATCATCATCATATCAGCCGAAGGACGTCCATTGCTGGACATAGGCCTCCCCCAAGGATCTCCACGACGACCAGTTCTGCGCTGCCCGCATCCAGCGGCTTCCCGCGACCTTCACCAGGTCATCGGTCAACCGAGTGGGAGGCCTGCCTACACTACGGTTTCCGGTGCGTGGTCGCCACTCGAGAACTTTAGTGCCCCAACGGCCATCTGTTCTACGAGTAATATGAAACGTACATATGAAATCTAATTTCGAAATCACATTGGTGCGTGGCAGATTTGAACCACGCCCTCCCGGACAGGAGGCGGCGGCCCTAGCCGTTACGCCACCGACGCTCACTGTCAATCTTAGAGTATATATAAGCTAAAGCTTATGTATACTCTAAGCTGTCAATACTTACTGATAAAAGAGGTTGAATAGGAAAAGGTCCACTTACATCATCTATATAAAATTGAGTAACTTTAACCCCGGATATACTCTTGATAGTCTTGGCTAAAGTCAATTGGGCCTGTCCAAGAAAAGAACAAGTTCATCAGAAAATTAATGAAGTACCTGTTATGTAATAAGTGTTATCTAATCTGTGGTAGTGACACTTTTCACAAAATGGACAGTATGGACACTTCATACAACGAGCCAGAAATGACATTTCAAAAAACGAATGACGGAACAAACAAAATGGCGGCGAAATCCTATACGTTCGACAACCAAATTGTAGCCAATCTGTATCAATCTGAGTAACGAGGAAGTGAGGTCGCAATCTAGAAAGCGGCAGGGAGTGTCCATACTGTATGTTATTTCTAATATATATACTTTGCTTTTAGTAAGTACCTAGTACAATCGAAATAATTTTCGACAAACCTAAAAAAAAACTTATATGAAGAAGCTTTTGTTTTAAGAGAATTTTGATATTTAGTATTCTTCTCAGCAGACCCTTTCATTTGATACCCACATCATGGGCAAAATATATATATTAGTACATGGGGGTGTATCCTTACTAATATTATAAAAGAGAATTTTGATGTTTAGTATTCTTCTCAGCAGACCCTTTCATTTGATACCCACATCATGGGCAAAATATATATATTAGTACATGGGGGTGTATCCTTACTAATATTATAAATGTGAAAATGTGTTTGTTTGTTTGTTGCCTTTTCACGCTTCAACGCCTTGACCAATCTTAATGAAATTTGGCATGCACGAAACCTGTATCATGGAGAAGGACATAGGCTATTATTTAACCGTGAAAATAGCATAGTCCGATACAGTTTCCGAGGAAACTGAAAAAGTAATTTTATTGTTGACTAGCTGTGCCCGCGACTTCGTCTGCGCGGAGTTTAAGAACCGCACACATAGGGTTCCATACTATCATACTAGATGGCGCTAGTTTCTTCACGTTTATAAAAAACACGTTTTTTGTATGGAGACTTTAGCTTTTTTAAATTTTATGTATTTGTTGTTATACCTAGCGGCAACAGAAACACATCATCTGTGAAAACTGTCTAGCTATCACGGTTAATGAAATACAGCCTGGTGGCAGACGGACAGACGGATGGACAGCGGAGTCTAAAACGGAACCCTAAAAACGGGATCAGCTGATACTGATAAAAGGTTATCTATCACTGACATGCGGCCGATTGTACTAACCTTATTCGAAACGTTCTCAAGGACGATGCTGTTAAGGTGAGGATAGAAGTAGCGAGCACGGGCCAACACTATGTATGCCGCACGACTGTCATCGCTGTAGTCGTCGTATACGCTGAAAATAGCCAATAGCTCACTATTAACTCATTAACCGACATAATTGAAAACGCTAAACGCGTTAAAAAAAACGACTTCCATCGCAACAACTTATATAGTACAATTTTTCATTGTTATTTTTGGTTTTTGTTAATTTCCCAAAAAAATATAATACCAATTTTGATAAAACTTTGATAAATTGGAGCGACGGTGGCGTAACGGCTAGGGCCGCCGCCTCCTGTCCGGGAGGTCGTGGTTCGAATCCTGCCACGCACCAATGTGACTTCGAATGTAGATTTCATATGTACGTTTATCCGACGCTCTTCTGGTGAAGGAAAACATCGTGAGGAAACCTGCACACGCCTGCGGAGAAACTCGCAGGTTGTGTGTGAAGTCGACCAACCCGCACTTGGCCCACGTGGTCGACTAAGGATCGCCTTAATTCAGGGCAGGCTCGAGCCCCTCGGTGGGAACGTATATGAGCCGATATTATGATAAAATTTATACAGGTCCAAACGTGGCACCATATCCTATCGAAAAAATAATAATCATAAAAATCTGTCCACAATATGCGAAGATATCGTGTAACAAACATACTACAAAAAAAATCATATACTTTTTGGAAGTCGGTTGATAAACTTACCGTAATGAGGCAACAAAGTAAAGTTAACGTAATGTGATGACATGAGGGACTGAGACATGGTCGCTTACTATGGGCAAAGTATAATTATACTTATATTAGTACTAACATACAGTATGGACACTCCCTGCCGCTCTCTAAGTTGGACCACACCCTCTCGTCACCCATATTGATCCAGTTTGGTTAAAGTTAGGTTCTCGAACATATAGGATATCGCCATGATTTTGTTTGCTCAGTCATTTGTTTTTAGAACCGTTGTGTGCAGTGTCCGGGGTGTGCTATGGGCCTCAAGATGACAAGGCAATGGAGCAAGCTATGCTCGAAGTTTCCCTACGCGATCAAATCAGAAAGAGAAGATCCGTAGGAGAACTAAGGTAACCGACATATAGCTCTCAGAATTGCTAAACTTAAGTGGCAGTCGGCAGGGCACATAGCTCGTAGAACCGATGACCGATGGGGTAGTAAAGTTCTTGAGTCGCAACCGTGTACCGGAAGACGTAGTGTGGGCAGGCCTCCCGCACGGTGGACCGACGACTTTGTTGAAGATAGCAGTAGGCCGCTGAATGCGGGCAGCGCAGAATCGGTCGTCGTGGCAATCGTTGAAGGATTATTATTATTATTATTATTATATTATTAAGGAGGCCTTTGACCAGCAGTGAATGTCTTTCGGCTGATATAATGATGATTAATGTGATTTACCGATAGTAAGTTACCTCAATGAGCTTACCATTAGTGAGTTACTTATTGAGTTACCAATAGTGGGTTACTAAAACTGAGTTACCAATAATGTGTTATTTGTTAACAATCTATAAATTCCACGGGTTTCAGGAAGCTTAGGCCTTACTCCACAAACGGGGGGGTGGGGCTAGTCCTGGTTGGTGGGACGTATGGAAACCTTTTATACCCACCTTGTAATGGCCGTGCTTCGGGTCAGTTAACCTCCGTGATCGACCCAACCACGCAAGCTACGATCGCTATAGTTTTTTTTTTAATAGAGCAATATCAAAGTGAGTTTTAACTGTGAGTTACCAACAGTGAGTTTTCTACAGTAAATAGTAAGTTACCAATGATGGATGAGTGACCAATACCAACAGCGAGTTACCGAAACTGAGTTATCAATCATCGTCATCATCATATAAGCCGAAAATCGTCCACTGCTGGACAAAGGCCTCCCCCAAAGATTTCCACGACGACCGGTCCTGCGCTGCCCGCATCCATCGGCCTCCCGCGATCTTCACCAGGTCGTCGGTCGGTTAACTGCCCCATCGGCCGTCTATGTGCCCTGCCCACTGTTATCAATAGTAGAACTTTAAACGTCTCTAACCCGTGCATCTCATGAGAGATTCTGCGCAGCTCACGACCGGTGGCCATGGCACTCCACTTCATCAGCTTCTTGCCCAGGTAGGCCAGATTCAGCCGGTTCCGCATCTGCTGCATTGCCACCAGGGAAGGCATGCAGGGGTACCTGGAGACGGCCGCCGAATTCGAAGTCTCTTCCTCTGTGGAGAAAATATTATATTTTATTTTATATATTTGTCAAGGAAAAAGAGGTTCGGATAGAAATAGAACTAATAGCAATAACCTATGAAATTTAATAAAACAATAAAAATCCGACTGCCCAAAAATATTAAGGCCTGAACCACGCGCAAATTAGGGTCCAATAGTTATTTATGACATCACTGCCAAGTAATGAGAGCCATTGTGACATTAGTGCTAGTTTGTGCCACGAAGCGAAGCAGAGTGGCACAATAGACAGCACGGGTGTTACAAATTTACAATGGCTATAGTGCGGCCGTCCAGAGAATGCTGATATGACACTTCAAGACAGCGATAGAATGCAACATTCAATGAATCTCCGAAATTGTAAACAAATCAATCTTTAGTTTCTAAGCTTAAAAAAACATAAAAAAACATTTTTTTTACTAAATAATAGTAACGGAACACATTAGTTTTATATTTATGTATAAAGACAGCAGAATGTGTATTTTGTAATTGCATGAAACGTTAGTGAAACGTTTACGTTCTATGGTAATTTCTTATTAATTTATTTTAATTTATTTGTATTTTTATTTTAATAATAGTGATGTCACCACATGTAACCATTGATAACGTATTTGTAACTGTTATAAATATATTATGAATAATTCAATACCACACAAACAATTATTTCTTGTTGCGTCAATCAACCAACCATAAAAGTTTCAGGCATAAAAGTGATATGTTTAAGTAATAACAATAGTAGATTGTACAACAAGAGAATAAAACAAGCCATTTTACCCGAGACGTTCATTTAGCAAACCGAGGCGGTACAGCGAGTGTGGATAGTCACGTCGTGGGTAAAATGGGTTTCATGCTCGAGTTTTACATTCTTCTTGTGCTTCGATTACAAGGAAGTAATAAATATTCAACCGCAATACAACAATTTTGGTTAATTTTGACGAATAATTAGTTTCCCGCCACACAATTTTTCTTATTTTCCACCCCCCCTTCACCCATTACCACCCCTAAAATCGACGGTCCACAAAGTACACTTTAGCCTCGGGTTTGGCAACAATATTTTGGTAATGGTTTTTTTATTTCGTTATATGTTACATCTACATGATAGGTACAAAGTATTTACTATGGATGTGGACACATCACTAGTTACGTCAAACTAGCATATGTCAAATCACCATTCTCTGGACGGCCGCAGTATAATAAGGGATCGGACTGCTAGTCATTTGAGTTACTTTTTATGATCTGTCAAAAACGAAATTTTATTCTAAAAATTTTATTCTAAACTTGTTTTGTGTATTTGATCAATTAAAAATTTAAGACGTGATAGAAAAACAAAACAAGTAAGGTTTTTTGAAACTTCAAGTGCAGAGCCATTTAGGAAATCATATTTCAGATTTTATTGGAGTTTACTCCTTAAGAATCGATTTGCATATAAGGCACCCGGTATGAAAAAAATATGAGGAGTAAAATCTAGTGATCGAAAACGTAGTTTGTTATATTCTCTTTGCGCGTTACGTTTTTTACGCGCAACCTATTAGTATTGTGCGCACCTCTGTCACGTGATAGGTACAAAACAGTCAGGATTGGCTGAATCTGACAAAAAGAATATAAGTCACTACGAAATCTAAAATAAAATGAAGTCACAACACAGTAATCAAAATCATGTTCTTTAAAAATAACCCCGATTTTTATTCTGCAGAGCTGAGAAATGTAAAAACAGCAATGTAAGTACTATAAAATAATATAACACTACCTACGTAAGTAACCTTAATTCTGCTAAGGCGAAATAATAGTATTTCTTTCAGTAGTAGTTTTTTAGGTTATAAAGAATAAATTTTGTTTACAGTAAGTAATTAAGTATTTGCATTTTCAGGAATTCACTATGGTGATAGACGAGGCTAAAGGTGAAATCGTCAGTTGCCAGTGCTTGGACTGTGCAGCTTTAGCTGGTGGTTGTAAGCATGCAGTGGCATTTTTGATGTGGACCCATCGTCGCAGTGAGGAACCTTCCTTGCGTGAATGTTACTGGAAAAAACCCGTCCTCTCGAGAGTAGGGACTACTATGAAATACGTCACTGTATATCAAATTTGAAAAAAAAAACAGCTCCACATCATGAAACCAGCACAGACCTTTTCCACGGGTTTCTTCAAGAAGCAAAAAAGAAAAAAATTATGAATTGTAAACTTTTAAAGTATCAGAACGACTTTAAACACAGTGATGTTCGACAGTTTTCATTTCCTTATTCAAGTGAGTGATGATATAAAGAAAGATGTCAACAAATTACTAGAAACATTACAAGAGAAACTTCACAAAAATGCTCTTGATTTAATTGAAGAGTCAACACAAAACCAATGTTAGAGCCCTTTATGGTATGACCTAAGATATGCTCGTATAACCGCATCTAAAGCATACGAGGTTAGTCGCTGCCAAACACCAAATGGATCATTAGTAGCTGCGACCATGGGAGCTAAAACACCTGACACATCAGCTATGAAAAGAGGCCGGAAATTGGAATGATTAGTTTTAAAAACTGTGCAGAGTAAACTTAAAACTAAAGTCAAGCCCTGTTTTGTGCCTGTTTAGACAATCGTACTTAAGTAGTAAACTCCAGTCGTGCGTCGGAGCTGACACACACACTTTTTTTTTTGATGCAGTCCGATTCCCTATTGCATGCAGTGGCATACAATACTTTTTCTACGACCATGAAATAAATAAAAGAAAATTTTAAACTTAAAATTTTAAGTCGTTCATATAGCCTAATCACACGCGATGTTTAGCCATGGCGCAGGTACGCGCGCTTTTTTAAATGGCCTTGGCATCTTGCACAAAATACATTGAAATTTTGGAAGTCGAAGCCATAAAAATATTTAAAAAATTTCATTGTAGTTCAGTTGTCTCGTTTTCGTTTTGAAATGATCATTGTTGTAAGTAAAACGACTTGTAGGAATGAATACTTTTTGGATAGGATATGAGGTTATGTATTATGCAAATTACCAAAAGAAGTAGAAAAAATGTATATTTTATTATTTCCCTTTGTATTAGCTTTACGAAATTGTTTTTGGTGTACTATATAGGGTGACCTTAAATTAGTTCTTGATAGCAAAGGATATGAATGTACTCGTGATTACAAACAACTTTACCAAAGAAACTATATGTCGAATCAGTAAAAAGTTTTAGGTCCTCGGTACATAACAAGTTATCAAATCGACAAAAATGTATGAAGGACCAAATTTTTTTTTATATTTGACATATAATTTCTTAGGGAAAGTGCTTATAAAAGTCCTTTCCGTCAACCGAAGTCATACAAAAGTTAGATTCCGCCGGGAATCGATCCCGCGACCTCCTGATGTGAAGCTTATGGACTTAACTATTCGAAAGCAGCGGCACTTGTGCAAAATATGTCTAAATTAGACACAGGTACAGCCAGACCGACAGACGGATTCCCTGTACTATGGGAAACGGAGACTAATAAACATACTTTTATATACGTTTAAATAAATACATAATGATATTGAACAACCCAGACACAGAGCAAACAAACCTATTATTCAAATGAATGTTTGCCCTGAGTGGGGGGGGGGGGACTGAACCCATGACTCCCGGGCCAGCTAGCAGAAGCGCGCCACGACCAACGGCCAACGGGTCAGTTTACCCTAAGCAGGCCCCCATCACTCGGTCGAGCAGGCGAGATAAGTACCTACACATTGGCGCGGCCGACGGGCCGCGCTCCGCTCGTCAGTGCTAGGACGTTGTACAGTCGCCGCCGCAATTCGCGCGCAGCCCGTGTACGCAGTTATAACCGCTAAGTCAAACGCCATAATACCCATGTTTCCGTGTGTTGTCTGACAGTGGGAAGGAGTAGGTATAAAATAAATGCGTAGGTATTTTCGTTTAATAAGGAAGTGCAATATCTGTTACGAAGTAACTATTATCTCATCTGTGCCCTAAGTCCTGGAAAGTCGCCAACATTCATCCTATAATACCCCAAATTACCGCCCCATAGCAATCATCTCCGTAATCTGTAGCCTATTTAAAACTTGGTTGTTAAAAATATTTGAATATCAATTCAAATCATTTTCCCTTTAAGTAAGTATTTGAATAAAGGTGCTTACCATCGTCCTGGACTGTCGTCATTTTGTATGTTTATGTTTTTCTACCTTTTGGCACGGTAAGAAAGATCATTGCAATAACATTTTTCGAAACTGTTTTTGATTTCTATTATACTATTGTTTGAATGAGTTGCATCTTAGTTATTGTAAAGGCATTTTAGGTTATTCTGGTTGGTTTTACGGGGTTGGTTTTGGATTCTCGTTCCATTATATTTTCGTGACCATTTTCCTAAAATTTTGATGTGACTATGTCAGACTTGACAGATTGACGTACATCTTGAAAAGTTTTTTGAAACTTTAAGAAAAGATTAGCATAATTTCCTAAGTAAAGAGATTCCAAATGTAAATGGTTATAAAGGTTAATAATTTTATAAAAACCTTAAAACTTTTAGGTACTAGCTTTTAATTTTTTAATTGGCCGTATGGCTCCCGGCTTAGAATAGGGCCATCCTATTTCATCCAATAGGTGTCGTAAGAGCCGACTAAGGGACTCAAACCGGAGGATGGGCAGCAGCGTCTTTCCGTGACTTGCAGCCAATCTGCAACAACACTGCGATCGCCAACCCGCCTGCCAAGCGTGGCGATTACGGCAACATCCCCTAATGATCAACACAAATAAAAAACGGCCCCTAGTCCCCGGCGGCCCCGCTATTCCTGGCTCCGGTAGCGGTCAAGGTAACGGCGGGGCATGGGGTGCGAAGAATCCCCGGCAGATGCCAGGCTACCAAAACAAAAGACCTCTGGCCCTGGCAACCTACAACACGCGCACACTGCGAAACGACGTAAAGTTAACAGAACTCGAGGAAGCATTGAGCAGGTTACGATGGGACATCGTAGGATTGCATGAAGTCCAAAGAGAGGGGGAGGACACCATATTCCTTAAATCCGGAAACCTACTCTATTTCCGGGAGGGTGACCAACTGTCCGAGGGTGGTGTCGGGTTTCTAGTCCACAAGTCCCTCATTAACAATGTGGTCCGGATCGAGAGTGTTTCGACGAGGGTAGCGTACCTTATTCTCCGAATTACCAAACGGTATTCGCTGAAAGTTATTCAGGTATATGCACCGACCGCGCAACACTCCGACGACGAAGTGGAGATCCTATATGAGGATATCTCTAGAGCTCTACATAATAGCTCCCGGACCCAATACACTGTTATGGGGGACTTTAACGCGAAACTGGGCAAATGAAGTGATGGTGAGCTGAGAGTGGGGCAATTTGGATATGGAGAGAGAAATGCACGTGGCCAGCCGCTGGCCAACTTCATGGAGAGGGAGGGCCTCTTTATGATGAAGTCCTTCTTAAAAAAGTCTAAACAGCGAAAGTGGACATGGTTGCATCCCAATGGCTTAACAAAGAACGAGATCGACTTCATCTTGTCGACGAGAAGGCAAATATTCAATGATGTCTCTGTGATCAACTCTGTAAAAACAGGAAGCGATCACCGAATGGTAAGAGGCACATTGAATCTAAAAACCAAGCAAGAAAGATGTAGACTGATGAAGTGCACACTCCGACCAGCGCCTATCCAGCTCCGAAACCCCGAGAACTTTCAGCTCGAGTTGCACAATCGCCTCGAATGCCTAGGAGACTGCGAGAATGTGGACGATTATAACGACAGGTTCGTGGAAATTGTCCAAACGGTCGGGTCTAAGATTTTTAAAACTCGCCGTTCAAACAGAACCAAAAAAATCTCTGACTTCACCAGCAACCTCATGGAAGAAAGACGCAGATGGTTTTGCAGTCCTCTGAAGACGCTACTCAGTATCGGCAACTAAACAAGCAGATCTCTAAGTCTCTAACTCGCGCTTTGCGCCACTATAATACAAATTGTATTACAGAGGCGATTGAGAACAACAGAGGCTCAAAGGCTGTAACCGACATAGCTCACAAAGTCGCTAAACTGAGGTGGCAGTGGGCAGGGCACATATCTCGTAGAACAGATGGCCGATGGGGCAGTAAAGTTCTCGAGTGGCAACCGCGCACCAGAAAACGTAGCGTAGGCAAGCCTCCCACGCGGTGGACCGACGACCTGGTGAAGATCGCGGAAAGCCGATGGATGCGGGCAGCGCAGGACCGGTCGTCGTGGAAGGGTTGGGGGAGGCCTTTGTCCAGCAGTGGACAATTTTCGGCTGATATGATGATGACTCTGCTGAAGAACTACAGACCCATCTCACTTCTGAGCCACGTCTACAAACTGTTTTCGAGAGTCATTACGAATCGTCTCGCACGCAGGTTTGACGACTTCCAGCCTCCCGAACAAGCCGGTTTCCGAAAGGAATTTAGTACCATAGACCACATACATACGCTGCTGCAGATTATACAGAAGACTGAGGAGTACAATCAGCCACTATGCTTGGCGTTCGTGGACTATGAGAAAGCCTTCGATTCGGTCGAAACTTGGGCTGTGCTGTGTTACAGTCTCTCCAGAGGTGCCAAATTGACTATTGATATATCGAAGTGCTGAAGTGTTTGTATGAAAACGCCACCATGTCGGTTCGCCTCCAGAATCAAAACTCAGAACCTATCCAGCTGCAGCGAGCGGTGAGACAGGGAGAAGTTATATCTCCGAAACTGTTCACCGCCGAAACTGTTCTTAAAACACCTGGAAGATGTTTTTAAGCTTTTGGACTGGAGTGGACTCGGCATCAATATCAACGGCGAGTAAATCACCCACCTTCGATTCGCTGACGATATCGTGGTCATGGCTGAGACTATGGACGACTTAGGCACAATGCTCGATTGCCTCAGTAGAGCCTCTCAACAAGTGGGTCTTAGAATGACATGGACAAGACGAAAATTATGTCAAACGTCCGTGTCATACCTACTCCTCTGAAGGTTGGAGACTATATACTCGAAGTTGGTACCGAATATGTATACCTGTGACAAACAGTCCAGTAAGGTAGCTCCAACTTCGAGAAAGAGATCAATCGTCGAATCCAACTCGGCTGGGCAGCGTTCGGGAAGCTTCGCAATATCTTTACGTCCCAGATACCGCAGTGTCTTAAGACCAAGGTCTTCGACCAGTGTGTGTTGCCAGTGATGACATGGTTGCTGAGACACTGAGACATGGTCGCTTACTATGGGCCTCATAAGAAGGCTCAAGGTCACCCAAAGGGCAATGGAGCGTGCTATGCTCGGAATTTCTCTGCGTGATCGAATCAGAAACGAGGAGATCCGTAGGAGAACCAAAGTAACCGACATAGCTCTCAGAATTGCTAAACTTAAGTGGCAGTGGGCGGGGCACCTTGCTCGTAGAACAGATGGCCGTTGGAGCAGTAAAGTTCTCGAGTGGCGACCACGCACCGGAAAGCGTAGGTTAGGCAGGCCTCCCACTCGGTGGACCGATGACCTGGTGAAGGTCGCGGGAAGCCGCTGGATGCGGGCAGCGCAGAATCGGTCGTCGTGGAGATCCTTTTGGGGAGGCCTATGTCCAGCAGTGGACATCCTTCGGTTGATATGATGATGATGACTAGCTTTTAATATTGCATTGTCACGCGATATACATATGCATGCAAAATTTCAGCTTAATCGGAAACCAGGAAGTGGGTCAAATTTAACTTTCAAGATTCCACCCGAACAAACATACATACATACATTAAAAGCTTTTAAAAAGCGTCGGTGGCGTAACGGCTAGGGCCGCCGCCTCCTGTCTGGGAGGTCGGGGTTAAAATCCTACCACGTACCAATGTGATTTCGAATTTATATGTACGTTTATCTCACGCTCTTACTGTGAAGGAAAACATCGTGAGGAAACCTGCACACGGCTGCGAAGAAACTCGAAGGTTGTGTGTAAAGTCGACCAACCCGCACTGGGCCCGCGTGGTCGACTAAGGCCCGATCGCCCTAATTCAGTGTAGGCTCGAGCCCCTCGGTGGGGACTTATATGAGCTGATATGATGATACATACCTAAAAATTGTGTTATTTCTTTTTGCACCCTTTATATTAGCTCCATGTACGTATGTATCTCTATCTACCTGTCTATGTAATGAAAGTTTTTCTTCTTTTGGTTCTTTACCACGCCAAGGGATGGCGACACGGTCGTTCCTTGATTCACGTTCCGCACAAAGGAAAAACTTAACTAACATAACTAAACTTACATATAACAGGGTCTTAACAAAGGTATGCACTTATTTTTAACTAGAACTTGTACTCATGAAACTAAAACTTTTGAACTTCCCATGCAAATCGATCAGCTGGCGGGCAAACTTTGTATGGGAGTCCAAATTTTTTTTTTTGCGAATTATCCATGGGTTTCTTAGGGGAAGTTGTTCAGTTTCATGAGTACAAAGTCCAGTTAAAAATAAGTACATACCTTTGTAACTAACTTCACCAGGTCAACGGTCCTCCGAGTGGGTGCTACGTTTTCCGGTGCGTGGTTGCCACTCAAAAACTTTACTGCCCCAACGGCCATCTGTTCTTCGTAGAATATTCATTGCTCGTCAATGTGCCCCGCCCACTACCACTTAAGTTTAGCAATTACACTATGATTAGTTTTACACTATGTAATTGGTATTCAAGGATATGCACGAGGACTTTGAAAGTCCAATTCAAAGTCAAGTCATTGAAAAGCTTGTTCTTTTGTATATACTCGTATGTATGGAGGAAAAATGATTCCCCGATTGAAATCTTTGTCACCGTGTATGAGATCTAAATAAACGAATTCATTAAATTTGAAAAGGCTACACAAAGAATTTAAAATTAGGTTTAATATCTTAATAAACGACCGCCGAATAAACGAAAGCCGATGGATGCGGGCAGCGCAGGACCGGTCGTCGTGGAAATCCTTGGGGGAGGCCTTTGTCCAGCTGTGGACGATTTTTGGCTGACATGATGATATGATGATCTTAATAAATGCATTTTTCGCCCCCCGTAAAATTTCAAATGTCTCTATGGCTACTTTTCAAAAAAGGTTTGCCCATCTCTGGACATAGGCCAGGCGTTCAATGGAGAAAATTGTTCAGAATTACAAGCAGAAGCTTAAAAATAAAACATGGAGCATCTTTTATTTAAGTCTACCTTACATAATCAGACCACAGCGTTTTGTATAGCCCAAAGTATAATATTTCATCCTTTTTTCTTTAATTCATTATGCGTCGAGTATTGATTGTAAAGAAATATATTATGTCCCATACTTCTCCACTTTGGATAGGTGTGAAAATCGTAAGGGGAACAGCGAGAACACAGGCAGATAAATACTATACAGCGTGTGGAGGAAACATTTCGGAAGACTAAATAGGGAGAACTGGGGATCTGAATGAAATCACGTCTTGTTTATATACAAACTTGGTAAGCCCTCGGCATCATCTCACCTGATGGCAAGTAACGATGATGAAAATTGGCTTACCGAGATTCCCCAACGCAATAGGCAACTGGCAATCTTATCTTGAAGTCGGAACATAGTCATTCTGTCAACATTAATGTTTGGCGACAAGACTTAGATAAAATGGAGGCTAGCCGGGCTGGCTTTCAAAAAGACCTTCGAAAGTAATAGGATCTGTATTCGTTAGGTAGTTCAGTAAGTAGATAGGTACAGCGTCAACATACAAGCCTCGCTCGGGAAATTTCGTGTAATTACTAATTACTTAAACTACTGCAGGCGCAATCTGTGACAATATAAAGCAGAAACAAAAGAACTAACAATATACAGTGCACATAGCTTTAAGGCTCCTTCGTCCCTAAAATTAGCAACTCGATTCACGATGTTTCAAACATCGAACGATGTAGCTTGGAAATAAAGTTCTTGTCAGCTCGTACTGCAACGAAGCTGTTTACGTCAATCGCTGCGGACGAATCGTGCGAAAATTGTGGTTTTTAATTATTCATTCTACTATTGTTATAATCGCCCTGATTCAGGGTAGGCTTGAGCCCCTCGGTGGGGACGTATATGAGCTGTAATGATGATGATGATTGTTATAAACGCGAAAGTGTGTATGTATGGATGTTTGTTACTCTTTCACGCAAAAACTACTGAACGTATCTGGCTGAAATAAGGTAGGTAGACAGATTAGGGCCTGGATTAATATTCAGACTACTTTTTCCATGCACAATTTAAGGACTGCGCACCCTCGGAGACAGTCATAGAAACTATGTTCACGCGAGCGAAGCCGCTGCTGACAAAAGCTAGTTATAAATAAAATATAATGAAATTCCAAAAAGTAAGAGAACAAAATCATAAATTATCATAATTTTCGATTAAAATAAAAAACCGGCCAAGTGCGAGTCGGACTCGCGCACGAAGGGTTCCGTACCATTAGCTTTAAAAAAATATGTTCTTTGTATGGGAATGAAACATGATTGTTTGATGATTTGATGAAACAATAATTTTTATTTTTATTTCCTATTTATTTTTAAAGTCATATTTATTTTTAAAGTAATACAATTCAATATTCTGTGAATTTTTTAAGCGTCTATACCTGTTGCCGTTATCAATATCGAGCAAAAACGAGTAAAAAATCACGTTTCTTGTATGGGAGCCCCCTTAAATATTTGTTTTATTTTAATTTTATTATTTAATTTAAAAGTGAATATATAACTAAATATTCTGTGAATATTTCAAGCGGCTACCTGTTGCCGTTTTCAATATCGAAAAAAAAACACGTTTGTTGTACGTGTTTTTTTTTCCCCCTTTAATATTTATTTTCTTCTGTTTTATAGTTTTTTTTGTTATAGCGGAAACAGAAACACATATCATCTGAAACAATGTCTAGATATTACAGTTCATGAAATAAAGTTATTTGGGTAAAGTCCGATTATTAGTTGGTATTCGGCGTTTAACCGTACACAACAAGGTCTACCCAACACTGGCTGGGTAATGTTTTTTGGGTGGTGAGCGAGCGAAGCGATGCGATGTTAGGTTCGGTCAGGTTTGATTGATTTTGCGGTGCCCTGGGTGAAGTTTAGCCGGCTAACCTTAAGTTTATATTCACACCCACCTTTAGCCCTAACATATATCTTAATACTAACGTACAGTAAGGACACTTTCTGCCGCTCTCTAGATTCCGATTTCACCCCTCCGCCAAACCAGATAGATACAGATTACTAGTTTGGTTCTCGAACGTATTGGGTTTCGCTGTGATTTCGTTTATTATTATTTACAAATATAAAATTAGAGCCTCTCTGCTCACTTGGCACAAGGCGAAGTGGCAGGAGCACCTCCAGCGGAAGCACAGTCGGCTGAAGTTCAGTGCGACGGAGAGAGAAAGCGTCGAACTATCCGGGCATTATCGAGGAGGACTGCTTTTTGCATTGCTGCAATTATGTAATATTATTATTATTATTTATATAATTATTAATCGAAAAAATGAGTACATAGGTAAACATTAGACCCACAAAACTGAATGATCAGTTTGTCTGTGGGATCAACAGTCTCACAATTATACGTTTGTTCCGTCATTTGATTTTAGAAATGTAATTAATCGCCCATTGTATGAGGTGTCCGGGGTATGGTCAAAGTATATATATTAGTATACTAATATACAGTATGGACACTCCCTGCCGCTCTCTAGATTGCGGCCTCACCCCCTCGTCACCCTGATTGATGCAGATTGTTACCGTTTGGTTCTCGAACGTATAGGATTTTGCCGTAATTTTGTTTGTTCCGTCGTTAGATTTTTGAAATGTCATTTCTCGCCCGTTGTATGAGGTGTCCGGGGTATGGCTCTTACATCTGGGAACCGATATTAATGTTGCACTCTCTAGTCTGTAACTTGTAAACAGAATAAAATGTATATTTAAATTTATTGAAATTCTCTTTGTATTCCCAAGCATCTAAACAGCTGTAAAGCACTCCAAGTAGGTACCATAGATTTATATCCCATCCTGTATCTAAGAGCAGTGAGTTAACAAACGCAAAAACCACAGTCGGAATCAAAAGCTGAGAGGTGTGAAAGGGGGTTCCGTGCCTCTTTGTACGGCAGCGTAACAGGCATTGTATGGGCTTGACACGTTCTACTCGAGAGAACCACTCCCGTTGACCCCTAATTCCACAATCATTCCCTTCATTTGCGCTGTCTCCTCGAACGAATTGCAAATCGCGGTGGATCAAGTAACATTGGTTGGAATTTTCTATATTTTAAGCGCGACTGATTATTATTGCTATATAACAAGTCTCCCCTAGGTTTGAGATGTGTTTGAGTGGTTCTGAGTTGTCATAGACAAATAGCGGAATAGGCGCAAATAATCAAAAAGTAGCAGGGGGTGATCTGTGTAATCAGCTTTTTAATATCAGGCGCACAGATAGAAACAAAAGAGAAATGGTAAAATCACGTAAAATGAGGACTTACGCTTGACAAGCATTGTAGGTATTCTGTGAAAAATTTCATTTTATGACTAAAGAATACTATTATTAATATTTTTTTAAAAACCTTATAGCTTTTAGGTACAAGCTTTATAGGATCAAAGTATGAATAAAACGAACACAAACTCGATGGGGTTGTATCGTTTTATTGCGAAGTTCCTATGGCCTCCTTCCAGTTCCAGCATCAGATCAGCTCCATTATTATTATTATTATTATATCAGCTCATATACGTCCCCACCGAGGGGCTCGAGCCTACCCTGAATCAGGGCGATTAGGCCTTAGTCGACCACGCGGGCCCAGTGCGGGTTGGTCGACTACACACACAACCTTCGAGTTTCTTCGCAGGCGTGTGCAGGTTTCCTCACGATGTTTTCCTTCACCGTTAAAGCAATCGGTAAGTATGTACGTAAGTTTTTGAAAAACTCATTGGTACATTGGCCGTCCAGATTTGAACCCGGTACCTCTGGTTAGATGGACCGAGTCGTTACCGGTTGAGCCACCGACGCTTAGCTCAGCACAGCTCCATGTCATCATAATATTGCATTGTCATGCGATATACTTATGCATGCAAAATTTCAGCTCAATCGGAAACCGGGAAGTGGGTCAAATTTAATTTGCAAGATTTGATTACAAACATCGGGACAGGTGAAACTAAATAAAACCTTGTAGTATTAAAAAGAATGAGGTTTCAGAACTTACCGTTCAACTTATCTCGGATATGGTGTCGTGTGATGTCAATGCATTCAGTATGACCTTCTGAACACCAAAAGTGTATGTTATGACAAGCGCGCAAGATTGTGGGGGTAAAAACTGTGACGTCATAAAATTGGCGGTACCAGGCTACTCCTCGCTGTAGGCATGAAAATGTACCTACGCCAAAGTATGTATATTAGTACTAACGCCTACGCCTCGCGGCCCCCTGAATGGGGATATTCAGTAATCAGAAGAGATAAGACTTACGCGATAGAAAGGGAGGCAACTTGTAGGTAAATATAACTGTAGGGAATTAGTGCTGTGCGACCTGAACTGAATTTGCACTTTATTGTGTCTTAGCAAGATTCGCCATTCATTCAAATGATTTTGCGGAGTTAACCTTCTTTTACGTAGTAAATAGTATTTATTCTTTGGCGGTACCCACGAATTAAAAAAAAACATTTAAACCTATCAAGTGGGGAATCGTATGAAAGGGCTTTTTGAGTAGACAATTAATATATACTAAATTAATATTTACTACTTGGTCAAACAAATTATTACAATTTAAAGTTGACTGAACTGCTGTAGTAAGAAAACCACTAAATGGTTTTTTTTGATATAAACCAAATGACTCAAAATATTATCTTTATATTTTTGACAAATAATTTACCAAATGTATCGAAACAGCAAAAGACATCTCTCACAAAGCCCTTTCATTTAATACCCCGGCAAAAACTAGTTAGTAATAAAGTGCCGTTTGACACATTTAGTTTTGTCCTAAAGGGATTTTGTATTAAGAACCGAACAGACTTGGATACCCGGTACCGGCGGAAACGGAACCGAAAAACCCCGGTTCTTAGATACGGACCGGTTCTGCATCCTCTAGTACAGAACCTAAGACCCCATCTGGATTTGGCTCTCGTCAAAGAATTAAAGACTATTATAACTACTCTCGTGTGTGAAGTAGGTATGATCTAATAATCGTGCAATATGATAGAGACTAAAACCCTAACACTAAGAACTAAATCATCATCATCATCATATCAGACGACAGACAAAAGAGAGGGTAATTTTTTTTTGTTTTAAAACTACAGAGGATTCCCTAAAACCGTGTTTCGATTTAGGACTTTGGAAATTTCATTTTTCTTAAGTAAGAACGGAAGGACTTTACATTTTCATCATCATCATCATATCAGCCGACAGACGTCCACTGCTGGACAAATTTTCATCGTGAAGTCCATTTGATCCTAGGAGCGCGTTCAGTGGAAGATCATTTTTTTTATTAAAAATTTAAGTGCGTTTGGCTGCACCTCACCTGCTGGTAAGTGCCGATGCAGACTAGGATGTAACATGCAAGCTCTAATAGTGCCTATTCACTCTCGTTTTGAAGATTCCTAACTTATACGAATCGGGAAATACAGACGCCAATGTGGTCACGATCCTCAGCAGCGAGAGACCGACGAAGAAGAAGACCAAGGTTCTAATTCTCGAACGGCACCACCGGCTGCACTTAGTCTCGTCCCGATATCTAGTTAGTTAATAGCGCACAGGTGACGGTTTAGGCGCTTAACCCAATTTCGTCTCAATTTTGAGCAATTAGCCAAGTCGGGGGTGTAATCCGGCAAATGAGCAGCCTTAAGTGACATCTAGTTGACACCGGCTTAAAGATGCGACAGCCTGAGACACCTTGGAGTAAGTAAATAGATTGTAGCACAGTAACTACGAAAGTAAATAATTATCACAGAGTGTAACAAAATTGGTGTAGTAGTCGTTAACCGGGTCTTCTACGAATCCTTACTTATAAATCCCTACTAATATTATAAATGTGAAAGTAACTCTGTCTGTCTGTTACGCTTTCCCGCAATAACTACTGAACGGATTTGGCTGAAATTTGGTAGGTAGACAGATTAGGACCTGGGTTAAGACATAGGCTACTTTTTACCACGCTCGCGAGCCGCTTGCGGCTCGCGCACTGCGCACCCTCGAAAAGTCATAGAAATGTGGTCCACGCGGGTGAAGCCGCGGGAATCAGCTAGTAACCTATGAAAGGGTAAGTCTTTACCTATGAAATTGCCGATTCAGTTTTTGAAGTTCAATGCCAATTTTTATTGAAAATAAAAAAGTTATCGATTTTTATTATTGACCCTATGGTGACACTACTTATGGTCTTTTATTAGTAACTAGTGGCATGTCTTTCATTTTCCAATCCCCTGAGCTATGTACCATTGAAAGAAACAAAGGCGTTTTCTTAGTGGTCAGATGGGTTAATTTTTTAGACTAGTTAATTTTCTTGAAAGTGATGAAATCTTATGCGGCGTATTCCTAAATATACGATACCTCTAGAGCATTAAAATTAAAAATGTGTATTTTTACCTTAATAAAGGCGATTTTTTCAGGTGAAAAAACCCGACATCGTGGGGTTAAAGCCACCGTGCTCTCAAAATATCTAAACAATAGGCATATGTTTAACACCATTTATTTTCTAATAGGCTAATGCTGTTTTGAGAAAAAAATTGTTTTAATAACTATTGTTCTTAATATTAATTTTCATCTTTAAACTTTTTTATACAATCGGCAATTTTCTAGGTAAAACCGCCTCCGTAGCTCAGAGGCAAAGTTCACTGGCTTTACACAGGAGGTCGCGGGTTCGATTCCCGGCGGGGTCAATTGTAAGACTCGGTTTGGTTGGTGGTAGGGCATTTTCTAAGCCCGCCTGGCTAGCTACCACCATGTTAATATCATTGGTGTGTTCCGGCATGAAGATAAGATAACCAGTTCCCCATTGCGTTGGGGAATCTTGGTAAGCCCGCTTCCATTCGGCACCATCGTCACTTACCACCAGGTGAGGTGTTGTCAAGGGTTTACCAACTGTGAATTTAAAAAAAAAACCCTAATATTAGAAACATGAAAATGTGTTTTTATGTTTGTTACTTTTTCACGCTTGAACACCTATACCAATCTTGATGAAATTTGGCATGCAGGTAGCCTGTGTCACTGGGAAGGACATAGGCTACTTTTTATCCCGTGAAAATAGCATAGTCCTATACAGTTCTGGAGGGAACTGAAAAAAAACTCTGTTTTTGGTTAATTTCGCAACGATTTTTTCGGTTTATTTTGCTACGGCACAATTGATTGTTGTGATTTTTTGCACAAAGATGGTTGAAGAGGTTAGTAATCACATAATTTACTAATTAGCATATCCAGACAAAGTTCCCGAGGGATCTGGGGAAAACTCATTTCCACGCTCGCACACGTCGGCGTCGCAACGGAGCAACGGATTGAAGTGATTTTATGTATAGAATTGGTCTAGGGGATGGAAAGTGACATAGATTACTAATCAGAATAGCCCGATATATTTTCGGAGGGTTCTGGAGAAAACTCACGTCCACGCTCGGGAGCCGCTTGTAGCTCGCGCACCACTCACCCTCAAAAATAGTTATAAAAATAATGTCCACGTGGGCGAAGCCGCGGAAAATAGCTAGTCATATGATAAAATAAAGTCCCTCGCCGCGTCTGTCTGTTTGTCTGAACGCGATAAAAACTACCGAACGGATTTTTATACGTTTTTCACCAACAATGGACGGAGTGATTCTTAAGGAAGGTTGAGGTGTATAATTCTTGCCTTTGGCTCGCGCTTCGCGCATCCTATAGAACTAAACTAAAGAAAACCCAAACAAATTTTAGGACTTTCCATATTAATATAACAATTGGCACCGCTAAACACGTCAAAAAACCCGACTTCAATCTTTACAACTACAATATGCTACTTTATCTTTTTTTTTTTGTTAACTGGCTATAAAAGCACTGGATGAATTTTGATACAATTTACATGGAACTACTTTGAATGCACAATCCTTATTTATTAATATTAAAAATGTGTTTGTTTGTTATCTCTTCACATTTCAACACCTCAACCAATCTTAGCGAAATTTGGCAAGCACGTAGCCTGTGTCATAGAGAAGGACATAGGCTACTTTTTATCCCGTGTTAAAGAGCATAGTCCAATACAGTTCCTGAGGGAACCGAAAATAAACTTTTTTGGCTGATTTAGATTTTTGTGATTTTTTGTACGTAATACTTCGATGTTTTTTTGCACAGAGAAACCATTTAGTAATCTGTGACAGAGATGGTTGAGGGGGTGGGAAATGTTTTTTTTTTAAATAAAAACCTCTTCAGGCGTATTGGGCACCAGGAAAAAAACCTATAAAACTGTACTTGAGATGGGAAAAAAAACCATTGAACTCGAGACAACTTACCGAAACTTATAAAACTTTTCTTACCTTTTATAAAACGATACAATACGATACGATAGGATACGATTATGAAAGAATTAAAAAAAATAACATTTGGTGTACAAGTTACAAGACTAACCTATATCTGCCCAGAACTTTTTTTGTTTCCGATTTCTTTCATTTTTGGATATGTTATTATCTGAGGGGTACTTACAAAGATTTTATGTGTAAAAAGTTTGGGGGGGAGGCGGTAAGTGTGTTTTTTTAAGGGGTCGAAAACGACCCCTGGGCCAAATGTGTTACTTTAAGTGATTTTAAGTAAAAATGCAATTTTATTAGTTATTTTTTATTAAATCAATCATAATAATTAATTAGTAATGAAAAGTAGAGAAACATGTTGCATGTAAATTGACCTCACATTTATTGCACGCTGTGACAGTTTTATTTTTACACACAGCACACCGAAACCTCGACAGACCCTTGACTATCATATGCTCTGCGTTGTGCTTCCTCACTGAGTAAGGTACACTGGTCTGGATCTTTCGTGTAGGTCCGGGTTGAAGCCTTACGGTGCCGTATGTTTGCAGCAAACAGCGGGCAATACTACTTCGAAACTCCAGTGTGTCGACATCATTTTTGTACGTGCGAGCTAACATTGTCGCATTGTTCACCGCAACGTCGAGAAGCCAAAAAAGTATTGGTTTGTACCACTTTTTCCCTCTTATCGCAATTCTATAAACGCCTACATTGGCATTCAGTCTATCGACACCCCCCATAAACCGATTATATTGCGAAATGAGATAAGGTTGTGGTACATCAATCCTTACTTTCAGGGCCCCCTCCCCCTTCCGCGTGCTCTTCCACGAATCTCTTGTTCGGGTGGTGGCGGAGGTACACCAATAGGTTCTTCGTCGTCACTGCACGAAGATTCCGCAGCAGAAGGACGTCTGAGCGTAAGACTTGCGGGCGCGAGTAGCTGTCGTCGGGACAAATGATGAAAATATACCTCTTCTTCGTTGCCCGAATCACCATCAGATACCCGGCCGTCGCCAGGAGGCTCAATAAATACATCAGCACCTTGCACCTCATCGCCAGATTCCAAATTATCTAACAACTCTATGATATCGTTCGTAGTTAGCGGCTTTTTGTACCTAGAAATGAAAAAAAGCTAATGTAATAGTTATACCCGAGGGGTCGTTTCCGAACCACAAAAGTTTTGAAACCTGTCACAGTGTTAAAAATACAAACTTGCAAACAGGTCTTTGTTGGTAGATAAGTAACATATCTACTTTCATTACAAAACCAACGTAGCAGGTGTATTACTCAGGAAAAAAAAAATACTTACATTTTTCTCAGCGAGGACACACTTTTTTGCCAACTTAAAACAAGTCATGACTTGAACTGATCTCAGAAATCACAGTTTTAGTGACCGAACTAATTCACTCGATTGTCTTTGTAAATAATACATCTACCCGTTATTTGATGGCGCTAGATGTTGCAATCGTACAATTTTATTCAATATATCGCGCATTTTCTAAAACCTACTTTTTAGGAAAAAAACGACCCACTGGGCATATATGGGTAAGGTGGTTGGTTATTACTTAATCTGTCGGCACTCCCGGAGTGGTTAGGTTTTATTTATTCAGTTTGGACTCCTTTGGCGCCTAAAGAAGTGTTCACTTCAAAAATTATTATTTTTCAATACAATTGCTCGAAAAGTGACGTGTGCAGTGCAGTGAAGTGTGGGAAAAATTGATTATACCGCACACGTGCTTTTACTTTACCATTTTTTTTTAATTTCTAGCTCGGAGGAACAAGACATTTCTATCAAATAAAAAATTTAATAACCAGAGATACAAAATCTTCTTTAAGACTATTGAAAGGAGAAATTTAAAAGAGGTTGGTTGTAACTCCGTGAGGTTAGTACATAACGTTAGCTGATTAGATTCTCTTTGGGCCTTTGGGTTATATAATTGTGAAGAAACGAGAATAAATATAAATTGAGCGCATAGGTTACAGGAAAGAATAGGCCATCTTTTCCAAGAAGGTTTTAATGCTTACATTAATATTATTCCAAGCCTTATCTGTTTATGGTAATATTTAATAAAAACTTATGCCTAGCTAAATTAAATATGGCGCAATTTTCGTAAACTGAATTGTGTTGTTTTGAATACAAACAAAATTATGAATAAACTTATGTGTATGTATAACAAAAAACAAAGTGAGATTACTCCCCGGACATTTAACATGAGTCAAAAGTCGCGTATAATGATGATGCCGAAACCATACCCATGTATTTCATTTTTCTGACACGGTTTTTTTTTATTTTAACAGTTTTCTTACAACTGTATTGAAAAATGTTGTATGATACATGAGTGTGTAAAAGAAAATAACAAACTCGTGACGATGGTAAACCCTCGCCTGCGGCTCGGGCTCACAAATGTCGCTCGTTTGTTACTGATCTTTTTACTACCCTTGTATCATAAATAACTATTGTCACTTACGTTGATATCTTTTGTTTAAATAAATCGGTATTGTTGTTATAGTTCTGGGAAGAGGGGCGGTGATACAGTACCCTCAATGCGCGAGTTGGCCGGTTTTTGTACATTATTGCACCATCCCCCATCACTTAGCTATTCGGCGGACAGTAGATAATCTTCATGAACAACTTATTTTTTAATGTTATGAAAACAAAATGTGTAAAATTTTGTTTGCCAAATGTAATAAAGGTCAATAATGGTGTAATATTAGTAGTAATAAATTTAAATTTGTAAATACTACGGTGTTTCTTGGTATAACATTGGATGTTTCACTTTAAAACCACATTGAAACTTTAGCTCTAGAGAATAATATAAAAAAACTAGCTTCGCCCGCTTAGATCCCGGTGAAAAATTTTCTATACCTATTTTCAGACCTACCGAGTACACACAGAAAAATCCGTTTGAAGGAGTATGGCAACTGACACTGTGACAAGAGAATTTTATATATATAGAAGAAAGATAGATTATGTAAATGACAAAGACATATAATAATATGTTGGTTCTAAAGCAAATACCATTACCTGAGACTGTAATCTGAAACATGACATTATTTGTAATAGACAATAAGTTTTTTTTGACTATTTAAAAGTGTGTGTAAACACTAAACACCTATTTAAAATATTTATTTTTGATTTTGTTTTTGAATTCTATTAAGCATAGTTATTTTGATTTCTATTAAACATAGTTATTTTATTACCCACTCAAATAGTTATTGTACCTTTTAAAGAAAAAAAACCGCTTTTAAATCGGACCATCCGTTTAGAAGCTGCGATGACATGTAAAGAAACACAGACGTACATTGACTTCAAACTAAAAACACCCCCTTTTTGTGTCGCGGGTTAAAAAAGTTTGTTTTCATTTTTTTCTTACAAATTTGACTATATACATACAAATGACGATGTGATCGAGGATGGTACAAGCAAACTCAAATAATGTTTATTCACTCTCGCCTTGAAGATCCCCAAATTGTAAGAGTCAGGACAGGAAACAGAAGCAGGCAAAGAGTTCCACTCCATTGCTGTCCGCATAATAAATGAGGAAGCGTAACGCTTCGTAATGAGGATGCTCAAGGCTTGAAGCTTGTTTTTGACAAGCTCATCGTCGGCAATGAGTGTCCAGGCGCGTCGGAAGTAGATACCTTAAATATTTGAAAACGGTTAGTACTAGACTCAGTAACTAAACTAAAAAAACAGGCAAGAAGTTCCACTCCATTGCTGTCCGCATAATAAACGAGGAAGCGTAACGCTTCGTGCGTAATATCAACAAAAAAGGGGTTGATCGACGATCTAGTTCTAGCGTAGAGATTTTATAAACCTGAAATATCTAGCTTTATTTATTAATTTTATTTTAGATTTTTTTTAATCGGTGAAGACCTTTCGAATATTTAAAATTTTGAAACAAACATTTACAAATTAATCTGTATAGTAGTAGGTGCAGGGTGCACGAGCCGCAAGTGGCTCGCGGGGAATTGTACACCTAAACCTTATGAATCAATCCATCCATTGGTGAAAACCGTATGAAAATCCGTTGAGTAGTTTTTGAGTTTGTCGCGTTCAAACAGACAGATAGTGCGGTAGAGTATTGTTTTTTAATTGTACTCGTATACCTACCTAAACTTCCCTCATGAATAACTCCGTCCATTGATGAAAACCGTATCTATTCGGAAGTTTTAGAGTTTACCGCGTTCAGACAAACAGACGAACTTTGTTTTATAATATACTAGCTGTCCCGGCGAACTTCGTACCGCCTTACATTACATTACACTGCCCTACCCCACCCTACCCTACACTACACTACACTACCCTACCCTACCCTACATACACTACACTACCCTACCCTACCCTACACTACCCTACATACACTACACTACTCTACACTACCCTACACTACACTACCCTACCCTACCCTACACTACCCTACCCTACATACACTACACTACCCTACACTACCCTACCCTACACTACACTACCCTACCCTACCCTACACTACCCTACCCTACCCTACCCTACACTATATCTTAATATATATATTTGGCTGTATAGTTCCAACTACCATTGCTTAAAAAAAAAGTACAAAAAGAATTAAATTAAAATTGCGACTATAATTTGAGATTTAAACTATCCTATCTCTCAAGTTGGATCGAACTGCACATGGTGTGCGAATTTTATTATAATCGGTTAAGTGGTTTAGGAGTCCATTGAGGACAAACATTGTGACACGAGATTTATATATATTAAAGAAGATATACAGATAGAGGTAAAGAAGGTGATGGTTCTTTATTAGTGCCTGGTATATTATACAGAGCTTCTGCTCATCATTCTGAACAACTTTCCTTAAGGAACCTGTAGAGTATTTTTGCTTTGAAGATTTTGCCAGGCGTTTAAGAATTTTGTTTTACGAGTATTTAGGGTAAGACTCAGTCAGCCTTTGTTAGTCGCCCCCTTTTTATGTCACACCCCTCTAAAAACATAAATTATAACTGTTTTGTTTTGAAAATCCAAAACAAACTAGATAAAGTAATTAAAAAATATTTAACTTATGCATTATATAACAAAATTGGTGTAGGACCTGTTAACTGGGGGTCCTACTCGTCATACTGAACAACTTTCCCCAAACGACCCATAGACAATTCTAAAAAAAAAACATTTGGACCCACCATACAAAAATGCACAAAATTGGTCGATTTGTATAAAGGGAAAATTTGTTTTTGACATTTCAGTAAAATCGCAGAACAAAAGTTGTTCAGTATATTGAGTTAACGGAACCTACACAAATTTTGTTACAACCTGTATGTCTTACGATTTAAGGATTGACTGCCAGAAATAGGGAGTATTTTCATTTAAAATTTTTGGTTCTACAGTTCGTCCTAATTCATGGTATGCTCGAAACCCTTGGTGGGTACATATATATGCTGATATGATGACAGTTTTTGGATTACTTCGATTCATGCTAGACGCAGCGTAAATTTCAGAGCGTTTGGACACTTCACCTGATGGTAAATGCCGATGGTGACGAGGATATAACACACAAGCTCAAATAGTGTCTATTCATTCTCGCCTTGACGATTCCTAAATTAATAACCAATTACAATTTATTAGTGTTTATTTGTCTCAGATAAACTATTTGGCGATGAGAACCTTTGGTCAAATCACAATAAAATCCATACTAACTCGACCAATCAGCTGATTGGTTTGTTCGAGAGGTGCATTATTTTTTGCGTTTTGGCCATATACCATTTTTGCGATCTGACCCATAGGTCGTTTTTGCCAGCTGACCATAGGTCCTTTGAGAGATCTGACCATAGGTCCTTTTTGCGATCTGACCATAGGCCTTTTTTGCGATCTGACCATAGGTCCTTTTTGCTATCTGACCATAGGTTCTTTTTGCGATCTGACAATAGGTTCTTTTTGTACTCTGACCACAGGTCTTTTTTGCCAGCTGACCATAGGTCCTTTGAGCGATCTGACCGTAGGTCCTTTTTGCGATCTGAACATAGGTCCTTTAAGAGATCTGATCATAACTCCTTTGTGCGATCTGACCATAGGTCATTTTGGAAAGTTGTTTGGATTCATTAGTTTAGCCCTGTATTAAATTTTACATTTTTACTTTTTTATTTTTTTTTACATTCAACTGGTTCGATTCCCGGCCAAGGCTAACGAGTTTTCAAAAATCTTTGAACGCAGTTTGAATTATTTTTATACTTATTAAATTCTCCAATTTCAGTATTCAAAGTAGGTAAGTATTAAATTTGTGATCGCGGAAAATGCGAATCTGAAAACCCATGGAACCCCACCTAATAAAGGCTTACTATGCCATACCGCTGAGGCACCCTATATAAGTATAAAGCTATTTATACTTATTATAATAAAGGCACCCTAATTTATGATTTGTAAATCATATCGGATACCCAATTATAATTATTACTCGATAAACCACGAGCGAAGATCGATGTGGAATTTCATGTTTACAAAATACCTGTCTCGAACTTATGTTAATATTGTGTAAGGTCATGATATACAGGTTGTATTCCCGCTAACTGGGGCTTTTACTCATCATACTGAACAACTTTTGTTCTATGACTTTGCTGAAATCGCAACAAAAAAAACATTTCATACAAATCAATCAGCTGATCGACGAATTTTGTGCATTTTTGTATGGAGGGTCCAAATTTTTTTTAGGAATTGACTATGGGTTCCTTCCTTTATTCTTTAGGAACTTTATTCAGTATGATGAGTAGAACCCCACTTAACGGGTCCTAAATAAATATTTTTTCACCCTGTATGGGTAAACACCTCGTAACATGCTCGTTTAAATTTATTCAATAAAATATCTCCGAGGAGATCCGGAGGAGAACCAAAGTAACCGACATAGCTCTCAGCATTGCTAAACTAAAGTGGCAGTGGGCGGGGCACATAGCTCGTAGAACTGATGGCCGTTGGGGTAGTAAAGTTCTCGAGTGGCGACCGCGCACCGGAAAACGTACCGTAGGCAGGCCTCCCACTCGGTGGACCGATGACCTGGTGAAGGTCGTCGTGGAAATCCTTGGGGGAGGCCAATGTCCAGCAATGAACATCTTTCGGCTGATATGATGAATAAAATATCTAACAGGCTAACAGTTGACCCAAATCGCCTGCGAGTAAAAATAACAGGAAAAAAAAAACACAGGAAAAAATCATATCTAATTTTAAATGTTAGTCAAACTTAAATTATTACTAAAATTAAAATCTAAGTAGATTCCGGTCATTTTACATACAGTGCTAAAGCTATCAGCAAATATGTCGACATCGTATTGCTGAGCGAGCATGTAACCGATAATCGTGAGCGCTCGTGCGGTGCGCGCATGTCGCGCATACAATAATTGCCTAAATATTTAAGCAGTGGAGCTTGAAGTTTTATTAGTGTGACTTACTTTTGACTTTTTTAAGTCCCCTTGGTGGGACGGAGGGCGCCCACAGTGCTCCGTTATTGCGTTTAGTCTTTGCTAGGCGTCTCACTACGGGCAAAGTATGTATATTAGTACTAACATACAGTAGGGACACTCCCTGCCGCTCTCTAGATTACGACCTCGCGCCCTCGTCACCCAGATTGATGCAGATTGTTACAGTTTGGTTGTCGAACGTATAGGATTTCGCCGCCATTTTGTTTGTTCCGTCATTCCTTTTTTTGTCGTTCGATGATGAAATGGAGAGGGGGGAATGAGGTCGTGAAGCTCCAGTCCACTACCACTGAGCGCCGCTTGGGATGGCCACGCTTTCTCTTTCCTTGTGAGGTTCTCTCTAGCGCTTGTCTAGATATATGGTTGGGAATTCCTTCTGACAGTGTGGCCATTCCAGGTCCACTTGCGACAAGCGATCTGGTCTCCCATCCGCGTTTCCCGACAGATATCTCATAGATTTTGTTCGAGATCTTCTCGGTATATTAAGAATCTGTCGGAGTCGGAGGCACCGGTTGACGTAAACCTAGAGTCTTTGTGCGTTTTTTTTTCAGTCGGAGTTGCGAGGAGGTTGCCCTAGTCAAAGTATATTTATAAGTTCTAACATACAGTATGGACACTCCCTGTCGCTCTCTTGATTGCGTCCTCACCCCCTCGTCACCCAGATTGATACAGATTGGTTACAGTTTGGTTCTCGAACGTATGGGATTTCGCTGTGATATTGTTTGCTCCGTCATTTGTTTTTAGAAATGTCATTTCACGACCGTATTTATGCCGTGTCCGGGGTGTGCGCTAGTTTTGGCTCCTAGAAGTGATGTCCTCTTCAGTATCTATAGATGATAGTGTCTCCAGACAAGACATTACCAAGGTAAGTGAACTTCTTAACACGCTTTGTTTGTTGTGTGCCTAATTGTAACAGCCATCGCGTTTCTTCCTTCTGTGCGCATTAACTTTTGTTAGTGTGCGTACTTATTTAATTACACCTGTATAGAGATCAATTTTGAATAGGTAATTAATAAATCAGTTCATTTTCAACCTTGTAACCGCCCTTTATTGATAATAAAAACTACGCAAGTGAGATTCACAATAATTGGAACCAACTTCAATCGCAACGTTTTAGCTACTTTCCAAAAAAGTATTAAACAGATTCGGGTATAACAATTTATATGAGACCAGCCTGGATATGATGTATCAAATAAAAATAATTGAAATCGGACTACTCTGTAAAATTAGTTTTTGTTTGTTTGCCCTTTTCAGGGCAGGATAAGGCTCATTGGCCATACTGCCTTGTCTTCAGTTCATATATTTTTTAGTAGTTGCATTAGTTTACGTCTTCAGTAATTTTTCTTTCACAGTTTTCAGTATTTTTCAGCATCATTTTATTTTTTTTCATTGGCACTATTTAACTAACTTAACCTACACACTCCAGCAAAATTATAGCACTTTTGCTGAAGCTTTGGCGGATTTGTGGGAACTCGAAACACAGCATACACACTTTTATTTCATTATCCTACACAATAAACACATATTAAATGGTACTTTGTAGAACAATACACTATCAAACCACGAAATCTCTTTTTTGGATCATAAAAGAAAAACGACAAACTAGACGTTACAAATTCCCGCCAAAAAGTCGCCTACTCTGTAAAAAGTTATGCGTGGTCATACATTAAAAAATCAAATGTAAGGGTTGACTAGAACCTCCCCTTTTTTGAAGTCCGCTGAAAAATCGCAATCAAAAATTATTGTTGTTGTGATCTGCCTTTAACGAACTTGCCAGAGTAGTTACAATAGTGTAGTGCAAAGTTTCATCAAAACATATTTAAAGCCTTCTTTGAGATTTGAATTTTTCTTTTTTTTTTCATTGTATGGTATTTACCCTTGAATGGTAACCCAGCCAGATATAGCTCAGAATCCTATAATAAAACTCATTACTTATTTCAAAATCTGATCTCTATCGGACCATTGGTTTAGCCGCTAAGGAAAGCGTGACGAACGGATGGACAAACATAATTACTAATTTCAATTTGATATCTCCACGCGTTCCTAAGAAAAAAGGGTCTTGACAGACAGACGGACAACGAAGTGATCTTATATGCACAGTATTACAATATAGCGGCTTATATCAAATACTGTGCTATAAGTATTTCTTTTTAAAAGCCTGTATGTATGTATGTATGTATGTATGTATGTATGTATGTATGTTAGTTAGTTTGTAAATGTCAAATCTTGCAAACGATTTAAGAGCGACTTCCAGGGGTCAGATTGTTCTGAAATTTGGTATGAAGATACGGCTTCATACTGGTGACAATAGACCCTTTTGGTATTCAGAAAATGATCTGATGATGAACTTTGGAGGTGGAATGAAGGTCCGAGGATCGTCCTTTATTTTCAATAGAATTGTAGGAAATACTGTGCTCGCCTTTTATAAATTTGGAAACGTGTATATATATTCACATTTTTCACCGTGAGCCAAATGCATTGACCATAAAAGCTCTTTTCAAATAAAAGCTTGTACCTAAAAATTTGGCGGTGGCGGTGGCGGTGGCGGTGGCCAGTGGCAGTGGTAGTGTGGTAGTGATAGTGATAGTGATAGTGGTAGGGTAGTGGTAGTGGTAGTGGCGGTGGTGGTAGTGGTAGCGGTAGTGATAGTGTAGTGGTAGTGGTAGTAGTTCTATACAAAGATTTTAAGCGTCATCGACGAACTTATTTCGTGAATTTGATCAATTAAAAATTGAAGACGTGATGGGAAACAAATCTAGTAAGGTTTTTTGTAACTTCAAGAGGAGAGCACTTTGTGAAATCATATTTCAGATTTTGTTTTTGATGCAGTCCGATCCCTTATTCTTGTACGATGTTGTTACAGTAAATCTCTAGTTATTATTGATAAAAAGAACTTAAAAAAGATCTGCGTTACATATACCCTGAAAATTCAACATAGCTTATCTCGAGATAAGCTAAGATAACCATGTACGATGTACCTATGGTTAATCTACAATCTTAACATATTTGTCTATCTATAATTTATTTTCAATACAGTTGCTCGAAAAGTACTTATACTTTTTTATTATTTTCCTTCACTGTATTCTTAAGATTTAATTAAGAGAACCGTAGGTCTAAATTTAACAATTTCATTTAATTATGTACTTATGTGACTGTTGTGTTCTTGAATAAAATAAAATAAAAGTGGTATTTTATTTGCCAGTCAAGTGTGCGCAATTGATTTTACCGCACAAGTGCTTTTACTTTACCACTTTTTTAATTTCTAGCTCGGAGGAACAAGACATTTCTAGCATAAAAAATATTATAATAACCAAAGATACAGAATATTCTTTAATAGTTTTGAAAGGAGAATTTTTAAAGAGATATGTAGTTCCTCCGAGGTTAGTGAATAACGCAAGATGTTTGTATTCTCTTTGAGTTATATCTTTGTAAAGAAAAGAGAAAAAATATGAATGAAGTGTAACCGGTTACACCAAGGAATAGGTCATCATTACCAAAGAGGTTAAGTATCCCAAGCCGTATTGTAGTCTATTTATGATTATAAAAAAAAACTTACGCATGCGTAGCTAAAATATGGCGCAATTTTCGTGTAACTGAATTAAGATGTTTTAGTTGTGAAAACTAATAAAATTAAGAATAGTTAATATATATATATATATAATAAAAAATATACTTATGTGTACGTATAAGAAAAAACAAAGTGAGATTACTCCCCGGACATTTAAAATAAGCCACAAGTCGTGTAAAATGAACTTTGGTTGCTGAAACCTTGATAGGTATGTACCTACCTACCAATGTATTTTGTTTTTCTGTCACGGTCGTCTTTTTTATTTTTTATCCATTTTCTCACAACTGTATTGAAAAACTTCGTATGATACATGGGTGTAAAAGGAAATAACAAACTCGTGACGATGGTAAACCCTCGCCTGCGGCTCGGGCTCTCAAATGTCGCTCGTTTGTTATTGATTTTTTTTACAACCCTTGTATCATAAATAACTATTATTGCTTACTCAAATTAATATTCTTAAGGTAGTAACACACTTAATATATTTAAGTCAGTTACTCACTACAGGAGTATGGCCTTAACTTTCCGAGCTATGGAAAGAAAACCATGCCCCAGCAGTGGGAACGCTATGGGTTGTTAACGATTGACGTTTAACAATATTAAAATTTTGAAGTACCTCACAAAGGCGGTTTTAAAGTTTTTTTTTAATAAAAAACGTCATTGTACATCAAACGTACAACTGCGATCCCTTCAGACCTATTAAGTACAATCAGCAGTAGAATCTGTAATTAAGAAAAGCCGATGTTGTCTGTAAAGTCGGTTTACGGACGATAATTTTACGTGATAACGTGTCATGTCACAAGCCGAACGCTTAAAATACCGCCCTTAGTCGGGTAAGTTAACTCCTTGGCACTTATGTGCTCCTGGTACTTTTAGCGGAATAAATTAATTTTTAGTTTGACGGTTTTCCTCACAGAGAATCGACCGCATTGGAACACCTCTTTTAAGCTCCTGGAAGACTAATACTTTCAATCCATTGACACACATGTTTGACGGTTCGTCCGTCCATCCGTCCAAGTCCAATTCCAAATCCAAGTACAATTGGGTACAAGTACAAGTACAAATCTCGCTTGCATGGCCGGCTCAGGCGTAACGTGACAATGACGTCACACTGGCGAAACGTGACAATGACGTCACACTTTTTCGTGTATTTTTTGTTTTACTTCAGGATAAGTTACTTTAATCACATCAAGTTTCACGCTTGTATATGTTACCGTTTTTACGATAGAGCTTAATCATAAATATCTCTTAAATACCTATATAAACACCTTTTATGAATGGGGACCCTTTACTTTTTCTAATTTTTAGTATTTGATGTTACAGCTGCAATAGAATACACATTCAGTGAATTTTTAACTGTCTACCTATTACGGTTCATGAAATACAGCCCGCTGACAGGAGGGCGGACAGAGAGATAACAGGGCTTAGTAATACGGTCCCGTTGGTCACCCTTTCGGAGCCCTGAAGACGTAAATATACATCACTAACCATCAGGTGAGATATAATCAAACGTACGCAATTTTTTTATAAAAAAAAACTTCAGTTGTATTTCTCTACGTTTATCTTTCCTTGATTTAAACAACATTTTGTCACGCCGACTATACTTCTATACCTACATACCATAGTTCCCCTCCTTACCTATCCCTCTATTTACGTAAATAGAATAGGGCCCCATCTAGAGCCTTATACGGCTTTACCTAGGCCCCATCTAGGCTAGGCTAGGGGAGGCCCCCTATGCAAAGACAGCGCCTTTGATCTAACTGAATAGAAATTATGTCAAGCATGCGTACGCGTCTTAACTATGGCTAGAGTCTAGGCATACCTTTAGGCATAGCTGTGTAGGTAAGAGGGTGCGTAGGACATTACTGTGTAAGATGAAAAAGTAATAAATCGCCTGAAGGCTCTATTTTTTAATTACAGGGACTATCTAATTTCTCTAGCCTGTGTTTTCAACGGACTTACAAAAAGGAGGAGGTTCTAAATTCGATTGTATGGTTTTTGAAGTGAAAACTTTTAGGCGCGTTGGGCGTTTTTTGAGATGGGAAAGAACCATTGAACTCGCGGCACTGTTACCGTTACCGTAACTGGCACCTCCGCGTTTTTTTTTAAATGGGAAAGACCCATTGAACTCGCGACACTGTTGCCGTTACCGTAACCGACACCTCCGCATTTTTGAGATGGGAAAAACTATTGAGCTCGCGACACTGTTACTGTTACCGTTACCGTAACCGACACCTCCGTAATTTTAAAAGTTTTCACTTCTGTCTGCACTCCCGGAGTGCCTTTGTGTGTTTGTTTTGTGTGCGTGGTTGTTACCCGATATCTTTGCAGATTGTTAACCGATTTTAATGGTTCTTTTTGTTCGATAGTTAATGCTGCGAAGTTGGTCCCATATACTGTATATCAAAATCAGTGTAGTACATTTTGAGACAAAAACCAATCGAAGTATAATGTAAAAACCAAAAATAATAATTATAAACTGTACGAAGTTGTTGTGATGAAATTTGGTTTTTAACGTATTTAGCGTGTTTATTTTGTTTTTGTAAACACTGCACTGTTTTGAAAACTGTGATTTAACTTACAATGATTGTATCTTACCTACTTTGTTTGTTTAGGTACTTTTTAAAGTAATATTTTTTAATCTTTGGTTTAAATCAAATCGTGCATACGATTTTAAAGCGAATCCCAGAGGTCCGATTGAGCTAAGATCCTTTTGGTATTTTGAAGTTGGTCTAAAGGTGAACTTCGGAGGTGGAATCAAGTTTCAGGTTCTTATGTCTTACATACATAAAAGCGTCGGTGGCTCAACCGGTAACGACTCGGTTCTTCTAACCAGAGGTACCGGGTTCAAATCTGGACGGCCAATGTACCAATGAGTTTTTCAAAACTTACGTATATTCTTACCGATTGCTTTAACGGTGAAGGAAAACATCGTGAGGAAACCTGCACACGCCTGCGATGAAACTCGAAGGTTGTGTGTGAAGTTGACCAACCCGCACTGGGCCTTCGTGGTCGACTATTAAGGCCTGATCGCCCTAATTCAGAGTAGGCTCGAGCCCCTCGGTGGGGACGTATATGAGCTGATATGATGATGATAATGACATACACACACGTACCCGTCTTTCCTGCTGTGCACCTGTTCTGTCTACTATTATTTTATTATAGTCTGACCCTCAGAAGACTAGTGTGAGGTTCAACGTTAAAGTGTAATAAAATGTGCGGAATTATGTAGTATTTTTTTCACTTTTGATTGGTTCAATTTTTGCGACAGAAATACCCCTTTACGTAAACAGCTAATAAATGTTAAACTTGTAACTTGTACTTTTGTTGTAATCTGTATGTGTTTTTTGGCAATAAATTATTTCTTATTTATATTTTTTCTATATTGTTTTCAGTAGGAATCATAGAATTATTGAGTCCTAATAATGCGCGACTCAATTATGCACGGCCCATGAATGTACAGCCTGATAATTTTACCTTAAAAACAATTTTAAGCATGGTTATTTAATATAATTGTCAACAACTTTCCTTGAGAGTTTCCCATAGTCACTTCACAAAAAAAATTAACCCGAATTCTTCGTACTATTTCGATCAGCTGATCAGCCGCCTATGTAAAGGAAGTATTTTTTGCAAATTCAGTATAAGTTTCCTGAAAAGAAAATTTTATTACCATTGTAATATTTAGACTATAAAATATTTAAATTTTATTTTATAACCTGTATTATCGTATATTTAAAGGTTACAGGATACAAAATTGGTATACCTACCAACAGGACCTACAACAACTTTACCATAGAAGCCAATAGTGAATCTTCAAAAATAAAAACGGGCTAAGTGCGAGTCGGAATCGCCCACGAAGGGTTCCGTACCATCGTACAAGAAAAAGAATCACGAACACTTCATTGCACAACGATACAATGATTGAGGAAGTTGTACATATAGGCGGTCTTATCGCTAACAAGCTATATCTTCCAGACAACCTTTAGGTGGAGGAAACATGAAAAATCATTATTCTTTATTTTATTAACTTTCGTTGTAGCGGCAAAAGAAATATATCATCATCATCATCATCATATCAGCTTATATACGTCCCCACTGAGATGCTCAAGCCCATCCTGAATTAGAACGATCGGGCCTTAGTCAACCACGCGGACCTAGAAGAAAATACTCTGTAAAAATTTCAACTATCTACCTATTACGGTTTGTAAAATACAGCCCGCTGACAGACACACGGATGGACGGACAGCGGAGGCTTAGCACTTGTAACGGCTAGGGCCGCTAACTCCAGTCCGGGAGGTCGTGATTCAAATCCTGCCACGAACCAATGTGTTTTCGAATTTCGATTTCATGTGTGCGTTTATCCGACGCTCTTACTGTAAAAGAAAACATCGTGAGGAAATCCTGCACAACACGCCTGCAAAGAAACTCGAAGGTTGTGTGTGAAGTTGACTAACCCGCACTGTGCCCGCGTGGTAAGGCCCGATCGCCCTAATTCAGGTTAGGCCCGAACTCCTCACGAGGCCTCCGCGGCGGTTGAGGGACGAATACGAGTTGATGTGATGATGATGACGCAAATGACCTCAAATGGTACAGCCACGCTGTGCATACTTTCTCACGAATTTTTTTTGTTTTGGTTCGGCGTTGACATAAGTTACACTTAATTAGTATCAAAGAACAGGCTACCTTATAATAGATGCTTTTTTGACGTGATAACATCTTATACATTGATGACACCGGCTGTATTCACAAAAAAGTGTGACGTCATTATAACGTTACTCCAGTGTGACGTCATTGTCGCGTTACGCCAGTGTGACGTCATTGTCGAGTTACGCCTGAGCCGAGCGTGCAAGCAAGAGTAAAGTTGTACTCACTTGTACTTGTACTGGACTTAGACTTGGACTTGGACGGATGGACGGATGAACCGTCAAATAATAATAAACAAGTGTGTCAATGGATTAAAAGTACTAGGCTTCCAGGATCTTACAAAAGGTGTTCCAATGCGGTCGATGCTCTGTGAAGCGAACACATATCTGTGTGTGTCAATGGATTAAAAGTACTAGGCTTCCAGGATTTTACAAGAGGTGTTCAAATACGGTCGATTCTCTGTGAGGAAATGTCAAAGAGTTAACTCACCCGACTATGGGCGGTATTTTACATCTCCATAAAGATGGAGCTAAAGAAGTTTTACTTCAGTCGTGCGGTCTAAAGCACACAAGCGTTGGGCTTGTGACACGTTATCTTATTACGAATAAACTGACTTTACAAACATCGTTTTTTTTTTAAGCTATTGCATAGATTTTATCGCAGGCTTTGAGCGCGGGGACCGAATTCAGAAATTCCGTAACGAAGAAAAACCTGACGCTCGGTTGCCATGGCAACAATATCGGTTGTCAAAACAAACATATAAGAAGATTTGATTATTTTCGGAGAATAATAAAACTCTTTTCATAAACTGTATATACCTCCATATGACAAAAAAGATTTGACTATTTTTTATTTATCAAATGCAAAAAGATTTTATTTAAGACACAGCTGTTTGTATTTATATAGATAGGTACAAAAAGATTTTATTCCATATTTGGCTGTATAGTTCCAACTACCATTGCTTAAAAAAAAGTACAAAAAGATTTTATTCCATATTTGGCTGTATAGTTCCAACTACCATTGCTTAAAAAAAAACAAAGATGTAAAAAAGCGCGGTTAAGCGAAAATAAAAAATAAATGACTTTTTGGCGGGAATTTGTAGCGTTCAGTTTGTCATTTTTCTTTTATTATTCGAAAAATTACATTTAGTGGTTTTCGATGTGTAATATTGATAGTGTATTTATCAGCGAAGTGTCATTTATGTGTTTCTTGTGTAGGATAATGAAATAAAAGTGTGTATACTGTGTTTCGAGTTCCCACAAGAAGTCCGAGCAAGCTTTTGCAAAAGTGCTATCATTTTGCTAAGGTATGTAGGTTAGGTTAGTATATAGACAATGATATGATGTGAACGTGAAGAACAGTGACCTTGAAGACTGAAAAGGAGAAAATTACTACATAATCTGAAAAATATACTAAAAATTACTGAAGACGTGAATTCTACTGCTGAATAACATATACTGAAGACTAGGCGGTATGGCCAATGAGCCTTAGCCTGCCCTAAAAGGGCGAAGTTAAAAAAAAAAAAAAATAAATAAATAAATATGAATGAACAAAGTGCATTTATTATTAATGAAGAAAGTAATAAAAGCGCGGTTAAGCGAAAATAAATAATAAATATGAATGAACAAAGTGCATTTATTATTAATGAAGAAAGTCACGAAAAAATAGTGAAAGAAAATGAGTGAGTACTCTATATATACATACATTTTATTATTATCACAAATGCAGTATTAATTTTGAATTGAAAATATAATACTGCTATAAAGGCACACGCGTATAGTTTAAATTCTCAATTTAGATTCTCAATATATATATATATATATATAAAAATTCATTCTTCATTATGTATATAACAGAAACCATCAAACCAAGCACGTGTACTATTCAGTGCCTTTGTTTTTGGTGTATAGATAATGCACATGAATGCCGCGCAGAGAAAGTATATATGATATTATATCTATATAAATGTACATCGCGCGAAATTCGATAATCACTTCTAAATATTGTTATTTATTTAATAAAAGAAAAAAATGTTTTCTTATCGGTCACCACGCTCAAAAAGTGTAACTTGAATTAATATCAAAGAAAAAGAAATACTGCATGAATAAAATAAATAAATAATTATAATTGCATAAGTTGATACAAAATGCTATGCAATAGCTTTACCGCGGCAGTCCCCGAGTGCCACACGTCTTTTTTTCAAATAATCAGGGTTTTTTATGGATTCCAATTTTTTAATGAACAAAGTAGACCTTATTTTTGGTAGTAATTTTAAAAAAATTAATGAGACAGTAAGCGCCATTATTGAGGAATTATTTTCAATTAAAAATTTAATAAAATCAACATTAAAACATTACCCTTTTTTTGTCATGTCGGTGAAAATGTATATTATGTCACTCACGGGATCAAGACGAATCTTACGATACCACGCACTCTAAAATCCATGAAGCCGTTTAGAAGATATTACGGGAATAAATAAACATAACATACCATGTTATACATTACACCTTAGACCTGTTAACGATACACTCCTTTTCAAAATTAACAACCTAGGTTTTTATGGGAGGTAAAAAATTCGTGGATTTTCCATAAAATATTTTTTCTTAACCAACTGCAAAAAATAAATATATTTTTCGAAACATAAATTTAGTTTTTGAAAAGACTACTGAACCCTACCTTGCGCGTGGTCTGGCTCGCGCTTGGCTAGTTAAAAACTATCTAGGAAAAGAATAGTTCAGCATATGACAGCTTTTAAAATTTGACGGGCGAAAAATGAAAAATCCAAAAACCAATTACTGCAAGCGGTACAGTCAACATAAAAAATAAGGTTTATTTTCACCGAAGCACGCGTGATTTAATTTTTTAAAACTTTATTTGTCTCCGATGGATTGTGTTTGCTATGATAACATCGACATGATTGCTCTGGGTTGTGCAAACAGACATAAATCATCATCGCATATGTATAATATAGGTACGTAAATAATAGATGTTGCCTAGTTAGTATCTGATTAGTAATATCATGTGACAAGATAAGATATCATTTAGTCCAAAACCACACCCTGGACACTTCATACGACGGGGCCAGAAATGACATTTCAAAAAAAGAAATGTCGGACCAAACAAAATGGCGGCGAAATCCTATACGTTTGACAACCAAACTGTAACCAATCTATATCAATCTGGGTGACGAGGGGGTGTGGTCGCAATCTAGAGAGCGGCAGGGAGTGTCCATACTGTATGTTAAGTACTAATATATATACTTTGCCAAAACTGAGAACAAACGATTGTCACAGATTTAAGATTATACAATACGTCAAGAAGAATAAAAAGTTTAAGATCCTGGCATGGGGCCTACGTTAAGACGATTGTGAAGCTGCGACTTTTCATACAAACGCCGTTATCACCTCTTACATGTTAACCGATTTTGACCAATTTTTGACAAAACAAAAGCTAGGTTTATAGGTTTTTATTTTTTCATAAAGTAATAAGTTTAATTTTATTTTCGTTTCGGCCAATAATAGATAATTTTAATCAACAATTTAAAAAACTAGTTATTAACTTTAAAGAGGTCAAAATTACTTTCGCCGTGGATTCACGTCCTCTTTAAGGCCAATAATTGAAACAATGCGCAAAGCTATCACTATGGAAAAAATATATAATTTGAGAACTTTACTGCCCCAACGGCCATGTGCCCTGCCCGCTAGCACTTAAGTTTAAAGATTCTGTGAGCTTTGTCGGTTACTTTAGTTTTCCTACGGATCTCCTCATTTCTGATTCAAGGGGATTAAATTTGAAAAAATAAAAAAAAGTTTTGCAAACTATATCGTGTAAATAAAAGGACTTGTTGTGAGAATTTAATAGTACAGTGGCCAGCACATCAAGCTATACACTCGTAGTGCGATTCTGATCCATACGCATTCGGCATAAGAACGGTACAAAGTCCAAAGTGTGTAGCTTGATGTGCTGGCCTGTGTACATTAGGCATTGATGGACGAACGTGTAAATGTGGGCCGAGGTGAAGTCGAGGCACACATATCTACTTAAGTCCATCAATGCTGCATCAATGCCTAGTTGTGGCCAAGTCTTATATAATGCGCGAATATATATATAAGAATAATAGTACTTTTCTCAAATAATGCGCGAAAATTAAACCTTCAATAAATTTCAAAATCAATGACGAACAACGAACAACAATAATTTTTTACTCGCCAAAGTGTACATTTGTTTTTTTTTTTTCAATAAGCAGCGTTCTATTAGCAAGTAAGTTCGAAATTTAAATAAAACCTTTGATAAGTTACCTCCTTGGTTGCCATGTTTCGCAGTAAAATATAGGTCCATTTTTAAATTACACTACAAATATGAGTTTACATAGTAATTACATAGTAACACGACAGCTATGGATATTATTACAACTTTTGCCGGGCATTGCTCGCATTTATTTGGCCAATACTTACGAAGTAACTATTTAGTAATCTGTGCCAATACAGCGATTTCGATTTATCTCGAAGAAGCTAATCAAAATAATGCTCAAATTTCCAAGCATGATTAAAAAAAAATATTTAAATACTATGTAATTAGTTTTGAAATCATTTAAGGAAATAGGCGAAAAATTTAACCCCCCACCCCCCCCCCCCTGCCCTTATTTCCGAAACTACTAGGCCTAAAACTATGAAAAAATCACAGTATATAAGGGTAAAATATGCATTGATTACAGGAAAGTCCTTCCCAAATCCCAGCGGTCTTCGGATTTTATTTCTGTAGGAATTCGGAAATTTAATTTTTCCTGTGGGAACGCAACAGCGCAACGTAGCTACGTATTGTTGTGATTTTTAGCACAAAGATGGTTGAGGGAGTGAGAAGTGGGTAGCTTGCGTTTCGCGCACCACTCGCCTTAAATATAGTCATAAAAACGATCACCAAGCGAGCGAAGCCGCAGGCAAAAGCGTAATATATATATAAAAGCGTGACCCTGAGTGAACAAAAACTAATAAAAACCGGCCAAGTGTGAGTTGTACTCGCGCTCAGGAGTTTGAGCTGAATGAATAAGTATAAATTTTTCGGTGCTCTCATTTTCTTTTTTCATGGTCTTTTGTTTAATCATTTGAAACAAAATACATCAACTAGAATGTGGTGCAACGGAACCCTCGGTGCACGAGTCCGATCACACTTGGCCGGTTTTTTACCCAATTGGTATCTACGGTAATCTAAATCTTCAGCTAGAAGTATTTTCGAAGCTTCGCTGCTCATTTCAGAAAAAAATACTCTTTTTTGCCCTTTTTAGGTCAGGCTAAGGCTCATTGACCATACCGCCTAGTCTTCATTATATATTTTTTTAGTAGTATTTGTAGATTTTACGTGTTCAGTAATATTTCAGTCTTCAAGATTACTGTGTCTTCACGTTCAAATTATATATACCTAGTTGGGTCATAAGTTCTGTCAAAACATTATTATTTAAAATTTTCGAATCTGGCTAGATGCACTTCACCAATTTTAAAAATAGAACGTTTGCGCATGCCGAAAAAAAAAGACATTCATTTTCAATCATTTTCAAATATGGAGTGGTCGAAAAAAGAAGATAGAGTAGCGGTTATCGCGTTGCACCGCTGTGGTTACGCGCCAAAAGAGATTTTCAATATTCTACAAAAATTGAAAATAACCCAACGATTTGTTTATCGCACTATCAAATGATATACTGAAGATTCAAGCTTCGAAGATCGTAAGAGGACCGGCCGACCTCGTACAGTCAGGACACCCGCGATCATCAAAGCAGTGAAGGCGCCAATTCAACGAAATCCTGTTCGTAAACAAAAAATCTTAGCTCTTCGGGCCTAAGCAGAACCACGGTCAATAGAGTGATAAATGAAGACTTGGGACTACGAGCTTATCCTTAGAAGACCGGTCATTTTTTGAACGAGCGTTTGAAAAAAATTAGGCTGGATATATCCCGCACTTTGTTATAACAATATGCTATAGCGGTACGCGGGAAAAAATACCACGAAATTTTGTTTTCGGATGAAAAAAATCTTACCATCGAAGAAAGTTATAATAAACAAAATGATAAGGTGTATGCCCACAGCAGTGAAGAAGCCAGCACGCATATTCCGATGGTTTAACGAGGATATTATCCTTCGTCACTCATGGTTTGGCTTGGAGTGTCATATTTAAGCTTAACTGAGGTGTTTTTCTAGTGAAAAAGGTGTAAAAACCAGTGCCGAGGTGTATCAAAATACTCTCCTAACAATCATAGTGGAACCTCTTTCTCAAACAATGTTCAAAAACAGACATTGGATATTCCAACAGGACTCTGCACCAGCTCATAGGGCACGAAGCACGCAAAACTGGTTGACCACCCGTGGAATAGACTTTATCGTACATGAAGACTGGCTCTTTTCTATTCCAGATTGAAACCCAATGGATTACAAGATATGGCCACATTTGGAGGAGAAAGTCTGCGCTAAACCTCATCAGAATTTGAAATCTCTCCGAGCATCTATGGCTAAAGCAGCGGCAGAAATAGATATTATTATGTGCGTGCTGCGATTAATGATTGACCGTGTATTCAAAATAGGGGAGGGCATTTTGAATAATAATGTAAATAAAATTGTATTGAAAATTAAATTACCTCTAGTTTCATATATAATCTATATGATAATCTATATGATAAAACTGTAGAGGTCGAATTTCTGTACATAGAAAAAAAATGTTTACAACCAAGTCAGGAGGATGTAAAAAAAGAGAAAATACCAAAAAAAAAAATTTTTTTTTTTTGTTTCTCTGTCTGTTTGTACGGGCTAATCTCCGAAATGGCTGGACTGATTTCAATGAAATTTTGCATGGTAATACATTATATCCCTGGTCAACATCTTTGATACTTTTTATTCCGGAAAATTAAAGGGTTCCCGTGGGATAGTTAAAAAACCATAGTAACTTGGACATGTTAGTGCTGCTGATACTTTATATTACCGATCGAATCTATATATATAAAAATGAATTGCTGTTCGTTAGTCTCGCTAAAACTCGAGAACGGCTGGACCGATTTGGCTAATTTTGGTATTGAATTATTTGTGGAAGTCCAGAGAAGGTTTAAAAGGTGAATAAATATGAAAACGCTCGGAATTAAATAAAATAAAAAAATTTGGTTGACTTCACAGTTCACACACAACCTTCGAGTTTTTATACATACACTTAAGTATATTTTTTGCTGTTCGTTTGTCTCGCTAAAACTCGAGAACGGCTGGACCGATTTGGCTAATTTTGATATTGAATTATTTGTGGAAGTCCAGAGAAGGTTTAAATGATGAATAAATATGAAAACGCTCGGAATTAAATAAAAAAATAATAATTTTGGTTGACTTCACACACAACCTTCGAGTTTTTATACATAAACACTTAAGTATATTTTTGGCTGTTCGTTTGTCTCGCTAAAACTCGAGAACGGCTGGACCGATTTGGCTAATTTTGGTATTGAATTATTTGTGGAAGTCCAGAGAAGGTTTAAAAGATGAATAAATATGAAAACGCTCGGAATTAAATAAAAAAAAAATTGGTTGACTTCACACACAACCTTCGAGTTTTTATACTTACACTTAAGTATATTTTTGGCTGTTCGTTTGTCTCGCTAAAACTCGAGAACGGCTGGACCGATTTGGCTAATTTTGGTATTGAATTATTTGTGGAAGTCCAGAGAAGGTTTAAAAGGTGAATAAATATGAAAATGCTCTGAATTAAATAAAAAAAAATCCAAAAATAAAAAATCAGTCAAAAAATAATTGGTTTTAGGGTAGGGTAGTGTAGTGTAGGTGTAGGATAGTGTACGGTAGTGTAGGGTTGGGTAGGGTAGTGTAGGGTAGTGTACGGTAGGGTAGTGTAGAGTAGTGTATGTAGGGTAGGTTAGGGTAGTGTAGTGTTGGGTAGGGTAGTGTAGGGTAGGGTAGTGTAGTGTAGGGTATTGTAGTGTTGGGTAGGGTAGTGTAGGGTAGGGTAGTGTAGTGTAGAGATGGGTAGTGTAGTGTAGGGTAGGGTAGTGTAGGGTAGGGTAGTGTAGGGTAGGGTAGGGTAATGTAGTGTAGTTTAGGGCAGTGTAGTGTAGTGTAGGGTGGAACAAAGTTCGCCGGGACAGCTAGTTAAGTATAAATCCTACAAAAGTGACGGGAATCAGCGGGAAAGAAAATTGCTACGGATCCCTATTCAATGCGTGGCCTGACACACACTTGGCCGGCTGAACAGGTTTAGTAACCTTTGAAATTCTCAAACCAGCCTTCTGGCTTTCCCAAATTATTAAAAAAACGGAATATTATTTTAATTATAAGTATTGTTTAGTTCTATCTGGCTTTCCCAAATCGATTAAAAAACGAGATATTATTTTAATAATAAGTATTTTTTTAGTTAAATTCTACACTTATTTATCGTTCTTAAAAAATATGATAGATGGCACTGTTCGTTTTTACAACGCGCTAACGGGACTTTTCTGCGAGTTCTAACGTGGGTGACTTTTTACCCTATACTTTACGGAAAATTTTCAATAGATAGCGCCGTTAGGTTTTAGAACGCGCTATTGAAATTAATCAAAAGTTATTAAGTTATGATACGCTCGCACTACTTAGAAATTTCGGAATACAGTATTTTTCTTGGAAAATAACATTGATCCAATTATTAATTTGACTTGGAATTGATTGATATAGCCTTGCGATTTGGTGAATGAAAATTGTTTTCTTCTTATCTGGCTTAGGAAATACGGATTTTGATATAGCTCGCTCTACGATTTGGTTAATAAAAATTGTTTTCTTTGTAACTTGGCTTAGTCAATACCCCTCCGGCCGTTTTGGCAACCAAGTTTCGTAACCAGTTGTCAAAAAAGAATATATAATCGTGTTAAGCAACTAGTTGCCTAAAAAGAAATTCTATTCCTGTTTGACATCCAGTTGCCAACGAAGAATAGAGCTCAGACACTTAGAGAAAATGTGGCTAGTTTCCAAGGCTGTTGTTTTATTTTTAAGGACATGTGATGTGATTTCTTGTGGTTTTCTGTAATCTCTCACTTTATCTTAATATTATTTTCCTTGACATGCATTTTTTTTTTGACATTTATACATTGATTTTATTTTTATTTTTACTTGTACTTACTTTATTTTGCATTTCATAATATTTTCAATTTGAATTAGGACATGAATTGTACTGGCAAATTTGCGTTATCTCAATGTTACTTATCATATTTGTATTGTTTGTGTATGTACTTAATTACTTTTATTTAAATTATTGACATTTCAAATACAATGTGCATTGTTTGTGAATAAATGATTGATTGATTGATCTTCAAAAACAAATGTACATATAAAAGTACTTACATACAGTGTTGGGCATTCAAGAATAAAATCATTATTTGAATAAGAATTTGCAAGAATAAAATCACGGTGATTTTATTCTGGAATAATTCGTCCGGAATAATTTTGTCTGGAATAATTCTTAGATGAGAAAATTTAATGGGAATAAGTTATTCTTAGTCAAATAAAAATAATCATGATTTTTTAGCTAATTTAGCTTAAAATAGCTATATATCTGGCTTTAACAATTAAAGCCAGATCAATAAGCTATTCTTGGTAAGCTACAAAGCTTACTTAGTTGAGTGGTAGTACAAATACCATGGCTGCGATTTACTAAATTTCACAAAAAATTCAAAATATATCTATCTTTTAATATATCTTACTCCCATGGCGTCACTGACACGGCGTGTTCCTAATAAAATGAGTAAAAAATAATGACAATATACAATAAAAGCTATTTTTTATTTGACAACAATCATTTATTTCGTTTAAAACAGTAAAAAAAAATACTTCTAATCTAACAAAACACAATACTTTGACAAGTTTTAAGCAATTCTCGACCGATTTCCGTGAAATTTTGTGAGCCGGTTCATAAAGCATAAAGTATATCTGGAAACCTGGATAAGTGGACATACGAAAGCACTTTTGCCGAAGTTGAAGCAGAGACGCTTTGCTCGCTTTTCTCATTCGGTCAATCAGCATCCGTTTACCAAGGCATGACAAAAGGGCTTATGATTTCAATGCAATGTCCAACAGAAATAACTTTTTTTTTTCAAATCGTTTAACGCCAACTCAATTTCCTGATCTATCTCCGCATATTCCTTCTTTTTTTTGTTTGTAATTTTTTTTAAATCGTACGATGAATTTTCTGAATCTAACACGTCTAGTAGATGTGTTATTACTAAAAAATCTGTTTTATTTTAGGATATTCTAGATGTCACGTAATGTCTAGCTGTGAAATGAGATATGAAAGTCTTATTTGGTAACCAGTTGTAAACAAAGACATTTAATTCCTTTCTGACAACTGGTTGCGAAACTCCACTATCATCTACGGTAGTTGTGGATCAGGAATAGAATTTCTTTTTGGGCAACTAGTTGCGTAACAAGATTATTTCTTATTTTTCAACAACTGGTTGCGAAACTTGGTTGCCAAAACGGCCGGAGGGGTCAATACGGATTCTGATATAATAGCTCTGCGATTTGGTCAATAAAAATTGTTCTTTTTTTGTAACTTGGCGTTGGAAAATTGAGACAGAGCGCTTAGTATACATACGCACTAACCAAAGACGCTTACGTGCTGAAGAGTATGTGTACCTTAGGGATGCTATGCAACACGATAGTAATATCTAATCTGGGGCGATTAGTAATTCTTCCATCCAGTTTTACTGGCGGGCCCCGTAACATGCACGAACGTACACAGCACGCGTTCTGTTATGTCCGAAAATATGGCGAACCTGACCTTTTTATTACGTTTACCACGAATCCAAACTGGAAAGAAATAACACAGGAACTGTTTGAAAGTCAAGCGTCGTATGATCGTCATGACAAAATAGCAAGGGTTTTCCATTTAAAGCTCAAGTTGATGATAAACCTGCTCACTAAAGAAAATGTTTTTGGATCAGCTCTATGCAATATGTATAGCGTAGAATGGCAAAAGCGTGGTTAACCTCATGCACATATTTTGCTATGGCTAGAGGAGAAAATTCGTCCTAACGATGTCGACAAATTGATAAATGGTGAATTTCCGGATCGTAACGAAGATCCTGTATTGACGACATCATAAAAACGCAAATATCGTGCACGGTCCGTGCGGGGCAATGAATAAAAACTCTCCGTGTATGAAGGACGGTCGCTGTTCTAAGAGATAACCTAACAGAGCACACGATAACGGGTGAAGACGGGTATCCATCTTACCGCCGACGGTCACCCGAGCATGATGGGTTTGCGGCTACAATAATATCACAGGGACATGACGTAGTTGTGGATAAGAGATGGGTCGTGCCCTATTCACCCGTGCTAAGTAAAGGCAGTGACCAGGCCATGTTTGCTTTGAGACATACTGAACATGACGAAGAATAAGCTCATCGGAGGCGGTATGGCGTATTTTGAGTTATCCTATTCATGAAAGATCTCCACCAGTGACATATGTGGATGTTCATCTCGAGGGGGGACAAAGAATATATTTCAACCCTGAAAATGTTGCAGAACGGTTTGAAACCACTTTGCTGACAAACTACTTTGCTGGCATTTTTTCGGCTTTGTGAAATCGATGAATTCGCCAAAACTCTGCTGTACGAGAGAGTTCCGTCGTATTACAACTACAATAAGCAGCAAGGCGTTTTCAACCGGAGAAGGCGTGGCAGATCTGTAGATGTGTTCCCGGTATATATAAAGAACGCGTCATAGGTAGAGTGTACAACGGCCCACCCAAATACAGTTAACCGCGCGATAAAATCAAATACACGCGGACGAAGTCGCGGGCAACACCTAGTTTCTACATAATTATCAAAAAGTGTAAATTTTTATAAAAAGTTTTTGACGGAACTTATGACCTGACTAAGTATATATGATCTATAAACTAACCTAACCTACACTCTCTAGCAAAATGATAGCACTTTTGCTAAAGCTTTCGCGGACTTCTTGTGGGAACTCGAAACACAGTTTGGCGGCGGCAGGAGTCCCGGCGAAGGTGTAAGAAATAAATTAAATTAGAGAAAATTCTATTTTTGCTGTGTAGTCGTACCAAAATCACTCATGTAATCATGACAGACAAGACAGAGCCTTCACAACAATAAAATAAATAGTTCTGAAAGGAGAATGTATGCAGCTCCGCCACACACAGTATACAAACTTTTATTTCATTAGCCTACACAACACTTAAATGGTACTTTTTTGATAAATCATATTAAACACCAAAAACTACAAAAAAAAGACGTGTGGCACTCGGGGACTGCCGCGGTAAAGCTATTGCATAGCATTTTGTATCAACTTATGCAATTATAATTATTTATTTATTTTATTTATGCAGTATTTCTTTTTCTTTGATATTAATTCAAGTTACACTTTTTGAGCGTGGTGACCGATAAGAAAACATTTTTTTCTTTTATTAATTAAATAACAATATTTAGAAGTGATTATCGAATTTCGCGCGATGTACATTTATATACTTAGATATAATATCATAATAATATATACTTTCTCTGCGCGGCATTCATGTGCATTATCTATACACCAAAAACAAAGGTACTGAATAGTACACGTGCTTGGTTTGATGGTTTCTGTTATATACTTAATGAAGATTGAATTTATATATATATATATATACAGGGTGTAACATAAAGGTGTGGTGATACTTTAAGGTGGGCTTGTACCCATCAAACTGAACAACTTTCTCCATGGAACCCATAGTCAAATCGCAAAAAAAAATTTGGACTTCCCATACTAAGTTGGCATCACAGCTGATCGAGTTAGTATCGGAGAGCCAAATTTTTTTTTGCGATTTGACTATGGGTTCAATGGGGAAAGTTGTTCAGTTTGATGGGTACAAGCCCACCTTAAAGTATCACCACACCTTTATGTTACACCCTGTATATATATATATATCTCGAAGGAAGTGAGTGGTTAGGTTATGGTTGGCCTCGTGGTTCACGTCCTTAACTATTTCGGTATTGGGCGTCGAAATAACAATGCAGCTATATCACAGAGGTCCTTCTTCAATAGTCTTGATCATTTGGTAATCGAAATTGTACAGGATGCCTTGGATAACAATGGATGCAAACGCGGTGATCACAGCGATGGCGTGACACGTCCATTTTGCTCACAGATCACCACTACTTGTGTTCTGCTCGACGCTCCGTCAAAAAGTGTCTGCTCCGAGACTGACGTCCAGCTAATGTGGCTTCTCCACAGATCTAATAAATTCTCAACTCAGTGTGGCAGCACAAACAGCCTTCCGTTAATACATCATCTTTGCTACCACAAACGATCGTCTCACGAGTACAAGCGATCGTCACGCCACCACCGGTTTCACCCAGGTACTAATACCTGACGTTTGATCCAAACAAAGTGTAACTATGTAAACTTATCTCGAGCTGGTATTGGTCGCGTTTTCAATGACACTCCGACACGGCCATCCTGCGAGTCACACGTCCTCGGGTGACTAACCTGAAAAAGAAAAGGGTAGCCAGTAGATTCCATTTCGTTCGGCCAATCCTGACCTTCATTAGGAAGGTCCACAGCTCAAGGAATAAAAGCAACGCTAATAATGTGAAGCTTTAATTCAAGACTACAATCATGGTGACAACACATTTTAACAGCCTCAAAAAACCAAAATAATTTCACTCTCGTAAACTAAATAAACCTCAGCATTAGCATCGTAACTCAAACAATCTCAAATCAGTTTAGGTCTCCAAGGTAAATCACAGCTGCAAGGCTTGAAACCTTACAACCATTTACAACTTTTAGGGGCACATAGAACGGAACATAATCATCATCGCAAATCACAAGCGACGGAACACCAGAACTGAACATCACCACATCCAGGTGGCGGGACACCACAAAGAATCATCATCACTAACGCCAAGCGACGGAATACCAATCAGTCATCATCACCAGTCCAGGTGACGGAACACCATCACCACCAATCTAGGCAGTGGAACACCATCATCACCAATCTAGGCAATGGAACACCATCATCACCAATCTAGGCAATGGAACACCATCATCACCAATCTAGGCAATGGAACACCATCATCACCAATACAGGCGACGGAATACCATCATCACCAATCTAGGCAATGGAACACCATCATCACCAATACAGGCGACGGAATACCATCATCGCCAGTACAGGCGACGGAATACCATCAACAGTTTTAGCCGGTAAACGGGATACTTCTTTTTTACAAAAACACGAATGTACCTGCTACACATCATGACAGAACGAGTCTGACAAAACAAGCAGCAGCCAATTCATGCAAACATATAGCGCCATTCAGCACTCTTCATTTACCGCTGAAACATGTTGGAATACTTCAGTACTACACACAAAAATAAACGATAAAGAAAAAAATTACAACTGTACACAATTGATTGAGTTACGATCTGTCAATACAATTAACATTGAAAGGTAGACGCCTCTGCACCAGATTCATCGTCAACATCCGGAGGCAAATAACCTTCGGACATACTACGTAAACGGTCATGGGCATACTTGTAACTTCGTCTCAAATTCAAAGCTTGTAATTTGTATCTGTCACCTTCTAAGACCTCTACGACCCTGAACGGCCCTCGGTATTTGGGATCTAACTTGGTTTGGTTACGCTCCTTATTTTGTATCACCACAACAGTCACCCATCTTGGCAACTCTGGGCCACCTCCATCCGGTGCCCAAACAAACAACAGTCACCCAACCTGGCGACTCTCAGACACCTCCATCCGGTGCCCGCCCAAACACACAGTCACTCGACCTGGCGACTCTCAGACAACCTCTCAGGTGTCCGCCCAAAAACACAGTCACCCTACCTGGCGACTCTTGGACCACCTCCCTCCGGTGTCCAACCACACTATCGCTTCCATGCGGCGATCTCAAACATCACCTCTTTCTGGTCATTGCCAACATCACCTCCCCGGTGATACGCCTGCGAGCCAAACGCACGCCACACACAGTTGTGGCCGCACAGCAACGAGAAAATCAACTCGGTGTTTTACGCCTACGTCTACGAATGGCTGAGGCTATTGGCATCCAGTTGCGAAAAATTGTTTACGTCTAAGGTTCAAAATACAAACTAGTGAACGTTAAAATCACGGTCAAGTACAAAAGTCCTTAATCTGCACTAGTAGATGGTCGAGGTTCAGTCTCTCCATCATCAATTCTGTCCAAGTCAATAATACTGTCACTATCGGGCATTTAACGTAGTCTGTCCTCAATAACTGACGGTATTTGATATCTAAAGTGGTAGGTAACGCTTCTCCATTTGTAACAACACAAAGTTAGGTAACTTGTGAAACTAAGCTTTTGTCTAGAAATCAGCCAGTGGCGCTGCCTCAGAGCAATACACCACCCCATCTCTTCCCAAGGGTTTCACAAGAAGTGACTAAGGGACTAAAAATTTGAGGACAAGCAACATCGTCCTTCACGCTCATACTGTACCGCCAAACAGCCCGCCAAGCGTAGCGTTTTTTTTTTGTTTTTTTTTTTTTTTACAATTGGTGAAACCGCTCCAACATGGGGGAGGCCCATGTCTATTATCACATCAGCAGCAAGCTGATTAACAACTCCTGTAATAGGATGCGTTACTCTCCGTATTATCACTAGTATGTTGTCGTGCTTCACTTAGATAAAATTACAGCCTGTGTGTGTAATCGACAAACATGACATTTAGAGGTTAGGCTACTTTACTCGTACCTAGAAGCAACTCCAGGAGGCTGTACTTCGTAACTCGGTTAACCCAACAGTTTGGTTGCTGCCAAATGATCATCATGGAAGGACTTGTAACATTGAAATCTCATTACTATACTCGAAGGAAGTGAGCATATTTTAAAGGACACTTAACTAAGAGTACCAACGTTTAAACGTGCTAAGATTCACCTGACCGTTGCCACGCGCCTAAAGCGTTTATGAACGTAAGTTCAAATACAAGGGGGCATTACGTAGATAGAATGACACGTGGACGTATTTGAACAGAGGTTACAAAATCAGTCATTTCGATTTAATAGGTAAAGAATGCACCTGATGTAACCACTAGCTATGCCTGACGTGGTTAAATAGTGACCACCTATGAAGTCAATCGATGTTCCAAGCTATCAGAGGAAGCAATTTCCGTTCAGGCATGTTGTTATCATTTTTTTTTGCACGGTTATCAACACTTGCGTTCTATGCTATCCTTTTTCTTTACCAGCATGATAAGGCCGTCAAAAAGGGAAAGCTTCGGGGCTTATGACATTCGCAGCCTCCAGCCCATGAATCCTGTATCATCATCACATCAGCCGTAAGACGTTCATCACTGCACTCCGCATACTACCCTGTTATTATTCTTTTTTTTTTTACAATTGGTAAACAAAATATTTTATTGGGGTCCCCGAAACTCATCTACCTACATAGGGTCTATACGATAGCGGGGCATTAAGGATGCCCTCGACAAATTCATCACGAAAGCTATTAAAAATAGGCAACAACTTTGGCCTATGATCAATGAGAATATCAGTCCCAATACTACGAAAGCTAATAAAGGTTTTTTTTTACTCCATGTAAAAATGTCAGTCTCAATATTATAAAAGCTTAAAGGGGTTTCAATACTTTCAATCTTGGTTTAGGTTTGTATAACCGAAACTAGTTAACTAAATGAATCATCATATTTACAATGAGTCCTCTTTTTAAATCTTCCGTTCAATCACGACGTTGTGTCACAAGTAAAAATCCGAAAGCATGTGAAAGAGTACTTTCCATAAGGCATCATTTTAGCTGCTAATGCAATCACTACTAGAAGGGTAAGGGACTAACTACTCTATTCGCATCCTTACCGACAGTCAAGCTGTTTTGTTATTGACAGACTCGTTTAAGAATACCGTCAATCCTAGATTTAAAATATCTGAGTCGATCATAATATCGTTCGTACTCGTCTGGCATAACAAGATATGACCATTCTGAACGATGCCCGTCAATATTACCCTCACTCGATATTTGTTCTGTACAGTAAACTTAAGAGTTGCCTACAAAAGTCAATAGTGCGTTAGTATTGAACACACTCCCGAAAGTCTATACACGAAACTTTCTTTAACGAGAGAACACTCGGTACCACCACAGATTAGGTAATAGTACTCGTACCACAACTATCAAAACAAAAGGGGTACGACTCACCGGATTTTCATAGCTCCGCGTACATCACGCACTTCGCTGAAGCTGCACGCGCCGCTTGCGTGGATCTCCGCTGCTGCCAGCGCAGCCCATACTGTCGCCCATTTCCAAACAGCGCATCAGGAACAGGTTTCTAAACTGGCTCCGAGTCATTCCGGAAGCACAGGAGCATATGCCTTTCAACGGTTTGCTAAGTGAAATAAGCATTGCACCTCATTGCAACTGTCGTTCCGTAAGGGAGATGTCGACAAACGAGCACCGTGAACGTGGATTAGCTTCAGGTATATTCTGGTTGAATTCTGGCAGTGTGATTGCAGCAAATGTAGTCGATGGTGCTTGCATAACCTCAATCAATCGCAACATGTTCTGTTTCTGTAGCACAAAGAATTGTTGCCAGTTGGTTTTTATTTCGCTGCTCCATTATCATTTTTCACATTTTCCCGTCGTTGTCCACTTGTTGCGAGCGCTGGGAACAATCCAACTTCTGATCTCGAAGGAAGTGAGTGGTTAGGTTATGGTTGGCCTCGTGGTTCACGTCCTTAACTATTTCGGTATTGGGCGTCGAAATAACAATGCAGCTATATCACAGAGGTCCTTCTTCAATAGTCTTGATCATTTGGTAATCGAAATTGTACAGGATGCCTTGGATAACAATGGATGCAAACGCGGTGATCACAGCGATGGCGTGACACGTCCATTTTGCTCACAGATCACCACTACTTGTGTTCTGCTCGACGCTCCGTCAAAAAGTGTCTGCTCCGAGACTGACGTCCAGCTAATGTGGCTTCTCCACAGATCTAATAAATTCTCAACTCAGTGTGGCAGCACAAACAGCCTTCCGTTAATACATCATCTTTGCTACCACAAACGATCGTCTCACGAGTACAAGCGATCGTCACGCCACCACCGGTTTCACCCAGGTACTAATACCTGACGTTTGATCCAAACAAAGTGTAACTATGTAAACTTATCTCGAGCTGGTATTGGTCGCGTTTTCAATGACACTCCGACATATATATATATATATATATATATATATATATATATATATATATATATATATATATATATATCAATCTATAGCTATAAAGGTGACCTATATATATATATATATAGGTCACCTTTATAGCAGTATTATATTTTCAATTCAAAATTAATACTGCATTTGTGATAATAATAAAATGTATGTATATAGAGTACTCACTCATTTTCTTTCACTATTTTTTCGTGACTTTCTTCATTAATAATAAATGCACTTTGTTCATTCATATTTATTATTTATTTTCGCTTAACCGCGCTTTTATTACTTTCTTCATTAATAATAAATGCACTTTGTTCATTCATATTTATTATTTATTTTCGCTTAACCGCGCTTTTTTACATCTTTGTTTTTTTTTAAGCAATGGTAGTTGGAACTATACAGCCAAATATGGAATAAAATCTTTTTGTACTTTTTTTTAAGCAATGGTAGTTGGAACTATACAGCCAAATATGGAATAAAATCTTTTTGTACCTATCTCTATAAATACAAACAGCTGTGTCTTAAATAAAATCTTTTTGCATTTGATAAATAAAAAATAATCAAATCTTTTTTGTCATATGGAGGTATATACAGTTTATGAAAAGAGTTTTATTATTCTCCGAAAATGATCAAATCTTCTTATATGTTTGTTTTGACAACCGATATTGTTGCCATGGCAACGGAGCGTCAGGTTTTTCTTCGTTACGGAATTTCTGGATTCGGTCCCCGCGCTCAAAGCCTGCGATAAAATCTATGCAATAGCTTAAAATGTATTTTTTTGGATATTATAAGAAAATACAAACTGCACGCTACAAGTTCCCTCCAAAAAGTCCCTACACTCAGTAACTGAAAGGTTCTTTTTTTAAATCCTCATAAGCCATTGACATCATCTCACCTAAAAGTTAGTGACGATGATGCCGAAGACGTAAGCGGGCTTACCAAGATTCCCCAACGCAGTGGGGAACTCGCTATCTTATCTTCAAGCCGGAAAACATAAATATTGTCAACATTATTGTTTGGCGACAAGACTTAAATAAGATGGTGGTAGCTAGCCCAGCGGGCTTATAAAAAGCCCTTCCACCAACCAAACTGAGTCCGCTGGGAATCGAACCTGCGACATATGGACCTAGCCATTACGCCACGAAGGCGATCAAAACTATCCATGAGAAAAACTTTATAGCTATTTTTGCAGAGAACCAGGCGACGAATACTAGGACAGCATAAGATGCGCGGAGGCCTAGATAGCGTGCATTATGCGAGCTGCCGCGCTAAACATCTATTAACGGAACATGCCACGCACCCTTTGTCGGCCGTAGACCTCGTGTGCTGGGCAGAGCTAGTAATTTGCGGGTGTTTAGACCTGCCACGCTAACAGTGCATCGTGAAAAAAATTTCGTTATTGCTTTTTTCGTGATATTTTGCAAACTTTATATTAGCTTGCCATGATAGTTTTTTTGTTAGTTTGGGACAAATCTTGAAAGCTTCTTCATCTTGTACTTCGCGCGAGTCGAATCTTTGACTTAAATTATTTTTTTCCAGACCAATACCAAAGTATATCTATTAGTACTAACATACAGCATGGACTCTCCCTACCGCTCTCTAGATTCCGACCTCACCCCCTCGTCTCCCAGATTGATTTAGAATGGTTACAGTTTAGTTTTCGAACGTATAGGATTTCGCCGGCATTTTGTTTGTTCCGTAATTCGTTGCATGAAGTGTCCAGGGTGTGCCAATACTCTGCTACCCCGACTGCATTGTCACAGTACATATTACGATATGGCTTACTGTAGCGCAATGCCTTTGATGTCGCACGATGCCGCCAAGGCGTAGGTACTAGCAGTACTAGCCTGTAGCCCGCCTGGCAAACTCGCGGAGTTTGCCAGACTGTGCCCCGCCGCCGCCCGCTGCCCCGCAAGGACCCTTCCGTTGCTCTGCGTAAGTACATTCGTTGCACTACTGTAACCCGCTATATTGTGATACTGTGGCATTGTCTGTTGCATTGTACAGATCCTCGCGCGTACAGGTGCTAGGACACGCAGCGCAGGACAAAAGGTGTGCCATGGTCCGGGGAGAGGCACCTAACTATCATGCGCTATAGATCCCAGCTATAGCCCCATCATATCAGCCGAAGGAAGTCCACTGCTGGACATAGGCCTCCCCCAAGGATCTCCACGACGACCGGTTCTGCGCTGCCCGCATCCAGCGGCTTCCCGCGACCTTCACCAGGTCATCGGTCCACCGAGTGGGAGGCCTGCCTACACTACGCTTTCCGGTGCGTGGTCGCCACTCGAGAACTTTACTGCCCCAACGGCCATCTGTTCTACGAGCAATGTGCCCCGCCCACTGCCACTTAAGTTTAGCAATTCTGAGAGCTATGTCGGTTACTTTGGTTCTCTTACGGATCTCCTCGTTTCTGATTCGATCACGCAGAGAAACTCCGAGCATAGCACGCTCCATTGCCCTTTGGGTGACCTTGAGCCTTCTTATGAGGCCCATAGTAAGCGACCATGTCTCAGTTCCGTACGTCATCACTGGCAACACACATTGGTCGAAGACCTTGGTCTTAAGACACTGCGGTATATGGGACGTAAATATATTGCGAAGCTTCCCGAACGCTGCCCAGCCGAGTTGGATTCGACGATTGATCTCTTTCTCGAAGTTGGACCTACCTAACTGGACTGTTTGTCCCAGGTATACATATTCGGTAACATGCTATAGCCCCACCTGCACATATTTTCCTTTCTTCGGCCAACTTGAGTCCAGAGTCCGTTTTAAACAGGTTTTAAACTTCCATGTTGGAAGCTAAATTAGAACCACTTTCCAGATTTTGACTGAGTTTTAAATTTGCATACACGTTAATTCTGGACTACAATGCATGGTAGCTAAGCGACGTCAGTCTAAATCCAATATGGCGGACTCCCAAAGATAGCGGACTAGTTATTTTTTATGCACCCCAATGATATGGGTTTGCTGAGAAGAATACGAAATAATTAACCAATTGTGAATAATAAAATAATAATTAAAAAAAATTACTTTTTTTAGGGCTCCGTACATCTAACGGGTGACCAACGAATACACTATTGCTAAGCCTCCGCTGTCTGTCTGTCCGTCCGTCAGCGGGCTGTATTTCATGAACCGTAATAGGAGACCTTTGAAATTTTCACAGAATATGTATTTTTGTTGCCGCTATAACAAAAAATACTGAAAATTAGAAAAAGTGAAAAATCTCTTTACAAAAAAGTGATTTTTTTGTAGGTTTTTAGAAGTATATTTTATTTAGCTCTATCGTAAATACGGTAAAACATACAAGCGTGATACTTGGTGTGGTTATACTACTAATACTCAAGTAAAATAACGAATAATAAAAATTGGCCAAGTGTGAGTCGTACTCGCGCTAAGGAGCTGAATGACAAAAAAAGCATATTTTTGTCGCTCGCGTTGATGTCTTCTGCTTCTAATGTGAGTAGGTATCACTGTAATTTTACTATGTAGTTGGGTGGAGAGGTATGGATACCACCATATACCTCCCTCAGAGTGCTAGTCCGACTTGCACTTGCAGAATGATAAAGATTTTTCTGGACTATACACTGTACTTACATATTCATATTCAAAGTAAAGATTTTCCAAATATGTACAAATTTGTTTCATAATCATTCTGTCTGTGCCTGCCACTTCAGCATTCACTGAGACAGTTTTCTCTCTTATGAATTTAAAGTGGAGGGACGAAAGGAACAAAGCTTCCTTAAACTTTATAAAAAACCGGCCAAGTGCTAGTCGGACTCGCGCACCGAGGGTTCCGTACAAACCTGTACGTATAAAAGTTTTGTTTAAAAAAACTTAAAACCGACTTCAAAATTAAATTCACTTAAAAGTGTGAAATAATATTACTATACTTTAAATACACAACATTAACCAACAATAACGGAATCAAAGGCGGGTACGAATTAAATTAGGGGCTTCAATTTTTTTTGAGGTGGGTACCAGCACACAGTTACTTACGTATTAAATTAAATGGACCTCAAAATAAGGTTTAATTCGTACCCACCTTTGATTTCGTTATTGTTGGTTAATGTTGTGTATTTAAGTATAATAATATTATTTCACACTTTTGAGTGAATTTCATTTTGAAGTCGGTTTTAAGTTTTTTTTAACTTTTTTTTATGTTCTTTATTTTTAGTGGTAATGCTATCTATCAAGCAACGTTAAATCCAATCACCTATACTCACCAATAGGAAATATCAAATCATAATACATATGTTTCTTTAACAGATACAGAGTCCTGTGGCTTCCATCATCATCTCAGCAACATGAAAGTTTCCATCATCAGCTCATCTGAATAACCTGAAGGAATACAACTATCGGTCTATGCATACCTACATATATATCTATGTATAACATTAATAAGAATTTTCCTGCAACTCCTAACCGTTAAGGAGTTGTACCTTCCTACACCAGCTTATCAACAGACGCAAGTATATTAATAGCTTTAGAAAACATATAAATCATTTAATTAGTGCCTTTAAAATTCAAATTTTTATTATTTTTGAAGGGTTGCCCTCGATTTCCCTGGGATCCCATCATCAGATCCTGACTTGGTGACAGTGAGACCCCCTCGGGAGTATACTCTTTCGAATGAAAAAAGAATTTTGAAAATCGGTCCACAAATGACGTAAAAATCGGTGAACATACATAAAAAAAATATATATACAGTCGAACTTAGTACCTCCTCCTTTTTGAAGTCGGTAAAAAGTTATGGTATTTTTATTACTAAATGAAATCCATAACATTACAATGTGGAAAGCTGGAGGAGCATAAATTTAAGACAAAGGACTCTTTATCGTTTCAGTAATCCTTTATATTATATTAACACATATCATTTATGATTTAACTGAAATAGCTACACTAACCTTGCAGCAGCCTTGCAAAAGTTATTTTATATTATTATTATATCACCTCATATACGTCCCCACCGAGGGGCTCGAGTCTACCCTGAATCAGGGCGATTAGGCCTTAGTCGACCACGCGGGCCCAGTGCGGGTTGGTCGACTTCACACACAACCTTCGAGTTTCTTCGCAGGCGTGTCGTGTGCAGGTTTCCTCACGATGTTTTCCTTCACCGTTAAAGCAGTCGGTAATTATATGTACGTAAGTTTTTGAAAAACTCATTGGTACATTGGCCGTCCAGATTTGAACCCGGTACCTCTGGTTAGATGGACCGAGTCGTTACCGGTTGAGCCACCGACGCTTTTAGTTATTAGTTATTTAATCAAAGTTATTTATTTACAAATTGTTTTAGCCACTATTTAGAAATCTGGTTTAAAAAATTCTAATTGAGTATTAAGAGCCCGCTGGAGTTCACAAATCACATACAAACGTAGTATTCGATTCATTTGATATCCAAAGAACCGATTTTGAAATAATTTTAAATCGATAATCGGGTGACGTATATCTGTGTCCGTGCCGCATCACTTTTTTGAAAAACTAAATAGGAATCTATAATATAATAAAACTGTAACGGGGCCGTGTCTGTACATGAAATATTTTTAGAAAATAATAACTGTGGTGGACATTACTAACGATACAGACGCCAAAACAACAACTTTTGGAATTTTTGTCTGTCTGTCTGTCTGTCTGTCTGTCTGTATGTTCGCGCATCACGCAAAAACTACCAGGCCGATTTTGATGAAATTTTGTATGGTGGTTCCTTATAGCCCGGGTTAACATATAGGATACTTTTTATCCCGGAAGAGATCCCGTGGGAAAATCAAAAGTATTCATTTATAGAATGGCTCACCACGCAAATGTGGCTTGACCTATTACAATCAAATTTTACACGTTGATACCCTATATCGCGAACTAAAACTGGGACAATGTGATTCCCAAAAAAATTAAGGGTTCCTGCAGGATTGCAAAAAAAATATCTTTAGAATGGCTCGACGTAACAATATAAAACCGTTACATTGGGATGGGGTGTTTTGACCATCATTGTATAGTCGGGTATTCTTTATCCCGGAAAACTAAAGTAGAGCTATTGATACTTACAATAATAACAATAGAGTACTTTTTTTCCCTATATTTTCTACACATACCACACATTATAATCATAGCAGCATAATGTCAATAGATGGCACTGCAGGGATAATAAAACGCGCTTAAGTTGCATTAAAACATTAAAATATTATTTCATACTTTTGAGTAGATTTCTTTTATGTATTTTTCAGCATACGCTACTTTACACAAATCTAACTCTGGAACTATGACACGTAGCGATGTGTTTCATAGACGAACAGATAGATATTTTTTACAGATTCCAATCGTGTAAAAAAATTAAAAACACATAAATCGAGTTTAGCATCTTTTAACAGGAGGCACAGATATGGAACTCTTCTGACGGCGACTATTTGCGTGTGGCAGTTGCTCTCCGCCTGCAATATCAATATCTGTGAACCTCCATCAATGTATTTGCGGGTCCACGGTAGAGGCAATTGGCCATCACGCACTGAGTTGCGGTCGTTGTTTGTGAAGATTCCCACGTCACCAATTCCTTAATGACCTCACTCGGAGGGCACTGGTCTCGGCCAGATGGAATATTCCATCTTTGATGGAGCCGCTGGGCTTTAGTCCATCTGATGGCAAAAGGCCGGAGGGTTTAAACAGGTGCTATGGCACAGAGGAACGTGCCTGCTTTGGGACGCCACTTTTTCTGCCTCACACCTCACCCGTACGGTACTGCTACTCAATTTGCGGCGAGAAAGAAGCATAACAAGTACTCGGTCTTGGAGGCAAAGTACTACTTTGTGCCGCTGGTCTTTGAGACAACCGGCTGCTGAAACCTCAGAGGCCTTTTCCTTCATTAAGGAGATTGGCCGTCGCCTTCGAGAGAGGAGATGTGACGGCCGCTCCGGGTCCTACCTGCTGCTAAAGTTGTCTATTGCCATCCAACGCGGCAACCAGAAGTGCGTCGTGGGCTCCTTTGGAGCTGATACGACTCGAGGACTTGACCCATATTAATATTTTTAGGAAATTTTATTACTAGATTGATATAATGATTTGAATTAGTTTTTTGATAATATAGTTATATGTGTTATTTTTTAGTTTATATACGTCCCCACCAAGGGGCTCGATCTGCCTTGAGTTAGGGCGAACAAGCCTTAGACGATCACGCGGGTTTCTTCGCAGGCGTGTGCAGGTTTCCTCACGATGTTTTCCCTCACCGTAACAGCGTCGGATAAACGTACATACGAGTATGAAATCGATATTCGTATAGATATTGGTAAGTGGCAGGATTCGAACCATGGCCTACCGGACAGAAGGTAGTGGCCCTAACCGTTACGCCAACGACGCTCTATATGTTATTTAAGATTTAGAAATCCTTACTTAATATTATAAATGTGAAAATATGTTTGTTTATTTGTTACCTATTCACACTTCAATACCTCTACCAATCTTGATGCAATTTGGTATGCAGGTAGCCTGTATCACCAGGAATGAAATAGTCTACTTTTTATCTCTGGAAATTATCATAGCCCGATGCAGTTCCTGAGGAACTAAAACCATACTCTTTGTTCGTTAAGTTATTTAAAATCGCAACGAAAAAATGTATTAGTGTGATTTTTAGCACAGAGATGAGGTGAAAAATTATATAATTTACTAATAAGTATATCCTGACATAGTTCCCGAGGGATCTGGGGACAACAGTTTTCTACGCTCGCGCACGTCGGTGGTGTCGCAACGGAGCAACGGATTTTTTTGTATAGAATTTGTTGAGGTACCTGGAGAAAACTCATGTCCACGCTTGCGAGCTGATTGCGGCTCGCGCACCACTCACCCTTAAAAAGAGACATAAAAGCTATGTCCACGCGGGCGAAGCCGCGGGCAAAAGCTAGTCCATTATAAATCAATACACTTGTTTTTAAGGTAAAAGACGGAAATCAAGTTTATTGGAATTAAATGATTCCTGTTTCGTTTTCCAAAATAGTAATACGATACCGACACAGATATACGTCATCCGATTATCGATATAATTTTTTTTCAAAATCGGTTCTTTGGTTAACAAATGAATCAAATACTACATTTGTATGAGATTTATTAACTCCAGCGGGCTCTTAAGTTTGAACCAGATCTGTAAATGGTGACTGAAAAAGGTATGAAAGTACCACATTGAACATTGAAGTTCGAAAAAACGTTATCTATAGTTACATAGATATAGATACTACTTTAGGTTATACAGCTACATTCACCAAAACATCCGGATTGAATGATGGATGATAAGTTCGTTTTTGTCATTTGAAAAATGTTGTCCCCTCCCCCTACGTAGAGATAAGTCGCGGTCATCGCGGTAACTACAATTATGTTTGTAATCACAATTTTTTTGGTGGCATAACTACCTAAAATTTTAAGATTTTCGGAATTTTTCCTTTATGTGTGCTATAAAACGTTGGTTCAAGCCAAATTTCAAGATTCTAGATCGACTGGAAGTATCCTTTAGGTTTTGATTCCCTTGCGAGTAGTTGCGAGTTCCAAAATATGCGGCTTAAATTGCTGTTTCTTTTGATTGCGTTGACATAGAAGTTTGATTTTGTCACAGCTTAAAGGTATATAGACCTGAGTATTTGATATGAATTTCAATTTAATACATATACGCGTTCATGAGGCAAGGGGTAGTAAGTTTAAAATTATTAAAAATATCTAATATATAAAATTCTCGTGTCACAGTTTTCGTTCCCTTACTCCTCCGAAACGGCTTGACCGATTCTCATGAAATTTTGTGAGCATATTGAGTAGGTCTGAGAATAGGCCAACATCTATTTTATTTTAGGGTAGGGTAGTGTAGGGTAGGGTAGGGTAGTGTAGGGTAGGGTAGGGTAGTGTAGTGTAGGGTAGTGTAGGTTAGGGTAGTGTAGTGTAGTGTAGTGTATGTAGGGTAGGGTAGTGTAGGGTAGGGTAGGGTAGTGTAGGGTAGTGTAGTGTAGGGTAGGGTAGGGTAGTGTAGTGTAGTGTAGTGTAGTGTAGTGTAGTGTAGGGTAGGGTAGGGTAGGGTAGGGCAGTGTAATGTAATGTAAGGCGGTACGTAGTTCGCCGGGACAGCTAGTTTTTATATATGATTTATCTAAAAATTTATGCTTTTTGCAATTTTTACTTTATCTGTGCTCTAAGACGCTGCTTCGTACCAAATTTCAAGATTCTGAAGTTTGATTTATTTGCGAGTGTAAAATATTTATGCCGCATATTTTACACTCGGTGGTATATTTTTGATCGTATTTACTTTGATTTTTTTTAACACCTCCAAGGGACCGTAGACATAGTATCTGTTTGATATTAATTAAACTATCAAGTTTGGTATAGTAAAGGCAGTTCCCCATTGCGTTGGGGAATCTTGGTAAGCCCGCTTTCATCTTCGGCAACATCGTCACTTACCACCAGGTGAGAAGTTGTCAAGGGTTTACCAATTGTGAATAAAAATAAAAAAATAAAAAAGTATCAAACTACACGATTTCCTAAGAAAAAGGGTCTTTGCAGACAGACAGACATGCGGACAATGAAGCGATCCTATTAAGTAATGATAGTATTAAAATTGTAATATCTATGTTAACGGTCGTCGTGGAGATCCTTGGGGGAGGCCTATGTCCAGCAGTGGACTTCTTTCGGCTGATATGATGATCTATGTTAACAATAAACAATAAGTATTATTTCAATATATAAAATTTAATCTACTCTCCTCACATGACAAGAAGCGAAAATCCCAGAATCGTCTTTTATTTTAAACTAGCTGTCCCGGCGAACTACGTACCGCCTTACATTACACTACCCTACCCTACCCTACCCTACCCTACCCTACACTACACTACCCTACCCTACACTACACTACCCTACCCTACACTACCCTACCCTACACTACCCTACCCTACACTACTCTACCCTACACTACCCTACCCTACACTACTCTACACTACCCTACACTACACTACCCTACCCTACACTACTCTACCCTACACTACCCTACCCTACACTACCCTACCCTACCCTACATACACTACACTACACTACCCTACACTACCCTACACTACCCTACACTACCCTACACTACACTACCCTACACTACACTACCCTACACTACACTACCCTACCCTACACTACGCTACCCTACCCTACACTACCCTACCCTACCCTACACTACGCTACACTACACTACACTACCCTACCCTACCCTACCATACCCTACATAAGAACCTTCTCCTGACAATAACGAACTCGACAAAAAAGAATTAGCCAAATCGGTCCAGCCGTTCTCGAGTTATGCGCTTACCAACACATCTTACGATTCATTTTTATATTATAGAGAAGATTGATTCGTATGAAACGTATGAAACTTTGTTGAATTTGGAACCGTGTATTATTTGTATTCATTTGCGTATTTGTCTTGTTTACCATTAATAAACTCTTTTCAAGTAAGAGTTTTTAGTAAAAAGCTTTGAGGTTTTTCGAAAATTATCATCATCCAACTCTTCTCATCTCTAACTCTACACACCCCTTTGATCGCTATGGGGCCGCACGGAGAACTCTCTTATAGTTAAATTAGACCACACGGACGCATTAATGCGATCTGCCGGCAGGAAAACTGCGTGCCACCTCACTAGCTCACTACTGCAGACGTGCGATAACCAGAACCTGTATGAATTCCTGTGAGCATTATTATTATAACAGCTCATATAAGTCCCCACCGAGGGGCTCGAGCCTACCCTGAATCAGGGCGATTAGGCCTTAGTCGACCACGCGGGCCCAGTGCGGGTTGGTCGACTTCACACACAACCTTCGAGTAGAATGTTTTAAAATAAAGGAGTTTCCATATATGTAAAAGCCAACAAAGTGGACCTGTCGTGTAATATTCGGAGAAGTAAATTTAGAAATTAAGTTTTTTTTTTATTCACAATTGGTAAGCCCTTGGCATCATCTCACCTGATGGTAAGTGACGATGATGTCGAAGATGAAAGCGCGCTTACCAAGATTCCCCAATGCAATGGAGAACTGGCTATCTTATCTTCAAGCCGGAACTGTTGTTAACATTGATGTTTGGCGGCAAGACTTAGATAAGATGGTGGTAGCTAGCCAGGCGGGCTAAAGAAATGAAAATGCCCTACCACCAACCAAACAGAGTCTTACAAGTTAACCCCGCCGGAATCGAACCCGCGACCTCCTAGTGTGAAGCGAATGGACTAACCATTACGCCACGGAGACGGTTAAAGAAGAATGTCGAGACACATCAGCAACCTCTCGAAGTGAAAGAATGTCTCGTCAATAGGGCCGACAATATTATTTTTGTGTTTTCTTAAGATGTTATTAAACCGAAACAAAGTCAAAATTTTAAATCATGTGAGGAGAGTAGCTTAAATTGTATATATTGAAATAATACTAATTGTTTATTGTTAACATAGATATTACAATTTCAATACTATCATTACTTAATAGGATCGCTTCATTGTCCGCATGTCTGTCAGTCTGCCAAGACCCTTTTCCTAGTGTGAAAGCAAATGGACTAACCATTACGCCACGGAGACGGTCAAAGAAGAATGTCGAGACACATCAGCAACCTCTCGAAGTGGAAGAATGTCTCGTCAATAGGGCCGACAATATTATTTTTGTGTTTTCTTAAGATGTTATTAAACCGAAATAAAGTCAAAATTTTAAATCTACAATAATTCGTCTTTAAAGAATATTTAAGTAACCTAAACTACAGCAGAGGATCCAGAATAAATCTACAGTAGGTATGTTAGTATGCACAGCGTTGCACACAACCATAGGCAATGTTCTGCATCTCACCGCAGGCAAAGTATACATATTAGTACTAACGTACCGCAGGTGATATGAATTATGAACAGTACCACATCATCTGCAATATAATAAATAACTCGTCTTTGAAGAAAATTTAAGTAACCTAAACTACAGCAGGGGATCCAGAATAAGTCTACAGTATGTTAGTGTGTACAGCGTTGCACACGGCCATAGGTGTTAACCTGCAATGCTCTACATCTCACCGCAGGTGATATTAATTATGAACTGTAAGTACCACATCATCTGTAATATAATGACTCGTCTTTAAGAATATTGAAGTAACCTAAACTACAGCAGTGGATCCAGAATAAGTCTACAATATATATTAATATGTGCAGCGTTGCACACGGCCACAGGTATTAACCTGCAATGCTCTGCATCTCATCGCAGGTGATAAATGAATCCCCTGTGACCGTCGCCTTCCCCCCCGCCCCGTCTTAAAGTCCCGTGACATCTAGAGGTAATGATTGTCGTGATCAAAAATAAGTAGATTCAATCTAGAATAAATCTTGTTTCTACGTTTTACACAAAAAGTCATAAAAGAAGCAGAGTACCACACAAGGAAGTCATATGTCATAAAATCAGTAATATCTAAAAAAGGAGGTATTGTCAAAATGCAAAATAAATCATCAGACATCCATCCTCATAGAAGTGTCTGCCGTTGGGGCCTTGTTGGGGCAATACTGGAGTAGTGACAGAAGACGTAGCGTAGACAGGCCTCTCACTCAGTGAATCGACGACCTGGTGAAGGTTGCGGGAAGCTGCTGGATGAGGGTAGTGCAGGATCGGTCCTTGTGGAAATCCTTCGGCCTTTGTTCAGCAGTCGACATCTTTTGGCTTATATGATGATAATCAAATGTTAAGAGAAAAAAAAATGAGCGAGACCTACAGTACTCGCATATGATGTGTAACATGTGACAAAATACTTTATAAAAGGACGGCAAAGATACGGCAGACTAGGCTGTATGGTCATAGATACCTTTGCCTTTTCCGCGCTTTTAAAGCCTGAAAAAAGGACGGCAAAGATACGGCAGACTAGGCTGTATGGTCATAGATACCTTTGCCTTTTCCGCGCTTTTAAAGCCTGAAAAAAGGACGGCAAAGATACGGCAGACTAGGCTGTATGGTCATAGATACCTTTGCCTTTTCCGCGCTTTTAAAGCCTGAAAAAAGGAGGGCAAAGATACGGCAGACTAGGCTGTATGGTCATAGATACCTTTGCCTTTTCCGCGCTTTTAAAGCCTGAAAAAAGGACGGCAAAGATACGGCAGACTAGGCTGTATGGTCATAGATACCTTTGCCTTTTCCGCGCTTTTAAAGCCTGAAAAAACGCGACTTCCTGTTACAATGGGACACATTCCGTCCCATTTCACGAAATCACTCCCACAAATTGCAGGAAAGCGAGAGCAAAGATGTTACACATCAAAAACTCCGCTGAAAAACTTATTTTAAATAGTTTTTGAAACAAGAGAGTCTTAAAAATACTACTATTTTTCCCATTTTATGACTTTGTCAAGAAAGATATGTACCAAGAAATAAAACGTCAACACAAAATTACAGTATATACTGACATTGTAACAATAACTTTATGACGCATACGATCCATATACGACCCACACTGACATTCAAAAGAACATTAATATTTTTTATGCGATGCGAAATGCTACTCGCGGAAAAAGAATAACTAGTCTTTTTAGGGTTCCCTGCATCCAAAGGGTGAGCAACCGGACCATATCACTAAATCACCGCTCGCTGTCTGTCTGCCAGCGAGCTGTATTTCATTCAACTGTTATAGTAATTTATGAAACTGTTGCATAATGAGGGGAATTAAAACACGAGTATGAGTGTCATACGAGTTATGTGCAGTTTCATACACTACTTTATCTAATCACATACATTCGGATTGAATCAACTAAGCAACAAAATTCAAAGTTAAAAGAGTAAGAAAAAAAAATTCCCACGAAATTCAGTACCTACAACAAAACGTGTCATAGTGCCAAATCTCAGCACATCACCGCGCTTGCGCTGAAGCGGACGCTGTCACAGACAGGTAAAAACAATGCTTTCACTGATCAAAGACATTTTAAAGCAAGAATGAAAATTATCCACGAAATTATTCAATGAATTGCGCCAAAACCTAGCACATCACCGCGCTGTCACAGACAAGTAAAAATTGGAATGAAAACTTTTTGTAATGCTGTAAAAATGGCGCGAACCGCATGTGCGTTCTAATAAAAAAAAGGCGCTGTCACAGACAAGTAAAAATTTGAATGAAAAGTTTTTGTAATGCTGTAAAAATACTTTTTTGGTGATATTAACTTTTTGGATTAACTTGTTTCGTAATGGAAAAAATAATTTTAGAACATTATTTTATTAGAGAAATAATGTTATAAAGTGTTTTTATCTACTCTCATATCGTAAAGTTCGCATTATCAACTTCAAAACGAGTTTATATTGGCATACTTTATAAACACAATCATCATCATATCAGCCACAAATCGTCCACTGCTGGACAAAGGCCTCCCCTAAGGATTTCCACGACGACTGGTCCTGCGCTGCCCCCATCCATCGGCTTCCCGCGATCTTCACCAGGTCGTCGATCCACCGCGTGGGAGGTCTGCCTACGCTACGTTTTCCGGTGCGCGGTTGCCACTCGAGAACTTTACTGCCCCATCGGCCATGTGTTCTACGAGCTATGTGCCATGCCCCACTTCAGTTTAGCGATTCTGTGAGCTTTGTCGGTTACTTTGGTTCTCCTGCGGATCTCCTCGTTTCTGATTCGATCACGCAGAGAAACTCCGAGCATAGCACGCTCCATTGCCCTTTGGGTGACCTTGAGCCTTCTTATGAGGCCCATAGTAAGCGACCATGTCTCAGTTCCGTAAGTCATAACTGGCAACACACACTGGTCAAAGACCTTAGTCTTGAGACACTGCGGTATTTGGGAAGTGAAGGTATTGCGAAGCTATAAACACAATACCGTAATTAAAAAAAAATACATTGTAACATTATTTTGTTAGAGAATATAATAATAATAATAATAAATTTATTAACAGAAGTAATTTACAATAGCATCTTAAACTATAGGTTTTAGAGATACACTTGTTTTCTTAAGTAATTCACGATAATATTAGTACGGTAGGCAGGTAAAAATTAAATTGATACGGCTAATGCCTACACTAGGAAGACCTGTGTCGTAGACATCAGCTAACCTTATTGTGTCGCCTTAGGTACAATGCAGACGTTATCGTGAGTGACAATGTACATTTTAAATGGTCTTATTTCAATGGATAGCGTAGGTTAGTAGGTTTCTAACTGGGTTCTGCTGTTGTGTGTCTCTCTGTATGTGTGTGTGAAATAATGTTATAATGTATTTTTTTTTCCATTACGATACAAGTTAAACCAAAGCAACGAAGTTTCATATTATCAATTTTTTTTTATTGGAACGCACATGCGGTTCGCGCCATTTTTACAGCAATACAAAAAGTTTTTATTCCAATTTTTACTTGTATGTGACAGCGCCCGCTTTAACGCATGCGCGGTGATGTGTTGGTTTTTCATTGAATTTTGTTGTAGATACTGAATTTCGTGGATAATTTTCATACTTGTTTAAAAATGTCTGAGATCAGTGAAAGCATTGTTTTTACCTGTCTGTGACACCGTCCGCTTCAGTGCAAGCGCGGTGATGCGCTGGGATTCCGCGCTATGACACGTTTTGTTGTAGGTACTTACTGAATTTCGTGGGATTTTTTTTTACTCTTAACTTTGATCTTTGTATTTTAGTTGATTCAATCCCAATGTATGAGATTAGATAAAGTAGTGTATGAAACTGCACATAATTTGGTCTTATTAACAGTTTCATAAACTACTATTGTTTATTTCGGCTTTGCGTTTAAAGTATGCCAATATAAATTCGTTTTGAAGTTTATAATTCGAACTTTACGATATGAGAGTAGATAAATTTTTTTACAGGGTTTGTTTTTCTATTACCGGTATAACAACAAAAAATAAAAGCTAGAAAAAGTGAAAATCAAGAGGTCCCCCATACAAAAAGCGTGTTTTTGACGGGTATTTTGGAAGTGTTTTTTATTTAGGCTAACGCAACGGATTACTGTAATAACACACAAGCATGAAAACTTGCTTGTGTGTTATTACAGTAATCCGTTGTATAGTAGGTACTAATTCTTACTTTAGGATTAGTGAAGTAAAACAATAAACTAAAAAAACGGCCAAGTGTGAGTCGTACTCACGCTAAGGAGTCCGAAGTTAATGAAATAAACCGGCCAAGTGCGAGTTGGACGACTCTCGTAAGGAAGGGTTCCGTAGTCTTTTAAAAAAAATTAAAGTATATTTTTAAAAACAAAATTATATTTGCGGTTATTAACAGAATGTTTTGTATGAAAATTCCATGAACTTTTTACAAATTCAACTACATACCTAGGTAGGTTGACTGGAAGAGATCCCGTAAAGGATAAGTCCGCCTTTTTATATAATATATTTTTTCAGTATTGTAACAAAAGATCAATAAAGAGTTTACATACATACATACCTTAAGTTGGTCGACTATTAATCCTAAATTAAAAAAGCCTAGTTAGCCGTGTTCCTTAGGTTGACTGGAAGAGATCCCGTAAGGGATAAGTCCGCCTTTTTATATAATATATTTTTTCAGTATTGTAACAAAAGATCAATAAAGAGTTTACATACATACATACCTTAAGTTGGTCGACTATTAATCCTAAATTAAAAAAGCCTAGTTAGCCGTGTTCCTTTTAAATCCCTACTAATCCCTACTATATAATATTATAAATGCGAAAGTAACTCTGTCTGTCTGTTACGCTTTCCCGCAAAAACTACTGAACGGATTTGGCTGAAATTTGGTAGGTAGACAGATTAGGACCTGGATTAAGACATAGGCTACTTTTTACCACTGCGGCTCGCGCACTGCGCACCCTCGAAAAGTCATAGAAACGTGGTCCACGCGGGTGAAGCCGCGGGAAACAGCTAGTTGATTATATGTCATTTTATTTACAGTTTTTTTCAGATGTCCTGCCTGAAATAGCGGTTTAGCTGGTAGGGGGGAACTCTACTTTAACAAAAAATTGCCTTTTAAAGCTTAATGTTTCGCAAACCGATCCCTCAATCGTATAATTGAAAACGCTAAACACGTTGAAAAACCGACTTCCATCGGAACAACTTAGTACATTTTTGCATTATTATTTTTGGTTTTTGTTAATTTTCTATAAAAGTACTATACCGATTTTGATAAAATTTAAATGGGACCACACGGGAAGCACTAGCTTTCTAATAAAAAAAAGGAATCATAAAAATCGGTTCACCCAGCCCAAAGTTATGAGGTAACAAACATAAAAAAAAAATACAGACGAATTGAGAACCTCCTCCTTTTTGGAAGTCGCTTGAAAATGGTTTCAGCAAACCCTCATTAGTTTTGAAAGACCTATTCAACGATGCCTCACATGATAGGCTACGTCAACGAAAAAATACCCCTCTTTAAATGCAGGGGAGGTATTGTAAAAAAAAATAGATTTTATTGTACCACTTTGTCGCCGTGATAAATATGTATCTTCATATCATCTCAAATACGTCCCCACCGAGGGGCTCGAGTCTACCCTGAATTAGGGCGATCGGGCCTTAGTCGACCACGCGGGCCCAGTGCGGGTTGGTCGACCACACAAACAACCTGCGAGTTTCTCCGCAGGCGTGTGCATGTTTCCTCACGATGTTTTCCTTTACCGTAAGAGCGTCGGATAAACGTACAAACGTACATATGAAATCTAAATTCGAAACCACATAATATGATTAATAATGTATCATCATCATCATCATATCAGCCGAAGGAAGTCCACTGCTGGACATAGGCCTCCCCCAAGGATCTCCACGACGACCGGTTCTGCGCTGCCCGCATCCATCTAATAATTTATACCCGTGCTAAATTACAGCTTTCCAGTACTAATAGTCTGAGCTAAGCCGCGCACAGATGGACAGACTTGGCGAAACTATAAGGGTTCCTTGTTAACTTCGGAACCCTTGAAACCATTTTTCTGTCGCTCGGGTGATGTATTTTACTTGTAATGTAAAAGGTGCCATTATCATAGTAGTGTGAAGAGCTGGTGTGGTGATACGGAACCCTCGAAGCATGAGTTGGACTCGCACTTGGCCAGTTTTATAAAAGCGTTACCCTAACTCATAAAGTTATGTATACTCGAGAGTGTTTTGTTTCATTTTATTAAAGTTTCATACTATACTTACCTACTAACAACATCGTTATTAATTTATTACTGAAAGTCTGAACATTACTGAAGCGTCAGTGGCTCAACCGGTAACGACTCGGTCCTCCTAACCAGAGGTGCCGGGTTCAAATCCGGACGTCCAATGTACCAATGAGTTTTTCGAAACTTACTTACATATACCCACCGATTGCTTTAGCGATGAAGGAAAACATCGTGAGGAATCCTGCAAACGCCTGCGAAGAAACTCGAAGGTTGCGTGTGAAGTCGACCAACCCGCACTGGGCCTACGTGGTCGACTAAGGCCCGATCGCCCTAATTCAGGGTAGGCTCGAGCCCCTCGGTGGGGACGTATATGAGCTGATATGATGACTAACAGCCGGTAAGGCTTTATAAGATGCCACGGGGGAAATGCGAGTAGGTAACGAAAAGCTTGCGGTGATAAGGATCAACCTGTCGTGGACAGTCAAAAAAAACATATTATATAATACTAGCTGTTGCGCGCCGCTTCGCCCGTGTGGACATCGTTTTTATGACTGTCTTTGAGGGAGAGTGGTGCGCGAGCCGCAATCGGCTCGCGAACATAGACATGAGTTTTCTTTAAACTCTATCCCAGATTGAGCTATTCTGATAAGCTGTCTGTGTTACTTCCCATCAAATTCTATTAAACAAAAATTCGAGCGAGACCTACAGTACTCGCATATGATGTGTAACATGTGACAAAATACTTTAGGTTAGTTAGATTTGATGACGATATTGTACCTGGGTGGCGGATCTGACAGTAACGAAAAAAACCGACCAAGTGCGAGTCGGACTCTCGTAAAGTAGAATTCCGCGCTTTCGCGACTTCCTGTTTCACATTTCCGTCCCATGTTACACATTTCCGTCCCATTTCACGAAATCACTCCCACAAATTGCAGGAAAATTACACATCAAAAACACTTCTATCACAACTTCTATGTCCAACATGAGTTTTCTCTAGATGCCTCAGAAACTTTATTGGGGCTATTCTGATTTGCAGTCTATATCACTTCCCACACCCTCAACCAATTTATACAAAAAACACATCAATCCATTGCTCCGTTGGCGACGCCGACGTGCGCGAGCGTGGAAATGAGTTTTTCCCAGATCCCTCAGGAACTATGTCAGGATATGCTAATTAAAAAAATATTTCATTGCCTATCTCCTCAACCATCTCTGTGCAGAAAAAACACAGTAATCCATTGTTCCGATGCGATGTTAAAGAAATTAATCAAAAAAGAGTATTATTTTAGTTCTCTGAACTGCATCGGGCTATGCTATTTTCACGAAATAAAAAGTAGCATTTGTCCTTTCTAGTGACACAGGTAACGTGCAAGCCAAATTTCATTAAAGTTGAGGTGTTGAAGCATGAAAAGGTGACAAACAAACACATTTTCACATTAACAATATTAGTAAGGATTGGCAATGTTCGTATCTAACTTTAAAATTTGCAAGTTGAATTTGACCTACTACCCGGTTTTCGATTGAGCTGAAATTTTGCATAGATCAATTTGGATGACAAAGCATGGTGAGCTAAAAAAATATATGTCTGAGCGTGGTGGTGGTAGCCTGGTAGCGCTACCTATGCATGCGTCGCAGCGCCATCTTCCCTATTTCAAATTGATTACTAGAACGTAAAATGATGGCGCTACTACTGCGAGCACAGTCAAGCCACCTACGTGTTTTGTCTTGGAACGTCAAGCGGTTAACTTGGGTGTGATCGGTCCAAGTCTGGAGCCCAGTTTTAGCTGGTTTGTTTGTTTGTTTGTGTTTGCCAATCAGAATCGTTGTGATTATCGATTACCAACAGTTACGATCGAGACGCCAATTTATTTTATGAGCACTTTTATTTAATGGAGCAGCTGAGCTGTCAACTTGGGAAGCCAGCCCCGTGCCGAACTCACCGCGTTTCTGCTAATAATCTGTTTTCATCCGCGTTATCGTAAAGCCTGGAGTTGTAAACGTGTGAATATTAAAAACACTCCAAAACATCTCAAAAACGAGTTTATTTTTGAGATCCAGCCTAAACCCTTCTGATGATTCGAAATTTAAAAAATAACAAAAATAATAATTATTATTAAAAATAAATAATAACAATAATTAAAATTATTTTTCAAAAAAAAGCGTTTACCTACAAGTTTCTAGGTTTTTCGAAATGAGCTTTTTGATTCCATATTTTATAAATTATAACGCAGGTAATTGTAATGAATTGAGTAATCAATATAATAGTTATTGATACAAGGATAACAATAAAAAGTCAATAACAAACGAGTGACATTTGTGAGCCCGAGCCGCAGGCGAGGGTTTACCATCGTCACGAGTTTGTTATTTTCTTTTACGAAGTTTTTCAATACAGTTGTGAGAAAACAGGTAACTTGAAAAACGACCGTGACAGACAAACAAAATACATGGGTACATACCTATCAAGGTTTCGGCAACCAAAGTTCATTTTACGCGACTTTATATTTTCATTTTCATTTACATTTTAAATGTCCGGGGAGTAATCTCTCTTTGTTTTTTCTTATACATACACATAAGTATATTTTTATAGCACATATATTAACTGTTCATAATTTTATTCGCTCTCACAATTAAAACATCTCAATTCAGTTTTACGGAAATTTCTCCATAATTATCTAGCACACGTACGCATGCGTACGTTTTTTCTTTTAATATCAAAAATAAATTACAATAAGGCTTGGGATAATATAATTATAAGCATTAAAACTTCTTGGAAAATATGACCTATTCCTTGGTGTAACCCGGTAAAAATACACAAATTTTCAAAAATTAAATTGGGTAAATTAAATTAAATAAACAATAACTAAATTACGCTGTAGGAGTCGGAGTCTTTAGTAGGTATGCAAGTATCGCATTAGCTTTTTGCTGTTCCGGTTTATTCTGCTTGAAGTGTTATAAGTGTATCATAGTTCCTGTCCCTCTAATATGGTCGAGGGGAGCGATGACTGACTCTCGCGTTATACTCGTTAACGTATGCTGTCCGTGTGAACTGGCCTACTCTTGTCAAAGGCATTAACGACAAATTCAATAAATTTCATATATTACTTCTCGTGTCATGTTCTTTTCATGTCCAAATGACATTATTTGTTTTATATCAATGAATTTATTGTAATTATTAACTGATGATTGTTTGTTAAATTTTTTCACAATCTGACATTATGTTATGTAATCGCTATCGTATGACCATCAAAAAGAGTGTAACATTTTGAAATCTTGAAATATTAACCATAAAAAATAAATAGAGGTGTAATTGTATAGTGTAGTTTCCTTTAAATCACTTATGTTTTTTAATTAACTCGGCGGTGCCCGAGTGGCGTATCGGGAATTTCAAAATAGCCCTCCGAGCAATACCAGTTGGGCACCACTGGTGTAACCTATGCGCTTCATTCGTATTTATTCTTCTTTCTTCACAAAGATATAACCCAAAGAGAATCTAATCAGTACTAATCTCACGGAGGAACAACCGATCTCTTTTAAAATTCTCTTATCAAAAGTCTTAAAGAAGATTTTGTATCTTTGGTTACTATGTTTTTTATTTGCTAGAAGTGTCATGTATCTCCGAGCTAGAAATTAAAAAAAAGTGGTAAAGTAAAAGCACGTATGCGGTAAAATCAATTTTGCTCACACTTGACTGGCATATAAAGGACCACTTTCCGAGCAACTGCATTGAAAAAGTATTTATTTATTTCTATGTTGCTCACACTAAACACTAAACTAAAGTAAACTTTGGAGATAATTATATTAACGTTTTCCGCTTTGACAGTGTCCAACTAATGAACTAGCTGCGTGACATTATACTGTAAAACAGTTTACAGTATTGCGGCGTAATAAGTAATGCCAGTAGGATTAAATGGATTTTGCACGATATTTTTGCACCTAGTAGTTTCATTCGCTGAATTAGCTGCTTAATTGAGTAACGCCGCGAGCCGGCACCGGCGACAGTCAAACCCTTCGACAAAGGGGCCGCTCTCAGTTCAATCGCAGCGCCTACAACGTCGGCGGCGCGATTGAACTCAGAGCGGGCCCTTTGACAGAGTGTTTGTCACGAGCCGTCAAAGCTGCAGATAATTCAGCGAACGAACTTTCACATACACCAAAGGATTATAGTTGAGAGAGTGACAAAAGAGAGGTTAAGTGAAGGGGCCGTACAGATTGCATATTTTTATTATAAAGGTATTAAGAAAAAAATAACCGAAGTCTATTGCGGCTTTAAATTTGGTAAGGTTAAGTTGGGTTGGGTTTGGTTGGGTCGAGTCGGGTCGGTTCAGTTTTATATGATTGAACATAGTCGACTATTTTGGTACAATTTTTTACACCACTAACATGAAATTGTCTTATCCTTTCTCTTATACTAAAAAAAATTACCCTTTTTTTCCTTTTAGTTATCCATGAATGACTTCATATGAAAAGTACTTGACTGAGAAACGTTCTTTTTCCCTCTTATTTCTACACGAGTTTATGATGAGTGCATGGAGTGGCAGAATGCGGTAGTGGCTTTTGTGTTTCTTGCTATTTTCTGCTAAAAAAAACTCTTTTCCTTCCTACTCTATACGCTTGTTCAGCGCAAAAAGAGGGTAGGAATAAAGTTGTTTGTATTTTACGTTCTTTACCAAGCTAAAATGAAAACTGAACAAGAAAACCTACTTTAATTAACCATTTTCATCATCATCATCGTATTAGCCAAATAACGTCCACTGCTGGACAAAGGCCTCTCCCAAGGATTTCCACGACGACCGGTCATGCGCCATTTTGAATTGAAACTTTTGATAACGTTTATAATAATATACGAGTAATTTCCTATTACCTAGGTACTTTAAATGATCAATTCTTGTAATTGGGTTCTCGGAAACGGCTTTAACAATTTGGCTGAAAATTGGTACATCGGGGTTTTTGGGAGCGAAAAATAGGTCTCATCTCCGGTATAACGCCTTTTTAAGAGCTTTTAATTAATTATTATTTTTTACGACTGCGTCTTTTCCGCTCAATCAATTAGGCCTGGGTTTAAACCTCGACGGATGCGTGAAATTCCTTTGAGGTTTTTTGATGCTTTGGCTTTATTTCAACTTATTTTAAACTTATATTTTGAAAAACCGTTTTCATTTAAAAAATATTTTTAAAAGCTTTTACTTAACTTGCAATGTATGTATGTATGTATGTATGTATGTTAGTTAGTTAGTTACTTTAGGTAGGTCAAATCTTGCAAAATATTTTAGAGCGTCATCCAAAAATTCAGTTGAGTTGAAATTTAGTATAACGCCGTATTCCCGGTGACAATAGATCCTTTTGGTATTTTGAAGTTGATCTAATGATGAACTTTGCAGGTGGAATCAAAGTCCCAGGATCGTCTTTTGTTTTCAATAGAATTTCAGGAAATACTGTGCTTATCTTTCTTTGATTTTGAAAACGTGTATTTACATGAAACACATTTGACATAGTGAGCATTTGGTTTTTGAGCATAGAAACTATTTTCAAATGAAAGCTTGTATCTTAAAAATTTTAGGTTTTTCTTCAACTTTAGTTCACATGCCTATAGGCTATAGGAACTCAGAGCATTGCTCGGTCGCCCAAAACGGCTTCAACGATTCCGATTAAATTTGCTATATGGTAATTTTTGTTGGCTAAATGTCGACATAGCTTGGTTTCATCTCTGGGTAAACGCGCAGTTTTCCGAGTCTTCAATTTACCGCCCAAATTGACAATTTCACTGCACTTTGTAATTTCCTCGTATAGACAAAAACTTATTACAAGACTAGCTGTTTCCCGCGGCTACGTGCGTGAAGAAGTAACAAACACACACGCTCACACACTTACAAACTTTCGCGTTTATACTATTAGTGTAATTGTTACCTCATTAGTGCCTGACATTGTTATATATTATGTCGCAGCCATATCGTTGAACTAGCCGTTTTTCATAACGGCGTGCCATTTCTAAAACTATTGAGTAAAAATCTCCGAATAAAACCAAATGGGACGGAGCCCCACTTCGCGGAGCTCCTTTTTCGGTAGGACAATTCATAATAACCTAACCTCACCTCCGTCCGTTCGACTCGGTTTTATTCTGAGTTTTTTACTTAGTATAGTTTAAGAATAGGCGCGCCGTTTTGTAAAACAGCTAATTCTGCAATATGGCTGTGACATATTATACGTACAAACAAGACTTCTTCTTGTGACTGAACAATTTTCCTCAAGAAACCTATGATCACCTATAAAAACCATTTTTTGATTTCTCATGCATGTTCATCAGCTATCGAGTCGAAACCCGAACAGTACATTGGAAAAAGTTTTAAAGATTTACGAGTGGTAGCCCGTCGGGTATCTAATAATAAGGTCCATATCTATGGGCACAGGAGTGCCCCCGCCAAGTCGAGCACGGCCGTACTATCCTTTTCTTAAAGCAACTCACGGTACTTTTAAGCCCCCTGTATCTTCGTTATGGATACAGGTAGAAGTCTAAAATTTTAGTTACTAATAGTGCTTATTTAATATTATAATGCTAAAATGTGTTTGTTTGTTACCTTTTCACGCTTCAACACCTAGACCGATATTGATGAAATTTGGCATGCAAATAGCCTGTGTCACGAAGAAGAACATAGGCTACTTTTTATCCCATGAAAATAGCATAGTCCGATGCAGTTCCTGAGAGAGCTGAAAAAAAATTCTTTTTTTTAACATCGCAATGGAACAACGGATTGTTGTGATTTTTTTCAAAGAAATGGTTGAGGGCCTGTGAATTGACATACTCTACTAATAATCATATCCCACAGACTTATAATATAAGTCTGTGGCATATTCTGACATAGTTCCCGAGGGTTTTGGGGAAAATTCATTTTGCACGTCGGCGTCGCAACGGAGCAATTGATAGAAGTGGTGTTTGTATAGAATTGGATGAGGGGGTGGGAAGTAACTTAGACTTCTCAGAATAGTCCAATCAGAATAGCCCAATCTGGGATAGGGATTTAAAGAAAAGCCATGTCCATGCTCGAGAGCCGCTTGCAGTTATAAAAACGACGTACAAGCAGGCCAAGCCGCGGACAAAAGCTAGTACTTAATAAACATAAGGCTACCTCTAAATTATAACTTTGTACCTAATATAGTTTGCGAAGTTTAAATACACTGACTCACTTACCGATAATGATCTATATAATAATAATTCTAGCTTTCCTACGAACTTTAAATTTAGTACAATGATAGGTTTTTAGTGCTTATTTATACAAAGGAAAAAAAATTAAAATGAGGATCAGCCCCCATTTCATTCCTCTTTTACCTGATAAGGAACCATAGGGGAAACAGCTAAACTATTGCAGATATAGAAATGCCGCCATAGCAAAAGTTGTCCATTGATAGATTTTTCAGAAACAAAAATATTAAAATATGTCCGCCAGAAAAATTACTGTAAAAGAAGTGAAATCTCAACAAAAACACTCTGTAAAAACGTGCTAAGTCTTAATCTGGGGGCACAGAAGACCAGCCAAAGCAAGCAATGTCGTAACACCTTTTCTAAAACCATTTTGGCTTCCAAGTATGTATCTTGGCACTATGTTATTAGAAAAAGAAGTAAAATTCCAACGAAAACATTCTGCAAAACATATTGCCATGAAAAGTATTGAGATGTAATAAAAACCCAAGTCTAAGTGAATACAATAAAACGAGTGACTTGGCCGTTAAACATTTTAAAAGAGTACTAAATTTAGGTTATGTCATAAAAAGATTAGTTAGTAGATAAATAGATTGTTTCGATAATAAGCATAATAAAATCATCATCATCATATCAGCCGAAGGATTTCCACGACGACCGGTTCTGCGCTACCCGCATCCAGCAGCTTCCCGCGACCTTCACCAGGTCATCGGTCCACCGAATGGGAGGCCTGCCTACGCTACGTTTGCTAAACTTAAGTGGCAGTGGGCGGGGCACATAGCTCGTAGAACGGATGGCCGTTGGGGTAGTAAAGCTCTTGATTGGCGACCGCACACCGCAAAACAATAAAATACAAGAATCTACCCAGACTTACTACTCTTACAAAATTTTTGACGGCCAAGCGACTTGTTTTCTTTAATCCTTAGACTTGGCTCTATATATAATCTTTCTACTTTTTATGGCCAAGTACCTTATCTTACTGACAAATTGAGTAATCGTGAAAGTTTAAAGTCTTATCTTAATCGAGACTTGACACGTTTTTACAGAATTTTTTTTTTTGGGATACCTAGGAATTACCTATTTGTTAGGTCTCGAAGAACTGAATCGTTTGGACCCTCTAGAAATCAACTAACTTTTTCAATAACAAACTGGACTCTAGACAATCAAATAGGTACTGGCGACCCTTTCTATGCATACTTATAAATAATTTAAAATGAACTCTTTCAGCGCAGTTCCTAGTAGCAGGCAGGAGAGGTCCTCGAGTGACCCCGCTTACAGAATCCAATATTAGTTTGCATAGCATCGGTCATTGTTAAATAAAAAATGCTGCTAGGACTTGCATTTATTGGTATTGTACTCACAGTAATAGCTCATACACAATAGACTTAAGAACTTATTATTGTTATTATTTAGACCAGTTTTATTTTCATTTTTATAAAAACCGGCCAAAAGCGAGTTGAACTCGGGTGGAGAGGGTTCTGTACAATGGCAAAGTCAAATATGCTTCTCGCAAAAATTAAAGGAACAAAATAATTTTCGAATTTTTTTGGCAATTTTCAACAGGCTGTATTTCAGTGAAAAATGGTCGTACAGGATATAAAAAGCATATTATATTTTAAAGCTTGAAGACTCTAGTTTTCGAATTTTTTGGTTACAAATTTTTTGGAGCACCGGTAGCCATACAATTCTCGGATAAAGCACGAAGAAATTTTTTTTCAATATTTTTACTTTTTTTTTTGCTCTACGGGCATGAAATTTTTTTTGAGCTAAACCAATATATAGGTCGCATAGCCTGTTCATTCAGCTTCAATTTTCTTTTTGCGGGAGTCAGATAAGACCATTTGTCTTCGAGATATCGAATTTTGTATGCAAAAGGATCCTTTTTCATTCAACTGCCGATATCTCTGAAACTACTGGTCACCCAGCAAGCGGACAGGGGGTTTCGTTTTTTGCAGAAAATTCGCTAAAAGAATCTGTCATAGTTGATTGGTAAAAAAAAAATCCACCTGTAACGTTAACGTGAAAAAAGAGCAAAAAAATGCCATTTTACCTTTTTTTGGTTAATTGACTGTATCTTCGACAATATTGGGAGAAAAACTTGGGTTAGAAGAAAATTTTACAGTCGAATGTCTTACAGTCTCTTTTCAAAACTATTCGACTTTCTTGGTAAAAAAACCAACCAACAGTTTTTTTCAAAACTAACCTTTTTTCGTTATTTTCAAAGAATAAATTACTGACTGCAGCTTTTTAAATTTGATTCATGTCATAATGCCTCCCAGGCGACATTTATCTGCCCGACGAAGAAATTACTGACAGAAGCTTTTAAAATTTGATTCATGTCATAATGCCTCCCAGGCAACATTTATCTGCCCCAGAAGTCGCTCAGCTTGTGACTCTTGTTCAGGAGGGGTACAGATATCGGCAGGTTGGTGAAAGACTCGGTGTAAGTGCTTCGGCTGTGTCTCGTGCGTACAACCGATTCCTGGAAACAAATGCATATGAACGACGTGCTGGACAAGGCCGCCATCGAGCAACGACTCGTCAAGATTACCGGGCAATCATTCGACAGGCTATCCGAGACCCTTTTGTTCGAGCAAACGTTATCTCCCGAAACTTCCCAAACCGTCAACAACAACAGCAACGGCAACGACGACAGCCGCGAAACATTTCTCGATCTACGTTTAGAAATCGTCTTCCCGAATCTGGAATCCGTGCTAGGACTGCTGCCCATGGACCGATGTTGACCGTCGCACATCGTAGAGCTCGTCTTCAGTACGCACGCTGGAAATTGGAACAATGTTTTTTTCTCTGACGAGTCTCGGTTTTGCCTGAATGGTAACGACAGAAGACCTCGAGCTTGGCGTCGTACAGGTCAACGTTATCAACAACGTTTCGTTCGTCCCATGGCTACTTCGGGTGGAGGCTTGGTGATGGTTTGGGCTGCAATTTCACGGGGTACTCGAACTGTTTTAGTGAGTTTTCGAGACACTCTCACTGCTAGGCGTTATATCGACCGAATCTTGTGACCTCACGTATTACCTTTAGCAAAGAACAGAAGAGGATTTATTTTTATGCAGGATAATGCTAGGCCTCATACAGCGAATATCACCCGCCTAAACAACATTAGATTGTTGAGGCATCCTGCAATGAGTCCTGACCTGAATCCCATAGAGCACGTTTGGGATATATTGGGCCGCCCATTGCGTCAAAATTACCCGAATCTGAATAACTTGGCAGCACTAGAGAACGCTTTGATAAGAATTTGGCGTCAGATCCCTCAACGGATGATCCGAAATTGCATTTCAAATATGCGACAAAGATTGTAAGCTGTGATTACGAGTAGAGGCGGGAACACTCGATACTGAACACGAGAGACACACACACACACACACACACGCACACACACACACACTCTTCGGAAAATGAGTTTGGAGTCATTAAATACTGTGGAGCTAATAAACCACGTGGTCTCATTTTTTGCGAAGTATCATTTGCATTCAAAGGAAAGGAATAGATCCTTTTGAATTCAAAATTTGATATCTCGAAGACAAATGGTCGTATCTGACTCCCGCAAAAAGCAAATTGAAGCTGAATGAACAGGCTATGCGACCTATACATTGGTTTAGCGCAAAAAAAAAACCATGCCCGTAGAGCAAAAAAAATCGATGGACGCCGCCTGCACGCACGAAAAAGGATGACTCATTATCCCGTTACGCTCATAGTTCCGTTAAGTTGACGTTGTCACGTTAAACTATCGTCCGTAAACCGACTTTACAGACAACCAATTTTTTTTCTTCGTGCTTTATCCGAGAATTGTATGGCTACCGGTGCTCCAAAAAATTTAAATCCTCACAGTAAGACGCAAGTTAACTACTACTAGCGCTATCTAGTTGTGTTTTAGTGAACTGTTTTCCGTAAGTGAACGTATTATATTGAGTTTACCACTTTATTTTCAATTTATAGAATTCTTGTAGTTTTTCCTGTATTCTACAAGCAGTGAACTATATTTTGTTTTTTTTTTTCAAAATTTTAGGTTTAGCAGTTTCGGAGATCAAGAGGGGGAAAATGGTCATTTTTCGTCTTCTTTTATGAATAAAATCAAAACTATTTATCTTACAATAAAAAAATATATTTGAGATCCTCGTACCGATCCCTTTCATTTGATATATGACACTAGATTATTGATCGAAGTATGACACAGTAAGGTTTGCAAAACTTTTTTCTAATTTCCTAATTTGTCCCCCGAAAATGACCCTAATTAAAAAAAAATACACCATCACAATTGGGTCATAGGATTACACCATCCTACCAAATCAGGTGAAATTGGCTGTGACAGACAGACGGACGGACAGACAGACAGACGCAGGAGTGATCCTATAAGACTTCCGTTTTTTTTGTACGGGACCCTAAAAAACGAGCGAGTCTTACAGTAGTCGCATATGATGTGTAACATCTGGCACAAGTAAAATGTTAAGGCAGCATTACCATGTTTCCTTAGCCTTTGTGTCTGAAAAGAACGCATTTCCTGTTACTCACTTCCGTCTCTTTTCACGAAATCACTACACAGAAATCAGTAAGCGAGCGGAAAGATGTTACACATCAATTATAATCGAAATATATTAGATACTATAGGTACTTACAGTCGGATTGGATGTTAATGTCTAATTCCCAGAATGTCTAGTCAGTTTTATAGGTCTATTTCTCCCCACGTCCATTATGCGAAGGTCTATCTATACACCTATTTTAATGCCCCAAAGATTACGTACATACAACATCATACAACACTTTCGTCTTGTTTTAATAAGTAGGGGAAGGTTGCGTACTTGCGTTAATCCTACCCCCTAATGGAATCTTTTAATAAAAGGTGTTTTTGTAATAAATATTACACGTGAAATATGTATTACTAGCTGTTTCCCGCGGCTTCACCCGGACAACGTTTCTATGACTTTTCGAAGGTGAGCAGTGCGCGAAGCGGCTCGCGCGCGTGGGAAAAAGTACCCGTTAATCCAAGTCCTAATCTTTCTACCTACCAAATTTTAGCTAGATACGTTCAGTAGTTTTTGCGTGAAAGAGTAACAAACATACATCCACACATTCTTACAAACTTTCCGCGTTTGTAATATTAGTAGGAAGTAGGATGAAACGTTATCTATTTGTAAATCTTTTAGTATCTACAGCGAATGCTTAATAAAAGTATAAGACTACAAACCAATCGTCAGTACAGCTTGAATCTCCTGATGTGTAATGTGCATAGATCGGAATAGGTAGAGTTTTTTCCGGCAATTATGTCATAACGATGCCAAAAGTATGGATAAGCTTCTCCGGATTTCCGGATTTAAGGGTCTTACAAAGTGAAATAAAAACTTTTTTGGAATCATCTTTTTATTGTTTATAAATGCATAAATTACTTATTTAAAACAAATTACACCAATAATTATACAATAAGAATTAGTAAATAAACAAATGGGAAAATATATTTGTGCAAGTATTTCTCAATAAAACCTTGCACGCACGGATTAGCATTTTGTTGAGTCTTGAGTTAATTGCTTTTAAATGAAAAAAAACCGGATACCAGATAAAATTAAGCTTATCCATGTTGTGCCAACGTTGCAAAAGTACATGAAAAAACTCTACCTATTCCGATCATTGGCTAATGTGTCTATTCGTCTCCCGTAATAGCCACTATAACCTGATGAAGTGATTTAGGCAACAACTGGTCACACCAAAAAAGTTTTCTAACTGTTCATATCGAAAAAAGCTGTATAATTTGTTTCGATCGGTCATTATCATTTTTTTTCATGAATTACTGCAGTTGGTGGTCGGCCGGGCCTGGGGTCGTCGTTTAGGTTCTTTTGACCACGATTAAATGCACGAAACCAATAAGTAACTATTACAAACGCAGGCGCAGACTCCCTGTAAGCAGCTTGTAAATTTTCGTGAGATTCCTTGATAGTATCCTCGTTTATAATCATAGCACGAAAAGCTTTCCGCAAAACGTTCATTAGGGGGACAGATAAAAAGTATTTTAAAAAAAGAACTTCACACATAATACACATGTGGCCAATGATTTTCACCACGGAGATTTATATTGAAATTAGCTGTAAATTTAAAATAGTTTCAGCAAAAAGAGATTACATTTACCCTGTGGCTAACAACTTTCGAAACAACCTATATAGGTATTTGAGTAAGCCCGTTCAGCTTTCGACCCTATCCATATAAAATCCTTTCTATCTAGAAACAAAGCCTAAAGTCTAGACTAACCTACGGTAGAAATCAATAGGCAGGCAAGAAACAATAGATTTTAGTTTATGGTCCGACGCCTTTACTGAATACACCTCATATATGCTTTAACGAATACAAGGGAGTTGTATTTTATACCATTTTTCTTTCAATTCTCATTCATCTCCATTTAAAAGCTTACTCATAAATTTACCATTTATATTAGTACACTAGCTTTTGCCCGCCTCTTCGCCCGCGTGGAAGTCGTTTTATGACTGTCATCGAGGGTGGGTGGTGCGCGAGCCGCAAGCGGCTCGCGAGTGTGGACGTCAATTTTCTCCAGATCCCTATCCCAGATCGGACTATTCTGATTAGCAGTCTATGGCACTTCCCATCCCCTCAGTTAATTCTACATGAAAAATCACTTCGACGTGCACGAGCGTTGAAATGAGTTTTCCCCAGATCCCTCGGGAACTATGTCAGGATTTGTTAATTAGTTAATTATATAATTTTCCACCCTTACAAATACCTTTGTGCAAAAAATCACAACAATCCATTAAACATTCCGTTTAAGAAATAAACCAAAAAAAATAGATTTTTCAGTTCCCTCAAGAACTGCATCGGACTATGCTATTTTCACGGGATAAAAAATACCCTATGTCCTTCCCCGTGACACAGGCTACCTGCTTACCAAATTTCATCATGATTGGTCAAGGTGTTGAAGCGTGAAAAGGTAACAAATAAACACATTTTCACATTTATAATATTAAGTAAGGATAAATACCTACAACCCTGTGGCATCCGATCGAGACATGCTTCAGTGACGAATCCTCAAAGACATCTATAATTTTGGCATAACAACTGTAAGAACTGCTGATTTTTTTTTCCACAATTGATAAGCCCTTGACATCATCTCACCTGATAGTAAGATGTCTTTACTGCCCTAACGGCCAGCTATGTGGTCACAGTGAAGGTGCTGGAAGCCGCTGGAGGCGGGCAGCGCAGGACCGTTCGTTGTGCAAATCCTTTGTACATCGTGCATTTCTTTCGGCTGGTATGACGGTGATGTACCAGTGAAGACACGTCATGCAGAAGGTCATAACTCTATTGTTTATACCAGATACTTCTTACATTTCATTTCCATTAAATTTAGTCTAACTTTTGGTAAAGTATTTTTTCATTTATTTATGAAATGATTGAAAAAAAATGTTTTAGGTATAGGTAGGCTCACAGAAGCTTCATTTTTGTTATATTTTTTCCTGAACAATATTTAAGATTTTATCATTTGAACGGAATATACAATCTAAATAAATAATGTAAATAAACATACAATCATGACTATGTTTGTTGCATATACTTTTTTCCTGAAATCTGGAGTTTTTGCGGGATGCGCGTTCCATACAAACAGACAAGATTTCCAAAAAAAATAATTTAACCTGTATGCCGGTATACATGTCCCCCGCGGTTATTATATTTTAAAAAATATCGGCCTCGTTACAGCATTTTAGTCATTATTGTTGAGATGTGTATGTACTTAAAATTCAGTTAATATAGTTGGACTTGATACTTTTGGAAGCCGCTGGATGCGGGCAGCGCAGAACCGGTCGTCGTGGAGATCCTTGGGGGAGGCCTATGTCCAGCAGTGGACTTCCTTCGGCTGATATGATGATGATGATGATACTTTTGATTGTAGGTTCTTGGTGGAACACATCATCATAAATAGTCTGCGTTAAGATGGTGTTCGAAACCGGTCGCTTACAAATTATAACGTGTAGTTTTAATCAATTTCTGTGGAATTAGTGTAAATATATACCAAACTCAAGGTCAGCCAAAGGGCAATGGAGAGTGCTATGCTCGGAGTTTCTCTGCGTGATCGAATCAGAAACGAGGAGATCTGCAGGAGAACCAAAGTAACCGACATAGCTCACAGAATCGCTAAACTGAAGTGGCAGTGGGCAGGGCACATGGCCGATGGGGCAGTAAAGTTTTCGAGTGGCGACCGCGCACCGGAAAAAGTAGCGTAGGCAGACCGACGACCTGGTAAAGATCGCGGGAAGCTGATGGATGCAGGCAGCGCAGGACCGGTCGTCGTAGAAATCCTTGGGGGAGGCCTTTGTCCAGCAGTGGACGATTTCCGGCTGATATGATGATATACCAAAATGAGGGATAGTTAGATTTGTTTGTAACAACCCCTGTACCTTAATTTTCTTTCTTGAGCTCATTATTGAACCTACTGTGATATCTGATATCAGATACCTATCTACTTCATTTTATTACCTGCCGTACCTCTTGCCGACATTTTCCACTTCCCCAGTTATTTCCCCGCCAACGGTTGTTTATTGAGACTTTCAAGAGATTCTTATCTTGACCTTTTTATTCAGTGGACCCAGTCGTGGACATTAAAAAATATATAAAGTGTTCTTCAAAAAAGTTAAGGATTTTTCTTACACGGAGTATCTAAGCGTTGAAATGTGCTCTGGATTGGATGTGCAGCCTGTTGCAGTGAATACTCGTATCATCACGTAGTAGGGTGGCTAGTTAAACGAAGGTTTTTAAGCTGTTGCATAGCTTTTAAAGCGGGCTTTGTGCGCGGCGACCGAATCAAGAAATTCCGTAACGAAAAAAACCTAACACTACTGCGTTCTAAAAAAACTTACAGTGCCATCTATTAGCGAATTGCGGTACTAAAAGGACAGTCAATTTTACTGGCTCGGCCGAGCGTGACGTAAAGTTACCGCGTTCTTAAAAAAACTTTTTGAAGTACTAAACTGACTTAGTAAATTTTACTGGTGTAACTTTCTTAGTGTTAAAAGTTAATAAAAATGCTATGCAATAGCTTAACCGCGGCAGTCCCCGAGTGCCATTTTATTCACAATTGGTAAGCCTATATGTAACACTTTAAACTTTTACGATTATTCATAATGACAAATTGAAAGCGGTACTTGACGTGATTTTATATAACATATGAGCAGGTATTGATGTTGTTTTTACCTCAACGTTTCGACTATGCTTCGATAGCCGTGGTCGCGAGTAGACTGTGCTATCGAAGCACTACTCATCTACATCGTCACTTACCATTAGGTGAGATGATGCCAAAGGCTTACCAATTGACAAATTGAAAGCGGTACTTGACGTGATTTTATATAACATATGAGCAGGTATTAATGTTGTTTTATAAAATCACGTCAAGTCCCGCTTTCTATTTGTCAATTGGTAAGCCCTTGGCATCATCTCACCTAATGGTAAGTGACGATCATGGTAAGTGAAAATCTATCTATCTAGCAGTGAAAAAGACATATTATTTAGCTAAAAATATTATCACAGATTACTAAATAGTTACTTCGTAAATATTATTAGGTAGTAGGTATTATTTCCGTTAGTTTTTTATTTATTTTTTTTTTATTCACAATTGGTAAACCCTTAACAACATCTTTTTATATTATATTATTTTATATTAATTTTTAACCGAAAACCAAAAAGGAGGAGGTTCTCAATTCTATTGTATGTTTTGTAATGTTTGTTACTCGATATCTTCGTAGATTGTAAACCGATTTTCATGATTATTTTTTATTCAATAAGGTATGCTTTCAGGTTCGTTCTGAACAAATTTTATCAAAATTAGTTCTGTACGTTTTTAGAAAATAAAAAAAATAAAAATTGTTGTTGCACTGGAATTCGGGTTTCTTGACATGATTGGCGTTTCCAATTGTTGATGTCCTGAGGTTAAGTATAAGTAAAGCCACAGTAAAGTATTTATTAATCTGTGACAGATTTGTGCAAAACGGGAAAAATACACTGAGTTTTTCTACTAATAGCTGGTATAATTATAACGATTTTGACATTTTAAAAATAAACACGTTTATTTCAGTTGGTTATTAGTTTTTTTAACTTTTATTTCATTAAGTTGATAGTCGAGGTTACTAGAATTCAGACCATTAACTCTTAAGCTGAAATGAACTTTATATTCTTGACTCTTGAGTAAATAATTCTATATTTCTTCGTTTCCATGTCCATTTTTCTAACTCTCATATAAATTCTGAAGAGCGAACATTGTATTGCATATTCAGTAAGAAATGAGTGAGAAACTCCGGGAAGTCCGCCATCTTGTTTTTTATTTATTTTTCCTCTTTAATAGCCACTGGGAAGTGTTTGGGCTATACTGCCAGTAATAAAACGAGGGATGCAAATAGTCATGAGTTGGAAAATAGGGGTGGCTCTGTTTTGTGGTGATTGCTGCGGCGATTTGTGCATTAATTTACAGGATGTTTAAGAGTTTTTGGTGTTTTGTAACTTGAGTTTTTGATAGGTTAACCGCCTCCGTAGCTCAGAGGCAAAGTTCACTGGCTTTACACAGGAGGTCGCGGGTTCGATTCCCGGCGGGGTCAATTGTAAGACTCGGTTTGGTTGGTGGTAGGGCATTTTCTAAGCCCGTCTGGCTAGCTACCACCATCTTATCTAAGTCTTGCCGCCAAATATCAATGTTAACAATATTGATGTGTTCCGGCTTGAAGATAAGATAGCCAGTTCCCCATTGCGTTGGGAAATATTGGTAAGCCCGCTTCCATCTTCGGCAACATCGTCACTTACCACCAGGTGAGATGTTGTCAAGGGTTTACCAATTGTGAATAAAAAAAAGGTACTCTTTAGGGTTCCGGACCCAAAGGGTAAAAAGCGGGACCCTATTACTAAGAATCCGCTGTCCGTCCGTCTGTCTGTCCGTCCGTCTGTCACCAGGCTGTATTTCATGAACCGTGATAGCTATATAGTTGAAATTTTCACAAATGATGTATATTTCTGTTGACAATTACAGATGTTTTATCTCACGAGCGCGGGTTAGTCATACTTGTGTGTGTTAATGTACATGCAAATTGTCTTTGCGTGCGTAAGCTCGGGAGCTTACAATTGCGCACACAATAGACACAACTAACAATAGAGCGCGTGTCTATACGCATTACACACACAAGTATGGCTAACCCGCGCTCGTGAGATAAAACATCTGTACTAAAAAATAGAAAAGGTGAAAAAGTAAAAAAAGTGAAAAATCCTGTTTTTTTTTAAACGTGAAGAAACTACCACCATCTAGTAAGATAGTACGGAACCCTTTGTACTTTGCGCCATCTAGTACGATGGTACGGAACCCTTTGTGTACGGCTCTGACTCGCACTTGACTGGTTTTTCTTTTCAACCGATTTCAAGAAGGCAGAGGTTTTTTAATTTGACCGTATATTTTATGGTTATGTTACGCGATTCGCCAGCTGTGAACCGATTTTAATGATTCTTTTTTATTTCATTGATAGCCCTTTTGAACCCAAATACGACGGGAATGCTTAATCCTTATCCTTACTAATATCATAAACGTGAAAATGTGTTGTTTGTTTGTTTGTTAATTCGTTTATTAGTTTGTTTGTTACCTTTTCACTCCTAGACCAATCTTGATGAAATTTGGCAAGCAGATAACTGTGAAGGACATAGGCTACTTTTTATACCGTGAAGATAAATTAGTTCGATGCAGTTCCTAAGAAAAAAAATATGAAAAAATACTCTTTTTTTGGTTTATTTCTTTAACATCGCAACGGAACTATGGGGTTGTTGTGATTATTTGCACAGAGATGGTTGAGGAGGTGGGAAATGACATAGTTTACTAATTAGCATATCCTGACATATTTCCCGAGGGTTTTGGGGAAAACTCATTTCCACGCTCGCGCACGTCGGCATCGTAACGGAGCAACGGATTACAGTGTTTTTTTTGTATAGAATTGGTTAAGGGGGTAGGAAGTGACATAGACTGCTAATCAGAATAGCCCGATATAGTTCCTGAGGGACATGTAGAAAACTCATATCCACGCTCGAGTGCCGTTTGCGGCTCGCGCACAGCTCATCCTCAAGGACAGTCATAACAACGAATTCTACGCGGGCGAAGCCGCGGGCTAAAGCTAGTACCTACTTTAGTACCTTTTAATAACTTTACTTCTTTTAAAATGAACTCTATTGTCGCTTCATAGCTACGTATAGGCATGGGTCACAATTTTTTTTTCTACTCCCATTTAGTAATTTGCTTAATACATAACCTCAGATCATATCACTAAAGTATTCATTCCTACAAGTCGTTTTACAATGATCATTTCACAACAAGACAACTGTACTACAATAAAACTTTTTAAATATTTTTATGGCTTTGGCTTCAAAAATTCAATATAATATGATTACGACAAATTTTTAATGTATTTTGTGCAAGATGCCAAGGCCATTTCAAAAAGCGCGCGTACCTGCGCCATGGCTAAACATCGCGTGTGACTATGCTGTATGGATGAATGTTTGACGGTTTAAAATTTTCTTTTATTTATTTCATGGGCGTAGAAATAGTATTGTATACCACTGCACGCTATTAGCCATTACTTGGAAGTGGCATTAATAACTATTTTATTACAAAGATTTAAAAATATTAAAAGAAGATTATTTTTTTATTTAAAATGTATTAAAAAAACTAATGTTAATGAAAAAAAGTAGATAATTTATGTAAATTTTAGATTTCAATGAAATGCCCTGCAGATCAAGTTACAAAATTGATTGTATTTAGAACGCACGATTGTATTATTCAAGTCCGAAAAGGCTACGCTATTCCCACATAAATTGTATCGAAATCGGTTAAGTACATTGTAGAAAATTAAGTCAGTTTTTTTTTCGTACTGTCGAATGTTTTTTATGTTAGTTTGAAAGCATCTCCCCTGATGATAAGTAACGATGCTGCAGGATATATCACGCAGCTTAAATAGTGTTTATTCACTCTCGCCTTGAATATTCCTAAAATATAGAAATCGAGTTATATAGACGCTGCCAGTATTTCTTTTAATTTTTGTTCATAATGTGACTTTTTTGCTTTGGTTTAGTACATAGTAATACGCTAGTGGCTCTGTGAGCTACAGACCTCGCGAGTTTTTTTAAACGGCTGATATATGATTTTTGCGTTTTCAGTCTCTATGGCTTTGCCATTTTGAACAAAATCCAAAAACTGAATCGACAAAAAATCCATATAATTATCGAACTTGCCCACAAAATTTCATGAAAATTGGTTGACAAATGTGACCTGCAGAGGAGAAAAGCCGGACATCTGCCGGACATACGGCGAAAGCATTTTTGGGAAATAGGAAGACTTGGGACTAGTTAAGCCAAAATAATATGAGTATATAAAAAAAACAAAATATATTCAGCCTAGGCTCGAGCCCCTCGGTGGGGATGTATACGAGCTGATATGATGATATCAAAATCAATAAATTGTACGGCAGCCCGCACTAAATTTTCTCGACAATTTTTTGACGTTATAACGTTAAATCGATGAACGACGGCTGCACTCACGAAAAAGTGTCACGTCCTCATTTGTCACGTCCCGCCTGAGCCGAGCGTGCAAGAGAGACACGATCTGCCTAAGCGTTCGGCTTGTGACACGTTACCACGTAAAATTATCGTCCATAAACCGACTTTACAGACAACCAATTTTTTTTATTAGTTTCCTTTTTATACAAACATTGATTATATTTTTTTAATAATTTTGATTAAGTCATATTGCGTGACCAAATATACATTTTATATACTAAGTACCTGGGCGACCGAGCTTTGCTCGGGGCATAGTACCCAGAGCCGTTAAAAACATTTTAAAAGACGCTACCAATGATACACCTTGCGCAGCATATTTCCAGTGCGTAAATCTCGGAAAATAGTGTTTTCCCAGAAATGAGACCTATCTAAATCGATTTTTTGCCCCCAAAAATCCCAGTAAACTAATTTTCAAGCAAATCGTTGTAGCCGTTTCCGAGATTCAGATTAAGTAAATACCAGAATTGCTTGTTTAAAGGTATTAGATTAGATAGATAGATTAGATTCGTAATACATGACAATTCAATAGCTCCAACCATTATTGAGTAAATTGCAAGTTTTAATTTCATTTGTAGAAGAACTATACAATCACGATTTCTCTGAAACCAATGGGTATTACTATGTAATAGACAAACATAAGCAGCAATGACGTGCAAAGTTTCATCAAAATCATTAGAGTCGTTCTTGAGAAAAAAGAAACTGTTTTTGTTGTATGACCGCTAATCTTCGGTTTGACAATACGAATAAACTTTTCATATTCCCTCTGTGAAGTAATTTAAAACGCTTAGTTCCAAATTTGGTTAAAATCGGACTAAGGATTTATAGCCTCCAGAGTCAAGCGTGATGGACGGACGTACGGACATGAAAATTTTAAAAACTTTTTTTCCTCGTTAACAATACTTCCTCTACCCTTCGTACGTACGTACGTACGTACGTACCGTACTACAGGGTCGAGATCACAGGTCGAGATGGTAAAAATTATTAGAACAATTTTTATTTGACACAAAAACACAAAAAATAACTAAAAACCCGACTGCACAAAAACATTAACCCTCCTTTTTTGGCAGTCGGGTAATAAAATCCTTTCTAATATTATAAATGTTAAAAATGTTTTTGTTTGTTTATTTGTTTGTTGGTTTGTTACCTTTTCACGCTTCAACACCTTAACCAATCTTGATGAAATTTGGCATGCAGGTAGCCTGTGTCACTGGGAAGGACATAGGCTACTTTTTATCCTGTGAAAATAGCATAGTCCGATGCAGATTCTGAGGGAACTGAAAATTTACTCTTTTTTTGGTTAGTTTCTTTAACATTGCAACGGAACAATGGATTGCTGTGATTTTTTGCACAGAGATGTCTAAGGGGCTGGGAAATGACATAATTTACTAATAAGCATATCCTGACTTGGTTCCCGAAGGATCTGGGGAAAACTCATTTCCGCGGTTGCGCACGTCAGCGTCGCAACGGAGCTACGGAATGAAGTGGTTTTTTGTATAGAATTGGTTGAGGGTGTGGAAAGTGACATAAACTTCTAACCAGAATAGCCCGATATCGTTCCTGAGGGAACTGAGGAAAATACATGTCCGCGCTCACCCTAAAAGACAGTCATAAAAACGATGTCCACGCGGGCAAAGACGCGGGCAAAAGCTTAGTATGTATTAAAACTTTATGCAACTCATACTCAGTACCTAACTATAATGACGTAACGGGATGACGAGCCACTTGCAAGTTTTGCTCTAAACATAGCTATCTGAATTTTAGTTGCCGTATTCATAGTCAAGATTTATGCAATTCATATTCAAACATAATAATGCTTAAAAGTACCTACAATAACAATACCTGTATACAAACAACATAACATATTTTTTGTTCGATTAAATTTTAAAACTTGTGCTCGAAAAAAAGCAATTTTGTTTTTATTACCGACGTAAAAAATAATTTTCGTGTAGAAACATACCCATTGGGACGTACAGATAGACACAGATGGGGGAGGGTTTTTTACAAAAAATTGCGACACGAAAATTATGTACTTTGGGCGGCTTAGATCTCCAAAACAAGAACGTTTACGAGCTCTAAGACTAGAAGAGATACAGCAAGGTAAAGTTAGTACTTCCAACTGAATTTGTGTTTTATTCTATTCCAAAACAAATAGTCTAACATAAAATCACCGTAACACAAGACTATGAATACGGGTGACGTGTTTTTATTTCTATATTGCCGTGGTAGTGCACTTCCTTTGTGTTGCAACCCCTAGTTCAATATCACATGATACTCAGGGCTGTCAACGAAATATTTTCATTAAAACAATGTCCAAAACACCAAAATACATACAAATATATATTAAACTGTAATTCCAATATTCTTTATATTCCTAATGTTATGTTGTTTTTTTCAAGGACGTCCACAGCTGAACAAAGGCTTCGGATGGTATGTAAATACAATAATGTAAAAATTTTCTTTTTCTAATTATTATCAGTTTCACTGCGATTTTTCTTTTACATTACCGTTTCCGTGGCGTAATGGTTAAAGCCATTAGCTTCACATCAGGAGATCGCGGGTTTGATTCCCAGCGGAGTCTAACTTTTTAAGACTCGGTTTGGTAGGTGGAAGGGAATTTTTTTAAGCCCGCCTAGCTACCTACTACCATTTTATCTAAGTCTTGTCGCCAAACATCAATGTTAACAGCATTGATGTGTTCCGGCTTTAAGATAAGGATAGCCAGTTCCCCATTGCGTTGGGGAATCTTGGTAAGCCCGCTTCCATCTTCGGCATCATTGTCACATATCATGAGGTGAGATGATGCCAAGGAAGAGCTTATTTATTGTGGATAAAAAAACTTTGACATAGTTAAGAATTCGGTATTTCACTTAGTCCTTTGTGTTACTTTTTATCAACTGTCAAAAATTACATATTGTTCTTGTTTCTGTGAATTTTTCTTGGCCATGGAAATTAGTCCTTCAGCCGAATTCGTAAATCATTTTCACTTTCTTCATTTGTTTTTGGATTTGTAATGCTAGTGCCGGTGTATTATAAATCTCTCTGAAGTTCTTGACAGCATTTGCAGCAGCCCAATTCTGAGGTAGAACACCCGGTTACAGAAGGCGTCTATAAAACTGCACCCAGTGTAAATTGGGTTTTCACGTCCTTTTTCAATTTATTTTCTTGTTCTTCACATTACTCACGTGTACCAGATGAATTTCTCCAAAACGCACCACCTTTTGAAGTAAATTCTAGCAGAAAACAACGCAAACACAATAAAATAAAACAATGAATGCGTCCACCACAATACCCGCCAAAAACTCATATTATTTTGTTCTTAAATTGCACGTGTTGCTAGCTTGCGAAACCCAAAAAAAAAATGAACACACTATCAACAAAATTATCCAAAAAGATGTTTTTATTATGCTTGTTTGTTTTGCCTACAAACGTTCAAGCAATCTCAAAGGTATTTGGCAGCGTTTAAGCTAATTCCAAGGAATTTGGCAACGTTCAAGCAATCTCAAAGGTATTTGGCAACGTTTAAGCAATCTCCAAGGAATTTGGCAACGTTCAAGCAATCTCCAAGGAATTTGGCACAAGAAAACAAAAAGATAGTACATACTAACCTTGTTTACCTTTACCTTACTTTGTTTAAGTATTTATTTATTTTGATGTACAATAAATTTGAGTTTGAGTTTGTTTTTTAAATAAGCTAGAATCTCTATACAGTTGTAACAAAATTTATTGGTGTAGGAGCCGGAGGAGGAATTTAGATTTCATATGTACGTTTATCCGACGCTCTTAGGGCAAAACTTGGCTAATTCATGATATGCAGCAATTCGTTGATAGTTTTTATGGGGTCTATTACCAGGTTATTGCGTAAAGATAGAGTTAAACATTAATATTAATTGATGGTGCTGTTCTTAAACTCTATAAATAATGTACTGCAGAGTATAATCAAAACAAACTCCAAACACTTTTTGAGAAATTAAAAAAGCTGATGTCAATGTCAGTCTTTACTGTTAACCTCATATTATTGTGAGTGTGCAAGAGGTAAATAAACAAATTAATATTAATTAAACTACTTAAAAAATGGGTAAAACCAGGAAGATCTATGGAACAAAAATGGTTCCAACTCTTACCTTTTTGAGATTAACTGATTTTAGGAACTGAATAAACAAATTTATATTATTCAATTAATTTTAAGATATAAGTTATCAAAGCTTCTGTTATTCACCCTTACATAGCAAATTTTAAAGACAATCTGATCAAAGAATAAAATTTTATAAGTCATAAACCAAACTATCACCGATTACCCAAGATTTGTCCTACGGTGAAGGAAAACATCGTGATGAAACCTGCACACGCCTGCGGAGAAACTCGCAGGTTGTGTGTGAAGTCGACCAACTCGCACTGGGCCCGCGTGATCGACTAAGGCCCAATTGCCCTAATTCAGGGTAGGCTCGAGCCCCTCGGTGGGGACGTATATGAGCTGATATGATGATGAGACGTTAACTGGGGCGGCTACTCATCATTCTGAACAACTTTTCCCAAGGGTTCAGTCAATTTGCAAAAATTCAATTTTTGATACGAATTGATGAGCTAATTTACCAATTTTGTGAATTTTTATGATGACATACGGAAATGAGAAATGGTCGCTTACTATGGGCCTCATATGAAGGCTCAAGATCACCCAAAGGCCAATGGAGCGTGCTACCGGCTACGCTTTGAGTTTATCTGCGTGATCGAATCAGAAACGAGGAGATCCGTAGGAGAACCAAAGTAACCGACATAGCTATCAGAATTGATAAACTTAAGTGGCAGTGGGCGGGGCACATAGCTCGTAGATTTTATGAGCGTTGAAGCAGTAAAGTTCTCAATTGGCGACCACGCACCGGAGGCAGACCTTCCACACGGTGCACCGACGACCTGGTGAAGACCGCGGGAAGCCGCTGGAAACGGGCAGCGCAGAACCGGTCTTCGTGGAAATGTTTAAGGGAGGTCTAAGTCCAGCAGTGGATGTCCTACGGCTAATATGATGATAATATGATGATTATATGGAGCATCGAAAACTTTTTTGATTATCTATAATAAAGAAAGTTGTTCAGTAGAAGAAGCCCCAGTTAACAGAACCTACACAAATTTTGTTACACCTGTACAAACAGGCAAGTTTAGCTACTGTCACCTATGTGCCAACCCTAATACTAGACCTCCCTGTAGCTAGGGCTAGTAACAATAGCGCCGCGGGGTCGTAATTAAAAAAACGCGAAAACGCACGTTAGGGCGTGAAAATTCACGCGAAGGTAGAGAATTCAATGCGTGTGGCGTGACTAGTATAGATATAGGTATTATCTGTAGTGTAGTTGTGTGGGTTAGAGGGGGACGGTGAATGTTATCTAGATGCTAACTGATGCACATGGGGGTTCTTTTTGTGACATACTCTGGTCGTGTTTCAGTTTCAGGTAACGCTTATATGAAAATGGTTTGTTGGTTCAACAAAAAGTCAATAATTGGAAAGGCTGAACACGAAAACGTTAAAGAACAGTTTAATTTTGCAATATTATTTTTGGATTTTGTCAATTTTCTTAAAAAAAGTACTACCACAGTATTACAATATAGCTGCTTACAGTAGCGCAACGAATGTACTTACGCAGAGCAACGGAAGGGTACTTGCGGGGCAGCGGGCGGCGGGGCACAGCCTGCCAAACTCGCGGAGTTTACAGGCTAGTACTACTTGCACCTACGCTGGTGGCGGCATCGTGCGACATCAAAGGCGTTGCGCTACTGTAAGCCATATCGTTATACTGTGATACTACACTGATCTTGATAAATTTATATGTGACCAACCTAGCAGCCTTCCAAATACAGCATATCGAATAAAAAAAGAATCATGATAATCGGTTCACAACCTGCGAAGATATCGAATAACAAACATACAAAAATACAGGCGAATTGAGAACCTCCTCCTTTTGGGTAAACGGGTGAAAACCCAGCCATTTAGACCAAGGATACTGTAGGGTCAACTTCATCAGGTGTTTACTGGAAAACTTTGAAGTGGTTAGACGCTGTCGGTCTTGCATCAGGATCTTTTCGAAACCTACACGGTTGCAGCAAGCGGTGGTACTATGAGACGTTACACCAATCATCACCATGATGATGACTATCATCACATCAGCCAAAAGACGTCCACTGCTGGACATATGCCTTTTATGGAGGGGGCTTTTGCCGTAATCGCTACGCTTGGTACATAGGTTGGTGATCGCAGAATTCAGTGTGGTGGCATAGTACGCAGAAAAGACGCTGTTGGCCAACCTCCGGTTTAGTCCCTTAGTCGTCTCTTACGACACCCGTTGGCCGTATGGCTCCCGGCTTGGCCGTATAGCTCCCGGCTTGACCGTATGGCAACCGACTTAGAATAGGGCCATCTTATTTCCTCTCGTAGGATACGTTATATCTTTTTTTTATTGTAGATTTGGACGAGAAATATCACCTGATGTCAAGCGACGATAAAGTCGAAAATGGAACACGAAATCCCAAATAATGCCTATTCACTCTCGTCTTGAAGATCCCCCTAATAATAATACCTATAAAGGTCTTAAAAAAACGCAGACGAGGAAAGGTGGAATTCCTACCACATAAGGGTTGAAGTGGGCCCTGTATATGGCTGACCGAAGATAGCACGGGGCTGGTGGAAGGAGATCACGCAATTCCTGCGTACACTAAACTAAAATCAAATCAAACTTGGCGCGAAGTATTAAAAGTAGTGTTAAAACGGCTGTTTCCTCGTCCAAGAGAACCATCACCCGAAGTCGCTGGCACCATACATACAGTCATGAAAACTATTTCCAAGCGGGCGAAGCCGCGGAAAAAGCTACTGTTTATTAAAAAACGCTAAACACGTTAAAAAACCGACTTCCATCGCAACAACTTAGTACATTTTTGCATTATTATTTTTGGTTTTTGTTAATTTTCTAATAAAGTACTACACCGATTTTGATAAATTTATATGGGACCACACGGAAAGCCTTAGCTTCCAAATAAAAAAAGAATCATAAAAATCAGTTCACCCAGTCAAAACTTCTGAGGTAACGCACATAAAAAAAAACATACAGTCGAATTGAGAATCTCCTCCTTTTTGGAAGTCAGTTGATATTTTTTTTTACCTATTTTATTTAGTTTAGCCAAAAAACGTGCGCAAACATGCGTGAAAATCATCAAAAGCGAGACTGGGCACGAGCACACTGGGCATAACTTATCTAACTATGTAGAAAGACAAAACCAAAGGAAACTAACTGTTGTTAAACTTAAGGGCACAGTTATACGCGTTTTATAACCGAAGATTTACGCCGTTGCATTCAAAAATTCAAATCTTACAAGCTGCTAAACTTTACCGGCCCGTGTAAACTCACAAAAGCATAAATTCTGCTTAAATCAAATAATTTAACACACAGGGTGTTTCATCATTTTCATCATCAGTCGAAATATGTCCAATGCTAAACTAAGGCCTCCCCCTCCCCTAAGGATTTCCACAATGATCGGTCTGCACTGCCCGCATCCAGCGGCTTCTTGCAACTTTCACCAGGTTGTCGGTCCACCGAGAGCAAGGCCTGCTTCCGCTACGCCTTCCGATGCTCGGTTGCTACTCGAGATCTGCACTGCCCCATCGGCCATCAGTTCTAAGAACTTTATGCCCCGTTTACAACGATTCTGATTTATTAAGTGTTTATTGTTTAGGAATCCAGTCAATAAGGTGTTAAGGCTTTTTTCTTTAATCCGCGTTTTCATAAAGATGCGTAGCGGGACCTACACACACACAAACACACACACACACACACATACACAATCACTTTTAGGGTTCCGTACACGTAAAGGATAACCAATGGTACCCTTTTACTAAGCCTTCGCTGTCCGTCTGTATTTCATGAACCGTAATAGATAGGCTGTAGAAACTTTCACAGTGTAAGTATTTAAATTATAGGGGACCTTATTCATACAAGAAATTTGTTTATTTCAAAGGTGATGAAACTAGTGACATTCAGTTGTATCTTCATTACATATAATCTTCTGTAAAGTTGATTTATAAAGATGTTTTGGTACGGAACCTTCAATGTGCAAGTCCAACTGGCACTTCGCCGGTTTATTATCAACAACGGACATGATCTCACCTGATGGTAAATGACGATGATGCCAAAGATGGAAGCACGCTTAACGAAATGGGAAACTGGCGATAAGGTATCACCCCCATGCCGGAACACATCAAAACAAGAGCGGGCTTTAAACATAGGGGGAGGGGGTAGCCACTACACCGCGGAGGCGCTCATCATCATCATCATATCATAAAACCGAAAAAACTTCATAAATAGTTATTCAAAAAATATAAAGGCTGTAATAAAATTAGTGGAAACAATAGTAGGGGTCTCTACTAATAATACTGAATAAACCTAGGATTCCATTAAATAATAAAAAAAACCGGACAAGTGCTAATCGGACTTGCCCACCGAGGGTTCCGTTAAAATTTTTAGGTATATATTATAAATAATAACAGAGCAAACTGTTAGTTAAGTACAACATACATACAAAATTATTATGTATATATGAAAAGGGAAAGATTTTTTTATTCATTCTTTGTCATAAAACTACGCATGCAGTACTATATGTATCATCATCATCATAACAGCTCATATACGTCCCCACCGAGGGGCTCGAGCCTACACTGAATTAGGGCGATCAGGCCTTAGTCGACCACGCGGGCCCAGTGCGGGTTGGTCGACTTCACACACAACCTTCGAGTTTCTTCGCAGGCGTGTGCAGGTTTCCTCACGATGTTTTTCCTTCACCGTTAAAGCAATCGGTAAGAATATGTACGTAAGTTTTTGAAAAACTCATTGGTACATTGGCCGTCCAGATTTGAACCCGGTACCTCTGGTTAGAAGAACCGAGTCGTTACCGGTTGAGCCACCGACGCTTTTTTACTATATGTATGCCTAGCTGAAATAAGTCACTTTTTTCGTTGTGAATAAAATAATAGATAGTTAATTGATATCCAATATACACAATATAATAGCCACAAGTCGCAAAAATTAACTTACGTTTTTGAAACCTTGATAGGTACAAGTACCCATGTATTTAGTTTTTCAGTCACTTTCGTTTTTATTTTACCTGTCTCCTTACAATTGTATTGAAAAACGTTGTATGATACAATGGCAAACATCGTGACGATGGTAACCCCTCGTCTGAGGCTCGGGCTTACAAATGTCACTCGTTTGTTATTTATCTATTTACTACCCTAGTATCGTAAATAACTATTTCCAATTCAGTCGTGTCTTTTGCGCTACTCAGTATATAACTCAACATAATATTGTCAGTCCATAAATTGTACAGCCAAGCTGTGCATACTTTCTTACGTAGCCTTTACCGTCTCGAATACACGAATGTACAATGAAAATAAAACTTTATTTTAAGCGTAGGAAAACAACAATAAGAAATAAGAACTATATGGGGGCAAAGTATATATATTAGTAGGTACTCAAGTACAGTATGGACACTCTCTGCCGCTCTCTGGATTGCGACCTCACCCCCTCGTCACCCAGATTGATACAGATTGGTTGTCAAACGTATAGGAATAGGAATACGCCGCCATTTTGTTTGTTCCGTCATTCCTTTTTTGAAATGCCATTTCTGGCCCGTTGTATGAAGTGGCCAGGGTGTGATGGGGGCTAGCATCTAGCGAGTTTCGCCAGAATAACCAATTGCAAAGATTTATCAACATTTTAATTGCCATTCTTGAGATTTTCGCATGTTTTATTTTTTGCTGTCTAGCCGCTCCCCTGAAATGGCAACCCAGCCCGAAGCTGCTCATAATCGGACCATTGTTTTAGCCGGTAGGATAAGCGTAACAGACGGACACACTGACGGAACAACGTTCTTGGCAGACATGTGTTTTGTTTAAACTAGTGATGAGCAACATATTTTGGATAAAATTACATAAAATTCAGGACGGCAAAATAACAAAAATAAAAGTAAAGATGAGAAATATGAAGCGAGAAAGAATTTACATGGATCTTATCTATCAGTTCCGAGAAATCATTTGAATAAATGTGAAAATGTCCTTATTAATATAAATGTGAAAATGTGTTTGTTTGTTACCTCTTCATGATTCAATACCTCGACCGATCTTGAAGAAATTTGGCATGCAGGTAGCCTGTGTCACTGGGAAGGACATAGGCAACTTTTAATCGCGTAAAAATAGCATATTCCGATGCAGTTCCTGAGGGAACTGAAAAAATATTCTTTTTTCGGTTATTTTTTTTAACATCGCAACGGAACAATAGATTGTTGTTATTTTTTGCAGATATGAATGAGGAGGTGGGAAATGACATATTTTTTTCCCGAGGTATCTGGATAAAACTCATTTCCACGCTCGATAACATCGGCGTCGCAACGGACCAAACGGATTAAAGTGATTTTTTGTATAGAATTGGTTGAGCGGGTGGGAAGTGACTGACTGCTAAACAGAATAGCTCGATATAGTTCCTAAGGGATCTGGAGAAAACTCATATCCACGTTCGCGAGCCGCTTGTGGCTCGCACACCACTCACCCTCAAAGATGGTCATAAAAACAATGTCCACGCGGGCGAAGCCGCGGAAAAAGCTAGGATCTAACAAAATTCTAAAGTGTTTTTGCAACTGACGGTTCTTTATAAAAGTCCCAAGTTACCTACTATAGGCTTTTGTAACACCCTGTATCTTGAACATTAAGTCCAAAATAGCCGTAGTACTTTCGGTTTTTCAGAAAAGTAAACAAGTTACTTACTATATAGGCTTTTGTAACACTCTGTATCTTGAACATTAAGTCCAACATAGCCGTAGTAATTTTGATTTTTCAGTAGAGTCCTAAGTTACCTACTATAGGCTTTTGTAACACTCTGTATCTTGAACATTAAGTCCAACATAGTCGTAGTACTTTCGGTTTTGCAGAAAAGTAAACAAGTTACCTACTATATAGGCTTTTGTAACACCCTGTATCTTGAACATTAAGTCCAACATAGCCGTAGTAATTTTGATTTTTCAGTAGAGTCCCAAGTTACCTACTATAGGCTTTTGTAACACTCTGTATCTTGAACATTAAGTCCAACATAGCCGTAGTACTTTCGGTTTTTCAGAAAAGTAAACAAGTTACCTACTATATAGGCTTTTGTAACACTCTGTATCTTGAACATTAAGTCCAACATAGCCGTAGTAATTTTGATTTTTCAGTAGAGTCCCAAGTTACCTACTATAGGCTTTTGTAACACTCTGTATCTTGAACATTAAGTCCAACATAGCCGTAGTACTTTCGGTTTTTCAGAAAAGTAAACAAGTTACCTACTATATAGGCTTTTGTAACACCCTGTATCTTGAACATTAAGTCCAACATAGCCGTAGTAATTTCGGTTTTTCATAAAAGTCCCAAGTTACCTACTATAGGCTTTTATAACACTCTATATCTTGAACATTAAGTCCAACATAGCCGTAGTAATTTTGATTTTTCAGTAGAGTCCCAAGTTACCTACTATAGGCTTTTGTAACACTCTGTATCTTGAACATTAAGTCCAACATAGCCGTAGTAATTTTGATTTTTCAGTAGAGTCCCAAGTTACCTACTATAGGCTTTTGTAACACTCTGTATCTTGAACATTAAGTCCAACATAGCCGTAGTACTTTCGGTTTTTCAGAAAAGTAAACAAGTTACCTACTATATAGGCTTTTGTAACACCCTGTATCTTGAACATTAAGTCCAACATAGCCGTAGTAATTTCGGTTTTTCATAAAAGTCCCAAGTTACCTACCATAGGCTTTTGTAACACTCTGTATCTTGAACATTAAGTCCAACATAGCCGTAGTAATTTTGATTTTTCATAAAAGTCCCAAGTTACCTACCATAGGCTTTTGTAACACTCTGTATCTTGAACATTAAGTCCAACATAGCCGTAGTAATTTCGGTTTTTCATAAAAGTCCCAATTTACCTACCATAGGCTTTTGTAACACTCTGTATCTTGAACATTAAGTCCAACATAGCCGTAGTAATTTCTGTAAAACCCGTAGGATTCCCGGAAAGCTCGCTCAGTTCATTGAAACGCATTTTACACGGAGTGACCGCAGCCAGTGAAAAACTTGAGTACCTACGTGTACTTTATGCTGTTTTGTGCTATAAGTAAGTATCCTACTGAAAGTACGTACCTACAGATGTTGAAAAATTGTAAAGATGGGTGTAGGCATAACGAGACAGGGCTGTATTAGGATAATTGAAAGATACAGGTAAATTGAAAGGTACAGGTAAATTTTAAAGATTCAGGTAAATTAAAGACAAGAGTATACATTCCACCGACCACAGTAAAATTTCATGATAATTTCACTTAATTGCTCGGGATAGAATAAAATAAATTGTACAGCCACGATTTGCATATTTTCTCACGTAATACAAAAATAAATAAACATTTTAAAAAATATGCTACCTAACCAAGTAGCAAAGAAAAAAGGTTTATTGTTGAAAATTGATACTTCTCTTTTCTTTGCAGCTTAGTAAGGTTGCATATTTTTAATTTTATTTACTAACTAGCTGTTTCCCGCGGCTCCGCCCGCGTGGACATCGTTTTTATGACTGTCTTTAAGGGTGATTAGTAAATTATGTCGTTTCCCACCTACTCAAACATCTCTGTGCAAAAAATCACAACAATCGAGTATTTTTTAGTTCCCTCAGGAACTGCATCAGACTATGCTATTTTCCCGGTATAAAAAGTAGCCTATTGTCCTTTCCCGTGAGACAGGCTTTCTGCATGCCAAATTTCATAAAGATTGGTCAATGCGTTAAAGCGTGAAAAGGTAACAAACAAACACATTTTCACATTTATAATATTAGTAAGAATACTCTGAGTTTGTATTTAAGGTACCATATTCTGATTTTTTTCTGGAATAACCTACAAGTGTTAAGTTAAGTCCTTATAAAATTCTAGTTAACTCACAAAGTTTCATTAAAATAGTTATAGCTGTATTTGAGAAAGTTAACTAAAAGCTGGATTTCTATGTGAATTACTACCTTATTTCGATAAATTCCTGAAGTAATTTATTACATACTAGCTTTTGCCCGTGGTTTTGCCCGCATGGATATTGAAGGTGGGCGGTGCGCGACCCGGAAGCGGCTCGCGATGCCTTTTTTGTTATAAAACTTTCCTGGCGTGCGCACAATAATTTGCCATAGATTCATCGTAATCGGTCAAGAAGTTTTTGAGTTTTAGCGAGACTAACTAACAGCAATTGATTTTCAAAGGTTTACGTAGATATTTAATTTTATAGTATATAGCTTTTTAACCACTACTGATTTATAGTATAAAGCTTTTTAACCACTACTGATAAGCCCTTAGCATCATCTCATCGTCAGGTGAATAAGGATTCAGGTAAGTAACGATGATGAAAACAGGCTTACCAAAATTCCCCTACGCAATGGAAACCGGCTATTTTATTTTCAAGCTGGAACACATAATGCTGTTAACATTGAGTTTTAGCGGCAAGACTTTAATAAAATGTTGGTAGTTAGCCAAACAAGATTCAAAAATGATTATAGTGGCAACCCTTAAAATCTAAATAGGTAAAAATATAATAAAATAAAAAAAACGAGACCTACAGTACTCGCATATGATGTGTAACATGTGACAAAATACTTATGAAATTAATTAATTATCGGGTCGTACATTCACGGGCCGACCCTTCGAATAGTAGTATGTCATCTTTGCCTTTGCCATCACACTAGGCGGAATGGCTATGAAAACCTTAGTTTTCGAGAATTAAAAAACGTTCGCATTTCCTGTTACACATTTCCGTCCCATTTCACGAAATCACTCCCACAAATTGCAGGAAAGCGAGACCAAAGATGTTACACATCAAAAACGAGACCTACAGTACTCGCATATGATGTGTAACATGTGACAAAATACTTATGAAATTAATTAATTATCGGGTCGTACATTCACGGGCCGACCTTTCGAATAGTAGTATGTCATCTTTGCCTTACACATTTCCGTCCCATTTCACGAAATCACTCCCACAAATTACAGGAAAGCGAGAGCAAAGATGTTACACATCTAAAACGACCAAGTGCGAGTCGGACTTACACACTGAGGGTTCTGCATCACCAAAACTCTTTACACGAGTACAACAATGATACCTATGCATTTAGAAAAATCGGCTCGGGTACCTTAGCGCGAATACGACTAAAACTTCGCAAGTTATTATTACTTTTTGTTTTATTGTACGGTTTATACTATTAACACAACGAGTTTCACGCTTGTAAGTGTTACCGTTTTACGATGGAATAAGAACAAAAAATCTTTGAAAAATACTTTTTTGCATAAGTTCTTCTTTAAGTGGTTTTTGTACCCTACCTACCTTTAAGTGCGTTTCTACCCTTCAACACATTATTTTCTAACCAACTGCAAAATAGGAGGAGGTTCTATGTTCTATTGTTTGTATTTTTTATTTATGTTCAGCGATTTCTCTATAAATTGTGAATCGATTTTCAAAATTCTTTTTTTATTCGAAAGAGTACGAGTATACTCCTGAGACGGTGAGTGAGAGTATACACCAAGTCAGGATTTGGTGATGGGATCCCAGGTAAATCGAGGGCAACCCTCAAATTTTATAGGCACGTATAAAGTGTTTCATATATTTTCTCATGTGGCTGAGCTGGTGGTGGAAGGTACAACTCCTTAACGGTAAGAAGTTTGAGGGTAATTCTTTTAATATTATAGGTTCAGGTACGTATAGACTGAAAGTTGTTTTCTTTCAGGTTATTCAGGAGAGCTTATGATGGAAGGTTTGAATACTTAACTTTCATGCTGCTGAGATGATGATGGAAGCCACAGGACTCTGTATCAGTTAATGAAACATGCTTATGGTTTGTTCCTATCCTATTGGAGAGTCGGTTATTGTGTTTAACGTTGTTAAATAACATTATCACATGAAAAAGTTAAAAACACTAAAAACCGACTTCATAAAGAAATTCACTCAAAATTATGAAATAACCAACAATAAGAAAATCAGAGGTAGGTACGAAACAAATGAAGAGCCTATATTTTTTTTATGCTGATGCCAGCAAAGCCATCGATCTAAAAGATTTGAAAGGTTTTAAACTCGCGTGGAGAGGGTTCCGCACGTTGATTGAGAAATTTCCTTTGCCCTTTAAATACCATTAACTTCTCATTTAAAGGTTTTCCTGTAATCTATAGGTACGGAACTATGTTCTGTATTTTTCTCAAAATTTTAGAACGATTAGTTTCAGAGATAAGGGTAAATTTTTGTTTATTTTAAAATTATAAATTAAAATATGTCGGAGATTCTCACAACAAGCCCTTTCATTTGATATGTTAACGTTACACGTCCGTTACAAGACCTTATCTTCGACTTACATATGTTTACAAAATTTCAACTCAATCTGTCTAGTAGTTTCGGAGCAAATTGGCTGTGATAGACGGACGGACAGACAGACACGTGAGTGATCCTATAATGGTTTCGTTTTTTCCTCTTGAGATACGGAACCCTTAAAATTTTAAAAGTCGTTTTTTTCACGGTCTGAAATCTCAAAGTGCTCATAAATTAACATTGTTTTACTTATTAGATTTCATAAAATGTATGGGTAGATTACTTGGGGCAAATTTGTTTATAGTGAGACTTTCTTCAGTATACTTTAATGATACATTGGACTTCACTAAATGCGGCCCTGTAGTAACACGAGTGCCCCGCTAATGTGTGCGTGAGTAGAGTGCGTAGCTCTTTGCAAATGACTGCTGCGTGTCCATTGTACTGATTCCACAGACAGGTATATGTACTTCATGTCCTTGGGGTCTAAACATGTTTTTTTTTAAGATTTTATAGCGAATATTTTTAAAATGGTTGCTTTACTCGTAGTGTTGGCATCACCTCTACCAAATAAAGGAAAATCATATCAGCTGAAAGACGTCCACTGCTGAACAAAGAACTCCCCCAAGGATTTTCACGACCACCTGTCCCGCGAAAAAAGTATAATTAAAAGGATAATTATACTTTTTGTTAAATCAGGTATCAGAGATTGGGCACACAGGGTAGCTACCAGAAGCATTATAGCTACAAGAAAACGCAAATTTAGGAGACTGACCTTCACTTTTGGAGCATTTTACTGTAAGTATCGTATGTAAGTATTTTACTTACTTTTTTTTACAGATTTTCGTAAAATGTACAGACAGCAAGAAAATAGGCAATTGGCATTGTTCAGGTTTTATATGTTATGTAAATTTAAAGCGAGTCAGTACTGCTCACATAGGGTTCCGCACCATCATACTAGATGGCGCTAGTTTCTTCATGTTTAAAAAAAACGCGTTTTTTATGGAGGTACACCTTATTTTTTTACTTTTTAAATTTTTTTTCTAGTATTTTTCGTTATAGCGGCAACAAAAATACATCATTTGTGAAAATTTCAACTGTCTAGCCATCACGGTTCAATAAATACAGCTTGGTGACAGACGGACAGACAGGCGGACGTACAGCGAAGTCTTAGTAATAGGGTCCCGCTTTTACCCTTTGGGTACGGCACCCTAAAGGCCATTTATAGAAATAACGATTTCATACTGTAAAAAGTAATTAATAACACTAAATTTCCAAATTCATTTTACAATCATTAATTGAAATTAGCACTGTTGCCGTTTTTTTCATAGTATTTAAGCCTGTGACGTCATCATTTTTTAACATATGAAAAATCATAAGAAAATTCAAATAATCATTCTTAATATAGTTCTTTAATTGTAAATTTAAAAAGGCTACATTTCATAAAAAAATATTTAAAACACTTTTTTTTTAACAATGCCAGTTTACACAAAAAAAAATTGTGGTGCTAATCGATCCTGTATCTTATGTTTCTTATTAGTATCAAAAGCAATCGTGTTAAACAGGTAAAATATAAAGGGTAGTAAATTTAAAAATTGGCGAAGTAAACGCATCGTGAGAACCTTTGATTATATATCCTGTGAGAACTAATCAACTTTGCGCCCGCAAAGTAAACGCACCGTGAGGTATAAATTATAATCTACTTTGCTATCAGAGCGGCAAAGTAAACCTACCTAGAGAATTATTAAATTTTGAGCAGGCAAAGTAAACGCACCGTGACATATGATCAACTTTGCGAACAGAGTGGCAAACAATAATCAACTTTGTGTCCGCTAAATTAGCATAAAAATTGAAAAAACATCATTTTTAAACACCCACCCCAAAAACACAGGTGTTTAACGAGTGTATTTGAGGAAAATCGGAACAAAAAAAACGATTAGATCCAGATGCTCATATTTGTGAAAAATTAGAACTTAAAAAAAATTAAGTAACAAAAAAACGTATAATGCCAAAATACGGTAAACTGAATGATAAGTTAGGTAGGTAGCGAATTCAAATTGAAAGATAACAATACGGGTAATTTGTTATTAATCTAAGAATTTTGGACATATCGAGTTTTTACCAAATCACTTGGATTTATCGGGTTTTGGTAATTTGCAGACATGATTTGACAATGACATTGACAGCCATGACTGAGTCAAAACTGGGTGCGTTTACGAAGTTCAATTGACGAAGATATGTGAATATTTTAACATCGGATACTAGCACTTTGATCTCTAGGATTTATCGGTGTTCGTATCGACCATAAATTGACTCATTGGGTTTAGAAATGACCATTATTTTAAAGTTATTATTTTGAACAGGATTTAACTGTTTTTGAATAGATCTGCTTGCAGAGAGGTTTGAGATTCAACACAAGGTATCGAAATATTTTTTTTAAATTACATAAATGGCGTTTATTAGTTTTTGTTCCAACACTGCTCAATAATAATAATATTATCAACCGAAAGACGTCCACTACTAGACAAAGGCCTCCCCCAAGAATTTGCTTGTTTGTTTGTTAATTTATCTGTGTATCTGTGTGTGTCATCATAGTTCCCAAACGAATGGAGCGATTTTAATCCGTTTTTTGTTGGAAAGCTGACATGATCGAGATTTTTCTTAGCTATAATTTATGAAGATATGTTCAGCCGTTTGAAGATCAACAGATCTTATAATTTATGAAGATATGTTCAGCCGTTTGAAGATCAACAGATCTTTTCTAGGTGATGAAGGAATGTGGGCAACTTCCACTGGTATGATCGATTCGAAATTTTGGTGTCCTGTAACTGTAATGTTATTGCAAGAACATGGTAAACTTAACCTAATGCTACAGAATCTCCTTTAATCTGCAGGACACCTCGTATAGGTACGTAAGTTTTGAAAAACTCATTGGTACATTGGCTGTCCAGATTTGAACCCGGTACCTCTGGTTAGAAGGACCGAGTAGTTACAGGTTGAGCCACCGACGCTTTTACAGCAATTTACTTAACTACAACTAATAATATTACTACTAGTTTCACAACTTAGCGGTTCCCCGACGCGACGACTCTTGGATCAAAATTTTATTACTTAAATTAACGTTAAATATACAGTTAAACTTAAATAGTTACATTATCTTATATACTTTTTGGAGGTTTTTGTCGGGTGTTTTTCAAAATTTTTATTTTATTTAAACCTAAGTGGCAGTTGGCGGGCACATAGCTCGTAGAACGGATGGCCGTTGGGGTAGTAAAGTTCTCGAGTGGTGACCGCGCACCGGAAAACGTGCGTAGGCAGGCCTCCCACTCGGTGGACCGATGACCGAGGTGAAGGTCGCGGGAAGCCGCTGGATGCGGGTGCGGGTAGCGAAGGACCGGTCGTCGTGGAAATCCTTGGGGGAGGCCTATGTCCAGCAGTGGACGTCCTTCGGCTGATATGATGATGATGAAGTTTTGCTTACATTGCTTCTGCCTTAACATTGGAATTAGATGGAAACAAGAAACCGAAGGATGGGCAGCAGCGTCCTCTGGGCTCTGCGCTTACTGTGCCACCACACAAACGTAGTGACTTATATTCTCTTCGCACCACACTGCACACTGACATCGCCAACTCGCCAGCCAAGCGTAGCGATTACGGCAAAACTCCTGCAATCGGTGAAGGCACATAGGAAATATTTTTTTCCATCTTCCTTACCATCTCATCTTCTTTATGTTTTTGTTTGTTTATGTACTTTTATATTTTTTATTTTATATATAATTGTTATAATATTCAAGTATTTCATTTATTTAAGTATTTTATAGAACTGTTTATTTGCAAATTTTTCGGTTTTTAATTATTGCGCCGCCCCTAACTTATTATATAAGGTTGCCTGGAAGAAATTGCTACCTAGCAATAAGGCCGCCTATTGTATAGGCTTTCTTCTATATTGTTATTTATTTATTTTATCTTGTGATGCAATAAAGAATATTGTATTGTATTGTATGTCCAGCAGTGGACGTCTTTTGGCTGATGTGATGATGGTCATAATCATCACATGCCGAGCAGGCTAAATATCTAATATATAAGATGATAGTCATAATCATCACATGCCGAGCAGGCTAATTGTCTAATATCTAAGACGATAGTCATAATCATCACATGCTGAGCAGGCTAATTGTCTAATATCTAAGATGATAGTCATAATCATCACATGCGGAGCAGATCAGCAGGCTAAATATCTAATATCTAAGAAACAAATTTCTGTTCCTAAAAAATAAATGTGGCACAAACTAATTAAGGCTTCAAAAACTTCAAATACTACAATGGAAACACGCCCGCTGCAAAGTGCGTAGGTTCGTAACGAAAGAAGCTTATGTGTGCGTCTTTTTGAAACCCTTAGACTTATTTACTTTTACGCACTTCTCTTAGGTATAGCACTGCCTCTCTTACGCCTGATTATGCGCAGGTTCCACGCTATGACCTGGAAGGTACTTATCTACTCAGCTAGGAACGTTAGTTTATTTTTCTTTTTACATGCTTCTATTTATCTTTGCAATGTTCGCATGTAATTCATCATATTATCAGCTCATATACGGCCCCCAGGCTCGAGCCTACCCTGAATTAGGGCGATCGGGCCTTAGTCGACCACGCGGGCCCAGTGCGGGTTGGTCGACTTCACACACAACGTTCGAATTTCTTCGCATGCGTGTGCAGGTTTCCTCACGATGTTTTCACGCCACCGACGCTCACCTCGTATGTAATTAATAATTATGAATGTAAGTTGTCCGCTTCAAAATTTTGCAAGTTAAAAACGTACTTCTTGGTTTCCGATTGAGCTGAAATTTAACATACACGTTTAGCTTGGTTGAAGATGCATGGTTAGATAAGTGACGTCATTCTAAACCCAATATGGCGGACCATTTTTTATGTACCCACATGATATGGATATGAAATGAAAGGGTTTTCTGAGAAAAATACGAAATAACTAAACTTGTTCAACTCGATACCTCCACGCGTTCCGGAGACAAAAGGTCTTGACAGACAGACGAACGGACAACAAAGTGATCCTATAAGGGTTCTGTTTTTTTCCTTTTGAGGTATGGAACCCTAAAAAAGTGAAATAGTGTAAAGCCTCAATCATAGAACGGCCGCACAATTAATATCGCATCTCATACATATAAATTAACGTAAAAACGTCACATCACAGATCTTGGCGCAGGTACGTTAGTACTAATATATATACTGTGGCGCAGGAGTCAGGTCAGCCCCAGGGCCCTCCTGTAGCGATATTGATAAGGTTTTCAAGCTTGAATAGAAACTATTTTCGGCACCACATGTGACGCGACTTGCGTCAGTGGCGTCATGGCAAGGGACGCTATCTCCTGTCCGGGAGGTCGTGGTTCGAATCCTGCCAGTAATAATGTATTTTCGAATTTGGATTTCATATGTATGTTTATCCGACGCTATTACGGTGAAGGAAAACATCGTGAGGAAACCTGCACACGCCTGCGGAGAAACTCGAAGGTTGTGTGTGAAGTCGACTAAGGCCTAATCGCCCTGATTCAGGGTAGGCTCGAGCCCCTCGGTGGGGACGTATATGAGCTGATATATATATCTTGGTATTGGTATCTTTGTATCGAGCTCGCGTGATATCGCAAAGCTCAACAGATATTTATCTTAAGATAAATAAAGCATGATTAAAAAGTATTTTTATCCGCCTGCGTGGCGTAATGGTTAGTCCATTCGCTTCACACCAGGAGGTCACAGGTTCGACTCCCGCGGCGAAGTCAACTTTATAAGACTTGGTTTGGTTGGTGGCAGAACATGTTCATAGCCCGCCTGGCTAATAAATCTTATCTAAGTGTTGCAGTCAAAAATCTTTATTTTTTTATTAATATTTACAATTGGTAAGACCTATATTTTATTTATTTTGATATTGTTAATGAATAAATGTTTTTTTTTAAATATTAATGAATGTATTATCAAATGTATGTTAATTTGATACAATGTAATGAAATAATTAATATTGCATGTTTGTTGCGGCGAAATAATATATAGGTAATGTAAAATTAATTATTGTAATGTAAAAATGTAAATAACGAAGTTAGTTACTCATAATTTTAAAGTAATACTTTTGCATGCAATACAATGTTAATGAATTTTTTTTTAATGAGAATAAATGGCTTATATTATTATTATTATTATTATTATAAGACCTTGGTATCATCACACCTGATGTTAAGTGACGATGATGCCGAAGATGGAAGCGGGCTTACCAAGATTCCCCAACGCAATGGAGAACTGGCTATCTTATCTTCAAGTCGGAACACATGAATATAGTTAACACTGATGTTTGGCGGCAAGACTAAGATAAGATGGTGATAACTAGCCAGGCGGGCTATGAAAATACCCTACCATTAACCAAAACGAGTCTTATAAAGTTGACCCCGCCGGGAATCGAACCCGCGTCCTCCTGGTGTGAAGCGAATGGACTAACCATTACGCCACGTAAGCGGTTAAAAGCATTGATGTGTTCCAGCTTGAAGATAAGATAGCCAGATCCCCCATTGCGTTGGGGAATCTTGGTAAGCCCGCTTCCATCTTCGGTATCATAGTCACTTCGTCAAAGTCGGCTTCGTCCTCTGACGAACTGTCTAGTAAGTCCAATAGCAACATACGCGAACTCATTTTCTTGATTATCCTGTATAAAACGTTTTAGGTGTAGCTCATTCAAAGACTCGTAACAGAATGTTGGATTTTCATATATTATAATATAGCTCCCATGTGTGATACCTTGCTATGCTATACCTAAGTTTTTAGCTTAAGATACTCGCAGATACTCGCAGATAAAAAATAAAAGCTTAAAAAAACTAAAAACCGACTTCAAAATGAAGTTCACTCAAAAGTATGAAATAATATTATTACACTTAAATACACGATTAACCAGCAATTACGAAATCATATGTGGGTTCAAATTAAATTAGGGGCTTAAAGATTTTATGGAGGTCGGTACCAGCACACAGTTACGTATCAAATGTTTTAGATTTGAGGGCTTTGCTGACACCGACCTCAAAAAAATATTTAAAATCCTATTCTAATTCGTATTTGTTTGATTTCGTAATTTTTGGTTAAAATCGTGTATTTAAGTATAATAATATTATTTCATACTTTAGAGTATATTTCATTTTGAAGTCGGTTTATAGTTTTTTTTAAACTTTTATTTTCTGTGTGCTTGCGATAGTTGGTTCTTGGTGGAACACTGAAATGATCATATTTAGGGTTTTTCTTGCACTATTCCACAATTAATTTAAATTTAAATTTTATTTTTATTTTAAATTTGTATTTTAATTGTGGAATAGTGCAAGGAAAAACATAATATGTTTTAGTTTCTTTATTTTTAGTGATAATGCTATCAATCAACCAACGTTAAACCCTATCACCAACTCGCCAATAGGAATCATCAAATCATAATGCATGTGTTTCTTTAACAGATACAGAGTCATGTGGCTTTCATCATCATCTCAGTGGCCTGAAAGTTAAGGAGTTAAATCTTTCATCGTCAGCTCATCTGAATAACCTGAAAGAATATAATTATCGGTCTATGCGTACCTACATATTTATCTGTGTATAATATTAAAAGAATTATCCTCCAACTTCTAACCGTTAAGGAGTTGCACCTTCTTTCATCAGCTCATAAACATGAGATGATTATTGATTATTACCAGAAGCAAATACTTTCATAGCTTTCAAAAACATATGAAAGACGTAATACGTGCCTATAAAATTTGAGGGTTGCCCTCGATTTCCCTGGGATTCCATCATCACATCATCAGACCCTGACTTGATGACAATGGGACCCCCTCCGGAGTAATACTCTTTCGAAAAAAAATATATTTGAAAATCGATTCACAATTATTTACAAAGAAATCGGTAAACATACATAATAAATACATACAGTGAATCATAGAACCTCCTCCTATTTTGGAGTCAGTTAGAAAGTATTATATTGATGGGTAGAAACGCATACAAAAACTACTTAAAGGAGAACCCATACAAAAACGTATTTTTCAAAGATTTTTTGTTCTTATTCTATCGTAAAACGGTAACACTTATAAGCTTAAAATTTGATGTATTTATAGTATTAACCGTACAATAAAACAAAAAGTAATAGAAACTTGCGAAGTTTTAGTCGTCGTTTTCCACCATGTTTGTTTGTGCCAATGCACTAAGTAACCCGAACCGATTTTTCTGTCTTTTTGTTTGAAAATCGGTTCACAATCTGCGGAGATATCGCGTAACAAATATACAAAAGAAAACAACATACAGTCGAATTGAGAACCTCCTCCTTTTTGAAGTCAGTTGAAAATATTATAGTATAGCGCCCGTGTGTGACAGACAGCTATAATTATAGTGCGGCCGCCAGAGAATTCTGATTTGACACTTTAAGCCAGCGATAGAATGTAACATTCGATGAATTTTCGAAATTGTAAACAAATCAATCTTTAGTTTCTAAACTTGAAAAACATGAAAAATACTTTTTTTTAATAGGCTATTTGACTACTACTGGAAAATAGTTTTGTATTAAGTATTTATTATTGCATAAAATGCAAACCATTTTAATATTTCGTAGAGATCTGTCGTATATACGGAGTAAATCAATTTTAAAGTTTGAATTAAAAAATTACGCGCCAAAACGCAATTTTCGCTATGGCGCCTGGTTGCTCTGACTGATGACGTCACACATTAGCAAACAACAAACTGCTTTAATAGTGAAAGCACGCACTGAAACTAATGTTTACTTCTGTGTGACGTCATCAGAGTTGCAACCCATCACAGAGCGTTTTCAAACACGTGATCAAACCACAAAAAAAAATCATTTCTGTTTTTTATACAGAAAGACATTATTTTTTCAGAACAGTAATAAAATATGCATTTTACTTTACATTTTATTACGATAACAACAAATTGTTACATATTTTAAATATAAGTAGTCAAAATGCCTATTATGCCGTCCGTTAGCTAAAAGGTCGTTAAGCCTCAGGGGGTAAATTTTGATTTTTAGATGCCATCATACACAGAAAAAAATTCTCTATCGATCTGTATTGGAATCATTTTGCTAACGTTTATAGTTCAAGAAATACGTCTAGCATAAAAGCCGTTAAATACGATTAAATCTAAGTTTTGCGCAGCTAAAACGACGTCAACCATCAATACTTGGGTGAATGGTCACATTGAGCCTTTAACGCCATCATCATATCAAAATTATTTCACTTTATGCATAGCAAAACAGACGTTATTCATTTTTACTTCACTATACAGTCGTTACGATACTTTTGAGATCTTTTAGTCAAGGGTCATTTAGTTAAATTGCGTCGATAAACATACGCTAAAAAGCAGTTATACAAAATACTATGCTTTAACGTCATTAAACTCTCTTAACGCCTTTCTAGCTTAGGATTTTTCAAATAATATAGTGGTATTTATTTTTCGCAAAAGCCCTATCAGCCTTTAAATATATTAATAAATAAAAATTAGCGAATGAACCGTAAGCTATAAGGACGCTAAGCCACAATACTTCGCTAAAACGTCGCAATCTGCTCTCGCGTCTCACCCCGCCCGCACCCTTTGCAGGGCTGCCAGATGTACGATTTAAATCGTATTCGTACGATTACATAGCAGTCCGTACTATTTAAATTTTGGTTGATTTGTATGGGATTACGATTTTTTAAATGAAACGGTTTTCTATGTTTTATATAGGCGTACGACTTTTTTTGCTATGTTTTGTATGGGTATACGATTTTTTTACCCCTTTGGTACGATCTCCTCCAAAAATAATATGGCAGCCCTGACCCTTTGGAACATATTCCTAGTGTTGCCTAGGCCGTCACTGTAGGTGGACGCGCGCGCGTTGCTGGCCGGGAAGATTCCCGCCAAAGTGTTATTATGGCTGAGAGGATTCCTGGGTAAGTAATAATTATACACTATTTTGCTAATAATGGTTCTCTCTTAGATTTATGTATAGCCACAGTACATACAGTATGTTGTCTCGGACGCTTTGTTTAATTATTTACCTATGCCCGTTTTTTTATGTAAAAGCATGATAGGGATGCTCACTGACTATCATAGCACTTAAAAGAAAGTAGTAAGGGACGCCAAATTATTCTAAATGTATTTGTTTTCTTACAGAAGATCGATGAAGTCTTTTCTTACAGAAGATTGATGAAGTCCACTGTAAAACTCGCTGTATTTTTTTTTTACTTTTGTCTCAAACACTGTATTTTTTCGCACCCAACAATGTTATATCAGTTTCCTCATCTGACAATACTGAATGCTGCCCTTATCAATATGAATACTCCATCCTGCGTGTATCCTACGACACCGTCGAGAGGTACACGCTTTCAAAAATTCCTATATATAAAAAGGTTTCTAAACGTTAAAGTATTTTTACGTCTATCACCTAGGAACTCTACACTTCGATAGCGCGTTTTATTTTCATAGTAGTGCCATCTAGTGAGCTTACTTAATACTGGCTTTGAACCTGCCAGCGACGCCACAGATTACTAAATAGTTACTTCGTGCGACGCGACGTGCTTCTTGCGATCTTGTCTAAGTTCGTGTTACTTTCCCATAGAAACAGATGTTTGAAATCAAAAGTAAGGACACGCTATTGTAGGCAGTGAATTGTTTATGTACGTGAACATGCGCCTTTACGGCGATATCTACCAAGTGATATTAATATCACCCTTGCACAACGATTTATGTGAAAAGTATCCTAATCAGATCCTAATCAAACGGTGTCATATGAGTTGTATCGAAAACATGTTAAAAGTATGAATATATCGTTCACACGCCTCGGTAATGAAGAGTGTGAGGCATGCGAGTCTTACAAGTTGCACAAACAGCAAACTTCACACGATGTAACTGCCCAGTTGGTGGCAGAATGTAACAATGGTGTACAGTTTGCTAAACATCATGATAGATATACAAAAGCCAGGCAGCTTTACACTTTTCACAAAACCTTTTTACAATATGAGAAGAAAATATTTTATACTGCTGACTTAGAAAAAGTTATCATGTTACCAAGGATGGAAACATTTAAGGCAGTAGTTTTTGCTCAACGACTCGTGGCTTTTAACCAGACTTTTGCGCCAGTTGGAAAAATCACCACTCAAAATAAACCGATAGCTGTCATATGGTATGATGGCATCGCTGGGCGTAAGCAGGAGGATATAATGAGTGCATTTTATACATTTTTAATTCGCAACCGTGATATCCATGAAATAAACATTGGGCTGGATAACTGCAGTGCCCAAAACAAAAACTGGCTGCTGTTTTCAATGCTTGTTCACTTGGTTAACTCAGATATGATCTCTACTATGAACATCTCACTCTATTTTTTCGAACCCGGGCACACTTTTATGAGCGCTGATCGATCAAGTGCACCAAGTTGAACTAGCGATGAAAAAGATGGGCAAACTGAACGATTTTACAGATTTTAAAGAAGCAGTCGCATCCATAAATAATGGTAAAGTGTCAGTTGAGTCACTGGAACCACAAAACTTTATAAACTCACCTAATTACATCTCTGACAGGCGCATTCAAAAATCGAACCCTAGAGCATACCTAAAAGACATGGCCAAGTGTCTTTCCGGCGTAATAACTTCAGTCTTTTGTATAAAAATGATTTTGATGATGAATTTACGTCATTGCAGTTCATGAAGGACAACTACTTGAAAAATCCAAGTGCAATGGCTATAACTTTCCCAAAATTTCCAAAAGGTCTGGAACCACAAAGAAAAGCGGGTATTATAGACAAATTAGCCACTATAATACCCCCACACAAACTGCTATTCTGGAAAAAATTGCCAACAAGCGAGTGGTTGATAGAAGTATTTTCCAAAATCTTAATTAAGTATTTCGGTACGAATACCTTACAGACTGATTAAACTGCCTACACCTACATATCTAAGAGACTGAGATTAATAGATAAATAGTAAAGGTATTTTAATAGACTTAAGAAATAACTTATGAAGATCCTAGATCTTAAAACTTCCCTAGTTTTAAGTGTGATACACAAAGTCATATTGTGATAAAAAGATTTTCATAATTTCTAAGTAGGTTCTAGGTATTTTAAATACCATTTAAGCGGAAAACATAGTATATTTGGCCGTATAACGTACACGTGATTTCTTAAAAAAAATTGGATGTTTTTAACTTTATTGTAATTTTATAATGAATATTTGTTCCTAAATAATCCTATTTAGATTTGTTTTATATACAAATTTTGTTACTGAAAGATGTTTGTAATTCTAAGCAATGCCTGTTAAACATGTGCTAATTTAGGTTTAGGAACTAGTATCCAAGCCGTAGGGATTTGTTACTTGTGATAAAATTATTCTTATAATTTCCTAGTAGGTTCTAGGTATTTTAAGTACCATTTAAACGAAAAACATAGTCTATTTGGCCGTATAACTACGTGATATCTTAAATTTTTTTAGAATGTTTTTTATTTTGATTTCACATTACTGTAATTTTGTATTGAACAAAGATTTTAATAATTGAACCATTATGTGAATATTTTTTCCTAAATAAAACTATTTAGGTTTGTTTTTCTACAGATTTTGTTACTGAAATATGTTTGTAATTCTGAGCAATACCTGTTAAATATGTGCTAATTTTGCTTATGCTACTGTATCTAGGGATTTGTTACTTAAATATAACTATTTTCCCTAGAATTTTTGAATGTTTCCTTTAATAAACGATTTATTTTATAAAATCGTTTCTCTAAGGTTTCGTACGTCACTTGGAATATTCGGTCCGAAATACATAGCTAAAAAGTCGTTTTGTTGTAATGTTTCAAGCTTAGCTGCTTTATAGTGAAGTAACTGTAGGATCAAATCCTATTAAAACAAAACAAGAAGACGCTAAAGTTCAAAAGCTAGTCTACAAAGCAATTAAAGTATTTTAGTGACGTTCTATATAAGGTTTGATTGCAATAAAACTAATCAATACTTAACTATACAGTCGTTTAAATACTTAAGCGTCTGTTTAGTGTAGGTATTGCAAATAATTATTTTCCATAAAAAACGAGACACATATTTATATACAAATCCTAGACTATAAAGTCGCTGTGGTATACTTAGTGACCTTTTTGTAAAGTATTTATAGTAAAAAAAACAACCTTTACACGACTAGAAAGCCAAAATAGATTTTTCCCTATTTAAAACTAATTATATCAAATCAATATAATCACTATTCGATGGTAAATAAAAAGAGCTATGTATACATATATTAAAGTTTTTTATGCGTGTAATAGCTATAAAATTACATCAATTTTAATTTTTCCCCGCCTTTTTCGCTCGTATCTGACAATTTGGTTTCGTGGTTTAGCGGCCTTATAGTTAACGGAGGGCAGAAACAGAACACATATTTAGTTTTATGTTAACATATAAGGACAACGGAATGTGTATTTTGTAGTTATATGAAACGTTAGTGAAAAGTTTACGTTCTATGGTCCTCGCAGAATCAAATGCGACTAAACGTAAACAAACCTTATAATCCGTGATTATGGATAAACTTCCGATTCTTTCGAAGTGATATTCACATTCACACAATATATGTGATATGCACTTTCACTTTTGTGCACAACCAATGACTTATATATTACTGGCGTAAGGACCCGGCCAACGCGCGCGACTAATGGGCCCAGCGAATTGGTGCGAAAATCGAAAGTTTCGCACACTCGCGACTCAGTCGTCTGCGGGACATTGTTCAGTGCGGTGGAAAAATATTCCATATAAAAATGCCTTATTGTGTTGTAAGAGGCCGTAAATATCATAAAAGAAAGGCTAAAAATAAACATGGGATGTCGTATTATCGATAAGTAACCTTACATTGTATTTTTTCTTGTAAACAAATTAAAAAAACGAATTTTTTAAGCGACAATTCTATCAAGGTTCTTTTAACTCGGCACGTCAGTCAACTCTCGCCCACGCTAGTTTGTACGAGTTATGTCAGATGGCGCTACTTTTTGCATGTATGAAGAAAATCTGACTAAAATATGCAGACGGGCGGATCCTTCTGTTCAAATCTGTGTGCACAACACAGTATCTGCAGCAAGTAACTTCTTGGTATTTTTATGAAAAACATGAACACAAATCAAAATGCTATTCATTTCGGACAACTGAACAGATGCTTGACAGCTTCGCCATTCTAGAATCTATGGTTTAGTCAGAGGTTGCAAACATTTTGCAATATTGACGAATGAATAAGTGAATTTTAGTTAACTGAATATAACTTGGAGTGCCGTACTTAATAGGTTAACAAGCGCATGCGCAGACTTGTGACGTGTTACCAAATGTGATTTAAAAAAATGAAAATCTTTGTCAGTTAGAGCGAACTTTTTGTGGTTAAAACCTTAATATGAAGAACATCGACTTTATCACCATGAGTACTTCGTACTGGATTACAAAGAACGTTCATCAGATTGCACAGTAACGTGAATCTGACTTCTAGTTTCAAATTAATTGCAATCATTTGTGGTGATTTATTTATGTTTTAGTGTATTAAACATTACCGGATAAAACAATTTTCTCAAAAAGTTACTGTCAAAAATAATGGTTTTTTTTTTACGGAATTCTCGGGCGTCAAAAAATTACCTATTAATATTATTAATAGGTCATCTTTGGTCCAACTACCAAATACCAATATTAATTCGATCCCAGAAGCACCAAACTATCAAAATTACTCCCGGGCATCCGGCATTTCATTAACCTTAAAAGAGGTAAATGAAAATGGTCTTAAGAAGGAAGAATAGTAGGTGCTCGTCCATACAAAAAGAGAAAACGTTTTTCCACTTCTAAATGTTTTCCAATCACCATGATTTTTTAGTATGTTATTGACACAATGAATGACTAGGTTTATAGCCTTTCCTTTTTTCAAAATTTGCTTTAGATTCAAACTTATAGGCAGCTCAAGTAACGTAATTTTTGTGATTAAAACTGTGTCGAATGAAGCCGTTTTTTGAACAAAATCAATGATTTTTTTTAAAAAAAGCGAAACCTATAAACCTAGAATATTTTGTGCTGAAACGATCGACATCAAAATCAAAGAGATTTGTTGAGATTTAGTTAGTGGAAACCGTTTTCTCCCGAAATGGGAATTTCGTCCAGAAAAGTACCTATTGTCAGTTGCGAGCTGCAACGCTCTCTATCGCACGATTGGGGGTCGGGGGGAAAGCAAAGCACACGTACAATAGAGATGTCGATGGTGAAGTCGATAGTAGAAATGGGATCCCACCCATGTTATCGATATCTATCTATTTAAAAAATTCTGGGAGTGGGAAAAGTTAATATTAGTAGGTTTTCAAGAAAAAGATTGACCAGTGATTATTGTTTTATTTCGTCCTAACTCAAAATGGATTACATTGCTTTTTTTTGTAAACGATTGTGTGTTTGTACTTTGCTGTTCCAAGACGTTACAGCAGCTAAACATGTTCGTGAATGTAGCCGAATTTGCCATCGTCGCATTTGGACGAATAAGACGAATACGCGAACATGAATAGCGATGTGATGTGCTAGCATTAGAGTTCGTTGTTTTGCTTCAGAGCCCTTATCTTTTTGCTTTGCACTAGGTTGAGTGCCTTCCGTACTCGCCTCCCCTGCCTGGTGAAGTTGTAAAGGCCCCCACGGCCAACAACAAGCTTGTCATTTCGAAAAAAAAATCAGAGCCCTAATAAAACTAAAACCGTAATGTGGCTAATCCACCTACTCATTTCAACGGTCCACGAATAAGAATTAAAAAGAAATCATTATTACGGTACCTATACTTAACGTGACCATAGTCCCTTTTTCAGGCTGTTCGTCCCGCTGTCCCCAGCGAGGGAAAAAACGTCCCACTCTCGCAAACAGACCAAACGATAAATTAATTGAAGTATCTACCTATTATTTTTTCACTCGCAAACAACTGCTTAGATATAAGAAGTCATGTTACTTACTAAGGCATAAGTAGCTCAATTTATGTGAACTAAAAAAACGACCAAGTGCGAGTTGAACTCGCGTAGAGAGGGTTCCGTACAATTACAAAGACATTTAGGGCGATTTTTAAATAATTAAAAATATCACATTTGAAATCGTCACAGTAAGATGCACTAGCGCTATCTAGTGGTGTTTTAGTGAACTATTTTCCGTAAATTTACGTTATAAATTGAGTTTACCACTTTATTTACAATTGATAGAATTCTTATAGGTTTACAAGCAATAAACTATATTTTATAGTTTTGGAGTAATCACCTAATGGGGGGGGAATGGTCAATTTTCGTCTTTTTCCAAGCGATTCCAAAAAGGAGGAGGTTCTCAATTCGACTGTATGTTTTTTAATTTTTTTTGTAAGTGTTAACTCAGAACTTTTATTGGTTGAACTGATTTTGATGATTCTTTTTTTCTTCGAAAGCTAGTGGTTTCCATGTGGTCCCATATAAATTTTATCAAAATCATTAAGAATTAAGGACATTCATTCACTTGATACATAGCTACTTGGCTATTTTTGAACTTTTAACGCAAACTTGATCTAAAAAAATGAACAATCAAATTCTCAAAAAAAAAATTTTTCAGGAAATCACCATAGGTTTTTTAGGGTATGTGGTTCAGAAGTAGAGCCACTGGGAAATTTTGTCGGGGGAGGGGTTAAGAAGTAGCCCTGTATAGACAAAATATATAAGAATGGATGAATCCAAAATTGTGTACCAAATGTTTAGTACATCTGAAAACTCTACTTTAGTCTATGATACTATCAAGCCGCCATGTTTGTTTACTTTTAGTCTCATGAAGACTTATATGGTCATTTCTTCTTAATAATAGTGAAGTTATCACATGCAACTATTGATAACGTATTTTGTAACCTATAGATTTGTTAAAAATATTTTGAATTCATTACCACACAAACAATGAAGTCTTGTTGCGTCAATCAACCAACCATAAAAGTTTCAGGCATAAAAGTGATTTGTTTAAGGAATAACAATAGTATATTGTACAACAAGTGCATAAAACAAGCCATTTTACCCGAGACGTTAAATTAGCCAACCGAGCCGGTACGGCGAGGCTTGATAGTCACGTCAAGGTTAAAATGAGTTTCATGCTCGATTTTTACACTCTGCTTTTCACTTCAATTGCAAGGAAATAATAAATATTCAACCACAATACAACAAATTTGGCTAATTTTGACGAATAATTAGTTTCCCGCTACACATTTTTTTTATTTTTCACCCCCTTCACCCATTACCACCCCTAAAATCGACGGTCCACAACACAAAGTACACTTTAGCCTCGGGTTTGACAACACTATTTTGGAAATGGCTATTTTATTTCGATAATATGTTACAGTATTTACTATAGATGTCTATGGGCGCATCACTATGTACGCAAACTAGCATATGTCTATCAGCCAAGGAGTTTATAAACTCCTTGCTATCAGCATTCTCTGGACGGCCGCAGTATAGTCTGTGCCGCAACAACAAACAAAACCAAAGAGAATATAATTAACTACGTTTTTAAACAAAACATTCGAATCGCACTCGCACGCACGACCGTGCACGTGTATTTTGATCTTTTTTTGGCTATTTTTGACGGAAATCCTCAGATTTAACAATTTGAGATGAGTCCTACCGTTGAAATTATTTGAGAAATTCACAGCCATTTTAACTTCTCACCCCGTTTACAAAGAATGATATGAAATCCGTGAGGTAAGAAACTTAATATTCTTCTCATTACTCTTGGAAACCTCACGTGGTTTTTCTTTAGTAAACTTCTTTGATAAATTGTAATATTATTGTGAAATATAACGTACACAATCTTAAAGATAAACAATGTATAAAACTGTTCGAATTGAGTTTAATATTGTATATGTTTAAGGTTATGTTTCCGATAATAACTCAGTCAACGGGTAGCCTTCTGTTTGTTGTTCAAGAGCAAAGCCTCGTTTTCATCTTATTAGTCACCACGCTCGTAGTTATTGTGATGTTGTCCACGTTAGAAACAACCGTCAGCTTGGATACAAGCCTTGGTTTCACGATAATAGTCAAGACGGACGTAGTTTCTCTGTTGACCACTTGGATGGTATATGTTCCATCGTGAAAATCATGTATCCCAAGCTCACATGGATTGTTGGAACACTAGTGGAGATAAGTAGGATTCCAGTTGAACTTTTCTGTCACAGTGAACTATCCTAAGTAGGTACCTTCCGGCGTCTGTATTCCCCGATTCGTACAATTTAGGAATCTTCAAGACGAGAGTGAATAGGCACTATTTGAGCTTGCGTGTCACATCCTCGGCTGCATCGGCACTTACCATCAGGTGAGGTGCAGCCAAACGCACTCAAATTTTTAATAAAAATTAAAAAATTCACTGTTATTGTGAAACTGCGGCCTAAGTACTATTTTTTTATAATACCTATTATAGTTGCGGTCATAGCTCAGTTAGAGATGGATCGTACTAGGTAAATTTGATACTAGGTGCACCTGTTCCTAGTCCGTTCCAAAAACCTGTTCCACCTAGTATTGTTGGAGTTCATACTTTCTGGTTGCGTAGCGTATTAAAGTCGGGTTCACATTCACTCAATCACAACACAATACCATACTTTTGTTTGTCTGTCAAAACGACCCATTTGTTTGATTGTAATTTGTACCATAAAGAATTGTTATCTTTCCTTCATACTTTCACAGGCTTAGGACTGTCAACTTATGGAAATATCTAGAACTTTTAAAACTTAATTGTTTTTCAATACTTTACACTGGGCCATGTAGGTCTATAAAAGAGCTGAGCTCAAAAGAGAGAGCAAGCGCTAACCTTCAGCAAAATCTGTGATGACTCATTGCGTGAGTAAGATGTGAAAACAACATGATATTTTTAGGACTTGGTGGATCGAGTATTAGTTGCATTAGAACAGGTGCCACCTAGTATCGTAAAATACCTGTTCCCCAGACCTGTTCTAGTGTGGTGTTCCAGCTTGAAGATAAGATAGCCAATTCCACATTGTGTTGGGAAATCTTGGTGAGCCTGCTTCCATCTTCAGCATCATTGTCACTTATACCTTTTGTGAATAAAAAACCTAACCAGTGCGGGAGTGCCGACAGGAGTGAAAACTTTTTACAGTTTTATAAGTTTTGACCCTCCGAGTGTTCCTGGCGGTGTCGGTTACATTACTGTAAAGTGTCGCGAGATAAGTGTTTTTTTCCAATCTCAAAAAAAACCCAATGCGCCTGAAGAAGTTTACACTTCAAAAATCATTGCCATCAAACACGTTTGAGCCGTTACCGAGGAACCAATTTTATATATGTACTAGTTTGTGTCTGCGGCTTCGCCCGCGTGGACATTGTTTTTATGACTGTCTTTAAGGGTGAGTGATGCGTTAGCCGCAAGCGGCTTTCATGCATGGATATGAGTTTTCTCCATATCCCTCAGGAACTACATTGGGCTATTCTAATTGGCGGTCTATGTCACTACCTCCTCAACCCATTGTAATTGTAATTGTAAGGACGGGCTGATTTCCGCAACCAGGCGCCTGAGCGCCCATTTTGCGTGGTTGGCCGGCATCACTGCCAGCCCAGCTCCTCCAGGAAGCCTAGTAGCCCCCGCAGGTTGCCGACGACTTCCGGGAGTGTCCTATGGTCGCCGAGATGCTCGGCCCTGTACGCCGCCACCTCTCTGCAATCCAGGAGGATGTGGGCGGCTGTCTCCTCGGCCGCCATGCACGCGCGGCACAGCGGACTGTCTGTAATCCCCAGGGTAAAAGGGTCGTCTACCCGCACTTAAAAAGTGCACTTGTGTTTTCGTGATCATCTCGAAAATATTTCGACTTTAAATACTTAATTGTTTTAATTTGTGCTAAAAATAGTGTTTTTGTGTAGATTACGGACCAATACAATAGTGAAAGTGTTATCTTGCGAAAAAATTCGTGATTTTAAATACAGTGACTCTCCGAAAATTTCATAACCTCTCAGTCAAATAAATTGTACAAGGGTTGTTAAAAATGCCGGTCTGCCTTAAATGCATTAAGGAAGTGCCCAAATTTGATGATAAAAACCCTAAGATACGGTGTTATGGCTGTGAAAGGCATATTTGTGTGAAATGTAGTGGGTTGCTTGTCACGGAGTTGAGAGTGATTACATTGCAATCTCCTACCCTGAAGTATTTGTGCCCCGACTGTGAACTAGGAGTGCGTCAGTTACCAGCATTGAGAAACACGGTTACGCAGTTAAAAATAGAAATAGAGGCCTTAAAAGCGAAACAAAATCAAAATACGAGTATGGAATGCATTCTTGGTGAGCTAGCAGAGAGGAAAAAACGCAGTGCGAATGTTATTATGTTCGGCGTTGGTGAGTGCCAGCGGCAAACCGGGGATGCTTCTCGCGACAAGGAGGTATGTGTTGAGCATGATAAAAAACAGGTACAGCAAGCTCTGGCCGATATACCGGACTCAGAGCCACCAGTCGCCGTGATCCGACTTGGCAAACCCAATCAGGGTTCTTCTCCGCGCCCCCTCAAAGTTATTTTTGCCAGCAAAAAGACCGCCGTAAATGTGCTCAAAAATAGCAAAAAAATCCAGTCTGGTATATCAGCTAAGAATGATCTCACGCCCTATCAACGAGAATACCTTCAAAATTTGCGAGAAGAGCTAAAGCAAAGGGTCGACAGAGGAGAATCGGACCTAACTATAAAATATGTCAACAACATTCCTAAGATCATTAGTACAAAAAAGTTATGATTGCGGATGATGGTATTGTAGAAATGACCTTTTTCTATACGAACCTGGCATCGATTATGGCTAAACGAGATTTGTTTTTTGTAGAGGTTAATAGACTAAGACCAACTTTTATTATTTTAACTGAGACACATCTGAAACCTTCCATAAAGAATAGTCTAGTTGACATCAAGGGATATGTACTATTTCGACATGATAGAATCAAAGGTACAGGGTGGGGAGGAGTTGCTATCTATGTATCAAATAAGTTTCATGGCAGGCCCATTCAGGCGACACCACACCCTATTTACAATGGTAACAAAGAAGTGGAAGCTCTGTGGTTAAACCTAAGATATGAAAATTTCAGAATGATACTCGCTGGTGTCTACCGTCCAACCCATTACACTTTTGAAGAAACTGACCGAGTACTTTTTGAAACTATTAGACAAGCTGCTGATGGGAATGACCCCATACTAATTATGGGCGATTTTAATCTCCCTGAGTTAAAATGGCCATTACAAGATGTCGATACCGACAAGTACAACACACTACATGAAAGATTTGTAAATATGTACCTAAGTACCAACTTGACTCAACTCGTAACTAAACCTACTAGAAAGAGAAATAACGAAGAATCACTGCTCGATTTTGTTCTTTGTAATGAAGAAAATATTTGTACCAGCATTGAACACTTCCCGAATATTGGAAAAAGTGATCATCAAGTATTGGTAGCTACAACACAGTTTAGGTGCAAACCAACCAGTAAAAGTCATATCCAACCACCACGAAGGAACTTTTTTAATGTGGATTATAATGAAATGATGACCCAAACATTAAACAAGGAGACAATTATGAACACAGATTTTACTGATGTTAATGAAGCTTGGTTACATTTTACACAGACAACACACAATGCCATTGAAAAACATATACCCCTTAAAACACCACGAAAAAAGGCAAACATCAATAAACCCTGGATAAGTCGACAAGTTTTGGATAAGGTGGAACTTAAAGGGACTCTGTGGAAACAGTACAAACTAACTGGCTCTGAGGATACATATAAGGAGTACAGGAAGGTAAACAATCAACTGGTAACCATAGTAAGGAACCTTAGAATGGAATTTGAGAGAGGAATTGTTAAGAACGGACCAAAATCCTTCTACTCCTATGTTCGCCAACAGTTATCTTCAGCAGTATCGGTGCCACCATCATTAAAAGACGATAGTGGGAATATAACAAGTGACCAAAAAGATGTTGCAAACCTTTTCGCAAAACAATTCGAAAAATCATTTGTAGAGGAACCAAAAAATATGACCATCCCCGAAATTAATATGCCGAAAGTAGACAATGCAATCGAGTCACTTGTATTTAGTCCAAATAAAGTGTCAAAAGCCTTGAAAACTTTCAATGATTCTACTTCAATGGGACCAGATGCTCTGCCATCAGTATTGCTAAAACAGTGCAGCGAGATTCTGAGTCATCAGTTAGCACATATCATGAACCTATCCCTTATCAACGGAAAATTACCACAAGAATGGAAAGAGGCTCATGTCACTCCAATATATAAGAAAGGCGACAAGTATGCTGCTGCTAATTATCGACCCATCAGTCTTACCAGCATAGTGTGCAAAACGATGGAGAAAATAATCGCTGTCGAACTAAGAAATTTTATTAGCACGGAAAGCATAGTCATTGACGAGCAACATGGCTTTGTACCAAAGAGATCAACAATCACAAATCTTTTGATGTGCCTCGATAAATGGACATGTAACTGGGATAAGCGCCAACCGACAGATGTCATATACCTAGACTATGAGAAGGCATTTGACCGAGTCCCTATAAAAAGGCTGATAAACAAACTAGACCATTTCGGGATCCGTGGACAGCTTCTCAAATGGATCGAAGACTTTCTAACTGGTAGAAAATTTAAAGTGAGAGTAGGAGACACTCTTTCAGATTCTTTTGACGTTCACAGTGGCGTGCCGCAAGGATCTGTTCTTGGACCAATTCTGTTTGGGATCTTTATCACCGACTTGAAAAGTGTCATTCAGTCTGATCTGTCAATATTCGCAGATGACACTAAAATAATAGGGAATCCACTCATCACTCACAACATAATACAGCAAGACCTGGACCGCATCGTTCAGTGGACAAAGGACTGGCTTATCACACTGAATGCCACAAAGTGTTCAGTTTTGCACATAGGAAATACTAATCCTGAACTACAATACAACATAGATAATGTGCCTCTCCAAGCGGTTCGTACACAAAAGGATCTTGGTGTTACAGTAACACATAACCTTAAGTGGGATGTGCACATTGTTAACATAACAAAAAGAGCCAATTCCATGCTCTACATGGTCAGAAAAACATTTTATAATATTACAAAGGAACTATTTATAAAAATTTATAAAACATACATTCGTCCACTGCTGGAATACGGTTTCCAAATTTGGAGTCCCTATTTCAAAAAAGACATAGAAATGTTGGAGAAAGTTCAGAGGAGAGCAACAAAAATGGTAACATCTCTGAAAAAGAAGTCATACGAAGAACGCCTCCAAGAACTCAACCTGACTACACTGGAACAGAGACGGAAAAGAGGAGACCTTATAGAAACATACAAGATACTTAATGAACATTATAATGTGAGATATTTAAAGGATCTGTTCATGATGAACCAGAATAAAGGTTTAAGAGGGCACTCCTTGAAACTAACAAAACCTCCATGTGCTAGCAACCCCAGAACACACTTTTTGCCATTTCGAGTGATGAAGCTATGGAACTCTCTCCCAGAAACAGTCATAAGTGCTCCAACAGTCAACAGTTTTAAAAACAGACTTGATAAACATTTTAAAACACAAGTGCAGTGATATACACGCATCAGCTCTTAGAGCTGCTAGTGTATTAATCAAATAATAATAATAATAAAAAGATGTTTATTAAAGTAACCGTGACCGGTAATGGTCGCTGTTACCTTACGGAGCTGGAGTCTCCCGAGTTTCAGGAGCTTCCTAGTCAGGCCAGCATTTGGCGACGGTAGCGCCTGTCTGGCCTGGCGACATGCTTCCAGTCCTGTCCAATATCGGTTATGTTCTGACCTTGTACGCAGCCGTAATGTGGATCTGAACCAGCCCGAGGGGAGGGGTAAAATAGGTTCTGGTCCTACAGCTACAAGTTCTGACCCTCTCCTGGCCAGTTCGTCGGCTGCGTCGTTTCCACGCGAGTTACTGTGTCCCTTGATCCACTGCAGAGTTACATTGCTGTGGTAACATACCTCTGTTAGTCTTTGGTGACACTCGTGTATTAGCCCCGAAGTGATGACATTACTTTGGAGGGCCAGTAAAACCGCTCGACTGTCTGAAAGGATACGAATGGAGTAGCCCTGTACCCTTCTAGCAGTGATTGCATTAGCAGCCAGAATGATGCCCATACACTCCGCCTGAAAGACTGCTCCTCAACCCATGCTATACAGAAATCCGTTGCGACGCTGACGTGTGCGAGCCTGAAAATGAGTTTTTCCCAGATCCCTTGAGGACTATGTCAGGATATGCCAATTAGTAAATTATGTCATTTCCCACCCCTCAACCATCTCTGTGCAAAGAGTATTTTTTTTTTCAGTTCCCTCAGGAACATCATGCTATTTCATGGGATAGCCTATGCAGCCTTCCCAGTGACAAAGGCTACCTGCTTGCCCAATTTCATTAAGATAGGTCGAGGTGTTGAAGCTTGAAAAGTTAACAATCAAAGAAACACATTTTCACATTTATTACATTAGTAAGGAAGTAAGGACTAGTAAGGATATATTAATATTATATGTATGGATAGATGTATATAGATATATAAGAACTGCTCGCTTAAAGTCATGAGATAACAATGATGGAGCCAATCTTGGCTACATTGAAAGTTTTCTCTATTCTAAGGCTCAATTCACTAGAGCGATCTTGCTGTTCATTATTACTGTTTTTTACCCACGACGGAACGGAGCAGGTATATGCGTTTAGGGTGAGAGATGTTTGTTTTTTAATTGTAAACATAGAAACTAGTGGCCGAACCTTTATGAAACTGCCTTGCTTTGTACTCTGTACTTGCCGCTGAGCAGCTTACTGCCTTGTGGTGAGTTTAGTGATTTATCTAGAAGGATTACTGTTCCATGAGGGTAGACAAAGCACTGATAACTCCCGTTTGCACAATATTAACCTTTTAATGCCAAAAATCAATCATATCGGTGTAAACGCCCCACTGGTTGGGAAACCATGGTGTAAAGGCTTGGAATCTCTTGGTATCACAGATAGACAATGGAAGCTGAGGACTGCTGCCCACATCCTACTGGATTACAAGGAGCTAACATAGTACAGGGTCGTGCATCTCGTTGACCCGAGGTCGCTCCAGGAGGTCGTTGACAACCTAAGGTCGCTACTGAATTTTCTGGAGAAGCTGGATTGGCAGTAACGCCAACCATCTTGCGCAAAATAGGTACATCGGTCGCCTGGTTGCAGAAACGAGGCTAGAGGCTAGGCGTTAGATTGATAACTTTTGTGTTTGACATGGTGTTCAAAAGGTTAAGACTGTGCCCCCAGTGGCACAGGCGTTTATGTGGCACTAGCCACTTTCCATAAGGTGGGCCCTCAGCCTTTTTTCAGTTTCTCTCTCACTGTGACAGAGCAGTAAGATGTCAGGGCTTTACACAGTACCTGTTATAATGTTATATATAACTATGTTCTGATAACAAATTTACAGCATGAAAAAAAAGGAGAAAACCAATTTAAAAAGAAAAAAAGATGGATCTGGAGCTAACAATATTGATGCAAAGTTGCAGAAAGTAAAAGAAATTGCCAGGAATACCACTCCGATCGAACTGACACAGAAACTTTCAGGATCATCTGGTGGAAACAGGTAATCGTTCTTTTATTGTATACTTCAGTAGTGCAAAGGGCCTTCAGATTGCTTAAGAAGACTGTGCATCCACGGCAAAAGTCAAACTTTTCATACAAACAACGAAAGCTCTCAAAACCTAACCGATTTTAACCAATTTTTGATAGGTTTTCACAGAATGTGTATTTCCATTACCGATATGACTTCAAATACTAACAATAACATAAGATGAAAAAATAGGGGGTGTCCATGCTAAAAACATGTTTTTTTAGGTATTCTAGAGGTATTTCTGATTTAGCTCTATCATAAAAACGGTAATAACATACAAACTTGAAACTAGGTGTGATTACAGTAATACTAAAATAACACAAAAAATACTAAAAACTGGCCAGGTGTGAGTCGTACTCGTGTTAAGAAATCTGAACTGAAAAAAAAAAAGCTTTTTTCGGCGATTTTTACGGCGTTGTAAATACGGGCGTCAAACTGGGTCAGTCTTTGTGTATTTATACTATTGAGTATGAATACTTACTATATTTTACAAAAATAAGAAATAGATTTAACCTCGGATTTTACTAACAGTATTAGAGAATATCTCAACTTACCTACAATTTAAAATAACATTAGCAATAAGATTTAGGTAAGTATATAATCGTCGGTGGCGTAACGGCTAGGGCCGCCGCCTCCTGTCCGGTAGGTCGTGGTTTTGCCACGTACCAATGTGATTCCGAATTTAGATTTCATATGTACGAGTATGTTCATCCGACGCTCTTCCGGTGAAGGAAAACATCGCGAAGAACCTGCACACGCCTGCGGAGAAACTCGCAGGTTGCGTGTGAAGTCGACCAACCCGCACTGGGCCCACGTGGTCTCGCTCACAAACCAAATTTCATAATACTTTTAAAGCTGACTGTAAAAAACCCGCGGTGTGCGAATTTTTTTCGGGCGGTTTTTTTCACATATTCATTTTTTCATTGCAGTCCTAAGGATGAAAAGCGAATCACGAAAACAGCAAGACCAGTGAGTGCAGATTTTTTACGAAACTCTCCGGCACGCCAAATCTTGACCAGCAAATCTGAAGTCAACACATCTAACATCAATTCGCCCAATAAAAGTCCAATCCCCACACTTGAATCTTCACCTGCAGATACCAAATTGAAACGAGTTAAGAAAAAGCGTAAAGTAGTGATGGGCCCGAATGCTGGAAACCACAGTCCAAATCATCTCGCAACCAGTCCAAACCGTCTTGAAACTGGGGTTATGGCCAAAAGCGATTCAAGAAGCCCAAAAATGCCTGGAAAGCAAGAATTACCAGCAAAAATGGGAAGTCCAAAGCCAACAAAAAAAAGTAAAAGTGCTAAAGACAGCAACATGATGCCGTTTTCAGAAATTGTAAGAACAAGGTTCCCGTTGCTAAGAGATGATGAGTTAATAAAACAGTTCCAGACTGTCGCTATGACGAATAATCAAAAAGGTTTGTCACACAATTGTGAGGGTTCTCTTTTCTTTTTCTTTTCACCTGATGGTAAGCGACGATGATGCCGAATATGGAAGCGGGCTTACCAAGATTCCCCAACGCAATGAGGATCTGGCTATCTTATCTTCAAGCTGACATACATACATATACAGGTGTGACAAAATTGGTGTAGGTCCCGTTAACTGGGGCTTACAGTCTTCTAATAAATTGATCAGCTTATTGACTATTATCTTTCGATTATTATTTTTGTATGGGAGTCCAATTTTTTTTTTTGAGAATTGTCTATGGGTTCGTTAGGGCGGAAAGTTGTCCAGTATGATCCTTTAAGGGATGCATGCTATACCGATATATCGGCATCGGCGGTATACTTATTGCCGATAAAACTACAACTCAACTCGCGCTTTTAAATTTAAACGCATAGTTCCTAAACTACTCTACCCTCCTAAGACCCAGATCAGAATTATCCTAGGTAGTCGTAAAAACCCACTGTACAAAATTATGCACAAATTAATTTATTGCTGTCAGACCCAGAGATATAAAACATCGTAATTTTGAAGTTATGCCTTTTAGGGTTTCAAGAGTATTTTTACCGTAATACCAGGTGTCTACGGGACATTTTGGGTCACCTTATGTCGTTCTATCTTTTGTACAAAATATTGTACAGTGGGTCTTAATGTTGCAGAGAAAATAATAAATAAAAATTACAAAAAATAAGCTTTATTATAGATATTATAGAAAATAAACAGAGGACAGAATCTTTCAGTCTGCTATCTTTAAGCTTAAATTCTAATAAGGCACTTTAAGGCACTTTGACCAGTTTTCACAATACTAAAATTACAATATTTAATCATCTTTGGAATAATTCAGACTCACTTATAACAAAAATAAGTAACAAAAAATATTTTTTAACATTAGTTTTAGGAACTTTAATCAAACTCTTAGAAATTAGTTATATTACTCATGAAATGCTTTGTAGCAATTACGAGTGGATGTTAGGCAAAGAGCTACCAGGCAGGTACTGCATTTGGCGGTAGTTCTCTTCTTGCAGCCAGGCAAACGGCATCTGTTTGCTATGCCTTCAAAGACAGGCATGTGCAATGCTCCTTGCTGTCTACGAATCTTTGAGGGAATAGGAACTATTGCTGGCCTTCCTCTTCCTCTTTTTAGAATTTCGGGCTCTGAACTATCCTCTTTTTCTAATGCATCTTCATAGTAAGTATTTTCTTCAATAATGTCTTCGGCCAACTGCATCTTCCATTGCCTTAAAGATTGTATTTTTTTGAGTGGGATTTGTTGTTCCAATTTGTCATTTCGAAATTGAATCCAAGCGTTTGATGCCGATAAGTCCAACATGTGGGAAATGAAGCGAATGGTACATTTTTTTGTTCTGACTTCTACTCCCACGACCACTTCTTCCGCGAGTGCTTGTATTTCTTCCCCGACTACAACCACGTGTCCCACGTGGGCGACCTCGTGTTCTGCTGCGACTTGTTCCTCGCAAAAAAGGAGAATCATGCAGCGGCATATCATCATTGTCATCTTCATCAAGCGGCTGTTCATCTTCACTTGAAGAACTTGAGGATGAAGATTCCTCTCTTTCATCAGGCCTGTACTCATCATCTGTCCCATTATCTTCAAAAGGGTCCTCTTCGTTTTCTGACTCATTCAGACACTCAAAAATCTGATTTTCATGAAGATCTAAAAGTAAAAACAAAAATATTCTCAATTATAAGCAGATAACTAACGTTTGATACTGAGAACCAAGGTACAAAAAATTTGACAAAATAATTAATGACTCTGTAAATCATCTATATTCAATACAGCCACAAAAATTATTAATAGTGTGTAATATTTACACCTTATAGTATAAAATAAAATCAACAGTGACGTGGGAAAAGTAGTGATTATATAAGTATTTTCAGATTAAACTTACTCTTAGCACGAGGGAGCGGCATGTTTCGTCGTTCATCACAGCTGGTTTTGACAGTTTACTTTTTTTTTCATTAGCAGCATTGATATCATAGACAATATAGACTAATCAAGTAATTCAGACATGTGAAACTAATCGCGGGAAGATTTGAAAAAAAATACAGGTGCTAAAAGAATAAGTACAAAATATTGTACAGTGGGCGGTTACTACTATACACTATATTACAAAGCTGGGCCTGATAAAAGATTTTTATTTTGTACAAAATTGTGTACGCGGGGTCTTAGGAGGCTACGCATTTTGGTGAAATTTGGGTTATTGCAATGTTATTTTTATATCCAGGAGTTTTTTTTTCAAATTTCCCCTATCTTGATTATTTAGGGTTGCCACCATAGTAAAAACTCACTAATATTTTTTTTACTCGAAAAATTTTCTAACTACTTTGATTAAACTCGGTACGCTACCATAACTTATGCTCTACTACGATTGATGGTTAAGCCTTTATAAATTTAATTTTTGCGATTTTAGCATAGTTGTTCAGTTTCATGAGTAAAGCCACTCTTGAAAAATGTGCCATAAATTAGTAACATCCTGTATGTATTTTGTGCACTAATAGGTATCCCTAGAAGTCAAGAATATGCAGAGTTTTTTTTTAATCCACTATTGGGAACTTGCTGTTTTATCTTCATGCTATTGATGTTTGGTGGCGTGACTTAGATAAGATGATGGTAGCTAGCCAGGCGGGCTTAGAAAATGCCCTTCCACCGACCAAATCGAGTCTTAAAAAGTTGTACTCCGCCGGGAATCGAACTCGCAACCTTCAGATGTTAAGCTAATGGATTAACCAAGACTAACGAAGGCGATTAAATGTTTATTAACAACTAGCTTTGGCCCGCGGCATCGCTCGCGTGGGCATCGTTTTTATGGCTTATCTTATAGGGTGATTGGTGCGCGAGCGGCAAGTGGCTCGCGAGTGTAGATTTAGCCTATGTCACTCAGAAATAAAGTAGCTTTCTACTAGTGAAAGACTTTAAAAAATCGGTTTAGTAGTTCCAGAGATTACTTCGTACAAACAAATTTACTAACTTTACCTGTTTATAATATTAGTGTAGATTAAATAATAAATTGAAACGTTCATATTGTGCAGACAATGAAGTAATTTTCAAAGCCAGAATAACTGGAGGCAGATTTTTACTACTTGACACAAGTGCGTAAGTTAGCCTTCCGCTTATTAAAATACAAATTTAATCTATGATTCTCTTTTTATTGTTTTTCATACTGTTGTTGTTATTTTGTTTATTGTCATTTTTTCTTTCGAAGGACGAAGGAGCAAATAGATGGTTATGTAATCGTCCGAAAAACCGCCTACGAAATTTTGCACTTTTTATGTGCTAATGTACACTTCTCGAGTGGCGACCGCTCACCGGAAAATGTAGCGTAGGTAGTCCTCCCACTCGGTGGACCGATGATCTGGTGAAGATCGCGGGAAGCCGCTGGAAGTAGGCCGCGCAGAACCGGTCGTCGTTGAAATCCTTGGGGGAGGCCTATGTCCAGCAGTGGACGTCCTTCGGGTCAAACGATGATGGTCGCGTTGCACATGTCCGTAAGTGTAAATGTAAATGCCCTACACGTGACCGCGAGTGATGCTAAGTGTAACACCAGTTAACCGCCGTCTATCCCTTGGATAGCACGGTTAGTTGTGCCACACGATAAGAGAAAGAAAGATGATGGTGACACTTATAGATAGATACCAAAAAAGGTTCTAGAAAAAAAAGTGTGTATGTGTATGTCCGTATCCTTGATTTGCAGAGAAACCGTTGGACCGATTACAATGAAATTTTGTACATAGATCTTTAGTCAGGGGTACCTTTTTATTTTTTTTATTTTAAATATATAATCAAATACAAAAAAACGTAACAAAAATGGCGCAAGCGATGTCTCCCAATTTTCGTTACCAACGACACTTATTAAGAGCATTGTGAGCTGCAACTTTTCATACAAACGGCGTTAACGATTTTCACCTTTTAAATGTTAACCGATTTGGACCAATTTTTGATAAATTATCAATCAGAACAAAAGCTAGGCTTATACGTTTAGTTTTTTAAAGTACTGATTTGATTATAAAAACGACCGAAATTAGTTTTGTATGGAAACACGTGAACGATAATAAACTTATTGATTTTATCGAAAAAACAAAAACGTATAAGCCTAGCTTTTGTTCGGACTGACAACCTATCAAAAATTGGTCCAAATCGGTGAAAATCGTTATCGCCGTTTGTATGAAAAGTCGCAGCTTCACAATCCTATTAATACCTAAAATATGTCATATGTGATATATCTGGTAAAACTTTGTCATACAAAGGATTTTTAACTTTATTTTCCCCCAGAATAGTGCCTTACGCAATCGAAAATACATAGTAACCTCAATAATATATTTAGAAAAAAATAAAAAAGGTACCTACCATACAAATTCAAAAGTGTTAGACGTCTGTTCTCCGTGAGGAATATATTTGTACATATCCCAGTATTCATTATCCTCGCTATTTTTCAGAATGTAACCTGATTCTTTTAATGTAATTCGTAGGAAGAATTCGGCAAACTTTAAAAGGAATATTTGAGGGAACAACAACGAACATGCTGCCAGACATAATATACAACAAAATCCAATACATTCTACAGTCCAGGGAAACCTTAACAGATTCAGACCTACGCAAAATAAGGGTGTTGTACAACATGTTAAAAGTGACAACCGAGATAGAAATGAAGAACGCAGGGCGGCACTCCTTGCCTAGTACGTTGAAAAGAGACAGCGTTATGACAAAACAGACTCCGGTCTCGTCGTTTGAAGTTAAGCCGGTTCAAACTCACGAAGTGCAAGTGTCTACGAGGAGATATGTGGTCTTCGTTGGGAACTTGCCGTTGGATGTTGATAAGGACCAGGTTAGTGATTGTTGGCATTTTTAGGGTTCCCTACTTCAAAAGGAAAAAACTAAATCCTTATAGGATCACTCATGTCCGTCCGTCTGTCATAGCTTATTTGCTCAAAATCTACTGGCCGATTGTGTTGAAATTTGGTACACATATGTAAGTCGGTGACCCAAAAACGGACATGAGACGTAAATAAATTAATTTTAACGATTTGGGCGTTCATTAGCAAAAAAAAACAAATAGGCTAAAATTGACCATTGTCTCCAAAACTACTGGGCTTAAAATTTTGAATAAAATCACAGTATATGAGGTTAAATGCATAGATTGATTAGATAGATTCATCCGTGGCGTAATGGTTAGCCCATTCGCTTCACACCAGGAGGTCGCGGGTTCGATTCCCGGTGGGGTCAATTTGTAAGACTCAGTTTGGTTGGTGGAAGGGCATTTTCTAAGCCCGCCCGGCTAGCTACCACCATCTTATCTAAGTCTTGCCGCCAAACATCAGTGTTAACAACATTGATGTGTTCCGGCTTGAAGATAAGATAGCCAGTTCTCCATTGCGTTGGAGAATCTTGGTAAGCCCGCTTCCATCTTCGGCATCATCGTCACTTACCATCAGGTGAGATGATGCCAAGGGCTTACCAATTGTGAATAAAAAAAAAAGATTAAGGAAAATCTATGAGAAAATCTGAAGTCCTTCCGTTCTATACAGGAAAAATGTAATTTCCAAAGTCCGATTGTTTAGAAATAGCGACACCTAGTGGGATCTAGTAGTATCTTCTACATAGTTAATTTACTTATTAATACGACAACAGTAATTAGTTCCCTTTTACCTATATCTAAAGATGGCGCTGTAGATGAAAATAGTTTTTAGTACGGGACCATTAGTGCGCGAGTTTCACTTGCACTTGGCCGGTTTTTTTAGGGTTCTGTACCCAAAAGGTAAAAACGGGACCCTATTACTACGACTTCTCTGTCCGTCTGTCACCAGGCTGTATTTCATGAACCATGATAGCTAGACAGTTGAAATTTTCTCAGATGATGTATTTCTGTTGCCGCTATAACAACAACAAAAAACGAGTTTTTTTTAAACAAAGAAACTATTGTCATCTAGTATTATAGTACGGAACTGAAGAAACTAGCGCCATCTAGTATGATGGAGCGGAACCCTATGTGTGCGGTTCTGACTCGCAGTTGGCCGGTTATTTATTTTCTTAATTAGGTATCAAATAAAATTGTCCTCCTCTAATGGAGAATTAAAATTCGAAGACTTGATGGAAAACAAAACGTGTAAAGCCGCGTATCGACAGCGCGCGATTGCCGCGCGAGCCATGTTCGACCGCGGCAAACCTGCGTTTTGGTGCGCGAGCCAATTTAAAGCTCACATTTTCATATAGCGCGACAGCCGCGCGCGGCAGGCGATCTGTGAACAAACATTCATTTTGTGCGCGGTAACCATGGACGTATCATCTGGCACGGGCAGGCCCATTTCTACGCTTATTTCATTCCATGCATCCTTTCTGAGATTTATTATGATATTCAGAGCATTTACTATTCCATACATAAGTAAGGTTTTAAGCCATATAATCTAATCAAATGCCGACAATTCTCGTTATCCATCTTGCCGCGCGTCTCTAAGTAAAAGGTCCGTCCCAATTGCGCACGCACAACACACTGACGCTCTTTTGCCGCGCCACCAAAAACCGACACGAACCGGTTCGCCGCGCGGCACGTTCGAGCGCGCCAATGTTCGAGCTGCCGCGCGCGGCGGAGCCGTCCCCATATTGCGCGGCCGCCGCGCGAGCCAATGTTCGATGGTTTGCCGCGCGCAGTCGATACGCGGCTTAAGATTTTCCGAAGTTTAAGTAGGAGGGCAATTTAGTGATCAAGAGGTCATAATTTATTTCTGATGCTGTCGTCACATCTATAGGCGTATACGTCCCCACCGAGGGGACTACCCTGAATTAGGGCGATCGGGCCTTAGTCGACCACGCGGGCCCAGTGCGAGTTGGTTGGTCGACTTCACAAACAAGTTTCTCCGCAGGCGTGTGCAGGTTTCCTCACGATGTTTTTCTTTTACCGCAAGAGCGTCGGATAAACGTACATATAAAATCCAAATTCGAAATCAGATTGGTACGTGTCAGAATTCGAACCACGACCTCCCGCCCTAGCCGTTACGCCACCGACGCTTGAAATACAGTAAGAAACATATATTTTTCCTTTTTTTCAGTTACTAAGACATTTCGACGAATTTAGGCAGTACATCAAAGACGTTAGAATACCCCCACCCAAGGAAGGCAAGAAAAGCGCTATAGCTTATTTGGAATTGCGTAACGAACCGGCGTTTGAGGTTTGTGTTAGCATAATTAAAATAAGTCTTTTTTAGCTGTTGTAAAGCACAGATCCATTTCTGTCAGGAAGCGAACAAGTCTGCTACATGCACTTCTAATCAACATCGTTAAGGGTCCCCAGGAGGCTAGAGTTTCCATACAAACGTAATTCCGCTTTAATACAAAAAACTACATGCCGGATCGAATCCAAACTTTGCAAATACGTTAAGTAGACACATATCAGTGTTTGTAATTAGTTTTAGATGTACTAATATAAAACGGAAAAAATTAGAGCAGTTTCAAACTTTCAGTACAAAACTAATTTAAGCCTTCGTTTATTTATGTTTAAATTTACTACGATGAAAACTAATTACAAACATCGATATGTGTCTACATGATATATTCGCAAAGTTTAGATGCAATCCGGCATGTAGTTTTTGTATGAAAGCGGAACTACGTTTGTATGGAAACTCGATCTCCTGGGGACCCTTAACAACCTAACAAGGACGTTCCTTACTGCTGGGGCATGGATCCCTTCCCAAGCATGGGAAGGTGAGGCCATACCACACCCTGGACATTTCATACAACGGGCCAGAAATGACATTTCAAAAAGGAATGACGGAACAAACAAAATGGCGGCCAAATCCTTTACGTTCGACAACCAAACTGTAACCAATCTGTATTAATCTGGGTGACGAGGGGGTGAGGTCGCAATGTAGAGAGCGGCAGGGATTGTACATACTGTATGTTAGTACTAATATATATTATATACTTTGCCTGTGTGATCATGTGAAATCGCACTGAGCTATAACCGTTTCAATCTATTTATAACTAGGAAGTTCCTCCGCCGCCGGCGTCGGTAACCGACTCCGACTGTTACAAATTTTAAGATCTGGCACCCCCAGGGTTAGGTTTTCCAGCTCCAGCTCCAAAATAAAGGGGGAATTATATATCGGGCAACAGAAATACTGAGTGAGCGACTACAATATTATGTAAGACAAATCTTTTTTTCTCTTTCATTGTGTGGCACGGTTAAAGGGATAGACTGCGGTTGCCTGGTGTGGCATTTGTTCCGAGTCTGCTGGAAGAAATTTCTCTTGAAGTAAGCTGTACCCTTTGTGTGACCTTACTTTGTAAAATGTGATATTTATGTATCATGTGTACAATAAACTATAAAACAAATGAAATTCAAGGATTTATTTTTGATATCATCATCATATCGACCGAAAACCGTCCTGGCAGGCCTGCTCGCGCTATGTCTTCACTTGAGTTTAAAATCTCCTTTAAAAGATTAAAATCGTTTCTGCAACTGAGTCATCAAATCAGCTGAGAGACGTCCACTGCTGGACAAAGGCCTCCCACAAGGATTTCCACGACGACCGGTCCTGCGCTGCCCTCATCCAGCGGCTTCCCGCGACCTTCACCAGGACGTCATTCAACCGAGTGGAAAGTGCCTACGCTACGTCTTTCGGTGCGCGGTCGCTACTCAAGAACGCAACTGAGTGTTTTTATTAATTTCTTTCCAGATGGCCCTATCAAGACACCACACAATGTTTCGCAATAGGAGGATCAATGTACTCTACTCAAAGCAGCAAAATTCTAAAATGTCAACTGGAGAAGCCAAGGTTGGTATACTAATCTTATTATGTTGCAAGCCGATAGGAACACATTTGTTGCAACCCGACCGGAACACATCTGTTGCAATCAGACAAGAACACATCTTGTTGCAACCCGACAGGAACACATCTGTTGCAACCCGACAGGAACACATCTGTTGCAAGCCGACAAGAATACATCTTGTTGCAACCTGACAGGAACACATCTGTTGTAAGCCGACAGGAACACATATGTTCTAAGCTGACAAAAAACATCTGTCGCAGAAATTGTCTTCGTAAATACAGGATGACTGTTATTAGCTGCAAATAACTTGACCGACCCGTTGGTCCAGCGCTTCTTCCTACTGGGCCAAAGGTCGTGGGTTCGATCCCCACTCAGGGCAAACATACGTGTGACGAACAGGTTTGTTTGCTCTGTGTCTGGGTGTTCAATATCTATATAAAATGCTCAACATTGCCTAGGGATATTTTAACAGTAAGAGCATCGGTGGCGTAATGGCTACGGCCGCAGCCTCCTGTCCGTTCGAATCCTGCCACGTACCAATGTGATTTCGAATTTAGATTTCATATGTACGTTTATCCAACACTCTTACGGTGAAGGAAAACATCTTGCGAAAACCATCAGACGCTTGCAAAGAAACTCGCAGGTTGTGTGTGAAGTCGACCAACCCGCACTGGGCCCGCGTGGTCGACTAAGGCCCGATCGCCCTAATTCAGGGTAGGCTCGAGCCCCTCGGTGGGGACATATATGAGCTGAAATAATTATTTTAACATGGTATAGATTGTATGAAATTAGTAGAACCTAATTTAATTTTTCATTAACAAAAAAATCATATATAAAAACTGTGAGGTTAAATATATCACTTGCCCCATCTTATTTTTGAACCTACAAATGTCCTAAATATTTAGTTATATCTTTTCAAAAAATTATGTTTTTCATTATACATCTTGAAATATTCTTAGGCAAAGTTGAGCTGTGTATATGTGTATTTTTAAGTATATAATTATTTTAGCAAAATTAGGTTAAAATAAATAAAATAACCAGATAACCATTTGCTACATGAATACCTAAGATTTGGAATGGTGGCCTAAAAGTTGAAATATGGGAAAATTGAAAATAATGGATAATGAGATTAGTAAAAATATATAATTAGTGATAATAATAGAATACTACTTGTATGGTAAAAAAGATTTAGTCATTTCAATTTCCAAACGTATTTTTACAGTAAAGGTTGCAACCACGTACGTACGTAGCTGCAATGACCTATAATTCAAAAAAAATAAATTCACATTTATTTCACATATAAAATTTTAATGATCGTTGGGTCCGACGAAGAAATTTTCGCTATATCACAATTATACATTTTAAAAGTTAATTAGGTCGAATTTTGGGAATCTTCTCCTCGCCGGCAAAGGAAAATAAAAGACGTTACTTGGTGGTCGCACTGCACGGGGTGTACAGCAGGAGTCGCGGTTGGCATGGGTGCAGGAGCTATGCTATTTGCCCGAGTGCACCAGGATGAAGGTGCATTAACAGCCTCCTGCATAAATCAGTGATGTGGGACGACCCTAAAACGTACACAAGACTGTCATTTTCACCATAACGTAGCACAAAAAAAAAACATACCAACACACTTGTCTCTCAAAAATATTCAAATTCCAAAATCAATTCGATAAAGAGAATGAAACCCCGAACTGTGAAGGCCGAAAGGGCAAAGAGATCCATATTGTAGCAAAGAAGTGCTACAAATTTGGTGTATCCGTTTCCCGGATAATTTTATCAATTTTTTTTTTAATTAAAACCTTAAGACCCCAAATTTTATTACGTCGTGCAATTTTCTTGGAAACTTGAGGTGTTTTTTGTTTGTATACGCGGGGTTTCTTTACGTCTTTTCACAGGGTTCCGTTTTCTGCCCGGCTTAATGGCATTATGCCTATATTTTTACTGTTAATAGCCATCGTGTTGGATTGTGAATAAAAAAAATAAAAAAAAATTGTACTGTCTCTGCCCGTGTATTCTTTTGCGATTCCAAGAGAATTTTAATGTGGGTAGTCAATGGCCAGACTCTATATTTTTTTCTTCGATCGAAAGTTGTGTCTGACTTACTTTTATAATCTACGATGTAGTTAGATTAGTAAAAAAATCATAGATTTTCCATTTATACCAAAGTTTTTATACCAACTGCAATAATAACTATGTTTTTACAAGCTTTAAAATTGAATTATTTAACTTGCAATGTATGTATGTTTGTTCGGGTGGAATCTTGCAAGTTAAATTTGACCCACTTCCCGGTTTCCGATTGAGCTGAAATTTTGCATGCATATGTATATCGCGTGACAATGCAATATTAAAAGCTTTTACTTAAAAGTTTTTAGGTTTTTCGAAAATTATATTTAAAATATTGTATATATTGAAGACTATGGAATCCTACTTTTCGCGTGGTCCGACACGAACTTGGCCACTTTATGGGTCTTTGACGTCTATAATTCGTATAGAGTGCATTTTCTCCTTCGTACCTCGAAGGTAAAAATAACGACTCCCATCAGAGTGTACGTTAAACATCGATAGACTATCGATAGTTTTTAAAACAATCGATCGATTGTGTACTCGAGTACTACTATTACATCCCTAGAGTCGAGGTATGCATGTATGTAGGTTATTCCCCGGCCATAGTGACAAAGGTGTAGGCATTGAGATTGTTCTCTATGGTAGGGGAATTACCGTGCGTATATCATTCATTCATTTACACAAAAAGGACGTATCGACCCCCTTGAGTAATTCATTGGTAGATGTCAGGCAATATCTCGAGAAGCCAGTAATTGACGGAAAAGAGTGTCCTATAAAATACTGGAGATACACCAACAACAGACTAAAAGAATTGCTCTATCTCTGTATTCCAGCATCTTCCGTGCGTTCGGAACGGATCTTTTCGAAGGCCGGACAAATTTTAACTGAACGCAGAAATAGGTTAAAAGAAAAGAGATTGAACGAACTGTTGTTTAAAAAACAAAATAGCTCTTATTTTGATGATTGATTTGTGACTAATAGTGATTTTAATTATGATGAATTCTGATTTTTGATTGTTATTTCGAATATACATCAAAATAAAACTCTCCGTTTCGTGTAACACTTGTTATTTTATTGATCTTACGCTAACCCTACAATTTTTAAAACTATCGATAGACTATCGATACTATCGATACTATCGATAGTTCTTAGTAAAACTATCGATACTATCGGATTACCTAACTATCGATGTTTAACGTACACTACAGTAACCGCCACACACACACTTTTTATACTTTCAGGCCAAAGCAGCGAAAATGGTGGCTCTAGTCAAGTCTGGGCAGCTTATCGGTAGCTTGCCCTTTAAGAAGAAACGCAGCCACAGACGAAATATAATGAAACGGGCACAGAAGGAAGCAGAAGCTCAATAGGATTTATCTAAATACAGGTCGCGCCAAACATTATCGCGGCTCTGAAGTGTGATGCGAGTGCTTACTGCGCCGGTATAACGTCATACTATCACCCAAGCTTTGCTACTGCGACGCGTCTTGAGAGCAATTAAGTTTGGCGCGAGCTGTATCTAGGTAAAAGAAGGAACTTTGTTGTTCGAAACTATCCATACAGTACTTGATATTTTAAGGTGTGACCCAGCATCGACTAGAATACAGAAAAAAAATTATTTAAAAATTAAACTGTATGAAAACTTTTTTATCACCTCTGTAATGTACTTTATTTATTGATCGAAGAAAGGGTATTCAAATTATTATTTTATTTTGTTGAAAAGAAACATTATTTTAAAATTAAAAATATCAAAGAAGGAAAAAATTCTACAAAGTTCTCAAAAAAGGAAAAAGGAAGGCTTCAAAAATATATGTACATATATTCGTATTGCGTAGTATGTAATTTAAATTCCATTTTATATGGAAATCCATTAATTCCTCAAGTTTTACAACCGTTCACATTCAACTTAGGACGTAAGCGATGTGTTCGAAAAGTGACTTTATGAGGTGGCAGTACGGTCGGCATCTGCTAGTGTACATACTTAATACAATTTTTTTTTAAAACACAATTAAAAATTATTTTTTTAGAAAGTGTACCAAAAAACCATTTCTTTCTCTGAATAAAAAAAGTGAAAAATTTAAGAATTTGTTTCATTTTAAGTTAGTTCTTATGGTGGCACTTCACATCGCTATTCGGTGTTCGCGTTTTTTTCGGCTTTGTTCGCTATATTTGTGTTGGAAGTCCGATTAACAAGAATACACCGCCTACCTACACATCGTTAATGAACAGCGAATATACGAATGTTTTTGCTATAGTATCGAACTCATCGAACGCAAAGAATGTTGTTAACACTGATGTTTGACGGCGAGACTTAGATAAGATTGTGATAGCTAGCCAGGCGGGCCACCAACCAAGCCGAGTCTTACAAGTTAACCGGGAATAGAACCCGCAACCTCCTGGTGTGAGGCGAATAGACTAACCAATATGCCACGGAGGCGGTTAAAACTCCATTCGCATCGCGGTTTGGATTGGGGAATACTGTTAAGCCCGCTTCCACCTTCGGCATCATCGACACTCACCACCAAGCGAGGCGATGCCAGGGGCTTAACAACTATGGATAAAATAAACTTAACATACATTCTCGAGATGTCACACTCCGGACACTGCATACAACGGTCGTGAAATGCCATTTCTAAAAACAAATGACGGAGCATTCAAAATCACGGCGAAATCCTATACGTTCGAGAACCAATCTATATCAATCTGGGTGACAAGGGGATGAGGTCGGAATCTAGAGAGCGTTAGGGACTGTCCCTAATGTATGTAAGTACTAATATATGTACTTTGGAGATGTGCAGTTGGATTTGTTAAAAAAATAAATAGATTTTCTATATGAAATGTTCTTTAATAACTGTTTTAAAATTATATTCTACAATTATGTACGCGCCCCATTTTTTTAAATAAAAAAATATTGATGACTACGGAATACTACTTTTCGCGTGGTCCGACACGCACTTAACCACCTTTTAGGCGCTTTGCACACGACGGGGCGGGGCGGGCCGGTCAATTTCGCCGCCAACGATAGCACAAAAGGAATCCTATACTACCAACGCACACGGAGGTGGCGTGGTCGGCGCGGTCTTTTTGTCCTCCATGTGCGTTGGTAGTATAGGATTCCCTTTGTGCTATCGTTGGCGGCGAAATTGACTGGCCCGCCCCGCCCCGTCGTGTGCAAAGCGCCTTAGTATCTTTATGTGATAAGTGCATGTGCTCCTTCGTCCCTCGAAGGTAAAAACGAGTACCATCTAGTGAAAGCAACCGGCTTCAACGGCTAAACGTAACACAGATACTTTTCTTCATCCTTGCTAGCCAAAGCAGCGAAATGGTGGATGCTAGTAAAGTCTACTGTCTGAGCAACTTATCGGGAGCTTGCCCTTTTAGGCGCTTTGCACACGACGGGACGGGGCGGGCCGGTCAATTTCGCCGCCAACGATAGCACAAAGGGAATCCTATACTACCAACGCACATGGCGGACAAAGAGACCGCGCCGCAGGTGCCCGGCGGGCACTGGGGGCGCGGCATGTCCGTGGCTGCCCGCCATAGATCACACAAACCAGTTTGTATGCAGTAACGCAGACGGCGACGCGGGGCGGCTAGCTCAGTCCGCGCCACGCTTCACTAGAACGAACGTACTGAACTGACCGCTTCTGTCCCTCGTGTGCTTTATGTACGCGGCGGCAGCCGCGGGCATCGACGGGCAGACGCGGTCTTTATTGCTTCGCGGTCAAAAAGACTGCGCCGCCCCGTCGTGTGCAAAGCGCCTTAGAGGAAACGGGCGCAGAAAGGGGCAGATGATAAAAGTTAAATAGGATTAATCTAAGTATCTAGGTAAAAGAAGGATTTTTTTTTGTAGATACTATCCGTACAGTGTGTGAAAAAGTACTTGACATTTGGGTAACCCAGCATCGACTAAATCCTACTGTATAAATTTTTTGGGCATACAAGTATTTTTTTCTTGGTTTCTCTTGGTAGGGCCGCCGCCTCTTGCCCGGGAGGACGTGGTTCGAATCTCGCCACGTACCAATGTGATTTTAAATTTACCGGGTTCAAATCTGGACGGCCAATGTACCTGAGTTTTTCAAAACATACGTACATACTTACCGATTGCTTTAACGGTGAAGGGAAACGTCGACCAACCCGCACTGGGCCCGCGTGGTCGACTAAGGCCTGATCGCCCTAATTCAGGGTAGGCTCGAGCCCCTCGGTGGGGAAGTATATGAGCTGATATGATGATGTACGTTTATCCGACGCTCTTACGGTGAAGGAAAACATCGTGGGGAAACCTGCACACGCCTGCGAAGAAACTCGCAGGTTGTGTGTGAAGTCGACAAATCCGCACTGGGCCCGCGTGGTCGATTAAGGCCCGATCGCCTTAATTCAGGGTAGGCTCGAGACCCTCGGTGGGGACGTATATGAGCTGATATGAATACAAGCCACTTTCGCTTGGTACGAATTGATACGTGGAACTGAGTTGTATGAAAACTTTTTATTACATATTTTATTTTGTTGAAAAGAAACATTATATTAAAAATAAAACAATGAAGGAATGCTTCAAAAATTATTTATTCGTATCGTTTAATATATAATTTATATTCCATTTTATAAGGAAATCCATTCATACTTCAAGTTACACAACCGTCCACATTCAACTTAGTTAGGACGTAAGCGACCGTAGGCGATGCGTTCGAAAAGTGACCTTATGAGATGGCAGTACGGTCGACATCGGCTAGGTCTTTAAGTATACAATTAAAAAAGAACTAGATACATAATTAAAATTTACTATTTTTAAAAAAAGTGTACGAAAAACGTTCTCTTCTCTGAATAAAGAAAATGTGAAAATTTAAGAATTAGTTTTATTTTAAGTTAGTTCTTATACTGATATAAATGTGTTAAGTGTTGTTTTTATTTTAAGGATTTTAAAGTTCACTGTCGATAATTAAACGACAACTGAACACCAAACATAACTGCATTTGTCATCAATTATGCAAAATAACGGGTAAAGCTTTTCAAAAGTCAAAATAAATAGGGACGTTACACTAAAATAAATTAAAATTGAATTCACTGTCACACAATTATTTTTACAATTTTATTTCGAAAAAATATTATATTCCAACCCTATACACATTTTTATCGAAGACTAGGCAAGTAAATAATAAAATAGCGAAGTACATAAGCTCAAGTTATGTTAAAAACCCCTATATAGATTGACTCGATATAAGATAGGTACTCTATAAGTACGTTTTATTGGTTGACAATATATATAAATAATATTTAAACATTTAATTTCTTTTTCCATTTTAGCATAAAATAAAAGGCTAATCTATTATTCTACTTGCCGAGTACTTGCCTAATTTTAAACCGCATTGATAATCTTGTTAATGTCATGTAGATGTCGTGGCGATATCATGGAATTGAATATTTCATGGAATTGTTGACCAGATCATGAAATCGTCAATATCCGCTACCTACATCATGATATAGTCTAGCTAGATCAATGAATGAATTCGCGTTTGATATGAACAGCTAAACGCACGGCTACGTTAAGGTTGTTTGGTGATGGTACTGTCGAACCCCTGGCTGGCGGAACGCATTTTGAGGTTAAGCTTGTTTAGCATGATATGCTCGCCCATTTCATGATCTGATCAACCATTTCATGAAGTCCTCTTTTTTTATGATATCGCTACGACATAGATACAATATTTAATGCTATTTCTCCATTCATTCCGATTAATTTCGAAAAAAAAACACCTAAGTAGGTATTTTGTTGGAGATGAGTAAATGAAATGGTCGCTTACTATGGGCCTCATAAGAAGGCTCAAGGTCACCCAAAGGGCAATGGAGCGTGCTATGCTCGGAGTTTCTCTGCGTGATCGAATCAGAAACGAGGAGATCCGCAGGAGAACTAAAGTAACCGACATAGCTCACAGAATCGCTAAACTGAAGTGGCAGTGGGCAGGGCACATAGCTCGTAGAACAGATGGCCGATGGGGCAGTAAAGTTCTCGAGTGGCGACCGCGCACCGGAAAACGTAGCGTAGGCAGGCCTCCCACGCGGTGGACCGATGACCTGGTGAAGGTCGCGGGAAGCCGATGGATGCGGGCAGCGCAGGACCGGTCGTCGTGGAAATCCTTGGGGGAGGCCTTTGTCCAGCAGTGGACGATTTGTGGCTGATATGATGAGTATTTCTACACTGTGTGCAATATGACTAAACATAGCGTTATTTTATGGACTGTACTTTTTGGCCAAGAATAAAGTAGGAGAAATAACATTATATTATAATAAGTAATTCGAGAGATACACCAATGTAACAGTAAGGTAGGTACAGTTAGAAACTGTCACCGTGCCGCACCTAAGGCCCACTACATGCACAACGCTAAAATGTCAGCTATGAGTTAGGCCTAATCTACACTTACTAAATTCTAGTAATTATTCCTTGTCTACAGCGAAAATTGAAATAGACAACTTTACTATGTTTTTATTTTACACACAGATTGTTATAATTTACGATAATTACAAAATTTCACTCCACTTAAAATTCACAATAACTGGCCATAGACAATGTTTTTTTCGACGAATGCGACTTTACTTGAAGGTAGAAAACAAGATAGTTAAAAATACTGCTTCGTTGCTACCAGCAAATTATATTTATAAAAATAAAATTATATTCGAGATGTGACATTTCAAGTAATCTATATTCTCTATGCTTAAAATAATAAGTAAATCGATCTAATACTTTTTATTAATTTCTAAACTAGCCTACTATTTACAGTTTTATTTAATTTAAAAACACGCGTTAAGTGTGCGTTGTCCCATTTCATGTCCTATAAAAATCACACTCAATTTTTATTTAAAAAATATTTCCACGAGATTCTATACAGTTGACGTAACGTATCCCATTCGTGACCAAATAATTATTTTTTATTTGGAATGTTTTTTTTTAAATTGAATTATTTTCCAGAGTTTTATCTTTTTGGTTCTCTTAAAATTTGAGCTGAGTTTAAAATTCCAATTGCGAATGGTGCTTGTGACAATCTGTAATATATTACAATTGAAATTCTGCATAAATTATAATGACAAGTAAATATATTGCATTGTCACTTGTAACAGTAAAATGTTTTACTTACTGCATTTTATTTCAAAATTTTTAATAAAATTTTTATTTCACAACTAATTTAAGTATTAGCAAAGTTTTCTTTACATTTTCCCACTAGCGATATAGTGCTGTAATGTTTCCGAACAAACACATTTTGTTTTCCATATTCATTTACTTTTGGATACTTTTCAGTACATACTATTTTTATTCATTTGATAATATGTCATTATGCGCCTCTCATTCTATCTCGAAAATGAGATTTCTCACTTTTTTCAGATTTAGCTAAAACGAATAAATTCACAATTTATCGGATTATTTGTGAACATTTTTCGATTTTATTATCATCAGCCGATTATTACACATTTTGTCCCAAAATCATCATCTTCCCAAACTCATTACCCCTATTTCACTTTATTATCACTTTTGCATTTTACAAACACAAATTGTTTGTTGCTGTAATTTTCAAATTCAACGAAAATCACCACTTATAAACACATATCCTTTACAAAGAGTCCGTATCTTCCATTTACGACTTGGTCGCCGGAACTTCAACCCTGGGACCACCTCTCCTCGAAGAACTGTCTCATGTGATGACCAGCTCTCCCCACAGGGCTGTCATCTTCGTTGAACACCTCGCAGTTGGAAAATATCAGTCGCACGTCAGTCGCGAACTCGTCTTTACATTTGTACCTGTGTACAAAGTATAAATTGTTGAAATAAAAAAGTTATATAAAGTCATTAACCTTCTACTCATCATACTTAAGAACTTTTCCCAGAAGACCCATAGTTGGTAGGTATTGGTAGTGGGCTCCCGTTTCCGCATTTAGACTCTTTTTCGGTATTTTATGCGTGCAGAAGACCCATAGTTTACTAGCAAACAAAAATAACTTTTCATACAATCGATCAGCTGATTGACCAATCGTGCATTTTCATATAAAGCATCATTTTTTTTATTGGAATGGGTTCTGACGGGAATAGTTTAATTTAAAATTGTTACATATATAGTTTTCAAAAATTCTTGTCAAAATAGTTACTCGTCTAAAAACGAGAAAATCACGGAACAAATTAAAACTTTTGACATTTTAACCCACATTGGGTCTTTTGCAATGAAAGACGTCCACTGCCGGCTAAAGGCTTCACCATTACAACGACCAGTCTTGCGCTGCCCGAATCCAGCGGGTTCCCACGACCTATACCAGGTCATTGGTCCACCCAGTCAAAGGACTACCGACGCTACTACATCTTCCGATGCGCGGTCGCCACTCGAAAACTTAGTAAAGTAGTAGCCCCAACGGCACAAAAGTATACTCACGTGCTATCCTGCAGCTTCCGTTTAATGGTAGACAGATCCATGGGGGACTTGATCACCTTCTTGTACTGCGGAAACTGCTTCGTGTTGACGGGGATCAGGAACGGCCACGCGTGCTCGTGACACTCCATATCGCACAGCAAGTTCCTGGAACAAGAAAACCTTATAGTGAAATGACATAAATGGCGGGAAATTTAATTTTTGTTGAGGTTGTTCGTTATTAGCGGCTTAAAGTATAATATACAGGGTGTAATAAAATTGGTGTAGGTCGGGTTAACTGGGGCTTTTACTCATCATATTGAACTATTTTTGTTCTATGACTTTGCTGAAATCGAAAAAAAATGTATTTACTCTTCATACAAATCGATCAGCTGATTATACGCGTATATAATATAGCACATTAACTATTTGTTTTCGTGAAATTTTGTAATTAATGCCTACAGTATATATTTTTACATCAAAAGTGGTAATATTTTTAAAATTGTATTCAATTAAATTTTTTATAACTTTAAGTATATTATATATTTTTTCCATAGTGATAGCTTTACACAGTCTTTCAATAATTTGAATTGAATATTGTCATTTGACCTATTTTAAGGCCTTAAGTATAGTTATGTCGTGATTTAATGTTTAAGTTGAAAAATCAATCATACTAGCTACACTACTCGTTTCTTGTTGGTTGATATGATATCACGCTCTATGGTGATTACCTCAGCTCTAAGTAGAAGTGGGGAGAGAGGTTTGCCGCTTATCGACTGGGCAGTTGGTATTCAGACTTCGATGTGAGCAGTCTACAGAAGTTTCAATTAGGTACTTGGGAAATTTTGAATAAATACTGATTTATATAAGTACAGGTGTGCTCAGATTTATGCTTATAAGAGTAATTATACCTAGGTTTAAGCTAGGTTGTTTGTAACTGTAAACTTACTTGCAAAACTGCAGGTCCTTAACTAGTTTTTTGGCACTGTTCTTCTCTTTCTTGGCTCGAGACAACAGCGGCACGTTCTCCGTGTCTGGATCCTCACCTAAGACAAAGTTCATTTTAGTGGCTTCGAAAATAAATCTATTATCTTTTCAAGTCAGGGAGCGGGTGAAAGGAGGCGTAGATGAGTGAAAGTCGAGCTATACGATCTCTACATTCACCCACCCTCTAATTATTTTTGTAAAGAATAGAGGGGAGGGGGTTCCACAAAGTGTCGAGAAGGAGGTTCTAGAAGTTTTAGATAATACAGGATGTAACAAAATTGGTGGAGGTCCCGTTAACTGGGGGTTCTACTCATAATTCTGAACAACTTTCCCCAAGGAACCCATAGTCAATTCTCAAAAAAAAATTGGACCCTCCATACAAAAATGCACAAAATTGGTCGATCAGCTGATCGATTAGTATGAAGGACTAAATATATTTTTTTGCGATTTTAGCAAAGTCAAAGAACAAAAGTTGTTCAGTATGATGAGTAGAAGCCCCAGTTAACGGGACCTACACCAGTTTTGTAACACCTGTATACAGTCTAACGAATATATTTTTATTACCACAATCGGTAACCCCTTGGCATTTATCTCACCTGAAGGTAAGTGAGGAAAATGCCAAAAAAGGACAATTGCCAATGCCAATTAAGATTCCCAAACGTAATGAAGCATTGGCTATCTTATCTTCAAGCCGGAACACATCAATACTGTTAATATTGATGTTTGGCGGAAAGACATGGTTGTAGCTATGGCCAAGCAGTATGACCTCGCCAGGAATAGAACCCGCTACCTCCTGGTGTGAAGCGGATGGCTTAACTATTACGCCGAGGACGTTACAGTTTGGTTGTCGAACGTATAGGATTTCGCCGCCATTGGTTTTTTGAAATGTCATTTCTGGCCCGTTGTATGAAGTGTCCAAGCTGTGCTATTACTCTAAACAAACATGGATATCTATAGCACAAGCGTGCCATAGACAAAATTCCAATGTCAACAAAAGATTTATTAGGAATGCTATGTGACGAATTACCTTTGTAGTCTATTTTCGATCTACTTTTAGTATATTTTCGATGTGTTTTGCTACCATAATATGTTTTCAAAATTTTGACTTTTCACTTGTCTGCTTTTTTTCTGACTTTCCGGATTCTCAAACCACTTCTTTTAATTTCTATATTTTATAATATTTTCAGTAATATAAGATTAAAAAGTTTGTTGTATATATTTTATGCTCGTTTTCTACAACCCTGGTCCGCTTGCCCTCCAAGACCTTCTCATATTCTATTCTCGTGTAAGCTTAGACGCGGTACGCAGGACGCGTCGAAGCTGCAGTTCATCATAATCATCATCATATCAACCGAAAGACGTCCACTGCTGGACAAAGGCCTCCCCCAAGGATTTCCACGACCATCGGTCCTGCGCTGCCCTTATCAAGCGGCTTCCCGCGACCTTCGCCAGGTCGTCGGTCCACCGTGTGGGAGAGCTGCCTACGCTACGTCTTCCAGTGCGCGGTCGCCACTCAAGAACTTTACTGCCCCAACAACCATATATTCTACGAGCTATGTGCCCCGCCCACTGTCACTTAAGTTTAGCGATTCTGTGTTTAGTGAGGCTGCACTTATCTTTCACAAATTGCTGCGTGCTTAGGCTATTAAACTGTCTATATCCGTCACACACACTTCATATAACTACTTACCGTCTACGCTCTGTTCATTGCCGTCGTGTTGTACGGCGCCGTTTCCTTCAACGTAGTGCAGCGCGCGACGCTTCTCCGGTGGCGGGCCGTCCTCTGTGAAGTCAGGAGGCGCTGAAACGAAGGGCGTAGTCGTTCTTTAACAACCTTAAGGCATACATGTGCTCTCGTCGCTTGTGTTAAGGTTCACTTTAGTCGAAGGTAATTTTTCTTTTCCATACAAGACGTCGGTGTCATCTGTCGAGATGTAGATGACGTATTTAAAATATTTTTAGGGTTCCGTACAAGTATCGGGACCCTTTGCTAAGCCTACGCCGTCCATTTGTACGTCCGACTTTTAAAAGGCCATATCCTTGGAACGGTTACAGGTAGCTAGCTAAAATTTTCACAAAATATGTGTTAATATAGGGGATTTACGAACAAATAATAAAAATTGGAAAAGTAAAAAAAATAAGGGCGGGTTACATCAATACAAGAAACGTGTTTTAATGGGTGTTTTTTTTTCTCTATAGTTAGTTTTTTTCTCTATACCTGCAAACGTGAAACATGATGAGATTATGGTACTAATCCTAGAGTAAAACCGGCCAAGTGTGAGTCTTAGTCCCGCTAAGGAGTCCGAACTGAGTGAAAAGAAAGCATATTTCTATTTCTGTCGCTCGCGTTGATATCTTTTGTTTGTAATGAATAAGTATCATTGTTATACTTTTGTGGCGTAATGGTTAGTCCATTCGCTTCACACTAAGAGGTCGTGGGTTCGATTCCCGGTGGGGTCAACTTGTAAGATTCGGTTTGGTTGGTGGTAGGGCATTTTCTAAGCCCGCCTGGCTAGCTACCACCATCTTATCTAAGTCTTGCCACCAAACATCGGTGTTGACAATTGATGTGTTCCGACTTGAAGATAAGATAGCCAGTTCTCCATTGCGTTGGGGAATCTTGGTAAGCCCGCTTCCATTTTTAGCATCATCGTCGCTTACCATCAGGTGAGATGATGCCAAGGGCTTACCAATTGTGAATTTAAAAAAATATGGAGAAGTGTGGTGGTAAGCGTCGGTGGCTCAACCGGTAACGACTCGGTCCTCCTAACCAGAGGTGCCGGGTTCAAATCCGGACGGCCAATGTACCAATGAGTTTTTCGAAACTTACGTACATATACTCACCGATTGCTTTAACGGTGAAGGAAAACATCGTGAGGAAACCTGCACACACCTGCGAAGAAACTCGGAGGTTGTGTGTGAAGTCGACCAACACGCACTGGGCCCGCGTGGTCGACTAAGGCCCGATCGCCCTAATTCAGGGTAGGCTCGAGCCCCTCGGTGGGGACGTATATGAGCTGATATGATGATGATGTGGTGGTACGGAACCCTCCGTGCGCGATTCCGAGTCGCACTTGGCCGGTGTTTAGGACAATATGTCGTTTTTGACAGATGATTAAAAGAATATTAGCTTATTCTATAACTAAAGCCGGAAACAATGTAATGTCCCTTGTTTATTTGCTATAATTACTACATTTATCCAAGTTTTTCTTTAAAAAAATAATGACAAGACTAGCACTACTCACTGGGATGGTGATTGGTCTCTACAGCTTTCAAATCGTCCTTTTCTGGTGTACTAGGAATGGGCGCGGGCGCTTCCTCTGTCGTTGTTGACGTTGAAGCGTGCGATGGCGCTGGACTGTCGACAAAATCAAAATAATAATATCTAGGGACAAACCACCCACGGTCGCTTGGTCCCATACTAAGATTCCCTGTGGGTAACTAATAATCAAATACCTTTAAAGGAGCAATAAAAAAAACGGCTCTAACGATTTGCTTAACGGCTCAAACGGCTCTAATTAGTATACGGGGATTTTTAGGGGGGAATAATCTATTTAGATAGGTCTGATCACTGGGAAAACGCTATTTTCCGAGTTTTTTTGCACAGGAAATATGCCGCGAAAAGTGTATTATAGGTAGCGTATTTTTAAATGTTTTAACGGCTCTGAGTACTGTGCCCCGAGCAAAGCTAATCATAAGTACTGGATTATTTTTTGGCGTGCAATAAAGTATATTTACATGTTTAAGGTTGTGTGTGAAGTCGACCAACCCGCACTGGGCCCGCGTGGTCGACTAAGGCCTAATCGCCCTGATTCAGGGTAGACTCGAGCCCCTCGGTGGGGACGCATATGAGCTGTAATGATGACATGTTTAAGAGGACTGTGAAGCAGCGTATTTTCCTACAAACAGCGTTAGCCATTTTCACCCCTTAATCAAAAGCTAGGTTTATAGCCTTTGGTTTTTTCAATAAAGTTAATATTCACCGGAGCCAGGAATAGCAGGGCCGCCGGGGACTAGGGGCCGTTTTCTGGGTGTGATATTCATTGGGGGGTTTTGCCGTAATCGCCACGCTTGGCAGGCGGGTTGGCGATCGCAGTGTGGTTGCTGTTGTATTGCAATGCACGGAAAGGACGCTGCTGCCCTTCCTCTGGTTTTAAGTCCCTTAGTCGACTCTTACGACCCCCATTGGAAGAGATGGTATGGTCCTATTCTTAGCCGGGAGCCATACGGATGCGGGCAGCGCAGAACCGGTCGTCGTGGAAATCCTTGGGGGAGGCCTTTGTCCAGTCGTGGAAGATTTTCGGCTGATATGATGATAATATTCACGTGTTTTCATACAAAACTAATTATTTCTTTAATTTTTATCAATTTTTTTTTAAAAACGAAGCTTTTAAACCTAGATTTTGTTCTGACTGACAACCTATCAAAACTTGGGCAAAATCTGTTAACTTTCAAGAGGTGAAAATCGCTTTCGCCATTTGTATGAAAAGTTTGATTTTCGCTGTCGGTTCACAATCCTCTTAAAGTCTGTTCGCTTAGATACGGTCGCCCATGTACTTGCCGCCGCGGCACGCGCCGAGTATACTTAAAGGATGCCGACACGAAATCAAAGGACGCCGGCTGCGGCGCACACCAGCATGTGAACAGGGCAATATAAATACCACCAGGGTAATGATGACAATAGACAGATTTGATTCTGAAGACACTTTGAGTGATGAAGAGTAGTGTTTAATCTTAAGTTCTGTTAAGTGTACCTACTCCTCTAAAGGTTGGAGGCTCTACACTCAGAGTTGTTGCCGAATATGTGTACCTGGGACCTAGGTAAGTCCAACTTCGAGAGAGAGATCAATTGTCGAATCCAACTCGGCTGGGCAACGTTCGGAAAACTTCGCAATATCTTCACTTCACGTCCCAAATACCGCAGTGTCTTAACACCAAGGTCTTCGACCAGTGTGTTTTGGCAGTGATGAAATACGGAACTGAGACATGGTCGCTTACTATGGCCTCATAAGGTCATCCAAAGGGCAATGGAGCGTGCTATGCTCGGAGTTTCTCTGCGTGATCGAATCATAAACGAGGATATCCTAAGGAGAACCAACATAGCTCGAAGAATTGCTAAACTTAAGTGGCAAGGGCAGGACACATAGCTCTTAGAACAGATGGTCGTTGGGGCAGTAAAGTCCTCGAGTGACGACCGCGCATCGGAAAACGTAGCGTAGGCAGGTCTCCCACTCGGTGGACCGATGACCTGGTGAAGGTCGCGGGAAGCCACTGGATGCGGGCAGCGCAGAATCGGTCGTTGTGGAAATCCTTGGGGAGGCCCATGTACAGCAGTGGACGTCCTTCCGCTAATATGATTGATGATTACCTATACTTTAATTTAACTGGATGTTTATCACATAGTATTCAGTTCATATGAAGGTCTCTGTTACCTGGGCACCATACTGTCGTCCATGTCGCTGTTGCCTTTGTGTTTGCTGTCTCGCTTCTTCGTGTTGCGCGGCTTCTTTGGCGGCGCGCGGGATATGCACTGCGTACAGTACCACTTGCCTCGCGGGTACTGCAAATAAAATTACAGAGTAAAAACAAATAAATTGTACAGCACAGCGCTGCCCATACTTTCTTGACAAAACGTTCAGTCTACTGCACGTGAGTTCGACCATGTACCCGCTCTTAATAAAATCTTTTTACTTAATTTATGTACGTTTATCCGACGCTCTTGCGGTGAAGGAAAACATCGTGAGGAAACCTGCACACGCCTGCGAAGAAACTCGAAGGTTGTGAGTAAAGTCGACCAACCCGCACCGGGCCCGCGTGGTCGACTAAGGCCCGATGGCCCTAATTCAGGGTAGGCTCGAGCCACTCGGTGGGGACGTGTATGAGCTGATAAGATTATTGAACCAGCGAAGTCAGTTCTCAGAGTCTACTGGAACAATCCGAAATATACTGTTTGTATAAATGTTTATTCGACGATAACTCGAGTACGTCGTGGAATTTGGTAGGCAAATTAATGAGTAAAAAAGAATTTTTAAGTTCGAACATGAGCCAAATCGGTCAAAGAGGTTGCAGAGACATAGGTGGTTGTAAATGTTGAGAACATCTCGAAACACCACTAGATGGCGCTGGACGGATCCTACATCGCGCGAAATTTTCATAGAAGTATCTACAAATATAAAATTCAATCATAATAAAACAGTCGGATAGTGACAGTCCTGGTGGTACGCTCTGACGCACAGCGCGCAAGGAATAGTTCTGCCGCTCGCCGCGCCGCCGCACACTATGTACTAACCTTAGTGAGAGGTGGATAGTGACAGTGCTGGTGATACGCTCTGACGCATAGCGCGCAAGGAATAGTTCTGCCGCTCGCCGCGCCGCCGCACACTTTGTACTAACCTTAGTGAGAGGTGGATAGTGACAGTCCGGGTGGTACGCTATGACGCACAGCGCGCAAGGAATAGTTCTGCCGCTCGGCGCGCCGCCGCACACTATGTACTAACCTTAGTGAGAGGTGGATAGTGACAGTCCTGGTGGTACGCTCTGACGCACAGCGCGCAAGGAACAGTTCTGCCGCTCGCCGCGCCGCCGCACACTATGTACTAACCTTAGTGAGAGGTGGATAGTGACAGTGTTGGTGATACACTCTGACGCACAGCGCGCAAGGAATAGTTCTGCCGCTCGCCGCGCCGCCGCACACTATGTACTAACCTTAGTGAGAGGTGGATAGTGACAGTCCTGGTGGTACGCTCTGACGCACAGCGCGCAAGGAACAGTTCTGCCGCTCGCCGCGCCGCCGCACACTATGTACTAACCTTAGTGAGAGGTGGATAGTGACAGTCCGGGTGGTACGCTATGACGCACAGCGCGCAAGGAATAGTTCTGCCGCTCGCCGCGCCGCCGCACACTATGTACTAACCTTAGTGAGAGGTGGATAGTGACAGTCCTGGTGGTACGCTCTGACGCACAGCGCGCAAGGAACAGTTCTACCGCTCGGCGCGCCGCCGCACACTATGTACTAACCTTAGTGAGAGGTGGATAGTGACAGTCCTGGTGGTACGCTCTGACGCACAGCGCGCAAGGAACAGTTCTGCCGCTCGCCGCGCCGCCGCACACTATGTACTAACCTTAGTGAGAGGTGGATAGTGACAGTCCGGGTGGTACGCTCTGACGCACAGCGCGCAAGGAATAGTTCTGCCGCTCGCCGCGCCGCCGCACACTATGTACTAACCTTAGTGAGAGGTGGATAGTGACAGTCCTGGTGGTACGCTCTGACGCACAGCGCGCAAGGAACAGTTCTGCCGCTCGGCGCGCCGCCGCACACTATGTACTAACCTTAGTGAGAGGTGGATAGTGACATTCCGGGTGGTACGCTATGACGCACAGCGCGCAAGGAATAGTTCTACCGCTCGGCGCGCCGCCGCACACTATGTACTAACCTTAGTGAGAGGTGGATAGTGACAGTCCTGGTGGTACGCTCTGACGCACAGCGCGCAAGGAACAGTTCTGCCGCTCGCCGCGCCGCCGCACACTATGTACTAACCTTAGTGAGAGGTGGATAGTGACAGTCCGGGTGGTACGCTCTGACGCACAGCGCGCAAGGAATAGTTCTGCCGCTCGCCGCGCCGCCGCACACTATGTACTAACCTTAGTGAGAGGTGGATAGTGACAGTCCTGGTGGTACGCTCTGACGCACAGCGCGCAAGGAATAGTTCTGCCGCTCGCCGCGCCGCCGCACACTATGCACACGCGCTGCCCTCTGGCTTTGTTCACGCACTCCCAGCAATACCTGGTCAAACAAATAACATTTAGTTTTTTTTTTCATAAAAATTTCATTCACAATTGTTAAGCTCTTGTCATCATCTCACCTGATGGAAAGTGACGATGACGCCGAACGTCCTGAACAACCCGGGTACAATCAGGGTAAGCTTGAGCCCCTCGGTTGGGACGTATATGAGCTGTTATTATTATAAAAAGGCGAGATAAGGATATACACTTAAGAGCGTATTCACGAAGTCGTTTCCCATACAAACTTAACTTCTTGAAAATGGACGGGGACGATTCTTATGATTACACAAATTATCAAGTCACGAAGTTCTAGTTTGTGATAAATAGATGACATTATTTTAAATAGTGGCACTGAATAGTAGTAGTTAGAATTAAGTATTTTGAAAATGTAATCTATTCATAAACTAGAATTTCCTGACTCGCTTATGTGTATAAAGTTTCATTAGAATTGGCCCATCAATTTTCAAGAAGTAGAAATTTTAATTTTGTATGGGACACGATTTTATGAATGCGTAATTTACGGTTGTATCTCCGTTGCTTTTTTGTATGTGTGTTACGCGATTTCTTCGCCGACTGTTAACCGATTTTGATAATTAACTGATAGGTGGTCCCATACAAATTTTATCAAAATCGTTTAAGTAATTGTTAAATTAACAAAAAAAAATGTGCGTGTCAGCTCCGACGCGCGACTGGAGTTTACTCATTAAGTCTTCTTAAGCGTTTTTATGTAAAGTTGTGACGTCTCTGACCTTACATGATGAACGCTCCGGGCTTCAACCTGCGCGGAGCTCGTTAAAAATTAGGCGGAACGCAAGGACATGAAGCTTTAGCCTTTAGGCGGTATGGCCATGTTTACTCATTAAGTCTTCTTGAGCGTTTTCATGTAAAGTTTTGACGTCTCCTGACCCTACATGATGGACGCTCCGGGCTTCAACCTGCGCGGAGCTCGTTAAAAATTAGGCGGCACGCACGGCCATGGAGCTTTAGCCTTTAGGCGGTATGGCCATAGACACCTTTTTCGTGTATTTTCGATTCTACTTCCCATCTGCCGTACTTTTTTGTATCGCATGCTATATACATAAATTAATATTGATTCTTAAAGAGTAAACTCCAACAAAAACCATTGTTACATTTAGCAATATTGTACTTGGTTTTTGCGATTGAAATCGGGTTTTCAACTTGTGCAACGTGATCAATTATGAAATCGTTAGAGTAGAACCAATCAGTCGTTCCCATAGATTTTGACAGTAATGATCATTCAAAGTAATTTCATTGCATGATTTAAACTCTCACGCAAAAACAGCCTCAGTTATTATAACTCACCAGTCGCCTTCAGGGATGTTCTCCATCCTCGGCTTGAAGCAGTATGTGTGGTAGCCCTTATCGCACCCGTCACAGAGTAACAGCTGGTCCTCATTGTCACCAGACAAGCAGAATTGACAGTTCTGTAACGATACAAAAGTAATTGGCATTTTTTCAAATTTAATTTAGACTATTCTAAGGAATTAATTAGACACTCTTTATTAACTGATTATTTTTTACGATTTTTTAAAGTTCTTAAACTGAAGACATCACAGGCTCAAACAATTAATGAGTAAATGAAAATTACTAAATTAAATTAAGTATTAATGCTTAAAATTAAATGGAAGGACAAAATAACTACTGAAAAAGTTCTACAACTGATGAATAAAGACATGGAAGTAGTTTCAACCATCAAAAAGAGAAAAGCAGCTTATTTTTGGCACAAATATAGAAATATAAATACAAGTTATTGGAGGTAATTTAAGAGGGGAAAATTGAGGGGAGACGAGGCCGGGATAGAAGGAGAAGACTAAAAACATAAGAGACTGTTTGAAGATGGAAAACACGGAAACACTAATTCGCAAGACGGAGGACAGAAGGATGTATGGACAAATGGTCGCCGACTTATAACTAACTTTCTACAATATGACGTCGAAATATCTCCAAATGTTTTTTCATACTTTTATGCCTTGTAAAAAAAAAACAAGTTGACGACGATGGTTTCGACGCTAAATTGCCAAAAACTCGAAAGCCACATATTTTTGTCCATTCGCGCATTTTAATTATTTTATAATCAAATTGCCAAATCAACAAAATACCGTTTTCGTAAAAGTACAAAAAACATTTTTGGTCATGTACCTATTTTAATAATTTTAGAGGCGAATAATCAAATCATCGATTTGCCTTACTCAAGTGGCCAAAACCCAATTTCCTCGACAATTTTAACATTTCTTACCCTAAGGGTGCCAACGGTACCCTATAACTAAGCATCCGCAGTACGTCCATCCGTCTGGCCGTAATAGGTAGACCGTTGAAATTTTCACAGTGTGTATTTCTATCGCCGCTATAACAATACAGTGAAGAGGCACTATTTAAGCTTGTGTGTTACATCCTCGGCTGCATCGGCACTTACCATAAGGTGAGGTGTAGCCAAACGCACTAAAATTTTCAATAAAAAAAATTAATCTAAAATCAAATTAAAAATTGAAGGAGGTCGGCCACAATATAAAAAATGACATTTTTGTACCTACGTTGATACGGAACGCTTCGCGTGCGAGGCGGACTCGCATTTGGCCTGTTTATCTAAAAAAAACCACAGTTGGTCATCTGCGTATCTGGTATCCTGCGTAATATTTTTGGCCATCTGCGGTTTTGATAAACTGCGTATTATGGTGTTTGGTAAATCGCGTATTTGGTGTTATGCGTGTTGGATGTTATGCGTAATTGGTATAATGCATTTATTGGCCTTTCGCGTTTTTGGCACTTTGCGTCGAAATCACGACGATGCCGAAAATAAAAGCGGGCTTATCAAAATTCCCCAACGCAACCGAGAACTAGCTATTTTATCTTCATGTCGGAACACACCAATGTTATTTAAAACTTACCGCTTTCATAATACTCTTATCCCAAGCCACGGCAGCTTCCAAAGCCTGCAGCAGCATCGCTAGTTGAGCTGATGTATTACATCTGGATAAAGCTTCCCGCCAGTTAGCAAGACCTCGGGCTATGCCTTTGTTGTCCGCTGTAAGGGAAAAACTCTGTTTATTATAGAATAACAATAAATAAAATCCTATAGTACTTGTACTTGTCGTAGCGATAATATTATAAAATTGACGATTTCATGAAATGTCTGTTTCTTTTGCTGAGCTTGTAGCCTAAACGGCTTGATGGATTTTGGAATGCGAGGTGTCATTAGATTCGTCTTAATCTCGTGAGTGATAGAGGATACATTTATACCCAACCGTCAAAAAAGAGTGATAATGTTTTTATACAGTCGGATTTTTAAGTTAATTGGCTCTAAGTACGTTACTACGAGTACACCGGTGTAGCCACGTTGTTTTGGAAAATGTTATCCATAAGTATAAGCGGTTTTTGATGGGCGCGGGCAGCGCAGGACCGGTCGTCGTGGAAATCCTTGGGGGAGGCCTTTGTCCAGCAGTGGACGTCTTTCTGCTGATATGACGATGATCGACCAGTACATTATAACAGTTATTGTCTCACAAATACTGTTATAGTAAGAACTCGTATGATTAGGTCTTAGATAAAAAAAGTTCAAATAGAACTTCACTTAAATTCCATGTAAACCCAAATCCAATCCAAACCTGAACGTACACTGTACACGCATACATAAGACATCATAACCACTCCAAAATACTCGATAGAATATGCTTACACATCGTCACAAAAACACACACACACACCTAAGTGACTTCAACTTGGCAGTTCGCCAGCATTCTACTGAACTTTTTTTTTATCTGAGAGTTAGGTAAGCCTACATACCCCTAACCTCAGAACCTCTAACCATCCGGACTAGGCTCCCGTCAGGCCCCCGTCACTCGGCCGAGAGCGCGAGATAAGTACCTACACAACGGCGTGGCCTACAGGCCGCGCTCGTCAGTCCGCACCGCAGTCGGTTGTCAACTCGTGCAGAAAGCGGAGCGATTATCGAGCAAGCGAGTGCGTAAGTTGAAACACGTTCGTCGCGCGGTCTCACAACCCTGCCGATTGATTAGTTGCGACAACACTAGACCAGCCAGCGCAAAAGAATCTCTCACGCGCATTGATTCGGTTTATTCTTGCGTAAAAGCGCGATTGTTATCGGTGTATGTATAGGTATGTTGAAGTAAAACTGGAGGCACTAAGCGCGGTCGCGAACTAGACTGTTCTTTATTACCGTGTAGCGAGAGTTGCTATTTATTCAAAGCGTCATTGCGAGTACTTCATCTGTACTTGTACTATTATCAGTACAGTACATCTGTGCTCCGGTGTGTGGAATGTGGGCCGGCGTTCCCGCGATATGACAAAAGAGGATGTTTCCAAAACCAACTTACTCTTCGCCTCCCCGTTGTTTTCGGTGGTGTGCGGTGAATGGGCCGACGCGTTCCCGTGCTCTGCGTTCAAAACGGCTTCTATTGCTGCTTCCGTTGTGCTGTGGAGATCGTTATTTTTTAATTCACTACCTTGGAAAGTGATATTTTGTGTGTCAGGTTAGCGGGCGCAATAGTTATTTGTATCATTATAGGATCACTAGGTGTGTCTGTCCATCCATCAGTGACAGCCAATCTGCTCAGAGACCGAGTGAGTTGAAATTTGGTACACATATGTAAGTTGGTGACCCAAAGACGGACGTGTCAAGTAAATAAATAAATTTTAAACATGGGGGCCACTTTTGAGGGGTAAATTAGAAAAAAGTTATGTATTCTATATCGTGTAACATATCAAATGAAAGCTTTTATAATTTAAAGATAAATAGTTTTGAAATTATTTAAGAAAATAGGCCAAAATTAACCGTCTTATCTCCAAAACGACTGAGCCTAGAATCTTGGAAAAATAACAGTATATGAGGTTCAATGCATAGATTATGCATATTGAGTAAAAATTCCCAAAAATAATATTATGAGGCTAACTTAACAACTTAATTAACTCTTTTTAAATTTAACAAAATAACAAAAATAAAATCAAAAAACTTTTACAATACAAAAATCCACTGAAATCAACCGTTATCATCCCTTATAGAAACCAAAAAAAAAATATAAAGAATCTTCACTACCTAGCACACACAATATAGGTAGTTCGCTTACATTGCAATTACTGCTACTAAGAAAAGAGCCAATTGGCATCATTTCATTTACTTCACTTTTTGGACGCATGTAACTTATCTACTTCCCCTTATATATAGCATAACTCTGATTCCACCTCCAAAGTTAATCATCAGATCAACTTAAAAATACCAAAAGGACCTATTGTCACTGGGACCATCACGGCTTCATACCAAATTTCATCTCAATCGGAGCCCTGCAAGTCGCTCTAAAATCAATTGCAAAATTTGACCTAAACAAACATACATACATACAAACATTGCAAGTTAAATAAAAGCTTTTAAAATACTAGATCTATGTTACTAATCCGTACTATTATACATATATTATGTATACTATTATAAATGTAAGAAGTATTTGTTTGTTACCTCTTCACGTTTCAACACCTCAACCAATCTTAACGAAATCTAGCATGCACGTAGCCTGCGTTATGGAGAAGGACATAGGCTACTTTTTATCCTGTTTAAATACCTTAGTCCAATACAGTTCCTGGGGGAACTAAATAAAATACTCTTTATTTGGTGATTTCTTTAACATCGCAACGGAGCAACGGATTCACGTGATTGTTTGCAAAGAAATAGTGGGGGGGGGGGGTTGTTAGTTAGACTGCTAATCAGAATAGCTAGATAAAGTTCCCGAGGGATCTGGAGTAAACTGCAGTAAACAAAAAACTGGAGTAAACTACAGTAAACAAAAAAACTGGTATAGACAAGCGGCTCGCGTATCACTCACCCTCAGACAGTTTTAACAACGATGCCCACGCGACCGAAGCCGCAGGCAAAAGCTAGTTATGTATAAAAACTTTTATCGTGACAACAGGATACCCACATGAAATTCCGGAAGTAGTAAACAAAATTCGCATAAATCAGTCAAAATCTCCTAAAATCAACCAAAATCCCTCACACTAAAATTTATTTAAACAAACTTCACTTTACGTAGCATACCTTTGCACCAAAGGCGGTTTTGTTACTGGCACTACTTATGCCTCGCTCTGGCGACCATATCGTCGTCAATGTCACCTTAACTATACTATAGATTTTTATTGCATATTTAACAAAACTCATTCAAGAATTACTAGATCTTCTAACTTTACTAAAAAATAATACAAATTATGATAAATATAAAATAAATCTACGTGAAAAAAACAAGCAAAACTCCCAAAAACCAAAAGCCACAAAAATCAACCTTAACACACTCAAAATAAAGAAATCTTCACTTTACCTAGCATACCTTTGTACCAAAGGCGGTTTCAGGTATCTCCGTTCGATATGGGCCTCCACTGAACCCAGCTTATGCCTCGCTCGGGCGACGATTTCTGCTCCCGTCGCGTCTTCGGGGAGGGGGAGGCGAGAGGGGCGCCAGCCTTTCACTTGCATGGAGGCGGCTGCCACTCTCTCCTCTAGTTGTTCGACCTAGAAAGAAGGATGGTAAAAAAGACTATTAGACGAAGGTTGATTTGGTCTAATATTCTTCGTTTTCGTATGGAAAGTATATGAGCATTTGAACGTACACTCTTTCGTGGACCTAGTACGCCAGTAGACTACTAGTCATTTGTGTTACTTGTCAACCGACTTCCAATAAGGAGGAGGTTCTCAATTCAACTGCATTTTTTTTAATGTTTGTTACCTCAGAACTTTCGACTGGGTGAACCGATTTTGATGATTCTTTTTTTTTATTTGAAAGCTGGTGCTTTCCGTGTGGTTCCATATAAATTTTATCAAAATCGGTGTAGTACTTTTTTTTAGAAAATTAACAAAAACCAAAATATATTTTAAAAGTTTGAAACAGCGACGTTATAGTTTCAGCGTCGTAATGAGCTAATTTTATGATTTTCATTAATTTATAAATAGAAGACGTGATGATAACAATGCGAGTATGATTTTTTTGTTTTAATACAGTTAGCTACCTGATTATCAATCCTAAGCTGAGCTGAAGTAAGACCCCTCTGCATCCGGGCTGGGGTAGCCGCCATTTTGCGCGATCACACGGTCTAGGTGCGAGATGGATAGCTCCGTGCTAAGGGTGTGTTTTGTATTATATGTAAGACTTGAAACATGTGAATTACTTTCCTTATGCAACACCTCATTGTCAATCCTACACGCAGCTGAGCTGGAATAAGACCCCTCTGCATCCGGGCTGGGGTAGCCGCCGTTTTGCGCGATCACACGGTCTAGGTGCGAGATGGATAGCGCTCCGTGCTAAGGGTGTGTATTGCATTGTATGTAAGACTTGAAACATTTGAATTACTTTCCTTATGCAACACCTCATTGTCAATCCTACACGCAGCTGAGCTGGAGTAAGACCCTCTGCGTTCGGGCTGGGGTAGCCGCCATTTTGCGCGATCACACAATCTAGGTGCGAGATGGATAGCTCCGTGCTAAGGGTGTATATTGCATTGTGTGTAAATATTGCATTGTGTGTAAGACTTGAAACATTTGAATTACTTTCCTTATACAACACCTGATTGTCAATCCTACACGCAGCTGAGCAGGAGTAAGACCCCTGACCCCTCTGCATCCGGGCTGGCTAGCCGCCATTTTGCGCGATCACATGGTCTAGGTGCGAGATGGATTGCTTTGTGCTAAGGGTGTGTTTGCATTATATAACATGTGAGTTACTTACCATATGCAACACCTGATTGTCAATCCTACACGCAGCTGAGTTGGAGTAAGACCCCTCTGCGTCCGGGCTGGGGAAGCCGCCATTTTGCGCGATCACACGGTCTAGATGCGAAATGGATAGCTCCGTGCTTAAGGTGTCGCCTTTGTCTATGAAGAGCTGGGGAGAAAATAGATGAAAATCTTAATTTGTTTCAAATTCTACGCTGAAACTATCTTGTCAGAATTCATACTATCAAGTTGCTACGTAAAATAATTAGATAATGTGAATATTGTCTAAATTGATTTCATGACGTTGAGGATATTACGAGACATTTGGCGTATATTTAAAAAAAACATTCAGCCGTTTACTAGCTGGAGGAGCCTAAACTTGGTAATATTTTGAAAATGTTTTTCTGTGTTTTTGGAAACCGCTAGCTGAAATGTACTTAAGTAGTATATTTATGAAATCAGCTCATGAATTTGATACCCCACCACACAATAGGTGCGAGCCGGACTCGCGAAAAGTAGGGTTTCCTAGTCTTAAAAAAAATATTGTTTTGTTATATAAATCTCATATCAAATTACGGGAAAATCATTACAGCTCATATACGTCCCCACCGAGGGGCTCGAGCCTACCCTGAATCAGGGCGATTAGGCCTTAGTCGACCACGCGGGCCCAGTGCGGGTTGGTCGACTTCACACACAACCTTCGAGTTTCTTCGCAGGCGTGTGCAGGTTTCCTCACGATGTTTTCCTTCACCGTTAAAGCAATCGGTACCTTAAACGGAAAAATAAATTAAGAATATCTTTCTTTTACGTAATAAATAGTCTTTATTCTTTGCTGAAAAGGAGAGTGTTGCGCTCGAACATCCTTACTTTACTTAGGTTAGTGCCAAACGAGCGTATTTTTGTGAGTTGAGGTTGAGGGTTGCGTTTTTTGGGTCGCGTAATTTATGTTCAATACTTTTAGTGCTCATTTACGTAGTCATGTGGTATACGATCGGCCAAAAATATGGTCTGCCACCAAATAACAAAAAAACATCAAAATAACATTATTATCTCATGACTTCAGATATCAGGCATCACAGATAACAAACAATACGCCATAATTGTGCATCTCTTTCATTGTTACAAAGTGGTAGAAAAGTAAACCTTAGCCTAAAGGTAACCTGGTAGAAAGGTAAATCTAAACCTAAAGGTAACCTGGTAGAAAGGTAAATCTAAACCTAAAGGTAACCTGGTAGAAAGGTAAACCTTAGCCTAAAGGTAACTTGGTCACCTGGTAGAAAGGTAAACCTTAGCCTAAAGGTAACCTGGTAGAACCTTAGCCTAAAGGTAACCTTACCTAATTTAGATATCACGGAAATATTATTGAAAAAAAAAATATGGATCACTTTCTTGGCCGACGCGTAAATTGGCACGTTGATAACATGATATGCTCGAAGTTTCTCTGCGTGATCGAATCAGAAACGAGGAGATCCTCAGGAGAACTAAAGTAACCGACATAGCTCACAGAATCCCTAAACTGAAGTGGCAGTGGGCAGGGCACATAGCTCGTAGAACAGATGGCTGATGGGTCAGTAAAGTTCTCGAGTAGCGACCGCGCACCGGAAAACGTAGCGTAGGCAGGCCTCCCACGCGGTGGACCGATGACCTGGTGAAGATCGCGGGAAGCCGATGGATGCGGGCAGCGCAGGACCGGTCGTCGTGGAAATCCTTGGGGGAGGCCTTTGTCCAGCAGTGGACGATTTGTGGCTGATATGATGATAACATCAAAAATAAATTATAAACTTTTGATCACAAAATTGCCTTCCTAATAAAACTTTGAAAGACCTTACTCGTCTTATTTTCTACAAGTATTCAATTTTTTATTCACCAAAATGAATACATAAATGACGCTGCCAAACTATGTAGTCACGCCTATGTATTTCAAACATTTTTAGAATAAACTGTCGTTTTTGACAGATGATGAAAAGTAACTCAGACGAGTAGCGGTCATCATCTCTATTACGCGACTCAACTCACACAATTACGCTCGTTTGGCCTCAGCCTTAGGAAAAGCCTCTCACGCAAAAACCTAGCACACTGTGCGAAATAGTATATTACATCGAAGAAATGGTCGTGGTCATCTCGAACACAACATACCTTGTTGTTAACGTTCGGCACGTGTTGCACCAAGGACGAATATAGCTCCCTCTCCCTCACTCCTCGCTGATGAAGAGCATCCATCAGGTCTTTAAGCTGGTCCGGATCCGTGATTCGCCACCATCCGTATCTGATGCAAAAGGAATTTTAAATTAGCAAGTTATTGTTGAAGATTTACAAAAATACTGTCAATCCGTTCATTTTGTTACGTAACTTAATTTATTGCGACATTTTATGACGACTTTTGAAACGTCAAATTAACTGTCAGTATAAATCATGGGCCCGCGTGGTCGACTAAGGCCTAATCGCCCTGATTCAGGGTAGGCTCGAGCCCCTCGGTGGGGACGTATATGAGCTGTAATGATGATGATAAATCTTGGATTCTTACATATATCAAAAAGTAAGGAATATGACTCATATGTATGTAAATATCATTTTATTCTCATTGTAGGAACGGTGTGTACCTAATTAACGAGAGCGAAGGGTGATAACTTCGCCAGGTGGTAAGCCTGGGGTCCGGCTGGGGACCATCCGTAGATGTCTGGCAACTATACAGGGTGTAACAAAATTGGTGTAGAACCCGTTAACTAGGGCATCTACTTACTAATCTGAACAAATTTTGTTCTAAGTTTGCTGAAATCGCAAAAAAATGATTGAACTCTTCATAGAAATCGATCAGCTGATAGACTGATTTTAAACATTTATGTATAGAGCGTCGAATTTTTTTTTGAATTCACTATGGGTTCCTTTGAGAAAGTTGTTCAGTATGATGAGTACAGTTAACGGGGCCTACACCAATTGGCAACTATCCTTACTAATATCATAAATGTGAAAATGTGTTTGTAACTTTGTTTGTTACCTTCTCACGCTTCAACACCTTAACCAAACTTGATGAAATTTGGCATGCAGATAGCCTGTGTCACTAGGAAGGACATAGGCTACTTTTTATCCCGTGAAAATAGCATAGTCCGATACAGTTCCTGAGGGAACTGAAAATATACTCTTTTTTTGGTTAGTTTCTTTAACATTGCAACGGAACAAAGGATTGCTGTGATTTTTTACACAGAGATCGCTGAGGGGGTGGGAAATGACATAATTTACTAATTAGCATACCCTGACATGGTTCCCGAGGGATCTGGGGAAAACTCATTTCCGCGCACGCGCACGTCAGCGTCGCAACGGAGCTACGGACTGAAGTGGTTTTTTGTATAGAATTGGTTGAGGGGGTGGGAAGTGACATAGACTTCTACTCCGAATAGCCCGATATCGTTCCTGAGGGATCCGAGGAAAACTCATGCCACTCACCCTGAAACACAATCATACAAACGATGTCCACGCGGGCGACGCGGCGGGCAAAAGCTAATCCCTACTAATCCCTACTAATCACTACTAATCCCTACTAATATTATAAATGTGAAAGTAACTCTGTCTGTCTGTTACGCTTTCCCGCAAAAACTACTGAACGGATTTGGCTGAAATTTGGTAGGTAGACAGATTAGGACCTGGATTCAGACATAGGCTACTTTTTACCACGCTCGCCGAGCCGCAATGCGGCTCGCGCACTGCGCACCCTCGAAAAGTCATAGAAACGTTGTCCACGCGGGTGAAACCGCGGGAAACAGCTAGTTTATAATATATGCTTAGTAGCAAGGCAATGTTGATAGCGCGTTGTAGATGTTTGTACTCTCGGTGCTTGCGTTATACACTGCTCAACATAGCCTAGGAATGTTTTAAAAAATCATGCAAAACATAGTTTCTTGAAAAGCTATTAAAAATTACTTAGGACATTTTAAGCAGCTCGGCTACATACATTTATGTAGTTAATGAACATTTGATCGAGTTGCAGAATAATTCCTTCAACCGTGAGGAGGAACAAGTAGTGAGAGAGTTTTATCTATAAGTTTAATACGAAATGCTTTTTCAAAGATTTATTCACGTTTGGACATATTGCAGAGCAGACACTGATGATGATCGTGTAAGAACGTAATCGAAACGCAACCCTGAAGACAAAAGATGAATTTTTCCGTAAAACTAATTCATAATGTAATGCCCTGAAGACAATAGTTTCATTTTCCGAAAAACTAATTCATAATGTAACGCCCTGAAGACAATAGATTTATTTTTCCTTAAAACTAATTCATAATGTAACACCCTGAAGACAATTGATTCATTTTTCCGAAAAACTAATTCATAATGTATTACCCTGAAGACAATATATTCATTTTTCCGTAAAACTAATTCATGCACAATGTTTTTTTTAAATTAAAGTATTAAATTGCAATTTGTACTGACTTTTGGCTATGTTTAAACGCAAACCCCCTATATACGCGAAGCTCGCTTAACGCGAGTTTTTGCGGTACGTTTCCCTCGCGTAAAGTGGGGTATTACTGTATAGTACAATATACTTAGTATGAGTTTTTTTTCACAATATAAAAGAGTATAATATTTAAAACCCGACTGCAACAAAACAAAAGGAAATAATATTTTTTAGATGTTGGGGTAAATCTATAGGTAAGAGCGATTTTCCGTTGGCCAGTTTAAGATTTTAAAACTTTCATCATATGGTTGATACTTTTGATTGTAGGTTCTTGTAGGCGATTAGGCCTTATTCAAACACATTGGTCCAGTGTGTTGGTCGACTTCACACAACCTTAGTTAGAGTATCTTCGCAGGCGTGTGCAGGTTTCCTCACTATGTTTTTCTTCACCGTAAGAGCGTCGGACTTTTCAAAACTTTCAACTTTTTTAATTTACTGTTACTCTGAAGCGTGTTCGTGTGTATGTGCTCGTGCGCGTGTGTGTCAACCAACGTGTTGGATGTATGCGTAGGTCTAACTTTTCCCCAAAGACCATATCTTAATCAAGCCTATCCTTACCTTAGCTCCCTAGGCACGTAGTTCCCCTCGACCCTGCTGGGCAGACCATGCACTTTACAGTGCTCCAGCTGCTCCAACTCCTCAGGTGCCATCTGTATCGGCGGCGGGCTGTCACACGTGACGTATGTTGATAACGCGTTGAAGTTCAACAGGCCTAAGCTAAGGAGGTTGTTGGCTTTCGCCTTTTGGATGGCCATGTCGTGTTTGAGAGCGTCGGCTTGCAGCTCTTTTTCTAGGTCGTTGTCCTGCAGAGAAAACATAAAATAAAATAAGAGAAATAAACTTAAAAAACATATTTACCTTTAGTCCTTGGCATAAAGCATATTTTAAGCTAAAGAAGCCTTTATATCATAAATAAATACATATTATTGTTATTAATGGTTGACGATTTTACCAAATAGAGGAATTAGCGAAAATTCTCAAGGGAATTAGCTCTGTTAAATTTATTAAAGGGTTGAATTAAACGTTTGTATGGAAACTTGAGCCTCCTGGGGACCCTTAAGCGCCTAGACTTGTATTTTAAATGTTATGTTAAAAATCTGATATCATACCTGTTCTTTACTATCCTCCTCTTCTTCAACCAACTCATTTTGGTCCTTATTTAAACTGGCATCCATCATATCCTGGTCTAGCCCTGACATGGTCAAACTGGAGTCCGCATATACACTGTTCGCTGGCACTTGAACACTGGTCACCATACTATTTAACGTAAACAACGACGGGTCATTGAGGAGATGTAGATTATTGGAAACGTCCCATTTATGACCTTGACAAAGAACCACTTCTGCACACGTGTGTTCATTATCGCAGTAACTTGGCATTTTGTTGTCTGTCCTATCAACTTTCTCCTCGTTAATGTTAGTCAAAAATGAATTCTCGTGCCGTAGTATTGAGAACCATTTCCCTTCTAACATCTTTGTATATAGCAACAGGTGTGCGGCATCTGGTTCCATGATTTCTTTTACTTCTTCTTGTTCTTTTTTTAGTTTTTCTTTTTCTTCTTTGATCTCTTGTTCCTTCTTTGCTGCGTCGAGTTGAGAAGAGACTGCTTCTGCCATTTTTCTTAGTTCTTCCAAATTATTGACTAGAGGGTCTTTTTCTTCGACAGTTTCTTCTGTTTTCACTGCATTTAAGTTTTCTACTTTTACAATTTCCTGCGGCTTATCTACTGGTTCCGCCTGTGCTGCGAACATCGGTGCGTGCGTTGGTTTTTGGACTAGGAAAGCAGTTGGGATAGAATCTTCTATGTCCAACATATCTTCTTCTTCTTTCGTTTGTTTGTGCTGAATGTATTTCTCTTCCATTTTTATTGATCCTGTGCGAACAAAAATTACCGTTAACATTTTTAGAATAACAGTAGTAAGTAAAATTGTTTTTTACAGGGTTTGTACAGTTTATTCATTTTTAGCTAAGTATTTTATTTTTGTTGATAGAAAAAACAATAATTTACTATTGTATCATGCTAAGTAAAGTAAGACTCGGTTTGTTTGGTGGTAGGGCATTTCCTAATCCCTTTTGGCTAGCTACCACCATCTTATCTAAACTTGGTGTCAAATATAAATGTTGGCACATTGATGTGCTTCGGTTTTAAGATAAGATAGCAAGTTCCCCGTTGCATTGGGGAAACCTGGTAAGCCCGCTTCTATCTTCGGCATCATCTTCACTTACCATAAAGTGAGATTCGCCATTAACGTTATAGATGGTCAGTTAAAATTGTACCAAATTATAACTGTCTAATTCCTTTTGACATTGTTTTTTATTTGTTACTAGCTGTTTCCCGCGGTTTCCCCCGCGTGGACCACGTTTCTATGACTTTTCGAGGGTGCGCAGTGCGCGAGCCGCAAGCGGCTCGCGAGCGTGGTAAAGAGTAGCCTATGTCTTAATCCAGGTCCTAATCTGTCTACCTACCAAATTTCAGCCAAATCCGTTCAGTAGTTTTTGCGGGAAAGCGTAACAGACAGACAGAGTTACTTTCACATTTATAATATTATATTAGTAGGGATGATTATTCTTACCTTCAACCTTGCACGCGCCGTGGTTCACATTTGGCTCGTACTTGATAATCTGCGTGTGATCACTCAAGTTGAGCTCGGACTTGATGTTTTTGAGCTCCAGTTCGCTTTTAAGTGCTTCCTCTTTCTTGAGGGCTTCAGTCTCTTCGTGGAAAATTTTCTCCTTGTCCGTTTCCGGTGGCTCTTTCTTCTCTTTTGTGCCTGTGGGATTAGTGATGAGTATATCTTCATTCGATGTTATCAGTACTAAAGGCACAATAATTAAAGCACACAATTATAATTATTGATATTTCGATAAGGGATGCAAATATAAGATTGGCACAATACCGAGATATTTTGGGAGATAGAGAGTGAAATTAGTGCATTGACTGTCTGCCATCTAGTGATAGCAACCGTCACCAACGGCTTAACATGCCTTAGGAAACACGGAAACGAAAAAAAATAAAAAGCCCAAAAAATATAATCAAACCTATCCACATAATGACCGTGTCGGGTGAGTTAACCTGCGTAATCGACGCAACTATACGCAAGTGGCATAGAGCTACGACCGCTTTCTTGCTGCAATGTATAGATTAAATCGTGTGCTGCCGATTCGGATTTTCTTTTAATGTATAGTCACAACACAAAAATGTTCCAGCCCCTTATACAGGTTTCACAAAAATTTATGTAGGTCCCGTTTACTATGGTTTCTACTCATCATACTGAACAACTTTACCCACGGAGTTCATAGTCAATTCTCAAAAAAAATTTTGCCCCCCCATACAAAACCAAATTGGTCATTCACCTGATCGATTTGTGTGAAGTTTTCTGTGCGATTTCAACAAAATCGTAGAAAAAATTTGAAGCCGCAGTTACCAACGGGACCTGAACCAATTTTGTTACAGCCTGTATACTTGTCGCAATTATTATTGGTAGAAATAATACATGTTAGACACCCCTACTTATGTTGCCACTAAATTCGTTGCCCGCGGGGCAATATAATGTGCGAGCAGGACGCCAAGTATATTGCGCCCTGTCGCACTTACGGGCTTCATGGAAAGGCATAGTGATGCTGCACCCTCGTATCGATGCACCAGAGCAGGTTACACCCATTGGTAGACCCACCAGCGCGCGCCCTCAGCGCGCATAGCGATGGTTTATGGCCCCGTGGGCAGCGAGTCTTTAACTACAGTTTACTGGTAGGATCTTATGCAAGGATCTCATTGTAACCACCTCCGTGGCGGAATGGTTAGTCCATTCGCTTCACACCAGGAGGTCTATCAATTGTGGCTTTTAAAAAACATGCTACTGGGTCAAACTATATATATTAGTACTAACATACAATATGGACACTCCCTGCCGCTCTCTAGATAGCGACTTCACCCCCTCGTCACCCAGATTGATACAGATTGGTTACAGTTTGGTTGCCGAACGTATAGGATTTCGCCGCCATTTTGTTTGTTCCGTCATTTCTTTTTAGAAATGTCATTTCTGGCCCGATGTATGAAGTGTCCAGGGTGTGACTGGGTGGATGCCACAGCTAGCTGTATACCTGCCGCCAAGCAGCGTGCGCGTTCCGACGGGTGGCGCGAGACGGTCGGCGCGATTACGGGGGCATACGAGGCACTCCATCGTAGCCCCCGAGGATTGCACTGATCTTTCTTTCTTTCTTATCGTGTGGCACAATGAACCATGCTATCCAAGGGATAAAAGTAGATTGCCTGGTGTCGCACTTAGCATCACCCGCGGGCATTTAGATATCACCTACGGACGTGTGCAACGCGACCTTCATTCATACACATCTGGAATCAGATGTGCAGGTTTCCTCACGATGTTTTTCTTCACCGTTAAAGTAAATCGGTAAGTATATGTAATTTTTTGTAAGTATATTTCTAAAAACTCTTTTGATGTTAATGTTTATACGAGGCGATGACCACTTCAAGATTTTTCCCACAGGAACTCGTGGTCTACAACTACTAATCAGCCTGTTTTGGCATGTGATGATTTAATTTAACGAAATTAATGACCAAAGTTTTTCCCACAGGAACTTGTGGTGTACAACTACTAATCAGCCTGTTTTGGCATGTGATGATTTAATTGAACGTAATTAATGACCAAAGTTTTTTCCCACAGGAACTTGTGGCCTACAACTACTAATCAGACTGCTTTGGCATGTGATGTTATTTATGACCATCATCACTTTAGCCAAAAGACGTCCACTTCTGAACATATGTCACAGCTAGGTTGTGGGGGGGGGCAATATATGCCATAATCGCTACGCTTGGCAGACCGTTGGCGATCGCAGTGTGGAGTATTGTGGCGCAGTACGCGGAAAAGACGCTGCTGCATATCTTCCCGGTCGTTCCCTTAGTTGCCTCTTACGTCACCCTCGGGAAGTGATGGGCCAGTGCTATTTTAGAGCCACACTACAGGCCAACACCTATAATAATGAACTTCCTAAAGTTATTTGATCAACTGACTGCCTTGGCTAACTTTGCAGGAGAAGGCCAGCACCGGACACTTCATACAACGGGCGAGAAATGACATTTGTAAAAAAAAGACAAAACAAATGAAATCACGGCGAAGTTCTACTCGTTCGAGAACCAAACTAGTACCAATCTGTGTCAATCTGGGTGATAAGGGGGTGAAGTCGCAATCTAGAGAGCGGCAGGGAGTGTCCATACTGTATGTTAGTTTGGGGAAAGATAATCTGTTTCGGGAAAAGAAGCCAATGTGAAGTTTTGGCGAAGGTCCAAAAGTAGCACTGTATAGTGACTAACCTCTCTTCTTCCTCTCCTTTTTCACGTAATCCGGTTTGTCTTTCTCTTTCGCGCTGTTCTCTAACGCCTGATGGTAATCCATGATCTCTGGCTGAGCAGACTCCATAGCTTCCACGAAGATGCCGCCGCAACGACCCAGGGACCAGTAGCGGCGCCAATACCTGGTGGGGAAAAAAAATATTGGGAATAGTACAGTAACAGCCGTCCAGGCTGAACGAGGCAAAGTGATTTGAAAAGGAAGAGGCGCTTATTTGCTATTTCGGCCAAGATTCTATTATTTGCGGGGAAAAAATAAAATAAGTCAAGAAACATTAATTTATATTAGCAGTTATATTGCAGTGTGTGCTACGGTGTGATGACATACGAAACTGAGACATGGTCGCTTACTATGGGCCTCATAAGAAGGCTAAATGGTCACCCAAAGGGCAATGGTGCGTTCTATGCTCGGAGTTTCTCTGCATAACCGACCTTAAAGAACCTTACGATAAGAGAGTGAGAGATAAAAGTCGGTCCCTTTTTTAAATGACCCGTGAATCCGTTATAGTGCGGCCGTCGAGGGAATGCTGATTTGACATATGCGTGTTTGACGTAACTAGTGATGTGCCCATAGACATCCATAGTAAATACTATGTACCTATCATGTAGATGTAATGTTAAAGAAATAAAATATCCATTGCCAGAATAGTGTTGCAAAACCTGAGGTTAAAGTTACTTTGTGGACCGTCGATTTTAGGGGTAGTAATAGGTGAAGGGGGTGGAAAATAAGAAAAATTATGTGGCGGAAAAATTTGCCAAATTTGTTGTATTGCGGTTGAATATTTATTATTTCCTTGCAATTGAAGTGAAAAGCAGAATGTAAAACTCGAGCATGAAACCCATTTTACCCTCGACGTGACTATCCACCCTCGCCGTACCGACTCAGGTGGCTAAATGAACGTCTCGGGTACAAGCGGTGTTGTACAATCTACTATTGTTATGACTTAAACATACTACTTTTATGCCTGAAACTTTTATGGTTGGTTGATTTGACCACAAGAAATAATTGTTTGTGTGGTAATGAATTCCTTATATTTTTAACAAATATATACGTGACAAATACGTTATCAGTGGTTACATGTGGTAACATCACTATTATTAAGAAGATATGACCATAGAACGTGTACTAACGTTTCATATAATTACAAAATACACATTCTGTTGTCCTTATATGTAAACTTAAAACTAAATATGTGTTCTGTTACTATTATTTAGTGCAAGAAATGTTTTTTACATGTTTTTAAGCTTAGGAACAAATAATTGATTTGTTTACAATTGCGAAGATTAATAGAATGTTACATTCTATCGCAGGCATGAAGTGTCAACTTAGCATTCTCTCGACGGCCGCATTATAATAAATCGGCCCGCCCCGACCACGGAACTACTAATAGTAATCTGTGCCACGAGTAAAAACCGCGCCGAAAACCTTTCAAGTGATGATATGAAGGAGGGCCGCTTAATGTTTAACTTCCAAAGGAGACTCACCTGTCCTGTCCATAGCAGGTAGCTCGCAGCGCGTTTGACGCTGCCGTCAACTGCTGCGCCTGCTGTTCGGACTGACGCAGCAGCTTCTCCAGCTTTCTGGACAGCTCTTCTGATGATAGGTTCTTGTCTTCATCCTGGAAGGAAGAAATAAACCTTTGCTTCTAAACAATAAGTTTCTATATACAGGGTGGAACAGAACGACCGACACACCCGCGAGAATAACATTAAGTTCCGTATTGTTCAGAACAGTTGTCTCTGTTTTTTTCTTTAAGTGGAGTAAAGAAAATAACCACACTTTTATGCACTTTTTCAATGTTTTATTTTTTCTAACTTAGAAATAGGAATTTTTGAAAAAAACTGAGTCAAACAATATGTCAGGATTTTATTGAGGATTATGAGAGAAAAAAATAAGGTGCTATGTCTAACTATAGTGAAGTAAAACTGACAAAATTTAAGCGAACTTTGCAATTTTTTTTATATAGAGAAAATTTTATCAAATCGTGTTTTGGCCTCCGACACTTTGTAGCAGACATATTGTAATAAATGTATAAAAAAAAGATAAATGTATTGCAGTTTCAACCGTAGAAAAATAACTTTTTCCAACCCTCGATTTCAGGGTTTGTATTGCTTTCTGTGAGGGTTTCGACTTAAACCATTGAATTACTACTACTACGTATAGTAGTAGTTCAATGACTTAAACACAATCGTCTTATGCCCGGTTACAAAGCTTAAAGGTTTAATCATTTTAAACGATCACACGGCAGGTGTAACATAAATCGAAGTACAAGTGTTGCACCTGGCATGTAGTCGACTTGTTTTTTTTAAAAGGATTCTTTTTGAATCTTTTTACGTGGTCCATTAAAAAACAAAACATATCATGTTATGAATGCCGAAATCCTAACAAAATTGAACAAGTTTAATGAACTGAGGAGTTTTCTCTGAGTATGTCACTGGAATGACCTCTTATCACCTGTTTTAGGATCATCAACTCCCGAATTTTTTTATAATATAGTTTGATGTTCATATATCGAAAAGTATTCATTTTAGAGCAAAATTTCCAACGGGATTATAAAGTAGGTGTGTAAGACATATTATTGTTTCTCGCAATGTCGGTCGTTCTGTTCCACCCTGTATACTAATACTCAATATAATCATTTGCATTTATATCTCTAGTAGGCAGTAAAGTTTTCGAGTGGTAACCGCGCACCGGAAAACGTAGCGTAGGCAGGCCTCTCACCCGATGGACCGATGACCTGCTGAAGGTCGCAGAAAGTCGTTGGATGCGGGCAGCGCAGAAGCGGTCGTAGTAGAAATACTTGAGGGAGGCCTTTGTCGAGTTGAAGACGTCGTCCTTTGGCTGATATGATGATCTCTAAGGGGAAATTCTATGTCACGTAAATGACCCCCACGTTAGAGTATACCTTACAGCCATCCTACTTACGGCATACTCTTCCTTATAGAGTACTGGGTTTAAAAAAATACAATTGGTAAGCCCTTGACATCATCTCACGTTATGGTAAGTAACGATGATGTCGAAGATGGAAGCGGGCTTACCGAGATTCCCCAGCGCAATGGGGAACTGGCTATCTTATCTTCAAGCCGAAACACATCAATGTTCTTAGCCTTGATTTTTGGCGGCTTAGAAAATGCCTTTCCACAGGAAAACACTTCTGATGTGAAGCTAATTGACTTAACCATTATGCCACAGACTATAATAGTGTAATTTTCATACAACTCATTTTCAGCTACGTTTTAAGACTGTTAATTGAATCTCTACCGTGTGTCCCGCGACCAGGTCGACAAACGTTGTGAGAGCTTCTACTTATGAAACTGAACAACTTCAATTCTACATATTTGCTGAAACCGTTAAAAAATATTTTTTTTACAATACAGTTTTTAAGATAAATTAAAACTATTAATCACTAAATAGCATTTCTCCTACAAAAGCATAAAAACTTATTTCATTTCTTACTTTAATTCAATTTCAATTTTATATTTATCAAAATCACTAAATTAGTTCCTCAAAGACAATAACGTCACAAGTTTGTAACACGAACAATTTCAGAACAAAATATAGTTTTTGACAGTTGATATAAAGTAACTCAAATGACTAGTAGCCAAATACCGGATTTCAGAAAACCTGTATAACAGTAGTTGATCAGTTCCATGAGTAGAAGCTCTAGCTTATTATTTTAAGTTCTATATTTCATTGATTCAATAGTGATGAGAATATGGCGACTGAAATTGTGAAGAATCCGTAAAAAAATCGCGAGCTATGGTATATTTTGTTAAACCATTGTATGATAGCGTAGACATGAACAGTATTTAAACACTTTTTACAATAATTTCATGTATTTGCTATGTCATAAAGAATATTTTATCCTGATAAACAGTTCCCAATTAGATTGTATTTTACCTTCGAGGGACGAAGAAGCAAATAGAGGGTTAATATGTAATAATACAAAAAACCGACTACGAGATTTTGTCAAAAATGCATGGAGTGCATCACTTACAGATACCAAAAAAACCGATCGAGAAAAAAATTGTGTTACGTGTGTGTATTTTTTTCGGTAGCTGTCATACGAAAATATATATTTTTTTAATATACGTAACCGAGAAATCTTAGTAACATCTATAATACGCTACCAAAAAGGTACCACCCCTATAAAATTAATTATGTTGGATGCTCCTGCGAGAAGGTACATATGGGGAGGTTTTAAAGTATACTCGATTTCTTCGCCGATTATGAACCGCTTTTTAACCGACTTCAAAAAAAGGAGGAGGTTTCTCAATTCGACCGTATATATATATATATATATATATATATATTTATGTGTGTTCGCGGATAACAGGTTTCTCAATTCGACCGTATATATTTTTTATGTGTTCGCGGATAACTTCGTCGTTTATGAACCGATTTTGATGATTCTTTTTTTGTTGGAATGGAGATATCCGAAGGGTGGTACCATGATAAGGAAACCAGGATCTGATGATGGGATCCCAGGAAATCGAGGGGAACCTTCGAAAACCGCAGTGGCGAATAATGCGTTTGAAGCCGTTTTTTTTTGTTTAAAATTATAATGATTCTTGTTATAATTCATAAATTATGGCTCCATTATGGCCCCATAAAAATTATGTCAAATCAATTTGGTACTCCTTTAGCGAATTAACAAAAACAAATCAAAAAATATAACAACAATGTACTTAATCGCTGTGATTGCAATCGCTTGTTTTTAATATTTTTAAGCGCCATTTTCTCATCACTTCAAATCACGTCAAATAAATTATGACGACATACTGTACTGTGGTTGTAAAGAACTCATCAAAGCGTTCCGAATGATGAAGCACAGGTCGAAAATAAAACATGGTAGTAACAACTAAATTGAATCGTGGCTATTAAATTATTCGGCGTAATGAATGAAAGTACTGATACCTCGTTCACGTATACTCGTGACGGGATTCTGTCTGTGTTTTCAATGTATGATTTGTTATAAAACTTACCTCTTCTGGCTGCGTCCCCTCGCTCTCCAAATCGCTCATCACCTCATCACCCATCATACTATCCTTATCTAACTTCGAGTTATCGGCTGGAGAACATTCATCCTTATTGTTATTCAGCATCTCCTTATTCTTCAAGCTGTTAGACAGATCCTTTAAGGGCGAAAGTTCCTTGTCATCTTCGTGTGGTTGTGGATCGCTATCTTTGTAAGGGGACGGCAGAGGTGTTGTTTTGTCTTCCGATTCGGAGGCATCGTCTTTTCTGGGTGTATCCGTTTTTTCTGAATGGTCTGCGAAAAGCAAAAACGTAAAGTTACAGTTGAAATGGTGGTGACTTAACGATGCATCCGCCTGAAAGGAAAACGTTCAGTTCGTATCATTCATATCAGCCGAAAGACGTCCAAAGCTGAACTGGCCTGCCCCAAGGATTTTAACAATGACCGGCGGTTTCTGCGACCTTCACCAGGACGTCGATTCACCGAGTGGGGGGGAGGGCAAGAGTGAGTCGGATTCACGCACTAAGGGTTCCGTACCACCACACCTCTCCACACGAGTACATCAATGTTATTTATTCATTTCTATCAAAAGATATCAACGACAGCGACAGAAAATTCATTTCGGGATTTAAAGCGCGAGTACGACTTACTCTTGGTCGGTTTTATTATATGTCGTTTTATTTCACGATCAGTACTATGATTTCACCAATTCATTTTAAATATTATGTTTCTTGTATGGGGACCCCTAATTTTTTTAAATTATTTGTAAGTATTCCTCCATAATAAGACATTTTATATGAAAATTTCAGCCTGCTACCTATTAGAGCCTTTTAAAGGTCGGCCAGACAGAAGGACGGACAGCAGCGTAGGCTTAGTAACCTAAAACTTAAAAAAAAATATTTCAATATAGGTAGTTTCGCTATGTTAATATGCCCTTAAAGTGATTCCAGGTGATGCTAATCTATGTGCAATCAGGCCTGTCGCGCTCTGCGCTGTAGGTATGAAAATGTTAAAAATGTACCTACGCCGCGCCAAGCCGCGCGGCCCGTTGCAAGGTGCAAATTCAGCAGTCAGAAGGGATAAGAGTTACGCGATAGAAAGAGAGGCAACTTGTAGGTGAATATAACTGTAGGTAATAAGCGCTGTGCGACCTGAATTTGCACTTTATTGTGTCGTAGCAAGAGTCGTCATTCATTCAAATGATTTTGCGGAGTTAACCTTCTTTTACGTAGTAAATAGTCTTTATTCTTTGGTGCAATCAAGCAGCAGCCCAGTCAGTTCTATTACTTATGATCTCATGATTAATAGCGCAACACTTACACTATACGATAGATTGAGGACAGACTATGGGATTCTCAGAGAATGAATGCATCTTCACACTATTTCCCCACAAATTAGCACCGTTCTTTGTTACCGACGACTCATTCCAGATAAGGTTAGCTGTGCTATCCTCAACTAATTTCTGTATTCTGTTCAGAGATAACGCCTGTCACTTGTAATAAACAGTTAACAATAACACGACAGTTACCGTCATCATTCGGTGTTGGCGACGACTCATTCCGGCTAAGGTTAGCTGTGCTCTCCTCAACTAACTTCTGCATTCTCTCCAGAGCTAGGGCCTGTTGCTTCTCAGACTGCTCGGCGCGGACTTTGCGCTGGTGTAGCACTCTTACTCTGGAATAAAAGTTTCTGTTAGGAACCAATGACTAGTTTACAAAGATTTCTTACCACAGAGAAAAATAAACTGTATAGCCACGCTGTGTATGTATACTTTCTCGCGTAGACTTTATCGTCTAGCGTCATGCGTCGGGCAGACACAAATCAACAATAAACATTATGCTTACTGTAACGAAAAAAATGTAAACTCTTTTCGCTCCGATAGTAAAACTTTTTGGTTCGATTTCCTGGCGTTTGGCTAGACGTATATTTTTTAGAATGTGCTATAAGACATATACTCACCGATTGCTTTAACGGTGAAGGAAAACATCGTGAGGAAACCTGCATACACCTGCGAAGAAACTCGAAGGTTGTGTGTAAAGTCAACCAACCCGCACTGGGCTCGCGTGGTCGACTAAGGCCCGATCGCCCTAATTCAAAGTAGGCTCGAGCCCCTTGATGGGGATGTATATGAGCTGATATGATAAAAATGATTTACAAATTCGGGAGCTGTCATGTTTTGATAGAGATATTCTGAAAAAGTGATCGAGCCCCTCGATGGGGATGTATATGAGCTGATATGATAAAAATGATTTACAAATTCGGGAGCTGTCATGTTTTGATAGAGATATTCTGAAAAAGTGATGTTCGTCGTGGTTTGTTGATTAGTTTCCTGAAATTTTCGAGTTTAGCGACTAAATTATACATTTTATAGTGTTTTAGTGGCGAAAACAGTGCCCTCGTTTTTTTCCAGAGGTGAGAGGTTTAATTTCTGTTCTTTGGCGTGCTTTGTGTGGTTTTGTCGTGTAATCATAAGTAATTATTTTATAAGGCACCTACCACCGGGTTCCACCACTTCTAAGGCTACCACCACATAGCCGCCGGCCTTTGTCCATATTTTTATTATACGATGCCTAATACAGAACTTTAGGGGTCAATTTCTTCTTCTTCCTCGGTTCCTTCCTCTATGATGAGGATCGCAACCACATACAGTTACTCTCCACAGACTGCAATTATATGACGTGTGGACCGCACGATGCATGCTGCCGCCAACCGCATCCTTCACTGTGTCTTACCATCTTGTAGGTGTCCTACCCCAAGCACGTCTGCCTTCCATTTGGCCTAAGATAGTTCGCTTCTCCAGACAATGCCTTGAAGACCGCATAATGTGTCCGAAGAGTCTGAGGGCACGCTTTCGGCATATAGTGGAGAGTCACGTGGTGATATTTATTATTTTAATATGGACTCAATTTAGTAGGTCATTATTTTTTTATTACCGGTTCAATTTACATAGTATTATTTATGAACGTACTCATTAAATAAACAATTAATTGAATGTACAATGAATTTTGGTGTTAAAACGATCATTATTATTTATGAACGTACTCATTAAATAAACAATTAATTGAATGTACAATGAATTTTGGTGTTAAAACGATAAAAATAATTAAGTTAGCTTTTATTTTTCATGCTAGCTCCTGCCTGCGTCTTGATTTGATTATTTTTTACAGACTAGTAGTAATTAACACTATAAAGGTTTTTAAAATGTGTTTTAACACTTTCAGTCAGACGGACTTCTAGTAGTATCACTGAATAAAGCCCAATTTTTTAACTCCTGAACGTATGCGATAATCTTATAGGGTGTTTGACAGTTTTTAAAATAAATTTAAAAATATTATTCTTTAAATATCATTTCTCCTACAAAAGCATAAAAAACGTATTTATTTAATACATTAATCCAATTTCAATTTTATATTTATTAAAATCATTAGAATAGTAAGTCACAAGTTTGTAACACGAACAATTTCAGAACAAAATGTCGTTTTTGACACAGTTGATAAAAAGTACATAAGTACAGAAGTATCTCACGAGTGCGAGTTAGCCACACTTGTGTGTGTAATGTGTATCGACACGCGCTATTGTGTGCTCTATTGTAAGTTATGTCTATTGTGTGCGCTAGGGCAAAACTTGGGTAATCGTTGATAGTTTGGTTTTTGACATATAAAAATTAATCGTTGATCAGATTGTTTTTAAAATTTGCTATGTAACGGAAGAAATAACAGAAGCTTTGATAACCAATATCTATAAATATGGCAAATATTAAACCGATTAAACAATATACATTTGTTTATTCAGTTCCTAAAATCAGTTAACTTGGTGATACGCGAGTAATAGTGTGATATAGATTTGATTATGGATTTTAGATATTGAAATTTATACACAAATGCAACAAAAATGTTTTCAACTCGTACCTTTTTGAGATCTTACTTGGTTTTACTCATTTTCTAAGTAGTTTAATTAACATTAATTTGTTTATTTACCTTTTAATAATATGAGGTTAACAGTAAAGACTGCCATTGATATCGACATTTCTAATTTCTCAATAAGTGTTTGGAGTTTGTTTTGAGTGTACGCTGCAGTACATTAAAGAGTTTAAGAACAGCACCATCGAATAATATTATGTTAAACTCTATCTTTACGCTATAACCTGGTAATAGAGCACATACAAACTATCACCGAATTGCTGCATATCACGAATTAGCCAAGTTTTGCCCTATTGTAATCTCCCGAGCTAACGCACGCAAAGACAATGTATATGTACACACACAAGTATGGCTAACCCGCGCTCGTGAAATAAAACATCTGTTACACAAATGAATAGCGGTCAAATACTGGATTGTGAACTTCTGAACAAATGTGATTAGCTTATCTATTTGAATTGAAAATATTTTTTTGCATTCGACCGTTCTACTAAGGTGATTGAGTAACAAACATCCCGATGCAGTTCCTGAGGGAATCGAAAAAATACTCTTTTTTGGTTAATTTTGTTTAACATCGCAACAGAACAATGGATTGTGTGATTTTTTGCACAGAGATGGTTTAGGGGGTGGGAAATGACATGATTTACTAATAAGCACATCCTGACATAGTTCCCGAAGGATCTGGAGAAAACTCATATCCACGCTCGCGAGCCGCAGCGGCTCGCGCACCGCGCACCCTCTCAGTCAGTCATAAAAACGATGTCCACGCGGGCAAAAGCTAGTTTACTATACACAAATAACAAAATATTATTACCACCTACATATAATGAAGCTTATCATCCAATTATTTTAACATCTATTTATAATGAGACGTTCGTTTCTGGATAAATCCAATGAGCTTTTAGTTTTCATCACCAACCAGTATTAGTGTAACTGATAAACATTCGGCAACTAACGGTTTTCTGTGGGCCATGAACATGCATTGTATCCATCGGCCTCACTCCAGGCACAGTATAATAAAGAGTACTACGTACAGTATGGTCACTCCCTGCCTCTCGTTGGAAGTGCCGCCCACCCGCGCTCACCCCCGCTCAGATATATCCCAGCAATCTTGGCACGTCTTATCTCACTCACACAAGCATGGTACGCGTGCACCTACACGAGCTTAGACTGTGTGCGTAGGAACGCGTTTGTTTCATACATTTGATCGCCAGTGACCGAGGTGTGCTCCAGGCGCATAAATTGGATCTGAGGGCCTCACTCCAAGCACTTCAATTAGATCTGCGGGCCTGACTGCCTCCAGGAACAACAATTGTATCTGTTGGACCCACTCCAGGCGCATCAATTGTGTAGATGGGCCTCCCTCCAGGAACATCCATTGTATCTATCGGTTTCACCAATTGGATCTGCAGGCCTTACTCCAGGCGCATCAATTGGCCCTGCGGACCACCCAGGCGCATCAACTGTATCGGTGGGTCATCCAGGCATATCAATTGTGTCGGTGGGCATCTGTTGGCTCCTCTCCAGGCGCATGAATTGTGTCGGTGGGCCAACCAGGCGCATCAATTGTATCGGTGGGTATCTATCCCCTCCCCTCCCTCCAGGCCCATCAATTGTATCGGTGAGCCATTGACGCATTTATTGTATCGACCTTTGGCACTGCACCCCTGCAAACTTAGCTATCTCAAGCGATTGAGAGTAACTGAAATTAACCAGTATATTTGGCAACACATTTTAATTATAATTAATTATCTTACGGGTATATTTTTTTTTGTAACCTGTAACCTATACGTTTGTGGAGCAAAACAATAAATATGAATGATAACGATATATGGAATTTTATACATTGGCTGTGGAAATTTAAAACCTGGCTACATTATCAAGCATCAATTTCAGTTTGTGTAGTTTTAGTGGCCTGTGTCGTATTCTGGGCGACTGTACCGTCATGGAAGACTTTGAGAAACTATTCATTCTTTAATTTAGCCTCTACTCAAGCGAGTATATCATTAATGGAATTTATAACAAGAAAAATAATTTTTTTGGAAGTTTACGAGACCGAATTAAGAAAAAAGGTAATATATCAAGAAATTTCGTATATGATTATTAAATTCATAACTTGTTTGAACATAAAACTGTGTTGTTGGATACTTATCTTGACTGTCATTGCTTATACCGATATCGTGAAAATTTTCCCCACTAGTGTTACAAGGAAATATCTTAAGTGCAATCTATTTGCTTATGGCACACCATTGGTCTGGTATATTTTATGCCAATTAATAAAAAAATTATTCTATGGTCAGCCAGGCATCTTAATTGAAAGTATATATGTAATAATTTTTATTGTATGGTGTTTTTTGAATTTATGTTTATACTTGCGGGTGCTGTACTGCTTGATGAAGAAGTCAGCTGTCAGGCAGTCTAACTGGAATACATGTAAAAAGATCCATGTAGCAACTGTATTATTTTTCACGAGCGGTATAATTGTAATAGTTGTCTCTTTATTGAAAGTTACTAGAAATTTTCCATCCGTTAAATGGTTTAACAACCGTTCAAAATTTATCCAATTCCAGCTATTAGCTTCAATTGATGGCACGTTAACTTACTTGCAGTTTTTGTGTATTAATATTGTATTTTTCATATTGAATTCTAATCGTAACGCGTGTGTTGTTTGTTTCAATAAATTGCGCAAACATCGTCCCATGAATTGGTTAATACAATATTTCAGAAACTGGTTTCAAAGAACTGTAGACAATTCTCAAAACAGTTTGGAACTTCGCGTTCGTAACGTATCTTTAGTTTAATCGTTATTTCTACGTTTTATTTATTATTAAGGAGAACTAAATCCAGGCATTATGAGAAATTACTCAACAAACTTAATTAAAAGCAAGAAACAAGTGTGAATTAGATTCTCCTTGTCTCCTTCTTCTTAGATTGCCTGGAATAATTTGTTTGAAATTGTGTGTAATTTGTGATAACTTAAAGCAAGAAACAAGTGTCAATAAGATTCTCCTTGTCTCCTTCTTAGATTGCCTGGAATAAATTGTTTGAAACTGTGTGTAATTTGTGAAAACTAAAAGCAAAAAAGTAGTGTCAATAAGATTCTCCTTGTCTCCTTCTTAGATTGCCTGGAATAAATTGTTTGAAACTGTGTGTAATTTGTGAAAACTAAAAGCAAAAAAGTAGTGTCAATAAGATTCTCCTTGTCTCTTTCTTTGATTGCCTGGAATAAATTGTTTGAAACTGTGTGTAATTTGTGATAACTAAAAGCAAGAAACAAGTGTGAATAAGATTCTCCTTGTCCCCTTCTTCTTTGATTGCCTGGAATAAATTGTTTTGAATAGTGTGCAATTTTGTAACGGGTATCTTTTTTATTTTATAGATTAGTTACTGTTAGTTTTCTTGTATTTACAACTGTAGAATAATTGAAATAACTTCAGCTAGTGTAAATACAGTTATCTTTTTATGTTTCTCATAGGTTGTCTAGAATAAACTGAATAAAATAAAAAATATCGTAGAATTTACGTTATTCGTTATTTCACGAAAAAACCCTTTTTAACTCCCGACGCAAAAAGAGGGGTGTTATAAGGTTATCGTGTTTGGGATACTTACGTAAAGTTTAAAAGGCATGAAATGTAACTTAAATTAAAAATTTAAAAAACCCCCGACAAAAAACCCCTAAAAAGTAGAAAATGGTATGTTTTTATTTTGATCTAAGAGTCGTCGCGTTGGGGGACCGCTAAGTTATTAAAATAATAACAGAATACAACTGTTTTACTTTACTACAACTAATCAGTAATTACTAAAAATTTCAGAACTTAGCGATCCTCCAATGCGACGGCTCTTAGATCAAAATATAACTGAGTACTTAAAGTAAACTTAAAGGGACAAAACATATTATTTTCTAATTATAAGCGGTTTTTTGACGGGGGTTTTCAAAATTTTTAATTTTAGTTTCATTTATCACCGACTTCCAAAAAGGAGGAGGTTCTCAATTCGACTGTATGTTTTTTGTGTGTTTATTACGCGATATCTTCACATATTGTGAACCGATTTTCATGGTTCTTTTTTTTTATTCGAAAGGGTATAGTTTCGAGTTGGTCCGATATAAATTTTAACAAAATCGGTGTAGTATTTTTTTTTCTAAAATATGCTCTCTCGAGAATTTCGTAAATTATAGCAGATAGAAAAATAATAATTATACCGCCTATAAAATCCATATGACGATGATACAAAAATACTGGTTTGAACCAACCCTATATTCCATCAAGGAATAAATAAATTTCATCGAGGACATCATAGATCGCGCAAGAGACCTCTAAAAATCATCGAATTTCCGACAAAACTAGCCCCGATTTCTACCCACGCCTTCACCTTAGATATCGGCAAAGCGCCAAACGGACTACCGTGCGTCTAAATTACACTCCCCGCTTGAGCCTCGGCGGCGCGTTTGATATACCCGCTTGAAGGGTTAAATTCGTTTAATAATACTCACTTTCTAATCTTCATGTCCAGTAAATACCGTTCCTTCTTCAACTGGTTCAAATGCTCCAAGGAACCGTCGATTTGCCTCAGAACGGACTTGTTTTGTAGCAGCTCGTTGCAAAGGAAAGCTAGTATTTTGGCCTTCGTTGTGGCGTTTAGTGCTAGGAACGGCTTGTCGCGAAGTGTTTCTGGAAATTGAAGATTTTTACAATCGATAAAAAAAACTGGTACAATCTGCTTAGATAGGTATCGTCACCCTAGATTCAACCAAGGATTTTGTGAAAATCACAGATCTAAATTATATTATTATTATTATTATTATTTTTGTTATTTGATATTTGATTTCGAACTAACATTCTACAGACATTTACATAAAATTTATGGTACAGGTAATTCTAGGTTGGGACCAGATTACAGTATATGTCCCTGATTATTTATTATTTTTGATACGATCGCGTAGCGAAACTCCGAGCATAGCTCGCTGCGTCGCCCTTTGGGTGACCTGGAGCCTTCTTATGAGGCCAAAAGTAAGCGACCATGTCTCAGTTCCGTATGTCGTCACTGGCAACATGGGTGGACCGACGACCTGGTGAAGGTCGCTGAAAGCCGCTGGTAGTGGGCAGCGCAGGACCAGTCGTCGTGTAAATGCTTGAGGGAGGCCCTTGTCTAGCAGCGGACGTCTTTCGGCAGATATGATGAAAATTTAAATAACCTCACTCGCATTATTATTCATCAAGTCTTCAATTTGTAATTCTTAAAAATCACAATATGAGCACATAAATAACGCTGATGAACTAAAACGCACTTCAAGGTGTTTCAATCATTTCTATAATAAAATGTAGTTTTTGACATAACATGATAAAAAATAACTCAAATGACTTCATCCCTATACTATTGTAGTTTGGGGCCAGATGAACGCATTTTCCCCCGGAATATTTATTATTCACAAATTCTACTTTGGGGCCAGATGACGGTATTTGTCTCTGAATAAACAAGATGTTAGAGTCAATTACAACCACTATAGGTGTGATTTTACTAGTAAAATTCACCCAATATTTTTTCCCTGTGATAAAAAGTTGTGGTTGTTAAAGTCAACCACATACATTGCAGGTGTGAAATTTATTATGTAAAATTATAATACTTTTTTTCCTGATACAACTAGTTTTGGTTGTTAGAGTCAATCACAACTATTGTAGGTGTGATTTTACTCGTAAAATTCACACAACAACCTCTACCCTGTGATTCAACTCGTTGTGGTACCTACTTGGAATTGGCATTTATCGTCGCCAAATTTAAAGTATACGTGAACAACCCATAAACGTCCTACTGCTGGGGCTCGAGCTCCATCACAAACTCGGTAAGGTTAAGCCATACTCCATACACGTAGGCCAAGTACGGATTGATATAGGTTTTAAGTCAAGTTTTTCAAGCCGCCCACAAGGCATCTTACATGGCTTAGTGACTGTGAAAATCGCTAAGTAAAATTTAAAACCTCAAAAGAAAAAACTATTGTAATATGAATTTATTTGTTGTCATAAGCTTTTTACTTTCTCGACCCCGCAGTAAGGCACGTACGTACGTAGGGTAGAGGAAGTATTGTATGGCGAAAAAATTTTTTCCAATTTGTGTTCTTTATCATGAACACATACCGAAAAACCTAATATCTCAATTCCGTCTGTGCATGCGTATGTCAGTGCATGCGCCCGTCCGCGCTTGGCTTTAAAGGCTTAAGTCCGATTGGGACCAAACTTGGAACTAAAGGGTCTCCAGGAGGCTCGAGCTTCCATACAAACGTAGTTACGCTTTAATACAAAAACTACATGCCGGATTGAATCCAAACTTTGCAAATGTATTGAGAAGACACATATCGATGTTTGTAATTAGTTTTCAATGTACTAATATAAAACAGAAAAAATAAGAGCAGTTTCAAACTTTCAGTACGAGACTCATTAAAGCCTTCGTTTAGTTATATTTATATTTACTACGATGAAAACTAATTACAAACATCGATATGTGTCTACTCAATATATTTGCAAAGTTTGGATTCAATCCGGCATGTAGTTTTTGTAATAAAATAGGAACTACGTTTGTATGTAAACTCGAGTCTTCTGGTGAGCCTTAAGAGTTTTAAACTATTTCATCGAGGGATTATTAAAAGTTTTTTCGTACCGTCGCGTCGAACCGAAGAGTAGCTGTCATACAACAAAAACTGAAAATAGTTTTTCTCAAAACGTACTCGATTTTGATGAAACATTGCATGTCGAAATTGCTTATGTGTATCTATTACATATTAATACCCTACAAATTAAATTGTTGAAAATGGTTGAAGCTATTGAATTGTATAATAGAATAGAAAAACATTATTTTCCGGAAACATAGCACAACACAATAAGAAAAAAAAAACGGTCAAGTGCGAGTCAGAACTGCACACATAGGGTTCCGTACCATCCTACTAGATGGCGCTAGTTTCTTCAGTTCCGTACTATCATACTATATGGCGCTAGATTTTTCACGTTTGAAAAAATCACGTTTTTTGTATGGATATTTTCAGTTTTCTAATTTTTAGTATTTTTTGTTAAAGCGGCAACAGGAATACATCATCTGTGAAAATTTGAACTGTCTAGCTATCACGGTTCATGAAATACAGCCTGGTGACAGACGGACGGACAGCGAAGTCTAAGTAATAGGATCCCGTTTTTACCCTTTGGGTACAGAACCCTAAAAATGAAAAAAAAAAGCTTACTTATAGGTACATAAGAGCTTGACAATGTTACTAAACAAGTACTGTGATGTGTCCAGGAAACGGTCCTGACTCAGCATATTGCTGCAGGTAGGTACCTACCAAAGTGCTTATATTCTGGCAGAACCTTTCATGTTGTCATGTATTACGAATAAGTTTATATTTGGTCATGCAATATGAATTCATCAAAATTTAAAAAAAAAAGAATTTGTTGTCAAATGTTCATAAGCACGAGTTTCTTAGTGAATGTTGTTCTTTCTAAGCTCACCTGATAATTTGTACGTGGGATTACTATGTAGATGCTCATAATACGCAGCGTTTTTACTATTCGCTTGCGTCGACAGCATTTCTGGTGTGCTCTGATGGTGATCCGCCACTCTCTTTTCTCTTTCTCGCTCAGCTGTTAAACCTGTGAGAAGACAAGAGATAGATGTATTGATTGTGGGTAGAACAGTTGAAATGTAACATCAAAAAGTAAGAGAATTTGGACCATGACTGAAAGAAATGAAATCGCATTACAGAAAGGTATGTGTTTGTAACTAATCAAATTACGTATGACCACAGATTACTAAATAGTTACTTGTATGACAGCCATGCCTTCATTAAGAGGACTGTGAACTCATGGCGAAAATTCGCCTTTTCATACAAACGGCGATAACGATTTTCACCTCTTAAATATTAACCGATTTGGACCAATTTTTTAAAAGTTTGTCAGTCAAAACAAAAGCTAGGCTTATACGTTTCGTTTTTTAAATCACTGATTATTATTTTTTTTAAATGGCCGAAATTAGTTTTGTATGAAAACACGAGAACGACAATAGAATTAAACTTACTAACTCTGTCGAAAAAAACTTATTAGCCTAGCTTTTGTTCTGACTGACAACCCATCAAAAATTGGTCCGAATCGGTTAACATTTAAGAGGTGAATATCGTTATTGACGTTTTTATAAAAAGTCGCAGCTTCACATTCCTCCTAAGTGATTACACTCAGCGGCGCAGAAAGTCACCCATCTAAATTTTCGGTTGACTCTTCTCAACTTTCAGCAGAGGCATCGTGTTTGAGCCGATTGGAATGGTCTCAATGAACAGATTATAGACAAGGGTTTGATGATGGAGCAAGAAAGAGAAATTATTTTTATTTTATTTTATTTATAGTTATTAACTTATTATTAAGGTGATTCGATTTACACACTAGCGCCACTAATAGAAATAAATAATTTACTCATTCTCAAGGACTTCAACCAAAATCATTAAGTATTATGCGCATATACAGGAGTATAAGGGGTTTTTTAATTGTTGTTTACCTGTTAGCAACAAGTTGTATTTGTCAATATTGTCAAAAGTGGCCACTTTTAGCAGCTTTTTTCTAAACATAGCTCGTTGTTATTATATACAGGTTTAAAGTAACTATTAAAATTATACTATATGCGCAAAATACTCAATGATTTCGATTAAAGTACATTAGAATGATTTTTTTTTATTTCTATTGGCGGCGCTGGTCCGCGAGTCGAACCACTTTAACAGAAAAGTAAGAAAAGTACAAAGTGCAGTCATTAGGTTAGATCCCTAACTATAAATGTGTCGATGAGCCCAACATTCTGTAGACCCTCGGGAATTCAGTAGACTGCCCAGAACAGAGAGCATGCTTTAAATTGGTATCCATACAAATTATGAAAAAAAAACATCTTTCATTTGAACACTTTACTGATTTTCCAAGAAAATGCTTATGTTGCATTTCAATCAGGGCATGTTATATCGGAAGGTTTTCAATTCCGATATAAAATATGAATATCATAGAATAGATATTCGTTATAAATTTTATATTACATATTCCTTAGAAATTGCATGTTTTCGTAAAATAAAATTCTTTAATACTTGGTTGTCTTACTATATTTGGGTCAAATGTTTCGACCGACTTTTCTGCTACTTCTTCTTAACTGATTCTCATCAAACTTCGCTTATGTATTTAGTTTTGGGGATTGAAACTTAACTAGAAAATTGTCTGATTTCGATATGACGATATTGTATCACTCAGTATCGGAATCATAATATTGGAACTCGCGTTCTGAGATTCCGATATTGCGATATCTCGAGATACTGTGATCTAACCTAATGACATTACTTTGTATTTCCGTACTTTTCTGGGAAAAAATAATAAAATTGGTGTCGATTCGATGTACCACGAATTAACTTTATTGACAGGACTAAACTAAAGTATTATGTCCTTGTCCTTTCGATACAGAAAGAAAAAGACAGAATGCGTTTAATAGTTTAGTGCTGTCAAATCAAATTAAATCGTATTCCATCGTGCTTGTCTGTAACTCCCTTTTGTATGAAAATATAGTGAGAAAAATAAGGTGAGCATTTAATTATGCCGCTGAGTATATAATGATACCGTGCACAGAGTGGGAGGAAAAAAACTGATGATGCAATCTGTTAGAAAAGGACAAAAGATTTAAAAAAACAATATGATAATCTTGCAAATATTAATAATCACCTGTAGCCCTTGAAAAGGCCAGGCCTATCGAAATAGACAATATAGCATTCATTATTTTATTATAATACAAGGCGACTTTATACGCTCAGAAGGCGCAAATACGAGTTAAAGTTAAATTAAAGCTACTCGTAAAACTGAACAACTTATCTCGGAGAACCTATACAATCGAAGAAAACAATGTTTGCCTACAATACCAGTTCTCCATAAGTAGTTGGGATGACAACTGCATTAAAATTAAACTATATACATCAAATTTCTCTCCTACCAAAAATTTGAAAAAGCTCCTGGCTTTGTTTTCCATAAGTTTGTAATTTTTATTCGTCAAATGAGTCAGATCACAAAATGAGAACCTACTTGACACTGAGAAACTATGACGTCACTTCTATGAATTTCTAACTTCTTTCGAAAAAAATGACTTTTTTACCCGACTGCCCAAAAAGGAGGCTAATGTTTTTCGGGTGTATGTATGTATGTCTGTTTCTTAGGCTGAGCTTATAGCCTAAACGACTTGATGGATTTAAGAGTGCGAGGTGTCATTGTTTGATTAGTTTGGATCCCAAAAGTGACATAGGATACCCGCTGACCAAAAAAAGAGGGGTAATGTTTTATGCAGACGGGTTTTTAATTTTTAAATGAATTCGTTAGGTTATTACTTTTATCGACAGATGACAAAAAGTAACTTAAACAACTAGCAGTCATAAATCATCATCTGTAATCCGTATTGATCACTCGCTTTGGAACACTTTGTATTGATAATCTTTAAATGTTTTCGTTCGAATCAGAAATGAGGAGATCCGTTGGAGAACGAAAGTAACCGACATAGCTCACAGAATCGCTTAACTTAAGTGGTAGTGGGCACGGCACATAGCTGGTAGAACAGATGGCCGTTGGTGCAGTAAAGTTCTCAAGTGGTGACCGCGCATCGGAAGACGTAGCGTGGGCAGGCCTCCCACACGATAGACCAAAGACCTGGTAAAGGACGCAGGAAGCCGCTGGATGCGGGCAGCGCAGGACAGGTCGCCGTGGAAATCCTTGGGGGAGGCTTTTGTCTAACAGTGGACGTCATTCGGCTGATATAGATAATGATGATGATGATACTTTTTCGTAATGTCACGAAACAAGCGTTTAAATCTCAAAGTTGATAACTTCGGTATCATTTTCTAAGTACATTTTTTTGATATTTTTGAAAACTTTCTATAATCTTGACTTAAGGCACCTAAGAGTGAAGAAGTGTACACAGGGTTTAGGTGATATTATGGTATAATATTTCTAGGTATCCTATAATAATAAAATTAAAATTAATTAATTTCAGATGAAATCCATAATAACATGTTGTTAGTAACAAGCTTACAAACTATGTTCGTAAACAATTCGAAACATACATAAAATTTTTCAATACAGTTGCTCGAAAAGTGGTCCTTTGCATGCCAGTCAAGTATGCGCAAAATTAATTTTATCGCACACGTGCTTTTACTCTACCACCTTTTTAATTTCTAGATGGGAGGAACAAGGCAAATAAAAAATATAATAACCAACATTACTTTAAGACTTTGGATAGGAAAATCAGCATCGGCATACAGTCTAGAGGAACTGGCACGCACACGCACCTGCACGCCTACGCACACACACACGCACTAACACATCGATACATACTGCACTGTACACTAAAATGCAGGTTTAAACAAACCTACTTCGGTTACAGATGCTCTTATAATAGTTTTGTACATTAACTAGCCCTAAATTAGATGTAAGATGTATTGTTAACATAAATTGGTCAAATAAACTTAATATTAAACTCATCTTAGTAAATATCTCTCACTATCATAGAATTCTCCGGTATATTTTTTAAAAATTTTGCCTAAAAGTAGTAAAGTAGCTATAGTAGGTAAATTACTCGCAATCTTATGATTTCCTTAAAATTTCTTCTTCCAACTTACCGGTCATAACCTTGACTTCTCCCGTGGCGTTGGCGTACAGGTATATCCGAAGCACCTCACTCAGGTTGGCCGGCGTTAGGTCCCCCATACGGATTGCATGGCCCAACAGTGTAGTATGGCGACCGGGGTGCGGGATTCCGGGGTCTTCTGGTGGGAGAATTAGGGTTATATAATCTTAGGGTTTTTTTTTTATTCACAATTGGTAAGCCCTTGGCATCATCTCACCTGTTGGTAAGTGACGATGATGCCGAAGATGGAGGCGGGCTTACCAAGATTACCCAACGCAATGCGGATCTGGCTATCTTATCTTCAAGCCGGAACACATCAATGTTGTTAACACTGATGTTTGGCGGCAAGACTGAGATAAGATGGTGGTAGCTAGCCAGGCGGACTCTGAAAATGCCCTACCACCACCCAAACCGAGTCTTAAAAAGTTGACCCCGCTGGGAATCTAACCCGCAACCTCCTGGTTTGAAGCGAATGGACTAACCATTACGCCACCGATGTGGTATTAGAAATCGGATGTTTATGACACGAAAACTGAAACTTAGTTTATAATGTGTATACTGCATTGGGGTACTGTTACAAAATCCGGTATTTGACTACTAGTCATTTGAGTTACTTTTTATTAACTGTCAAAAACGATATTTTGTTCTGAAATTGTTCGTTTTACAAACTTGTGACGTCATTGGCGTTGACGAACCAATTTAGTGGTATTGATAAATATAAAATTGAAATTGGATTAAAATATGAAATGAAGAAGTGTTTATGCTTTTGTAGGAGAAATGCTATTAAGTGAATAATGTTTATTAATTTATTTTAGATACTGTCAAATACCCTATTGTGTAATAGTAAGTAATCGATAAACTAGTGGAGTGGGCGGGGCACATAGCTCGTAGAACAAATGGCCGTTGGCGACCGCGCAACGAGAAAGCCGTAGGTAAGCCTCCTACTCGGTGGCCCTAATACCTTGGGAAGGTCGCGGAAACCTGATGGACGCGGGTTGCGCAGGACCGTGCCTTTTAGAAATCCTTTATAGGCCTTTATCCAGCAGTGGTCGTTTTTCCGTTGATACGCATGAATTAATGATTTCAAGTTCAAAATGTTTATTCAAAATTCTGATGGTCATAAGCATAAGATAGCGATTACATTACATAATGTCAGATTGTAAAAAAAATTATAAACAAACAATCCTCAGTTAATAATGTCAATAAAATCATTGATATAAAACAAATAATGTCATTTGGACATGAAAACAATATGACACGAGAAGTAATACATGAAAATTATTAAATTTGTCGTTAATGCATTTGACAAGAGTAGGCCAGTTTACACGGACAGCACACGTTCACGAGTATAACGCGAGAGTCAGCCATCGCTCCCCTCGACCCTATTAGAAGGAAAGGAACGACCCGGCTCTCTATGCGCCAACATCCATGAAAATGGTAAGTAGGTATGTTAATTCATTTCAAATAGCACACCGAGATCTTCTTTAAAGTAACAATAACTACATAAATTTAAAATTAAAAAAAACAACAACACATAAGCGGGGTTAAATATTGGATAGCTAAATGAAAGAAGTTGCACGTCAAAATGTCACACTGTTTTTAGCAAATAATAAGTTAATTTCAAGGCCGTTGGGACAGTAAAGTTCTCGAGTGGCGACCGCGCAACGGAAAACGTAGCATAGGCAGACCTCCCACCTGGTGAAGATCGCGGGAAACCGATGGATGCGGGCAGCGCAGAACCGGTCGTCGTGGAAATCCTTGGGGGAGGCTTTTGTCCAGCAGTCCATCAGCTGATATGATGATGAAATCCATCAAAATAGGTGATATTTAAAAGAGAACTTACCAATAGCACATACAAGCAGCTGAGTAAGGACTTGAACCAACTCCTCTTCGGCCTCCGAACTGCAGTCCGGTAGTAGTGCCATTTGGAGAGTGTTCAGCGTTGGCACGCATTCCAGGTCTGTAACAAACAGGAAAATTTTGAAAGCGAACAATATTTAAAAACTATCAGTTTAAAAACGCGTCTATTGCTTTCAAGAGAAACATGTTTGGACCTAAGCGACCATAAGCACGGTTGTAAAGTGAACAATATTTAAAAACTACCAATTTAAAAACGCGTCTTTAATGTTTTTCAAGAAAAACATGTTTGGACCTAAGCTACCATAAGCACGGTTGTAAAGCGAATAATATTTAAAAACTACCAGTTTAAAAACGCGTCTATTATTTTCAAGAAAAACATGTTTGGACCCAAGCGACCATAAGCACGGTTGTAAAGCGAACAATATTTAAAAAGTACCAGTTTAAAAACGCGTGTATTGTTTTCAAGAGAAACATGTTTGGACCTAAGCGACCATAAGCACGGTTGTAAAGCGAACAATATTTAAAATGTACCAGTTTAAAAACGCCTCTATTGTTTTCAAGAGAAACATGTTTGGACCTAAGCGACCATAAGCACGGTTGGCATTTTTTACGACCGTTTCTGTACTAGGGCCGCGACCACAGGCCGGATGAACTCGGATTAGATTTCATATTTTTTAAGATATATTGAGAAGGGCGAAAGTTATGTGATTTCCAATGCTCAATGACAAATCTGTGCATCAATACCTTTCATTTTAAAAAAAACAAGAAATCAACTCCGTGATCCTGTTTAGCGTTGGAACTGGCTCTTCGCTCAACAGGGATGAGTCCAATGATGGTGAAGGTGATGAATTGATGATTGATGATTTAATCAACACTTACCAAACCCGAGGGTCTGTCCAAAGTTGTGTATGTAGTCATAGACTTGCAGGATGTCTGCCATCGCCTGGCCCGGCAGCTTCAACCCCGTAATCCTGTTTAGCGTTGGCACTGGCTTTTGGCCCGACAGGGATGAGTCCAATGATGGTGAAGGTGATGAATTGATGATTTAATCAACACTTACCAAACCCGAGGGTCTGTCCAAAGTTGTGTATGAACTCATAGACTTGCAGGATGTCTGCCATCGCCTGGCCCGGCAGCTTCAACCCCGTGATCCTGTTTAGCGTTGGCACTGGCATTTGGCCCGACAGGGATGAGTCCAATGATGGTGAAGGTGATGAATTGATGTTTTAATCAACACTTACCAAACCCGAGGGTCTGTCCAAAGTTGTGTATGAACTCATAAACTTGCAGGATGTCCAATGATGGTGAAGGTGATGAATTGATGATTTAATCAACACTTACCAAACCCGAGGGTCTGTCCAAAGTTGTGTATGAACTCATAGACTTGCAGGATGTCTGCCATCGCCTGGCCCGGCAGCTTCAACCCCGGGATCCTGTTAAGCGTAGGCAGTGGCTTTTGGTCCGACAGGGATGAGTCCTCTTGCGGTCGCCTGGTGGCAAAAACAAATTGCATTTAGAAAATCCGTCCTCAAAGTTTTCCATTTAACGTTTCAAGAGTTCTGTACCAAAAGGGTGCACACGGGACCCTACTACTAAGCCTCCGCTGTCCGTCCGTCTGTTTTTATTCGTATAAAGTGTAGCCTATGTTACCCGGACCATAATAACGAATCGATTGATACCTCATTGATCAAAATCTACTTAGTAGATTAAGCGCTACGGTGAAACGTACAAAAATTCACATATACATAGACTGCTAATATCATAACTATTCTTATTGGCTTTGCTGTTGTCGGCTAAAAATATACGTCACCTAAGTTCAGATAACAACTCCATCTCTTTCCTTCGCAGCTGTAATTTCTTCTCTTTCGCCAGTAACCGGTCTAAAAGATTCTGGTGTTTTCTCCTTTCCCTCTCCTCCCATCTTCTCCTGGAATCCAACTGTCGAATGAAGGTTGTGTGTTGTCGTCTCCGTTCACGCTCCTATGGGAAAAAGTGGATGGTAGATAAGTAGGGGTTTTATTTCAAAGATACAAGTGGTATTTATTGGGTTAAGAAGCATTTTATTTAGGATTTCAAAACATTGGTAAAGAAATTTAATAAGTTGCGAGTCTGAGTCGCACACAAAGGGTTCCGTATCATCATAAAAGAAAAATAAGATCAAGTTTTTTGCCCCCATGGCCCTCCTTTAATTTTTAATTTTATTTAATTTATATTTTAGTTAGTAAACTCTTTATTGAAATAACTTACTTAGACACAAAAAATAAAACAGTTATAATATGACAAATTCCTAACGAGATTATTATTAAATTTGTTGTAAGAGTGGCAAAATGCATCATATCATCTCATATATATCCCCACCGAGGGGCTCAAGCCAACCCCCAATTAGGGCAATCGGGCCTACCTATTACGGTTCTCATAAAACACAGCCAGCTGACAGATAGATGGACGGACGGACAGCGGAGGCTTTATGGGTTGCGTACGTAACCGCTGTCCGTCCGGCGGGCTGTATTTCATGAACCGTAATAGGTACACAATTTTCACGTGTGTATTTCTTTTGTAGCTTTAACAACAAATAATAATCTCGTATAAGGGGTAAGTACGTTATAATGAGGTTACTTGTATAGAGTGACATTTTAATCGCTGAAATTATAGACGATACTCATGAAAGTGAACAACTTTCCCAATAATATCTAAACGTCTAATCTAAGCAAAAAAAAAACTTTTGACTCAATAAAATTTACCGTAAATAACATTTCAACCCGTTGAACAGTGGCATTTTGGAGACCTCACGCCACACTAGCACCTCTAGCGTCGAATTCAAGCGCGATAGTATTTCATTGAAGCAAAAAAAAAGTGTAAGATTCTATACAAAATTTGGAAATCAACTGATAATTGACAATTAGTCGTTAACAACCCATAAACGTGCCCACTGCTGGTGCACGTATCTCTTCCCAAATTCTGGAATTTTAGGCCATAACTGGGCCACGTATTTCTTTCCAAACTCTGGAAGTTGAGGCCATAACTGGAGCACGTATCTCTTCCCGAACTCAGGAAGTTGAGGCCATAACTGGAGCACGTATCTCTTCCCAAACTCTGGAAGTTTAGGCCATAACTGGAGCAGTTATCTCTTCCCGAATTCTGGAATATTAGGCCATAACTGGAGCACGTATCTCTTCCCAAACTCTGGAAGTTTAGGCCATAACTGGAGCACGTATCTCTTCCCGAACTCAGGAAGTTTAGGCCATAACTGGAGCAGTTATCTCTTCCCGAATTCTGGAAGATTAGGCCATAACTGGAGCACGTATCTCTTCCCAAACTCTGAAAGTTTAGGCCATAACTGGAGCACTTATCTCTTCCCAAACTCTGGAAGTTTAGGCCATAACTGGAGCATGTATCTCTTCCCAAACTCTGGAAGTTTAGGCCATATCTGGAGCACTTATCTCTTTCTAAACTCTGGAAGTTTAGGCCATAACTGGAGCAGGTATCTTCCGAAATTCTGGAAGTTTAGGCCATAACTACGCGCACGGGAGCTAAGTCCAGGTTGGTGGGGGTTGTAGGGATACTAGCGAACCCCACTTTTAGAAGTTTTTCAAACAGCTTATTAGGCATCTGACACGGCTTAACGACTGCCATCTAGTGATAGCAACCGGCTAAGTGTGCCTTGCGAAGGACGGAAATGGTCAAATAGAATGCCACTAACAGTCAAACCTATCCAGGTAATGACCGTGCTTTAGGTAAGTTAACCCGCATAATCGACGCAAGCCGCTCTGAGCCATCACCGCTTCAATTGACAATTAGTTTACATTTTCTTATTGCTTCAATGAGGAATTCTGTGTTGTCTTGAGGCTGTACAATCAGGGGTCAGCACTCGGCATTATCGGGTCGGGCATAATTGGGACCCCATAATGCATATCTACATTTTTATTTTATTTGTAGGCCAACACAGTTTCTAAGGTTCTATTGAAAACGACGATCCTGGGACCTTGAATCCATCACCAAAGGTATTAAAGATCAACGTTAAATTACCAAAATTATCTAATGCCACCAAGACTACGGTTTAATAGAAAATTTTAGCTCAATCGGACCCCTGGAAGTCGGCTCTTAAATCGATTGTAAGATTTGACCCGTACCAATAAATGAATAGATAAACAAATACGTCGTGAATAGAATAAAAACTTGTAAAATAGCAATACTCGTACCTACTACGTACGGTACGGTGAAATTGAAATCGTCGACCAAACTTTAAGGACATACTCCACTCATGAAACTGAACAACTTTCTCAAAGAAACCCATACAATCGGAGCAAAAAAAATAGGACTATCCATAAAAAGTTGATCACATTGATTACCAATTTTGTATGGAGTCATTTTTTTTGATAGATAGATAGATAACACGTTTATTTGTCACTGCAAACACACACATTATACATGTTAAAAAGAAAAGGAAAAAAACAAATCACAACAATTTGCTCTGATTGTATGGTTTCATGGAGTATGTCCTAAAGTTTGGTTCACGATTGCAATTTCACCATGTATTCTACAGCACCCCATCCACGTTACGACGACCGTACGGATCGAAAGGGACACAGCTTTACGTTAGAAAAGGATTGCCTAACTTATCAGAGACAAAATCTCACTTTGGTCTGTACCCATCAATGACTTATATATTAATGGCGTAAGGACCCGGCCAACGCGCGCGACTAATGCTCCCAGCGAATTGGTGCGAAAATCATAAGTTTCGCACACTCGCGAATCAGTCGTCTGCGGGAAATTGTACAGTGCGGTGGAAAGATATTCCATATAAAAATGCCTTATTGTGTTGTTAGAGGCTGTAAAAATCATGAAAGAAAGGCTAAAAAGAAACATGGGATATCGTATCATCGTTAAGTAACCTTACATTGTATTTTTTCTTGTAAACAAATTAAATAAACGAATTTTTAAAGCGACAATTCTACCAAGGTTCTTATAACGCGACATTGACGTCAACTCTCGCCCACCCTAGTTCGTACAAGTAATGTCAGATGGCGCTACTTTTTGCTTGTATGAAGAAAATCTGAGTTAAAATATGGAGACGGGCGGATCCTTCTGTCCAAATCTGTGGTACCCATTGATATATTTTTGTTTCTCATTAAGTAGATTACGGGTCTCATACGAAATAATTGACAGAAACTGTCGCCTTATGTAGACATTTGAAGTTGCAGTTTGCAAATACTTTTTGAATATTTTACAACTAGTTCATACAAAATAGCGGCACACTTTTTAAGAGCTGACACTGTTTGTACTAGAGGTACGTAAATAAATTATTTATCCTCTTCTTACCTACAGTGATGTTCCTATCGTTCCGTGCGTCGTAAAGGCAGTCATAAACACTATATAAACGAGGGTGAAGCGGCAGGCAAAATGCTAGTGTTTTTATAAAGCGCACAAGATATAAGCCGTGCAGATAAAGAAACAATCTGTTAATGGCAGCGGCTATTTCCGGTAGTCAGTACAATAGATTCAAGTGTAAACAATATTTTTATAAAAACATAACAAAACAAGAAATAAATATAATAGTAACAAAATAACGGTAACAGAATTAAAACAATCGAAACATAGCGAACTGAGACATCGTGAATGATAATTCAGACTGACTTTTTTTTGTTCGCTTTACATAACAGTACCGCGCTGTGTGAGTATAAACAGATATATGTGTGAGCTAGATAGAATGACCGCCGGCCGCCATTTACAGATTGTTTCTTTATCTGCATGGGTTATACTGTAATATTTACCTCATTTATGTATTTTTGCTGTTCAACCACGCAGAATGCCAGGGGATTTGTAAAAGAAAAAAACACACACTTAAAACTCAAAAGTACACACAGGATACAAAAATAATACATAAATATTCTCAAATCCAAACATACCGGTATACATTACACAATATAAGTATGAGGTCAAATATTTACCTGTTCTTTCAATAGTATTGCTTGTTGTCGTTTAATTTCTCTTTCCTGAAATAAAATATACTTAAAATTAACTCAAATTGAAAGTTTGCGCTAATCCAGAAAAAAAATGTAAACTAAAAAGATTACTTTATTTTCTCTTTTCTACGCATTTACTGTTGTTTGAAGTTCGTTCGCTCATTTAACTACCTAGATAGACTAAGAAACATAAAACATTACCTGAATGCAAAAATTCATTCAAATCGTTTCAGAATAAACCAAGCTGCTCACATTTACTTTCATAGAAACCAAAAATTGCTCTAAAGTATATATAGCATTACACTAAATTTCCATGTTACTATCTTCGTAACGCTTATCGCCGCCATTAAATACATATTCCCATCACAATTAGTGATAAAGCAATGAAAAAATTCAAAATAGTTTGTTAACATTCTGTATACAATTCTTGTATACACATACATTGTGTGGACCGTTTCCTGGACACAGCACAGAGCGTTGAGCCGTTAGTACTAATATATATATTATATACTTTGGTTGAGCTATGTCCAGGAAACTGACGACAGAAATATAGGTACAACTAATAAAGGGTTTTTCAATAAGGGCGGGTAGATTTTGAAACGAAATTAAACAAGCTGCGTATGAGGTATCAACAATTTTTTTTATTTATTTAAAAGGCCCATATATGCCATTAAGTATGGAAGATGACATCATTCAAATGCCCGCCTCGGCTTCTCACAGTGGCACGGATCCGAGTGGTCCAATTTTCAATGACTCTTCCGCATAGATCCGCCTGAATTTGATCGATGGCATGTGTTATGTTCGCCTTCAGGGCATCGGTGGATTGTGGTTTATTTGCATAGACCTGCGACTTCAAAAAACCCCACAAGAAAAAGTCTAGCGGGGTTAAATCGCATGACCTTGGTGGCCAATTCACATCACCCCTGCGAGAGATAACCTTAGTCTCAAATCGCTCATGCAGAATGTTAATCGTGGCGTTCGCTGTGTGGCACGTAGCGCCATCCTGCTGGAACCACATGTTGTCTAGGTCCATATGGTTCAATGTGGGCCATAAAAAATTGGTTATCATCGTTCTGTAGCGCTCGCCGTTGACAGTGACCGCCTCACCAACGTCGTTTTCGAAAAAATACGGACCAATGACGCCGCCGGCCCAAAATCCACACCAAACCGTAACTTTTTGAGGATGCATTACCACCTGGTGAACCTCGTGTGGGTTTGTGTCGTCCCATATACGGCAATTTTGTTTGTTAACAAAGCCATTCATCCAAAAATGCGCCTCGTCGCTAAAGATGATTTTTCGCCCGAAATTGGGATCCTCTTCCAAACGATTCGATGCCCAGGCAGCGAACAAACGACGTTGTCTATGGTCATGAACTTTGAGCTCCTGGGTCAGTTGAATCTTATACGGGTGTAACCCTAAGTCCCGTCGCAAAATTCGCCAAGTTGAAGTTTGCGAAAGGCCGAGTTCTTGTGCACGGCGAGGAATCGACTGCCTCGGGTTCTGCTGTACACTTTGACGGACCGCCGCGATATTCTCGGCTGATCTTGCGTTTCTTGAACGTACAGGTGTGGGTTGATTGATTAACGAACCGGTTGTTTCAAATTTTTCCACCAAACGCTGAAGAGTCGACTGTGAAGGGCCACCACGTCTACCGTAAAATGGGCGCAATGCACGCAACGTTTGCACTAACGAACACTCATTTTGATAATAAAGTTTTATCATTTGTACGCGCTGTTCAATTGTGTAACCTGCCATGATGATTTGGAATAAGCAACTGAATAATAAGCAAAAGATTTGACAATTGTCACCAAAACAAAATGGCCGCCACGGGCCGCCAAAATCTACCCGCGCCAATTGAAAAACCCTTTACATAGGTACAGATAATCTGTCGCTACAGATTACTCGTATATTAGTATACCATTTTATAGTTGTATTTACATTGTGTATAAGTATATTTTATTTAATTTTGAAAAATTGGTTAGTCGGAAGCGGTTTTAACGATTTGAATGAAATTTTGTATTCACGAGTAGGTAATGTTTTACAATCCAAGTCTATCTAGATTGATCTTATTTTTGAGAAAAGCCGTTTTCACAAAAAAATAATATTTTTAATTTAATGCCCAGGAGACTACCAGGAACGCTCGGTCGCCGAGGTTCTTTTCTTGATTGGATGTTTATTTTTTATTTATTATTATAAGGTAAAAACCCGCTTACTTAATTTATCCTATAATTATCATTAGAGTAATTACCAGCGGTTGTCTGGTGTTGCGCGGTCACGTGTAGGGCTTTTAGGATAACACCTACAGACGTGTGCAATGCGACCAAACGACCTTACACGTCGACCATTACATGAGGCAACCGCCGTCTATCCCTTGTACGGTTAATTGTACCGCACGATAAGAGAGACACATTTCGTTTAACAACTCATAAACGTCCCCACTGCTGGGGCACGGGATCTCAAACTTGGGAAGGTTAGGCCATAGTTAGTGGGGGGGGGGGCAAGTCCGGGTGGATAGAGGTTGTAGGGCTAGTGGCGAACCCGACTGTCAACTTTTTCAAGCCACCTTAAGCAACAACGAAACATATATTCTCAAAAAAGTTATAATAATCACATAATTTACTGTTTTAGAAGCAGGTGACATAGGAAAGGGGAGTGACAAGATTAGGGTGGCTTACTCTACCTATTGAAAAGCATAACCTTCGGTCACACATAAAATAACTAGATTCCCGGTCACATGGTCAAGTATCCGACATAATGTTTTTTTTTGTAGTACGTATCTTACGCCAATTGTGAACCAATTTTAATGGTACTTTTTAGGGTTGCGTACTCCGGGTTAATTATAATTTGGCCGTGTTCGTCTGTCAGTCCGTCGATATGTTAAAGCCGTTTTCCTCAGACTGTATGTAACAGCATTAACGCTGAAATTTCGTAAAGTTATAAAAATCTGTGACCCCCTATAAAGTTATGGAATAAAACTGTAATAATTGAAAACGCTAAACACGTTAAAAAACCCCACTTCCATCTTTGTATGGCATTGTTTACCCGCGAAATGATTATTTTGTACTAGCTTTTGCCAGCAGCTTCGCTCGCGTGAGCATATTATTTTCTATGACTGCCTCCGAGGGTGCACAGTGCACTAGCCGCAAGCGGCTCGCGAGCGTGGGAAAAAGTAGCCTATATGTTATTCCAGGTCCGAATCTGTCTACCTAACAAATTTCAGCCAAGTAAGATCAGTAGTTTTTGCGTGAGAGTAACAAACATCCATACATACAAACTTTCGCGTTTATAATATTAGTAGGATTATTATTTTTGGTTTTTATTATTCAAAAAAAAAGGACTACACTTATTTTCATTAAAATTATATGGGACAAACCTGGCAGCATACCCCATCGAATAAAAACGGAATATTGAAAATCGGTAACAAACAAACAACAAACAAAAAAAACATATAGTAGTGAATTGATAACCTCCTCCCTTTTGGAAGTCGATTTAAAATAATTTTTTAGAGTACCTATAGATATTTTTTTAACTTTTTTATTTGGCTTTTTAATACCGGAGGGTAACCTTACCACGAAACGAATTTAATGTTTTCTTTTTATCTTACTGCTATTTGCAAACTATAGTGAATAAGGTACCAATTTAAAAAACTAAGACCATAGGTTAAGTATATTTTGATCCGTGTTCGACTTTAAAATTAAAATTATCACAAATTTTGGCGGCAAACGGAGCTCTATCATCTGATCTCTTGCCTTATTTCATTTTGCGTGATGTCTAGTTCAAGGTCTGACTCAGGTGCAAAAACAATATTTAACTTGAACAAAATCGATCGGTTATTTTGTTATATATAACATCCAAAAACCCCAAATTTTCGAAAAACAAAATCGTTCTCAGGTTAAACGGCAACCATTAAAACTACGAAGCTAAAATATGCCAAAATTTAGTTCATAGTAACCCAAATAAATTAAAAGTAAAATTATTATGATAACAATTGATATATTATTAACAGTAGGGTCTGAAATGGGGGGTCACAATTTTGAAAAGGGAGGTGGGGGCCTTGTGGGGTCTCAAATAAAAGGGGGCTCTGTGTGCACATTCAAAAATATTTTTAGTTTTTAAATGCCGACCAAATATTCGAAAAATTTTAAAAATTTAAATTTAATAAATTATTTATTTTTTACAGGAAAATAAAACCATAAAACGTATCAACAATATTTACTGTGCAGGTTGTGCAAATAATCTTCCACAACTCAAAGTAAGGCTACTCCTCATCTTATCCACAGCTTTAACTATGAAACCCATACTGATATTTTTTTAAATATGCCCTATATACTTGGCCAATCTGCTGATCGATTCGTATGAAGTCTTAAAAAAAAATTAATTTAAATGAAAAGTACTTTTAAATCTGTAAAGGAAAATGCTTTAAAATGTATTTTAAATGCGACTAACAGCAAAACCCATCCAGGTAATTACCGCGCCAATGGTCAAATAAACATAGTGATCGGCTCGACCACGCAAGTCATATAGAGCTACGACTGCGGGCACGTTCGGCCGGCCGGACACTGATCATAAAAATGCGGTCAGTAAGTGCTTATTCTCAAAATCCCCTATACAAACTTAAAATTACTATTTCTTGAAAATAGACGGGCCGATTCTAATGAAACTTTATACGATACGATCCGATTTTTTAATGTTCATTTAATCTCAAAGATTGCCTAAATTAAAAAAAAATGTTTTTTAAAAAATAAATCTGTGGTTAGCAAGTAACCACCATGAAGAGTTAAGCGACTTGAAACCTTCCGACATTGGGCATAACTCGGCGATACTTTCCTAATGTCATGTCTCAACAAGTAAATCAACAAATTTTTGGACTCTCCTCATACAAAATAATCACGTTAATTAACAAACTTTGTATGGGGAATCCAGTTTTTTAGTCCGATTTTATGGGTTTCTTGGGGAGAGTTGTTCAGTCGCATGAGTTGTTCTGTGCAGTTAACGGGAACGCAACGAATAAAATTTCACTCGTAGTGCGATTCTGATCCGTACGCATACGGCATAGAACGATACAAAGTCCAAGTGACTAGCCTGATGTGCTGGCCTCTGTACTATCCGGTCAGTTTTTACCAGACTGCCCAAGAATCGGGTGTATTTATGTATGTCTGTTTCTTCGACTGAACCTAAAACCTAAACGGTTTGATAGATTTTTTGGGCGACATAGTATACATTTCATTATGTCGGGTTTTGTTTTCAACCGACTTCAAAAAGGAGGAGGTTCTCATTTCGACTGTATGTTTTTTTTAAATTAAATTGGTTATTTGTATGAAACCGGGGATCTAATAATTTGATGTGTGCTCGAAGTGCAAAACAAACCTGCTGCCTCTTCACCTGGTCCTCAACCTTCTGTTTCTCAATCTCCTCCTGTTTCCGCCTCTTAGCCTTCATTCCACACAGACAACAGCGAAAGCGTTGGCAAATCATAACAATACAGCGCACATGGAACAAGTGAAAAATAATAAGAAAATAATACTTTTTGTTTACTACGAAAAAAGTTTTAAAATGTGCAAAGGTAAAATAAAAAAATTTGGCAAAACTTAAAAAATTATAAATGATGTAACCAAATTGGTGTAGGACCCGGTAACTGGGGATTCTACTGGAGAAACGTTTCCCAAGTCAATCTTCAAAAAAAAACTGGACTCCATTCAAAATTGGTCGATCAGCTGACCGATTAGTATAATATGACGAGTACTTCTTGCGACTTTACAATAGCCTCTCGGGGAACGTTGTTCAGTAGTTACCAACCTAGTTAACGGGTTAAGTGGTTAAGATTGCACATCTAACATAAAAATATTCCTAAGATATACGTACAGGAGAGAAGGTAAAAAAGTACTTGTAAAATTTTGAAGGATTACTGAAGATAAAATCTAATGAATACAAAAAAATCGATCTCTAAAAAATTCACTTTCCCATACAAACTGAAGAGTTTCATCATCATATCAGCTCATACACGTCCCCACCGAGAGGAACTACCATGAATTAGGCCGATCGGGCCTTAGTCGACCACACGGACCCAGTGCGGGTTGGTCCACTTCACCGAAAAGTTTACTAAGACAAAATCGGTATTCGGTGGTACAGCAGGGATGTATCCATCCCGTGGACATTTTAAATACAAAAAATCTTCGAAAAACAAAAAAAGTTGGTACAAGCTTGTGTTTGAAGTTTTTTTTTGTATTCTCAAGAAAACCTTTAATTTGATACCCACATCATGGGGGTACATAAAAAATAACTGGACCGCCATCTTTGGTAGTCCGCCATATTGGATTTAGAATTGTTTCTTTGGGAATGTAGATTTCATAGCGGCTTTAAAGACTTGGTTTTTGTTTGATCACTCTATAACAAATAGTACAAGTTCCGTCTTTCGTTTTTCCTCTATTCTCTACTCGATCCAGTGTCATCATCATCATATCAGCCGAAAAACGTCCACTGCTGGACATAGGCCTCCCCCAAGGATTTCCACGACGACCGGTTCTGCGCTACCCGCATCCAGCGATACACAGCATACAACGATTCTGTGTAACACTATAAAATATCACTTGCACTTTTTACCTAAACATTAATAATTTAAATTTTGTTAAATTCTTAAAAATATATATATTTATATAAATCATGCGTTACTTGAATATAATTAAAGAAAGAAAGAAAATACCTACATGAAACATGAAGAATAAAACCAAAAACCCAAGAATTAGTATTAGTATCTTTTCATCACAACACTTTGTCACAGTGTAAAGAATTCATACAGTAGTCAAACGAATCGGACGTCTGGACAGGGCAATCGTGCGAGGGGTGAAGGGCAAGACGGGGGAGGGGGAGGGGGAGGCCGAGCCCGAGTTGGCTAGTCAACATTGTTCACGAGACAATTCATAAAAGGTAATGAGGACTATTAGAAACTTCAATGTTGTGTGTGAAGTCGACAAACCCGCACTGGTTGCGCGTGGTCGAGAGTAGGCTCGATCCCCTCGGTGGGGACGTATATGAGCTGATACGATGATGAAGGAGAACTTGTCAGAGAACAGTGACTATCCATGTCATCTTTGACGCAAACTTCAAGACATTGAACCACTGCATGGATTCTTACACTGTGACCTTGTTATTTACAAATCACCACTAAAAGACAACACAATACGTAGTGACAGTTCTCATTAAATTGTTAGTAAAGTGCTTGTACTAGGATATGAGTTAGCTTGAATTGAAATTGTTAGTTGTACCGAAAAATTAGTGATTTTAGTTTTGTTTTTAAAGTTTTCTTCACGTACCACATTGAGTACATCCTTTGACCCAAACGGATGGACCGATATCGATAAAGCTCCGTCCTTCCCAATACTAAACGTCCCTTTACTTATCTTTTTAGTTATAATATCGGTCAGGATATTGTCATCATCTTCACTGAGATCAATGACATCTTTGAGGACGGATTTCTGCGTGTCTTTAGGCATGAGCATCAGATGTTCTGACATGAATTCGTTTTTAGCATCCAAATATTTCTTTTCTATATACTTTGGATCTTCTAATTTTTTGTCAGCCTGCAATTTCGACCAGTCACAGCCGTTAATAAACTCGCTTATTCTAGAATACGATTCTATCAGTTTCTCTAGATGATTTTCTTTGTCTTTTTTTTTATTGGACTTCATGAGGGAAAAATCGAAGTGTTTGCCTTTAGACTGTTTCGGTAGATCAAACGCAGCTTTTTCAGCGAAGTCTTTCATTTTATCTAAAGCGTTGTATTCCTCTATCTCTTTCCAACACGACTGATCAAAGTTAACAGTTTTAATTGGACAATTTTGACTCTCTTTAGGGACGTTCACTGGGATTAAAGAAAGGCTTATTGGTGGCATAGTGCGGTCTTTTTGGGTTTTCGTCGCTGGTCCCATCACTATGTCTGGTATCTTCCATTCATTGGTTTCGGTTCCTTGTTTCGGTACCGATGGCAGTGGCTCGATGGTGAGCTGCGTTCGGTTCTTGTTTATGTGCTGTTTCGAATATTTTTTATTGTTAATTTCGTTTTTTTTCGTTCTTTATTATCAATTGGACTTCTGACAACATTGTCAATTTGTTTTCTCGTTTTAGAATTTTGTGTTAGACAGTCATTACTATAATCCCCCAAGAGTATATTCTTACATAAATAAAATAAAAACAAATATTAAAAAAATATGTAAATGAATAAAATATAATTCAAATAAAACATACAAAACTACTAACTAATAATAATAAGCTTAAAGTTTCAACGCTCTACTAAAAGCAAAAAGTAGCCATATCTTCTCTCAATTTAACTGTCCTAAAGCTCTTTTTACTTTTGAAAAAAAACTACAAAACGTTGTGAGCACAATGTTGCCAAGCTTCAAATTGATAATAAAAATATAAAACAAACACAAGCACAAGACATTAATTAAAAACAAATAATAATATACATAGTTTTCATAAACAGCTAATAGAAAAACACCTCTTTTACAATATGAAATTTTGAGGAGTAATTAACATAGGTACTAAGATGATGACCCCCTCTTATGAATACTTTTGTGATAGTTTTTGTGTAAATAAATACAATATTTATTGAACATATCAAAAACCAAATAGCAATGACAAAAGTATCAAATAAATTTTATTATTACTGAGACATAAACCCACATAAAATTTTTCTTAGTCAAATACAGGCTGATAAGGAAAAAAAATACTGCCAAACGAATGAACTGATTTCAAAATCGATTGCCCAATTGATACGCAAAATTTGTCAAGACGCGAAATATATAATTAATATAATAAGGTGCAGACATAGCGTAGGCAGGCCTCCCACACGATGGAACTACGACCTGGTTAAGGTCGCGGGAAGCCGCTGGATGCTGGCAGCTCAGGACCGGTCGTCGTGGAAATCCTTGGAGAGGCCTTTGTTCAGCAGTGGACGTGTTTCTGCTGATATGATGAGGTTGTTTAGAAGTAGTGAGAATGAGTATTCAGTTGTAACAAAATCGGTGTAACGAGCCATTAACTCATCATACTGAACAACCTTTGCCAAGAAACAAATAGAACAGTACTGCAATATAGCGGCTTACAGTAGTGCAACGAATGTACTTACGCAGAGCAACGGAAGGGTACTTGCGCGAGTTTGCTACACTGGCTACAGGCTAGTACTGCTAGTACCTACGCCGTGGTGGCATCGTGCGACATCATAGGCGTTGCGCTACTGTAAGCCATGGTATCGTAATACTGTACCCATAGTCAATTCGCAAAAAAATTGCACTCTTCATACAAATCGTTCAGCTGATTGACCTTTTTAAAGTTTAAAAAAATGCCATCTTCTATGTAATACATTTGGGAAGTATTTAATATAATATTTTTAGTTCTAGTTTTATCTTACCTCATTCTCAGTAATTATTGAACGACCCTAGTAAACAGCTTTCATGACTTGTGTGTACAACTATCAAGTTTTCGAATTAATTATTTTGACTCGTAAAAACCGTTTTATTTTGTCCTTTTCATTTAACTTGTCCTTTGAACATTGCCAACTCAATTATTTCTGTAATTAGCATAGTTAAAAATAACTTTTTTTGATGGACTCAATCGGGTTATCCGTCAAAAACTGCTACCTAGAAAAAAAAAAGAAATTGCTACCTAGCAATAAGGCCGCCTATTGTATAGGCTTTCTTCTATATTGTCAATTTCTTTTTTTGTGTTGTGATGCAATAAAGAATATTGTATTGTATTGTAAACTTACCCCAGGGTTGCCAACTCCAGGGAACTTTTTATGTAAAACGATCTGTAATTAGCAGTGATAAAGGCATTTTTTATGGATGTACTAAAAATACTTTATTGAACAACATAAAATACAGGAAAAAAAAATAATTAAATGTTTAATTTTTTTATCACTGGTTTTTTTTACTTCAACTGATGCTGATGACACCACAGTCAGTGTTAATTTAAATTTTCGATTGTTAATTTAGTTAACTTCTTACAGTATAAAATCGAATTATCTCCAAACGGTTTTCATACTAACATGAAATTTATAAAAATAATACCAATTGCGGCATTTATATTATTACTTCAATATTGGTTACATACAGCTCATTGTATTTGACTAAGCAAAATATATGTTTTTTTATCAATAAGCTCAAAAATATCAAAAAGTTACTTAGTTACCTCTAACAGCTGTTGGCTTCGAGCTTCCTTCTCTCGCTTAGCCAACTCGGCTTTCTCTGTCCGTTCTAACTCTCTGACTAGACGTGCCTGCTTGACCAACAAAACACACACAATTAAAAAAATGATTTTTAATCAATTACTTATAAATATAATACAGTCTAGATTACTCTAATCTACTGACTAGACGGCTGTTTTTGCTCCGATGTTAAGGGTTGCTTGAGGAGATTTTGACAGTTTCTTAAGTAACAGTCTAAGAGCGTCGGGGGCGTAATGGATAGGGCCGCCGCCTCCTGTCGGGAGGTCGTAGTTCGAACCTGACACGTACCAATGTGATTTCGAATTTAGATTTCATATGTACGTTATCCGACGCTCTTACGTTGAAGGAAAACATCGTGAGGAAACCTACACACGCCTGCGAAGAAACTCGAAGGTTGTGTGTGAAGTCAACCAACCCGCACAGGGCCCGTGTGGTCAAATAAGGCCTCGATTGCCCCAATTCAGGGTAGGCTCCAGCCCCTCCGCAGGGACATCTATGAGCTGATTGATGATAATACACTCTTTTCTCAGCGTTGCCATACACTAAACGGTCAGGTAAGTAAGTATTTCTCTCTTTTCTATGCAATGTCGTGTAAGCGCAAATACTGGACGGTTAAACAGACTACAAACAGCACACCAACGTTGTAACTATTTCCGTCACAAGTGGGGCTGGCGTGACTCAGCTCTCTGAGACTGTGGCGATGGAGACAGAGCACACCATACAGAGCGCTGCCCTCGTATTCTACTCCTACTGCGCCCCCCGGGAGATCCGTACATACTAACATCTGACGCAGTTTAGTGGCTAAGGTGCTTATAAATAAAAAACGTCTATATGATTAAAACGCCATACACTCAAATATAAATGAGGTAGTTCACTGTTAACTTTAGTGATTCTAAATCATTTTTTCCAAAAGGTCTGCAATAGGTGATCAATTCACAAAAAAAATATCTAAATCGTTCAGATGATACTCCTACTTAGTACGGGAAATCGTCGACAGATGGCGCTGTTCATATGACATATCAGTAATATATCTGATCCCTGGACCTGGCGTTGGCATCCATTCTCGCGTCTCTGGCCGCTTGTTGCCGCCTCGCTAGTTTTGTCCTTCAGCCGACAGATGGCGCTGTTTGTATGAAATTTTAGTAATATTTCTAACCTGATCTCTGGACCTGGCGTTGGCGTCCCTTCTCCCCCTTTTGGCCGCTTGTCGCCGCCTCGCTAGTTCTATCCTTCGGCCGACAGATGGCACTGTTTGTATGACATATCAGTAATATTTCTGACCTGCTCTAGACCTGGCGTTGGCGTCCCTTCTCGCGTCTCTGGCCGCTTGCTGCCGCCTCGCTAGTTCTATCCTTCAACCGACAGATGGCGCTGTTTATATGACATATCAGCAATATTTCTGACCTGATCTCTGGACCTGGCGTTGGCGTCCCTTCTCGCGTCTCTGGCCGCTTGTTGCCGCCTCGCTAGTTCTATCCTTCGGTCAACAGGTGGCGGGGTCGGTCGCGGACCGGTTAGCGCAGCTAACGCTCTGGCTTCCTCTAACCTATGGGAAAAAGAAGAGAAGGAAAGAGTAAGTGAAATATTATTTAAAGAGGTGCTGCCTCTCAATGATGACACCTCCAAAGCTCGCTTGAGTCTCTTGCAGTTGCTACACATATCCTAATGTCCGAAAAACTCCACCTTGGACAAAACCTTGCCTGGTCGACATGGAGGTCTTTAAACAGACTCCGGACTCAAGTTGCATGCGAAGAAAAGCATGCGAGTACGGTGCAAGACCTTTTGCCCTTTTTTTTATTCACAACTGGTAAGCCCTTGGCATCATCTCACCTGATGGTAAGTGACGATGATGCCGAAGGTGGAAGCGGGCTTATCAAGATTCCCCAACGCAATGGAGAACTGGCTATCTTATCTTCAAGAACACATTAATGTTGTTAACACTGATGTTTGGCGGCAAGACTTAGGATAAGATGGTGATACCTAGAAAGGAACTCTCGGACACAGTCATAGAAACTGTGTTCACGCGAGCGAAGCCGCTGGCAAGAGCTGGTTTATTTACAATTAAGATTGTTTCTTTATGGGTTGACATGTTATAATGTGACTTGAAATAAATGATTTGGAATTTGAAATTACCTCTTGGTGATCTCGGTCTCGTTGAGGATGATGGGTTCAGAGCCGTCTGGCGGCGGTTGCAAGTACTCGCCGAGCACGTGGCGCGCGCTCCAACTGAAGTTGTCCGTGGAGAGCGGCCCGCAAGGGTTTGAGTCCAGGAACTGTCAACAAATGGTCATCATCATCATATCAGCCGACGGACGTCCACTATTGAACATAGGCCTCCCCCAAGGTTTTCCATGACGACCGGTTCTGCGCTGCACGCATCCAGGTCAACGGTCCACCGAGTGGGAGGCCCACCTACGCTACGTTTTCCGGTGCGCGGTCGCCACTCGAGAACTTTACTGCCCCAACAAATGGTCATCATTACTTGGACTTCTCACTATTACTTGGACAATAAAGTTTTACCTGTAAAATCTTATTCAGGAGGTAACGAAATTGGTGTTGAAATATTACCCAATAACCACTAAACAAATTTCAAAAAAAAAGTTCGAATGTTCCATAAAAAATTCACAAAATTAGTCAACCAGCAAGACGATTTGTATGAAGAGTTTTTTTTTGCGTATGGTCTATGGGTTCCTACTATTCCCAATCCTTATTTCCTGACATAGCGATTTGGCGGGCGAGTGGTGACATTTAATTCTAACAAAATCACCGCTTTGAAACACAATATATCATAAACAAATAATCAATCGAAAAAGGGTTCTTTGTGAGACCTATTCAACAATATCCAACACGATGGTACGTGAATCTAAAAAAAATTTTTTAAATAAATTTTATGCCATAATGTTTATAGGTAACACAGATTTTATATCATAATATCAGCTCATATACGTCCCCACCGAGGGGCTCGAGCCTACCCTGAATTAGGCCGATCGGGCCTTAGTCGACCACGCGGGCCCAGTGCGGGTTGGTCGACTACACACACAACCTTCGAGTTTCTTCGCAGGCGTGTGCATATTTCCTCACGATGTTTGGATAAACGTACATTTGAAAGCGCAATTCGAAAACACATTGGTACGAGGTAGGTAGCGGACCTAGCCGTTACGCCACCGACGCTCTTAAAAGGCATATAGGAAAAAAAAAAGGTAAGTAATAAGGAAAACATACCACTTGCAGTTCCTGCGCCGACTTGATGTTCATACTGGAATGAGGCTCTGGCGGCGTGTACGTGACGTCTCCTTTGATGTTGCAGTTGCGAGACAGCCCTTTGATTATTGTCATTCGCTTCCAGCCTGGCATAAACATTAAGGGTATCATTGTACAAATGTCTATTTAACTTTCCATTGGTATATAAATTATTTAACCAATTAAATAATTGAAAACCCAACTGCATCATAACATTACTCCTCTTTTTTGGGCAGTCGGCTAAAAATGTCACCTATGTCACTCACGGGATCAACACGAATCTACCGATACTTTACACTCCAAAATCCATCGAGTCATTTTATGAAGGCTTTGTACAAACGTCTATTTAACTTTCCATTCGTATAAATAGTTTAACCAATTTAATTGAAACCCCATCTGCATCAAAACATTACCCCTTTTTTGTTGGGCAGTCGGCGTAAAATGTCACCTATGTCACTCACGGGATCAAGAAAAATCTAACGACACTTCTCCAAAATCCATCAAGCCATTTTATGAAGGCTTACAGGGTTAGCCAAAAAAACAGACATATTGCACCTTAAAACATAACCCTCTTTTTGGGTATTCGAGAAAAAATATGAGTTTGGCATTCCGTGAATGAGGCTTTCGCCCTACTGCCACTTAAGTAAAGCGCTTCTGAGAGCTATGTCGGTTACTTTAGTTCTCTTAAGGATCTCCTCATTTCTGATAAATGTAAGCATAGCTCGCTCCATAATAAAAATAAAATGTGGTGTATTACATGCCCTTAATAATACCGGCAACCCTATCCGATATCACTGTATCATCCACAGCTTCAAGACAGTGTAGAGTCTCCAACTTTCTGAGGAATGGGTACGACACGGACATTTGACGTAACAACTTACCAAGTGCTAGGGCAGTCGTAGTTTCATTGGGTCTTCTTCCCGCGTCGCTCGCTTCGGAATCTGAAGGAAAACTATCCGAGGAACACACCCTGAATACGTGCTAGCAGTCTCACCGATAAGAGCCTTCTCTGTCGAAAAAAATGTCTCGCTCCTTGCTGGGGTTTACCAAGTTACCAAGTGCTATAGATAATCGAAGTTGCGCGTCATGGGGCGTCTTCCCGGCACGATGGATACTCGGAATCCGTGTTGGCAGTCTCACCGAGAAGGATCTTCTTTCCTGTCAAAAACAGTATCGTTCTCCTTTCTGAGGCGGAACAACTTACCAAGTGCTAAAGGCAGCCGAAGTTGCGCGTCATTGGGTCGTCTCCCTGACTCGCTGGCGTCTGAGTCCGAAGGGCAACTGTCCGATGGACATTCGGAATCCGTGCTGGCAGTCTCACCGAGAAGGGCCTTTAGCTTTTCCTGTTAGACAAAAAGAACATTTAATATTATTTAAACATTTGTTTTTTTACCATGCGAACTGGGCCCCATGGACAGTATGGCTATGTTAGATAAGATGGGTTTTATAGTTTTGTAGTATTTTATAAATAAATATTCACTCTTGTCAATTTTAGGAACACAAGTCACTTGAGGATTAATCCGAGTAATCCAGATGTCTAAAGTTAGCCGTGGTAGTTTCTCGTCAGGATGTTGGTTAGCCTTTTTCAACCTTCCACAATATATGTTTCCGACTTATCAAAAAAATCTGGAAAACTGTATAAAAACTAAGCACTTCAAGAAAACGCCGCCTTATATCTCTGACGTAATTCAGGATAAGGTAACGGAGAACAGATTAAAATGATAAGAGGATTTACTATACACATCTATTTATTGCATTAAAAACAATGCAATAGGGTCCTATAAATAGCTATCATACCTATATTTATATTAGTTATAGCGATATAGTGCAAATTATAATACAAACTATAGTACAAAAACCCTACAGCGTAGTCGGTGTGTGTGTATATTTGTAGGTACTAAACACACAATCTGGCCACTTCTGCCGCTCTCCAGATCCAACTCCCCCCCCTTGTTTTTTTTTTGTTCTTGAATGTAAAGGATTTCGACATGACTTCGTTTGTTCCGTCATTTGTTTTTAAAAATGTCAGTACTCGCCCGTTGTAGGAAGTGTCCAGGGTGTGGCGTAGTTATATTCTCTATATCTATACCTAAAGTAAAAAACAAATAATAAAAACATACCAAGTGTGAGTCGTACTAAGGAACCCGAAAAGAACGAAAAAAAATCTGTTGCTCTCGTTGATCATTGATGTCTTTTGATTAAAATTATGTAAATATTTTTAAAATTGCTTTCTTGGAGTTGGAGATAACGATATTACATATTATACAAAAAATGATTCAACCGTATCGTATCTGGAGGAGCCCAAACCCCAAACTTTGTATGTTTTAAAAATGTTTTTTATTTTAATTTAAAACAAGTGACAGAAAAGTCACGATGTCATATATTTTTTCACAGTCTTTGTAATCTTTCTCTTGTACAATAAAGATTTATTTATTTATTTATTTTTGGAATTGTCTCGAAAAGTCCTTTTATTTGATACTACACACGCGATAGGTTTCAGAACTAAACTTTTTTTCCATACAAAAAAAAGATTACGTCCTAACTCCTCTCCTTTTTTTGGTGCTACGGGTCAAAGTGATTCATATGACCTAAAGATCAATCGTACCGATTTTCACGCTTTTATCACCATTTGCAGCTATTTACTGAATTTACTGATAATTATGATAAATATCATAACAATTATGATTCCTTTCTCGCTTTTCTTCAATTCAATAAGGGTTCAAGTTTCAATATATTTTATACATTTTCAACCCCCAATTTTCATGGGTGTGTCCGAACGTAGGTTATATCAATGTTCTGATCTTCCTAACAATTACTATCACTCCTTATACTCAGAGGAGGGAGTTTAGTGAAACAAGATAAACGTTATATTGTCCACAATTAAAAGTCGGTTTTAATTATACTAGGTGTATACTGGTCGCTGGTTAACTTGAGCCCGGACGGGAGGCAACTGCCGGCTCTATATGTTAAACAGGCGAGTCTCGCCTTGTTACAAAAAATGCTGACACTACTGTGTCCCTACAGGTGTAATAAGTAGATTACGCAAAAAAAGAATTTTTAAACAATATTAACATTTTTCTCAGAAAAAATAAATTTCTTCCAATTAATCGTTTTTCAGGGCCGCATGAAGGTATGAGTAGAGTGTCAAAATTCGCCAGTAACTTAATTTATACTTCGCCAATTAAGATATTTTTAACCTCACTTTTGTGTTATTAGGCTACGTCTTAAGGCGGTAATAGTACAGATTTTCGTTATTTTTGAAGTCAATTACTCCTAAACGATAGAAAACCAAAGGTTGAAAAAAAACGCTTATTGTTGATGATGTTCCTTAAAGTAAAAAGCTATTAGAAACACGATTGAGCAAAAATGCCAAAGATAGGTCTACACCGTTACTTTCAACTCTAGTTATGACTAATATTTTGAAGTATAATTTTAAAAAAAATATACAACAATATTTGTTATGATAATACAAAATGGGTAATGTTATTATTTTTAATACTTTCATTGTAGTTTTTGATTGAAACGAAAAACCATTGAAAAACTGAAAAAGTGTGGTTATTTTCTTTACTCTTTACACGTAAAGAAAAAGACAGAGACACTGTTCCAATCAATACCTCGCCTCAAGTGGTTTTTCCTTTTATACTTATTTACTTCTCTTGTATCATAAATAATAACTATGAATGTAGTGCTACTTGTTTTTTAAAATTATATGAAGACTGCATTGAAAAAAATCCTACTTAAGTTTTATGATTTCACAAGCTTTTATTTAACTTGCAATGTATGTATGTTTGTTCGGGTGGAATCTTGCAAGTTAAATTTGACACACTTCCCGGTTTCTGATTGAGCTGAAATTTTGCATGTACATATACGTATATCGCGTGACAATGCAATATTAAAAGCTTGTATACCTAAAAGTTTGTAGGTTTTCCGAAAATTTCCATTTTGTTGGTCCGATTACCAGGCCACTTAATTAAAAACTGTTTTTGAAGATTGTACAACTAAACATCACCGCCGCTATTCAGTCCTTTTGCATACACTGTAATTTACCCTTTTTCCTTCTTTACCTGTCAATATATGTTTATTCCGAATAACCCCAAAATATTTTTCTTTACTAATTTCCACTTTTAGGCCTTGATTCAAATTCCACGTATCATATGTGGCAAATTCCCTAAATGTATTTTAACCCAGTTTTTTTTAATTTTTGCTACATATAAATGGTTCAAAGAATGTTTTTTTAGTAAAATTTGATATCTTCACAATTTAGGATACCTTCCAGGTACGGTTCGTTCTTTCCACCAGGATATTTTTTGATTAGGTACACTTGCGTTGGGGAATCTTGGTAAGCCCGCTTCCATCTTCGGCATCATCGTCACTTACCATCAGGTGAGATGATGCCAAGGGCTTACCAATTGTGAATAAAAAAACTAAAAAAAAACTTGTAGGTACATAGACTTGATTCGCTCCAAATAACGTAACCTAACCAATTAAATTAATAAAATTACTTTAATTTTGATAGTCGGGTAGAAATGTATCATATATGTGACTCATGGGATCAATACAAATCTAACGACACGGTGCACTCCAAAATCCATCAAGCCGTTTAGGCTACAGGCTCAGCTAAAGAAACAGACATACCTACATACATAAAGCCGAAAAACATTACACTCCTTTTTGGACAATCGGGTAAAAACAAATCGGCGCCGGCATAGCATTACAACGACCACAGGTTTGGGAACCCCTAAGCTGAAACTATTTTAACTGGTGCTTCTACCCATGAAACTGAACAACTTTCCCCATGGAACCCATAGTCAGAAGCCGCGGGTGGAAGCTAGTAAGATATTTCGTGATGAATAATAATATTGATTTGATTATGTAATCTCTGATGATAATGCAACAAAGTAGTGCATTATAAACGCATAATATCTGTCATGGCTCACACTCAGAAGGGTAACTACGGCGAGTACAGAGAAAGTTTTTGCCGGTACCTTACTATGGTAATTATACATCAATTAATTGTTTTTAATTAATTCATTTACAAACAATTATATTAGTGCATGCATGTACATGTGCGTGTACCATCCTCTCTACTACTTCTTCACTTTCCATCAGGTGAGATGTAGTCAAAAGCACTATTTTTTTTATTTAAAATAATAATTTTAGAAAACAGAAAGCCCTTAAAAGTATATCAGATGACTAGTAAGCAACTACCGGTTTCTAACATAACTTCTATTTTGTCGACAGCATACGCTTCGGCATGTACCAAGTAGACCCAAGAAGTCAGCGTTGGTCTACAAGGAACTGAGGGTAAAGTTTAAAAAAAATTAAAAACGTAATTAAATTAATTTAAAAAGACGCTTATTTATATTGCACATTTTTGGTTTTGTAATAAAAAACAACTGAGTGGACTTTGCTAGGTAGCAAAGTCCACTCAGTTGTTTTTTTTTTACAAAACCAAAAACCTTTGATTCTATACGCTTCTTAATAAAATAATCTCAGTAATAAATATCTCAGTTTATGCTAATAAGGTACATCTATACATATAATAAAACTGTAACGGGGCCGTGTCTGTACATGAAAGATTTTGGAAAATAATAACTGGTGGACATTACTAACGATGTAGGGGCCAAAACAACAACTTTTGAAATTTTTGTCTGTCTGTCTGTGTGTTCGTGCATCACGCAAAAACTACCAGGCCGATTTTGATGAAATTTTGTATGGTGGTTCCTTATAGCCCGTGTGAACATATAGGATACTTTTTATCCTAGAAAATTTAAGAGTTCCCGTGGGAAAATTTAAAATCTCTGCGCAGATAAAGTCGCGGGCACAGCTGGTTTATAATATTAGTAAGGATATAGTGCAAAATATTATTTATAAGAAAATTATATTCAAACAAACATGATTCTAGAAAATTAAAAGTTGGAAGATCATCAGCTATTTTATAGTTGACGAAGGGATGTGAGCAACTATCACAAATCTGATCGATTTGAAATTTGGTATCCTGTTAATTCAATTATATTGCAAGAACATGGTATAACCTTGACCTGATGTTGCAGAATACCCAACTCCTCACCAGCTTACAGCAGAGGTATCACATCAGGGCTCATTGGAATGGTCTCAATAAATAGGTTATCTAGACCGATTGTGATCCAGATCTGATGATGGAACAGAACAGAAAAAATCCTGTTTTTTTTTTAAATTCTTAATTTATAATTATTTTTAAAGTTCATTTAATATTCATTTAAGTTCTCCATTGCGTTGGGCCAATTTGGAAAGTCCGCTTCCATCTTCGGCATTATCATCACTTACCATCAGGTGAGATGATATGCTTACCAATTATGAATTTAAAAAATATATAATATATTCCCCATTCAATAATATCGAAACGCGGACAAAGTCGAGGGCAGAAACTAGTTCTATTTGGCATTTTTGGCAATAATATTGATAAAACAATAAATTTTTTACCACCACTGAACCATAATTCCGTTTTGTGATGCGGTAATACACATAACATCACTGAATAATAATATTGATTAGGTATATCTGATAATGCAACTAAGCATTGTTGTTATAAATACAAAATCCTCGACGAGGTTCACATTCAGCCGGGAACAATGGCAGGTATAGTGAAAGCTTTTGCCGGTGTCTCACTATGGTAAATACATTTCAATGTTTTGTTTTTTTTACACTTTTACCAAAATATATATTAGTAACTAACATACAGTATGTTAACTCCCTGCCGCTCTTTAGATTGCGGCCGCGCCCCCTCGTCACGTCACCCAGATTGATACAGATTGGTTACAGTTTGGTTGTCGAACGTATAGGATTTCGCCGCCATTTTGTTTGTTCCGTCATTCGTTTTTTTTAAATGTCATTCCTGGCCCGTTGTATGAAGTGTCCAGGGTGTGCTTTTACACTTACATTTATTTACACTAACAGCATGAAGTTTTTTTTTTATTTCAACATCACCATCATACCCGAAAGACGTCCACTGCTGGACTAAGACCTCCGCCAAGGATTTCCATATCAACCGGTCCTGCACTGCCCGCAACCTGCTGCTTCTCGCACCTTTCACAAGGTCGTCGATCCACCGAGTGGGAGGCCTGCCTACACTATATCTTCCTGTACGCGGTCGCCACTCGAGAACTTTACTGCTCCAATGACCAAATGTCTTTTTTATTTAAGTACACTTTGATTATAGAGCGTCGCTGGCGTGACGGCTAGGGTCACTACCTCCTGTCCGGGAGGTCGTGGTTCGAATCCTGCCACTTACCACTGTGATTTCAAGTTTATCCGACGGTCTTATGAGCTGATATGATGACACTAATATTATACACAAAGGGAATGGATGGGTTTGACTGTTAGTGGCATTTTCCTCGACCGTTTCTGTGCTTCACAAGCCACGTTGAGACGTTGGTGCCGGTCATTATCACTAGATGGCAGCCGTTAACCCGTATCAAAGGCGGCTTGAAAACCTGGACTTGGCCCCCCGTTATGGAGTATGGTCTAACCTTCCGGAGTTTGGGAAGGGATCCTTGCCCCAGAAGTGGGTATGTTTATGGGCTGTTAACGACTTTGTAACTGTTTATGAGTGAGCGTCGGTGGCGTAACGGTTAGGGCCGCCGCCTCCTGTCCGGGAGGTCGTAGTTCGAATCCCGCCACGTACCAACGTGATTTCGAATTTAGATTTCATATGTACGTTTATACGACGCTCTTACGGTGAAGGAAAACATCGTGAGGAAACCTGCACGCGCCTGCGAAGAAACTCGCAGGTTGTGTGTGAAGTCGACCAACCCGCACTGGACCCGCGTGGTCGACTAAGGCCCGATCGCCCTAATTCAGGGTAGGCTCGAGCCCCTCGGTGAGGACGTACACGAGTTGATATGATGAAGAGTGTTTTTATTAATTTTGTTTTTATTTTATTTTTAAGCTGTTTCCTGGTGAGAGCGCAGAACCTGACCAGCTTCCCTGCTGACTTCGAGTTCGGGACATCCACATCGGCATACCAGATTGAGGGTGCTTGGGACACCGATGGTAATGAACCTTTTTACCTTCGTGTGACGAAGGAGTAAACAAAAGATTGTGTGATCGGCCGAAAAACTGGCAACGAGATTTTGAAGAAAATGCACTCTATAACCATAATCAATCACTTACAGATACCAAACAGTATAAAAAATGGGTGTGTATGCATGTATGTGTGTCCAGATCCCTGATTTGCGGAATAACTGTTTTTTTATTCATAATATTAAAGGTACCTCCTATACAAAAAAAAATATTTGAAAAACCAAAAAACTTTTAGGTACAAGGTTTAATTTGAAAAGAATTTAATTAATTTGTTATTTTTCTCAGCAAGCCCTTTCGTTTGATATATATGTATATTACTTTTATTTTTTTTGATTTCATAACTGTTGGAAGATCGCTTGTCCTACAGGATATGATTAATTAAAGTCCCGAAATAATTGTTACACCTTCAGTGTCTTTCACAGATACGTCACAGTTAACACGTTCATAAGATGCGCGTGCGCGCGCTTGTGTCGATAGAGCTACGGAACGACTGAGGGGTCCCGTGTGTGCTCACATACGAGTACAGTAGCCTGGCTTGCATTTTGCTGAAACATCATTTTGTGTCCCTAACTCACTCCCCCCTATTCCAAAAAATAACAAATTCTGACTATAATTGGATACGTTAACCCCTTTCAAAAACCGACTTCCATCTCAACCACTTAGTACAATTTTGCATTATTTCTTTTTGTTTTTGTTAATTTTCTAAAAAAGTCCTACATAGATTTTGACGAAATTTACGTTGGACCAACCTGGCAGCATACCTATCGAATAAAAAAATATTTATGAAAATCGGTTTACTATCTGCAAATATATCGCGTAACAAACATATAAAATAAAACATAGAGTGGCATTCAGAACCTCGACCTTTTTGGCAGTTCGGTTGGAAAGTTTAAACATCACCTGTAGTTTTTTCCTATTCAAACCATTTAACAATATTACACGACCCACGTACTTCTACATCAAATCTGCAAACTCGTAACAAAATGCTGTTGGTAACATGATAGCTGCCTGCCTCATCGCTCCTGTAGACTACAAAGTGTTGCACTGAATGAATACAATTGTAATAAAACTTTACAATGGATCTATTATTTTTTTATAATTTAGTAGAAAAAGTAAGGTATTTTTCTATTCTAGAAAAAAAAGAACGTAGGTTACAGGTACGTGTCTACTACAGTTACACAATATCCGTATCCTTGCGCAGCTGTTGGTAACGGCCCAGTAATATCTACATGGATGTCCTTTTGAACTTCGTCATTCCAGCCAGCACTACCTGGGGTGTCCAACAGGGCGTTTCCTGGTCCCTTGTTCGCTCTCTTTGCACCACGGACATCTGTTTTTCATTTTCCATCCTCTCTAGGTTGCACAGCCAGCGAAGACTAGATGACTTCGTTTTCTCTTATAACATTGGGCTCGGACATCAGGTCTTCAATTTCATTGTTCTCTTGAAGCCTCCAGCTCAGTTCCCATCCTTCCTTCTGGTTGGTCCCAGGATTTTTCAAAAGAAGCGATGGGGTAAATTGATTAAATTATAACGTTACGTTTAAATCCGCTTCGTTCATTAGATTTATTATTCACGCACTTACAATTTCTTTTTCGATATTTTTAGGCAAAGGCTGGTCTATGTGGGACCACTTGGTTCGCGCACGACCAGATCAAATCGCCGACGGAACAAACGGAGACATCGCTGCTAACTCCTACTACTTATACAAACGGGATGTCGAAATGCTCAAAGAATTGGGAGTCAAAAACTACCGGTTCAGCATATCCTGGCCCCGCGTGCTGCCTTACGGACGACCAGACTACGTTAACCCTGCTGGCGTAGCGTATTACAATGCCGTCATAGACGAGCTATTAGCGAATGATATTGAGCCATTTGTGACGATGTACCATTGGGATATGCCCCAAAACCTAAACGAGCAAGGCGGTTGGTTGAATCAAGATATGGTTGACTGGTTCGGAGACTACGCCCGAGTTTTGTACCAACATTTCGGTGATCGAGTCAAGTATTGGATGACAATAAATGAACCATATGTTCATTGTTACCTCGGCTATGGATTCGGAATGCATGCACCACAGATAAGGTCACCCGGCGTGGGGTACTATGATTGTGGTCGACATGTTTTGTTGGCTAATGCTAGGGCTTATCACATTTACGATGAAGAGTTTAGGGCGAGGCAAGGCGGGCAAGTTGGGTTTGTCGTGAGCATGGAGTGGTCGATTCCTGATAGTGATACGCCAGAGAACAGGCAGGCGGCAGATGATTACAACGCCTTCCATGTAAGTACAATTTTCCATTAATCAGACACGTATTATCCTAACGCTGTCACATGACAGAGACTTTACAACGATATGTCAATAGTTATACAGAGTGTCAATAACCAAACAAATTCATTAAAAATTAAAAAAAAACGACTTTTTTGGCCAGTCGGGTAAAAACCTAACGACACCTCGCACTCATAATATTCATATTTTACTATCCAGATTGGTAAGCCTTTGGCATCATCTTACCTGATAGTAAAAGAGTATTATACGGGCTTACCAAATATACCCAACGCAAGGGGAATCTTGGAATATTTATTGTAAGAGATAAAAACGTGTTAAAATGTATTCATTCATCTGTTATAGATATCCCACTACATCCACCCAATCTTCACCCCTCAAGGAGACTACCCTCAAATCATGATCGACCTAGTGGCGGCCGCAAGCACAAGGCAAGGACTGAACTCTTCCCGCCTGCGACCCTTCACAACTGACCAAGTGGAATACATGAGGGGCACTGCAGACTTTCTGGGGCTCAACCATTATTCTAGCAAGTTCGTACATTAAAAATTAAGAATCTAAAAGCTATCAATCAAACAAAAAATGAGCATGTTTCCAGCACTTCCCCTTAGTAGAACTAAATAGCCCAGGGGTCTACATAGCTAATATTATTAATACAAATTTCGTCAACATGGCATATGAAATTGACAAGCATATCGATCAGCTAAAGGATGTCAAAGGTTGAATAGTCGGAGACCCGTCAATCCCCCTGCCTCACCCCACGTTCTAAACTATACTCATCGAAGAGTGAACCTGCCTACCTTACACGATTCTTCTGGTGTGCATACCAATACGTAAACAATGAAGTCATAAGGCACTTTGTATATCAAGCAAGAAGCTATAGTCATATTATGTGCTTTGGAAAGTTCCAAGTAGCAAGCAAAGACTGGTGTTCTCCTGGACGCGTAGCACTGAATAGTCTGCTTAAGACATGGAACAGCACTCTCAGTGGAAAGACCAGCTCTGAATAAAAATAGAGCAGTATTAAAACGAAGATGCTGTTCCAGGTGTCGATTAAGCGACTTTCCAGCACCTTAAGTAGAGGCTAGCGAGATCGGATTAGACGAGTTCCTTGTTCTGCTCAAAGTGATAATATCTCACATTAAAATTATTATCTTTTGCGTTCTTTGGTTTAGCTGAACATTCCCGAATTGGACCTCAAGAGAAAATCCGTTTAGTTTCAGAAGTCTTGAAATTTGGCTAGAGATCTTATAGGACAAATAACCCGTAAAGTAATTTCGGACTTATAAAGGGACCACGAACATACGTACGAATGGGACCTTGTTTCATGCAAATAATCTTAATGTCCTCCGTGGTGTAATGATTAGGTCCAGTATCTTCACATTAGGAGGTCGTGGGTTAGATTCCCTGCGGAGTCTAACTTTATAAGACTCGGTTTGGTTGACGGAAGGGCATTGTCTACGCCCGCCTGACTAGCTACCACCATAATATCTTATCTAAGTCTTGCCGCCAAACGTCAATGTTAACAGCATTGATGTGTTCCGGCTTGAAGATAAGATAGCCAGTTCCCCATTGGGTTGGGGAATCTTAGTAAGCCCGCTTTCATGTTCGGTATTATTGTCATTTACCATCGGGTGAGATGATGCCAAGGGCTTACCAACGTGAATTTTAAATAAATAGAGTTTAAAAAAAACTAAAAAACACGCTTTTAAAGTACATCAGACTAAAAAGTAGAAAATGATAATTAACAAAAAATACTAGTATTATTGTGAAAAAGCATGGGGCCCTCTGTGCCATAGTCTGTGTCATAGTCTGTGCCATATGTCTCTATCGAGCTACCCACACTTTTACACAATAATACTAGTATTTTTTATTAATTATTATTTTCTACTTTTTAGTCTGATGTACTTTAAAAACGTGTTTTTTAGTTTTTTTAAACTCTATTTATTTTTTAGTTCAAACTTGTGAAATTATTATATTGTCGCTGATTCTTGATAAGTCTACAAAGTTTGAATTAAATCTGTCCGTTTAAAGTGGGTCAAAATCGAGTCCAAAGGAGTCGGTTATATTCATACAAACATACAGGTGAAACTAATAAAAGCGTGATAAAAAATACTTGTCTTTTTCAGGATTGTGTACAGAAATGAGAGTGTAACTGGACGGTACGAGGAACCTTCGCTGGACGACGACATAGGTGTGGGTGCTTATGCTCATCCGTCGTGGCCCCTAAACGGATTTACTCATGTAAGCACCACTTGAGCTATGTGATGTAAGATAAATATTTTTTAAGTCATAAATAATTCGAAAGATATGAGTTTTTCTCAAGGACACTTCAAGAATAAATTGAAATGGTTTTTGAAACCTATAAAAGTAACTAGTATCTCATCAGGAATTCCTACCCAAAACTCAAAATAAAAGGGTTCGTTCGTTTGTAATAAACTTCTTATCAGCTCATATACGTCCCCAACGAGGGGCCCGAGCCTACCCTGAATTAGGGCGATCGGGCCTTAGTCGACCACGCGGACCCAGTGCGGGTTGGTCGACATCACACACAACCTGCGAGTTTCTTCACCGTAAGAGCGTCGGATAAACGTACATATGAAATGGAAATTCGAAAACACATTGGTACGTGGCAGGATTCGAACCACGGCCTCCCGGACAGGAGGTAGAGGCCGTAACCGTTACGCCACCGACGCTCTATTGTAATATACAGATAGAACCAAAAACGATGGTAAACTCTTGCATCCTCCTTCTTTTTCCTCTTAGCGAGTCGATCGATCCTTGTAGACAGTTGAAATTTTCACAGAATGTGTGTTTCTATTGCCGCTAAAAAAATTCTAAAAGATAGAAAAAGTGAAAAAATAAGGGGTTTTCCATACAAAAAAACGTGTTTTTATAGGTCTTTAGAAATATTTTGATTTAGTACTATCGTTGCGTTTGCGTGAAACTTAGTGTGATTTATAGTAATACTGCAGTAGAACAACAAATAATTAATATCGGCCAAGTGTGAGTTGTACTCGCTCTAAGAAGTCCGAACTGAATGACAAAAAAAGCATATTTTTGTCGCTCGCGTCTTTTGTTTGTAATGTGAATAGGTATCATTGTCATTATACAATGCAGTTGTGTGGAGAGGTGTGGTGGTACGGAACCCTCCGAGTGCTAGTCCGACTCGCGCTTGGCCGGTTTTTTTTTCCCAGACCAATATTCTGCTACCCGGATTGCATTATCTGTTGCATTGTAAAAGTCTTCGCATGTACACAGGCCAGCACATCAAGCTACACACTTTGGACTTTGTACCGTTCTTATCATCATCATATCAGCCGAAAAACGTCCCCTGCTGGACAAAGGCTTCGCCCAAGGATTTCCACGACGACCGGTCCTGCGCTGCCCGCATCCAGTGGCTTCGTCGGTCCACCGCGTGGGAGGCCAGCTTACGCTACGTTTTACGGTGCGCGATCGCCACTTGAGAACTTTACTGCCCCAACCCTTCTTATGCCGAATGGGTATTACGAGTGTTTAGATTGATTTGCTGGCGTCTGTACATTTGCATCCTCCTGACTTGTCATAAAATAAACAGATGAAACAAAGTTTTTAACTTATTGCTATGTTATGTAAAAGATGCACCCATGAAAATAATTTCGCCGGCGCCCGTGAATGAGTCATCATATCATCATATCAGGCCACCGAGGGGCTCGAGCCTACCCTGAATTAGGGCGATCGGGCCTTACACCGTAAGTGCGTCGGATAAACGTACATATAAAATCGAAATTCGAAAACACATTGGTACGAGGCAGGATTCGAACCACGACCTCCTGGACAGGAGGTAGCGGCCCTTGCCATTGCGCCACCGACACTCAACCATCGCTCCCGTGAATGAGTAGATAATCATTACTATTTCGATTCTCTTTTCTCTATTTCTTTTCGAAAGTTATTATTCTCTACGAGGATAATCACTTTGTTAGATCCTTACTAGGGCTCTATGGGAGCGACCTGAAGGTGATTCAGCAATGCCCAACAATGTCAAAGAAATTTTACATTTTACACACCAATAATAAACCAATTCTAACTAAACATTATGCACATAAGCAAGAAACGGTATTGCATTTTTAGGAAATTACGATATTTTTATCCACAGGAATACGCCCCCGGCTTCTACAACCTCCTACTCCACCTCCGAGACAACTATGGAAACCCTCCCATCTACGTCACGGAGAACGGCTGCGGCTCGGGCACGGGGCTCAGCGACGACGGGCGCGTGCAGTACTTCAGGAATTACTGGAGTGCCATGATGGACGCGGTCTCTGAGGGGGCCAACGTGAAAGGGTACTTCGCCTGGAGTCTGATGGACAACTTTGAATGGTCCTTTGGTTACTCGTAAGTATTATATAATTTTGAACAAAAAAACCCACTTCAAACAGGATAATAAGGTTCCCCTCGATTTCTCTGGGATGTCATCATCATATCCTGGTTTTCCTATCATGGTACCACCCTTGGAATATCTCCTTGCCAACAAAAAAAAGAATCATCAAAATCGGTTCATAAACGACGAAGTTATCCGCGAACACATATAAAAATAAAAAATATATACGGTCGAATTGAGAAACCTCCTCCTTTTTAGAAGTCGGTTAAAAATAGTTGACAGTTAACGATTTAACGCCTTTTCTGAAGCTAATAGTAGATAACAGCGCCAGCGATTTATCGACATGAGGCGACAGAGACGCGCGATATTGACGAATTAAGTGCGAAGGAGATAGGCGCATGAAATCATGAGCATGCATGAAAGAGACCAAAGCAAATTTCCCATTTACATTATACGGCAACGCTGCACGGCAATAGCCAAGTAAAGTTCTCTAGTTTTTTTTTTTCTGAAGTCGCTTTATAAACATAATCGTGTCGCAAATAATAACTATAAATACCGCAGTGTCTCAAGACCAAGGTATTTGACCAGTGTGTGTTGCCAGTGATGACTTACGGAACTGAGACATGGTCGCTTACTATGGGCCTCATAAAAAGGCTCAAGGTCACCCAAAGGGCAATGGAGCGTGCTATGCTCGGAGTTTATCTGCGTGATCGAATCAGAAACGAGGAGATCCGCAGGAGAACCAAAGTAACCGACACAGCTCACAGATTCGCTAAACTGAAGTGGCAGTAGGCAGGGCACATAGCTCGTAGAACAGATGGCCGTTGGGGCAGTAAAGTTCTCGAGTGGCGACCACGCACCGAAAAAAGGAACGTAGGCAGGCCTTCCACGCGATGGACCGACGACCTGCTGAAGATCGCGGGAAGCCGATGGATGCGGGCAGCGCAGGACCGGTCATCGTGGAAATCCTTGGGGTAGGCCTGTGTCCAGCAGTGAACGTTTTTCGGCTGATATGATGATTATGATGAATAACTATATCCCTAAAAATTTATCCAAACTATTAATATTAATATTTTTATATCTAATATATGGATATCAATGTCAGTTTGTTCGTATTTTATGCGCAGCCATACCGTTCATCCGATTGCGTTGAAACTTCGTACAGTTGCACGAACATTTCCCGGATGCTCGCGCAACAGATGTAACGGTTACAAAAAAAAACTGCAAGCCGCCGCCCACTGCGCACCATCGATATCTTAACTGCCAAGACTGCTAGAACAAACATCGTCGAGGATGGTTCGAACTATTGTTTGGCATAGATGGTGGTCAGAAACACGAAAAACTTTTTTTTATCCACAATTGATAAGCCCTTGGCATCATCTCACCTGATGGCGGGGCTGTGTCGAGGCACAATGCAGTTGGTTTAACGTGAAACGTCCAGTTTTGATGTCACTGTCTTTTTTGCCTCTGGCCTCGCGGTATAGGCTGTAATCTCACCTGATGGCGGGGCTGTGTCGAGGCACAATGCAGTTGGTTTAACGTGAAACGTCCAGTTTTGATGTCACTGTCTTTTTTGCCTCTGGCCTCGCGGTATAGGCTGTACGGCCATGGAGCCTTAGCCTTCAAGTGACTGGCTTGGTTGCTATGGAGCCGCGGTTAGTTACTTGGTTGCTATGTAGGAAACAGATTTTTACGTCACTTCCGTCAGGGTCTTACTACTTCCGTGACGATCCAGGTTTTGGACTTGGTACTCCGTAGGTATGTGATTTTAAGTACGTTTAACGTCAAAAGACAGTTACATTTTTTATGACGAAAATCCTTTTCGCTTCTCGACAGCATACGCTTCGGCATGTACCAAGTAGACATGGACGATCCGAACCGGACGAGAACACCCAAGAAGTCAGCGTTGGTCTACAAGGACCTGATCAGCAGGCGATTCGTCGACTATACCTATAACCCGGACCCCTATACTGTTGATATAGGTGATGTTGGTACGACTGACAGTGCAGTGATGAAGTGCGGTTCGATGATGAGTTTGTTATGTGTAGTTGTAGCAAGTTTATTAGTGAACTAGCTTAATAAACATCACTTTAAAGTGTTCCCTTTATTTACCTTACGTATAGCAATATTGCGAGTATCTATCAGAAGTTTAAAAACTTATTATTTATTATTATACATAATATTACGTTATTACTGTACATAAAACGGAGGACCGGTCGTCGTGGAAATCCTTGGGGAGGTCTTTGTCCAGCAGTGGACGTTTTTCGGCTGATATGATGATGATGATTGTACATAATTTTTAATTAAACAATAATATTCACATGGTTTTAAAGGAATTGTAACAAGTATTGAAGGCACAGTATAAAGTTACTGTTTACGTAATTAACGGGTATCTCAATAAAAGAGCAATTTCTCAATTTTGTGTCATTTTTTCTCGTGCAAGTGGCAACTCCGAAATTAGACAGCTGTAACCTATGATTGTTCCGATTATTTTAAATGGAGCGCCACACAAAAGAACAACGCGGTATCATTCTGAAAACCCACTGAAAATGAGGACGGAATTGCATGAAATTTACAAAGTTTTTGATAAAGATGTGGCTGCATCTCACCGATGACGCGTTGGATTTCGGCCTTAATGAGCTCAGGAATAGGAATGACGACAACATCAGAAATAAATTATGAACTCTTGACCACCAAATTGCCCTCCTACTTAAACTTCGGAAAAACTTACTCGTTTTGTTTTCCATCAAGTCTTCGATTTTTAATTCACTAAAATCACAAAATGAGTACATATATGACGCTGCTAAACTATGACGTCACGCCTAGGTTTGTCAAACATTTTTAGAACAAAATTTCGTTTTTGACAGATGATAAAAAGTAACTCAGATGACTAGCATTCGTCATCCCTATTGTTTCTGGTTTAGTTGCATAGACCCGAGATTTCAGAAATCCCCAAAGAACACATGTCGTCCAGATCCATGCCGTCCAGTTTTGACCACAAGAATCCGTTATCATAATCCTGTAACGAATGCCGAGCTTTACAGTCACAGTTGCAAACCGATGCCTCGGAAAAAGTATTTCTATAATTTAGCTAATTATTCAATGATTTGTAGTGAACTGGATCTAATTAATTGCGGAAATATGTGACATCCAAAGTTTATAGTCATAATGAGAAGAATCCTCCATGGTACTCAGCCAGGTTAAAGAAAGTAACAAAAAGTCAAAATATCTGCAAAAATATAAAATTTATGGTAATTTATCAGACCGTCACACATATGAAATTTTAAATGAGCGTTCCAAATAGTTATAAACTGAATGCTACTATAATTACATCAAAAAAGTAGAGAGTACAATTCCCACAAATCCGAAATCTTTTTGGTCCTTTATTAGTTCCAAAACTAAAAGTAATTCTCTTCCCTCTTCTACGACATACGGAAATGTTACTGCTAGTACTAGAGAGGAAATATGTAACAGTTTTGCCGACTTTTTTTAAGCGCAAGTTCTATCTCCTAGTAATACTAGTAGTAGTCCTGTCAATATGATTAATGGCCATGCTTCAACTGCGGAACCGGATCCTGTAAATCACTCAGCTTCATCATCATCAACACATCAGCCGAAGGACGTCCACTGCTGAACATAGGCCTCCCCCAAGGATATCCACAACGACCGGTTCTGGGCTACCCGCATCCAGCTTACTCTGTCTCTAATATTAGATCAATCAAATTTTGTGAAAAAGATGTTCTTAAACTATTACAGTCACTAGATATTAGTAAATCAGCTGGACCAAATAATATTTCACCTGTTTTTATTACAAAATGCGCAGAAAATTTGGCACCTTACCTTACTATTTTAAAAATCCATCGATAGTGGCTCAGTCCCAATGATTTCAAAAACCCATCGATAGTGGCTCAGTACAAATGGTATGGAAATCTGCCTTTATCACACCGGTTCACAAAAAAAGGTTCAAAGACTGTAGTAGAGCATTACAGGCCAATATCGAAGCTGTGCATTTTCGCGAAGGTTCTTGAGAAGTTAGTGTTCAATCAGACTTATTCTGCTTTTGCATCGAGTTTCTCTGAAGAACAACATGGTTTTCTTGAAGGTACATCTAAATTTTTTTCAAGATTCAAGGTATTTATTAAAAATAGGCGCAAATTACAACCTTTCTGATAGACATAAATTAATAATAACATAATTTCATTTGTGAAAAATCAAGAAATAAACAATCATTAGTTAATAATGTCAAAATTAAAATCCTAGAAATAAACCAGATTATGTCATTAGAACATGAAAACAATACGACACGAAAAGTTATACATAAAATTATTGAATGTCATTGAAACCTTTGACAAGAGTAGACCAGGTCACACGGACAGCACCCGGTCACGAGTATAACGCGAGAGTCAGCCATCGCTCCCATCAACCATTTCTAATCTTGTGTTGTTTAATTAGCTTGTTTCAAAGTCAATGGAGGGTGGACGTCAGGTTGATTGTATCTATACTGACTACAGTAAGGCCTACGATCGAATAGATCATTCTCTGCTTCTAAAAAAATGCTTTTAGCAGGAATACACGGTGACTTGTTTCGTTGGCGCTCCTCCTACATATCTAATAGAACACAAGCAGTTGTTGCCAAAGGTAACAAATCACATTGTCATCAATACCATCTGATGTAACACAGGGTTCTCTGTTGAGGTCATTGTTATTTATTATATTTATAAACGAAATTGAACTTTATTGTCTAAATTCTAAAATATTTCTATTTGCTGACCATATGAAAATTGCTAAATAAATAAATTATACTGCTGATGCTACTAGTTTTGACAATTTGGCTTATTATTGCTTACTCAATAAACTAAACCTTACTGTATCCAAATGTTTAGTTATGTCATATACTCGGAAGATAACTCCCACAATAGTAAACTATACTCTTAATGGCCAGTCACTCGCACGAGTTCATGACACCAGTGATCTGGGGGGTTTTCATGAGAACAAACTTCTATTTGATTGCCATATTAATTCCATTTTTTCTAAAGCTAACAAGTCAATAAAGAAATTACTAAAAACTATTCAAATTCTTTATTGTTCATTTGTTCGTACTGTCCTTGAATAGGTACGGATCGCAAGTCTAGATTCCCCATAATGCATGCTACAACGAAAGAATTGAACGAATCCGACGTAGATTCCTTAAATTTATCCAGTACAAATGTGGAAAATACGACATTGACTACCTCGAAAGATGTAAGCGGCACCACTTGCAATCCTTGCTCAGCGCAGAGAGCTGATGGATGCAGTGTATCTCAAAAATATTAAATGGTACGGTCGATTGACATGAATTAGTAAATTCCCTTAATCTTTATGTACCGGCTTTTCATCAAAGACATCCTATAATTATAGGCGCAACTCCTATCTACTGCGTGCATCAGGCATTATTAATGACTTCAAATTCAGTTTTGATATATTTCGCATTAGTCCGAATAGCTTGAAATGCGTATACAATAGTGACTTATTTGGTTCTCAATGTCAAAAAACGTAATAAATTTTAGGATATCACTTACTTTTTTGTTTTTTTTTTAATTGCAAAGAACTGATTTAACCTTTTAATTATTATTTTTTTTCTCTAATGTTTGTTGTGCTATTTTTCATATTAATGTTATATTGTTACTTTTCGAAACTGTATCCATAAGGCGTACGTCAACTAGCTTACCTGAAGCCTAAAGGCGAAACCTTTTCAATGTTCCATGTCTAATTGATATTGAATTATATTATATTATCAATAATATTTTTAAAAAAAATTGCAGGCCGCACATCCCATAAATGTTAGTACTATACAATATTACTTACAAATCTAATGTAAGTGACATTATGTAACGTAGTTTTTCTTAAAAATAAAATAAAATGTTGAGAAAGTCAAAACAATTGTTTTGAGTGATCGAAGGGTATCCGTTATTTAGTACAAGAAGCGAACATTGCATATGGAAGTGTTCAATCCATATTTTAACAATATTTAAACATGAGAAAAGTGTCCACTAGATAGGTGCCGAGAATGATGACTGACAATCAAAAAAATTAACGGTTTGACATTTCTAAGACTAAGTTAGACAAGTTACAAGAATATTCCGTTTTTTTGTCACGTTTCGTAAAAATGGACGAAACATGGATTCCATAATTTTAATCCCAAGACAAAACAGCAATCTTTACAACGGAAACGGATATCATCACAGACCCTTAATAAGTTCCGAGTCGTGCCATCGGCTGGCAAGGTTATGGCCTTAATATTTAGGGGACTCAGAAGGAATATTACTGATTGATTACCTGGAGCGTAGAAACACTGTAACAGGTCAATATTATGCAGCATTAAGTTCGAAGCTGAAGAATGCCATCAAAGAAAAAAGGAGAGAGAAACTTCGCAAGGGCGTCCTATTTCACCACGACAACGCACCCGCGCACAGCTCGGCAGTTGCGTTGGCACCCATTAAGCAAGCTGGGTTCGAAGTGGTAGCCATCTCAAATACGGTTTTTTAAGTTTTGTTCCTGGTGCCCAACGCGCCTTAAGAAGTTTTCACTTCCAAAAAACCTTAAAAACGTTTCTTGAATAAGAAGGACCCTCTTTTTTTTTTATTTATATTCGTTCTTACATCCGTCTTTATAACACATACACTGTGAAAATTTTAACCAGTTAACTATTGCGGTTCAGAAGGTAAAACCATTTAAAGGTCGATTCTCCACTGACTAGGGAAATCTCAGTCATTTTGATACCGTCAGAGGAGATGACGTCGATGGCTTAATGTGGATAAAAAACCGGCCACTAGAGTACTAATTAGCATAGTCCGACATACAATACAATACAATATTCTTTATTGAATCACAACATGAAAAAAAGAAATGAACAATATAGAAGAAAGCCTATACAATAGGCGGCCTTATTGCTAGGTAGCAATTTCTTCCGAGGGAAGTGGGAAAAACTCATTTCCACCCTCGCGCACGTCGGTGTCGCAACGGATCGGCGTGATTTTTTGCATAGAAAATAGATTAGAGGGTGGAGAGTGACATAGACTAATAATAAGTTAATCAGAATAGACCGATATAATTCCCGAGGGATCTGGAGAAAACTCATGTCAGAGATAGTCTTGAAAACGATGTCTACGCTGGCGAAGCCGCGGGCAAAAGCTAGTTTCCAATAAAATCTTCATACCGCAAGAGGTCTGGTGACCCATCACTTTTCTCATCCTGGTGAGAGTAGTTATCAAATTTCATAATATTAGAAACGCGGACAAAGTCGCGGGAAACTATATGTTTTTTTTTTAAATTCAAATTACTCTTTATTGCACGTCAGATAACAAATACATGAACAAAACAAAAGTACCTAACCACTGAGAGATGTACACTTTGGGCGGTTTTATCGCTGAGAGCTATTTTATTTATAATTGGCAATAATAAAGATGAAACAATAAATTTTTACCACCACTGAACCATAATTCCGTTTTGCGATGCGGTAATACACATAACATCACTGAATAATAATATTGATTAGGTATATCTGATAATGAAACTATGCGATGTATTATAAATGCAAAATCCTCGACGAGCTTCACATTCAGCAGGGAACAATGGCAGGTATAGTGAAAGCTTTTGCCGGTATCTTACTATGGTAAATATATTTCAAATATTTTTTATTAAAAAATGTTATGTAGTCAACTAAGAACTCTTCTAGTTACGCCATGTCCGTCCGTCTGTGTGTTTTTACATAGTATTTAGGCACGAGACGTCATCACTTGAAAATCCTAAAATCTAACAAGTGATTAATGATTTTTTAATAGTCTTTCCATATTTTCATAAAAATAATTTAATAAGTTCAGTATGCAGTAATCAGTTGGGGCCGTAAAGTTCTCGGGTGGCGACCGCGCACCGGAAAACGTAGCTTAGGCAGGCCTCCTACTCGGTGGACCGATGATCTGGTGAAGGTCGCGACAAGCCGCTGGATCCGGGTAACGCAGAACCGGTCGTCGTGCAAATCCTTGGGGAAAGCCTATGTCCAGCAGTGGACTTCCTTCGGCTGATATTATGATGATGATGATGATGAATTTAAAAAATACCTTATTCTTTGAATACTGCCAATTAACCAAAAATCCTAAGGTCATGGTCTTATTGTTTATTATTAGGTACGTATATTGTAACTGTTGTTTTGTTGAATGAATGTTTTTTATTCGTGTTGTAAGTTTTAATTTATTTTTAAGCTGTCTCCTGGTGAGAGCACAGAACCTGACCAGCTTCCCTGCTGACTTCGAGTTCGGGACCTCTACATCGTCATACCAGATTGAGGGTGCTTGGGACACCGATGGTAAGGAACTTTATTAATTTCGAGGGAAGAAAGAGTAAAGAAGGTATTGAGCGGCAAAAAAGGAATGAAGTTGAAATTTTGATAGGATCTTTAAGTAACTAGTATCTCATCTGTGGTCCGGGTGCGTTTTCCAGACAGGAGTTATCTTCCTCGCTGTGAAACGATGTTCTAGCGCCTCACGTATGTCTCTACTCCGGGAACCGTACGGTGGGCCCGTATAAATCTCCGGGACAGCTGTGAAACCAGCCTTCTTCTTTTCGACTTGGCGGCATACTCAGATAGCCCCATCCTAAAACCGAGCCACGCGAATTGCCTACATCAAGTCCTCCCGCGTGCAGGTGACAGGGCAAGGACACGATATGAGGTGGTCCATCCTTTGAAAGACGCCAGCTTTAGATCACCTTTTACGGGAATGCCCAGATAGCTGTGAACTTCGATAAATTAAGCCTAAACACTCACAATTTCTTTTTCCATATTTTTAGGCAAAGGCTGGTCTATGTGGGACCACATGGTTCGCGCACGACCAGATCAAATCGCCGACGGAACAAACGGAGACATCGCTGCTAACTCCTACTACTTATACAAACGGGACATCGAAATGCTCAAAGAATTGGGCGTCAAAAACTACCGGTTCAGCATATCCTGGCCCCGCGTGCTGCCTTACGGAAGACCAGACTACGTTAACCCTGCTGGCGTAGCGTATTACAATGCCGTTATAGACGAGCTATTAGCGAATGATATTGAGCCATTTGTGACGATGTACCATTGGGATATGCCTCAAAACTTAAACGAGCAAGGTGGTTGGTTGAATGAAGATATGGTTGACTGGTTCGGAGACTACGCCCGAGTTTTGTACGAACATTTCGGTGACCGAGTCAGGTATTGGATGACGATAAATGAGCCGTATATTCATTGTAACCACGGATATGTAACTGGAAACCATGCACCACAGATAAGGTCACCCGGCGTGGGGTACTATGAGTGTGGTCGAAATGTTTTGTTGGCTAATGCTAGGGCTTATCACATTTACGATGAAGAGTTTAGGGCGAGGCAAGGGGGACAAGTTGGGTTTGTGGTGAGCATGGATTGGTCGATGCCTGAAACTGATACCCCAGAGCTCAGGCAGGCTGTGGAAGATTACAGCGCCTTTCATGTAAGTACAATTTCGCCTTTATTTGGCACTTATTATCTTAACCATACGAAAACGTAGAACCACTGCATGGGGTCATGGGCTTCGACCAATATAACAGCTATGGACCGGCCTACGCGACCAGCGGTTTTGATGCCTACAGAATGAGCGAATTCACTCATATCGATTTAGTCGATCAGTATTCCCCAAATCGGTTGAAGGTCGAAGTGAGTAAAATTTGTTATCTCATTCGTACTACATTCCGAGTACATCTATCTATTTCTTCCATTTTCTATATTTGAACGAGACTAGGTAGACTATAGCGGTGTGAGTGTGTTTGCGTGTTTTGACTTATTATTTATGAGCTTAATGTATGTATAGGGCCGGTCCATTATACTTGGCCGAAGGTCATGGGTGACCCCACGTATTTTTAGGGTTCCGGAAACCCTTATTACGACTGCGCCAGAAGGAAGGTTATGTTTTTCGACTATATGTATGTATATGTCTATGGCACGCTCTGTAGCCTAAACAGCTTGATGAATTATGGAGTGTGAGGTGTCGTTAGATTCATTTTGATCCAATAAATGACATTAATTGCATTTTTACTCAACTAGCTAAAAAAGGGGGTTAAGTTTTTATAATGCATTTGTTTTAGAAAGATATTAGCTTAGAAATATGTGCACCTTTCGAATTTAGCAGGCATTAGCCCGGGACGCTTTGCAGAGTGCGCATGCTAGTTTTCAAGTACTTAATTCTAAACAATTTTATCCAGGAAACCTATAATATGGTAAAATGGCCAATTATTTTTGGACTTCCTATACAAAGTTTGCATGTAAAGTGATACACACACAAAATTGCAAGTATTTAGGTCCAACAGATTTTAAATTATGAGTAGGTCGAAAGTGGCCCGAAATGATTCGTGTAACCCACCGGCCTTTTTCTTTTCGATCTTGGCTGACACACTACCGTGTGGGATTTTCGTAAAGCGCAAACAAATACATTGCAATAAAGTTTTTAACGAGCATAAGATAATTATTTATTGCACGCTTGTAGTTTATCAATAAACTATTTATAGTTTTATAACGTTTTTGAATGCTATAGCTATTCAATTTGTAAAAAGAACACTCCAGTACTTAGTTAAGAAACTGAATATTTAAATGCTTTCCTCAAAAACCCTTTACAAATTCGGCTCTCCGTTCGTTTATTGCGTATAATCAAATGTTTAGAAATGCGGGACACTCTGTCAACAACTTTGGCGAACTATATCTTGCTAACAATCGTTCGTCATCGTTAACAACCCATAATGGTCCCCACTGCTGGGCACGATCATCCCAAACTCGGGAAGTTTTACGCCATACTCCACATATGGGCCAAGTCCGGGTAGGTGGAGGTTGTAGGTTGTAGTGGAGAGTGTTTCGGCTGGGCTTTCCATCTTTATCTTTTGAGGATAGCACTAACGACTACTCGGCACAGTCTTAAAACTGCGAATAGTCATCATAACACAAGTAGTATACCTACATGCAGTAATGTTTTATTATGCACGATTTGTAAGCCTATGGCACCATCTTAAAGAGGTGATTGTGCAGGCTTTCCAAAAATACCCAACGTATAGCACAGTATTACAATATAGCGGCTTACAGTAGCGCAACGAATGTACTTACGAAGAGCAACGGAAGGGTACTTGCGAGGCAGCGGGCGGCGGAGCGCAGCCTGGCAAACTCGGCTAGTATGGGCTAGTATACCTACGCCGGTGGCGCATCGTGCGACATCAAAGGCGTTGCGCTACTGTAAGCCATATCGTATTACTGTGGTAATGGGGAATTTGAGATATCGTGTACTTAGAGGTATAATGTATTTATTCATCTTTTGTAGATAGCCCACTACATTCACCCAATCTTCACTCCACAAGGAGACTACCCTCAAATCATGATCGACCGAGTCGCGGCCGCAAGCACAAGGCAAGGACTGAACTCGTCCCGCCTGCGACCCTTCACCGCCGAACAAGTTGAATACATGAGGGGCACTTCAGACTTTCTGGGATTGAACCATTATTCCACCAGGTTTGTACATTAAGTGATTCAGTATCGTAAAGCTACGAAGCACAAGAACGAAAGTTTTTCCAGCACTTCCCCTTAGTAGCACTAAATGACCCAGAAGTCTGCTTAGGTAATGTTATAGACACAAATTCCGTCAATATCGCTTCAGAAATTGGTGGTGCCAAGCTCATCTATTTTTTTTATTCACATTTGGTAAACCCTTGACAACATCTCACCTGGTGGTAAGTGACGATGTAGCCGAAGATGCAAGCGGGCTTACTAAGATTCACCAACGTAATGGGGAACTGGCTATCTTATCTTCATGCCGGACACACCAATGATATCAACATTGATATTTGGCGGCAAGACTTAGATAAGATTGTGGTAGCTAGCCAGGCGGGCTTAGAAAATGCCCTCAACCAAACCGAGTCTTACAATTGACCCCGCCGGGAATCGAACCCGCGACCTCCTGTGTAAAGCCAGTGAACTTTGCCTCTGAGCTATGGAGGCGGTTAAGTCATTATTTGATGAATGATGCTAAGGTCGAAAAGTCCTGTGACATTAACCCTCCTTCTCATCCCACCTTCAACCCTAATCAAAAAGTGAACCTGCCCACCTCTCAACCTCTTCTGGTTTGCATACCAATACTGTAAGTGTACGCTTGTATCAAGCAAGAAATTTGCTACAGTATACATGTACTCGTATGTTACAAGATCTAAAGCTTTGGAAAGATCCAAGTAGCAAGCTAGGACTTGTGTTTTTTGGACGTATAATAGGTACTGAACAGCCTGCTTAAGAAATGGAATACCACTCTCAGTGGAAAGACCAGCTCTGAATCCAAACTGAGCATCATTAAGTTGAAGATGCTGTTCCAGGGGTGTTGATCAGTCAAACTGTCCGTCCAGCACGTTTGCAAAGCTAGGGAGGTTCTAGTTAGATCATTCTTTAATTTGCTATATAAGACGAGTGCTAAAAGAGTTCATGGCGATTTGCTAAAAGTGAAATATCTCATCATATCAGCTCATGTCCCCACCGAGGGGCTCGAGCCTACCCTGAATTGGGGCGATTGTAATTACAGATAGATAAGTTAGCCAACTTCTATAACTTACCTCAAAAACGTGGTAAAATTGCACAGCTTATTAGTTAAGTTTTTGCAAATTGAGCAACTTGGGATATTTAGTTCAGTTTCAGAAGCCTTAGATGTCTGAAATGGCTGAGAAAATATACAAATATTTGGTTGCGTTATGGAGCAACCACCGTTAGTAGTAGGAATAGCGAGATTTCTGACCACCCCGCCCCCCCGGCCGGAGCACCAAAGTTGGCGGATATTAATTCCTAAGAAAATTATTAAATATTATGCTGTCGGCCCCCCATTTACATCGTCGTTTGCGCGTGGTCCCATTTCGCTATATTCAAGCGTATCCGAGATAGGAATTCAAGGCAACTTTGATTCTCCGGCAAGGGGATGGGGGCCGGGATCAGAATTCCTATTACTAACAGGCGTTGCTCCATAACGCAACCGAATATTTGGTCAGTTTTTGCATATATGTCATGAGTACAACTAGTACTTTCTTTAAGTATATTATATTATTTTCAACCTAGTATATTAATGTGACCTTGTTTCTCGCAAATCATATCTACAAGTCTATTTCATGTTCTCTTTCAGAATTGTGTACAGAAATGAAAGTGTAACTGGACTGTATGGGGAACCTTCGCTGGAGGACGACATAGGTGTGGGTGTTTATCCCCATCCGTCGTGGCCTCTGAACGGATTTACTTATGTAAGAATCACTTAAGCTATATAACGTGATATAAAGATTTCCCTCAAGACACAGAACAGCCATATCAAAATTTTTCTTAAAGGATAAATTTAAAAAAAGGTTTTTGAGTGAAATAACTGATGGATTATATACACATATTTGCTTTTGACTTCCTTTACATAGGCTACAGAACCATCTTCCTATCAGAAACACTTTAGGCTGTATGAATCTATCTACGAGTGTAGAGGTACACAACTGCATAGGTATCTATAACTTGTTGTCAGCAGTTTGACGGGCGCTTGCATTGGCTCGCCCCGCACTCGGCAGTTACTCCGAGACCACGTACAATATAACCCACGACCCCATCGGATTGTTCTTAACATAATTTGTGGCTTTACAATAGAGACTTAATGACTGTTACTATGAAGTTTCATTTAGAACACACCACACCAGCAACATCTCTACACTGGTGACCTCCGCGTAAATACATTTTGAACTCTCAAATCCGCGATCCAATTGTGGGTGTATAGTGAGTGCCAAGCGCGCCTGGCTGGAATTTGAAACCGAGCTGGACTGAACTGGTGTAACTCCCCTGTGAATACGGTAAATGAATACCGATCCAGGGTCAGTGATTTTTATATTTCGTTCCGCGAGACATATTAAGGAGACATCAATATGGCGATCCCACAACAGGAAAACGTATTATCCGCCGTTTCGATAGCATCTAGACTACCAGACTTCTGGATAAAAGAGCCAAGGTTATGGTACGTCCAAGTTGAAGGCGTTCTCTCACCCCAAAATATGTCCGACGAAAATAAGTACCAACTGGTAGTGGCGAAGCTGAGCCAGGAAGTTATGAGGCAAGTCGGCGACAACGTGACAAAGAAGGACGGCCAAATCCGGCCCTGTGGTGACTATAGGCGTTAGAATGCCTTGACCACACCAGATAGGTACCCAATCCCTAGACTGCAGGATTTCACGTACATTCTGACTAACAAAAAAGTGCTGAGTAGACTCGATATTATTAGGGCGTACCACTGTATTCCTATAAACCCTGCTGACGTAGAGAAGACAGCAGTAATAACACCGTTTGGTTTATTTGAATTCACACGAATGAGTTTCGGATTGCGAAACGCCGCGCAGACATTTCAGCGCTTTATGAATAATGTGCTACAAGGTTGCGACGATTTTTGTATTGCTACTTAGATGACGTCATCATGGCTAGCGATAGCGAAATAGAGCACAGAGCACACTTACAGGAAGTTTTTAAGCGTTTCGAAAAATTTGGTATCACAATCAACCTATCAAAATGTTGTTTTGGCAAAGAGAAAATTGACTTTTTAGGATATGAACCGGGATCTGAGCGGGCGAAGCCGCGGGAAACAGCTAGTCTTTTTATAAAATGTAATAAGAAACTCGAAGGCGCCGTGTAAGATCATTTGTGGGACCATTGGAAACGATAAAAATGTTGAAAAAACAACTTCCATCGCAACAACTTAGTACAATTATTATTTATAGTTTTTGTTAATTTTCTCAGAAAGTACCACACCGATTTTGATAAAATTTATATGAGAACAACCTGGCAGCATACCCTATCGAATAAAAAAGAATCATGAAAATCGGTTCACAATCTGCGAAAATGACAAAAAAGCAAACATACAAAAAAAGTGTGCGTGTCAGCTCCGACGCGACGCGCGACAGGAGTTTAAAATTTTTTTTCGGCCTTACTCGCCTACGTCCTCGCACTGTGTGTCATAACTACTCATAACCTTGTTGCCTTAGCCTTCGTGACTGACAAAAAGTAAAGACGGATAAAGTAACGGTAACGCGACACCGATCACCACTCACTCGAATTCACCCCTCATATATTTTTTTCATATCGGGCTCTATATATGAATCAATTCTAAAGGAGTAAACTCCAAAAAGCATACAGTCGAATTGAGAACCTCCTCCTTTTTGTAAGTTGGTAGAAAATATACAGATGAAACCAAAAATGTTTTTTAAGACTAATACAGTGTGATAGGGGCGAGTCTTCGAAGCCGTTTAAGGGATAAAGTACATCTAATTTGCAATAAAAGAAAGTCATATAAACAGGGGGTCGGAAATCAACGGTTTTCGAGTTAAAGCTCATTTAATTTTCAAATTTTGTATGAAAAATGCATTGATTTTTCCAACAAGTTTAAATTTAAAATCAGGTCTCGATTTTTTAGATTAAGTAGCATGCGAATAAACTTTATTCAATTAATGTTAAAGGATCACTGAACGCTTAGTAATGTGGAAAACATGGTAAAATTTAAATTAAATGATTTCTCTATACAAAGTTTTCGATAAAAAATATCACTAAAATTAAAGGTCAAAATCAATTTTCAAGTAATTTAAATTTTCAGTTTGTATGGGAAACGAGTTTTGGTACGGGCATTTGAAGTAATATGTTTATCTACAGGAATACGCCCCAGGCTTCTACAACCTAAGCAAGAAACGGTATTGCTGGGAGTGTATTAACTTTTTTTTAGGAAAATACGATATTTTTATCCACAGGAATACGCCCCAGGCTTCTACAACCTCCTACTCCACCTCCGAGACAACTATGGAAACCCTCCCATCTACGTCACGGAGAACGGCTGCGGCTCGGGCACGGGGCTCAGCGACGACGGGCGCGTGCAGTACTTCAGGAATTACTGGAGTGCCATGTTGGACGCGGTCTCTGAGGGGGCCAACGTGAAAGGGTACTTCGCTTGGAGTCTGATGGACAACTTTGAATGGGCCTTTGGTTACTCGTAAGTATCTCCGTATATATATAAAAAAAAGGAAATCTAAAGCGAAGTCCGGTCGTTCTATGTAACCGATTTTTTTAAATGAAGTGTCCTAAAAAGACTTTGCAACTGGGCAATTTGCTTAGTTTTTGAAGGCTCCTACTTTCTATTATAATTAGAATATGTGAAAAAACGACTTCCATTCCAACAACTTAGTAAAAAAATTTCATTTGGTTTTTGTCAATTAAAAAAATACATCGATTTTGATAAAATTAATATGGGACCAAGCTGGCAACATATATCAAATAAAAAAATTATTATGAAAATCAGTTCACAATCTAGGTACTAAGATATCGCGTAACAAACGTACAATAATTAAAAGCGCTAAACACGTGAAAAAACCGACTTCCATCGCAACAACTTAGTACATTTTTGCATTATTATTTTTGGTTTTTGTTAATTTTCTAATAAAGTATTAAACCGATTTTGATAAAATTTACATGGGACCACACGAGAAGCATTAGCTTTCAAATAAAAAAAGAATCATAAAAATCAAATCAGTCAAAAGTTCTAAGGTCACACTTAAAAAAAACATACAGACGAATTGAGAACCTCCTCCTTTTTGGAAGTCGCTTGAAAAAACATATAGTCGAATTGAGCACCTCCTCCTTTTTAGAAGTCCGTTGAAAAGACAGCTACCTACATTTTTTGTGACAAAATCCTTTTCGCTTCTCAACAGCATACGCTTCGGCATGTACCAAGTAGACATGGACGACCCGAACCGGACGAGGACACCCAAGAAGTCAGCATTGGTCTACAAGGACCTGATCAGCAGGCGATTCGTCGACTATACCTATAACCCGGACCCGTATACTGTTGATATTGGTGATGTTGGTACGACTGACAGTGCAGTGATGAAGTGCGGTTCGATGATGAGTTTGTTATGTGTAGTTGTAGCAAGTTTATTAGTGAACTAGCGGTAACAAACATCACTTTAATGTTTTAACGTAAGTAACTTGTAGTATTTATTGTATACAGGGTGTAACTAAACTGGTGTAGGTCCCGTTAACTGGGACTTCTACTCATCAAACTGAACAACTTTTGTTCTACAAGTTTGCTAAAATCGCAAAAAAAATTTTTTGCATTTTTGTATAGAGGGTCCAATTTTTTTTAGTATTGACTGTGGGTTCTTAGGGGAAAGTTGTTCAGTATGATGAGTAGAAACCCCAGTAGACGGGACCTACACCAATTTTATTACACTTGTACATCTCAGGTATCTATGTTATTGTACACAATATATAACTAATGTATGTTTTTCATGTTGTAAGATAAGCCTGCATAATTTTAACAATGTAATTAAATGTAAATATTAAAGTTAATAAAATTGAATTAAATGTAACATCACGGGATCGTTCGTTGTAGAGGCCTTCGTCCAGCAGTGGACGTCTTTCTTAGCCGCTTGCTCCGAATCACCATGATCATGATTACATTAAAAAGCAAAAATCTTATTAATAGCAGCCACATAATGTTTCAACGAATCAGTTTCCTCAACTGTTGGGCCAGGCCGGCCTCAGTCCAAGGGCCCTGGTCTAGGCCAACAGAGGCCCTGTAGGGCCTACTTTTCGATTATTTGCACATAGACAATAATTTCGCAAAATAACTTACCAAATCAGTTTCTCCCAACAACTGCTGGGCCAGGGCCGGCCGCAGTCCAAGGGCCCTGCTCTGTGCTAACAGAGAGGCCACCGTGTTCTTCTTGGGCTTACTGACACCACGCCCTAAATTGCGGGGGCGACCCTCTCTGGACGGCCAGCCAGGGACTGCTGTGGGGAGAAAAATCGAAATCAGTACGGCCAAAAAATAAATCAATAGTTTGAATGGATGGATGTATGTTTTTCAATCACGCCAGAACAGCTGAACGGATCTGGATGGTATTTGGTAGGTAGGCAGATTAGGACCTAGATTAACATATAGTTACCGTGGGATAGATATTAACTCTATTTTTTTTCTTTTTCTGTCACGTCGCAATGAAGCGAAGGATTGACATGCTATTTTGCACAGAGATAACTGTGGAGTCGGAAAGTGAAACAGACTACTAATTAGCATAGCTTGTCATAGTTCCCGGGCGATCTAGAGAAAACTCAATTTTCACGCTCGCGAGCCGCAGCGGCTCGCGCAATGCGCACCTTCGAACACAACCATAGAAATTATGTTTACGCGAGCGAAGCCGTATTGCCAGCGGCTAGAGAATTCATAAATTCTTTAACAGAATTAATGAAAAATGTTGTTTCAAAAGATACTAAATAGACTAGATTTGCTAGCGGGCCATCAGGTACACAGGCCAGCACACCATGCTAGACACTTCGGACATTGTACCGTTCTTATGCCGCATGCGTATGGATCAGAATCGCACAACGAGAGTCTAGCTTGATGTGCTGGCCTCTGTACATCAGAGGCGGTTGTGACTAAGCGCAACTTGCATGGTTACTTCCATATATTTTTTTAGTCACAGTTGGTGAGCCCATGACATCATCCTAAAATGCCCCAACGCAGTGGGGAACTAGCTATCTTATCTTCAAGCCGGAACACATCAATGATAACAACATTTGGCGGCAAGACATAAGATGGTGGCAGCTAGCCAGGCGGGCTTAGAAAATGCTCTTCCACCAATGAAACCCGAGACTTACAAAATTAGACTCCGCCAGGAATCGAACCCGCGACCTCCTGATGTGAAGCTAATAGACTTAAACCGTTACGTTACGGAGGTCAAGGGTTATAAAAGTCAATATAATGCTTACATTCGCTATCCTCGCTCCCACTGGACTTGGGTCGCGGAGATTCGCCAGCTGTACTATTTATTTCGGGGGCGACTCGACGTGGTTTTGCACCTGGTTTCCTTCGCGCTGCAAGAAAATAATTAAATAATAAATAAACTGGCCAAGTGCGAGTTGGATTCGCGTACCGCGCACCTATTTTATAGAACCCATATCACATGAGTAGATTATGTTTTGTTTGGCTGAAGATGTCATTATTTCGTAATGATTTTTTTATAACGTTGCTCATGTGGGAATAGGCGTAGATGGATATAGACATTTTGGAACACTAGACCATTTGAGACTAGACAATTTATTATAATTAACATTTTCACTCACTGGCGAATAATGCCCGGAGCTTTATCAACATTTTATTTTTACCCAAATGCCCATTAAGGAGGGAAGGGTAATGTGTTTGGGGTGTATTTTGGTATGTACGAGTATGTTTGTCTGTATATTTGGTAGAGCCCGAAGCCTAAACGAGTTGATGGATTTTGGAGTGTTGTTAGGTTTGAGCTGAACCCATAAGTGTCATGAGATACATTTTAAGCAGTCTGGTTTTTATTTTTTAATGAAATTTGTGAATGAAGATACTCTAGACATTTCCAATACCCGCCCCGGATACACCTTCAAATGTTTGTCACTTGTCTAATAAACATTCACGGAAACAATTGACGAAATATTTAAGTCTTTGCAAATTGGTGAAAAAAGAGACTAGACACTTCTAACACCCGCCCAAATAAAGCTTCAAAAGTTTGTCACTTAGCTTATAAATATTTACGGAAACAATTGACGAAATATTTAAGTCTTTGTGGCTAAAAGACAAAGTAATACAAAAAACAATGAAAAAACAACTTGTACCCATGTATGTGCGCAAAATACTCTTATTTATTTCTATAGGCGGTGCTAGTGTGCTAATCGAACCGCCTTAAAAGAACTAGATCCCCAGGTATAACCCCCCCCCCCCCCTCTATGGGGCGTCGATCCGATTAGCTTTTAAGGCAGCCTAGCTGCCAAAGCTACAGGGGGTTGTTAGTGGGTAGTGCAGTCCTGGGCCTATGTATATTTATACATATATACTTAGGTATACAGGGTGTAACATAAAGGTGTGGTGATACTTTAAGGTGGGCTTGTACCCATCAAACTGAACAACTTTCTCCATGGAACCCATAGTCAAATCGCAAAAAAAAATTGGTTCTCCCATACTAACTCGATCAGCTGATCAGCCAACTTAGTATGGGAGAGCCAATTTTTTTTTTGCGATTTGACTATGGGTTCCATGGAGAAAGTTGTTCAGTTTGATGGGTACAAGCCCACCTTAAAGTATCACCACACCTTTATGTTACACCCTGTATATGTGTATGTATGCATATAGGCGCAGGGCTGTGAGTCCCACATAACCTGTACAGCCGGCTGTATTGGTACGCATAAACGCATTTATCCTCCTCCCTTCATCGTTTCCGAGGAAAAAAAAAAGATTCATACAAAACAAACTTCATTAAACGGACAATATACCTGCAGCTGTTTATCAGGATACAAGGATAGAAATATACAAAAAGCAGTGTTAGACAGAAAGGAGAACCGCCCAAGTACACCTCCGTGAGCGAAACATTTGAATAATTTTGACCACGTGGCCGTAGATCTAGTTCCTGTGTATGTGTGATAGTGATAAAGAAGATATTGTAAAGGTTAACTTACATATTCTGTCATTTCCGCCGGCACTTAATGAACTGCTCAAGGAAGTGAGTCGCGATAAGGCGTCCGATGCGTGTGCACTCGCTGAAATAAAGAAAAAAGTTTATTGTAAAATTAGTATCCTGCGGCACGAATTTAAGGGACCCTACCCCACACGAGAAACACCCTTGTAAAGGGAAAAGGGCTGTAAGGAAAACTGCCCATTTTTTAAAAGGATTATTTGTTTTTGAGGTTATAATCATGTCAGCTTATATACGTCCCCACCGCGGGGCTCGAGGCTACCCTAAATTAGGGCCTTAGTCGTGCAGGTTGGTCGACTTTAAACACACAACCTTCCGAGATTCTTCGCAAGCGTGTGCAGGTTTCCTCACGATGTTTTCCTTCTAAGTATTGACATAGTCAATATTTTTGGTATTTTTTTAAATCTGTTTTTATATAATATTTTTGTCTATTTGTAGGGTTCCGTACCCAAAGGGTAAAAGCGGGACCCTATTACTGAGACTTCGCTGTCCGTCTGTCTGTCCGTCTGTCTGTCACCAGGCTGTATTTCATGAACCGTGATAGCTAGACAGTTGAAATTTTCACAGATGATGTATATCTGTTGCCGCTATAACAACAAGTCCTAAAAACATAATAAAATAAATATTTAAGGGGCTCCCATACAACAAACGTGATTTTTTAAATCGTTTTTGCTCGATATTGATAACGTCAACAGGTAGACGCTTGAAATATTCACAGAATATTTAATTATATATTCACTTCAATAATAAATAATTTGATTAAAATAAAACAAATATTTAAGTGGGCTCCCATACAACAAACGTGATTGTTTTTGCTCGTTTTTGTTCGATATTAATAACGGCAACAGGTAGACGCTTGAATTATTCACAGAATATTTAGTGTAACAAAATTGGTGTAGGAGCCGTTAACTGGGGGTTCTAATCGTCATACTGAACAACTTTCTCCAAGGAACACATAGTCAATTCTCAAAAAAAAATTATTTGGACCCTCCATACTAAAATGCACAAAATCGGTCGATTAGCTGATCGATTTGTATGAAGAGTGAAAAAAACTTTTTACGTTTTCAGCAAAGTTGTAGAACAAAAGTTGTTCAATATGATAAGTAGAAGCCCCAGTGAACGGGACCTACACCAATTTTGTTACACCCTGTATATTCACTTTAAAAATAAATAATTAAAATAAAACCAATATTTAAGGGGGCTCCCATTCAAAAAACATGATTTTTTTGCTTGATATTGATAACGGAAATATTCACAGAATATTGAATTGTGTTAGTCACTTGAAAAATAAATAAAATAAAATAAATATTTAATCCCATACAACAAACGTGATTTTTATAGATAATGGTACGGAACCCTTCGTGCGCGAGTCCGACTCGCACTTGACCGGTTTTTACTTTTTTTTTTATTGAAATTGTCACACACTGATTCCTCCTCATATCCATACGATTCGACTATTTTACCATATTTTCAATTTTTATAACCAATTTTAAACATATTCAGTTTATTTTGGTGGATTCATATACTTTGAAAAGAACCCTGACCCGCCCTCCATCATCAACTATTCATCTTCCATCTCGTGCGAGCGACGGCGCAGACGGAGGGTGCGCCGCCCGCCGCAGTATGAAATCGAAATTCAAAAACATTATATCGTGGCAGGATTCAAACCTGGACCTCCTGGACAGGAGGTAGCGAGCGGCCGTTGCCGTTGCCATTACGCCACCGACACTCGCTTTTTGAGGTTGTATCGTGTCTAAGTGACTATGAAATGTCCAAATATTGTATACGATGTATGTATTAAATGTTTGGTTTATTACCTACTAGCTGTTTCCTGCAGCTTCACCCGCGTGGACGTTTCTATGACTTTTAGAGGAACGCAGTGCGCGAGAAAATAAGTAGCCTATGTGTTAATCCAGATCCTGATCTGTCTAACTACCAAATTTCAGTCAGATCCGTTCAGTAGTTTTTGCGTGAAAGAGTAACAAACATACATCCAAACTACAAAATACATACAAACGTTGTCCACGCGGGTGAAGCCGCGAGAAACAGCTAGTATACAAAAAACAATATTTTTTTAAATAACTACACAGTTCTATTTTTATGCTTTGATTATTTACTCTCTAGATATAGCGCCGCAGCGCAGATGCGTCAAAAAAATACCGGTGATCTGTTGTCCGGTAACCCACGCACACCGAGACAAATTGTATGATAGGCGCGGGTGTAAGACTGTGGCGACTGTGGTTATTACGCGCACAAACATATTAAAAAATGTGGACCGTTTTTATCGCTGTAATTACAGGGTGACCCTTAATCTGGCTAGAGAGTAAATAATCAATGTATTTGTAGTTCCTAAGCAACCGTGGACAGAGAATACGCAACGGTCAAGCAGTCACGTCACGAGTTTTTAATAGTTGGCCAGTCTTGCATTGAAGAAGACTTTATTAAAAAAAAAGATTTGAGGTTTTTCTCACTAAGAAATTTTTATCGTACGGATCTGCCCGTAAAAGCGTATTTCCGTTGTAGTGGATTTTCTAAACTTACAACATGTTTTACAGATAAATAAAAGCTTGTTCCTAAAAATACTTTTTATATTGCGATTATTTATTTATATGGGAGACTTACGTGGAGCAGGCTTGAGAGACAGATTTAGAGGGGCATCCTCGTCCACAGATAACCCTTTCACGCCCAGGTCCAGCGGAGAGTCCTCAGTGCTCGTGTTGTTAGACTTTGTGCTTAGATTTAGACCCGAGTCTGGAACAAAATAGAAAAAGTTGTATAAGGATATTTGAATGTATAGAAAGTTGGTGATATAAAAGCATACTGCCAATCATTCCACTCGAGCGGCCTGAGGGTTCAGTATACGCAACGAGCCTACAACGTCCTGCATGTGCAGCGTACACTCGACGTCAAAAAAATTGCAATCGTCTAATTTTTCTCAATACATTTTCATACAAAAAGCGGCTCCAAATAAGCACGATTACTTATTTTCATTCATATTCATATCATCTCATATACATCCCCACCGATGTCTGACCGTATATCACTTTTTTTTTTAAATAGGCAGTGACATAAATAGTGTTAATTCCTTATTCACAAACCTGAATTCGCTGTGGAGCCGGCTAGCTGTCTCTCTAGAGCGGCCAAACTGACCCCGCTCTGACTGGCTATTGTCTGCAGCAACTCTCGCGATATGCCTGGAAGACAAACGTAAGGATATAAAAAAATTGCAAATGATTTTTGTTTGTATGGGAGGTACATTACCCAGATTTTTTCTGAAATCATTAACTACCAACTGCTGTAGGCCTTATAAGTTCGTTATTTACAAAGTTTGATTAAAATCGTCATAGCCATAGTTTCAACGAAATCCGTAGAGCCAGTTTTGATTAAAAAACTAATAAGTAAGTGATTTTTACTATGGCGGCAACCATAAAAAATCAAGTTAGGTGGGAAATTTGAAAAAAACGGCTGGAGATATTAAAAATATATTGCACTAACCCAAAATTTTACCAAAATTTGTCCAGCAGTTTGGGGACTAAAGCACCGAACGGACGTAAAGACACACAATCAAACAGACACACATTTTTGCCATCACAATACCTTCTTCACTCCGTCGCTCGAAAGTAAAAATGGTATTTTAAAGTATCCCTCGGTCAAACCTTTAGAGGTATTTAATTTTTCAAGTTTTGAGTTTATTTGAGTTCTTATATAAGTACACAAATGCTATTAGTGTTGCTTTTAACGGTTTTTTGTCTTTGTGAGTAATCGTGTTTTCGTCTTAAGGCGAGGCACCGGTGGAGAAGCGGAGAAACTCTTTTGCTAGATCAATTTTTTTGGGTAATTACTACTAAATATCGGTCTTGCAAAAAATATTGGACATACTTAAGGATATTGTCTGAGGAATGTGCTAATATGTTACACGATAGTGGGTACTTTACTCGATCAAAAAAAATCCCAAAACCAGGTCCAAAACGTCTAAAAAAAAGTCTAAAGTGAATTGTTTATTAATAAAATTTCTAAATTTGCACATAATTTTTATATGGAGATATTTCTTTTTAAGTACTACAGGGAACCTGCTAAATTTTAGTTTTTAAATTGAAGTCTTAAGAGAAATAACAACATAAAACATTGAAAAAGTGCAAAAGTGTGGTTTTTGTCGTGACTCTTTACACGTAAAGAAAAAAAACAAAGACAACTATTTTACAAATGCTTCGCCTTAAGTCAGCATTCAGTCAGATAGATAATTATTTTTTTAAGAATTTACAAACTGATAATAGGTACTTTAGAAAATCACTTCTAAAATGATCATTTTGCTTAAAACCACCTCTTAATAACGAATGGATATCGAATAATCTTACCGGCATAATCTGAGAGGTTCGGCGGCGGAGTGCCGGACACGGAGTTATGCCGGTCCGGCTTGTTCGGCAGCCGGATGACTTCAACTGAAGACCGTGAGCTTCCGTATTCATCCTGCACACGAATAGAAAAAGCTTTAACAAATACGCTTAAAAGACATACATGTAGGTAGACATATAGTTATTAGTCAGAGAACCAATGTGACCAACATACTCGTATTCAACTAATTAGTCGATTGAAGTGGAATTCCTGACCAAGATTGAAGGCCGAGAGCGTACGATTAGCTAAGCTAAGATCGAGGCCATCATACTGTGCCAGCAATGCAGTCATTACGGATCAAAGCTTAATAGTGCTTTACTGAAAAAATGCGACTATTTTAAATAAAACCAGTTCAATTTAGACATGAATAGTAAGGATTACTAAAAGAACAGGTACCAAAACTCATGACCGCTTTTCCAGGGTTCATATTACTTATAGTTTGTGATAGATAATCGTAGCACAGAGTTTGGTGGTTGGATCACTTCTTCATCACCGCACGTTGTTTTAAATTAGGTAAATGATGCTTGTTGTACCTATGCGACCTCCAATCCTCCAATCTGTGAGATAGATACAGCCCAATCTATATACATAAAAGTATTTCTCTTGGTCACGGCATCACGCGTGAACGGCTGGACCGATTACCTATGCGACCTCCAATCCTCCAATCTGTGAGATAGATACAGCCCAATCTATATACATAAAAGTATTTCCCTTGGTCACGGCATCACGCGTGAACGGCTGGACCGATTTCGCTAATTCTTTTTTTGTCGAGCTCGTTATTGTCAGGAGGAGGTTCTTATGTAGGGTAGGTTAGGAGAGTGTAGGGTAGTGTAGTGTAGGGTAGGGTATAGGGTAGTGTAGGGTAGGGTAGGGTAGGTTAGGGTAGGGTAGTGTAGTGTAGGGTAGGATAGGATAGGGTAGGATAGTGTAGTGTAGAGTAGGGTAGTGAGGGTAGGGTAGTATAGTGTAGTGTAAGGTGGACGTAGTTCGCCGGGACAGCTAGTGCTGAATAAAATCTCTCTGTACAGGAAATTGCTGTTTTCCGAGTAGTATGGCAAAGCCTTCCTTGAATAAAAACTTTTTGTACAACATTTGCGATCCTAGGATCGCTGTTTTCTACTGTTTTCCTACTGATCCTACTGTTTTGCCTAGAAGAGTCGGGACAAGCGTCTTGGCGGCAAAACCTACCGTAAATGGTCCTTGTCTTCACCTTATGGTGTTGACGGCCCTCACTGTTATATGCCCAAAGGTAGGTAAGTGGCGACGCTATATCATGAACGTGGTAGTTTTGGCGTATCTGCTAGTTCCAAGTAGCATGGCAAGGCTGACTTTACTCAAAGAAGGTTGCCAAAGTAATTACCAAATTACAAGCAATTTTTGAATAAAAGTAAAAAGCAATTGCAACCTTGTGATTACTAGCCTCGTATCCCACCTTTCTCGAGGCCTCCCACTCGGTGGAACGACGACCTCGTGAAGATCGCGGGAAGCCACTGGATGTGAAGAACTCAGGACCGGTCGTTGCGGAAATCCTTGGATGAATTTGTCCAGTAGCGGACGTCTTCAGCTGATATTATGATGATAATGAACCATCGTATCACAATGTACTATTGTCCAGTTGTTCCAGGCCTCGGAAGCGGCGCCCTACATTTTCATAGAGCGAGTATGGCCGTCGGCCGCAAGGCACGGAGGTCTAACATAAGTGTGGTAATACTGACCACTTTCTGCCTCTTGCTGGGTAGCGGCGTGCCCCGGTCCCCAGAGGACGGATGGACCGAGACCTGCGGTGGATCCAACGATATCGTCTTCTTCCTGCCGCGATTCGTCGTGCCTGGCGGCGCCTGCAATAGACGATTAGACATACTATATTACTTAATTTACATATCACTGTTGTAATTTGATAAATGTAATAGTAAATTGACATATAAACTGCACTCCCATACGAAGAACATATCTTATAGCAGGAGCGTCTAACATTTTTTAATTTGTATAAGATGCACCTTTTCAAAAAAATTTTAAGAGATGACATACTTCGAAAAATCGGATACTGATGGAATAATCCGGCAGATCGCAATCTGTCCATATATTCCCAGGCAGATCGTAAAAGGCCCAGGCATGTTATTGCGGGGTTTCTAAAAATACTAAGATTAGGTTCCTTTAGGATTTCTGGTGCTACCGTAGAACTTTGTATATTTCGGAGCCCCACGATAACATGCCTGGGCCTCTCACGATCAGCCTGGGAATATCTGGGCAGATCACGATCTGCCGCCGACATATATATTATAATTAAGAAGCAATGTGTTTTCACGGCTCTTCGGATAAGTGGAGTCAAGCAAAAGATTCAAAGAAGTAGTTGAGAAAATGAACTGCATGAAAGTTACACTTATTTGCGTATCGACGGTTTCAAATATTTTTTGCCCAATGTGTTTGTAAACTCTTTATAGCACATAAAATTTTAAAAAATAAATGAGTTCGTCGGGCGTAACGGCTAGGGCCCCTACCTCCTATCCGGGAAGTCATGGTTCGAATCCTGCCACGTACCAATGTGTTTTAGAATTTCAGTTTCATATACATATACTCGTATGTGTATCCAACACTCTTAAGGTGAAGGAAAACATTGTGACGAAACCTGCACGCGCCTGCGAATATACTAGAAGGTTGGGTGTCAAGTCGCCCAACCCGCACTGGGCCCGCGTGGTCTAACAAGGCCAGATCACCCTAATTCAGGGTAGGCTCGAGCCCCTCGGTGGGGATATATATGAGCTGATATGAAATGAGTTCACAAAAGAATAATAATATATCAAAGCCGGACTTATCCCTTTCGGGATCTCTTCCAGTCAACCTTGGAATGCTGAAAGGACATCAAGAGTATAACGGCCAGTCAAGTTTCCGACTCAAAATTTAATTATAATGTAATGTGTTGCCACAAACTTTTTTATTATTATTTTTATTTACAATTTTTGACTCTCACTATAGCAATCTATACTCTAAAGAATCTCTCTCTGGACATATAGAAACACATTGGCACAAACTATAAAAAAATATACTATTATTACGTAAAGAAACGAAATGCAAAACTCCCCTCGCCCCCCCCCCCCCCCCCCCCAACCAACATATCGTCGCTTGGAAGGGTTACGCGAAAGGGTATCGTGCAGCCTTTTGCTGCAAGTACGACGCGTTGAAAGTGAGGTTAGAAAGAGAAGCACCCATACCACCAAGCGTAGGCACTTTTTTTGTTTCATTGAATGAAGTGACGTAGGGTTGGCACAGTGATATAGTTTATTAATTGATTTATTGAAATAACCCTCATTTCTAACAGACTTCGTGGCGTGATGTTTAGTCCCACCCGGCTAGCTACCCACCATCTTATCGAAGCCGTGCTAACAAAATTGATGTGTTCCGGCTTGAAGATAGCCAGTTCCCCATTATGTTGGGGAATCTTGGTAAGCCCGCTTTCATCTTCGGCACCATCATCAATTACCATCAGGTGAAGTGATGCCAGGGGTTACCAATTGTGGACATAGTAGATAGGTACCACATAAAGAAGCCCTTACCTTAGGCCCCGCTAACGAGGACGTGTATTTGATAATCTCGGTGTCCGGAGGCAGTCTCACCCCTCCCAACACTGAAGACGGATCACTGAAACCGATCAAGAGTTGCGAGTATTATTGACAGCGTATTTGTAACACCAACACGCTTTCAAGGATAACCTTTGCTGTTAAAGTGGTTCGATTACAGTGAAATATTTATTCAATAGTTAAATAATTGTTTTAAGTTATTTAATAGTATACGAGGCCATGTAAGCGATAACTTTAAACTTAGTAGATTTATTAACTTACGCTGATTCCAGGGCAGCACTTAGGAAAAGAGAAAACATACTTTACATTTTACACAAGTTTATAACTAACAGTAAATAAAGATAAGATAGCCAGATCCCCATTGCGTTGGGAAATCTTGGTAAGCCCGCTTCCATCTTCGGCATCATCCTCACTTACCATAAGGTGAGATGATGCCAAGGGCTTATCAAATGTAAATAAAAAAAAACATAATAAAATGCCTCTTGTACGCCGACGATCAAGTAATTCTTGCATCGTCAGCGGACGAGTTGCAAAAGATGGTGGATCTGACGAATGTAGCGCTCGAGAAGAAAGGTACGAATATAAACGTTGGAAAGACCAAAGGGATGATTTTTGAGAGAGACGAGAATATGACTGCGTGTGATATAAAAATAGGTGGCGAGAAAGTAGATCAAGTGAAAGAGTTTGTGTATCTCGGTAGTATGTTCACGCGAGATGGAAAGTGTGAAAATGACATTGAAAGGAGGGTTATGAAGGGAAATGCAGTGAACGGGGCTATCAATGGTATTGTGTGCAGTCAGGCGATGACGATCAAGTAATTCTTGCATCGTCGGCGGATGAGTCGCAAAAAAAATGGTGGATCTGACCAATGTAGCGCTTGAGAAGAAAGGTATGAAAATGAACGTTGGAAAGACAAAAGTGATGATTTTTGAGAGAGACGAGAATATGACTGCGTGTGAGATAAAAATAGGTGGTGAGATAGAGTGAAAGAGTTTGTGGATCTTGGTAGTATGTTCACGCGAGATGGAAAGTGTGAAAAGGACATTGAAAGGAGGGTTATGAAAGGAAATGCAGTGAACGGGATTGTGTGCAGTCAGGCGGTGTCTAAAAAGGTGCATAACGCTGTTTTAGTTCCCACACATATGTATGGTCACACCCTGGACACTTCATACAACAGGTCAGAAATGACATTTCAAAAATCGAATGGCGGAACAAAAAAATGGCGGCGAAATCCTTCACGTTCGACAACCAAACTGTAATCAATCTGTATCAATCTGAGTGACGAGGGGGTGAGGTCGCAATCTAGAGAGCGGCAGGGAGTGTCCATACTGTATGTTAGTACTAATATATATACTTTGTTATGGCAGTGAATGTTGGGTGTGGCAGAATGAACGTGGTTGAGATGCGGTCTTTAAGAAAAATCTGCGGCGTGAAAAGAGAGAAGTTTGATTTGAAGGTAGACGTGCTAACAAAGGTAGAAGAGGGTATGCTGCGTTGGTGTCAATATTTCGAACGTATGAATGAAAGAAGGGTAACGAAAGAGATTTATTGTTCAAATGTGGAAGGATGCATCGTCAGAGGACGTCCCAGGAGACCCTTTATCGACCAAATTGGTAACGTCCTCAAAAATGCCGCGGTTCGTAGCGAGAAGAATAAAAGGTTATGAATGAAAATATTCATGGATGTAAAAAGGCGAGGGAGATATGTCAGGCAAAGTGTCGCTCCATCGTCCCCTGTGGGACCAAGGTGTAAGCTATATGTATGCATGTAAATAAAAAGTCATCATCATCATCTCAGCAGTTATTTTATGAGCTTCCCCTCTCTCCATTCCAACTTCAGTCAACGAGACGCGGGGTTTTCACCCTTATGCTGTTGACATTCCGTCTATCCGCACGAAGTGTTACGCTTCCTTATTCATTATTTACGGACAGCAATGGAGTGAAACTCCTTGCCTGCGTCACCGTTTCCTAACAATTTGGGGATCTTCAAGGCAAGAGTGACTAGGATTTAGTTGAGTTTGCGGGTGCTATCCCCGACTGCATCGTCACTCCCAATCGAATGTTTTTCCACTAGCCGGCTCTGCACCGGCAGCGGCATCGGCCCGGCTGCCAGGGAATTAAAAAAGTATAATATATGGAGCGCCATTCCACTGACCACCAACAGCGACGGCACGGCATTCATCATATCAGCTCATATACGTCCCCACCGAGGGGCTCAAGCCTACCCTGAATTGGGCGATCGGGCCGGGCAGTGTGGGTTGGTCGACTTCACACACAACCTTCGAGTTTCTTCGCAGGCGTGTGCAGGTTTCCTCACGATGTTTTTCCTTCACCGTTAAAGCATAAGTGAGTATATGTACGTAAGTTTCGAAAAACTCATTGGTACATTGGCCGTCCGGATTTGAACCCGGAACCTCTGGTTAGGAGGACCGAGTCGTTACCGGTTGAGCCACCGACGCTTTATATACATTTTTTCTACACGGCACGGCATTATACATTTTGTTTTTCTCCGGCAGCCGTGCCGTAGCCGTGCCACCTAGTGGAAAAACAGCCATCAGGTTAGTTTCAATTAAACGCTGTCAAATCTATCTATATAGTATACTAGTAAATGCAACGCGGCTCCGCCCGCGTTTTAAATTTGGTCGAAAATTAAAATTCCACTGTGAGTGTGTTTGTAATTCTTCTCCTCCTAAACTAGTTAGCCGATTTTGTTTAAAAATTGTACATATGTAGTTATATGGGGTCACCTGGATGGTTTTTAGCTATAACTGGACCCGGTAGGTGACGCTGTGTAAAAAAATGCTGGATCTCGACAACAGCGTCACCTACCTATAGCTAAGAACCATCCAGATGACCACTATAAGTACAGAAAAACATTTCAACAAAATCGGTCAGCAGTTTAGGAGAATAAAAATACAAAAATCATAAAAAAACAGCCTCCTTGTGCTTGTTTTTAGCAAAACTCGAAAAGTTATCTAACGATTAAGATGGAAACTTTGGTGAGTTGATTGCGAGCCGCTTGCGGGTCACGCACCGCGCAGCCTCCATGTACATGCGGGCGAAGCCCATAATATAACAAAAAAGAGTTATTTATATTACCTGAGTATATTGTGCGGCAAGCCGGTGAGGGCATCGATGCCACTATGCCGATCCTTGTCCGAGCCCATGCCGAACGGGTACAGCGGTGATAGGTTCTGGAAACACACACAATAGTTTAAGTGCTAAGCGGGGTTAAAATAAAGAGCCAAAAATAAGAATCTTAAACACCTCCGTGGCGTAATAATTAAGTCCATTAGCTTCACATCAGGAGATCGCGGGTTCGATTCCCGGTGTAGTCTAACTTTGAAAGTTCGGTTTGGTTGTTGGAAGGGCATTTTCTAAGCCCGCCTGGCAAGCTACCACTATCTTATCTTAGTCTTGCCGCCAAACGTCAATGCTAACAACAGTGATGTGTTCCGGCTTGAAGATAAGATAGTCAGTTCCCCATTGCATTGGGGAATCTTGGTAAGCCCGCTTCCATCTTCGGCATCATCGTCACTTACAATCAGGTCAGATAATGCCAAGTGCTTACCTATTGTGAATAGAAAAAATCAACACCGATAGTTTCGAACCTGGTTCTAAGTACTAAACTTCGCCTGAATCCACCTAAAGTTTGGGTCTACGAGTATTTACACAAAGCAGGAAGGTAACAGAGGGGCCGCTTCATATGCGAATGCGTGCCACTAAAGATGACACCGCACACTCGATAAGTCATAGAAACGTTGTCCACGCAGGTGAAGCCGCGGGAAACAGCTAGTAATATAATAGTAATCCCTACTAATATTATAAATGCGAAAGTAACTCTGTCTGTCTGTTACGCTTTCCCGCAAAAACTACTGAACGGATTTGGCTGAATTTTGGTAGGTAGACAGATTAGAACCTGGATTAAGACATAGGCTACTTTTTACTACGCTCGCGAGCCGCTTGCGGCTCGCGCACTGCGCACCCTCGAAAAGTCATAGAAACGTGGTCCACGCGGGTGAAGCCGCGGGATACAGCTAGTCCATAATAATATATTAGCTTCCTTTGACGTATTGGTGTACACGTCGTAAATCATCTTCCTTCGGTGTCTTTTTAATGTTTTACGTGGTGTGTCAAGTCTCATCTTTAGTGGCACGCACTTTCTGGCGAGGTACTAGCCCATACTAGCCTGTAGTCAGCCTGGCAAACTCGCGGAGTTTGCCAGGCTGTGCCCCGCCGCGCGCTGCTCCGCAAGTACCCTTCCGTTACTCTGCGTAAGTACATTCGTTGTAATATTTGTGACACTGCGATTGCCAACCCGATTGCCAAGCGTGGCGTTTATGGTAATCCCCCCAATAGGGGGGAGGCCTATATTTAGCAATGGACGTATTTTAGCTATTAGATAATAAGCCCTTAACGATGATGCCGAAGATGCAAGCGGGCTTACCAAGATTCCCCAACGCAATGTGGATCTGGCTATCGTACTTCATGCCGGAACACATCGATGTTAACATTGATGTTTGGCAGCAAGCCTTAAATAAGCCAGGCGTGCTAAGAAAATTCCCTACCATAAACTAAAGAGAATGTCACAAAGTTAGAATCCGTCGGCAGTTGAACCCGCTGAGATTCGAACCCGCGACCTCCTGGTGTGAAGTGATGGGACAAACCATTATGCTACGAGGCAGTTTAACTGGCGGGGATAATGTTTTTTCGAGCTCTTGCTATCTTCAGCACGGCGACTCCTTGTCGTAACCAAATGGTTAATAGGAATGATGACTGCTAATAATCCGAGTTATTTTTTATCATCTGTCAAACAAAAACTACATTTTGTTCTAAATATTTTTTTAATACCTATGCGTGACGTCATAGTTTAGCAGCGTCATTTATGTACTCATTTTGTGATTTTGGTGAATTAAAAATGTAAGATTCGATGGAAAACAAAACGAATAAAGTTTTTCAAACTTTCAGTAGGGAGATAATTTAGTGATCAAGAGTTCATAATTTATTTTTGATGCTGTCATCATTCCAATGAGAGCGTCGGTGGCGCAACGACAAGGGCCGGTACCTCCTATCCGGGAAGTCGTGGTTCGAGTCCTGCCACGTACCAATGTGTTTTCGAATTTGATCGGTTGTGTGTGGAGTTGACCAACCCGCACTGGGCCCGCGTGGTCGACTAAAACCCGATCGCCCTAATTCAGAGTAGGCTCGAGCCCCTCGGTGGGGACGTAGATATGAAAACACGTGAACGACAATAAAATTAAACTTATTAAATGTATAGAAAAAACAAAAACGTAAAGCCTAGCTTTTCTTCTGACTGACAACCTATCAAAAATTGGTCCAAATCAGTTAACATTTAAGAGGTGAAAATCGTTATCGCCGTTTGTATGAAAAGTCGCAGCTTCACAATCCTCCTAAGTTTGGAGTATAATGCATGATTAGCTAAGTGACGTCGTACTAAATCCAATATGGCGGACTCCCAAAGATGGGGGACCAGTTATTTTTTAGGCACCCCAATGATATATGTAAGTATTAGCTTTACGAAATTGTTTTTGGTGTACTATAAGTGTAAATAAATAAATATGCGTATCAAATGAAAGGGTTTGCTAAGAAGAATACGAAATAATTTAAACTTTCGAAAATTGTTTTTTTTTTGTGTGGGCTCTGAATAAATAAACATATTATATACCTTTCCTTTGGCAGCGGCGGCTACGGCAGCATGGTAGGCACCATGGGCGGCCGCCTGAGCCAGCATGAGATCACCACGTAACAACGCCAGGTCCCGGTCACCGCCTTTTGATGATGATGAGCTTGATGATGACTTTCCTGCGAAAAGAAGGTTGATATAAACTAACAAATTAAATTTTAAGTTTAAAACCCGACTGCATAAAAAAAACCGCTTCTTTTCGGGCAGCCGGGTAAAAAGTACCCTATGTCACTTAGGGCATCAAGACGAATCTAACAGACATACATACATACATACACCCCAAAAATATTATCCTTTAACTTTAACTTCAAATGTCAACATAAAGCAGTCATCAATTTCGTATGATACCTGTAATCTACTTGATGAGAACCATAATATTCGTTTAAAACCTATTATCATCATCATATCAGTTCATATACGTCCCCACGGAGGTTGCGTGTGAAGTCGATCAACCTGCAATGGGCTGGGCCCACATGGCCGACTAAGGCCCGATCGCTTTATTTCAGGATAGACTTGAGCCCCACGGTGGGGACGTATATGAGCTGATGAAAACCTATAAATGACCACAAACTCGGGAAGGTCAGACCATACTCCATTAACCACACACGGGACCAAGCCCAGGTATGTGGAGTTGTAGTTAGGGCTAGTGACGCACTCCGCTTGTCAGAAGTTTTCAAGCCGCCTTTATGATATGACACGGTTTAACGACTGCTATCTAGATACAGCAACCGGTACTAACAGTCCAATCCATTCAAGTGATGACCGTGTTTCAGGTCAGTTTACGTGATTGATTCAACAACTGAACGTTGTCCCATGAACGTGGTTATCTACCGCTACCCAGTAATACGGATTGGCTTTTAGGGACACTTCCAGAGGGTATAGCTTGGTGTCTTCACCTGCTCTAGCGCGTTCAAGCCCTGCCGAGCGGTTCCCCATGTGGAAGGCCCAGCGAGCGACCAGCGCTTAGGCGGCGGTGGTGTTGGAGCCGGAGGAGTCGGCTCCGTTGATGGGGCCTGCCGCAACCTCCAGGAGGTCTCTAGGTAGGCGCTTCCTGTCCAGGACGTTCGAGCGGTAGGGGGCAAGCTCCCGAATGTACGGGAGCGCCGACTTATCTACTCGCACATGGACTTGGCCAGCCGACAAATTAATTCGTCTAAGCTCTCCATTTCAAGATCCCATGCTACAACCGATTCTAATATGTGTAATATATCAATGAAGTAACGGCACTGCACCTACAGTTGCTATGTGAGAAAGAGATGCACTTACTATTTCTGCTCAGCTGCGGCATCTGTTTCGGCTTGCTACTCTATGTTCTTCTTATCGTGTCGATGGAAAACTATATTTTACTGGCCCAGAACTCGGCTATAAGAATACTTCGCTCTGAAGCGTTCAGGAAGTCTGCTACTCTATGATACCAAATTATTCAATTTTGCTAGACTGGACAGGCAGCGATTGTAAATGTAAGAAAGAAAGTATTTATGTGTTTGTCTCTTTCATTCAAATCACTAGGTACCTCGTCAGAATGAAAGACACTTACTATTACTGCTATGCTGTGGCATCTGTTTCGACTTGTTACTCTGGTGGGGCTGTGACACCAAGTTGTTCAGTGAAGCCAGGCTTGATAACGATTGTGAATGCATAGTGGAAGGTGACGATGTTTTCGGAAAGCCATACGAGGTTCCTGGGAAGAAATGTGTAGTTATTTTAATGGTTGTAAAGTAAGAAAGTAAAAGCTTGAAGGTAGACTTTCGTGCTTTGCGGCAGACGTCGTCGGTCGTCGGACGCCGGCGGCTGCAATCGACCACAAGGCACGGAAGTCTACCTTTAAAAGTGAGCAGGACAGGATTTTAGGTAGAGCAAGATAGCGAATAAATCTCCATCTCCACGTTCAAGGCCCGTCTCATGAAGACATGACACCCGTCCATTTTTATCTTCCTACTTGAGCTAAGTATGTAATTATTTATGTATAAGTATGTAAAGTACTATAGTATGTAAATATTTTTATTTATATATTTATTATATTTTATTAAACAAGTATGTAAGTATATTTATTATATACTTGTAGTTTATTATATTACTTTAGATTATTGTTTTTACTTCTTTTAAATTGTGTACCTACTAATTTGTTTCTGTTTGTATCTTCCTACTTGAGCAAAGTATGTAATTATTTATGTGTAAGTATGTAAAGTACTATAGTATGTAAATATTTTTATTTATATATTTATTACATTTTATTAAATAAGCATGTAAGTATATTTATTATATACTTATATCTAATAGTAGTTTATTATATTACTTTAGATTATTGTTTTTACTTCTTTTAAATTGTGTACTAATTTGTTTCTGCTTAAAGTTTAAATCCTTTCAGCGGTTAAGGGTTGGCTGGAAGAGATCCCTGTTTGGGATAAGTCCGCCTTTGTGCATACTTCTATTCTGTATCTATAATTGTATATTTTGTTGCACAATAAAGAGTTCAAAAACACACAAACCAACATAATAGCCGAATTTAAATTTAAAAATCAATAGCCGAATTTTAAACTGACAATATAGGTACTCATGAAATTAAAAACTTTCCCCAAGGTACTGGTGGAAGTCCTGGACCTCCTGGGGACTGAAACCTATTTAAAATAAAAATACTGTAATTTTTCTTACTTTTTTTTTAATTTTCTTATATTTAGTTATTCTGGAGAGCGATTAAAATTATATATGCACGCACACCGAAAATACTTGGCGTGGAGTTAATGGCTTCCACTCAGGATCACCTCTAGAAAACGAACGAATGCTGAAGGCATTCCAAATTAAGCTCATTCAAATATTGTTTTTTTTTACTACACGCGCACAGTGCGCGTTTACCATGAAGAAGCCATGAGCTATATTGTAGAGATATCCTTACAGAACTAAACAATCGGACAAAATGAGACGGTGCCTTTGTAACACTCTTACGCATGGACAAATCTATCAATCGCTATGAAATAAGACTGGATCGCGTACTAGAAGACGCAGGGCGCTCTTAGGAGAGCTGACGATCTGGTGAAGCTTCCAGGAACCACACCCCTTGCACGCGCTGTAATAGGGTCTGTATTTGGCCCACTAACCTTCACTTAGGTAGCGCGATCCTGAGACACATACGTACATGACTTCCGTGCCTTGCGGCGGACATCAGCCAATGGAATCCGAAATTAAGTTAAATTAACCCAATTATTTTTAAAAAAAACGATGTCGTCTGTAAAGTCGGTTTACGGACGATAATTTTACGTGATAACGTGTCACAAGCCGAACGAACGCTTGTGTGATGCAAAATACCGCCCATAGTCGGGTGAGTTAACTCTTTGGCATTTCCTTACAGAGAATCGACCGAATTGGAACACCTCTTGTAAGATCCTGGAAGCCTAGTACTTTTAAAATTAAGCTTAGTGGGTAGATATTCCAATTTTGTTACACCCTGTATATTTTAGGATTATTAATATCAACTTACTCATAGTGGGCTGTGAATTTGAACTGCTAGTTGATGGATTTTTGTCCTTATTAGATGAAGATGATGATGATGTATTCGTTCTCCCTGATCGACTGTAAAAAAAAACAAGAATAAGGTATTTTTTAGTCAATTGAGTTAATTTTTATCGACTATCGAAAACGTCATTTTGTTCTGAAATTGTTCGTGATACATATACTGCATGTCATGTCAAATTGGCACTGTGAAAAAAAGGTATTTTTTCATCCACAATTGGTAAGCCCTTGACATTTTCCCACATGATGGTAATGTGTAATGGGGAACTGGCTATCTTATTATCAATGCCGTTAATGTTGATGTTTGGCGGCCACTTCGATTAAGATGGCGTTAGCTAGCCAGGCAGGCTTAGAAAAAGCCCTTCCACCAACCAGACCCAGTCATGCAAAGTTAGATTCCGTCGGGAATCGAACCCGCGACCTCCTGATGTGAAACTAATGGACTGCGCCCGTGGTCGACTAAGGCCCGATCGCCCTCATTCAGGGTAGGCTCGAACTCCTCAATGCGGACGTGTATGAGCTAACATGATGATACTATCAAATACCCTATTGTATATGAAATCTTAATTACGAGATATAGGCATTTTCATGCAGTTACAATACAATAAAACAACCAAACCGCCTTTGTGGCGTAGTGGTTACTCCATTCCCTTTTGCTTCACACCACGAGTGAACGGTCGCAGGATCGATTCCGTCTGACTATGTAAGATGCGGTTTGCTTAGAAGTAGTGCATTTTATATATCTGCCTGGTTAGCTACAACCATCGTCATCCTTCCCGACTCCTACAATTTGGGGATCTTCAAGGCGAGAGTAAATAAGCATTATTTGAGTTTGCGTGCACCATCCTCGACTACATCGTATATACCATCAAGTGAGATGTAGTCAAACGCACTCAAATTTTTAATAAAAATAATATTTATTAATTAAGCCTAGAGCCAAACATCAATGTTAACAGCATTGAGGTGTTCCGGCTTGAAGATAACATAGTTAGTTCCCCATTGCGTTCGGTAATCTTGGTAAGCCCTCTTCCATCAGTCTGTAAATCACTTAGCATCAGGTGAGATGATGCCAAGGGCTTGCCAAAAAAACTTCGAAAATGACATCGTTCTATTTATAAGCAGACCGCTTAAATGAGTGTTCGCCCGCGCGGTGCAGGGGCGCGGGGGTAAGGCGACAAAGGGGATCGAGAGAGGAGCGGGCGGCAGGCGCATTGTTGTGGCAACAATGCGCGGGCGGCAGGCAATTAAAACGCAATGTTGCCACAACAATGCGCCTGCCGCCCGCTCCTCTCTCGATCCCCTTTGTCGCCTTACCTCTACACACCTGTACCGCGCGGGCGAACACTCATTTAAGCGGTGTACTTATAATCCATCACATTTTTAACGCTCCTGTTTCTTTCTAAAGTAAGAAACACTATCACCTCTTCTCTTATCGTGTGGCATTAATTGACTGTGATAGGAAGAGGATAGGCAAATAACTGCAGCTGCCTGGCAATGCACTTAAGAGGTCTGTGAACCCTAAGCGAAAACTAGACTTTTCATAGAAACTGCGAAAGCTATTTTCAGCTCTAAAAGGTTACCCGATTTTGAACAATCTTTAATAGGTTGTCAGTCAAAACAAAAGCTAGGTATAATATAGGTTTCGTTTTTATAAATTATTAATCCTACTAATATTATAAACGCGAAAGTTTGTTATAATGTATGGATGTTTGTTTGTTACTCTTTCACGCAAAAACTACAAAACGAATCCGGCTGAAATTTGGTAGGTAGATAGATTAGGACCTGGATTAACACATAGGCTACATTGGCACATAGGCTCGCGCACTGCGCACCCTCGAAGTCATAGAAACTTTGTCCACGCGGGTGAAGCCACGGGAAACAGCTAGTTAAAAATAAACAAATAATGGCCAAAATTAGTTTTGTATAAAAACATGTGAACGACAACCTAGCTTTTGTTCTGACTGACAACCTATCAAAAATTGGTCCAAATCGGTTAACATTAAAGAAGTGAAAATCGCTAACGCCGTTTGTATGAAAAGTCGCAGCTTCACTGTCCTTCTCACATCACCCGTGGTCATGTGCAGATGTTGTCATGAGGCTAAGGGACACGATCGACCCTGCAAACTCACCTCTCACTCCTAGGCGGTTGTTTACTACTCTTCTGCGGTTGTTTCATGCCGGCGGCAGACAACGCCGAAAGGGCCGAATATGGGTCGCCCATAGGTGGGAAGTTTAGCCCTGAAGCTTGAAGGCGGGCCAGGTAGTCTTGTGCCGCTAGGTGAGATGCCATGGACCACCATGCTGCGCCTGGGAAAGGATAGAACAGTTAGCTTCAATTAACTGGTTTAAATAGCATACTTTTGTTGGAATCCGAAATTACCGGTGACGTAACGGCTAGGTCCGAGAGGTCGTGGTTCGAATCCTGCCACGTACCAATATGTTTTCGAATTTTTATTTCATATGTACGATTATCAGACGCTCTTACGGTGAAGGAAAACATTGCGAGGAAACCGGCACACGCCTGCCAAGGAACTTTAAGGTTCTGTGTGAAGTCGACCAATCAGCACTGGCCCCGCGTGGTCGACTAAGGCCCGATCTACGAACGACGTATATAAGCTGATATGATGATGATGTGATGATTTTAATGATGATCGACCACCCGCCTGTCAAGCATGGCGATTACGGCAAACCCCCAAACTCGGGTGGGGCCTATGTAAAGAAGTGGACGTCTTTTGGCTAATGTGATGATGACCATCATCACATCAACCAAAGTAGATGATGTGATGATTTAAATGATGATCGACCACCCGCCTGTCAAGCGTGACGATTATGGCAAAACCCCCCAACTCGAGTGAGGCGTATGTAAAGATGTGGTCGACTTTTGGCTAATGTGATGATGACCACCATCACATCAACCAAAGTAGATGGTGTGATTATTTTAATGATGATCGACAACCCGCTTGTCAAGCGTGGCGATTACGGCAAAACCCCCCAACTCGAGTGAGGCCTATGTAAAGAAGTGGATGTCTTTTGGCTAATGTGTTAATGACCACCATCAATCAACCAAAGTAGATGATGTTATGATTTTAATGATGATCGAACCATCACATTACCCAAAGTAGATGATGTGATGATATTAATGATGATCGACCACCCGCTTGCCAAGCGTGGCGATTACGACAAAACCCCCCAACTCGAGTGAGGCCTATGTAAAGAAGTGGATGTCTTTTGGTTAATGTAATGATGACCACCATCACATCAACCAAAGTACGCTGATTAGCATAAATAATCTTTTTTGGACTTTCTTTTACTAATATCCAGAGTAATAAATGATATTGACGGTCGTAAACTTATACGATTGTATACCATTGCTGTATCTGACAGTAACCTTGGGGCAGTTAGTCTGATTAACTAACAAAGGATGTTCTGTCCAAAGCTTTCAACAGTAGAGAGGAAATTGCTAAATAGTCTTGATTTTGCCTAAAAAACCTCTAAAATGACTGGCATGCTAAATTTTGCTTCAAAAATCTCTAAAATGACTGGTACGTATTGGAGCTGTTGTAGTTTAGTATGACTGGCGTGGTTGGGTCGATCACGTTAGTTAACTGATCTGAAGCATGGTCATTATCTCGATGGATTTGACTGTTAGTGGCTTTCTCTTTGCCGTTACAGTCTACGAAGGTACCGTTGAAACGTTAGTGCCAGTTGCTATCTCTAGATGGCAGGCGTTAGTGGCATCTTTCTCAGCCGTTTCCGTGCTTCGCGAGACACGTGAAGACGTTGGTAATAATTGCTATTACTAGATGGCAGACGATAAACCGTGTCACAAGATAAACTTCTGTCAGTGAGGATCGCCACTAGCTCTACAACCTCCACCAACCCGGACTTGGCCCCCGTGAGTATCCTAACTTTCCTGAGTTTGTGAAGAGACCCGTGCCCCAGCAGTTATGGGTTGTGAACGATATTGACAACAGGATGTAGCCCAACACTGCACAGCTTGCTTCGCTTTTGCTCATAGCCGTGATGACCCCCCTCAGTAAGAAGTTAACACACACACACCGAGGGTCGCCGGAGGCGTGTATCTACTTGAGCTACATGCCTTCTGCTCTGTCTTTATAATATTTATAAGACCTACTGGCCGCTTGACACAGCCTGGTTCGCGGCCACACTGAGGGTTTTCGGAGGTGGTTATCGGGCAGGGTTGCCACTATGTACCTTCTCACTTTACACATTTATTGTTAGTATGTTTTCAATGTTCCAGTTTAAATTTGATGGAAAGGTATCATTTATGAACTAACTTTTATTCAAATAAATTAAAATTAAGGTATGTATCCTGTTTCTAGATAAGTGACAACACTAGTATCGGGTTCCGAGTATAAAGAGAGTTGCCTGTGCTTGCACTTGCCGCTATACTTAAGAGGAAGCGCGGGAATAGTTATTTGAATAAACGTTGTATTTGCTGTCTCCCTCCCACAAACCTCTCTTTAAGAGGCAAGAAAGGGAGAACTGCAGCGCAGACCGATAATAGGCACTAAAATTTACCAAAACAGCATTTAGTAGTCCCCTATTTCCTCCTCCAAAACTTGAGCAATAATATTTTTTTTCAAAAATTAAAAAAAAAAACGTTTCACCTATGTCTCTATGTTTTCATTTTATTGTTAATATGTGTATTATTTTTTTGGTGGGTTTCTGAAAATGATGTTTTAATTGGGTAATTTTCTCAGTTTTAGAAGGCTCCTACTTCCAATTATAATTGCAATATTAGAAAAAAACAAAACATAGAGGCATGGCCATGGTAGATATAGGTTTCATGGAAAAAAACATTATTGCTCTATTGTCATTATCCAAGGAGGAAACAGGGGATTGCTTTGTATGGAAAAATGGCGCCCGCGTTTCCTCTTAAGGCTTCAACTAACTTCAAATTGGCAACTTGATTCGCGTCTACAAATTTCGATCGAAACTACACTGAAATAACGTTCATAATAGTGCACACCATGACGTGGTGGTTACGACTACCTTTGTGAGATATTATTAGAGCAATATTCTGTGAAACTTATGAAATATATAGTTGAATCACAACTCTCGCCGTAGGATATCATGAAATCAACAAGAAATGTTTCGTTATAAACAATTTCAATTTCTGTCAAATGGGACTACCATCGAAGGTGTTGAAAAAAAAAAGATTTTTCGGATGTATTCGTTGGACCTAGATTTTCCTACAACAAAAAAATAAAATGGATAAAATCAAACCTTACGACATCAAGCACAAGGTAAACTTTATTTTGATCTAACATTGTCGTCCTCCAGATATGCCTAAGTTTCACTAGAGACGCTCAAAGTTAAGCGCTTCAGATTGGTTATCATCATCAGCCGAAAAACGTCCACTGCAGGGCAGAGGCCTCCGTGATTCTTGCACCACACACACACACACACGTATACACACACATCATACTTTGATAGTTTTTTCTCTACTTGTAATATTAGGTACTGTTATTTTGTTATTTTTCTCCTCTCATTTTTGTTTATTTAATTTTTTCCCAATAATATGTATGTGTGTTTAGTGACAAATCATCAATAAATGTCTTATGTCATAGCATTTAAATACGTCTTGCTCAAACCAATAATTATATTTTGACGACTTACTGGCCGCAGGATGTAGCCCCAGCTGCGCAGCCTGGTTCGCGGCCACACCGAGGGTCGTAGGGGGCGGGTATCGGGACCCGAACCCGAAGAGGGCGGCCTGCGCCTGCGCCTGGGCCTGTGCCTGCGCCTGGGCGGCCGCGCTGCCACCGCCGGCGCCATCTCTGCCCCAGTACGCTGGAAGTTGGAGAAGGGTTGATAAGTGCACAACAATAAAATAAAAAAACACCAAAAATAACTTACAAAAGCTTACCAATAGGGATGACGAATGCTAGTCATCTGATTTATTTTTTATCATCTGTCAAAAACGACATTTTGTTCTAAAAGTGTTAAATACCTAGGCGTGACGTCATAGTTTAGGAGCGTCATTTATGTACTTATTTTGTGATTTTGGTGAATTAAAAATCAAAGACTTGATGGAAAACGAGTAAGGTTATCCGATGTTTTTGTGGGAGGGCAATTTAGTGATCAAGAGTTCATAATTTATTTCTGATGCTGTCGTCATCCCTATTGTGAATAAAAAAAAAAGATAAATGTTATTATAAGGGTCCACTGCAGTGATGAGATGAAGACGTGGCAGTCAAAATTTTGAATATATTTTTTTCAATACAAAGACTTCAAAAATGGAGGAGTTTCTCAATTCAGATGTATTTTTTTTACTTTCGAGCGACAAAGGTGTGAAGAATGTATTGTGATGGCAAAAAAAATCATGATTTGTCATTAATTATAATTTATGGTATATTACTGTTTATTTGATCGAAATAACAAAGCTTTTAAAATAACCTAGTAAGCAAATGACCCGCCATGAATTCTTTCCTCTGATTTGATTTTTGATCATGGATTATTATGTTTTTTAATCGCTCATTACATTATGATTAATATGGTTTCGCAGCTTCGCTTCGTGGCACAAACTAGCACTCATGTTATGTTACAATGGCTAGCATAAATAACTATTTTATAATTTTAAGATAAATAGTTTTGAAGTATAACTTCTCGTGTCATATTGTTTTTATGTTCTAATGACATAATTAAAAAAATATGTTTTATTCTTAATGCAAAATCACTAAATAATACAAAATATAACAATGTCAAAAAGTTTAAGTCTGTTATATATCCACCCGAAGGCTTCGTTAGTCTGAAGGGTCTCCCCTGGGCGTTCCCGACGGGAAGGTGCCCATCACGCTTGCAGCGTTGCCGCGCTGAATCGCAATAGCCAACCTCTGCGTCAGGAAGGCCCCGGAGCGAGGGTCACCCCCTGTTTGCCTGATACGACACCCAATTTCTCGAATGAATTTTCTTGCCTCCGATCCCCAGCATCCTGTGACCTCAACTGCAAAGGGTACGAAAAGGTAAGCCGTCTTCAAGGGCGCATACTTATCGTGTTTTAATTTTGCTGCGCGTTCAGCAGCAGAGCCAGCACTCCTAATCGTACTTTTCAGGTAGCTTGGGGCAAATGTACTAACACACGTGGCGTCCCATAAAAGACACCTACCACTCTGCCAGGGGACCAAAGTAAGACCATCGGGCCTTTTTCCATCGGTGCGACTGAGACCTGGTGGTTCTCCCCGGCACGGAATGTTGGCTGAAATCAGTGCTCTGCGTATAATATCGTTCAGAGCGTGGTGCCGCGGAAATCTACCTGAGCATCTGGTGCAGCTCAACGCATAGTGGCCGTTGGCTTCCACCCTGGTGCCGCAAATGCATATGTGGGGTTCGCACACATTGCAGCCCAGACGGAGTGCCACAGCCACCCGCATCGAATCATTATCAAGAAGAGTGCCCAGGTGAGGCGATGGCAAAGCATGCAACCACGCCCCGGATTCCGCTGTAGACACTGCCTTCAGCCTGGCCAGGTCTGCCCCAGACGCACTATTAATGAGGTGAGAAAGTGTCCTTTTAGACCCGCTTTCGTCCCACGACCGTTGACTTTGTGGATTTTCCGGCACGTCAGCATTTAAATTTACAGAGGACCAAATTGCCTCAGCATTCGACGCATAGGGGATAGTTAAACTGTCGCCATCTACGGATAGAATTTTGGCGACTAATTCAGAAACCCCATTGACAGATGCCAAGAACGCTGGGACGCTAACGTCACGAGCGCGCCTTATGCCCAAGCCACCGTGTCGTACTGGCAGCGATGCCTGGGTCCACTGAGTTTCGCTGAGTTCCACATTCAAAATGGACTCCACCGTCCTCAAAAGCATGGAGTCAAAGGCAGAAATAGCATCTGGGTGCAGCCAGGTGGGTGAAGTCCGTAATAGGTACGTGATTTTCGGCATGGCAAAGCACATCCTGAGCAATAGCAAAGCCACATGAGCCGAAAGTTCCCGCAATAGTGTATGGGTCGATGCAAGAAGACGCCCTCTGTTCGTCAAAGTTTCTGGAACTGCACCAGGAAAGATCGGCGTGCCAAGAAGATAGAAGGCGTCCTCGTTCAGCTCCTGCAGGCCAGGTATGATGGTTTCGAGGTTGGTAAAACTTGAGCTAGAAGCAGCGCTGCATGGGAAAATTTCAAATATATTTTTTTAATGGCGCAAGTTTATTTAAATCAAGTTTTGGCAATCGAGAAATCTTACTAGCGTCAAGTTATATTTTTTACTCTTTGCTAGCGTGTCTTTACTGTTTGCTAGTGTATTTAAAATGAAATCAGTGGTATATCTAGGAAAGCCCTAAAAAAGGTAACTTCCATTCAAATTATAATAAAACGAAAATAATTAAAAATGAATAATTTTAGACTCTCCTGCGAGCCGGTATGTTCTTCATGGAGAGTTCAGTCAATGAAAAATAAAAAACTTTTTGACAGATGACCAACAGTAACTCGAATATATAGCAGGCAACTACCACATTACTGAAGCTACATATTTGCATGCAAACCGCATTATAATGACAATCCATTGAGAACCCAAGAGACAGACTTTCCATAGTTCTCATCTACTGTCTCTAAACGTTAACATTCACCAGACCTGAGTCAATTTGAACTCTAGCACCCAGACATAGGTGCGGTGAGGAAGTAACAGTTAAGTTAGCAGTGAGATGGTGTTAGGGGCAATGACCTGCCGGTTTACGTATATGGTTCAATCACGCGAGGGTTAAGGAAAGTACACACTGGTATTATTAAACTACGACGCGTCTGTGACAACGAGAAATACTCGTAGCTACAAGACGCTTCGTTTTCATACTAGGCTTGTTTTAATGTATGTAAAAGAAAACAAATAGGCTTACAATTCACCTAAATGGAAGTAGTTACCGCCGCCGCCGGCTGTAGATGGTGTCGATTCGAACAAAACACTCGACTTTATTAAACTAAACTAAAATTCCACTAAAATAAGTTTAGTCGTTTTCATGTTCTATTCGATTTTGGGCAGAAACTTGTTGTTGTTACAGAATGAACGCAAGAATGACAATGATTGATATGATTTTCGTAAGTCGTAACCTGTTTACCGTAAGTAAAAGAGAAAAAAAGATATAATTTTGTATAGCGCTGTCTCTGTTGCGTATGTCATTTTTGCTACGAATATAATTTATGAAACCGAAAAGTGGGTCAAATTTAACTTGCAAGATTCCACCCGAACAAACATACATACATTGCATGTTAAATAAAAGCTTGATTGAAAGCTTGAACAGCTGATTTGTTTGACTAGTGTATTTTAGTTACTTCCATAGTATAATGTCTTATGGCATATTACTGTGGGGGCATGCGGCTGATATAGAAACTATTTTCATCCTGCAGAAAAGAGCTATCCGCGCAATCTATCAGATGCGGTCACGTGACTCGTTACAGAATAAGTTCAAAGAAATCAATATTTTAACTGTTGCTAGTCAATTTATATATGAAAACATCATGTACGTTCGTAAGAATTTGCATTTATTTCCTAAAAACAGTGACAGGCATAATTTGAATTTAAGAAATGTAAATAAAATAGATATAGCCTTTTCGAGACTGAGTAAGGTTAAAAAGTCATTTGTGGGGCAGTGTATAAGATTCTACAATAAAATTCCAGAAAATGTAACTAGTTTGTCAGAGAATAAATTCAAGACTCATGTCAAAAAAGTTTTGTGCTCTAGAGGATATTATAAAATAATAGATTATGTAAATGACAAAGATATATATGTTGATTATATAACAAATACCATTACCTGAGACTCTAATCTGAATCATGACATTATTTGTAATTTTATTTTCATTGTATTTTTTTTGTTTTGACTATTTAAAAGTGTGTGTAAACACCTATTTGAAATAAATTGTTTTGAATTGAATTGAATTGAATTTTGGCTTGACAGCAAGTATCTTTAAATGAAGTCTTTAGGAGTTTAAATTTGACCAAAGGTGTGGCGGGGCATTGTGAAATTCTCAGAACCTAGAGAAACTGAAAGTCTGACCAGGTTGGCAATCGATGGTTTTATAAGACTATCAAAAGCTGAAAGTTGGAAAGACATAAGACCAGACGTCTTCCAACATGTTTTATTGAGCTGGTCATCGTCATCACAGTCAGACCCTCAGATCAGAATTCTTCGGGTCAGAGTCGCGCAGTATGCTAATGTATCTTGGTCTAAACGCCAAATTTCTAGCTTCCGACTATTTTATAGAGCTATCGACCACGAACCTCGTCATCACGTCACTGCACCTCTGACTTGAGGTGCAGTGTCCTGGAATTTCGGGGTTTTTACCATCACTTTACTTAGGTATTCATCACGAAATTTTCAGTTATATATTAAAATTTTGTGGTCACCAAAGAAGGTCTCGATTAAAATCGGTTCAATTTTAGTTTGACATATCCGAATAGAAAAATGGCGTTCTTAACTTAAGTTTAGTTCGATATTGGTTTAGATCTGTCAGAAAAGTTAAATTTTTCCGAAGAGCAAACGTAATTTTGGCACATCTTAACCTAACTACAAGCATTTAATTAACTTGCAATGTATGTATGTTTGTTCGGGTGAAATCTTGCAAGTTAAATTTGACACACTTCCCGGTTTCCGATTAAGCTGAAATTTTGTATGCATATGTATATCGCGTGACAATGCAATAAAAAAAGCTTGTATCCAAAAGTTTTTAGGTTTTTAGAAAATTATTTTAGTTTACTTTTGTCGATTTCTAATGAGTGTTATATTTGTACCACTTTGTCGGTGTAATTTATATGTATCGTATACCCATGCCAATTTTTTTTATTTTTTTTTATTCACAATTGGTAAGCCCTAAATTGCAGCTTTCTAGTACTAATAGTCTCTGTAGGTTAACCCTCGGACAGACATGGCGAATTTATAGGGGTTCCTTATTGACTACGTAACCCTAAAAAGTTAAATACGCTGGTCTATGGGTCTATCCAAATAATGCATTGACCAAAGAGTAGAGTATAATAAAAACCAGAGAGCAAGTGACTCCATAAAAAAGTAAAATACGCTGGTCTATGGAGCTATTTAAAAAAGAAAATCTCCATGGAAAACACAAAGCCGTGGCGCCATCTAGTTGTACTAAGGAAAAATGTAGGAAAAACACAAATTGCAGAACCAAGGGCACAATCAATAATTGATCAAGTTTATTCTTTGCCGATCCTTTAAATAAAATAAAAAAGTTTTTAGTCACGTCGTAGAGAAGAGTCAATTTTAATCGTGTGCAAAGAGATTTTATTCAGAATTAAGCTTATCTATCTCAGCAGAAATAAGGTCGCATAGGCATAACAAGAATCTTTTTTTACTAAATTAAAAAACTTGAGTGCGGGGTAAAGATATTTCATTTAGAGTTAGACTGTAAAAAAAACCAAAAGCCTATAAAAAAAATGCGCGGTAAAATCTTTTTGTATTTTCGTTTTAAATACAATAAAAACGTAAAATGGGTACCCTACCTGAGTAGGCAGCGAAGCATCTTCTAATTCTTTGTGTACCACTGAGATTCGAGAAGAAGCCGAATTGATGATAGCAAATCTATTGGCACCAAAATCCAAACAAAACTTACTTGCTTACGAAAAGGGTACGCAATGGAAAATCGACAGAAAGTCAGTCTTTATCGAAATACGTTTAGCTTATATAGCATATAGCGTTTTATAGCTTACTTTAGGGAGCCACTGACAAAAAAATCAGACAAAGTGGCTGAAGGTTACATAGAAGAGTCAGGTGAAAATAAGAGTAGAATCACGAATCAAATCAGCAAAAGTATGAACTTAAATCTAACAACGTCTCACCAAGAAGCTCCTACATCTGCACAACAGCCTCGTGAATCATCAACCGCTGGAGAGATGGCAATCCGTGACGAAGAAGTAATCCAACAACCATAGTCCGCGCTAGGATTATCACAAACCATAAGTAAACGGTGAAAGTAATCATCGTGAGGAAACCTGCACACGCCTGCGAAGAAACTCGAAGGTTGTGTGTGAAGTCGACCAATCCGCACTGGGCCCGCGCAGTCGACTATGGCCCGATCGCCCTAATTCAGGGTAGGCTCGAGCCCCTCGGTGGGAACGTATATGAGCTAATATGATGAAGTAACATAAACCTTAAAGTAACTGTACTTTTAATAATGCTCTTATAATTAAATCCTTACTATTCATATCTAAACTGAACTGGTTTTATTGGAATTACTCGCATTTTTCAGTAAAGCACTATACAAGCCTTGGTCCGTAATGACTGCACTGCTGGCCACATTATGATGGTCTCGAGCTTAGCTTAGCTACGCTCTCGGCTATCATTAACGTGGCTCGCAATGCATTCATTACAGACCGCGGCAGTGATGTACTATTAACTTTTGCAAACGGATAAAACAACTATTTATATTTTTTAGGGTTTCAACGACCTAGTGAAGATCGCGGGAAACCGATGGATGCGGGCAGCGCAGGACTGGTCGTCGTGGAAATCCTTGGGGGAGGCCTTTGTCCAGCAGTGGACGTTTTTCGGCTGATATGATGATGATGATGATGAGGTTTTCGTACCCCAAAAGGAAAAAAAGGAACCCTTATAGTATCACTTTGTTGTTCGTCTGTCAAGACCCTTTTTTTTCACAAGAACGAGTGGAGGTATCAAGTTGAAATGATTATTAAATACTATGATGGCGTAAAGTCCCTTGAAGCTGTATAAAAATGAAGCGTCAAATTAAAGCCATTAAAAGATACGTCCATGACACGGCCATATTACGGCCATTCATGTCACATATTTTGATTCTCGCAAGTTAATCAAAACCTATAGTGTACTTCCTGCGGGCATTCCTAGAATCATGAAATTTGGCAAGAAGCACGGCCTCACAGCACAAGTTTAGAAAAAAACTGTAAATTTGTAATTAGTTCACAATTTTACATTTTACATTGTTTTTTCTCTATTGTAAAAACAGTCATACATACAAGCGATAAAGTAAGTGTGATAATTATAGTGCTAACCCTGAAGTATGTAAAACAAAAAAATATACAAAAACCGGCCAAGTGTGAGTCGTACTCGCGCTAGGAAGTCCGAACTGCATGAAAAAAATAAGATTTTTCTTACGCTTGCATTGATGTCTTTTGTTTGCAATGAATAGGTATTATTGTTATAGTCGGGAGGAGAAATGTGGTGGTATGGAACCCTCGGTGTGCGAGCCCGACTCGCACTTGACCGGTTTTTTTATTGTTGTGATGGTTAAATTGATGCCTACGCCTACGCAGATTTCCGGAAGACGTGTGAACGCATCTTTACAATGACGACAAAATATCGAGTCAGTCAGTAGCTACACAAAAGACAGAGAACAGACGTGTAGGAAGGAAGCAACAATGGCGTCTTATGGTAGCAAAAGACAAGATCCATTTTAAAACGCTGAGTTGGTTGTTATATTGAAAAGAGAGGTGTTATTCTTTGAGTCTAGCTTTCTGCCTATGGAATTATAGTTGTATGTAAGTAATTATTACTGTGTTACTTTTATAGAAGCAGTGGTTTTTCATAGGCAGTAATACAGGCAGTTATTGCGAAACTCAACTTTAAATCGAGATATTGTTAGCAATTTCTAAGGTTACGGAGTTTAAACCCAGCTAGATTATATTTTTCAATACAGTTGCTCGAAAAGTGGTACTTTATATATGCTAGTTTACTGTGCGCAAAATTGATTTTACCACACACGTGCTTTTACTTAGCCACTTTTTAATTTCTAGCTCGGAGGAACAACACATTTCTAGCAAATAAAAAATAACCAAAGATACAGAATGTTCTTAAGACTTTTGAAAGGAGAATTTTAAGAGATAGGCTGTTACTCCGAGAGGTTAGTACATAACGCTAGCTATATATAGAAAGGAGAATATAGGTTAGGAAAAGGTCAATTTTTCCAAGGAGGTTTTAATTATTACAATAATATTATACCAAGCCTCATCGTAATCTTTTTATGGTAATATTAAAAAAAAAACGCATGCATACCTACATGTGCGTAGCTAAAATATCGAGCAATTTTCGTAAAACTGAACTGAGTGAATACGAATAAAATTATAAATTTATTATAATATACTATATTATTATTATATGTGTCATAAATGTGTAAGTACGAGTATGTATAGGAAAAAACAAAGTGAGATTACTCCCCGGACATTTAAAATGAGCCACAAGTCGCGTCAAATGAACTTTGGTTGCCGAAACCTTGATAGGTATGTACCCATGTTATTTCGTGTTTCTGTCACGGTCGTTTTTTATTTTACCTGTTTTCTCACAACGGTATTGAAAAAAGTTGTATGACACATGGGTGTAAAAGGAAACAACAAACTCGTGGCTATGGTAAAATATTACAAATGTCACTCGTTTGTTATTAACCTTTTTACTACTTACACTTGTATCAGAAATAAATATTGCTGTATACCTACTTTTTAGTGCAAAAATACGGTTTTATATGAAAATGTCATCATTACTCTTATTCAATTCATTTTTTTTTATATTTAGCAACTACTACCCTGGAGACTACTACCCTGCAGATCCAAAGGTAAACATTACAAAACAACAATAAAACAAAAACACAACACTGTTAAATAGGGAGGTAAGTAAAATAATCAGATGCGATCACGAGAGTCGTTACAGAATAAGTTCAAAGAAATCAATATTTTAACTGTTGCTAGTCAATTTATATATGAAAACATCATGTACGTTCGTAAGAATTTGCATTTATTTCCCAAAAACAGTGACAGGCATAATTTGAATTTAAGAAATGGAAATAAAATAGATATAGCATTTTCGAGACTGAGTAAAGTTAAAAAGTCATTTGTGGGGCAGTGTATAAGATTCTACAATAAAATTCCAGAAAATGTAACTAGTTTGTCAGAGAATAAATTCAAGACTCATGTCAAAAAATGTTTGTGCTCTAGAGGATATTATAAAATAATAGATTATGTAAATGACAAAAATATATATTATGTTGATTCTATAACAAATACCATTACCTGAGACTGTGATCTGAATCATGACATTATTTGTAATATACAATATTTTTTTTTGTTTTGACTATTTAAAAGTGTGCGTAAACAGTAAAGTTAAAATAAAAAAGTATTTGAAATAAATTGTTTTGAATTTGAATTTGAAAAATGTATTGTTTTCAGGACTAATGTATGTATGTATTATGTGTGTGTTTCTTTATTCCACGATATCTTCTATACGTCTAGACGTCGTCTTGATCCCGTGGGTGACATCTATATGAAACATCTATATACTTCCTCTACCTACTTCCTGTTCTACGGGGTCGAAAAAAGTAAAAATTTCACAGACAGACACACGTTAGACTCATTACTTTTCGTCGTGGGGGGGGGGGGGGGGGTTAAAAAGAAGGGGGCTTGTGCGTACCTCCAAAGAGTCCAGCGGCGTCGAGCAGCCCATCGGGCGGTTGCTTGCTGGCAGTGTCCCCGCCCTCGCCGTTCTCCTTCTCCATACCACGCCTGAAACACGGACACAATATTAAAATTAAATAAGTTAACTTCAACCTCTGTCTATTGACCTACAAAAACAATCTTCACTAATTTAACCTAACCAATGTATTAATATAAAATTATCGTGTCACAGTGTTAGTTGCCATACTCCGCCGAAACGGCTGGACGGATTTTCATAAAATTTTCTGTGTATATTCGATAGGTATAGAAAATTTTTCACCGGGATTTGAGCGGGCAAAGCCGCGGGAAACAGCTAGTTTAATTATAAAAATTAAAAACCTGACTGCATAAAAAGCAGGAATGCATCCGAAACCGATATACATATCGGCGATATTTTGGGTTGGCCGATATATCAGCATCGGCGATATTTTTATTGCCGATACAACTACAACTCAACTCGCGGTTTAAAAAAGTAATGTAAACGCACCTCTTGTTACGTCTATTTCCTTGTAAACGAGGCACGAACTGTACTGTCTGTCGGCTCTTGCTTTGACTTTTCCATGCTAGATAAAATACAAAATTACCTATCGAAATTAATTAGTTTGCGTATGATTGTTTTTTAACTAGTCGGTTGAATAAAGGAAATAGTAAAATAATTTCAATTTCAAAACACAACAGTGCATTAAGGAATAATTTTGAAATTTCAACATTTGATAATTCCCAAGCAATATGTATGTATTATGTGAAGAAAACGTGTCCCATGGCATCAATTTTAAAAATAATAAATAACACATCAAACTTGTTGATTCACATGAAGAGGTACCATCCAAGTGAATTAGACACCGCTTCAGCGTCGGAAATAACTATTCAGAAAATAACATTATATCCAAGTGAATTAGATACCGCTTCAGCGTCGGAAAAAACGATCCAGAAAATAACATTCCACCCAAGTGAATTACGATACCGCTTCAGCGTTGGAAAAAACTATCCAGAAAATAACATTCCATCCAAGTGTATTAGACACCGCTTCAGCGTCGGAAATAACTATCCAGAAAATAACATAAGTGTATTAGACACCGCTTCAGCGTCGGAAATAACTATCCAGAAAATAACATTCCATCCATCAGACACCGCTTCAGCGTCGGAAATAACTATCCAGAAAACAACATTCCATCCAAGTGAATTAGACACCGCTTCAGCGTCGGAAATAACGATCGAGAAAAAAACATTCCATGCAAGTGAATTAGACACCGCTTCAGCGTCGGAAATAAATATCCAGAAAATAATACTCCATCCAAGTGAATTAGACACCGCTTCAGCGTCGGAAATAACTATCCAGAAAATAACATTCCATGCAAGTGAATTAGACAGCGCTTCAGCATCGGAAATAACTATCCAGAAAATAACATTCCATCCAAGTGAATTAGACAGCGCTTCAGCATCGGAAATAACTATCCAGAAAATAACATTCCATCCAAGTGAATTGGATACCATTTCAGCGTTGAAAGAGTATCGGTGTCGTATCGTATCGGCAAAAAGGTCCTTTGAGTATACATGTAGGTATAGAGCGCGTCTTTTATAGTGAGAACAGTAGGTACGGGTGAGAACAATGCGACGTTCTGCCCGCAAGCGCTAGTGGTCATAATCGACTGCTAGCGGTGTGCGTCAGTGGTAGATTCCCAGCAGTGATTTTAAATATTTATCTGGGGAAAACTCATTTCCACGCTCGCGCACGTCGGCGTCGCAACGGAGTAACGGATTAAAGTGTTTTTGTGTATAGAATTAGTTGAAGGGGTGGGAATAAAGTGGATCAGAATAGCCCGATAAAATTCCTGAGGGATCTGGACAAAACTCATGTTCACGCTCGCGATCCGCTTGCGGTTCGCGCACCCCTCCCCCTCGGACACAGTCACTAGAACGATGTCCACGTGGGCGAAGCCGCGGGCAAAAGCTCGTTAGGAATAAGTCAGCTAATGTCGAGAGAAAATCTGTGATAATTTGATGGCAAGACGCCAACGTGGAGTAGAGTTGACGTCTGTAAGCGTAATGAGCTCTTATAAACGTTCCACGTGGCTTGTTGCAACTCAGCTGACTCCCGAGTTTATTTCACCTTTTTTAATTTCCTAATTTCTTTCGTCGGTGGCGTAACGGCTAGGGCCGCCGCCTCCTGTCCGTGAGGTCGTGGTTCGAATCCTGCTGCGTACCAAATTTCGAATTAAGATTTCATATGTACGTTTATCCGACGCTTTTACGGTGAAGGAAAACGTCGTAAGGAAACCTGCACACGCCTGCGGAGAAACTCGCAAGTTGTGTGTGAAATCGACTAACCCGCACGGGGCCCGCGTGGTTGACTTAGGTCCGATCAATAAGTCAGGGTAGGCTCGAGCCCTTCGGTGAGGACGTATACGAGCTGATATGATGAATTTCCTTCATTTGGGACAAAAAAAGTCAAAAATAATAAAGTCGAATGTTACAATATTAAAACTACACGAATTAATATAATTAAAAAATAAACTCGACTGTATAAAAACTTAACCCCTTTTTTTGGCCAATCGGGTAAAAATGTATCCTATGTCACTAAGGGGACCAAGACGAAGCTAACGACACCCCGAACTCTAAAATTCATCAAGCCGTTTAGGATGCAGAGCGTGCCAAAAAAAAACCTATATATATATATACTCGTATACATACAATCGAAAAACATAACCCTCCTTCTGTCGCAGTTGGATACAAAAAAGGTTAAGCAAATTATCCACAACATTATCCACATATTAAAAAAATAGTTATTAAAATTCGGAAATTAGTTACAAGTGAAACAAGAATATTAACTATCAAAATAGAATAGGAAAATCTGCATATGACCGCCTCTCACTGAATCACAGCTATTTACTTATAACAATTATCTATACATACCATTAATAAAATAATTTTCGAAAAACCTAAAAACTTTTAGGTACAAGCTTTTAATATTGCATTGTCACGAGAGAGATATAGCTATATATATATGCAATCAATCGGAAACCGGGAAGTTGGTCAATTTTAACTTGCAAGATTCCACCCGAACAAACATACATACCTAAATGTAATAATTATCTAAAAACCAAATTTTTTTAGGTACAAGCTTTTAATATGCATTGTCACGCGACATACATATGCATGCAAAATACCTCAATCGGAAACCGGGAAGTGGGTCAAATTTAACTTGCAAGATTTCACCGGAACAAACATACATACATTGCAAGTTAAATAAAAGCTTGTAAAAATAAAGTCCTCCGCCGCGTCTGTCTGTCTGTCTGAACGTGATTTAATTAAAAACTACCGAACGACTTTTCATACAGTTTTCACCATTGAACGGAGTGATTCACGAGGAAGCTTTAGGTCTTGCGGCTCGCGCACCGGGCACCCTCTAGTAATCTCCGATGACGCTGGGTCATTGTGTGTGACCCCTAGCTATTTTCAATTGCGGACATTCTAAAAAAATAATTAAAAAACCGGTTGTCTGTAAAGTCGGTCTACGGACGATTATTTTACGTGATAACAAGTACTCGTATGTAAACTCTTTGTTGTATTTAAAAACCAATAACTTAACATAACATAATAATTATTAATAACTTAGCAAAGGCGGACGACTTATCCCTATTTTTTTTTACGAGCTTTTATTTAGTTTAACCTGTCCCGGTCACAGATGATAATAATAGTACAAGTATCCCGGTGTCTGTAATGAAATCTTAATTTGACCCACTTCCCGGTTTTCGATTGAGCTGAAATTTTGCATACATATGTAATATTAAAAGCTTGTACCTAAAAGTTTTTAGGTTTAACGAAAATTATTTTTCATAGATTACTAGATGTCTCTAAAACCCCACGATCCCAGATAAATGTTTAGTCACCAATGCACCATACCATACACGTACGGGTACGTTAAAGAACAGATGTTGCACTGCTTGCTACTATACCCCGTCAACTTAGTGCGCGGTACGCCTGCAGTACGGGCGGGTAGGCGGGGGCGAGGTAGCACGACACACCACACGATCGCACGAGCCTCGTGCCCTTTCCCGCTAGCCTCAAGCTCCCCCGCGGATATCTTCCTCAGCTGCTCAGGCGTATCGCGCACGAAGTTGACGGGCATACTACGGACATCCTACGTAACATCACAGCTCCCGAGATTATAGGGTTCAACAAAAATAAATATTAATTTCTTCGGCATCATCGTCACTTACCATCAGGTGAGATGATTGATGATGCCGATGTAAATAAAATAATAATAATATATTTGGTGGTTCTACAAACTCCATGTTATACCTTCTCGCGAACTTTAGGTATTTACATATACTCCACCTATTCCGATCACTGTTTGTGTATTACTAGCTGTAGCCGCGGCTTCGCCCCCGTGGACACCGAGTGAGCGGGATTTTTTTAGCTTTTGTCCATCCTGAAATTCGGTTGTAACTATTTGGTGAAATATTTTTTAAAATCGGATAAGTACGAGTAGTTTGAGGAGCGGGTTTAGCTTATGTCCATCCTGAAGTTCCATTCTAACCATTTGGTGAAAAAATCGGATGAGTAGTTGCGAAGATTACCTCCTACAAACAAACATACAGTTTACCTCTTTTTTAATATTAGTATAGATGATATATCTTACTATCAGGTACCTTGCCTATCTATGTATAGACGAGATAATATGAGAAGATCCACCATACGTATTTTCACAATTTAGAAGAAAAACAATTTTCGAGGAAAATTATTATATTATAACAAAACAAATTATGCTAATATCTTCAAGACTTTCCTTATCTACATAATGTCTACCACGCTGGTTCAGCTGAATATGGGTCAATAACCTAACCAGCAGTTATGAAGGTCAATGCCCTACATCACGGTTTGAGGTCATTGCTCCGGTTACGTCATGAGCCGATGACCTATTTACGTCATGTTTGTAATCAGAATAGGTCAAGGTTCGCGAACGTGTATTTTTTCGCTTTCTACAATAGCGTAGACATGCCTCCTACTTGGTGGACCGACGACCTGCTGATGGTTGCGGGAAGCCGCTGGATGCGAGCAGCGCAGGACCGGACGTTGGGGAAATCCTTGGGGGAGGCCTTTGTCCAGTACAGTACACGTTTTTCGGATGATTAGTTGATCCAAGAATGGTAACTAAACGGTATGATCTCGTCTCATGCGATGGAAGCATAGCCATATAACTAAGAGAGAAGCGAGCCTCCGTTCAGAACCAATTCTGAACGAAATATTGACCGAGCCATTTCCTGTAATGACGAAACACAACGAAACGAAACCAAAGAATACTAAATACATATTACACGAAACCACAAAAAAATAACATATAGGTAATCTTTTTCCATTACTTTCTTACTGTTTCTATTGTAAAGTACTGATTTATTTCTTTATTTTTTCTCTTAAATGACTAATTTGACTGTTTGACTCAAAAATTGTGTTTCCCGACTCCTACAACTTGGCGATCTTCAAGGCGAGAGTGAATAGGCAAACATAGACGACTACATCGTCACTTACCAGCAGGTGATCGGTCCATCTAACCAGAGGTACCAGGTTCAAATCTGGACGGCCAATTTACCAATGAGTTTTTCAAAACTTACGTACATACTTACCGATTGCTTTAACGGTGAAGGAAAACATCGTGAGGAAACCTGCACACGCCTACGAAGAAACTCGTAGGTTGTGTGTGAAGTCGACCAACCCGCACTGGGCCCGCGTGGTCGACTAAGGCCTAATCGCCCTGATTCAGGGTAGGCTCGAGCCCCTCGGTGGGGACGTATATGAGCTGTGATGAATGAATGAATGAATATTACTGTGACCTTTTAGGGTTTCATATACTAGGTAACGGGACCCTATTATAAGTGTAAGCTAACATTTTTTTTAAAGTATGTGCATCTTTTGAACCGTGATAGGTAGCCGGCTGAAATTTTCACAGAACAATAATAAGGGATTTACTTACAAATAATAAAACATGAAAAACAAAGAGGGGTCTCCATAAAAGAAACGTCTTTTTTTTCTCTATTGTAAAAACGACAATACATCCAAACGTGAATATTGGTGTGATGACAGTACTAATCCTAAAAACAAAAAATAAAATAAAAAACGGCCAAGTGTGAGTCGTACTCGCGCTAAGGAGTACGATCTGAATGAAAAAAAAACTACATTTTTCTGTCACTCGCGTAGATGTATTTTGTTTGAAATGAATAGGTATCATTGTTGTACTCGAGTGGAAACGTGTGAGGTACGGAACCCCCGGTGGGCGAGTCCGATTTGCACTTGATCGGTTTTTAATAACCAGATCATTAGCCTAGCTGGGGTCCATCTAATAGGTACTTAGGGCCAACACAACGATACCCCTTCCGGACTGGTCCACTCGCACTTACTATCAGTTTTTCTTACCAAAATATACTAAAACCCCAATATATTTAGGTGCTACATATCAGCAAAATAGCACGATAACATAAAAACCTCTCACGGTCACTCGATTTCTAGTTGCAAATGTAAAATTGTCGAACCGACAAGCAAACCGACTGCCTAGCGGAGTGCTCCGAGTCTACTAGACAATGCTAGTTCATTGAACTAGGCTGGCCAATGGCGAAGTTGATGGTACCTATTTAACATATACATAAAGGTGTATTTCCGCATCACATAGGGTCAGCCAACGGGTACTTGTTCATCGTGCATTGGTTGGGATTTACCCAGGGTTTCTCTGCGTGTACCACAGATAAGCGGATTCGCTACCCCTCTTAAATGTCAACAAATCCGGAAAAAGGTCCTAATTAAATAGCTGCTGTCACCAGTGTCACCCTTTTAATGTAGCGGTCTGCCTGTGATTCTGTAACATTCCCTAAGGTTAATTCGAAAAAAAAACACAAAACTGCAGGAAACAGTTGCGGTCGATAAAACAGTATGTATTATGTTATTAGTAAGTGAAGTTTGGTATGTCCTAGAAGCGTTCCAGTTTTATTAAAATCTCCTACATACTATACTAAGTTTCGAATAACTCATTGGTACATTGGCCGTCCGGATTTGAACCCGGGACCTCTGGTTAGGAGAACCGAGTCGTTACCGGCTGACGCTTACCGACCAACCTGCTGTAATTATAAAGTGTGTTTAATCCACCTTTGATTTGGATTAATTGCGTTGACTGAAAGACATAAAATTTACCATCAAGCTACACAAGTACACATTCGGACGCTAAAGACTTACAATCGTTTCTGTCTCAAATCCACTCCGAATTCATCAATAAATAATAATAACTGATGATGCTATGGAAGTGGGTCACCGTGTTGGAAATTGCTACATCAGTGAGTGAGCTATTCAAAGTGTATGTCCAAGTTTTCACGTTTTGTAATAGTTGATGTGTGGGTTTATGTGTGGAAAGAGTTAGATACTTACGAGTAGGTAATCGTAATCATTATACGTAAAATCTTTATCTTTATATTTTTAATTCTACTGTACGTGTGTATGTCACTGAACTCCTCTTAAACGGCTGGACCGATTTGAATGATTTTTTTTGTATGCGTTTGGGTCGCGCCGTGGATGGTTTAGATTAACAAATTAGCCCGGCAGATGGCGCTGGTAGTGTAGTGTAGTGTAAGGTGGAACGAAGTTCGCCGGGTCAGCTAGTTATATTATAAAAGTAAGTGTACAATGTGCGTGCCGCTAAAACTTTGAAGTGAGTCCCGGTACGATCAAGGGAATTATATGGTGTGGTAGCTTTCTATCCCCCATTCATAAAGAAGGTTCCCCCGTTTTAAACTGAAGGGCGAGCGTGGTTTTGAAGATATAAGGGCTGGAGGTTTAGCCCTCTAGAAATTTGTAGAACAGTCCAGAACATTTGAGAGTGTTCGAGAGCATTCTACAACAACATCTCAGATCATTGTGGTACACTACAGAATACTCTTGAATGTTCTGAAGTCTTATTTGTATGTGTGGGGCTACCTATTGGTAGGGGGTACATAAAGCAAGAACGTCGTTGATTTGAACGTCACCGTCAGTTACTACCTGAGCGAAGCATGGCACCACAGCTAGAATTTTTTTAAAACCTAAAATGCTTTTACTTGAAAATAGTTTTATGTTCAAAAAGCCAAATGCTCAAATGAATATAAATACACATTTCCAAATTCAAAAAAGGCTATATCTTACGATTCTATTGAAAACAAAAGACGATCCTGGAACCTTAATTCCACCACCAAAGTTCGTCAGCAGATCAACTTCAAATACTAAAAGGATCTATTGTCACCGGGAATACGGCTTCATACCAAATTTCAGCTAAATCGGATTTTTGGAAGTGGCTCTAAAATTGTTTGCAAGATTTGGCCTATCTAAACAAACTAACCGTCACACACATACAAACATTGCAAGTTAATAGGGATGACGACAGCATCAGAAATAAATAAAATTATGAACTCTTGATCACTAAATTGCCCCTTTACTTAAACTTCGGAAAACCTTACTCGTTTTGTTTTCCATCAAGTCTTCGATTTATAATTCACGAAAATCACACAATGAGTAAATAAATGACGCTGCTAAACTATGACCTAGGTATTTAAAACATTTTTAGAACAAAAAGTCGTCCGCCTTTGTACTTAAGGTTTTTTTTTATAACATTATTTTAAGATTTTGTACAATAAAGAGTTTACAAACAAACAAACAAACAAGTCGTTTTTGACAGATGATATAAAGTAAATCAGATGACTAGCATTCGTCATCCCTATTCATTATCATCATATCAGCTCATTACTCACCAAGAGGCTCGAGGCTACCCTGAATTAGGGTGATAGGGCCTTTATCGATCACGCGGGCCCAGTGCGGGTTGGTCGACTTCACACACAACCTGCGAGTTTCTTCGCAGGCGTGTGCAGGTTTCCTCACGATGTTTTCCTTCACCGTAAGAGCGTCGGATAAACGAACAAGTGAAATCGAAAACACATTGGTATACGTGGCACTGTGGCAGGATTAACCACGACCTCCCGGCCCTAGCCGTTACGCCACCACTGCGCTCTGGCAAGTAATTTTTTATTTATTAAAAATATAGCTTAAAAAAAACACGCTTTTAAAGCACATCAAAGTAAAATAAAAAAAGTTTAAAAAAACAAAAGAACGACTTCAAAATGAAATTCACTCAAAAGTATGAAATAATATTATTATACTTAAATACACAACATTAACTAACAATAACGAAATCAAAGGTGGGTACGAATTAAATTAGAGGCTTAAAATTGTCGTCAAGGGTTTACCAATTGTATAAAAAAAAAAAGAATACAACTATCAGTCTATGCATACTATTGCATACCTACGTATAAAAGGTCTTACAAAATTAGCTGAAACTATTTTAACTGGTTCTTCTACTCATGAAAATGAACAACTTTCCCCATGAAACCCATAGTCAAATCCCAAAAAAAAATTTGAACTTCCCATACTAAATTGGCTGATCAGCTGCCATCCATATTTTTTTTGCGATTTGATTATGGGTTCCATGGGGAAAGATGTTCAGTTTCATGGGTAGAAGAAACAGTTAAAATAGTTTCAGCTAATTTTGTTACACCTTATATATCTATGTATAACATTAATAATCATCAATTGGTTTAAAAAACTAAAAAACACGCTTTTAGTAAACACGTTAAGTACCTAGTTATCTTGGATGTCCGCCATGTTGGATTTACGTGACTATTATATTATTCCTGACAGCAAACCCTTTCATTTGATACCCATATCATGGGGGTGCATTTCAAATAGCCTGTCCGCCATCTTGGACGTCCGCTATATTGGATTTAAGTCACGTGACTATTTTTTCGTATTCCTGACAGCAAACCCTTTCATTTGATACCCATATCATGGGGGTGGATTTCAAACAGCCAGTCCGTCATCTTGGGGAGGCCGCCATATTGGATTTGTAATGACGTTTCTTAGCTAGTCATGTATTGTCATCAGAACTCAGAGCGTGTGCAAAATTTCATCCTAATCGAAGACCGGCAAGTGGGTCAAATTAAGATTCCAAGATTTTCTTAACATGAGATTGAGACCAGACGCAAGTATTTTAATAGCTTTAGAAAACATATGAATCACGTAATTAGTGCCTTTAAAATTTGAGGGTTTCTCCCGATTTCCCTGGGATCCCATCATCAGATCCTGACTTGGTGACAATGGGACCCCCTCGGGAGTATACTCTTTCGAATAAAAAAATAATTTTGAAAATCGGTCCAAAAAAAAGAATCCTGGTCTGAAGCGGATGTATTTCAGTGCGACTTGCTTTATAGATGGGCGAGACCACACATGCACTGAGCGACGACCGCTTCAGACCATAAGCTCGGTCGTTTTAACATCCTTTTATTGTTATTACCAGTAATCGTAGCTTCACTTGTATGCATGTGTTTCTATGTAATGGAATTTTTGAACGTGAAATTCACCCACTTCAAGACGTAGGAATAAAACGAAAATTTGCACACGCATTGAGGACCTATGACAATTGATGGTAACTTTGACGTGATGCTGCAGCATCACCTGGAATCAGCAGGATACTCTAACTCCTTATTGTGTTTGGGCTCATTGGAATGGGTTCAATAAATAGGTTACATTTTTACCTTGTCACTTTTTTGAGGTCGGCTTTCTCCCTCCTTTTTAGGGTTCCGTACCTCAAAAGGTGTCCGTCCGTCTGTTACAGGCAATTTGCTCGGAAACTACTGGACCTATTGAGTTGCGATTTGGTACACATATGTAAGTCGGTGAACCAAAGACGGGACGTTTTACGTAAATAAATTAATTTTAAACATGGAGGCCTCTTTGGGGTTAATTAGATTTTTTAAAGTTTTTCAAGATATATTGTATGACCAATGAAACTAAAAGGCTTGTTTATATTTTTTATATAATTTTAAGTTATATAGTTTTGAAGTTATTTAAGAAAATATGCGAAAATTTACCATTCCCCCCCCCTCCCTTATCTCCGAAACTACTGGGCCTAAAGTCTTGAAAAAATCACAGTACATGAAGTTGAATGCATAGATTACAGGAAAATCTATGGGAAAATCTTAAATCCTTCAGTTTCCACGGCAAAAATGAAATTTCTATAGTCCAGAATTAGTAGAACCCTACCAGAGCAAAGTATGTAGTGAAAGGTCTTATTTTGTTGGTAGTTAAAGTTTTGGTGCGGAACCCTGTTAGTGTGACCCCGAGTCGCACTTGGCCGGTTTTTTGTCTTCCACTCTGGCCTGTTCTGCGCCATGTCTTCGTCTAGAGAGAACTCCTTCAGGTCCTTTTGGATTGTTGTCCACCAAGTGGCTGGGGGTCTTCCGCGTCCCCACTTCGTCGTTGGTAGTTTCAGGACTACTGTAACTATATGATCGTCTTGAAACGTGGCAAAAACAGCGTGGCCTTTTTCTTCAAGTAAAAGCTTATACCTAAAAGTCTTTACAGGAATGTATACTCTTAAGGTTTTTAGGCAGTATTTTACTGCTAGTCATTTGAGTAACTTTTTGTCAACTCTCGAGAACGAAAGTTCGTTCTGCAATTACTTGCGTTACTGACATAATGACGTCATAAAAGCCATAGTCTTTAACGAACTAATTTGCCTTTTTTTTAATAAATATAAAATTAAAAATTGTTTAATATCTCAAATGAGCAAGTGTTTTTGCTATTCTAGAAGAAATGCTATTTATAGAATAGTGTTTTTTTAATTTATTTTTTATACGATAAAATAACTTATTGTGACAAATCACAGAAACAGACATTAAGTTTCTTGAACGTGTGTACAAAATTTTAATAACTTTCATTAAATAAAATTCAAATAAGACTCAAACTGGGTGAAACAGGGAGACGTTATATTTCAGAAACAGTTCACCACCGCCCTGGAAGATGTTTTTAAGCTTTTGGACTGGGGTGGACTCGGCGAGTACATCACCCACCTTCGATTCGCTGACGATATCATGGTCATGGCTGAGACTACGGACGACTTGGGCACAATGCTCGATGGCCTCAGTAGAGCCTCTCATCAAGTCGGTCTTAGAATAAACATGGACAAGACGAAAATTATGTCAAACGTCCGTGTCATACCTTCTCCTCTGAAGGTTGGAGGCTCTACACTCAAGTGTACCTGGGACAAACAGTCCGTTAGGTAGGTCCAACTTCGAAAAAGAGATTAATCGTCGAATTCAACTCGGCTGGGCAGCGTTCGGGAAGCTTCACAATATCTTAACGTCCCAGATACCGCATTGTCTTAAGACCAAGGTCTTCGACCAGTGTATGTTGCCAGTAATGACATACGGAACTGAGACATGGTCGCTTACTATGGGCCTCATAAGAAGGCTCAAGGTCACCCAAAGGGCAATGGAGCTTGCTATGCTCAGAGTTTCTCTGCGTGATCGAATCAGAAACGAGGAGTTCTGTAGGAGAATCAAAGTAACCGACATAGCTCTCAGAATTGCTAAGCTTAAGTACATAGCTCGTAGAACGGATGGCCGTCGGTGCAGTAAAGTTCTCGAGTGGCGACCGCGCACCGGAAAACGTAGCGTAGGTAGGCCTCCTATTCGGTGGACCGATGACCTAGTGAAGGTCGCGGGAAGCCGCTGGATGCGGGCAGCGCAGAACCGGTCGTCGTGGAAATCCTTGGGGGAGGCCCATGTCCAGCAGTGGACGTCCTTCGCCTTATATGATGATGATGATCTTTATTTTAATTTTTTTAACGTAGTCACCTTTCAGGTTTATACACTTTGTAAATCTTTTTTCTAAAACCTAAAATTCCCTTTTTAAAAAAAAGCTTAAAAAATCGTGTACGGCGGCGACTACTTCGTCATCATCTTCAAATTTCTGGCCCCTGAGATGTTCTTTTGACCACGGAAATAGATAGAAATCACTAGGAGGAAGGTCCGGTGAATATGGAGGATGTTCCATCAATTCGAAGCCAGCTTCTTGAATGGCAGCCATCGCTCTGGACTTGTGAAACAAAACAATTTTAGCGAGTTTGCCACGCCGTTTCCTGCGTATTTCATCACGCAACTTTGTTATTTGTAATAGTGGCTCCATGATTAAGGTATTCGATCATTACCACTCCTTGGCTGACCCAGAAAAGAGAGCCCATGATCTTAGCGGCGGATGGAATCGCCTTAAATTTCTTCGGAGTTGGAAATGACGGTCTCTTCCAAGTCATGAACTGTGTTTTCTTTTCCGGGTCATAATGGTGGAGCCATGTTTCGTCCATAGTTACTCGTAACTTCACAAACTCTATAAAGCTAAGTCAAAATATGTGGCTTGCGGCGGTTTCGTTACTACAAGAACTATATCATACAGGATGTACCAAAATTGGTGTGGGACCCGTTAACTGGGGGTTCTACTCATACTGAACAACATTCCCCCAAAGAACCTATAGTCAATTCACAAAAAGCTGATCGATTTGTAGTTGTTGTTTGCGATTTCAGAAAAATCGTAGAATAAAAATTATACAGTATTATGAGTATAGTATAGTATAGTGAGTTATACGTATTATGAGTAGTACCACGCACCGGAAAGCGTAGTGTAGGCAGGCCTCCCACTCGGTGGACCGATGACCTGGTGAAGGTCGCGGGAAGCCGCTGGATGCGGGCAGCGCAGAACCGGTCGTCGTGGAGATCCTTGGGGGAGGCCTATGTCCAGCAGTGGACTTTCTTCGGCTGATATGATGATGAGTAGAACCCAGTTAACGGGACCTACACCAATTTTGTTACATCCGGTATAAAAGAAACTAATGAACAGTGAATATTTTTTTCACCTTACGCTCATGTGACGGTAGCTAAAAGGTCAAGCCACATATTTTGACTAAGATGTAGGGTTTGTGAAGTTAGGGCTTGTAGAATTAGGGCGTGTAGAGTTAGAAACTTGGCTCCACATGAGATCTGATAACTTTTTGACAGTGCGAGCCATATGGTCTCGTCTTGGTGGGATTTTTTTTTCTTTCCAAGTAGAATGTATCGAATTATCACTATTTATTGAAAATCCCTCGTAGTAGGTCTAATAGTCTTAGTTATACACAAAGTTTCATTAAAAAAAATATAGCCATTTTGGAGAAAATATAACAACCCAGTTTTGGTTTGTATTGTACCTTAAAACGTGCCTACAGAATTCCAACAAAATTATTAGAGCCATCCCGTGAGTGACATAGGATACATATATTTTTAACCGACTGACCAAAAATAGGAGTTAAGTTTTTTTGCAGTCGGTTTTTTTATTTTTTATTAATTCCTAATTCACATTCAATTAGTGTAAGACAATCGATGTGCTACTTGTATTGCACAGTTCTTCGCATTTTTGTCGCATCCTGTTGAATGAATATTATTTAAGTTGATGATTTGTAAACTCACCTTCAACAGTTCTCATTCAGCAGCCCGGATCAAATAGTTCATTCACTCGTTCATTCATTTTGTTCACTTCATTTTCACTCACTTTTTTCACTTGCACTGAAATTTATATCACTTTTCTCACTTTATCACTTAGCAAGCATATCCTCGTAACAGGGACCTGAAACAAATGAAAAAAATATTTTATTATTCGAGCCAATTTATATCTGGTTGGTCCTTCGAGTACACATTTTCGTACTGTAAAGATTTTTTTGCAAATTATTAAAAAAAATACTCCCTAGACAAGTAGGTACATAGGTATTTTATAGTGATAATGATAATAATCATATCAGCCGAAAGAAACATCCTGCACATCTGATTCCAGATGTTTATGAAAGTCGCGTTGCACACGTCCATAGGTGTAAATCTAAATGCCCTACACGTGACCGCGGGTGATGCTAAGTGCAACAAAAGCAACCGCCGTCTGTCCCTTGGATAGCACGGTTAATTGTGCCACACGATAAGAAGAAGAAGCCGAAAGACGTCCCCAAGGATTTTGACGACGACCGGTCCAGCGCTGCTCGCATCAAGCGGTTTTTCACGACCTTCACCAAATCGCCTTCCCACGCTATGTCTCCCGGTGCGCAGTCGCCACTTGAGAACTTTACTGCCCCAACGGCAGTCTCTTCTACGAGCTATATGCCCCGCCCGCTGCCACTTGAGGTAAGCGATTCTGTGAGCTATGTTGGAAACCTTGGTACTGATAATATCTAGACGTAATTAGAAAATAAAAATAATAATATTACACGCTAACAATGCTTGGTAAAACTTTATTAAGAATTTTATTAAGATATAATATTTTTTTAATTAACTTAAGTCATGGCGCATTGCAGAGATTAATTAAAAGACTACTTCACTATCTAGATATGAAAATTAAATTAACTGCGTTTCAAAGATTCAAGTTAAAAACATTTTTTTCCTGTTCTACTAAACAACCCTCACACATAGGAACCGTTAAATCACTCCAAACGGGTATATTGACGCAATTTGCCAAAACTACTGCGTCCTGGCACTTACCGCTGACTGTGCGAGGGTTTAACCCTCCCTACGGTCCGAGGGGTAACGTACCTTCCTGTTGAAGCGTGATATATACTGTATGACTGATTTGGTGATTTGATTCGATATTTAAAACTTTTGAGCATGAATTAAGAAAAGTGTATTCCTAGCGTGCTCCGTAAAGTTTGATTCTTGTTTGAATATTGAGTACCTGGTCAAAGTATATTATTATATTAGTACTAACATACAGTGTGGACACTCCCTGCCGCTCTCTAGATTCCGACCTCACCTCCTCGTCACCCAGATTGATACAGATTTGGTTCTCGAACGTATGCGATTTTGCCACGATTTTGTTTGCTCCGTCATTTGTTTTTAGAAATGTCATTTCACGACCGTTGTATGCAGTGTCCGGGTTGCGATCTGGTTGACCGAGCGATGCTTCGAGTCTCCTAGGCATGTGAACTAAAAAAATGTTTTGTTTGATAACGGATTTTCAGAAAAAAGAAGTTAAAATAATAATACAAAAAAATACACGCTCCGCCGAGGTTCTGATTGGTTTGTAAAACTCAAACTTAAGCACTTATGCACTTTTTTATTGTGCTCAATCAAATGCTTATTACCTTAAGGAACCTCCAAGTCTACTTATATGAAATTTTAAGCTACATACTTAAGTGTGACTGTATGTGTTCTTACATATTAATAAAAAAAAACTCGTTACCGGTGAGCTGGCTCGCTTCTGGTATGGTAAATATTATTATTATATACATATTATATATCTATTGGGCGGAAAAGAAGATGTGCGTAAAAACTCAGAAAAACGTGTTTTCCCAGAGATGAGACTATCTAGATTGATTTTCCGCTCTCAAAAACCCCTATAACGCAATTTTCATTCAAATCGTTAGAGCCGTTTCGGAGAACCCAATATGTATGCAGGGTGTAACTAAATTGGTGCAGATCCCGCTAACTATATAAAATGTCCTTCGGCAATTTCCGAATGCAATCGAATATAAATATTATCCATGTCCAATAAAATTATTAAATCATGTAATAGCTTTTGCCCGCGGCTTCACCCGCGTGGATATCGTTTTTATGAGGGTAAGTGGTGCGAAGCGGCTCGCAAGCGTAGACATGAGTTTTCTCCACATCCCTCGGGAAGTATATCGGGCAATTCTGATTAACAGTCTATGTCACTTCCCGCCACATCTACTTACTCTGTGCAAAAAATCACAACAATCCGTTCTTCCATTGCGAATTTGCGATGTAAAATAAATCTACAAAAACAAAGAGTATTTTTTCAGTATCCTCGGGAACTGTAACGAACTATGCTATTTTTACGGGCTAAAAAGTAGCTTATGTCCTTCTCCATGACACAGGCTACGTGCATGCCAAATTTTACCAACATTGGTTGAGGTGTCAAACAAACAATTACATTTCACATTTATAATCCTTACTAATATTATAAATGTGAAAATGTGTTTGTTTGTTTGTTACCTTTTCACGCTTCAACGCCTTAACAAATCTTAATGAAATTTGGCATGCAGGTAGCCTGTGTCACAAGGAAGGACATAGGCTACTTTTTATCCCGTGAAAATAGCATAAAAATAGCGATGCAATTCCCGAGGGAACTGAAAATATACTCTTTTTTGGTTAATTAACATCGCAACGGCACAATGGATTGTGTGATTTTTTGCACCGAGATGGTTGAGGGGTGGGAAATGACACGATTTACTAATAAGCATATCCTGACATAGTTCCCGAGAGATGTGGAGAAAATTTATGTCCACGCACACCCTCTAAGTCTAAGTCAGTCACAAAAACGATATCCACGCGGGCGAAGCCGCGGGCAAAAGCTAATTATTAATAAGGCTAATAATTGGAATTAAGAACTTCAGAACTACGTATTATACTAAGTATATTGTTTACGAAGTTTGCCGAGAGTTTACTGTACTATTTTGAAATTGATGTCACCCACCTGAACCAAACATGATGTCGTCTATCACACACGTCAGTTTCAGGTCGATTAAAACTAGATGGTGCTATAAATTAATATGAGTTTTGCTTGAGCGTAGCCGTCGACCTGGCGTTCAGGAAACCGGTAAGGAAGCTGGGAAAAATGCAAGTATTATCTGACAGAGATATCATTTATTTATGATGTTGACAACAGTGATAACTCCATCTCTGTCACATAGCATAGGAATAAAATTGCTATACTGCAATATTCCAAAAAGCTTAGTGGACCAAAATGAATTTCCAAATAAAACTAACGAAACGATGTGGCAACAACCGAATCAGAGTAGCCGTTAAATAGGGATGTAAATAGTAATTTCGGTCGCGAATGAAAGGGAGGGGTGAACAAAGGGCGAAGAAATGCCCATTAGGGTCGTTCTATTGTAACAATTTGGTGATTTTATTGAATTGGCATTTTTTGCAGTGAATGTAAGTAAGTATGTATATTGGGTGTAATGTTTCATGGTACTGGCATAGGCATCTAAAATAAACAGAAAATTAACAGGCACGATGTGGAAACGCAAGAAAACATCGTATCTACCTTGATTGTTTTTTTTTATGGAAAATCTATGTGAACACAAGTCCAAATGCACATCTTAAGAAGGTCGATTATGTTACCCCTAAACGAAAGTATATAATAGTACTAACATGCAGTATGTACACTCCCTGAAGCTCTCTAGATTGCGACCTCACACCCTCATTAACCAGGTTGATTCAGATTGGTTACAGTTTGGTTCTCGAACGTATGGGATTACGCCGTGATTTTGTTTGCTCCGCTCCGTCATTTGTTTTTAGAAATGTCATTTCACGACCGTTTGTATGCAGTGTCGGTGTGCCTAAACTAAGAAGCCTACTTAGCTGTGATTATTTTCCTTTTAAATTAATTATAATCAACAAAAATCAATGGTTTTAAGTACGGAAATCAAGTATTTATTTTTAACTTTTACAAAGTTAACTCACACGCGCCTTGTCAGTTCGGGCGTCCTACGACAAAATGGCCGATAGCTGCTAGTCAATCTGTTATGCAATTTAAATGGGCAATAGCTCAAATTAAAGAGTTCGTTCCAGCGAGTGTTCTTAGATCAAAATGAACTGCGTACTTCAATTCGAACCGGAGATATTGAGAAAGAAAGCTATGAAAATCGCGTTTGGGTATATCTTGAGGAGGGCGAAAGTTAGGTGATTTTCAATGATAGGTGACAAATCTGTGCATCAATACTTTTCATTAAAAAATAAATTGTACAGCCACGTTTTACATTCTTTCTCGCGAAGCTTTCACCTTCTCTGGTAAAAAAAAATTTGACCTTCCCATACTAACTTGGCTGATCAGCTAATCAAATTAGTATGGAAGAGCTTTTTTTTTTTTGCGAATTGACTATGGGTTCCATGGGGAAAGTTGTTTAGTTTGATGGGTAGAAGCACCAGTTAAAATAGTTTCAGCTAATTTTGTTACACCTTATATTTGAGAAGGGCAAAAGTTACGTGATTTTCAATGCTTGATGATGATGAATTGATGACAAATCTGTGCATCAATCAATACCTTTCATTAAAAAATAATAATAATAAGCAAACCGGTTCGATAGAACGGCCGGATGGACTTATATTAGATTCAGTCTATAGAGTACGCGGTGCTCGAGCCGAGAGCGGCTCGCGGGAGGGGGATGATTTTCATTCAATGGTTGGTTACAAATCTGTGGATTTATACCTTTCATTTAAAAAAAAATAGCAAATCGGTTGGATAGAACGGCCGGACGGACTTGCACTTGAATATTTTTAAACTCATGATTTTATTGTTTTTTTCAATTTGAAATAAGGTAGAACTCAGAGGCCTTATTTAGGAGTATTAAAAGAATTACCATAGGGAAGCTCACAGTATGCCCTACTATTTCCAATACATTTCCGGTTTCCTGAAATAGCAGTGAATTAATATTTCGTAAAAGAAACAGTTAAGTATCGAAAAGTTTTTTTTCGCAAAACATTTATACCTACTTTTCAGAAGAATTTCATACCAATATTTTTTTGAAACCGAACGCCCAATATGGCCCAATTCTCGATTTTTACATGTTTTCATCACTTTCAAAAAAGTTTTAAAAAATGTGTTCAATTAAAATGAAAGGTCTTAAAGTCACCAACTTTTGTGTGTTAGTTTCATTCAATATTAACTACCATTTGTTTTCGAGAAATTTTGCAATTAATGCGAAAAACAGGGTCTACAGTATATTTTTTTACATCAAAATTGTATTCAAAATTTACAATTAAATCGTTTCTTTATTATTTTAAGAATATTATTTATTTTTTCCATGGTGATAGCTTTACACAGTCTTTCAATAATTTGAATTGAATATTGTAATTTGACCCATCTTAAGGCCTTAATTTTTTGACACAAATTTTTTAACCACCTCCGTAGCTCAGAGGCAAAGTTCACTGGCTTTACACAGGAGGTCGCGGGTTCGATTCCCGGCGGGGTCAATTGTAAGACTCGGTTTGGTTGGTGGTAGGGCATTTTCTAAGCCCGCCTGGCTAGCTACCACCATCTTATCTAAGTCTTGCCGCCAAATATCAATGTTGATATCATTGGTGTGTTCCGGCATGAAGATAAGATAGCCAGTTCCCCATTGCGTTGGGGAATCTTGGTAAGCCCGCTTCCATCTTCGGCAACATCGTCACTTACCACCAGGTGAGATGTTGTCAAGGGTTTACCAATTGTTAATAAAAAAAAAAAAAGACATCTATTGTAAATTGTAACTACTTATGTTCTTTTGATTAATAAACAACCTGAAATTTGGAGGCACGAACTGATTTATAATAAAGTAATTACTAATCAACATAAGAACACAGCAATCTACCTTAGCTTCGAACCAACCCACCACCTAGCCACCTACAGAATACGGAGAAATGAAATGAAAAGATTTTATAAGCTCGCTTCTGCAGAGCTATCAAAGAACACGATTAGTGACGAGAATGTGCCACATTAATGCGGCTTTTAGTTCTTCGGAATCCGAAAATTAATTCAGACTTGTGTTTAAAATTAAAATTGTTTTAACCACAAAATAAGTTTCAGGCAAAAACTCGGTCGTAAAGGCCTCTTTTATTTTTAGGTACGTATACGTACTTTAATTCGTTACATATAAATGATTTTCACGTAAGTAGATAAATATTATCACTCTACTTTACTTTTATTCGTTTCTGATTACACACAATAGAATTTCAAGGAGATAAAAATATCAGATGACTTTATTTTTACGTAGGTATGGCAAGAACTGTTTGACCTTTACAATGACGAATAATGTTTATAACTTCAAGTTCTTACAGTATTCACATAAGTATAAACACGAATTACACTATTCTCTATTGTTCCAAAGTCCAACTAATTTAAAATTATCTATTACTTAAAAATTACCTTTTTACTTAAGTTTTAATTTTGTTGCATATTAAGTCTGATGTCTAACAAGTTCGAATTTTATTAATCCACGTTTATAAATTGATCCTTATATGCAAGGCTGACCAAATTTTGGCCGAATCCTCAAATCGAATCAAACTCCGAATCCATAACCCATCTCTATCATCCCAGAATCGTCCACCCAACACATACAAACGCAAAGATGTCTCCACAAAATAAAACACCGTCCGCTGTCATGTGGTATTGATTCTGGTCCTTCGATTGCCGTCCTACTCTTGCACAGGTCAACCGGTTAAGCCAGAAGGGGACAGGTAGGCATCTTAGTGCTGTTTACTTGTGTGCAGATTAGCCGGGTGACGCCGCCCTGAGGACTACGGAATGATGGCTTTCAAGCGACTCGGTTAAGCAGAGTAGGTAAGTATAATATTCATTTTACGCTTTTAAGAGCGGTTTTAATTACGCTTTGTGGGGGTTTAGGAGTAATTTATTTTTAGGAATGACTTTCGTTCTTTGTGGAGGCGTTTATTAAATACGGCGCGACGTTAATGAGATGAGAATAAGACTTATAATGAATAGTAGACAGCAGTCAGAGCTAATATCAAATGAAATATATTATTGTATACTCAACGCAGGCAGTCCAAAAAATATCTAGAAGCCAAATTCAAATTCGTTCTCAGATATAGGATTCCTATAAAATTGGTGTAGATCCCGTTAACTGGGGGTTCTACTCGTCATACTGAACAACTTTCTCCAAGGAACTCATAGTCAATTCTGAAAAAAAATCGGTCGATGAGCTGATTGATTTGTATGAAGAGTAAAAAAAAATTTGTCGTAGAACAAAAGTTGTTCAGTATGATGAGTAGAAGCCCCAGTTAACAGGACCTACACCAATTTTGTTACACTTGTATTATGTACCTACCCATATATTATGATGTGATGACATATTATGACGAAATAGGATCGGTAGGTTATGTTTTAAAAATCTTCACAAGAATATCATTACGGCATATGTATACGTACCTACTATAAAGTATACATATCTACCTGTCTACACAAAAAAATATAATAAAAAATAACATATGCGAATTTATTTATTTAGTCTTATGGCATGATGTTCGCAGTGGTTTACAGGTTATCCCTTAATAAGCTCATCAGCCAATTGCCTGCTTCGTAGGATCCCCATAATATTTCCGGGTTGGACACTCTCGGATGATGTGATCCTTATTCTGCGCCTCAGCTCCACAATCGCACGCCGGTGTTACCCTCCACCGGCAGCGATGCAAACACTCGCCAGTCCGGCAATGCTTGGTGCGCAGTCTGTTAGTAAGCACCAGTTTCCCCTCGGTAGGTCAAACGATCAAACCCTTCAGGTTTCTTTGTTGGGTCTATTAAGATAGGATTCATCAGCTTATGCCGTTAAGAAAATAAGACAGTTAACGGATGTAAGTACTGCGAGACTAGTGTATTTTAGTTACTTCGACAGTATAATGTCTTATGGCATCTTACTGTGGGGGCGGCATGCGGCTGATATAGAAACTATTTTCATCTTGCAAAAAAAGAGCTATCCGCGCAATCTATCAGATGCGATCACGTGAGTCGTTAAAGAATAACTTCAAAGAAATCAATATATTAACTGTTGCTAGTCAATTTATATATGAAAACATCATGTACGTTCGTAAGAATTTGCATTTATTTCCTAAAAACAGTGACAAGCATAATTTGAATTTAAGACACGTAAATAAAATAGATATAGCCTTTTCGAGACTGAGTAAGGTTAAAAAGTCATTTGTGGGGCAGTGTATAAGATTCTACAATAAAATTCCAGAAAATGCAACTAGTTTGTCAGAGAACAAATTCAAGACTCATGTCAAAAATGCTTTTGCTCTAGAGGATATTATAAAATAATAGATTATGTAAATGACAAAGATATATATGTTAATTCTATAACAAATACCATTCCCTGAGACTGTAATCTGAATCATGACATTATTTAATAGACAATAAGTTTGTTTTGACTATTTAAAAGTGTGTGTAAACACCTATTTAAAATAAATTATTTTGATTTGATTTGATTGAGATTAGGAGGAGGTAACTTTGCGAATTAAATTTCTGTGAATATCTATTTAGAGAATCACCGACTATCCCCAATTAAACTCAAACAAAAACATAATGAAATATAACGACATCATCATCATCATATCTGACGAAGGACGTCCACTGCTGGACATAGGCCTCCCCCAAGGATTTCCACGACGACCGGTTCTGCGCTGCCCGCATCCAGCGGCTTCCCGCGACTTTCACCAGGTCATCGGTCCACCGAGTGGGAGGCCTGCCTACACTACGTTTTCCGGTGGGTGGTCGCCACTCGAGAACTTTACTGCCCCAACGGCCATCTGTTCTAGAACAGATAACGACATACGGGCAAAGTAATATAAAACATCGATCACTAAACCCATGCGATAATACAATCAGCCCGCCCGTACACAAGGGATGACGTTAAAAGCGCCCTAGCCCCAAATACAATGCATCTAGGTGTGGTTCTATCTGGAGGGTAAATTAATCTCCGCTTATGTAGCATGCAAATTATATGCCGGGGTAAGAGGGGTAAGTGGGGTAACAGCGTGGGGCAAAGTGGTCAGGGAAACTATTGGACTGTTCAGTGATGAACATTCCCTTTTGTAGTGATGTGACTTTTAACGACAAAATAGCAAGGTTAAGCCTCTGCCGTAGGCTCAGGCTGTGGGTACAATTCCTCGAGATACCACAATATACAGGGTGCAACATAAAGATGCAGTGATACTTTAAGGTGGGCTAGTACTCATCAAACTGAACAACTTTTGTTCTACAACTTTGCTAAATTCGCGAATTTTTTTAAGGGTTTTGGACTTTTATACAATACCGACTAATCTGCCAAGCCGACCGATTTGTATGAAAAATCCAAAAAAATTGCGATTTCAGCAAAGTTGTAGAACAAAAGTTGTTCAGTTTGATGAGTACAAGCCCACCTTAAACTGTCACTGCACCTTCATGTTACACCCTGTATAATATAGTCACGAATAAAAGAACGCCACACGAAAAAAAATACCCTGTATAATAATATAGTCACGAATAAAAGAACGCCACACGAAAAAAAAACATTGAGAGTTTAGTACTACATTTCACCCAAACCCTAATAATACTTATTTTAAAAAATATGTTTTACTAGCTTTTGCCCGCGGCTTCGCCCGCGTCGACATCGTTTTATGAATGTCTTCGAGGGTTAGTGGTGCGCGTGCCACAAGCGGCTCGCGAGCGTGGACATGAGTTTTCTCGAAAAAGAAAGAATTTAACCGAAAAAAGAGTATTGTTTCAGTTACCTCTGGAACTGCATCAGACTATGCTATTTTGCACAGGATAAAAAGTAGCCTATGTCCTTCCCCGTGACACAGGCTACATGCATGCCAAATTTCATCAAGATTGGTCAAGGTGTTGAAGCGTGAAAAGGTAACAAACAAACACATTTTCACATTTATAATTCTCCTAGTAAGGATAGATACATTACATAGACCTTGAAAACGTAGTGTAGGCAGGCCTCCCACTCGGTGGACCGATAAACTGGTGAAGGTCGCGGGAAGCCGCTGGATGTGGGTAGCACAGAACCGGTCGTCGTGGAAATCATCGGGGGATGCTTAAGTCCAGCAGTGAACGTCCTTCGGCTGATATGATGATGATAGATACATTATTCAAAATAGCACTTGTCATTTGGCCACAATTCCCGATAGACTGACCCGTTAGTCTACTGGCAGCGCTTCTGCCACAGATTACTAAATAGTTATTTCTTCTGTCCCCTGGGCCGCGAGGGTCGTTGTGTCTGGGTGTCCAATATCTATATGTATGTGTTTAATTGTAAAGTATACGTATATCTATCTCCGGTTTAATCCCTAAACTATCCTTACTGTTATAAATGTGAAAATGTGTTTGTTTGTTTGTTACCTTTTCACGCTTCAAAACCTAGACCAATCTTTATGAAATTTGGTATGCAGGTATCCTGTGTCACTGGGAAGAACATAGGCTACTATTTATTCCATAAAATTCAAAATACTCTTTTTTGGTTAATTTCTTTGACATCGCAACGGAACTGTTGTGAATTGTTGTGAATTTTAGCACAGAGAAGGTCGAGGAGGTGGGAAATTACATAATTTTCTAATAGGAAATTAGCATATCCTGACATAGTTCCCAAGGAATCTGGGGAAAACTCATTTCCACGCTTAAGCACGTTGGCGTCGCAACGGAGCAACGGATTGAGGTAATTTTTTGTATAGAATTGTTTGAGGGGGTGGGAAGTGATATAGGCTGATATTCAGAATAGCCCGATATAGTTCCTGAGGGATCTGGAGAAAACTCATGTCAAGCGGCTCGCGTACCACTCACCCTCAAAAACAGTCATAAAAACGATGCCCACACGGGCGAAGCCGTGAGCAAAAGCTAGCCTCTGATAAATTATTCTTGTGATACGAAGCAATGTTGTCCGTAGCAGAAACCCTTCTGCCATAATTCGATGGTAGCCATGGAGGCGAGTTGATTGATTGAACAAAATTAACATCATTGTATGGGTTTCAACCCCTACATACAAGGGTGGAGTGTAACTATGGGAAGAATCATTAGAAAACCCATAGCGTTCTGTATGGCGTGTTTGAATTTAGATGACGTTACGTGGATGGAATATTATTTCATGGGGTTACCCAACTGCTCAAGTCGAGAAGGATGTTAATGTTTTTGGGGTGTATGAAGGCAAAGTATACATATTAGTAGTAACATACAGTACGGACACTCCCTGCCGCTCTCTAGATTCCGACCTTACCCCCTCGTCACCCAGGTACAGATTGGTGCTAGTTTGGTTCTCGAACGTATAGAACTTCGTAGTGATTTCATATGTTTTGTCATTTGTTTTTAGAAATGTCATTTCTCGCCCGTTGTATGAAGTGTCTGGGGTTATAAGTAGGTATGTAATGGAATTTATTAATAATTTATTTATTTATATTTTGGTTTACCACCTATGTGTTTTGAATAAAAAGATTATATACTTACGTATATTTTTATGTTTAATGTAAAGTGTTGGCTGTTGTTATCCCTAATTAACAATAAAATAAATAAATAAAATATTTACGAGTATTATGCAAGTATATTCTCCAATAAAATTTCAGAAAACGTAACTACTTTGCCAAAGAATAAATTCAAGACTAATGTCAACTCCTGATGTGGAACTAATGGACTTTAACCATTACGCTATGGGAGCGGTTAATAAAAACAATCTAGAAAACTATTAAATCTACTATTATCTTTTAACCCCCTATCCGTTCTATTCACACCAGGAGGTCGCAGGTTTGATTCCCGGCGGGGACTGGCTTTGTAAAACTCGGTTTGGTTTGCGGCAGTGCAAACACAACACAATAACAAAAGCTGTACAAAGCTTACAATTTTGAATGTGTCTCCTTTGAGAACATACGTTTTCCTGCATGAAAAAATCAGGTACACACGGCGCCGCATCAAGCTATATAAAACCAGTATACGCGGTCCTCGCGTATTTTGAAACTCACAGGCGTCACGCAACTCGCGCGGCCAGCTTATACTGGTTTTGTATAGCTTGGTGTGTCGCCGTGTATACATGGATGTGTTAATTCAAAATATTATCTGTTCAGCCGTTACAGTGTAAAAGTGTTACCAACATCCAAACATTCGCATTTTTAATTTTATAGAGGGACTTACGAATCTATTCATTTTTTTACAATCCATTATTTAACTTGCATTGTTTGTATGTTTGTATGTCAAATCGGTAAACGATTTTGGAGAACTCCAGAAATTCGATTGAGCAGAAATTTGGTATGAAGCCGTATTCCCGGTAACAACAGATCCTTATAGTACTTTGAAGTTGATCTGATGATGAACTTTGGAGGTGGAATCCAGGTCCCAGGATAGCCTTTTGTTTTCAATAAAATCCTAGGAAAACTGTGCTCGCCTTTTTTGAATTTGGAAACGTGTTAATATTCAGACTATCTTTTGCCAACATAGTTTTTATCACGCTTTTATTAGCTTCACCTGTATGTTTGTATGTAAGTTTGTATATAACCGACTCCTTTGGACTCGATTTTGACCCACTTTAAACGGACAGATTTAATTCAAACTTTGTAGACTCTTCAAGAATCAGCGACAATATAATAATTTCATAAGTTTGAACTAAAAAATAAAAAATAAATAGAGTTTAAAAAAACTAAAAAACACGCTTTTAAAGTACATCAGACTAAAAAGTAAAAAATAATTCTTAATATAAGTTGAAAATAATAATTAACAAATTACTAGTATTATTGTGAAAAAGTGTGGGTTGCTCGATAGACGAAAAATATGGCACAGAGCGCCCCACGCTTTTTCACAATAATACTAGTAATATGTTAATTATTATTTTCAACTTATATTAAGAATTATTTTTTACTTTTTAGTCTGATGTACTTTAAAAGCGTGTTTTTTAGTTTTTTTAAACTCTATTTATTATGACTGTCTTACCGAAGCGGCTCGCGAGCGTGGAAAAAAGTAGCCTATGTGTTAATCTAGGTCCTAATCTTTCTACCTACCAAATTTCACCAAGATCCGTTTATCTGTTGAGGCGTGAAAGAGTAACAAACATTCTTACTTACAAACTTTCGCGTTTATAATATTAGTAAGGATTAGCACACTGATCATTTGGCATTTTAGAGCCTAAAAACTCTTTTCAGCCGACTTCCAAAAAGGAGGAGGTTCTCATTTCGACTTTTTACCTCAGAACTTTTGACTGGGTAAACCGATTATGACGATTCTTTTTGTATTTGAAAGCTAGTGCTTCCCGTGTGGTCCCTAAGAAATATTATCAACATCGGTATAGTACTTTATTAGAAAAATAACAAAAACCAAAAACAATAATGCAAAATTGTACTAAGTTGTTGCGATGGAAGTCGGTTTTTTAACGTGTTTAGCGTTATTCTTGTCGTTGTCGAAAAAAACTTTTATACCGAAACGTTTTCAGGTTTTTCGATGTTATTATAATCTTTATCTGTCTACCAACTGTCAACGACAAGTGGCCGGGTTAGATAACAGTAGAAAGTTGTAGTTGGCGATGGTAGCAGTGGTGACCGTTAATAATAGATAATGCCTTTCCCCTCATTATCGTGCGACGCTACTGTCTGTATGTACTTTGCATGTAGTTGAGTTTCTTTGACACTACAAGATTCTCTATCTCTCTCTGATCGGGAGGATCGTGGTCTTTTGTCCGTGATCCGTGTGTTTTCTTTCAATCAGTTTTAGTCCATGGTCGCCCTTTCCGCCTGATAAAAAGTTTCAGTGAGGGTTCCGTACCAAAACATCTTATAAATCAACTATACAGTGTGTAGCAAAATTGGTGTAGGTCCCGTTAACTGGGGCTTCTTCTCATCATACTGAACCACTTTTGTTGAAAACTGGTTTGAAAAAACTGGAAACGATGGAAAATACAAACTAAATACACATATAAACAGCTAAAATCATAATTCCTTTTCGCTTTGCCATATTCGGGTAAAAATATTAATAATAAAAAGAAATTCCCGACTGGTTATACCATCAGTTTACAATATTATAAAAGTATAACTCTATTATAGTCGAAAGATATTTCAACGGTACGTAAAATTAATATACTCGTACAGTGTAAACTCCATATAGCGACACTCAAGGGACCGAGCGTTTTGTGACGTTATTGAGAGTTTTCGTTATGCAGAGAGAAATTAGCGTCAAAGTAAACCAACTGAAGCCAGAAAATTTCGACGTTTCAAAGAGACTGTATATGGTACCATCAGTGCATCAGCTACAATATTATACTGTTATGTCCAATACCCACAGATAGAATAATTAGTTACTCAACACCATTGTGCATTTAAAAATAAAACAATATAATTGATAACGAACTTCTTGAAAATCGTCAACCAAAATTTAAAAAGTAAAATCCCAAATGCAGTAATTAATCATGCACTTTTGTAGCCCACTGTACTGTAGTACAAGTCTCTGTTGATCCGCAGCAGTCATTGTCCTTGCATCCCGATGTGCTATCTCTTCGTTCCCCACTACTCTTACACACGCATGACAAGGACAGATATACTGAGTGAGACTTATGACAAAAAAAAAACGAACGCACGCGCACCTTTTACGTTATAATGCCCTTTTGTTAACCAATGGATCGAACGCCATCAAATGGTTGGAATGAAAACGAACATTATAAACGGTGATTGATTTGTCACGTGGTTACAAAACGGGCAAAATTAAAAACATTAGATGATCTAAACGTAACAGATATACTAATACAGTAATAAATAATTTACGAAACGCGCGTAACGTAAAAAGAACGCTGACCGTTGGACGCGCGCAATCAATTTTAACTCTAATGTACAACGCTTTATGGATGCAACAACCCTCTCCCCACCACCGCGCCCAGCGTTCTTTTTACAATACTCGACTTTTACAAGCTTTTATTTGAAGAGTTTTTATGCTCAAAAAGCCAAATGCTCAGTGTGCAAAATGTGAACATAAACACCCGTTTCAAAATTTAAAAAACCAAGCTCAGTAATCTTTCCTACGATTCTATCGTTGCGACGTATCTTAGTAGTCAGAACAGATGGCCGTTGGGGTAGTAAAGTTCTCGAGTGGCGACCGCGCACCGGAAATCGTAGCGTAGGTAGACCTCCCACTCGGTGGAACGTTGACCTGGTGAAGGTCGTGGGAAGACGCTGACTGCGGTTAGCGTAGAACCGGTCGTCGTGGAAATGCCTATGCCTCTCCCAAGGATTTCTACGACATATGTCCAGCAGTGGACGTCGATCGGCTGATATGATGATATAAGTTGTGTAAGGTGCAGCAAAACTAGGTGAAACGGTGACTGAATAATATCTATATTTTCTATTATATACCATCATCATCATCATCATATCAGCCGAAAGACGTCCACTGCTGAACATAGGCATGCCCCCAAGGATTTCCACGAAGACCGGTTCTGCGCTGCCCGCATTCTTCCCGCGACCTTCACCAGTTCGTCGGTCCACCCAGTGGGAGGCCTGCCTACGCTATTATATTATACAATATTCTAACAATAACAAAATCAATACAATTAATAAATAAATGCTTAGCCTAACTTGATCTAGTAACCTAGATATTAATATGCTTACTCTATTAAAAACAAAAGACAATCCTGGGATCCACCTCCAAAGTTCATCATCAAATCAACTTTTTATTTCTTTTTAATTCACTATTGGTAAGCCCTTGACATCATCTCACCTGATGGTAAGTGACGATGATGCCGAAGATGGAACCGGGCTTACCAAGATTCCCCAACGCAATTGGGAACTAATCTAATCTTAAAGCCGGAACACATCAATGCTGTTACCATTGATGATTGGAGGCAAGACTTAGATAATATGGAAGTAGCGAATCAGGCGGGCTTAGAAATACCCTTCCAAACCAAACAGAGTCATACAAAGTTAGACTCTGCCGGGAATCGAACCCGCGACCTCTTGATGTTAAACTAATGGACTTAACCACTACGCCAAGAAGGCGGTAGAAAAAAGTTTTATAAAATTCGTTACTCAGGTCTTGTAATAATCCCTACTCTTTGCTCAGATCAAGATTTCATTCTTTAAAATAAAGTTCTAATGTTCTTGGCCATTCTTAGACATTTTTCCGTTTTACTCGTAAGTTCACCAGCATCATATCAGCCGACGGACGTCCACTGCTGGACATAGGCCTCCCTCAAGGATTTCCATGACGACCGGTTCTGCGCTGCCCGCATCCAGCGGCTTCCCGCGACCTTCACCAGGTCATCGGTCCACCGAGTGGGAGGCCTACCTACGCTACGTTGCTGGAAAAGATCTCTAATAGAGATAAGTCCACCTTTGTACACGTCCTCTCTAATTTCTTGTCATTTAAATGTTACGTTGATATACGTTTTCCGGTGCGCGATCGCTACTTGAGAATTTTACTACCCAACGGCCATCTGTTCTACGAGCTACGAGCGTTTTTAGTTAGATTCAGATTATGTACAAATAAAAACTCGATAATACAAAAGCAACTTCAATCAGATCTATTGTTTTTCTTCAAGAAATCCTTTTGTTTGTGAATTCTGCGTCGTCGGCGCAGACCGCAATCGACACCGTTTCTCAGTAACGTGCTCGCATCGCATACACGTTTACTCAGTAAGGCCGCACTCACAGACACTTATAAATAAGCATAGTAAAACAAGGAAGTGGGCGCGTGGAAAACTCGCGTGACGTTTTTTTAATGACAAACGCAATGGTACCATGTATTATACATCATTTATCGATGAGCTCCTCCCCCTGGATAAGCAACTATTCACCATGATTGTCACAGAGAGTCCGCTCTGCTGGGGCCGTCTAGAGGCAGAAGAAACAGTCAAGTAATGTGATCTTTGAACGTACTGGTCTGACCGAACACCGGGCAAAAATCCTCAATGACATGGGGTCGCATCTAGAAGCTTGTAAATGTGCCACGAGACTTCTGTACTTCTGGAAGGAGCTTGACGGACTAACCACACCTCACATATTAGTAAAACAAGGAGGTGGGCGCGTGGAAAACTCGCGTGACGTTTTGAATAACAAACGCAATGGTAACATGTTATACAGATGTATTATCAGTTATCGCCGGGCTCCTCCCCTGGATAAGCAACTAATCATCATTAATGTCAGAGAGAGTCCGCTCTGCAGGGGTAGTCTAGGTGCAGAATAAACAAACAGTCAAGTCATGTGATCTTGGAATGCACTGGTCTCCGGGAAAAAATCCTCAATGACATGGGGTCGCTCCTAGAAGCTTGTGAATGTCCCAGGAGATTTGTGTACATCTGTAAGGAGCTTGGCGGACTAAACACACCTCACGTATTAGTAAAACAAGGAAGTGAGCGAAAACTCGCGTAACGTTTTTAATGACAAACGCAATGGTAACATGTTATACAGATGTATTATCAGTTATCGCCAGGCCCCTCCCCCTGGATAAGCAACTATTCATCATGAATGTCACAGAGAGTCCGCTCTGCTGGTGCTGTCTAGAGGCCGAAGAAACAGTCAAGTCATGTGATCTTGGAATGCACTGGTCTGACCGAACACCGGGAAAAAATCCTCAATGACAAGGGGTCGCTCTTAGAAGCTTGTGAATGTCCCAGGAGACTTCTGTATATGGTCTGACCGAACACCGGGCAAAAATTCTCAATGACATGGGGTCGCTCCTAGAAGCTTGTGAATATCCCAGGAGACTTGTGTACTTCTGGAAGGAGCTGGGTTGATGGACTAACCACACCTCACGTATCAGCACATCAGCTCATATATACGTCCCCACCGAGGGGCTCAAGCCTACCCTGAATTCGTATAAAGGGCCGGAAAGGAGACTAGAAGCGGTGGTCAAAGTTCATTACAAGACTTTTCTAACAAGTCCAAACACGGCTATGATACGATATTCCATCATGGAATGCCAGTGCCTATCTTCCGGCTTATCATCAGACCTTGAAACCTAATCGTGGTCAAAGTTCATTAAAAGACTTTTCTAACAAGTCCTAACACAGCTATGATACGATGTTCCATCATGAAGTTCCAGTTCATATCTTCCGGCTCCATCATCAGATCAGTTCGACAGTATTATTGTATTGTCATCAGAACTACATACAGCTGCCAATTTTCATGACGCTACGATCCTTGGAAGTTGGTTAAATTAGTTACCTTAGATTCCATTACATAGTTAGTTACATCATCATCATATCAGCTCATATACGTCCCCACCGAGGGGCTCGAGCCTACCCTGAATTAGGGCGATTGGGCCTTAGTCGACCACATGGGCCCAGTGCGGGTTGGTCGACTTCACACACACCCTTCGAGTTTCTTCGCAGGTGTATGCAGGTTTCCTCACGATGTTCTCCTTCACCGTTAAAGCAATCGGTGAGTATATGTACGTAAGTTTCGAACAACTCATTGGTACATTGGCCGTCCGGATTTGAACCCGGCACCTCTGGTTAGGGGGACCGAGTCGTTACCGGTTGAGCCACCGACGCGTTACATACAGGTCGACCTAATGAAAGCGTGTTAAAAAAATTTGTTCTTCAGTATTAGTTTTGTAGGAGTTTACGGCTCCTTCACCAATTTAGTTACGGTTACAGACTCTAATATGCGCAAGACGAGGAAGTATTAGAGACGAGCATCGGCAGTCGGCACCTACCAGGTTGACCGAGGATCTAATGAGGCTTGCAGTAAGCCACTCGGCTTAGGGATCAGGTCAGGAACGCAGTAAGAGGAGGTCAATAACGGAGGCACACTTATACATGGTGTTAAAAAGTACTGGAAAAATTTTATAAAATTTGTTTGATCTTGCCATACCTCTGAGTGAAAAACATTTTTTTTTTGGCACATGGAATTTTTGTGAATTCTGAATCATCGTGAGTACTTTTTTTACATCCTATGGGTGGGTGTCTTACAATAGAGATGATGGTGAAGAAAGTGGTATCAGCTAACCGCCATATTTGGCATGTAGGTACTAGGTAGACCAATAAAAAAGCTGAATGTAAAGAAATTATACTACTTTAAGTCGGTTTTTTATGGTTTTCAATGTTTTAGGGTTCCAGTATGGTAAGGGTGCCAACGGGACCCTATTACTAAGCCTCCACTGTCAGTCCTTCCGTCTCTCTGACTGTCAGCGGGCTGTCATGAACCGTAAATAGGGTCGTTCTATTCCTTCTAATATGGTTGAGGAGAGCGATGGCTGACTCTCGTGTTATACTCGTCATTACTCATGACCGGCTGCTGTCCGTGTGAACTGGCCTACCCTTGTCAAAGACATTAATGACATTCAATGATTTTAATGTATTGTGAACTGGCCTACCCTTGTCAAAGACATTAATGACATTCAATGATTTTAATGTATAACTTCTCCTGACATATTTTTTCATGTTCTAATGACATAATTTGTTTTATGTCAATGATTGTATCTTGACGTTATTAACTAATGATTGTTTATTTCTTTATTTTCACAAAATTATGTTTCATTCATGACTATCAGAAAGAGTGTAGTTTGCACCTATTTTGAATTAACATCTTGAATCTTGAGGAATACATTTGAAATTGTGCTATTAAGAGTGTGTATTTCAATTGCCACTGTAACAACAAATAAAAAATAAAATAAAAAAATTAACGGGGATGAAACTGCTCAAGCGTGTTTCTAATAGTTTTTTGACTTTAAGGAACATCATCAACAATAAGGGTATTTTGTTTCAACCTTGGGTTTTCTACCGTTTAGGAGTAATTGACGTCAAAGTAACCAAAATCTGTAATAAACCTGCCCCTTAAACATTTATTAATACTCGACGATCAGAAAAAAATATAAATAAACATGTTATATGCACCTACTAAATAATACTTAGAATTCATCTTAAAGTCATTATACAGGATGTAACAAAATTGGTGTAGGACCCGTTGACTGGGGCTTCTACTCATAGTAATGAACCTGACCAACACCAATTTAGTTACACCCTGTATACATGTGGCAGGCGAATTTTATGATTAGTCATTTTTCATACGGTTAGGCGAATTGTATAATTCGTCCGTATGTAATGTAAAATGCTGTACGCCGATTCAGGCAATTTGTAATAATTCGTCCGTATGTAATGTAAAATGCTGTAGGCCGATTCAGGCAATTTGTAATAATTCGTCCGTATGTAATGTAAAATGCTGTACGCCGATTCAGGCAATTTGTAATAATTCGTCCGTATGTAATGTAAAATGCTGTACGCCGATTCAGGCAATTTGTAATAATTCGTCCGTATGTAATGTAAAATGCTGTACGCCGATTCAGGCAATTTGTAATAATTCGTCCGTATGTAATGTAAAATGCTGTACGCCGATTCAGGCAATTTGTAATAATTCGTCCGTATGTAATGTAAAATGCTGTACGCCGATTCAGGCAATTTGTAATAATTCGTCCGTATGTAATGTAAAATGCTGTACGCCGATTCAGGCAATTTGTAATAATTCGTCCGTATGTAATGTAAAATGCTGTACGCCGATTCAGGCAATTTGTAATAATTCGTCCGTATGTAAACGGTCAGGCAAAATGTAAAATTCTGTACGCAGATTGTACGAAACGAGCGATGTTAGGTTCGTTCAGTCAGATTTGATTGATTTAACTGTCATAGAGCCTCGCAAGGCTCCCCGCCCTCGCCATTATATAATTTGCTTGACCGTATGTATAATGACGAATTATACAGTATGCCTGCGACATACATATCATAATAAATAATTGTCTTGACCTAGACAAGATGTCCGAAACAAGGCTACAAGGTCGAAACCAGGTATTAAAACAATAAAAAAACACATATATAGCGATTATAGTTTAGAATTATTATAGACCAGCTTTTGCTCGCGGCTTCACCTGTGTAGATATCGTTTTTAGGATTCCGAAGTCAACAAGGAACCCTTATAGTTTCGCCATGGCTGTCTGTCCGTGGCTTAGCCTAGAGTCTTTTAAATCAAGAAAGCTGTAATTTGGCATGGTTATACATATTTTGAAAAACTCATTGGTACATTGGCCGTCCAGATTTGAACCCGGTACCTCTGGTTAGATGGACCGAGTCGTTACCGGTTGAGCCACCGACGCTTTTTGAAAAATGAGTTTTTCAAAAACTTACGTACATACTTACCGATTGCTTTAACGGTGAAGGAAAACATCGTGAGGAAACCTGCACACGCCTGCGAAGGAACTCGAAGGTTGTGTGTGAAGTCGACCAACCCGCACTGGGCCCGCGTGGTCGACTAAGGCCTAATCGCCCTGATTCAGGGTAGGCTCGAGCCCCTCGGTGGGGACGTATATGAGCTGTAATGATGATACATATTAATCACGCCGATAAAGTTGTACAGTAAAATCATGGAGAACAAAAATTTAAAGAGAGGGTGAATTTTCTTTGCTAATGTACTCTATCGTGTGGGGTATCGTTTAATATGTATTTTAAAACAACTAAGGGTTTGCTAAAACCATTTTTAGATTCATGAATCTGTTTGCGACACATTAAGCTTTAAAGTGCTAATTTTTGTTTGAGTCTAGTGCCTCCCTCCCACCCACTACAAGTTAAAGCGCTATTTCAGAACATCTAAAAATGTAAATAGTTAAATAGTAGGACATATTATACATTTTAAAAAAAACTATCACGGTTATGTAGTCTTTCTTAGTTTACGAGTAATAGTCGACCAACTTAAGATTTGCAGTTGGATTTGTCAAAAGTTCATAAATTTTCCATACAAAATGTTCTATTACCAACTGTAAATATATATATATTTTTTTAAATAAACATTTATTTTTTTGAATATCTTCGAGACCCTACTTTGCGCCAGTCCGAGCCGCACTTTGCCGGTTTTCATGACTGTAAGCGAGGGTGCATCGTTCCCATGGGGAGGTATGGTCCAGTGTTCATACAAAAATCCCATACAAAAAAAAACACAATTTTACTGGCAAGTTATCAAAATTTTCTCTCCCTAAAAACCTCATTTGGAGTATTACGAACATTAAATAAATTTCGGAAAACCTAAAAATTTTTAAGTAAGTACAAGCTTTAATTTGAAAAGAATTTCAATTGTTTCGTATTCTTCTCAGCAAAAACCTTTCATTTAATAATCATGTCACGGTGGTGCATCAAAAAACAACTGATCCACCATCGTCGTTGGGAGTCCGCCATATTGGATTACTAACCATGCATTGTTCTTTTTTTTTAATTAAAAATTTGAGTGCGTTTGACTACAACTCCCCTGATGGTAAGTGATGATGTAGTCAAGGATGGTACACGCAAACATAAATAAAGCCTATTCACTGTCGCCTTGAAGATCCCCAAATTGTAGGAGTCGGGAAACACAAACTCAGCCAAGGAGTTCCACTCCATCGTTGTCCGCATAATAAATGAGGAAGCGTAACGCTTCGTGCGTATAGGCTGAATGTCAACAACATAGGGGTGGAACCTCTCCCTGCTTCTCGTTGACCGACGGTGGTTTTTTTCTGTTTTTCATTATCTTATTCTATCGCTGTTTTTCTACATTAAGGTTGCCTGAAAAATTGCTACCTAGAAATAAGTCCGCCATATGTCAGTATAAATCTATTTTGTTTCTTCTTTTTTATGTTATACTAGCTGCTTCCTGCGGCTTCACCCACGTGTACAACGTTTCTATGACTTTTCGAGGGTGCGCAGTGCTAATCCAAGTCCTAATCTGTCTACCTATCAAATTTCAGCCAGATCCGTTCAGTAGTTTTTGCGTGCAAACATACATGCATACATTCTTACAAACTTTCGCGTTTATATTAGTAGGATTGTACTGTATTATATTCTAAGACACTGTATCACATTTAAATCTTACCGTCCGATATATCCTTTAAAACTGGTTTGTTTGAGATCAACGCAAATAAAACACACTATCTTTAAACCACGTTCTAAAGCGGAGGGCAAGATATCAAAGGCAACGTCATCGCCGATTCAACCGGCCAAGTTCGAGTCGGAGTTGCGCATAGAATAGAACGAATATCTTAAGAGGGAAGAATAGCACACACTCTCCATAAAAAATTTTTCCACCTTCCGAATTTTATTTCATCGTTATGATTTTTGAATATGTTAGTGACACAATAAAAAGCTAGGTTTATAAGTTTTGTTTCATAAGTTACTATTAATTTTTAAAAAAAACATATAATAGCAAAAATAGGTTTGTATGAAAACACTGAACGACAAATAAGAGTGCGTGCTATGCTTGAAAGGATGAGGGGTCGGACCACCAATGGCCTGGTAACAAAAAGTAAATAATACAAAGTAACTAGTATCTCATCTGCGCTTTTACGTACAAGCTTTGATTTGAAAAGAATTTTAATTATTTAGTTACTAGCTGTCCCGGCGAACGTCGTACCACCTTACACTACACTACCCTACCCTGCCCTACACTACACTACCTTACACTACCCTACCCTACATAAGAACCTTCGCCTGATAATAACGAACTCAGCAAAAAAAGAATTAGCGAAATCGGTCCAGCCGTTCACGCGTGATGCGATGACCAAGTGAAATAGAGATTCAATTTTATATATGAAGATTCTTCTTAACAAAATCCCCATTTAACGGGGTGCATACAAAATTATGTACCTTACAATGATGTCACTTAACTCATTAGGTATGCATTGTTCTCCAAACTTAATGTGTATGCAAAATTTCAGCTCAATCAGAAACCGGGAAGTGGTTCTAATTTAGCTTTCAAGATTTGTCCCTAACTAACTAATTCAAATCTGGACGGCCAATGTACCAATGAGTTTTTCTAAAACTTACGTACATATCATTACCGATTGCTTTAACGGTGAAGGAAAACATCGTGAGGAAACCTGCACAGGCCTGCGAAGAAACTCGAAGGTTGTGTGTGAAGTCGACTAACCAGCACTGGGCCCGCGTGGTCGACTAAGGCCTAATCGCCCTGATTCAGGGTAGGCTCGAGCCCCTCGGTGGGGACGTATATGAGCTAACTAACGGACAGAGTAACAAACACGGCAAGCTAATATAAAGCTTGTAACAACTACACGAATTAATTTAAAAATTAAAAACCCGACTGCTTACAAACTTAACCCCTCTTTTTGGGCAGTCGGCCGAGTAAAAATGTATCCTATGTCTCGCGGGATCAAATACGAAGCTAACGACACCTCGCAGTCCTAAATCAAATCAATCCGTTTAGGCTACAGAGCGTGCCAAAGAAATATACATACATACATACATTCGAATACATACATACATACATTCGAATATGGCGTCGTCGGTGGCGTAATGGCAAGGACCGCTACCTCCTGTCCGGGAGGTCGTGGTTCGATCCTGCCACGTATCAATGTGTTTTCGAATTTCGATTTCATATGTACGTTTATCCGACGCTCTTATACGATGAAGAAAAACATCGTGAGGAAACCTGCATGTATACGCCTGCGAAGAAACTCGAAGGTTGTGTGTGAAGTCGACCAACCCGCACTGGGCCCGCGTGCTCGACTAAGGCCCGATCGCCCTAATCCAAGGTAGGCTCGAGCACCTCGGTGGGGAGGTATATGAGCTGATGTGATGTGTGACATTCGAAAAACATAACCGTCCTTCTGGCGCAGTGTCGGGTAAAAAAAAAGACCTTAGCTCTACAGACACAAACGAAGAGACAACTTACAACCGTACGATGTGTATGAAGAATACTAGGAAGGCTGACCCCAAACAAATTGGGACAATAGCCAGGAGAAAGAAAGGAAGAAAATAAAGAAAGGCGTATATGCCACCTATTCACTGCACACGAAAATAACTGTTCCAACCAGCATGAGAATGTATTTGTAGAGGGGAGAATCTCCAATCAATTTGAGAAGAAGTGAAATTGGCAAAGTTCCAGCGACTGTTTCTCGCCAATGGGTAGGTGAGCCAAGTGCTATTAAACCATATGAGGTATGGCGGATAGGAATTAGGTTAGGAACTTGAGAATTTATACGGGAAATGTTAGGATGATTTGATATAATGACATTAAGAGCGTATAACGTCGGTGGCGTAACGGTTAGGGCCGCTACCTCCTGTGCGGGAGGTCGTGGTTCGCATCCTGCTACGTACCAATGTGATTTCGATTTTATATGTACGTTTATCCGACGCTCCTACGGCGAAGGAAAACATCGTGAGTAAACCTCATACACACGCCTGCGAAGAAATTCGAAGGTTGTGGGTGAAGTCGACCAACCCGCACTGGGCCCGCGTGGTCGACTATGGCCCGATCGCCCTAATTAAGGGTAGGCACGAGCCCCTCAGTAGGGACGTACTCGTATATGAGCTGATATGATGATGGCGAAGAGCGTTTCCACAAAATCGTTTCCCATACAAACTTAAAATTACTACTTCTTGAAAATGGATGGGCCAATCTAATGAAACTTTATACTCATTAGCAAATCACGAAAGTATAGTTTGTACATAGATTAGAGTACATTTTCAAAAATAAAAATAGTGTTGTCACTAGTAATTTAAAGTTTTCATAGCAATCTTAAAAATAGAAATGTCTTTCATCATTATCATATCACCTCATATATGTCCCCACCGAGGGGCTAGAGTCTCTCCTTAATTAGGGCGATCGAGCCTTAGTCGACCACGCGGGCTCAGCGCGGGTTGGTCAACTTCACACACAACCTTCGAGATTTTACGCAGGCGTGTGTAGGTTTCCTCACGATTTTTTCCTTCACCATAAGAGCAGCGGATGAGCGTACATACGAAATCGAAATCACATTGGCATATGGCAGGATTCGAACCACGACCTCCCGGAAAGGTAGCGGCCCTAATCGTTACGCCACCGACGACGCTCTTAATGTCTAACTGGAATTTTGTGACTTGCTTATGTATATAAAGTATCATTAGAATCGGCCCATCCATTTTGAAGAAGTAGCAGTTTTAAGTTTGTATACTCTTAAACTCTTAATGTCATTATAATATATCCAATCATCTTAACATTTCCCGTATAAAAACAGAATAACTGATTTATAACTCCCGATATGGAAGTGACAATCACAAATAATTTACGATTAGCAATCAAGAATAACACGAATAAGCTCTTACATGTATCACAAGTCGCCAATCATCAGAATTGTGGAGACGTCAAATCTAATACTGATAAATCGTTGTGTCTCTCGGCCAGACGGTTGGATACCCAAACTGGTGCCAACCAGTTTTTTGGCAGTTTGACGAAGCAAGCGGTGAACACCTTGCGAGGAATTCGGCGGTTCCGAATACAAAGGGCGGAATGGCATTTTGTGATGAACTTCAACGAGGTAATATAATCATGGTATGTAAAGACTTAAATATGATGATAATGTAAAGAGTAAATCGAATATTCTTAAGGCGAGGCATTGATTGGAACAGTTGTCTCTGTCTTTTTCTGTACGTGTAAAGAGTTAAGAAAATAACCACACTTTGCACGTCTTCAATGTTTTTTCGTTTCAATTAAAAACTACAATGAATTTTTAAAAATCCAACTGGCATATTGAAGTGTGCGTTTAGACTAATGGACTAACAAAATTTAGAGGTTTAAATCGATCTGGTTTGTCTGTAGAATGCAAATCTCTGTTTTAAAAGAGATTTCTTTGATATAGGTTTTTTGATGTGTAACATCTTTGCTCTCGCTTTCCTGCAATTTGTGGGAGTGATTTCGTGAAATGGGACGGAAATGTGTAACAGGAAGTCGCGTTTTTTCAGGCTTTAAAAGCGCGGAAAAGGCAAAGGTATCTATGACCATACAGCCTAGTCTGCCGTATCTTTGCCGTCCTTTTATCTTTTTTGATGTGTAACATCTTTGCTCTCGCTTTCCTGCAATTTGTGGGAGTGATTTCGTGAAATGGGACGGAAATGTGTAACAGGAAGTCGCGAAAGCGTGAAATTCTACTTTACGAGAGTCCGACTCGCACTTGGTCGGTTTTTTTCGTTACTGTCAGATCCGCCACCCAGGTACAATATCGTCATCAAATCTAACTAACCTAAAGTATTTTGTCACATGTTACACATCATATGCGAGTACTGTAGGTCTCGCTCGAATTTTTTTTTTCTGTTACTAAAGTTAACGAATCGTGTTTCTGCGACTGACAAACTTGGGTTATTAAAATGGGGAATCAGGTTACAAAATATCACTTTGATTTATTTAATAATTACTCAAAAAGAAAAGTGAAACAGTCGATTGAATATTGTAATATCGGAAACGCTCCACACGTTAAAAAACCGACTACCATCCTACCAACTTAGTACAATTTGGCATTTTTGTTTTTGGTTTTTGATAATTCGCTAAAAAGTACGACACCGATTTTCATAAAATGTATATGGGACCAACTCGGAAGTATACCCTATCGAATAAAAAGAGAATCATAAATCTGCGCAGGTATCGCGTAACAAACACACGAAAAAACATACAGTCGAAATGAGAACCTCCTCCTTTTTGGAAGTCGGTTGAAAAATGACACGAAAGTGATTTAACATAAGAGGATTGTGAAGCTGCGACTTTTCATACAAACGGCGTTAACGATTTTCACCTCTTAAATGTTAACCGATTTGGACCAATTTTTGATAAGTTATCAGCTAGGCATATAAGTTTCGTTTTTTAAATGACTGATTATAAAAAAACAAAAAATTGCCAAAATTAGTTTTGTATGAAAACACGTGAACGACAATCAAATTAAATTTATAAACTTTATCGAAAAAATAAAATCTTATAAGCCTAGCTTTTGTTTTGAATGAAAACCCATCAAAAATTGTTACAAATCGGTGTAAATCGTTAACGCCGTTTGTTTGAAAAGTCGCAGCTTCACATTCCTCTTAAAAGGGTATATGAATTCCACATGTGAAAGTCTTTCCTTAACTCGTAGTTAATCTTGTAACGTTACCAAATAGAGTGTACTTCCCAAATAAAATTAAAAAAAAAACCGGCCAAGTGCGAGCCAGAATCGCACACCAAGGGTTCCGCACCATCATACTAGATGGCGCTAGTTTCTTCACGTTTCATAAAAAAACATGTTTTTCACTTTTTAGTATTTATTTGTTGTTATAGCGGCAACAGAAATACATCATCTGTGATAATTTCAACTGTCTACCTATTACGGCTCATGAAATACAGCCTGGTGACAGACGGACGGACAGCGGAGTCTTAGTTATAGCAAAGTATATATTTATTAGTACTAACATACAGTATGGACACTCCCTGCCGCTCTCTAGATTGCGACCTCACCCCCTCGTCACCCAGATTGATACAGATTGGTTACAGTTTGGTTGTCGAACATATAGGATTTCGCCGCCATTTTGTTTGTTTTGTCATTCGTTTTTCGAAATGTCATTTCTGGCCCGTTATATGAAGTGTCCAGGGTGTGGTTATAGGGTCCCGTTTTACCCTTTGGGTACGGAACCCTAAAAAGAACCTAAAACCACTCTGGGAGTGCCGACAGAAGTGAAACTTTGTACAGTTTTATAAGTTTAGACTAGGGATGCATCCGATACCGATACCGATATATCGGCGATACTCCGGGTTTGCCGATATATCGGTATCGGCGATATTTTTATGGCAGATTCAACGATACTTTTCAAATTTCGCGCTTTAAAAATGTAATGTAAACGCGCGTGTTGTCCCATCTATTTTGTTGCAAACGAGGCATCTGTCGCATCTGAGAGACTATTTTCCATCGCAGGTCTTATTCAAACAGACTTGCGAAATCGCCTTTGCCCGCAAAACTTAAGAATGCTTTGTTTTTTAAATAAAAATCTTATAAATGTAAATTTAGATTACTAAGACTATTAATTATTTATTCTACCTTCCTTTTTGAATTCAATAAGCGTATCGGTATCGGTATCGCCGATACTTTTATAAAAGTATCGGTATCGGTATCGTATCGGCAAAAAGGCGTATCGATGCATCCCTAGTTTAGACCCTCCGAGTGTTCCAGCCACGGTGTCGGTTACGTTACAGTGTCGCGAGTTCAATGGTTTATTCCCATCTCAAAAATACCCAACGTGCCAAAAGAAGTTTTCACTATTAAAAAAAAACGTTGTCATTCTAAATTAGAAAATACTAGCAACCAGTGCCTGTCGTTCACATCCCGTCCCCCGGTGTGAAGACACGGACTAAGTTGCAGGTTCACAATGCTCTTAACCGGTGATATCGAGAGTGCGCGGTGCGCGAACCGCTTTGTTTTAGCCTATGTCAATCCTGAAGGTCCATTATAGGTATTGCTGAAAGAATTTTTAAAATCGGATGAGTAGTTTCGGATATGACCTGTTTGTTACTTACAAACTTCACCTGTTTATAATATTAGTATAGACTACGTAGGAGCTAAGGAGTTATTTGATTGAATGGCTGCCAAAAGTGTGTCACAATGTTTGCATTACAGTTAGACAATATTAAATAAAAACTTTTTTCACAAGAGCTCTGTCAAGAAAAGTGTCAGAAGCAACTACTGACTTTCATCGCTGATAAATAAAAAAAACCGTCTTTTATCGAAAGAACTTGGCACAATTTTGCATTATTGTTTTTGTTAATTTTCTATAAAGTTCTAGATCGATTTTGATAAAATTTATAAGACCCAAATTGCAACATGAAAAAAGAATCATGAAAATCGGTTCACATACTGCGAAGATAATCAACGTGTTAGCAATATAACATACCGAGTTCCATCAAAATCGTTAGAGCCGTTTTTTTTTAAAAAAAAATATAAGTGTTTTTTACTAAAATTGGCTGGAGATATAAAAATAATATGGCCCTTACCCTAATTTTACCCAAATTCGTCTAGTAGTTTGGGAACTAGAGCACCGGACGGACGCAGACACACCCAAATATTTTTTTGGTTTTTTTTTATTCAAGACAATCGATCCCATCAAAATCTCAACTTATTTTTTTTTGCCATCCATCAATATACCAAAGTATATATTTTTCACTATTTTTTACCGCGGCTACAACCGCGTGGACATCGTTTTTATGACTGTCTTTAAGAATCATTTGTAAATTATGTCGTTTCCCACCTACTTAACCATCTCTGTGCAAAAAATTACAACAATCGAGTATTTTTTTAGTTCCCTCAGGAACTGCATCAGATTATGCTATTTTCCCGGGATAAAAAGTAGCCTATGTCTGTCCCCGTGACACAGGCTACCTGCATGCCAAATTTCATAAAGATTGGTCAAGGCGTTGAAACGTGAAAAGGTAACAAAGAAAGAAACAAACACATTTTCACATTCTTCTTAGCGTGTCGATGGCAGACACTAGACTGTAGCAGCCCAGAATTTGGCCACGTTAACAGCATTATCAGCCGCATGAGGTCTTCCTGCGTGCAGATGTAGGGGCACCCAGGGCACGATGTTAAATGTGTCATCGTTTGAACTGCACTGCACAAACAGTTTATATCACTTTCACCCAAAAATCCCCACTAATCTAGTCTATTCTGTTTTTTTCACATTTATAATATTAGTAAGGATATTAACACTGACATACAGTACGGACACTCCCTGCCGCTCTCTAGATTGAGAACTCACCCCCTCGTCACCCAGATTGATACAGATGGGTTACAGTTTGGCTGTCGAACGTATAGGATTTCGGAAAAAATTTGTTTGTTCCGTTATTCCTTTTTTGAAATGTCATTTCTGTTGTATGAAGTGTTCAGGGTGTGACTATACCGTCTCTACTCCTTTGTCGCTCGAAAGTAATGTAATCACACTAGTCACACTAATTATTATAAAGGCGAAAGTTTGTGAGTGCGTATGTTTGTTACTTCTTTACGCAAAAACTACTGAACGGATCTGGCTGAAATTTGGTAGGTAGACAGATTAGGACCTGGATTAACACATAGGCTACTTTCTTTCACGCGCGCTGCGCACCCTCGAAAAGTCATAGAAACGTTGTCCACGCGGGTAAAGCCGCGGGAAACAGCTAGTGAATCATAAGCATGATTCAAAAATAGCAATCGCACTATCTTAAACTAAAACTGGTCGTGTCATAAATAGCTGACGACAAAGAATTCACTGAACAAAAACGTGCCTCACATACACAAACAAACACGAAGCGTGAAGCTGTAGTTATGCCATCATCTGATTATACACATCTTTAATAATTACCACGCATTTCCAAACAATAGTATAGTAGGTTCCAACATTAATTGAATAGAAAAACTTTAAGTGTTCTTTGCATCGGAACTAGTCGATCGCGCGTTTACCTCACTATAATTTTACAATGAAAAAATCGGTTTATTATCGAATGATTAGCACTTTTTAAATGACTCGATACGATACGATATTTGTATCGGAGATAGTGAAGGCCACGACACAGATGGACAATTTTATTGTGGTAAAATTATTATTTCAAGAGAACAAAAAAAGGTTATGAATGAAATTTATCATCATATCAGCTCATATACGTCCCCACCGAGGGGCTCGAGCCTACCCTGAATTAGGGCGATCAGGCCTTAGTCGACCACGCGGGCCCAGTGCGGGTTGGTCAACTTCACACACAACCTTCGAGTTTCATCGCAGGCGTGTGCAGGTTTCCTCACGATGTTTTTCCTTCACCGTTAAAGCAATCGGTAAGTATGTACGTAAGTTTTGAAAAACTCATTGGTACATTGGCCGTCCAGATTTGAATGAAATTTATATACTTTCTCATTTAATTTAGAGGTTTACAAGTACCTAAAATATAGACCAAATAGGTAATGATATGAGTTTCAAAGTTCTGATGATCGAACGGACAAAACAAATACGGTTGCGAAATTCAGTTCAGATGGCGGCCGACATTTACAATTGATATGATAACTTACAGATGTTTAACTACAGAAACTTTTAGATACTCTTACCAATTATTATGAATTAAAAAAAATACAAGCTATAATTTTTAAAACAATTTTAATATTTCTTATTCTTCTCAGCAAACCCTTTCAATTGATGCCTGGGGGTGCATCAAAAATAACTGGTCCGTCATCTTTGGAAGTCTACCATATCGGATTTAGAATGACGTCACTTAGCTAACCATGAATTGTGCTCCTAACTTAACGTGTATGCAAAATTTCAGCTCGATCGGAAAGTGGTTCTAATTAGAGATGGTACGGATATCTGGTATCCAGCCGGACACCGGATAATAAGCGAGTATTTGACCGGATACCGGTTTAAAAATGTACTAAATATACAATTTTTGTATTGTATTTATTATATCCACATTACAATTAACATAATCGCCATATTTCCATTTTACAACAACAAAAAATAATATTTGTATTGCACCAAGGGCAAATAATGGTGAATGAATACCAATATCTCTGTATTAAAAAGCAAAAAACGGTTTCGCTTGTTTTCATAAACAAGGCGGCCTTCTGAAAAGACCCGAATCCAAAAGAGTCCGCCCTATCGTTCGGGCGCCACCTACGCGAGCTCACTTGTTACGATGCGCGAATCGGCAATGTTCGACCGGATATCGGGAGGCCGGATATTTCGCTATCCGGCTTCAAGTAAGGTTAAAAAGTCATTTGTGGGAATTGTGGGGCAATGTATAAAATTCTACAATAAAATTCCCGAAAATGTAAAAACAAACTATTGTCAGAGAATAAATTCAAGACTCATGTCAAAAAATGTTTGTGCTCTAGAGGATATTATAAAATAATAGATTATGTAAATGACAAAGATATATATGTTGATTCTGTAACAAATACCATTACCTGAGACTGTAATCTGAACCATGACATTATTTGAAATATTCAATAAGTTTTTTTGACTATTTAAAAGTGTGTGTAAACACCTTTTGATTTGATTGATTTGATTTGATTTTGATTCAAGGTGGGCCGTATATCCGGTATCCGGCAAAACAACTATCCGTTTCATTTCTAGTTCTAATTTAGCTTCCAAGATTTGTCCCAAACTAATTAACATGGCAAGTTAATATAAAGCTTGTAATAAATGTAGAGTACCTGGTGTTATACTAAACAAGGTTAAGACGATTTGAATAAGGACCTCTGTCTGACACCAAATAGCAAATAAATACATCTTCTGTATAGATTGCAGGGTGTAAAAACTGGTGTAGGGCTCGTTAACTGGGGAGTTCTTCTTATCATACTGAACAACATTCCCCAAGGAACTCATAGTCAATTCTCAAAAAAAAAAAATTTGGACCCGCTATACTAAAAAGCACGAAATTGGCCGATCAGCTGATCGATTTGTATGAAGGGTATTTTTTTGCGATTTCAGCAAAGTCGTAGAACAAAAGTTGTTCAGTATGATGAGTGAAAGCCCCAGTTAACGGGACCTACACCAACTTTGTTACACCCTGTATAAAAGTCGATGTGTGTATGTATGTCTATGGACTTCAAAACAGCTGGAGTGATTTTATAGTATTAAAATATCCATGGTCCCATGGCACAAAAGAGTCGAAATTATCTGAACGTGAAAAGTCGTAACCATGTATCAAAGATAGAAGCAACAATAAAAATATCATGAGGGCTGATGTAAAACGTAACTCTACCATCAATCGGCCTTTCCTTATTGAAGATATAATACATAGTCGACTAGACTATCGAGGACAAGGCCTCATTGTGTTTAGCCGTTCGTTTTCCACCTTATGCGTGCAATGATACTATTCTCGCATTGTTGAGCTAGTACATAATTATTGTTGATGCGCAAAATCATACGAAATAAGTACTAGTTGAATAGTGAGAACACAGATTCCATTTTTTTAATCGTATTTTTTAATCTCTGCATAGGACATCACTTCCTTTCTAATTAGTCATCGTTTGTACGTGTAATGTGCTATTTTCCAAAACAAAATAGTTCAATTCCAAGAAGACCGATAATTTTCACCAAAATATACAGTAGGTACCACAGTACACTCCAAGAGGGAAACAGATTGGTCCCTCATGGCTATAAATGGTGACCAATTGATGAAGTAAGGTATCAGAAATGAAGAAATCCGTAGAGGAACCAAAGTAACCGACATAGCTCAATGAATGGCTTAACTTAAGTGGCACTGGGCGGGGCACATAGCTCGTATTAGAACCGGTAGCTATTGGGACAGGAAACTTCTCGATTGGCAAGTGGCAACCTGGACAGCTTCTTTCTTTATATCAAGCACAAGTCCGAACTTGTATGGAGTACTGTTCTCACATATGGGATGGATTAGCCCGCTATCACCTTCGGACGCCATTGACCGACGCGCCCGGAGACTCATTGGCGACGATGAGCTTGTCAAAAACAAGCTCCAAAGCCTTGAGCATCGCTGCAAGTTGCCTGTCTTTCGGTATTCTATCGAATTCATTTTGGAGAGTTTGCACAAGAACTGCACGACCTCATTCCCCCAGCTCCATTCCACCTTCAGTCTACGAGACGCAGGGAGAGGTTCCACCCCTATGTTGTTGATATTCAGCCTATACGCACGAAGCGAAGTGGAACTCCTTGCCTGCGTCTGTGTTTCCCGACTCCTACAATTTGGGGATCTTCAAGGCGAGAGTGAATATGCACTGTTTAAGTTTGCGTGTACTATCCTCGACTACATCGTCACTTACCATCAGGTGTGTTGTAGTCAAACGCACTCAAATTTTTAATAATAAAAAAAACCGCGCACCGGAAGACGTAGCGAAGACAGGCGTCCCACCCGGTGGACCGATAACTGGTGAAGGTCACGGGAAGCCGCTGGATGCGGGCATCGCATAACCGGTCGTTGTGGAAATTCAATCAACACCGAACCAAAGTGAACCAGTCTTCACTCTCAAAATGCGGAAACAGAGAAGCCATGTGCTTTGGGCTCTTATCTAAAGCACTAGATTACGCTAGATAGACAACTTGATGTAGTTTCTGTAATTTCCTTAATGACCAATTCATTTCCGTAACTTTGATGTCTAGGTCAGGGGTTCCTAAACTTTAAAACTAATGGAACACCTACCAAATGAAATACATATTAAATTAATCAAAGACACCATAATTTAAATAAAAACTAAAACCTTTATTGGAAATATTTAAAAGTGAAACACTTTTTTTTTAATTTAACTTTCAATTTGAAGACTGAACTTGTTTCACTGTTTTATCAATAATTGCTTTATAGTTCACTATTATGTCGCGGAACCCTGGTGATTATTCTACGGAACTCACTTTGGGAATCGCTGGTCTAGGTTATCTAGGTCACATTCGAAAGACTGGGCTGGCATGCCTCTATACTAAAGTCTTCATCACATGAATAGCTGCAGTCAACCTACCTACCGAAACAGAGTTAAATGTGCTAGAAACATCTTGGTACAACTTCAGAAGTAAGTCCTAGCGTAAATCTTTTTTAGGGATGACGACAGCATCAGAAATAAATTATGAACTCTTGATCACTAAATCCCCCTTCTACTGAAACTTCGGGAAACCTTACTCGTTTTGTTTTCCATCAAGTCTTTGATTTTTAATTCACCAAAATCACAAAATGAGTACATAAATGACGCTGCAAAACTATGACGTCACGCCTAGGTATTTCGAACATTTTTAGAACAAAATTTCGTTTTTGACAGATGATAAAAAGTAAATCAGATGGCTAGCATTCGTCACCCTATTGGCTTCATCTCATCCCCAACGAAGTGGTTAGACATAAAGATAACTTTAAATAACAAATTTTAAAAAAACTCGAATGCATTAAAACATTAGGTACCCCTCTTGTTTGAGAAGATACATTTACATCCGTCATCATATCAGCCAAAAGACATCAACTGCTAGACGAAGGTCTCCCCTAAGGATTTACACAACGACCAGTCCTCTGCGCTGCCCACATCCAGCAGCTTCCAGCTACTTACACCAGGTCGTTGGTCCTTACATACTTAAAGATAACTAACTCAACTGACTCATTCTTAATTAATGAGCTTCCACGAATCAATGATGAACAATGTCAGACATCCTGTTGAGAAGTCAAATTTTATGCATTTTTAACGAAATTACACTACCTTTAGCACGCAGTTTCGCCCGCGTGGACATCGCTTTTGCCCGCGACTTCGTTTCCACTTTATTCCTATCCCTTGATGAAAAATTAACTTACCTGACTTACCTATTTATTTTGACAACCTTAATCCATCCTTGTGGAAAAAAGTCCTATTACGCCTTAGCTGACGTCTCCTACCCACAAACTAGCTAACTGCTAAATTTTAGCTTCATAGGTCAAGCAGTATTCGAGGTTTTGTATTTATTGAGTGAGTGAGCCTATATCTCCTATACAGTAAAACAACTAATAATAACTTGGCCAGCTTATTTTAAAGACACGTTTCATGTTGTCATATAACAAAATGGCGGATAAAACCTTTCAACTATGATCGGTTGGAAAGTGCTAGCAAGGTTGTCATATATGGTTTAAGGCGATTCGATTAGCACACTAGCGCCGCCAACAGAAATAGATAATTTACTTATTCATAGGGACTTTAATCGAAATCATTTTTTTGCGCATATAGGGGTGCAGCAACTATTGTTTAATTGTTATTTTATATTTATAAATACATATTAGCAACAAATTATTTATTAACAGACTTCAAAAAAAGGAGGAGGTTTCTCAATTCGACCGTATATATATTTATGTGTGTTCGCGGATAACTTTGTCGTTTATGAACCGATTTTGATGATTTTATTTTTATTTTAAAGGAGATATAGATATCTCAAGGGTGGTACCATGATAAGGAAACCAGGATCTGATGATGATGGCATCCCGGAGAAATCGAAGGGAATCTTAGTTTCCAGTTTGAAATCGTTTTTTTTTGTTCAAAATTATGTTGTGTTTAACTTTGACTTGTTGCTAATATTTACGGCTGCAAAATAACAACTAAACAATAGTTGTTGCCCCTCTATATGCGCAAAATACTCAATAATATAGATTTTAGTCCATAAGAATGATAAAATTATTTATTTCTATTGACGGCGCTAGTGTGCTAATCGAACCGCTTTAAAATGGCCACAACCTGGTGATGGATGACTGAATATAAGCGACGTGAACGCACACACACTACGAAAACCGATCAAAATCAGTTATAATAGACATACATAGACTGTAATGTTGTAGTTGCTAATAAATAAGACAAAAGCCAATCAGATAATGAAATGATTTCATCTCTCCTTACAGAGCAATAGTTGCCGATTATTAAAAAAAAACGGCCAAGTGCGAGTCGGACTCGCGCATCGAGGGTTCCACACCTCCACACAAGTACAACTATAATATCTATACATTTCAGAAAAGGCGAAACCAAAGCGCGCGACCGAACTTAAAATGATGTTTTTTTTATAATTACGAGTATGTTCGGACTCCTTAACGCGTGTTCCACGCAATTTGGTCGCTTTTTATTTATTTTTAGTTGTAATTTAGGATTAGTAGTAAAATCACACAAAGTTTCCCGCTTGTATGTATAACTGTATTCACGTTAGAGCAATAACTAAAAATATACACGTTTCTTGTCTTGTATGGCGACCTTAGATGGCGACCCTGATATGATGATATTATATTTGACTTATTTTAATTTTTAGTTTTTGCTCTAGTAAATCCCTCATAATATAAAAACATATCATTGTGTGAAAATTTCAAACGGCATCCTATAACGGTTCAAAAGATACAGTTTTTTAAAGTCGGACAGACACACAGCGTAAGCCGTAGTTACCTGACAGGGAACCCTAAAAACTGATATCTCATTCGGTCTGAAGTCTGACCATAAACGATGAATCAGCATTCTGCATTATTAAAAGCTAACCGGATATTTCAAACAGCACAAGTAATTATGCACACAGTTCTGTTCGAGTTATGTTTTTACTCGGTCGCATAATGGGCGGCTATCTAAAGACTGGCCAGCGAATTTCAAATGCGGCAAAAAGATGCAATGACCTGCCCGGAGCTAAGAAAGGCAATGAGATCGTATACCAAATTTTATTGACAGTTGCCAAGTCGAGAAGGTTGTATTTTAATATTGTTTGTTGCCAGTTAGGACATTCATGATATTAGCCAAGCGCAGGTTCGTTTACCCTTATGTGCCCTTATTCAGTCTAGTTTTTGCTTGCGGCTTCGCCCGCGTCGACAAAGTTTCTTTCTACGACTGTCTTCGAAGGTGCGTGGCCTTTTTTTTTTCTTTTGAATTAGTAGTCTGAATTTTAACTTCCTTTTTTTCTGTTAATTTCTTATACGTCGCAACATCGTCGCAATGAATCGAAGAATTGACGTGATATTTTGTGATATTTGTCACTTTCTTCCCCCGCCACTGTCTTCACTATATCAGTTTGTCCGTTTAGAACGACACGCGTGAGCGTGCAAATGAGTTTTCTCCAGATCCCTCGGGGTCTACATCAGACTATGCTTATTAGTGGTCTGTGTCACTTTTCACCCCTTCAACTATCTCTATGCAAAATATCAAGTCAATCCTTCGATTCATTGCGACGATGTTGCGACGTGTAAGAAATTAACAGGAAAAAAGGAAGTCAAATTCAGCTTTCCCACGGGAACCACTAAAGAAATCGGGATAAAAGGTAGCCTATGTTCATCTTCATGCCACAGGCTACATGCATGATGCTTTTCAGAGGTAGCAAACAAACAAACACATATTCACATTTATAATATTAGTAAGGATCTGTACATCTAGTACTTATTAGATTTATACATGTAGATTTCGAATTCGAAGAAAACAGATGAGTTTAGTTATTAACTAAACTGTAACATCTCTCATTTGTTTTCTTATTACTAAACTTTTGTTTATAAATGCTTGCCAAATAGTCAATCGTAGAGACAAGATTTGATAGTCTAGTCAAACATAGAATTATAGATACTTAAATATACAGGGTGTAACAACATTGCCTAACAACTTTTGATCTATCTATAACTTTGCTGAAATCGCAAAAAAACTACTTCATACAAATCATCAGTTGATTGACCATTTTTTTGGGAATTGACTATAGATTTCTAGGGGAAAGTTGTTGAAACCCCCAGTAACGAGACCTACACCAATTTTGTTACACCTGTATGTACCGCACTAAGTACTCGTATTTATTTTTTTATATTACCAATTATCATGTGTATATATATACAATAACATGTATACATTCACGGTAAAAAATGGTGGGCACGAGTGGGCTAATAGTCAATCACGTATGATAGTGATGTAGATATTTTACGATGCGGAACAATCGATTATACATACATACCTATAAGTGAGATAACATAGACAGAACACGAATTAATCATAGATTAAAATTTGCTAGCATGATACCAAAACTACAAACTTACTGAAGCAAATATGTCATTCGTTTGCTTTTTACAAACTTTATTTTAACTTTATAAAAAGCGTCGGTGGCTCAACCGGTAACGACTCGGTCCATCTAGCCGCAGAGGTACCGGGTTCTAATCTGGACGGCCAATGTACCAATGAGTTTTTCAAAAACTTACGTACATATAATTACCGATTGCTTTAACGGTGAAGGAAAACATCGTAAGGAAACCTGCACACGCCTGCGAAGAAACTCGAAGGTTGTGTGTGAAGTCGACCAACCCGCACTGGGCCCGCGTGGTCGACTAAGGCCTAATCGCCCTGATTCAGGGTAGGCTCGAGCCCCTCGGTGGGGACGTATATGAGCTGATATAATAGAAAATTATGATATAAATTTCAAATTTAAAAGAAATATTTTTTCCTACAAATGTTGACAGGCTTTGCTTCAAATTATGCTATGTTTGGGATTTTTCATGATCGAGTCAATTTACTTAAATCGTGTAATGAACTTACAAGTACCATAATGTAATATCCTTGAATATAACATATCTTTTTTCAGGCCGATAAATTAAGCTGGAATAATTTTCCTGATTTTTTTTCTAAGCGCTTTTCATTGCTTATTTGCCAATAAGGAGACAATCCCTGGCCGCCGTCCATACAAATCGCAGTCCACTGTTTGAAAACAAGAAGTTTTATAAAAGATTCATTTATTTACGATCGATTATGAGAAATCTATGTCGCTATATCCCTGTCTTTGTCAAAAAAGTTATACATGCTGAGATATAACGGTCTAAAGTAATAATATAAATGTTTACTTAGACCGTTATATCTCGGCATTAAGTTTTTTGAAAAAGACAGGCTATAAGTACATAGATTTCTCTCATCAGATCGTTATAAACGAATCTTTTTATATAAAAACTTCTTGTTTTTAAATTATCAGTAGAATACGATTTGTATGGACGGCGTTCTTAACTTGTGAAGCTAAACTAGTCACTCCCGGTTTCCGATTAAGCTGAAATTTTACATACACGTTAAGTTTGAAAAACAATGCATGGTTAGCTAAGAGACGTCATTCTAAATCCAATATGGCGGTTCAGTTATTTTTTACGCACTCCCACATGATAAAGCGTATAAAATGAGAGGGTTTCCTGGAAATAATACGAAATAATTGAAATTCTTTTCAAATTACAGCTTATTTGTACCTTAAAGTTTTTTAGTTTTCAAAAATTATTCTACATCTAACTCTCTGGAAATTGCAGTGATAAGTAGTAGGCACTTACGTTTTTTAACAAATTTTAAGATATAGTCCTACATTACGATAACGGCTCAAGTATAAGCGTATAATTCTTTATTTTATAGCATTCCATCTGCCGCTGCCGCTTTGCTACACGACAAATTCAAGATGCTCTTTCAATCGTGGCTTTCGAGCGATAGCTTTAGCGTTTATACATGTTCGGGTAATAACGATGGGTCGTCTTGTACAGTCAGGATAAGTTACTGCCACTTAGTAGCCGATAATCTATGGACTTTTGGATTTGTGTGCAGGTTGTGCTCAGCGAATCTTGTGTTTCTTGTTTGTATCGATATCAATGTCCTTTTGCTTTGGCTTCACTATAATAATACTAATTAGTTGTAAATTTGTCATGCTTCCTCATTCTTATTTACCGTAAGCAATATAAATATAAAGCATCTTTTAATAGAAATTTCCAACAATGTAAACAATAACCTAACCTAAAAATTAAATTATTTCTTCATTAAACAATCTGATACCAATGTTTTCAGTTATTAATCTTACATATTAATAATGTAATATTAATAACCGAAAACAGTGGTATCAGAATTGTTTTATAAAGAAATAATTTAATTTTTAGGTTAGATTATTGTTTACATTGTTGGAAGTTTCTATTGAAAGATAGTTTACTCTGTTTCTGATCGCCAACTAGATTGTAATTAGTAATTTAGTTTTCATTTGAATTTGGAAGATTATATATAAAGTACTGTCCTTTTAAAACTTTACTGTCTCTTACGACTCTAGGCTTCTATTACCCTAACCAATTTAGGCATTAAAAATAAATAAACTCAGCTGCTTGAATACATTACCCCTTCTTTTTTGGATAGTCTGGTATAAAATTATCCCATGTCAGTCACGGGATCAAGACGAATCTAACGCACCTTGCACTCCAAAATCCATCAAGCCTTTTAGGCTACAGGCTCAGCTAAAGAAACAGACAGAAATACATACAAGCCGAATAACATTACTCTTCTTTTTGGACAATCGTGTAGAAATGAACATTGACAAGTATACTACTCCAAAAAGCTCAACTGTTCATCCACAGTACAGCATTCCACTCATTCCCCGGACACTGCATACAACGGTCGTGAAATGACATTTCTAAAAACAAATGACGGAGCAAACAAAATCATGGCGAAATCATATACGATCGAGAACCAAACTATAACCAATCTGTATCAATCTGAATGACGAGGGGGTGAAGTAGGAATCTAGAGAGCGGCAGGGAGTGTCCATACTGTATGTTAGTACTAATATAAAGCGTAAAGTCCATATAGCGACACTCAAGGGACCGGGCATTTTGTGACATTATATAGAGAGAAATTAGCGTTAAAGTAAACCAACTGGAACCTGAAAATTTTGACGTTTCAAAGAGTGAATCGTTATATCCAGTGACGTTATACAGTTTACACTGTATATACTTTGCCCAGACTATCTTTATTATCTTTCCACTCCATAAATAAAAAGCCAAGTGTACCTGTGAGTCGCTCGTTTCGTTCAAGGCGCGCCTTTGCGAGTGCAAGCAATTATTTCGTGTCGACTCGACTCTTTGGCGAGAACGGGTGTCCGCCATGACAGTTGCCAGTTCGCCAGCTATGCCTACACAAGTACACACCTTTGATCACCTTTGCCTAGCTTTGTTTGTATCTCTCTTTCTGTTACGCACACGCAGACCCATTATCATCCATTACCGCTTTAGATAAGTAAGTATGTATGTGTGTGGCAAAATTAAATTGTTTTAACGTAACGTTTCTTTTGTGATCATGATCGATCACATAATATGAGTTAGATTCACGTTTTCACGAACAAAATTGGCCTACGGGGCGTAGACAGACAATTTTTAGGGTTCCGTAATTCAAGGAGTCAAACTAGGAACTAGGGATGCATCGATACGCCTTTTTGCCGATACGATACCGATACCGATACTCTTATAAAAATATCGGCGATACCGATACCGATACGCTTATTGAATTCAAAAAGAAAGGTAGAATAAATAAAACACAATTAATTAATAGTTTTAGTAATCAAAATTAACATTTATAAGACTTTTATTTAAACAACAAAGCATACTTGAGTTTTGCGGGCAAAGGCGATTTCGCAACTCTGTTTGAATAAGACCTGCGGTGGAAAATAGTCTCTCAGATGCGACAGATGCCTTGTTTGCAACGAAATAGATGGGACAACACGCGCGTTTACATTACATTTTTAAAGCGCGGAATTTGAAAAGTATCGTTGAATCTGCCATAAAAATATCGCCGATACCGATATATCGGCAAACCCGAAGTATCGCCGATATATCGGTATCGGTATCGGTATCGGATGCATCCCTACTAGGAACCCTTACAGTGTCGGCATATCCGTCTGTCAGTATGTCACAACCGTTTTTCTCGAAGACTATTACAGCTGCAATTTGGTATGCTGAATGAAACCATTTTTTTTTTAACTTCAACGCTTGGGAAGAGACCCGTGCTCAAGCAGTCCTAACGTTATGGGTTGTTAACAACAATAATTTTATTAGGGTACCTACATGTGAAGGTTTCTCTTAACTTACCCTATAGTGTGGGGGTCGACGAATAGGTCTTTCAAAACTACAAAGAGTTTGCTAAGATCATTTATCCGATAAATGATTCGTTTACTAAACAAATATATAGTTTTAAAATGGTTAGTTTTCCTTCGCTCCTCTTCTTGTCCCTATGTCTCCAACCCCCTAACAAACGAAACCGTAATTTTAGGAAGTCTAAGAAGTATTGAAATTAGTATTTGCATATAATGAAATTTTGAAGGAAAATTATCGCCGCCAAGTAGGCTTTCTTAGTTTAGGAGTAATAGTTGACCATTTTAAGATGAGCAGTTTGATTTGAAAACTGCAAAAATAACTTTTTTTTTAGAGTTCCGTACCCAAAGGTTAAAAGCGGACCCTATTACTAAGACTTCGCTGTCCGTCCGTCTGTCACCAGACTGTATTTCATGAACCGTAATAGCTAGACGGTTGAAATTTTCACAGATGATGTATTTCTGTTGCCACTTTAACAACAAATACTAAAAATTAAAAAAAAGTTAAAAATAAGGGGGGATTACATACAAAAAACGTGAAGAATCTAGCGGCATCTAGTATGATTTGTACAGAACCCTATGTGTGCGTTTCTGACTCGCACTTGGGCGGTTTTTTTTCCAAATACATCATGTATTTATTGAAACGACTACGGAACCTTATTTTGCGCGTGGTCCGCTACGCACTTGGTCTTTTTTTATGAGACAGAGGTCACGCACGGTTGCTAGCAAAGGCCATTACGTCCCACAGACGAGTTTAGCTATAATTTTATGCATAAAAATTGTCTTCGTATGAAATACGAATGCGAAAAGAATATTTATATAACAATTCCTAAACAATATCCGAGACAATGATATTTTATTAAGTGGGGCACGCTATATTGTAATACTGTAATAGTATTCAATATAAAAAAAAATGTGTGTTGTTGTTTTGTTTAATTCTTGTTTTATTTATAAACGGTTATTGTTATCAAAAACGTGATGCAACACTACTGTTATCTATTCAGTCAGACCACGTAACATCTAGTGTATTCCGCATTAATAAAAAAGAGGTTATATGAATGAGAGATAAGGTTGTTTATATTTAAATTTAATTATGTTAACCATAATACAAATAATTTTAAGATGCCGTACCTTAAAAGGGGTAATCGGAACCATTATAGGATCACTCGCCTGTCTCTCGTGTCTGTCTGTCCGTTCGTCCGTCACAGCCAATTTGCTCCGAAACTACTGGACCGATTGAGTTGAAATTTTGTACACATTTGTTAGTCGGTGAGTTGACCCAAAGACGGACGTGCTAAGTAAATAAATGAATTTTAAACATCGGGGCAACTTTTGGGAGGTAAATTAGATATTTTTTTAAAGAGTTTTGCATCGTCTGTCTGTATAACATATCAAATGAAAGGGAGTGTTATGAGAATCACAAATTTAATTTATTTATAATTTTAAGGTAAACGGTTTTGAAGTTATTTAAGAAAATAAGCGAAAATCGACCATTACCCCCTTATCTCCGTAACTCTTGGGTCTAAAATTTGGATATAAATACAGAATCTTTCTTTACCTATAGATTTTAGGAAATCATAGGAAATTTTTCAATTAACTTATACGGAACCCTCTCCACACGAGTTTCACTCGCACTTGCTCCGTTTTATTTATACTTCCTCACTTTTGTGTTTTATTCATTACACCAGTGACAGCGTACATTACACTACTTTTAGCGTCCATAGTTTTTAAGCTCCAAAACTTTCGGTTTTTTTTTCGGTCAATCAATTCAATTTGTGTAGTGAATTGTACCACATGTCAATCACCTCTGTGAACTGTCATTTCTTATACATATTATATTACCTCATTTATGGACATATATATGTGTACGTTTTGTACATTCTGTAGCTACGTTAAAAGAGGTTAGAAGCATTCGTCTTCGTCGCTATCGTATCGACTTTCTACTTCCCACTTGACTACCTAGGTATTTACATGCCGAACTCTTACGTAAAATAGTCTATGGTGTTTATATTATTTGCACAATTGTAGTTGAGCTGTGTTAGCTAATACACTTTTATAATGTTTTATTAGTTCTAGGATTAATGTACTGTTAATGGATCGTTTTTATCTTTTACTCTTAGTGTTTTTATTATCATCTGTGTTAGGTATTTGTGTACCTATGTTTCATGTGAATAGTTACATGCATATGATAGTAAGTTATATTAACTGTACTTAGGTACGTATATACATATTTTTTCATACTACCTAGTGATTTTAAACATACATTGGTAGGTTAATTACTGGTTTCCTGATATGTACATTCATACTACAAACATAGGAAAATTATAGGTACTAAAAATAAAAGTTATATCATGTTATGATTTCATGATGTCTATTATTATTATTGAATTAAACATCAATAAGTACTTATCATAAATCATTATTATAAATAGGACGAAATTCTTTAGAAAATAATAAATGCACAGTGAGTACTTACAGAAACTACATTAGACGTTTGAAAACCGTTTAACTTTTGCACTGCTTGAAATCCAGTTAAATGTTCACGCACATAGTTAAGTAACCGACGAGGTTATTAACTCTAATCCTTATGCATTTCAAATTCGAAATGCGAACATCACTGTTCCACGCTAATGCATTCACGGATTCAGATCAACCAATCATGAACGATTTACGAGTTTGAAATAAGAAATCATTACAAACTGGAACACAAATGTTTGATTCGAAATTCGAATGAGGAACGCATTCGTTCGGCCGAGGCTGGGGTGCCGGGCGGCTTGGCCACTAATATTGATTTCGCTTACAAAACAACACAAAAGATATAAAACGGGCAGTGCTCACGGCTCACCCCCGCGCCGACCGAATCGATCAGAACAGAACAGAGAATGATAATTGTCGCGCACAAAGACTAGTGACTACTCACCTATAGGTAGACGGCAATGCACACCTACAAACACTTCAAACACACACTTTGTTTATAAACTTTCAAGTTTTTTATGACGCAACACGCACTGTTGTCACTGACAGTTTGTATTTTGTTGTTTTTGATGTGTTTAGAAGGGTAATTAGTGGGTTTTATGGGTGATTTGTGTGGGAGAAGCGAGCTATGCCGCGATCGCTAGCAAGATGGCTCCGGCCGCGTATGCCGCGCGGCCGCCGCCCCCCGTCCCGCGCTCCGTACGTGCAATGAAAGATAGGCTGTGGGTACACGAGGTAACAGAGCATGGGAACCGGTCTCGAGATTGTAAGCCGGCTGTTTGGCAACTGACGGCATTATTATTTTATCAATAGATTTCTTATATTATAATTTATAAGCCAGGTTTATGAATGGATAAGGACCATAAAAGGTATCAAGTTAGTTAAGTAGGTAAGTGTTGGTACCTGTTTGCTCCATCTATACATACCTATTATAAAACAGAGTCCCCCCCGCCGCGTCTATATGTCTAGATGCGAAAAATTTAAAACACAAAAAAAACCCTTAAGCGGCTCACGCACCGCGTATTCTCGATATCCACAGAAATGAAGCAGCGGGCGTATTTATTTTTCACCACGCACCTATGTAAATTACACTTTTCATTTTAAACAACAGTAAATTGTGTATCTTTAGTTTGATACCATCCCTCATGGAGGACCTTGCACAAGGTGATTTACGACCGAAAATTCCTCAGAAACATCCAGCGACACAACCTCGTGTGCAGCCGCCGTTGTTCTTTCCCTTCACACCGCTTTGCCCGTGCGGAGTCTGCCCCCCGGCCCCCGCCCGCCTGTCCTCTGCCTACCGACCTCTTATATACTGCTCTCTTTACAACAAAAAAAAAACACCAATTTCCCAAATTCCCGATGCGATGCGGACCGCGCGCTCTCTCGCTCGCGGCAGACCTAAGATGGCGGACATGGCTTCCATTTTGATCGCAGATTATATCGCGCGTCCCTCGCCTCACCGCTCAAAACCTATACGAAGTGCTGTCCCACCGAAACGACAGATTAACACGACGTATCGCACATGTTTTTAGGCTAATTTTTCCCGTAGAATGCAACGGTGACGTTACTTTTCTATTTCGATCACTTGTTTCGCTGATAATAAGCCATTTGATAAGCATTTTCCATGTGTTTAAAAGCGATGTTGTATTAGCTTTATTCGTATTGATTGTAGAGGCAGGGTTGCAAGAAAGTCCGAGCAGTGTTTGCTTGCCTGTGCAAGCGTAGTAATTTTGTCCCTCTCCGATATAAGTCTCGTTACCTGACCTGACGGTTATATGACGTCATATGGTATAGTTTAGTTATGTAGAGCGCCGCGTTGGCCGTTTCGAATGGTGTTATTGTTCTCAATTCTTTCTGATGGATTACAAGATATTTGAATAGGACTATTGTTTGTTTGTCTGTATAACGAATTTTCGGCCATTCGGGACTAAATAATAACTACTTTTTCAGCCTACAATTATGAACTCGCATTTTGGCTTCCCTTCACTCATCTACAGGATGACTTTATTGCCTATAATTGACCACGCTGAACGAACACGTTAAAAAACCGACCTCAGTCGCAACGTGTACCTACCTACAATAGGCTACTTTACCGTGATCATATCAGCCGAAGGACGTCCACTGCTGGACATAAGCCAAGGATTTCCACGACGACCGGTCCTGCGCTACCCGGATCCAGCGGCTTCCCGCGACCTTCACCAGGTAGCCGGTCCACAGAGTGGGAGGTCTGCCTAAGCTACGTTTTCCGGTGCGCGGTCGCCACTGGAGAACTTTACTACCCTAACGGCCATTTGTTCTACGAGGTATGTGCCCCGCCCACTGCCACTTAACGTTCTCCTACGAATCTCCTCGTTTTACCGTATAAAATAAATTAAAAATACCATCCAATAAACAGCATTTCTTTTAAAATAGAACACTTGCTCATTTGCAATATTAAACAATTTGGATCATATATTTAATAAAAACAGCAAATTAGTTCCAAAGACTATGGCACTTATGACGTCACTATGACAGTAAACTTTCGTTTTTGACAGTTGATAAAAAGATACTCAAATGACTAGTAGTAAAATAGCGTATTTCGCTACTTTTTTATTTTCGTTAATCTCCTAAACAAGTACTTAACCGATTTTGATAAAATTTATATGGGACCACACTGGAGGTATAGACTATCCAATCAAAAAAATATTATCGAAATCGGACTAGTCTGTAAAAAGTTATGCGTTGTCATACAAGTAAGTTGAAAAAGCGACAAAATGGTGGGTCCGAGTATGAATATTATGCTACTGATGAAACTTTAAGAGGAGTGTATCCCCAGCGCGCTCCATCCAATACAAACAAAAGCACAGTATTACAATATAGCGGCTTACAGTAGTGCAACGAATGTACTTACGCAGAACAACGGAAGGGTGCATGCGAGGCAGCGGGCGGCGGGGCACAGCCCGGCAAACTCCGCAAGTTTAGGCTAGTACTGACATCTAAGGCGTTGCGCTACTGTAAGCCATATCGTTATACTGTGACATAAGTTTGGCTCTTTGAATACTAACAAAGTAATGAATCATAGTTATCTGACAAAGCAATTCTTCCGTTCCTTGTTAACCACATAACCCTAAAAGTTACCCGTACTTATTAAAGTTAGTTTCGGAACTCCAGCCAAAACATATAAGTAAATATAATCTATTAACATAACTACATAATATATTAGATTCTAATTACTATTGTATACTCATGGAGCTATAATTGTCGCCAACCGCCTCCGTGGCGTGATGTACAGTCATTCGCTTCACACCAGGAGGTCGCGGGTTCGATTCCCGAGCGGGTCAACTTTGTAAGATTCGGTTTGGTTGGTGGTAGGGCATTTTCTAAGCCCGTCTGGCTAGCTACCACCATCTTATCTAAGTCTTTCCACAAAACATCAGTGTTAACAACATTGATGTGGTCCAGCTTGAACATAAGATAGCCAGTTTTCCATTGCGTTGAGGAATCATGGTAAACCCGCTTCCATCTTCGGCATCATCGTCACTTACCATCAGGTTACATGATGCTAAGTATTGCCAAGGGCTTACCAATCCTTACTAATATTATAATTGTGAAAATGTGTTTGTTTGTCACCTTTTCACGCTTCAACGCCTTAACCACTCTTTATGAAATTTGGCATGTAGGTAGCCTGTGTCACGGGGAAGGACGTAGGCTACTTTTTATCCCGGTAAAATAGCATAATCTGATGCAGTTCCTGAGGGAACTAAAAAATACTCGATCGTTGTGTTTTTTGCACAGAGATGGTTGAGTAGGTGGGAAACGACATAATTTATTAGTCACCATTAAAGACAGTCATAAAAACGATGTCCACGCGGGCAAAGCCGCGGGAAAAAGCTAGTTGTGAATAAAAAAGGAATACTTTGTAATTATGTATGTATGTATTATCTTATCTTATCTTAGTAAGTGGTGGCTGCAGTTGCAGCGACACTTCGACCCAATGGGATCTTTTGTGGCAACCCCTATAGCCTTTGCATCTCAAACCTACTCGAAGATGTGCTGCATCAATGCAGCAATTCCGCTGATTGGAAGGTGCTTGTAATCTTGTATATGTATGTATTATGTCTCTACGTAATGTTAGATAACTTATACCATTTTTCACCCGACTGCGCAAGAAGGGGGGTTATGATATTTTTTAAAGGAACCATTACTCTTTAAACTAAACCACGTTTGATCAACAACATCGTATAAAATGGGCTTCCCATACAAAAATGGCTAAGAAGTTGTATGAAAAATAATAAATAATCACAGATCCCATACATTACATGATCTTCATGTACATTAGAAATTAAATCAGGCAATTTTTTGTTCTCTAATTTCTTCTTAAATTTATGTTTATATAAAAAAAACCAATTATAAACAGTCATTTTCTACATAAATACTTACATACCAACTACGGCGCCGGACGTCCGCGCGCTCTACATAACGTAAACATTATCTACCCTCATTTTTAACCGATTTAAAGGTTTATTGCATTTAAAATGTGACATAACATCACACTATGAAAGCACTATGCTATGAATAAAGTCGAGAAAAAAATGATCACATTTGTCAGTTTTTTACCCGACTGCGCCAGAAGGAGGCTTATGTTTTTCGAGTGTATGTATGTATGTATGCATGTGTGTATGATGTATGTATGTATGTTTATTTCTTTGGCACGTCCTTGCTATAGCCAACGGCTTGATGTATTATGGAGACGAGATGTCGTTAGATTGGTCTTAATCCCATGAGTGGCATAGGGTAAATTTTTACACGACTGGCCAAAAAATAGAGGTTAAGTTTTTACGCAATAGGTTTTTTTATTTTTTATTAATTCCTTAATACTTACATTTTTAAAAAAGCTTTTGACTTTTTTTACATTAGAGCCCTTGCCAATTTTGACACTATAGAGTATAGAGTAATCGCCATATCACACTTTCGCTAAAAAAGGCACCCCTACCGGAGCGAGCGAAAAAATATTTTCAATGTTAATAATGCGATTTCAGCAATTTTGTTGAGCAAAATTAAATTTTATTTAGTGCCTTATAATGTAGAAACTTCTCTCCCTCCCAGTTTTACCATTCTATACCTAAATATGCTCCAAATGTTGTTTAGTGTCTTTAGTAGAAACTCCCCTCAGTTTTACCAATCTATACCTAAATATGCTCCAAATGTTGTTTACTGTCTTCAGTATAACCCTCCTCAGTTTTACCAATCTGTACCTAAATATGCTTCAAATGTTGTTTAGTGTCTTCAGTAGAAACCCCCCCTCGGTTTTGCCATTCGATACCTAAATATGCTCCAAATGTTGTTTAGTGTCTTTGGTAGAAACCACCCTCAGTTTTACCAATCTATACCTAAATATGCTCCAAATGTTGTTTACTGTCTTTGGTAGAAACCACCCTCAGTTTTACCAATCGCTACCTAAATATGCTCCAAATGTTGTTTAGTGTCTTCAGTAGAAACCCCCCTCAGTTTAACCAATCTATACCTAAACACGCTCTTTTTTTCCAACATTTATTGCTGACTCTACATACGACATTTAAACAAAATTGCAACCACAAAAAATGCAATGGTTCAACTTACACATCTGCCAAACCTGATTATGTTTTGCATAGCCAAGGCAGCTGTCAACATTATGGACGCTGAACTATGAAGTAACCCGTGAATAAAAACCGGCCAAGTGCGATCAGAGGTCACACAAACAGGGTTCCGCACCAAAACTTTAACTAACCAACACAACAGTTCAAGGACCTCTCATTACATAAACTTTGGAAATTTTATTTTTCCTGTGGGAATGGAAGGGTTTTAGATTTTTTCATAGGTTTTCCTGTAAACTATGCAATCAACCTCATACACTGTGATTTTTTCAAGATTTTATGTCCAGTAGTTTTGGACACGCGGGGGCAGGAGTGGGGGGGGGGGGGAAATTATCAATGTCTTTTTTTATATTCAAATTGTTGGCATCATCTCACCTGATGGTAAGTGACGATGATGCCGAAGATGGAAGCGGGCTTACCAAGATTCCCCAACGCAATGGAGAACTGGCTATCTTATCTTCAAGCCGGAACACACCCGTTAACTGGGGCTTCTACTCATCATACTGAACAACTATTTCCAACAGATACATAGTCAACGTAAAAAAAATTTTTGACTATGGGTTTCATGGGGAAAGTTGTTCAGTTTCATGGGTAGAAGCACCAGATAAAATAGTTTCAGCTAATTTTGTTAGACCTTTATATAGTTCCTTAGGAGAAGTGGTTCAGTATGATGAGCAGAAGCCTCAGTAACGGGTCATATACCAATTTCTTTATAACCAGCCTGTATACAGTTCCTCTTTGCTTTGAGGTTTCTTGGCAAGTCTTTCAATTTCTTCGTCGTCTACACAGATGATGCCAAAGGCCCAATGACTTATTTTAAACGCTTTTATTTAAAATTTAAGACCGTCGGTGGCGTAATGGCAAGGGCCGCGGCCTCCAGGGCAGCCTGTACAGTTCCTCTTTGCGTTGAGTTTTCTTGGCAAGTCTTTCAATTTCTTCGTCGTCTACACAGATGATGCCAAAGGCCGAAGGACTTATTTTAAAAGCTTTTATTTAAAATTTAAGACCGTCGGTGGCGTAATGGCAAGGGCCGCGGCCTCCAGGGCAGCCTGTACAGTTCCTCTTTGCGTTGAGTTTTCTTGGCAAGTCTTTCAATTTCTTCGTCGTCTACACAGATGATGCCAAAGGCCGAAGGACTTATTTTAAAAGCTTTTATTTAACATTTAAAATTACCAACCCGCACTGGGCCCGCGTGGTCGACTAAGGCCTGATCGCCCTAATTCGGGGAGGCTCGAGCCCCTCGGTGGGGACGTATATGAGCTGATATGATGATTTAACATTTAGGAGCGTCGGTGGCGTAATGGCAAGGGCCGCGGCCTCCTGTCAGGGAGGTCGTGGTTGGAATTCCGCCACGTAGCAATGTGTTTTCGAATTTCGATTTCATAATTAATATGTACGTTTATCCGACGCTCTTACGGTTAAGGAAAAACATCGTAAGAAAAACCTGCACACACCTGCGAAGAAACCCGAAGGTTGTGTGTGAAGTCGACCAACCCGCTCTAGGCCCGCGTTGGTCGACTAAGGCCCGATTGCCCTAATTCAGGGTAGGCTCGAACCCTCGGTGAGAACGTATATGAGCTTATAATTATGATGATGATTTAACATGCAATGTTTGTATGTCTGTATGTTTGTTTGTCTTGCGATCTTTTTTTTTTTATTCACAATTGGTAAACCCCTTACAACATCTCACCTGGTGGTAAGTGATTTTAGAGCGACTTCCAGAGGTCCAATTGTGCTGAAATTTGGAATGAAGCCGTATTCCCAGTGACAATAGATTCTTTTAGTATTTTTAAATGGATCTGATGTTGAACTTTGGAGGTGGGATCCAGGTCCCAGAATCGTCTTTTATTTTTCAATAGATTCGTAGGAAATACAGTCTCGTTTTTTACAAATGGTCATATGTGTATATAAATTATGAAGTGTTCATTTAAAAATAAACTTTATTCAGTTGTATTTATGTCTTGAAGATGAATGAATTGTAGAAGAACACAGTGAAACACACAGTGATCATATAAATAAAATGCTCGCAAGAACATCTTCAAAATGTAATGTGATTAAGCTAAAATTTAATAAATGATAAAATGTTTTGTTTACATATTTGACCATTTCCAAACAACTAGAGTTTACTTTGCCCAAATTTTTATAATTTGGAACCGTGTATTTTTTTTATATAAATTTGAGCATTTGTTTTTTTGAGAATAAAAACTCTTTTCAAATAAAAGCTTGTACCTAAAAAAATTATTAATTTCGAAAATTATTAAGATGACAGCTAACTGGGATGGTTTATATTAGTGTTATTACACAATGGTTAGTCATACTCAAGAAAAATACGAAACGTTGGTACAATAGCTCCGCTGTCTATTTAGCGATTAGCTCAGAAGCCAAATAAATCTCGTCTATACCTATGTATTTACCTACATATCGCACATACTTGAATACTATGTGTGTACACACGGCACCACATCAAGCTATACAAAACCAGTATACGCGGACCTCGCGTACGTTGAAACGCAAAGGCGTCGCGCGTCAGCTTATACTGGTTTTGTATACCTTGATGTGTCGCTGTCCGTACAATGATCTCATTTTATTAAGCAGATTGGGATCCGCAACCAATGAATCATGCATAATAATGAATAAAGCACTGAGCCATACTAATAATAAGACACGTGTTCGATACGATTTTTCAGATTTCTGAATCCTTAATATTAAGATCCTTACTTAATACTAGATTTTCCCGCGGCTTCGCCCGCGTGGACATCGTTTTAATGACTGTCTTTAAGGGTGATTAGTAAATTATGTCGTTTCCCACCTACTCAACCATCTCTGTGCAAAAAAATCACAACAATCGAGTATTTTTTAAGTTAAATTCCCTCAGAAACTGCATCGGATTATACTATTTTCCTGGGATAAAAAGTAGCCTATGTCCTTCCCCGTGACACAAGCTAACTGCAAGCCAAGTTTCATAAAGATTGGTCAAGGCGTTGAAGCGTGAAAAGGTAACAAACAAACACATTTTCACATTTAAAATATTAGTAAGGATTATAAATGTGAAAATATGTTTGTTTGTATGTTACCTTTTCACGCTTTAAGACCTGAACCAAACTTGGCGAAATTTGGCATACACGGAGGCTACTTTTTACCCGACTGCGCCAGAAGGAGGGTTATGTTTTTCGAGATTATGTATGTATGTATGTATAATTTTTGGCACGCTCTGCAGCCTGAACGGCTGGATGGATTTTGGCTTGAGAGGTGTCGTTAGATTCGTATTTACTGTGAGAGTGACACTGGGTATATCAAAATAAAAAAAAATACAAAATGGCGGGTTTGTGGCGCCAAAATCAAATGTTTGACACGCTCTGCAGCCAGAACGGCTGCAGAATATAATAATATTATTATATCAACTGATAAGTTAATAATCTGCGTAATCTTAATGTGTGTCATGTGTATATAGGTTACTACACAAACTCATTCAATAATAAAACTAAAAAATGAATAAAATAAAATACGGTAATTAAAAAAACTAAAAAACCCGCCTGCGTTTCTGTGTAATTTGGAAATGAAAAACCCTAAAACAAGAAAGTCGTCATACCCGATTGCACTTAACTTAGAAAAATTGTAGCAGTCGGGACCCATTCTAGAAAGTCAGCCGTCTGTCTAGTCAGTATATTGGAGTAATCTGCAATGTAATATAGGTATGTGCTCTCAATTCACTATGCCTCCATTTCTAGAATGGGTCCCGACTGCTACAATTTTTCTTGAGTTAAGTGCAATCGGGTATGACGACTTTCTTGTTTTAGGGTTTTTCATTTCCAAATTACACAGAAACGCAGGCGGGTTTTTTAGTTTTATAAATTACCGTATTTTATTGGTTAATTTCTTTAACATCGCAACGGAGCAACGAATTGTTGTAATATTTTGCACAGACATGTTTAAGAGGGTGGGAAATAACATATATGTACTACTAATTAGCACAGCCCCACACAGCTCCCGCAGGATCTGAGAAAATTTAATTCCACCCTCGTACAAGTCACACTTTAGCCGGGCATTGCCTCGGGCGAAGTCGAAGGCAAAAGCTAGTGTGTTATATTTATGTATGAGATCCTGTGTGAAATTTCGGATCCTGGACTACGCAATGGGTTTCAACTTTTTACCCAACTGCCCGGAGGCAACCGGAGGGTAATGGTTTTCGATATGTCTGTTTCTTTGGCTGAGCTGGATTTTTGAAGGGTGTGATGTTTATATTTAAAAGATTTATTTTATTTAATATTAGATTTGTCTTGATGCCCTGAGTGACATAACATTTTAAGTAATGTTTGGGTTTAATTACAAGCTTTTATTTAACTTGCAATGTTGCTTAGATTTAGTTTGGACGACAATGCACAGTTAGTTAAGTGACGTCGTTCTAAATCCAATATGACGGACTCCCAAAGATCGCGGACCAGTTATTTTTTATGCAGACCCATGAATTGATGAAATAATTAAAATTGTTTTCAAATAAAAGTTGTAACCTAAAGTTTTAAGGTTTTTCGAAATGACATTATTTTTAATTAAACGCAATATTAATGCACACCACTCACCCTCAAAGACACGTCATAAAAAGATATCCACGCGGGCGCTAAGCTAGTCAGTCATAAATGCCATAAATAAATAAGGTATTTACAATGGCAAGAAGTCACTTCATCACATTGTACCACATCTCCATAACGGCTAGATCGATTTTGATGCGGTATCCTTAATATGAAAACTGGTGATAGCGCGGTGGTTCTTTACGTTGTCTCATTAAAATCGGTTAAGGAATTTCCAAAATATTTATTTATTTATTGTTTACTAGCTTTTTCCCGCCGCTCCGCCCGCGTGGACATCGTTTTTTTATGAATGTCTTGTCTTTAAGGGTGATTAGTAAATTATGTCGTTTCCCACCTACTCAACCATCTCTGTGCAAAAAATCACAACAATCGAGTATTTTTTTAGTTCCCTCAGGAACTGCATCAGATTATGCTATTTTCCCGGGATAAAAGTAGCCTATGTCCTTCCCCGTGACACAGGCTACCTACATGCCAAATTTCATAAAGATTGGTCAAGGCGTTGAAGCGTGAAAAGGTAACAAACAAACAAACACATTTTCACATTTATAATATTAGTAAGGATTGTACACAGTAAATGAAAAAATACTTAAATAAAAAACATAGATTTACAATTGGTATGCTTAACTCTGTAAGAGTTTTCTATAATAAAAAAAAGTTGTAAGAGTTTAACATGTAAGAGTTTTCTAAAATATTTAGCGCTATTTAAATTTTTTTACGGGATCTTTGACTTTGTTTGATTTTACAGCTGCAAAACGAGTTTGAGCCTTAATTTTCATTTTTAAATAAGTCGTCCTTACTTTCCTGATTACGAGGGTCTCATGATGACCAGGGTTGTTATATCAAGCTCTTAGTCACCATAAAAGCGGAAGTACTCTAGTCTGGCCACAAACGTTAAGTAAATACCTCATAAAATCCCGTGTTATATAAAAATCGGTCCAGCAGTTTCCAAGATATACAGTTCTTTTGATGTTTCTGAAAGGATATTGGTCGGTTTTGCAGCTAGAAATTACGAGTTTCAGCTAAAAGAGAAGTTCTTACATACCTGATCACGAGGTTTTGATGATGACCAGAATTGTAATATCACATATCTCATTAGCTAATATAAAAACAGGAGTATTCAGGAGGAAATGTGTAACATGGGACGGAAATGTGTAACAGGAAATCGCGCTCTACCTAAAATCTATTTGATTGGAAATGGCCAAATATGTAAACAAAATGTTAAATGTTTTTTTTGAAAATAAACTAAAAAACAAGTTTTCAAGTCTTAAATGAACTAAAACACAGTGTTTAAGTAAATAAAATGTTTGTAGGAACATGTTCGATGCCCAAATGTAAGTGATTACGCTAAAATACACATAAATACATTGTTTACATGTTTGGCCATTTCCAAACAAATAGATTTTACATCCTACATCTTCTAAGGTCTGGTGATAAACAGGATATAACGTCTAGGATTATCTAAGTCTGTTTTATTTTCAACATGCTTTTATTAGCTTCACCTGTATCTATGTAATGGAACCTTTTCGTGATTTTTATTCAATTATAATTCAAAAATATTTATTTTAAATAGGTGTTTAAGCACACTTTTATATTGACAAAAAAAAAATCGAGCGAGACCTACAGTACTCGCATATGATGTGTAACATGTGACAAAATACTTTAGGTTAGTTAGATTTGATGACGATATTGTACCTGGGTGGCGGATCTGACAGTAACGAAAAAAACCGACCAAGTGCGAGTCGGACTCTCGTAAAGTAGAATTCCGCGCTTTCGCGACTTCCTGTTACACATTTCCGTCCCATGTTACACATTTCCGTCCCATTTCACGAAATCACTCCCACAAATTGCAGGAAAGCGAGAGCAAAGATGGTACACATCAAAAAAGATAAAAGGACGGCAAAGATACGGCAGACTAGGCTGTATGGTCATAGATACCTTTGCCTTTTCCGCGCTTTTAAAGCCTGAAAAAAGGACGGCAAAGATACGGCAGACTAGGCTGTATGGTCATACGTACCTTTGCCTTTTCCGCGCTTTTAAAGCCTGAAAAAACGCGACTTCCTGTTACACATTTCCGTCCCATTTCACGAAATCACTCCCACAAATTGCAGGAAAGCGAGAGCAAAGATGTTACACATCAAAAAAACTCAATTACAAATAATGTCATGATTCAGAATACAGTCTCAACTTATGTTGGAGGATCAACACGTAACCATATATCATTTACATAATCTATTATTTTATAATATCATCTAGATCACATGCATTTTTTCAAGACGTCGTCGTCAGATTAAATTAAAATTTGCAAAGGTATATTTATTAAGAACCGATGACAATACAATAATTTAATTACAATATCCTGACCAGGATCAGCACGATAAAAAGTAATAAAATATTATGAATTATTATTATAATTATTTAAGATGGCGTGTACCATCCTCAACTACACCGTCACTTACCATCAGGTGAGATATTAGTCAAACGCACTCATATTTTTAATAAAAAAAAAAGTTACGTTTGCCATTAAAGCGTCTTTTAGTTTTTTTTTAACTGTAATTATTTTTACTTCGCCTTAAACACATAGCTGATTGGTTTTAATCAGATTATTTATTTAGATTTACACAACAATCTTGCTGTACCTATTCGATCGTAGAAATTGTTACAAGTTACGGCATCTACCGGCGGTTTACGGAACTGACTAAATTTTGCTCTATCGAAGTGTTCGTAAAAGTATAATAATAATATACCTATCTTATCATTATTTTTATTTTTAATGTGATTGGCGTATTTAGCTCTCAAATAATGTGTTTATTTTGCTATCATTATTTTTTTTTCATTTTCACCTTTTAAAGACTTCAAAGAATCAAGATTGTTCAATATATAACGTTGTGCAAAGTGCAACTTGTTTGCGACTAAGATAGGGTAAACACACCAGTTTGCGACCAATTAGTAGAAGTTTTGAGTTTGGAATTAAATTCTACCACCTAACTGACAACTGAGATGTTCCGTAAATTTTATGTGTTATCGGAAATTAACTTAGTTTTATTTGTAATAATGTAATTTTAGATATACTTGTTGGATAAGTAATAAATAAATAAAGTGTGGAAAGAGAACGAAATCACCAATTTTCGGCCACTTTGCCTATTTTCCGACCACTAAGAGACCAGTTTACGGCCACCGACTTTGAATTAGCAACATGAGTTTTATGCATACTTAGCCTAAAGTCTATTTTATAATTCAAGTGAAACCACTGACTATGTTGATTAATTTTGTATTAAATCTTCAAAATTACAAAGGTTTTACCAAAGTGTCCATAATAAAAAATAAGATTAATGTATTTTATGAATAAGTTAACAAAATTTTAGGATCACCCTCCGATCATTTTATTTTTTAAAAGCCAAGGTGTCAATAAAGTTTAAAAATCAAGTTTTTTCAAATCAAATTAAGAACAAGTTAAAAAAACAAGACAAAAAATGTTGTTCACTCCCTAAATAACAGTATAAAAAACAAGATAACGAATAACTTATAGTATATCTCAATGATTTGGTATATTATCAAACTAAACCTCCCAGTAATTAAAACAAATGACAAATATCTATAAGTTTAAAAGCTTCATAAATTGGTATTTTATCAAATCTACTTTAATAAAACAATATTATAAAAAGTGTCAAAAGTAACTAAGTATTTATCAATCCTTTATTATATTTTATATTATAAATATTTACTTATTCATATCCATTGATTTTAAAATTTCTTCTCTTATAAGTTTAGACATACGGCATATTTCACATTTGTAAGCAACACAAGCTGCATCGTTATAATTTAAATTATTAAGTTTCGTGCACTTCAAATGGTACCAGCAAATGCAATTGTCACATCCTATATTTTTTTCTCCTCCTTCCACAGAGGAATAAAATGATCGGAGGGTGATTCTAAAATTTTGTTAACTTATTCATAAAATACATTAATCTTATTTTTTTATTATGGACACTTTGGTAAAACCTTTGTCATTTTGAAGATTTAATACAAAATTAATCAACATAGTCAGTGGTTTCACTTGAATTATAAAATGGACCTTAGGCTAAGTATGCATAAAACTCATGTTGCTGATTCAAAGTCGGTGGCCGAAAACTGGTATGATTTTATCCAGTTTACGGTCGCCTAGTAACGTTGATGACCGACAACTGGTAAAGGTTCAACTAATTTTCGGCCACCAAGGTAAGTGGTAGGCCGCCAATTGGTAACATTTCAGCTATTTTACGGCCGCTAAAAACCAGACAATTCAAGAAGCCATACTTTTTTTAATACCAATAATTTGGTGGCCGTAAATTAGCTTGTTCATAATAAAAATTCTAAGCAATCCATCAGTACAGAAATCTTTCATATCGAATTTACGGTTTCAGAATAAATTACTTAGAGATACATTGAAAATAAAACCAGTAGGCGGCCACATGGCCGAGAACTAGATTTCTATAGAAATCAGCTACCAGTTTGGCGACCAGCATAGATTTGATACCAAAAATATTTGTTTGATTGTTTTTTGCTTTTTAAAATAAAATCTAACTAGTTTCTCACGTACACGTGATGCTACGTAAGCAATAAACGCAAAAAATCACTTGAAACTTGCCTTTGAAGAGACTCCATTCCACTATTTTTTTCGTAAATTTTAGCACACATCCGCACACCAGTTTTTAAAATGACGACTGACTGCGATCAACGACAGCCTATAGGTTTGAACTGTCAAATGTCATATGGAAACGTCTTGCGGCTCGGTGGCGCGTAATTTCAAACTCAGAATTCGGAAACACATCTTACTTTTTGGATAAATGTGCCTCGTGGTCGCAAACTGGGGGTGGTCGCGTAATTGGTGTGTTGACCCTACTGTGAATTCCTTTCAGTTATATGAATTAAAGCCTATTCGCTGCCGACCGCAGCCCACCAAACAGCGAAATGCGCCTCTTTATAACCGATAAAGACTTGCAGTCATAAAACCTAAGTCGACTCGTAGAATTACTGGGAAAACATCGCGACCGACCATACGAGGGGTCAATGATCCGGCTGAGGTGGACCAACCAGGTTATAAGACCTCCCCCATAACGCCTCACTTCACGGAAACCCGGAACAAGAGGGGGCAATGTAGGTAAAGGTAGGGATCATGTTAAATTTAGCGGTGACGTCGAAAGCACCAACTGATTGACATGGAAGTAAAATATGTCTTTTGTTTAGTGATTATGTGAAGTAATAAAATAATGGATGGTATGGGATACTTGAAGAACAGATAGAGATTTACATGTAAATACACTATCATGAGTAAATAAGGGTGGAGTGGAACTCCTTGCCTGCGCCTGTGTTTCCCGACTCTTAGAATTTGGGGATCTTCAAGGCGAGAGTGAATAGGCATTATTTTAGTTTGCGTGTGCATCCTCGACCACATCGTTATTTATCGTCAGTAACGAAGTAACTATAGTATCTCATCTGTGCCTACACCAGTAGGACACTTAGGTACCTACTATATGTATAGGTATTTTATTTATTTCATTTATTTTTACTTATTTAGGAAAATAAACAGTATTTTTATAACTACTTAAAAAGCTAATTTATAAAATAAGTAAGTACTATTTTATATGTCTTCATTCACATGTATTATAAATTACTTAAAATTATAAATGTGAAAATGTGTGTTTGTTTGTTACCTTTTCACGCTTCAACGCCTTGACCAATCCTAATGTTTGGCATGCAGGCAGCCTGTGTCATGAGGAAGGACATAGGCTACTTTTCATCCCGTGAAAATAGCATAGTGCGAATTGAGAATATACTCTTTTTTGGTTAATTTCTTTAACATTGCAACGGAACGGATGGTTGAAGGGGTGGGAAATGTCATGATTTACTAATAAGCATATACTGATATAGTTCCCGAGGGATCTGTAGAAAATTCATGTCCACGCTCGGGCACCCTCAAAGACAGTCATAAAAACGATGTCCACGCGGGCAAAAGCTAGTAAATTATAAATGAACAACGCTAGCTAAACTTAAAAAAAATCTCAAGACAACTTAATAACTGATGATTTCGTAGCTCGATGTCTACTATCGCACTAAGTTGATTTTTAGGGTTCCGAACCCAAAAATACCGGGATCCTATTTTTTTCTTTTTTTTAAATCCACAGTTGATAATTATTGTTATTATTCCTATTACTAAGCCTACCCGGTACGCCGCCCATTAAATACCTTTTGAACCGTAAAAGCTAGCCGGCTATTTTCACATGTCATGGGTCATGGGTTAGGCGGATTTCTAAAGAAAAAATAAATTTTTGCTCTATCATAAAAATCCGGCCAAGTGCGAGTAGTTCTCGCACAAGAAGGGTTCCGTACCATCGCAAAAAAAAAACTTAAAAAACTATGTTTCTTTAATTTTAATGTTTTTTAATTTCTCGACCTGTAGTTACAGTACGCATGTAAGTAGGGTAGAGGAAGTATTGTTATAGCGAAAAAAAAGTTTTCCCAATTTTCGTGAAAATGTGTTCTGTGTATATAGAAAACAAAAGCGTTTGGAATTCTGTCAAGTTTTTTCTAGGCTCATTATTCGTTTAGTTTTTGATCTAAGAATAACTATTAAGAATTTCTTCAGAGCCACTCCATCTTGAGGTGGAGAGTCTGAACTGTCAGTTCTTAATCTCCAATAATAATCAGCTGGCCAGCAGAGTGAAATGTTAAAAAAATTGAAAAGACAATAAAGGAAAAGTAAAAGAGAGAGTGTATACATTAGTTTTATTTCCTAGATACTCCGTCTAGTTACCTGCCCCAATTTAGAGGTCCGCATAGGCAAAGTATATATATTAGTACTAATATACAGTATGGACACTCCGTGCCGCCCTCTAGATTGCGAGCTCACCCCCTTGTCACCCAAATTGATACAGATTGGTTACAGTTTGGTTGTTGAACTTATAGGATTTCGCCGCCATTTTGTTTGTTCCGTCATTCCTGTTTTGAAATGTCTTTTTTTATTCACAATTGGTAAGCCCTTGGCATCATCTCACCTGATGGTAAGTGACGATGATGCCGAAGATGGAAGCGGGCTTACCAAGATTCCCCAATGCAATGGAGAACTGGCTATCTTATCTTCAAGCCGGAACACATCAATGTTGTTAACACTGATGTTTGGCGGCAAGACTTAGATAAGATGGTGGTAGCTAGCCAGGCGGGCTTAGAAAATGCCCTACCACCAACCAAACCGAGTCTTACAAGTTGACCCCGTCGGAATCGAACCCGCGAATGACTAACCATTACGCCACGGAGGCGGTATTTTGGCCCGTTGTATAAAGTGTCCAGGGTGTGGCATAGGGTGGCGTAGGCCTCGAAGAGTACCTACCTAGCTAGGTTAGGTTCATGTACATACCATAGAGTTACAGTGATCCGTCGATCCGAAAGCTGGTGAATCGATAGAGGGTGTCGTACCAAACGGCCGCCTCGCCGCCTAGGACGGGAACGGACAACTAGAGGTGAAATATATCGCCCTCTATAAATATTGATTTTATGCGAGAGCGTGTTTTAGGGTTGTCACACTCAAACTTATTAATGAGTGACACAATCTAAGGGTTAAGATCCACAAAAGCAGTTACGTTGTTTATGTTGGTATGACAAGTTTCATTTATGACCTGGCAACTTATAAAAGCTTGTTAAAGATTTAATGGTAACCAAAGTAACCGACATAGCTCACAGAATCGCTAAAGTGAAGTGGCATTGGGCAAGGCACATAGCTCGTAGAACAGATGGTCATTGGGGTAGTAAAGTTCTCGAGTGGCGGCCGCGCACCGGAAAACGTAGCGTACGAAGACCTCCCACGCGGTGGACCGACGACCCGGTGAAGATCGCGGGAAGACGCTGAATGCGGGCAGCGCAGTATCGGTCGTCGTGGAAATCCTTGGGGGACGCCTTTGTCCAGCAGTGGACGTTTTTCGGCTGATATGATGATGATAAGATTTAAGTATCGCAAATTTCAAAATATTATTTTAATGTGGCCCAGATACCACCCATTTAAAAATGACACGTATTTATTAATTTTACAAAACGAACCATTTCTGAGACAAGATTGTCCATTCTCCTTTCATTGGTTAGCAAAGCCAATAGGTAAGTAAGTACACGCGGCGCCACATCAAGCTATACAAAACTAGTATACGAGTACGCGGGCCTCGCGTATTTTAAAACGCACAGACGTCACGCGGCCAGCTTATACTGTTTTTTTATAGCTTGATGTGTCGCCGTGTTTTACTTGAAAAGTTGTAAGTCGCATGAAAATGAAGATTGGTACTTACCCCAATCAAATTAGGGGTTCGTGCTTACAAAAGGTCCGGTAGTTCTGATTTTTTTATATGTTGTTAGGACCTAAACGACTACTAAAAATCCAGATTTGCAATTTCCGGAATGCTGTGCGGGGGGAGGGGCACCCCAAAAACCGCGAAATTTTCTGACTTTTTTCAATTTTTGCTCAATTTCTTATTGAAGGAACGGTCTGACGGGTATAGTCACTATAAACTCTTTGAAAGTATACTAAATTACCAACAATTTGAGACAAAAAAAAGTTCTATACATGTAATAGTTTCCAAGATACAGATCTTCAAATATTTGGTTTGTATTGAAAAAAGTCTTTTTTTAAAAAAAATTGCGTATTTTGTGAAATATCTTCTAAAATACGAATCGTATGCAAATAATGACGAAGTCAAAGTTGTAGAAAATTTAATTAGCTTTCATTTAATACCAAATTTGTACCCATATGCTAAAAGGTTCTCTTAAAAACAGTAAATAACCAAAAGCATAGCATGGTGTACTAAGCCAAAAATATAATGAAAAAACCGAACGAAATCATACATATTTCACCTCCTGGAGCCGGCATCAGGCTTAATGCCAGGTAATGCTGTATGCAAGGTGAAAGCCACATTATGTACTCTCATCACCAGCTGCACCAAATTCCTGAGTACCCCATCTTCATGGTGTACTGAGCCGACATATAATTGTAAGATTATGAAAAAATCAGACGAAATCATGTATATTCCACCTCCTGGAGCCGGCGGCAGGTTGAATGCTAGGAAAAGCAGTATGAAGGATGAAAGTCACATTATTTACAAATAAAATACAAAATAACAAACATATAAAGTCACATAAAGCTCTAGATAATATATTATGCAGATAGGCCTATGTCCAGTAGTGGGGATATCCAGGCTATGACTTTCGTTGCATCTTTGATGGCCCGGGCCTGGGCTCGATTGATTCATTGGCCGTGATGGACGCTGAGAGCGGCTCCAAGTCTGTCGAGTCTTCATCATCATCTGAACATCTGAGCTCCATCTCTGGTACGTTAGTGCACGATTTACCCCCGCATAATTGGCATAGGACTGAGCAGTTGAGCCCAGCCTTTCTGCACGAGCAGCTACCAGAGCATCCTTTCTTACACTTGCATGAAATTTTGCGCAGAAGGGCAGGAGGTGCAGGATCCATGGTGGTGGGGATGGGAGTGAGTCCCTGAGAAGAAAGCTTCCACCTCCAATCAGTGGGATTCAAGTTGACTCCTCGCCACTTGCACCTCTTGCTCAAGAGTGTGGTGATTTTGGTCTTTCCTTGGCCAAACTGTGCTGAGGTGGTATCGCACCCGGTAAATGCGTGGGTGAATAGTACCGTCTCTGGTGATCGCTGGGAGTTCTGATGGTTGTAAGAGGTCGTAGAATAGTGGCAGTAACCAGTTTCACTCTTCGTGCTCTTCTGGAGAAAAACGTTTGTCTCTTCGGCGCCTAAACCATTGAGAAGAACGAGTAGATACACACAATCACACTTTTATTGATGGCTGCTCCCCTGCGTTACCGGATACACAGCCACACAACTACGAAAAATCACTTGAAACAACTATAACATAAGCCCGAAGGCATTTATTAATGATGACATTGTGATAAATTAAATAGTATGTTTGGGAGTTTTAGCCAATAAATAATATTGTTACCGCCTTCACCGCGTGGAGGTACTCCCAGCTTATGCTATTTTATGTGATTGTTATTTTGTATTAACCTCGATTTCCCTTATTGACTATTTTTGCTTATCTTCCGTTTTTGGGAGAAGCGCATATCATATAGGCACCAATTTGGTCTTAAATGAAAGGTAATTAAATTCACTACAACTTTCTTTCCAGAATAATTGACAAACAAGGCATATTTTAGAAGATATTTTACAAAATAAGTGAACCTATCGAAAAAAATGTACTTTTTGCACTTAAAACCAAATGTTCAAAGATCTGTATCTTGGAAATTATTAAATGTATAGAACTCATTTTGGTCTCAAATTGTTGGAAATTTAGTATACTTTTAAAGAGTTTATAGTGACTATACCCGTCAGACCATTCCTTCAATAAAAAATTGAGCAAAATCTGAAAAAAGTCGGAAAATTTCGTGGTTTTTAGGGTGCCCCTCCCCCCGCACAGCATTCTGGAAATTGCAAATCTGGATTTTTAGTAGTCGTTTAGGTCCTAACAACATATAAAAAAATCAGAACTACCGGACCTTTTGCAAGCACGACCCCCCTTTTCAAGCCTAATTTGACTGGGCTAACTAGCAACGCTTGTTAACAGCCCATAAACGTCCCCACTGCTGGGGCCTCTTCCAAACTGTGGAAGATTAGGCTATACTCCACACACAGGGGCCAAGTCCGGGTTGATGAAGGTTGTGGGGCTAGTGGCGAAACCACACTGCCAGAAGTTTGACAAGCCGCCTGTAAGGCATCTGACACGGCTCAACGACTGCCATCTAGTGATAGCAACTGACACCAACGGCCGAGACAAATACCACTAACAGTAATGACCGTGCTTAAGGTCAGTTAACCTGCGTGATCGACTAAACCACGCAAGTCACACTGAGCTACGACCGCTTCTGGTCATGCTAACACTACCAATTTACTACTCTCGCTCTGTTTTCCCATTTACGGGGTAAAACTGAACAACTTTCTTTAAAAAACCTATACAATCAAACTGTGCAAAGAATGAGAAGTCCATTTTTTTGCTCCGATTAAAAAGAATCGATTATAAGATTATTCTTAAATGGCAGTGGACAGGGCACATAGCTCGTAGAACAGATAGCAGTTGGGGCAGTAAAGTTCTCGAGTTGCAACCGCGCAATTCCCATCTCAAAAAACAGACACGGCACTTTATGTGTGAAACAAATCATTATTATTTATATATATTTTTCATTTTTTTAAACTTTACAAAAAATGACAACCCTACATAGTAACAAGTTAAGCCCACAACAGGGATGTCACAGGCAGTGAGATGTTGGAACGAGATAGATTTACAGCTGCCTGCAAGTCAGAGAGAGATGCATGCCGTCGGCTGTCGCTTGAGGTGATCTTAGCTATTATATTCGTAAGGGTGAAGCAATAATGTGTTTTTGCTATTTCATTTTAAGAATAGGTAAGTAGGTTGTTATTTAAGTACCAAGATATTATATTTAGTTAATTGGTTTGGTTTGGAAGCGTCGGTCGGTACCTTAACCGATAACGACTCGGTCCTCCTAACCAGAGGTGCCGGGTTCAAATCCGGACGGCCGATGTACCAATGAGTTTTTCGAAACTTACGTACATATAATCACCGATTGCTTTAACGGTGAAGGAAAACATGGTGAGGAAACCTGCACACACCTGCGAAGAAACTCGAAGGTTGTGTGTGAAGTCGACCAACCCGCACTGGGCCCGCGTGGTCGACTAAGGCCCGATCGCCCTAATTCAGGGTAGGCTCGAGCCCCTCGGTGGGGACGTATATGAGCTGATATGATGAATTGGTGTGGTTGGAGTGTTGATGTTTGATTTGAGAGTTAATCTTTGATCTACTCATCCATCACCATCATCATCAGGCCTTCACTTAAGTATTTCCACAACAACCGGTTCTGCTCTGCCCACATCCAGCGGCTTACCGTGACTTTCACCAGGTCTTCGTACCACCGAGTGGGAGGGCTGCCTACGCTACGTCTTCGAATGCGTAGTCACCACTCGAGAACTTTACTACCCCAGAGGCCATCACTTTTACGAGATCTTGGCCCAGCCTAATACGTGCCACTTGAGTTTAGCGATTCTGTGAGCTATGTCGGTTACTTTGGTTCTCCTATGGATCTCCTCATTTCTAAATCGATCTTTGTTCTACTATGTACCTACTTATCATTATCATCATATCAGCCGAACGGCATCCACTGCTGGGCAAAGGATTTCCACAACAACCAGTCCTGTTCTTCCTGTGACCTACACAGGTAGCGGGTTTACCAAGTATATAGGAGGTCTTCCTAAGCTACCTCTTCCAGTGTAATATTGTAATATTTTCCTCTTGGTAATTTTAAGTTTCTAGATCAAAGTGCCAATTTGTGAACAACTTTATCTGGCAAATGAATTATCATCACTTACCATCTAATAGAATCGAATATGCCAAGTTTTACATAAGACACTGTACTTCTTCATTATAGAAGAACTAAGCAAGGATATCCTACACGATGGGACGCACACAAAAATAAGTTGGGATGAAAGTACCCCTAAAAATTTGAAAAAAAAATTAAATTAAATTTCAATGTACTTATGTACATGTGGTGACTTTGTCTCACATACGCCTGTCATAGAATATCGAATCTTGTAATGTTTTTCTCTAGTATGCACCTAACTGTAAATTGTAAATGAATGTTTTCTTTTGTTGCGAACCTAACTTTTGTGTCAATAGAAATATTTTTAACAGTATAGTTTTACGATGTTTGTCATTTCTAAATAACCATTAGGTATTCTGTCGACAACCGTTATTTAGATCCTTTAGTAATAATTGGTATTGTGCAATATATATGTTTCTCAAATAACAACAGGCATTGTCTAATATAACTTCTTTGGCCGTAACGAATGTAACCCTTGCTTTTGTATTTCGTCGGCTTTCTAATTTCGCGTAAATTTTAATTGTTATGTTGTCACTATTTTTCTGTTTGTATAATATTCTTTTGTGTGTATGTCCCGTTTAGAAAGCGTCCGATGAAAACCGTTAGCTAGCTGCGATTATTGTGTAGCTACGTTCCTTACGGAGTCAGCATCAAACCACGGTATAGCTCGGACGTTTTCTCACATGTACTGAGATCTTAATTATACAGTTATCGTACTATATTTGACGAACTTTTAATTATCTCCGACGCACTCCACACCCTTGTACGTAGCGCGCGACAGTGGTGACCCCGACGTGATCCATTCGGTTATCGTGCGCCTAAGGTGTGTGTGAAGTTTTAATTGTATACGCGTCGTGTGTTAACGAACCTTTGTGACATTTTGTGACTTTTTAAGTGAACTTATTAGTGAGTGAAAATGGTTCCGGAAAATATACCGACAAGCCTGCAGGCAGCTTCAGTGGCGAGAGGCAACACATCGCTTGAAACGCTCGCCGAGATCGCCGACCTCGTTGCCGAGAATGCGAGGCTGCGATGCGCGAGTTCAGTCCCTACGGTAGCAGACATTACTGCTACAGACTCTGCCGACGATCATATACGGCGGTTAGAAGAGGAGATATCTGCCATAAAAGGGTTAATACGAAATGTGTCAAGTCAGCTGCAAGCTTCTAACGCGGTAAGGGACGCGAGGCCACGTACACAATCCCACTCGCGCGGTCACTCGAGGCAACGCTATTCGTCAAGGTTCCGACCGAAAAATTGGTTATGTTGGTACCACTACAAATTTGGATCAAAGGCCAACACCTGTGTACAGCCGTGCGCGTACAAACCGCCGCCGGGAAATGCCAGCGGGAGCCATTAACGGCGGATGAGATCAACTCCCACACAGCATCACGCCGCATTTTTCTCACAGACGTGGACAGCAAGGTGAGGTTTCTGATAGATACGGGCGCAGATCTTTGCGTGTACCCGAAAGCGCTAGTTCATACGGCTCGCAACATGTCTGCCTATGAGCTAGTCGCGGCCAACGGAACCCCAATTCCTACATATGGTACAGTCGCTCTAACACTTAACCTAGGTTTAAGGCGAGACTTCCCATGGATTTTTGTTGTGGCTGATGTTGAGAAACCGATCATCGGTATGGATTTTTTAGCACATTATAACCTGATGGTCGATGCAAAAAATAAAAGCCTTGTAGACGCGACCACTGGTCTCAAGTCCAACGGACAGACAACACGGTGTGAGCAGTTTACGGTAAAAACCGTGACCGGTACTTCACCGTATCACGACCTCCTGGCTAAGTTTATAGATATCACGCGCCCAGATGGAGTCGTGAAAGAGGTCAAACATAATACGAGGCACCACATACTGACCACACCGGGACCGCCAGTGGCACAAAAACCACGCCGCTTAGCTCCAGATCGACTCATAGCGGCTAAAAAAGAATTCGAAACTATGGTAAAGCTAGGAATTGCCCAGCCTTCAAAAAGCCCCTGGGCCGCACCACTAGTTATGGTACAGAAACCCACAAATGGAGAAAAGCCGGAAAACCTTTCACCTTTCACCGGGCCGGAAACCGGGGAACAACAAACTGTGAAGCATCGTGCCTGTGGAGATTATCGCGGGTTAAATAATAGAACAGTTCCTGACAAATATCCAGTGCGTCATATACACGACTTTTCACAGTGTCTAAACGGTAAAAAAGTGTTTTCAAAAATTGATTTAATCCGCGCCTTCAACCAAATACCTACAGCCGAAGAAGACATTCCGAAGACGGCGATAATAACACCGTTCGGCTTATTTGAATTTAAATTTATGACGTTTGGTTTGCGCAACGCAGCGCAAACCTTCCAACGGTTTATGGATGAAGTGCTCAGTGAGTTAGAGTTTTGTTACTGTTTTATTGACGATATATTAATCGCATCAAATGATGAAACCGAACATTTAAAACACCTAGAGATAGTATTCAATAGATTAAGACAATACGGTGTAGTAATTAACCCGTCAAAATGTGTATTCGGCCGAACCGAAATCGACTTTCTCGGCTATTCAGTATCGGCCGACGGTACCCGCCCGCTACCTGAGAGGGTCGAAGCTTTGCGCATGTACCCATTACCCGAAACCGCTAAGGGCCTCAGACGGTTTTTAGGTATGCTAAACTTTTATAGGAGGTTCATACCTAATGCCGCCGCCAGCCAAGCTAGCCTTAATAAGCTTCTGGGCGATAAAAAAGGCAAAACGCCAGTCACGTGGACTGAAGAAACAAAAAATGATTTTTGTTTATGTAAAAATAGTTTAGCACAAGCGACATTATTAGCCCACCCAGGTGTTAATTCTGAAGTAGCTCTATTTTGCGACGCCTCGGATAATACAATGGGCGCCGCCTTGCAACAAAGGACAGATAACGGCTGGGAGCCGATTGGGTTCTTTTCAAAGAAATTAACGCCCACCGAACAAAAGTATTCGACATACGATCGCGAGCTACTTGCTATCTACGCTGCAATAAAATACTTTCGGCATTACTTAGAAGCGCGTCCTTTTGTCATATTTACTGATCATAAACCAATTACCTACGCGTTTAGTAAGAAAGACCAACAATGCTCGCCTAGACAGTTCCGTTATTTAGATTTCATAGGCCAATTTTCGACTGACATTAAACATATCAGCGGGGAACATAATATTCCAGCTGATACATTGTCACGAATTGAGTCGATACGGAAGGGCATAGACTGGGAATCACTCGCGACTTCACAAAAGAACGACTCACAATTAAAGTCATTAATCGAAAACAATAGCTCTTCGTTGCAGTTACAACTTATCTACCTGCCCGATAGCGACCAGCCAGTTTATTGCGATGTCTCTACGCGAACTGCGAGACCCTACCTAACAGAACCGTTCAGAAAAATCGCGTTTGATACTTTACACCGTAATTCACATCCGGGTGCGCGAGCCACAAGCAAGCTTGTTTCCAAACGTTTTGTCTGGCCTTCTATGAACTCAGACTGCAAACAATGGGTAAAAGCGTGCATAGACTGTCAAAGGTCAAAAATAAATAGACACGTCGTAACTGCACCTGGCACATTCGCGCTGCCATCATCTCGTTTTGAACACATACATCTGGACATAATTATTATGCCCGTTAGCGAGGGATACAGATATTGCCTAACTTGCGTAGATCGGTTTTCAAGATGGCCTGAAGCCATTCCGATAATGAATCAAGAGGCGGAGACAGTCGCACGCGCATTTTATTTTAATTGGATAGCTCGTTTTGGTGTTCCGCTTAACATAACGACAGACAAAGGACGGCAATTCGAGTCACACCTATTTAGAGATCTAAATGCCCTAATAGGTACGCAACACTTTAAGACCACTGCCTATCACCCAGCTGCAAACGGTATGGTAGAGCGTTTTCACCGACAGCTAAAAAGCGCTATAATGTGTCACGGATCTAACAGTACCAGTTGGACGCGAATATTACCGACTGTTTTGCTAGGCGTTAGAACCGCATGGAAGGATGACCTCCAAGCTACTTCCGCAGAATTAGTTTATGGACAGAGCTTACGTCTTCCAGGACAGTTCTTAGGAACCGATACAATACCTAGACCGTCGCAAAGTGAATTCGTTAAAGAACTATGTAATAACTTCAGACAGCTTAAACCCATAGCTGGAGCGAGCCACGGCCAGAAAAGTACCTTTATCTATAAAGACTTAGCTACGACTAGTCATGTCTTTGTTCGAGATGACACAATCAGAGCAGGTCTTCAACAACCATATAACGGACCTTTTAGGGTGGTTAGCCGAAAAGAAAAAACGTTTGTCTTAGACATGCGCGGTCGCGAGATCGCGGTTTCAGTCGATAGGCTAAAGCCAGCTTACGTGTTAAGGGAAACGGCACATCACCCCGAGAATAGCTTAAGCGACTCTGAAGACACCGTAATACGGTACAATAGCCATCCCCAACAGGGTAATAATGGGAACAATGGGAGCGGTACCTCTGAGGCGCACACGCCGAGTGCCACGCCAGATTCAACAGGTGTTAGGCATTCAAATATTCCTCGACGCACAAACAGGTGTGTCCGCTTCCCAGATTTTTACCAAGCTGGTTTTGCGTGATTTATATCATGGCGTTATTATTATTAATTTTTTTTTCGTGATTTAGACCATTGTGTGTATTAAATAATCTGTATCTTTGTTTGTTTTTGTTTTTTTCATGGTCTAAACCACTGGAGAGGGGATACTGTGGTGACTTTGTCTCACATACGCCTGTCATAGAATATCGAATCTTGTAATGTTTTTCTCTAGTATGCACCTAACTGTAAATTGTAAATGAATGTTTTCTTTTGTTGCGAACCTAACTTTTGTGTCAATAGAAATATTTTTAACAGTATAGTTTTACGATGTTTGTCATTTCTAAATAACCATTAGGTATTCTGTCGACAACCGTTATTTAGATCCTTTAGTAATAATTGGTATTGTGCAATATATATGTTTCTCAAATAACAACAGGCATTGTCTAATATAACTTCTTTGGCCGTAACGAATGTAACCCTTGCTTTTGTATTTCGTCGGCTTTCTAATTTCGCGTAAATTTTAATTGTTATGTTGTCACTATTTTTCTGTTTGTATAATATTCTTTTGTGTGTATGTCCCGTTTAGAAAGCGTCCGATGAAAACCGTTAGCTAGCTGCGATTATTGTGTAGCTACGTTCCTTACGGAGTCAGCATCAAACCACGGTATAGCTCGGACGTTTTCTCACATGTACTGAGATCTTAATTATACAGTTATCGTACTATATTTGACGAACTTTTAATTATCTCCGACGCACTCCACACCCTTGTACGTAGCGCGCGACATACACATCAAATTAAACTGCAATTACCAATTAAATTGAAAATAAAAACCCGACTGCCCAAGATATACCCCTATGTCACTCAAGGGGTCAAGACGAATCTAACGTCACCTCACACTCCAACACCTCACACTCCAAAATCTATCGAGCAGTTTAAGCTGCAGGGCTCAGCTAAGCTAAAGTAACAGACTTACATACTGCAGTTGATAATGGTATACCTTGATACTCAATACAACAGTCATAGAATGTAACCGAATATTGTTAACCAGCTCTGTTGTAAATGTCCATTTGGTTGGAAATTAATAATTTATTATTTTTTAATTATTATATTGTAATAGGCGAGCAGGGCCTATAACTGTATGTTTTAAAAATATCACACTACATACCTTTTACAATTGCATGAAATGTGTCAGAAAAATAGTTTGAATGTGTGGGTTCGATTCCCGGTAGGGTAAACTTTGTAAGACTCGGTTTGGCTGGTGGTAGGGCATTTTCATAGCCCGCCTGGCTAGCTACCACTATTTTATCTAAGTCTTGCCGCCAAACATAAGTGTTAACAGCATTGATGTGTTCCGGCTTGAAGTTAAGATAGCCAGATACCCATTGCGTTGGGGAATTTTAGTAAGCCTGCTTCCATCTTTGGCATCATCGTCACATTGTGTACAATAAAGGATATATATATGTATGTATATATAAAAAAGTCAGTTTTGATAAGAGTAAGGATACTGTAAGGTATTGCGGGAATTTGGTGTTTGTTGGAATGCTAAATAAATTCCTACTAATATTTTTAACGCGAAAGTTTGTAAGAATGTATGTATGTATGTTTGTTACTCTTTCATGCAAAAACTACTGAACGGATCATGCTGAACTTTGGTAGGTAGACAGATTAGGACCTGGATTAACACATAGGCTACTTTTTCCCACGCTCGCGAGCCGCTCGGATGAAGTCGCGGGAAACAGCTAGTACTTTAATATTATTGTACCTCAGCATCCTTAGATCCATTTTTGAGATAAAAAATATATCTTTTTGTGAATGAATACCTCCCATACAAAAATATTACACAATATTTATTAATATCTACTATCTACTATATTAATAAATATTTTGTAATATTTTTGCATAGGGGGTATTCATGCACAAAAAGATATATTTTTTATCTCAAAATGGATCTAAGGATGCTACTAAAAGGAGTTGGTAAAAATAAGTTTTTCTGAATAACTGTAAATGAGTGAGCAAAGCGAGCAATATTAGGTTCGGTCAGTTTGATTGATTATACAGTCAAAGAGCCTTTCGCCTCCCCCCCCTTGGGTAGCAAAATGCTGCGTAGAATAAAAAACGCTAGATGTTACGCGCTACAAATTAAAATGTGGTTAAAATTTTGGTTGTCATTAACTATTTTTGGGTTAACAATGATTAGTTTGGTTGAAGTCATTTGCTTTAATAGGAAAGCAGTTACTATTTTTGAAAGTAAAAAGTGTTTTTTTGATGTTATATTTTACTATAACTGGTGTTAAGTTAAACATAAGCCTTTTTAAAGTTTGCAAGGGACAGAACAGCCATTGGTGAAGCGCAAAGTATCGCTTCAAAGCCGATCTTCTTTCTTGCTGTTTCATATTAAATTCTTTTTGGTTTCCGCTGTTGGTCGAGGTATTGAGTTTTTGATTAACGGTGAAGGATTGTAAAGTGGAAGAAAAAAGGGATGACGGTCAAATTTTTGTTGGAATTTTGGGTTGTGAATATTAAAATTTTTAGTTATCGGATATATTATTATTTATAGTTATTTTGAGTTTTTCTGAGGGCCTTTACACTCCAGCCGCATTTTTGGAATCCCGAAGATATTCCGCTTCGGAAGAACCTGAGACGTAATACAATACCAGCGCAAGATACAATAAACTACAACGTTTTGCCAGCTCTCCCTTTTTGCTGCACCGCATGGTGCAGTACTTGCTTGAAGAGTGGTTGGATCCCGGGAAGGAGCTGTGTGTTCTGCCAGCCATTTTTATTTGCTGTGCGGCACATCAGACTTCTAGCTCCAAGGGAAGTGTTTTCTTTTTCATTATCTTAACCAAATGGCTACCTTCGAGGCTGTGCGATGTAAAGTATTGTGGCTGCCCTACGGGTTTCTGTCGTTCTACATCAAGTGTTACTTTCAAGCTTCAAATTCCTTCACCTCTTTCTGTTTTAACGGACTATAAATTTTAAGTTACTTAAGAGTATTGTGTTCCCTTCTGGTGATACTTACAACCATGGGGTAATTTTCACCTCAAGTAAAAATTATTATTTTTTATATCTCATTATTAGATTTTATCGTTTTAATACCCAGGGACGGGGATGATCGTTGCCTAACCGCCCTACAATTAAAATTAAACTTTGTAAATTTTGATATACTGATGCTTTGAGCTAATTTTTATAAAACATTCCTACTTCGTCATCCCGTAATCCTTTTAGTATATTTTACCCTTTTTTTACTTCAAATTGTTTACTTTATTAAAGGTTTTCTGATTCACTCTAAAATTATTTTCCTTTAAAAATCCATCTAGGCCTTGATTCAAATTCCACGTATCATATGTGGCAAACTCCATAAGGGTTTTTAACCCCGATTTATTTTATTTTTGTCACATTGGGCATTACGATCTTATAAATCCCTGATTACCTCCTAGGAACAACCGCACCCTAAAAATTGAGATCTGTATTAAAACATTTCTATAGCAATAGGTCAGAAAGTACTACAATGGTGCCGACGTTTTGTGTGACATACCTACTTGATGGCTGTTTTTCCACTAGCCGGCATGGCTGCCTTGGAAGCAAAAATGTATGATGCCGTGCCGTTGTCGATGCCGGTCAGTGGAAAGACGCTCCATGTATTTTCATACATTTTCGCTTCCTCGGCAGAACTCCCAGACACACGGACTGCATTTCTTTTCTACTGCAGGCCAGCTGCAAATTCGCAGTTTGGATGCAGTTCTCCTCTCATAGTAAGTTGCGCTTGCGAATTTGCAGCCGAAATGCAGTCCGCGTCTGCTGGCTGGATTATACTTATGTGCACCCCAACCCGAATAAGGACTTTTAATTTAGGGCAATCCTCGTGCGACCTAACCTCAGTATGTGATAAGTATTTGTTGTTTGACCATTTTTACTGACATTTAGGTAAGTATATAGGCTTCAGAGCCTTTAGCACAGATGAGATACTAACTAGTTACTTCGTGCCTTTAGTATTATCATTTGTGATGCTGGTCCGTTTATTCATAGTACTCTGTGGCTGGGCCGGCTGGTAACTGGTCGGTAGGTAGGTACAAATGTCAAAGTGATGAAAGTAGGTAGGTACATAATCCAAAACTTTTTCACTCACCACAATCGGTTCGCCACCACATCAGAACATCTTCAGCTTGATCTTCAGATATCCAAGGCAAAGAGTAGTGAATATTATCCAAGGTTTGCAATTTGCGAACAAACACGATAGGTAAAAACAAACATCGCACTGCACCACAATACGAAATAAACTAAATAATATAATAACTGTATAAACTATTATTACACCTAAAACCTCTAAAAAAACTCCTTAATCTTCTTTAGGTATCTACGAAGACATCATTTTCCATTTCCAAAAAAAGTTACAAAAGTAAAGTTTAGGTTTGATGGTTGGTTTGGTCAACAAACAAAATAACCAAACCAACCCAAACAAATAAAAAAATAGTTTCGATTCGAGTAAGACATGTTGGAACACTAGCGCCACCTATCTAAATAGTGCGCTAAGGCATTATCCAACAACTCCCACGTTAGCTCTATAACTGAGTTAAACAATGCACAGATGGCGCGTGGTATGACTAAAAAGTTTCGCTACTCGCTAATAGATGATAATAAAAACTGTAGTGACTGTAGAGTGGGCAAACAAACCAGTCCTTACAGGGAACAAATAACTCCTAGATCAAAATATATCTTGTTTTTGTCTTGATTTCTTCTAAGGATTCATAATTTTGCTGAACGAAAGAAAATAAGAACAGAAAGTAGTTATGTGAATTCCCACAGAAAAGTACTGTATTCACATAATATAACTGCTTAACTCGCGCCATCTGTCGTCGAGTAGAATGATCCTTATGACGTCAGAGTAGGAGTGTACAACTGGTTTGGGGTACCGTTGGGTTCAACGACCCATCGTTTGTTTATTTTATACGGGAATAATTTGACTCAAGTCATTCCGGTAGTATAGTAGAGTTGCGGCGGCAATTTTCGAATGATATTCGCATTAAAAAAGTGTAAATTAAAAACGGTTACTTATAATGACACCGTGATATTATAGTTCAGAACGTAGTGATTACCAACGCATGTAATCTAATCTTAACTCAAGAGATTTGGTTATCTAGGTATTTATTATTGGAAGTGCATTTGTAAATAAGTAGGTACCTATCTATGTACCTTCCTAAAATAGATATATTTTTACTTCCAAACAACGAAGGCATGAATGTAATGAATGGCAAATAAATCGAAGTTAAGATTTTGATGAGGATCGATTTTCTTAAGCTAATAGTCTTAAAGAACAAAAAAATATAATATGTGTGTATGTCTGTCTGTGCGTCCGTCCGGTGCTCTAGTTCCCAAAATACTGGACGGATTTGGGTAAAATTCGGGTTAGGGCAATATTATTTTTATATCACCAGGCGTTTTTTAGGGTTTCGTACCTCAAAAGGAAAAAACGGAACCCTTATAGGATCATTTTCTTGTCCGTTCGTCCGTCTGTCTGTCAAGACCCTTTATCTCGAAAACGCGTGGAAGTATCTAGTTGAAATTAAAACCATGTACTCCGGTCTACAGTCCCTTGAAGCTGTGAAAAAGTTGAACTTCCAAGTTAACGTTAATACAAGATACGCTGTTTATGCCGCAAAATAGTATATTATGCAACTAGTGAATAAAGGACGGATTAAAAGCGAGGGCCATAGATTAATCAAGAGCAAGTGAAAGAATTCTAACGACTGAATCACGATGGCAGGAAGTGATTCATGATGATTGAATCACGAGCGTATCGAATGATTCAAGTATTAGAATCCTGAGCGTTGCGAGCGATTCATGGCCCTCGATATAAATCCGTTTTATTCAAGAGTTGCATACTATATTTTATACCTACCATGACCACGAGAAAAAGAAACATTTTATAGAAAATAGTCATTTAATGAAGAAATAAGGAAACTGAAGTGGCAGTGGGCAGGGCACATACTTCTTAGATATCGCCTTTTTCATAAACTTGAAAAAAAAACTTTTTGTTTTTTTCAATTTGCAACACTAGGGCGGCCTACGCTACGTCTTCCGGTGCGCGGTTGCCATTCGAGAACTTTACTACCCCAACGGCCATCTGTTCTACGAGCTATGTGCTCTGCCCACTGCAACTTCAGTTAAGCGATTCTGTGAGTTATGTCGGTTACTTTGGTTCGTCTACGGATCTCCTCATTTCTGATTCGATTGCGTATAGGGAAATTATTGCGTATAAGGAAAAACTCGCTCTATTGTCCTTTTGGGTGACCTTGAGCCTGCTTATAAGGCCCATAGTAAGCGATTATATCTCAGTTCCGTTTGTGATCACTGGCAACACACACTGGTCAAAGATCTTAGTCTTGAGACACTGTGGTATTTGGGACGTGAAGATATTGCGAAGCTTCCCGAACGCTGCCCAGCCGAGTTGGATTCATCGACTAATCTCTTTCTTGAAGTTGGACCTACCTAGCTGGACTGTTTGTCCCAGGTATACAAATTCGTCAACAACTTAGAGTGTAGAGTCTCCAACTTAGAGTTTAGAGGAGTTGGTGCGACACAGACGTTTAACATTATTTTCGTCTTGTCTATGTTCATTTTAAGACCCACTTGTTGAGAAACTTTACTGAGGCCATCGAGCATTGTGCTTAGGTCTTCCATAGTCTTACCCATTACCACGATATCGTCAGCGAATCGGAGGTGAGTGATTTACTCGCCGTTGACATTGATGCCGAGTCCAACCCAATCCAGAAGCTTGAAAACACCTTCCAGGGCAGCGGTGAACGTTTCGGAGATACGAGTTTAGGTAAACTTCTCCCTCTCACACCCCTCACTTCAGCTGGATAGGTTTCAAGTTCTCGTCCTGGAGGCGAACCGACATCGTGGCATTTTCATACAGACACTTCAACACCTCGATGTATTTATTGATAGTCAATTTGTCGCCGCTGGAGAGACTGTAGCACAGCCCAGGTTTCGACTGAATCAAAGGCTTCCTCATAATCTACAAACGCCGAGCATAGTGACTGATTGTACTCTTCAGTCTTCAGTGTTTCCTTAAAGTGCTATTTTTATTACTTTACTTGAAAAAACATAAAAAAACTTTAAAAGATGCACACTAAAAAGATTTTTTCCTCTTTAAATATATGACAGCTGTTACTTTTGAACCCCCTCTTTTTTCAGGGTTAAGACTGTATCGTGGCAAAATAAATATTTGGACTTTCCATACCAGTCCATTTCATAATACTCTCATAATAATATGAGACAACCAATTTTTCAGGGTTCCATACCCACGAAACACGCACACGTTCGGGTGGGGAAAACTACCACTATAACAGTCAAACCCATCATTACCCATCCTGTAATGACCGTGCTTTAGGTTAATTAACCAGCGTGATCGACACAATCACGCAAGTCACACTGAGCTGCCACCGCTTCGACAAAATCAACAAGTTTACAAAATCCCCACTATATAATAATATCCCACTATATATAAATAAATAATATATATATATAAATGTGAAAATGTGTTTGTTTGTTACCTTTTCACGCTTCAACGCCTTGACCAATCTTAATGAAATTAGCCATGCAGTTAGCCTGTGTCACGAGAAAGGACATAGGTTTCTTTTTATCTCGTGAAAATAGCATATCCCGATGCAGTTCCTGAGGGAACTGAAAATATACACTTTTTTGGTTAATTTCTTTAACATCGCAACGGAACAATTTATTGTGTGTTTTTTTGCACAGAAATGGTTGAGGGGATGGGAAATGACATGATTTACTAATAAAGCATATTCTGACATGGTTCCAGAGGGATCTGGAGAAAATTCATGTCCACCCTCTAAGACGGTCATAAAAACGCTGTCCACGCGGGCGAAGCCGCGGGCAAAAGCTGGTATTAAATATGTCAAATCACACAGGAACTGTATGGTAATATCACAAATTGTACAGCTACGCTGTGCATTCTTTCTCGCGAAGCCTTCACCGTCTGTCGTAGTCGGGCATACACAAATCAACAATAAACATTGCACTGCCTTAGTAGCAAAGAATAAAGCTAGGTATATCAGACTTGATGAAATATTTACAAATAATTTGCGTTTGCATGGGAGGTACCTACTCAGATTTTTCCTGGTATAATATAAGTAAGTACCCAGTGCAGTAGGCCATTTGAGAAAATGTAAGTGATTTTTTTCAGTGGTGGCAACCCTAAAAAATAAGATGGGGAAAATTAAATAAAAAACCCTTGATATATACAAATTATATTGCTCTAACCCAAATTTTACCTAAATCCACATTCACACATTATTTATTTATTTTGTTTTATGTGTAATGGAATAATGTGTCAATCCCCATCAAAATCTCAAATTCTATTTTTTTTGCCATCACTCCTCCGTATCTCGAATGTAAAAATAGGTTTTTGGAGTTCTCATATAGACAAACTGGCTGTGCGAGGACAACGTTTCTATGCAATGACTTATATATTACTGTATTTCTATGACTTTTCGAGGGTGCGCAGTGCGCAGTGAGGGGCTTGCTTACGCCACGACTTTCGGTGCGTTCCGGTTCTTCATCATTTGTTTTACTGTTTGTATGATTTCATACATTGATTGGCAACTCAGGTGCTAAGTTGATGACTTGCAGAGCGATATTTTTCTTGCTGTTATGAATATAATTGTTACTAGCTGTTTCTCGCGGCTTCTCCCGCGTGGACAACGTTTCTATGACTTTTCGAGGGTGCGCAGTGCGCAGTGAGGGGCTTGCTTACGCCACAACTTTCAGTGCGTTCCGGTTCCTCATCATTAGTTTTACTGTTTGTATGATTTCATACATTGATTGGCGACTCAGGTGCTAATTGATGACTTGCAGAGCGAATTGTTTTTGCTGTTATGAATATAATTGTTACTAGCTGTTTCCCGCGGCTTCACCCGCGTGGACAACGTTTCTATGACTTTTCGAGGGTGCACAGTGCAAAAATAAACAAAAAGTGCACAAAAAGTAGCCTATGTGTTAATCCAGGTCCTAATCTGTCTACCTACCAAATTTTGCCAGATCCGTTCAGTAGTTTTTGCGTGAAAGAGTAACAAACATATATCCATACATTCTTACAAACTTTCGCGTTTATAATATTAGTAGTAGGGATTAGAAATAGAATAGAAAAGTAGCAAAAATCCCGGGAACTCCTGGTTCCCTGACTGTTACAAAGAACCATGATTAAAATCCAAGAACCGGGATTTTCGGTACTTTCGGGATGAAAAAGTTGAATTTAAATTCGATCGAAGAAAGGACAAAAATTATTCACAAAATCTAAACCATCCTCATAATTTTATAAATTTTATAGGTTTATACAAAAGGGTCGTCAAAATATTTCGCAAATCTCCGACAAAGAATGACGAAGTTCTTCAAAAATACGTAACTCTTATGTCTTAACCGCCGATTCAATTACTATTGAACAGTCTAGCAGACACACTGAAAAAAATCATTATGTTGCGAAATTGTATCGTCAAAGCTTTGATTGATATCAAAGTTGAAATACATTTTTCAGAAGATGACTTGAACAATCTTGGAAAGTTACATGAAATTCTTGACATATTAAAAACAGTCTTAGAGGCGTTATGTCGAAGAGATGCTACATTACTGACAACGGATGAGGTGAAATTTGCACTCAACAAATTATCGAATATTAATACGCACCTCAGCAAAAAGATGTCATCGGCTTTAAATATACGATATACACAACGGCGTTTAACTGAAACAACTATACTTAATTACCTGCAAAATCCAGAGAATTGTAGCGCTCCTAAAACGACCTACACCACAATTAACACAAATATCCCAACTGCAGGAATCAGAACCCGCCGCACCAAGTGCCTTATCGAAAAGCGATGAGCTAAATAAAGAACTACAGAAGATTATGAAATAACGTGAGAGATCGATGCAGGATGAGGACCTTGATACAAACGTCAGAATCGAAATGGCTCTTTTTGAAAACGGTAGCGTTCGTGAGCGTTATTTATGCCAAGCTTATGGCCATTTTCAAACGATACCACCCACAAGTGTGGAGCCAGAGCGTATCTTTTCGTCAGCTGGCACAAAGCAGTAATAAAATAAGATCGCGTTTAGGTGATGTACCTTTCGATGCATTGATCTTTTTGAGGACACATTATAATGAAAAAAAAAAGCTTGTAAAAAACTAAATAGATACAACTTACAATTATTTGGGTGAACTTATAATTCTTCATCATTGTCACAATTTTGTTTTTTTAAATAATTTGATTTAGTTTAGCACTGTTGCGTGCCATATGTTCTTTAAAAATAATTGTTGATTTAAATGATAAGACTGATTATAATAATGACTGGAATGTTTAATCTTATTTGTATTTGTTGATTTAATTTCATATTGGCTACTTATTATATTATTTATTACAATATTGTAGAAATAAAAAGGCTTGTAATAAAACCAAATATTTTCTTTTAATTAGTAAATGTTTAATGTGATTGTTATGTTTTCCAGTTTTATTTTAATTTTAAGTACTTATGAAAGTAGATTTTTAATAATAACATAATTTGCTTGATGATTTTAGTTCTTCAAAATATTTTGTCTAAATAAAAATTGTAAAATATTTTTTTTTATTTAGAATTATTCTTGAGACCAATATTAGTTGTTTTTATTATTTAACACCCCTTTACATGTGGTAGAATTTTTTTTTTTGAAGAACCGGGAATCCCGGGAAATCCCGGTTCCAGCATAGGCCGGTACCGAAAATCCCGGTTGCGAAAAACAGAACCGGTTCTCTATTCCCTAATTAGTAGGATATTCCCTCTCGTATCTCTACCAGATACGCTAAACTACCAGGTTTATGATAAAGCGTCCCCATTTAATTAGTAGGATAGTAGGAAGGATAAAACTAAGATATATCCTGTATTAAAATTTAAAACATCAAAATGAATTTTAACAAGAGATCAGCGCACAGCACTATAACGGCCGACTGATGGATGACTGATGCGATGCGTCGCGTCGGGTACCCGCACTCCAGTGCGGTACGGGGCGGGGTTGCGAATACGTCATTTTTTTTTAATATATGACCTCAATATTCCTCGAATAAAAATACGGAAGTAAACGTTATCTTTTTTTTTTTTTTTTTTTTATTAATAATTTGAGTGCGGTTGACTGCAACTCACCTGATGGTAAGTGATGATGCAGTCGAGGATGGTACACGCAAACTCAAATAATGCCTATTCACTCTTGCCTTGAAGATCCCCAAATTATAGGAATCGGGAAACACTGACGCAGGCAAGGAGTTCCACTCCTGCGCTGTACGCATAATAAATGAAGAAGCGTAACGATTCGTGCGAAAAGGTGGAACATCAACAACAAAGGGGTGCAACCCCTCCCTGCGTCTCGTTGACCGACGGTGGAATGGAGCAGGGGGAATGAGGTCGTGAAGTTCTTGCGCGCACTCTCCAAAATGAATTCGATAGAATACCGATAGACAGGCGACTTTGCGGCGATGCTCAAGGCTTTGGAGCTTGTCATTGACTAGCTCGTCGTCACCAAAGAGTCTCCGTGCGCGTCGGTCGATGGCGTCCAAGGTATCCAGCTGATAGCGGGCTGATCCATCCCATAAGTGTGAACAGTACTCCATACATGAGCGGACCTGTGCTTGATACAAGGTAAGCAGCTGTCCAGGTGTGAAGTACCGTCTCACTTTAGAGAGAATGCCCAGCTTCATTGCAGCAACTTTTGCCTTGGACTCAATGTAACGACCGAAGTTAAGATTGGGTGTTAAATCACAGTATATATATTAGTACTAACGTACAGTATGGACACTCCCTGCCGCTCTCTAGATTCGACCTCACCCCCCCGTCACTCAGATTGGGTGTAGATTGAGTACCAAACGTAAAGGACGAGCTACGGCTACGCAAGCACTTTTATTCACTACATTCACTTTGCGCGCCGCTGTGATTTCGTTCACAGGAATAAAAACCAACTAGTTACCGAACGTAAAGGCCCAACTGAACTTCATACTTGTCTTATGTTGCAAACAAACACCGCTCGAACAAAAAACACCACTTTCCGAATACACTATACACATTATGAGACTATAAAACATTGTAAATGGTAACTGCGACGTGGACGTATGAATTAACACTGAAAACTGCTATTATTTTATACATCTTTTAACACATTTTCCATAAATTTGCGAAATTGATAAAGGATTTTGTCACAGATTAAAAATCGACTTGATAGTTTTGTTGCTTTGGTGTAGAGATGGGACGAAGTGAATGACTGAATGAATGATTTTGAACTGTTGTTGCGAGGTTAAAATTGGGTCATCTTTGGGCTCAACTGTACAATAGGGTACATCGATTTGGCAGTCCGCGATTTTTTGGTAAGAGATAGGCTTTAGCTGAACATCTTTACCAAATTTCAAGGTTAGGAAACCAGCGGTTTTTGAGTTATGAATTTTTAAAAATTGTATTTTTAGGTACTCTTTGGTCTTTGTTTTGTGAGTTTATATAGGACCAAAGATGACTTATTATTACTGATTGTATAATTTGATTCCAAAGATTCATAATATGGGGTTAAACCCCCAACAAACCTTCAGGATCCGAGGGGGATGTGGGAGTATCAGGGTGGGGAAAGCACGCGGGGCCCGGACCCCTAACGGGGGCGTAGACCTCGCCACCCATTTAATACCCTCAACAACCTTCAGGATCCGAGGGGGATGTGGGAGTATCAGGGCGGGGAAAGCACGCGGGGCCCGGCGCCACCTATTTTAAACCCCCAACAAACCTTCGGGATCCGAGGGGGATGTGGGAGTATCAGGGCGGGGAAAGCACGCGGGGCCTGGACCCCTAACGGGGGCGTAGCCCCCGCCTCCCATTTAAAACCCCCAACAAACCTTCGGGATCCGAGGGGGATGTGGGAGTATCAGGGCGGGGAAAGCACGCGGGGCCCATACCCCTAACGTCCAGGCCCCGCCCCCGTTAGAGGTCCGGGCCCCGTGTGCTTTCCCCGCCCTGATACTCCCACATCCCCCTCGGATCCCGAAGGTTTGTTGGGGGTTTTAGATGGGTGCTTTTCCCGCTTAAGATGACCTATAATTATACTGTTTATGGTTTTTGAACCCCTACAAACCTTCGGGAGCCGAGGGGGGTGTGGGAGTATGGGAAAAGCACGCGGGTCCGACTTGATGGCGGACAAACTTGACGGTAACAAATCGAAAACTAGGGGGACTCAACTGATTGTCAAGGTTAAAGTCAATTTGAACCCAAAGATTCATAATAAGGGCTTAGCCCCCGCCGCCCATATCGTAACCCAACAAACCTGAAAATGGAAGCGGGAGCGAGCGAAGCGAGCTCGGACTTTCGGAGCAACGCGACTCGGATGCGTTAGGTTGAACATGAGAACGCAGAAGTAGGAGCCCCGAAGGGGCTCCGTCGACTTAGAAACTTATCTCAACACTGGAAAGTAAATGAGCTTTAACTAGGGCGTAATCAGTCAAAATTAAAAGCGACTCCGAAACCTATCTTAAGACTGGAAAGTAGATGAGTCTTGTTTTTATTAAGCTGTAGCGATAATGGAATGGACACGCTGGAAAGAAGAAGAGCTTTTCGTAAGGCGTAAAAGTCGGTGAGCTTTTTTTTCGTAACTCAATAAAGTCAGTGATAATAAGCGGTGGCGATTTTCCGACCAAAGACTACCTCACAAATCCCAATTCCAAAATTCATTTTCTCAAAAGGAGGGGGCTCCGCAGGGGGGGAGTGACACCAGAGTGTCCCCCTAACTCCCCTACCCTCCTCCCCCCAATCCCCACTTTTTGTGGTGTTGCATGGCGATTTTCCGACCAAAGACTACCTCACAAATCCCAATTTCAAAATTCATTTTCTCAAAAAAAGGGGCTCCGCGGGGGGGGGAGTGACTCCATTGGGTCCCCTAACCCCCCCTCCCCTCCCCCTCCCAATCTCCCCCTTTTTGTGGTGTTGCATGTTCTAAAGTGCTTCCCAAAGACCAAAGAGTACCTAAAAATACAATTTTTAAAAATTCATAACTCAAAAACCGCTGGTTTCCTAACCTATTGTACAGTTGAGCCAGAAATTATCAAATATGACCCAATTTTTACCTCGCAACAACAGTTCAAAATCATTCATTCAGTCATTCACTTCGTCCCCTCTCTACACCAAAGAAACAAAACTATCATATTGATTTTTAATCTGTGACAAAATCCTTTATCAATTTCGCAATTTTATGGAAAAAGTGTTTAAAGATGTACAAAATAATAACAGTTTTCAGTGTTAATTCATACGTCCAAATCGCAGTTACCATTTACAATGTTTTTTAGTCTCATAATGTGTATGGTGTATTCGGAAAGTGGTGTTTTTTGTTCGAGCGGTGTTTGTTTACAACGAAAAGTATAAAAAAAAGAGTTTAGTATTCACACTGTTGCATTCAGTATAACTAACAAACATTTCGTGACCAATACCGCCGGTGTGATTCAACCCTACCTACATTCTTACCTATAGATACGTCAGTTATATATATGTATATCATTTCTCGCTCGTTTGTATGGAGTGTCCGGGGTGTGTGTTAAATCCACGCCGAGGAGTTCCAGGTGGTCAGATATCTGAATCGGTTCATTCCGGAGAGTTGGAGTCAAGGTGAATGGACTCCTTTTGGCGGAAAAAAAGACACGCTTATCTCATTTTTACCTGGATTAGAACTTAAAATAACTTTAGGTATTAGTTAAAAATTAAAAACCCGATTGCTTAAAAACTTAACCCCTCTTTTTTGGCTAGTCGGGTAAAAATGTATCCAATGTCACTCACGGGATAAAGATAAATCTAACGACACCTCGCACGCCAAAATCCATCAAGCCGTTTAGGCTACAGAACATGCCAAACAAATAAACATACATACAGTGGAAAAATATTACCCTCCCTTTTCATAAAGTTCCTGCTAAATGGCGACATTGACAGCTCATAAATTACAGTAGTCGCATATGAATATATTATGAAAGTGTAACATCTGTCTGACACAAGTAACAAACCTTCCGGCCTTCGGGCCACGCATTAGGCGGCATGGTCATTGGTCATGTTTCCTTAGCCTTCGTGACTGAAAAATAAAGCAATTCCTGTTACAAAATAACTCCCACAGATTGCGATAAAGTGAGAGAAAAGATATAACACATCAAAAACATGGTCTAAAACATGCACTATTCAACTAGAGTCTATGCTCGTCGTAAGATTTGAGGGCGCTGCGGTGCTTAAAACGACCGTATTTGTGTGGTATTTGTCATGTTGACAACACTGTTCTGTTACGTCCTTATAGTGTTAACATCTTGGAATACATAATAGAATTATATATCTGTGTTAGAATAACTATAATAATAATAAAAGCGCAGGGGCAGCTTGTGGCGAGCTGTAGGTGAGTGGCGACACCTCGCACCCCGACTCCAGAGGGCCCGTGTTCAATTGGCCCTCGCCTCTTGTGCTTGACTTAATTGGCCGGCCGAGAGTGGAGATAGCAAGAGCGGAACCTATGCTCCAGGTTGGAAGTGTAAAATGTCATTAGGCCGGGGGCCTGCTGACCGTGTAGGGATCTGGACCCCGCAGCGCAGACTCACCTCTCGACAACCATAGAAGCTCACACCAATGTTGCCACCCTGCTGCCATTTGGTAGCACTTATAGGGGGCCCATTTAGTGAGTGGCAAGTCACTGCCTGCCATGATTTCAAGATGAGACAATTGATATTGGCAGGCGTCCCGTAGTCTCATCAATATCCCAGCAACCAGTTCAGCAATTACCCACCCATAACCCATAGTTCCGATCTTTTGTGTAATAGCCCTTGCACCTGGCGGGTGCTGTCTATGGGTGAATCTCTATGGTACAGGCAGAGACGGCACCCGCTAGGTGTACACATCACAACACATTACAATATCTCAAAGGGGCCTCTGCGTGTTGGATCTACATATATCCCCACGTACGCCTTCCAAAGGACCGGCCTTTTAAAAAGCCGAGTTTGAAAAATCTGAGATAAACATAATAATAATAATAATAAATATCCTTTATTGCATACCAAAAAAAACTAATAATATAACTTATAATGTTTTCAGATTCTGTATTATTAATTATTGTCTATCAAAAAAATATTTAATGTTAGTTCCATTTTACGCCACAACGGTTCTCTTTCCTCACAGACTATAATCGTGTAGATACTGCTGTTGCTTGAGCATTCGTCGAATTCATCGAACATCGATTATCAGCAAGAAGATGCTACGCTTGCAGAACCGGCCTCACCGTTACCACTCTGCTCGCATCACGAAAAAAAATACAGTTAGCCCAGCCAGAGTCTCGACCGCGCCGGCATCGCCACGAAAAAAGCACAAGCAAGCACTACACCACGTCACTAAGACGTATAGTAAGCGCGCGGTTCAAACGCGCGGGAAAACAGAGAAAACTTGACATTGACATTCAGTTTGGCGCTACAATCGTTCCATTTTTTTTTCACAATGATAGTGCTGTGACCCATATAGAACTGTGAATCAAATAGTGTTGTAACATGTCTGAGTTTGGATAATTGGAAGTGATTCAACGTGTGTGACATTGAATTTTCTCGTTGTGATTTTTCTAAGGATTTTTGCAAAATGCCGAGTACTATCAGAGGTGAGTACATATAAATTTAATTTTAACTTCACAATAACACTTTTATTAATGGCGAACTTAAGTTGTTTAGGTAGGATTTCAAATAACATAGTGTAAATAATAAGTATTATATTGTGAAATACAGGTGCTTAACAAAAATTACAGGATAATTTCGTTTTAATTTTAAAAAGATGTCATAATTTTGCTACCATAATTTTAGCCGCCTCCGTGGTGTAATGGATAGTCCATTCGGTCACGGGTTCGATTCCCGGCGGGGTCAACTTTGTAAGACTCGGTTTGGTGGATAGTAGGGCATTTTCATAGTCCGCCTGGCTAGCTACCACCATCATATCTAAATATTGCCGCCAAACATAAGTGTTAACAGCATTGATGTGTTACGGCTTATAGATAAGATAGCCAGATCTCCATTGCGTTGGGGAACCTTGGTAAGCCCGCTTCCATCTTCGGCATCATCGTCACTTACCATCAGGTGAGATAATGCCAAGGGCTTACCAATTGTGAGAAAAAGAACAAAAAAGAGATCAGAGTCAAAAAAATTGCTACTACACTTTATCCCATTAAAGTAAGGTTTCTTTTATAAAACAGGATAATGCACTAAGCCTTATTAAAAAGCCGAGTTGACTGACCCGTCGGTCCAATGGTAGCGCTTCTGCCTGCTGCGCCGAGGGTCAGGGGTTCTATCCCCACCCAGGGCGAACATTCGTGTGACGAACAGGTTTGTTTCTGTGTCTAGGTGTTAAATATCTATGTGAGGTGTAACAAAATTTGTGTAAGTCTTGATAACTGGGACTTCTCATCGTACTGAACAGCTTTTGTTCTATGACTGCTGAAATCGCATTTTTTTTAACTTCATACAAATCGATCAGTTGATCGACCAATTTTGTGCACTTTTATATGGAAGATCCAAGTACTTTTTTTGAGAATGGACTATGAGTTCCTTGGGGAAAGTTGTTGAGTATGTTGAGTAGAACCCCCAGTTACGGGTCCTACACCAATTTTTTACACTGCATATTTCAACGTGGAGTGACTTTTAATTAGTTCTTGATAGCAAAGGATATGAATGTACTCGTGATTAAACAACTTTCCCAAAGACTTTACATATGTCAAATATGAAAAAAAATTTTGGTCCTTCTTACATTTTTTCCGATTTGATAACTTTTTATGTATCGGGGACCAATTTTTTTTTTCTGATTTGACATATAGCTTCTTCGGGAAAGTTGTTTGTAATCACGAGTATATGCATATCTTTTGTTATCAAGAACTAATTAAAAGTCACCCTATTATAAGTATGTATGTCGGTCTCTGGTTCCCACATCCTAGTTTGAGGCAGGCAAAAAGGTAGGTCTTGGTCTCAAATTTTCAGCTGGCCAAGGGTGAATGACCTTTAGTTCTGTTGACGGAAGAAACAGTCTTGTGATCAAACAAGAGACACGATTTGAATTTCATACCCGTAACTGCGGGTTTACAATTTGAAATTCAGAATTTGTCATTTTTTTCAGTGTTACAAAAGCGTCGAATGGCGCCAAAATGGCGACAGAAGAAAATTGTAGGTAGTGAGTAAAACATCAGAATAAATGAACTTTTTGGTTGGCTTTGGAGATCTTGTACCAGTTGTACATAATGTAACAAATCGGCACTTTGACGATTTTTATTTATTTATTTTAAAACCGTGTTTAGCGCTTATGGTATTCGCGAAAGTTTTGTAAGAAAAGAAAAAAACTGTAGGTACCTAGTGAGGAAAACATCAGAATAAATGAACTTTTTAGTTGCCTTTAGAGTGCTGGACCAGTTTTATATAATGTAGCAAATCCACACTTTGACGACGACTTTTACAATTTTACTTCCTCTGCTGAAACTTTTCGTTGGAATCTATATATATTCAAATATATAAAAAAACTGCAAGCACGACTATCATCAAATTTATCTGCTTTGGCCATTTTAATTACAAAAAGGTTTCTCTCAATTGGGGGGGGGGAGGCGGGCGGGAGTCGGTGCATCGGTAGGTATATCCGTGGAGTGAAGGTATATCCGTGGAGTTAAGGTATATCCGTGGAGTGAAGGTATATCCGTGGAGTTAAAAAGTGTCAGAAGGTAAAAGTAGGGACTGGATGGGTCGTATGAGACTTTTTGGGGAGTTGAGTTGATTACAATACTTGCTTTGATGAGTATTTGTTCCAAGTTTTAAGTTTCTAGACGCAAAAAACTGACTTTTTCATTCATTCATTCATTCATATCAGCTCATTTACGTCCCCACCGAGGGGCTCGAGCCTACACTGAATTAGGGCGATCGGGCCTTAGTCGACAACGCGGGCCCAGTGCGGGTTGGTCGACTTCACACACAACCTTTCGAGTTTCTTCGCTGGTGTGTGCAGGTTTCCTCACGATGTTTTCCTTCACCGTAAGAGCGTCGGATAAACGTACATATGAAATCTAAATTCGAAATCACATTGGTACGTGACAGGTTCGAACCACGACCTCCCGGACAGGAGGCGGCGGCCCTAGCCATTACGCCACCGACGCTCTTTAACCCCCTTAGGGGTTGATGTTATACAACTCTTCTTAAGTGGATGTCTGCGTTACATAAAATAAGTTATAAAAAATTTGAAATTTTTAGACGCAGAAAATCTGATTTTTCCGCACAAACTTCAACCCTCACTTTACCCCCCGAGGGAGAGAGTATTGTAAAACCGTTTTTGGTGGATGTTGAGTTGATTATAGAACAAAAATGCAAAATGTCAAGGAATCAGACTTTCCCAAACAAACTTTAATCCCCACCTAAACACCTTAAGGGATGGATGTTCTAAAACCCCTCCTAAGTAGATGTCTGTGTGGTGTAAGAACTATCTTAAAGAAAATTTTAAGTTTTTTACGCAAAAAATCAGACTTACCCCTACAAACTTTAATCCCCACCTTAACACCTTAAGGGATGAATTTTCTAAAACCCCTCCTAAGTAGAAGTCTGTGTTGTGTAAGAAACTATCTTAAGCAAAAATTAAAGCTTTTTAACGCAATAAATCACTTTCCCCTACAAACTTTAATCCCCACCTTAACACCTTAAGGGATGAATTTCCTAAAACCCTTCTTAAGTAGAAATCTGGTAAAAAATATCTTATGCAACATTTCAAGTTTCCAGATCCAGGAGTTTAGCCTGTACATTGCCATACAAACTTCGACCCTAGCTTTCATCCGCTGATGGCTTGATATCTAAAAAAAACTTATACAAATTCCCTAATTAGTTTTAAAACGTATTTGTGCTGAGATTCAAAGTGATAGACGCAGAAATTCAGACTTTCCCATATATACTTCAACCCCCACTTGAACGTCCGTAGAGAATGAATTTTGTTAAACCCTTCCTTAGCAGAGATATCTTCCATCAATCAAATATGCTTTATTGTACAATAACAAAAATATACATAGAGAACAGTACAGGATACACAATCTAATATGTTCGTTATTTATGGAACACTTGTTAAAATTTTCAAGTTTCTATAAACCCAGGAGTTTATTTTTTTTATTTATCATTTTATTTTCAGGCTTCATAGACCCATAATTGTGTTAATAAAAATACAAAAACCTTAAATAAACTAATGTTAGTAGGGTATACAACTAAACTAAAGAATAATAATAAGACAAAGTAATTAAATTAAGTATCAGTCTTACGATGGGAAGCGGTAGATACTACCTCACTGTGTGAAGGTGTATCCACCGCTCCAGCATCGGGTTAGTTGATACTTTTGATGGTAGGTTCTTGGTGGAACATTATATTATTTATTTTTGTATATATTTACACTAATTCCACAGAAATTTAATAAAACTACACGTTTTAATTTGTCAGCGACCGGTTTCGAACATCATCGTCAGGCAGACTATTTAATTACATTTTTGTGGGTACAGTGTGGGTTAGGTGTTTCAGGAGTTTAGCCTTAGTGTTGCCATACAAATTTCAGTCAGTCAGTTTCTCTACTCAACTGGCTCCCAAAAAGGAAGTGGTTCTCAATTCAACTGTACGTTGTTTTATTTTTGTATGTCTGTTACGCGATATCTTCGCAGATTTTAAACCGAGTTTCATGGTTATTTTTTATTTATGCTGCCAAATTAGTCCCATATAAATTTTATCATAGAAAGTATTTGATGTTATTTGTTTTATAAAATAAACAAAAAAAAAATTTAAAAATTGTTCTACGTTGTTGCGATGGAAGACGGTATTTTTAAAGTGTGTATTACATATTTAGATTGCGTTTTGAGTGGCTTTTGCAAACGCATAAACAATGAAAATTGGGTTCTACTAATTTCGTACAATCTGTACCACTCTTCTATGAAAATAGAAGGACACAATTTTCATTGTCTGTGCGTTTGTTACAACGTCAGTTTATAAGAACTAAGAGGGTAAACATAGCACTTACTCACGTTAAAAGTTTCTATACCTTACACATGTCTCAGGTAAGTTTTTTAGAGCTTTCATAAAATATTGTCTGTGAAAAATCAAAACTACGTAATGTTAAGCAGTGATTTTTATTACAGGGCTTACCTATCGTCAATAAAAAAATATTTTTTTTTATTCTCAATTGGTAAGCCCTTGGCATCATCTCCCCTGATGGTAAGTGACGATGATGCCGAAGATGGAAGCGGGCTTACCAAGATGCCCCAACGCAATATTAAAATTGTTACGATATTGTAGGATTTCCTTGTAAAAACCGAACCCTCAAAACATACAAAATCTACATGAATTTATCCATTAATTTATCCAATAATCCATTAATTTCAGATATCATAGTAATTAAGTTCTAATAATTGTTGAATTTTCTGAGATTTTTTTCGAATGGTAAGTAAGTAAGTATAGTAACCGAACTCTCATATCATATACAAAATGTACACGAATTTATCCATTAATTTATTTAGGCTCGAGCCCCTCGGTGGGGACGTATATCAGCTGATATAATAATAATTTATCTAATAATCCATTAATTTCAGATATCATAGTAAGTATGTTCTAATAATTGTTGAATGTTCTGTGATTTTCGAATGGTAAGTAAGTAAGTATAGTATATCATTTATTGCACACCAGAAAAAAAAAATAAAGTGCAAAGACGGCCTTATCGCTTTTAGCGATATCTTCTAGGCAACCTTAAAGTAACCGATAGGCTTAATGCGGGTGTGGCTGCAGATAAAAAATAATGGTAGATGTATAACTCCAACAGAGTCTGTTGTGTCAAAGTATATATATTAGTACTAACATACAGTATGGACACTCCCTGCCGCTCTCTAGATTGCGACCTCACCCCCTCGTCACCCGGATTGATACAGATTGTTTACAGTTTGGTTGTCGAACGTATAGTATTTCGCCGCCATTGTGTTTGTTCCGTCATTCATTTTTTGAAACGTCATTCCTGGCCCGTTGTATGAAGTGTCCAGGGTGTGGTTGTGTGGTGTGCAAAAACTTCGCAGCATCACCAACTACTCTGCAGCGAGTGCCGACTGCCGTGCCGTCCCACGACAGACAAGCGACAGTGGAACGGTACCAAGGCCCTGCGTTTACCGTTCGTGCAATCCCTTTCTTCGTGACGTATCGTACGGTACTCTCGCAGTGATGTGCCTCGGAGGAGGCTTTCGGGGTCGATGATTTGTCGATGAGGTCACGTTGGCCATTGCGTGGTGGTTTGTGAATTTTGGGATAGACTTAGTTAGGAATCAATTTGATTTCATTGAGATCATAGGTTTTTCAAAATAACTACAAAATATTTTTTTGTTTTCTAGGGCCGATATCGTAATTGTACTCTGTAATCTAATCCGCTTACATGAGAGTTAATCTTTTAACATTTTTATTTTTTTAATTTGAGTTAGATACGTGGTATTCAATTTATAAAAATCCATTTAATTAAAAAAATAAATTAATTTGTAAATATTCATTAAACGGGAACCACCTCTAAATACTATCCGATAATCAATTATTGACTAAAAATAAACAAAGAATTATATGAATATATGAAAACACTGAACGACAAATAAAGTTGAGCTTATTGTATGGAAAAAAAAACCTATCAATCTAGTTTTTTATTGTGTTAATAACGTATTTAAAAAACATTATGTTCGGATCAGGGGTGGAAAATATTTTCTCTGTTTGTATGGAGAGTGCGTGCTATTCTTTCCTTTTAAGTAAAATCATAAAAGAACGTATGTCTAATAACTGCTAAATGTCGATTAAAATTTCACTTTGTGAATTTACTAAATTTACAAGAACTTCAATTTAAAAGCTAAACAGCAGAAACTCTCACAATGGAAAATATTTCAACAATTTCATCGACAGCACATAGACCTACCCCATCAGTCCCTTCACTAGCACGAGTGACGTAGCTAACGGTGCCCGCAGTTAGCCTCACCCACATACTGGATAACTGCGCCGACGCCGTTATGCGGTCGCGTTTTACGTGGGACCTGCCTGCGCGCCGCGAGCGCAGAGCAGCCGGTGAGAGAATCGTCCGTCTGTTTGTCAATGTCCAATTCGCATGACAGGTCTGTGCGGGATGCGATTGTTTGAACAAGCTATAGGAAAACGAATAATTGAAAACGCTAAACACGTTAAAAAACCGACTTCCATCGAAACAACTTGGAACATTTATGCATTATTATTTTTGGTTTTTGTTAATTTTCTAATAAAGTACTACACCGATTTTGATCAAATTTATATGGGACTACACGGAAAGCACTAGCTTTCAAATAAATAAAGAATCATAAAAATCGGTAAAAAAAACATATACAGACGAACTGAGAACCTCCTCCTTTTTGGAAGTCGCTTGAAAAATGTGGAGTATTATTATAATTTTACTACGGAATTGGATTCTCTGCATCAAAAAAAATTATTATGAACTATTGTTTACTAAATGGCACTCTGATAATTTCAAAAATCCTCTTCGCCTTGTCACAGATTAAATTTTTGATTAATCAAAATAATAAAAAAATAGTACTTAAATCAATTACGATGAAAAACTATAGTAAAACTAAAACACGCCTAGTGTAAATCTTTAATAACTATAAAAAGGTTAACTTTATTTAAATTATATATTTTTTAATTAAAAACTAACTTTTGCCCGCGGCTTCGCCTGCATGGATATCGTTTTTATGACTGTATAATCGAGGGTGCATCGTTCGAATCGTTAGTTATAGGTCTTGATTTCATACAAAATCCCATAGAAAAAATCAATTTGAGTTTTCCTTCTCTCAACTTTTTAATTTTCCAGGCAACTTTCCTAATTTTGCTTTCCCCAAAAAACCTTGCAGTCCGAATTACGAACATTACAAAGACAAATTGGTCCAGGCGTTCTCAAGTGATGCGCTTACTAAATTCTAAAAGACCAGCATTAAATTTTCATCTACATAGACCATTTTATTTAACCGCCTCCGTGGCGTAATGTTTAAGTCTATAGCTTCATATCAGGAGGTCGCGGGTTCGTTGCCCAGCGGAGACTAACTTTGTAAGACTTGGTTTGGTTGGTTGAAGGGAATTTTCTTTTCTAGCCAGTTCCCCATTGCGTTGGGGAATTTTGGTAAGCCCGCTTCCATCTTCGGCACCATCGTCGCTTACCATCGTCGCTTACCATAGGTGAGATAATGCCAAGGGTTTACTATTTTTAGATTAAAAACAATATTAGAGTGCGTTTGGCAGCATCTGTTGCGGTACTATGGTATCAATTATGTGCTGTACGACCTGAATTTGCACTTTATTGTGTCGTAGCAAGAGTCGCCATTCATTCAAATGATTTTGCGGAGTTTACGTAATAAATAGTTTTTATTATTTGCCTATGATGACATTGTTTTCAACCAACTTCCAAAAAGAAGGAGGTTCTCAATTCAACTGTATGTTTTTTGTGCGTGTGTTACGCGATATCTTCGCAGATTGTGAACCGATTTTCATGATTATTATTTACTCGTTAGGGTATACTTCCGAGTAGGTCCCATATAAATTTTATCAAAACCGGTGTAGTACTTTTTTAGAATATTAACGAAAACCAAAAATTATAATTCGAAATTGTACTGCGATGGAAGTTGTTTTTATTTTGTTTTGTTAAGCGTTTTCTAATTTATATTGAAATTTGATGATATTTTTTATTTTATTTTGTGAAAGTTACTTTTTAACCGACTTCAAAAAAAGGAGGAGGTTTCTTAATTTGACCGTATATATATTTCTTTTTATGTGTGTCGCGGATAACTTCATCATTTATGAACAGATTTGGATGATTCTTTTTTTGTTGGAGATATCCCAAGGGAGGTACTATAATAAGGAAACCAGGGTATAATGATGGCATCCCAGAGAAATTGAGAGGAACCTTAGTTTCCTGTTTGAAGTCGTTTTTTTTTGTTTAAAATTATTATAAAGTGAAAAACGAAATCTCGCTCTTGAAAATGTTTGAAATAGCATTATACTTTTATTCGCACTTTTGTCTGCGGTACAAGTAAATAAAACTACTTACATTATTTAGTCTAGACTATTCATGTTTTATGTTTATAATTTAGTAACGTTAGATCTACAATCTACATTTTGGAAGGTGTACATTTTGCTTTTTTGAGTGTGAAAGGGCGACGAACTGATAAGCGCCTCAAGTTCTTTGTTTTTCTGTACAGGGTGTAACAAAATTGGTGTAGGACCCGTTTACTGGGGGATCCACTATCTCTAGAACAACTATCCCCAAGGAACTCATAGTCAATTCTCGAAAAAATAAACTGGACCGTCCATACAACTGCACACATTAGGGCGATAAGCTGATCGATTTGTGTAAAAAGTTAAATATATTTTTATGCGGTTTCAGCAGAGTCATAGAAAAAAAGTTGTTCAGTATGATGAGTAGACGCCCCAGTTAACGGGACCTACACCAATTTTGTAACAGTTTTAAGCCATTATTTTTAATAAGTTTTTGTAAATATTTAAAAATTGAGTAATCATGAAAACGTGAGATTTATTACGACATTATAATTTCATATTTTATTTCAATATTATGCATTGACCTTACCTGCAATCGTTGCCGAAGCAGTGCATTGACCCCAACCGGTCTGCCATACGGTGAAATGACCAGTGTATTTTTTGAATAAAAAAACTCGTACTCGCGTTCCGTTATGATGATTTAACTTAATGTATATGTCGCCGGCAGATTGTTAAATTATGGCTTATTACGATCTGCCCAGATATTTTCAGGCAGTTCGTGAAATGGCCGTGTAGATCGATAGGTTCGTAAGGTTTGATGAAGGTTTTGACGAAGAGGCTCGCGAAGGGGTCCCTCCCCCTGGGTGGCGGTATACATTTAGGTTTTGTTCGTTTAGCTAAGCATGATATGCTCAGGGATTTCACGATGTGCCCAGTTATACGATATGGCCACGACATATACAAGGTGTTAAAAATCACAAGTGATATTTTAAGGAGTCATTCTCTATACAAGAGTATAGAATACAGGAAAAGTATTAAAAGTCCAACTTACGAAAATTTCATTTTTCATTTTTTGACACCACATATAAAAAGGTAGGCAGTGGCATAAAAAACTGGCAACATTGTGGAAGTCGAAAGGACGGTAACGTAAGTATACCTAACTGCAGCACCTATCTGGCGCTTTGGCGAACGGATGCGCTATATCTACCTATAATTTTTTCTCTTAGTAATTTTTTGATTTGTATGGGAAAGTGAGATTTTCTTTAAGAAACATTTTAATATATATTTCCTGTTCTCTTTACTCGATACTGAGTAACCCATTAAGATTTCATTCGTGATTTTTTAATACACTCTTTTTCTAAGGTAAGCAGAATTCCTAAAAAAAATACCTTAACCAACTAACAATAAAGTGGTGTTGTTTTTCTGACAAAAAATACACATAAACTAGCAGCCCGTCTCGCGGCCCCGCCTGGCTTTTTTTTAACAGGATCACCCGCTGGGCTAATGTGAAGATTCCCTGAAAATTTCATCGAATTTACTTTAGCCGTTTTGGAATCTATAGGTTAAGAAGTAACTAGTATCTCATCTGTGCTCTAAGGGAACATTTATACAAACATGCATAATACACATAAAAAAAAAACATCGAATTTTAATAATAACTTTAATAATAGGTAATTTTAATAAATGACTTTAAATAAATAAATAAAATATGTAGGTATTCTAGCAAGAAATATCATAATAGGCTTTGTTGAATTTGATTTATTTCTCATATTATCAAAACTAATTAACTTTACACCAAACGCACTCAAATTTTTAATAAAAAAAGTTATAAAAGGAGGTCAGTTACTTAAAGCAAGTTAAACCTAGTTACCTAGTTATATGTTGTTTAGTTCATGCATTCTAAAAATGATATTATTCTACCTAACACATCCATTCGTAATAGGAAACGTGCGTGACCCATATTCTAGTGACATTAAAAATACAGTTCCAATTTTAAAATTCGCGCCACGACTTCCCCGCACCGGTCTTCCGAACCAAAGAGAACCGTACGTAACGATTTTTGAAAATTGCGCAATGGTACCCATTCTGTAGGCTGAAGAAGGTTCAATGAACGCAGTTCGGTTGTTTCCCGTTAGTTGGCGCACGTGACCTCAGGTTTTACTTTTAAATTTGCAATTTAGTACCGCTATTGGATAATAGATGGCCACAGTCACGTCTCTGTGTTTAACTTGATAAGTATTGCCACGGCGAAAAGCTTGCATAGCAAACATAATGTACAGAGTTTTTCGGAGGTAATAGGTAGGTGTCGGTATACTTCTGATCAAACATATAATATTTACAATACACGGCAACGCAGGTGGCATATTTTTGTACCCTACAACTATCAAATAAATTACATACTTTCTCGCGTAGTCTTCACCGTCTGGCATAGGTAAGTAGTAGGTACCTACATAAACCAAGTTTATAAAGGGACTAAATATAAATGACCACTAAAAAAATACTTTGATACCCTAAGCACTCTTACCAAAAAAATATACTAAACACCAAAATTAGTAAATGATCACCAAATGAGGTGAGGTGCAGCCAAACGCACTCAAGTTTTTAATAAAAAAATTTAGCGAGCAAATTAATGCGCTATTTCTGCCTAAATAAACCATAAAATGTAGGCATAATATTAACAATCGCTCGCTCATTTACAGTTTTTAACTCAGTAGATTTTTTTTATCGACAACTGATAACTACACGCTACACGCTACAAATCCCATACAACGAAAAAGAAGTTGCCAAAAATTAGTTTTTCTTAAAAACTGTAACGAAGCGAGCGATATTAGGTTCGGTCAGGTTTGATAGAATGTACAGTCAAAGTTCAAACTATTTTTTTTTATAGTATAGCAAGATGTTAAAGTTTTGGTTACACTTTCACAATAAAATGGAGTTTTAACTTTGGTGCTCATTTACTATTTTTGGCAGTTAAAGTGTTTTTTGATGTTATATTTTACTATAACTGGTGTTTAGTTCAACATAAGCCGTTTAAAAACACGCTTACCTAGTAGAAAATTTATATACAAAAAATATTTTAACAAATAATGTGGGTTTGTATGGGGAATTGGGGATACAAACCGCCTTTTTCGTAAAAAAAATGTAACAAGTCTGATTTACGTTTTTATTTTTATTACCTATTTTATTATTATGATTTTTCTAGAATAATGAATTACCCAGTTTAGTAGGCCCTATTAAGTTCTAGTAATTCACAAACTTTCATCAAAATTGTTAAAGTCGTTTTTGAGATACAAACAAACAATCTGAATGTGTGACTAATTGTAGATTAAAAAAGAAAGTACCTTTTCCAATTTTTCCTGGAATAGTGAACTTCATAGTGAAGGCCGTACAAAGATATAGTAATGAAAGTTTTAATAAATCCGTTAAAATAAATAAATAAAATCTTTTATTTTGCAGGCAGTAGACCCATGATTACATTTTTTAACCCCCGACGCAAAAGAGAGGGGTGTTATAAGTTTGACGTGTCTGTCTGTCTGTCTGTGTATCTGTGTATCTGTCTGTGGTATCGTAGCTCCCAAACGGATGAACCGATTTCCGTTTAGTTTTTTTTGTGTCATAGATAATTTTATCCCGAGTGTTCTTAGCCATGTTTCATGAAAATCTGTTCAGCCGTTTGAACATCATCAGCTCCTTTCTAGTTGATGAGGGGATCTGACTAACTTCCTTATGTCCGATCGATTCGAAATTTAGTACCGTGTTACTTCAATGATATTGAAAGTATATGGTTAGGTAACCATGACCTGATCAGCCGTTTGAAGATCATCAGCTCCTTTCTAGTTGATGAGGGGATCTGACTAACTTCCTTATGTCCGATCGATTCGAAATTTAGTACCGTGTTACTTCAATGATATTGAAAGTATATGGTTAGGTAACCATGACCTGATCAGCCGTTTGAAGATCATCAGCTCCTTTCTAGTTGATGAGGGGATCTGACTAACTTCCTTATGTCCGATCGATTCGAAATTTAGTACCGTGTTACTTCAATGGTATTGAAAGTATATGGTAAGGTAACCATGACCTGATCAGCCGTTTGAAGATCATCAGCTCTTTAATAGTTGATGATCTGACGTCGCTGCGTCGCTTCGACTCTGCCCCACAGGGAATTGAGCCTTATGTATGTGTATTATTTATAATATAGTTAACAAAGAATACACACATACTGCAAATAATACTGACGTCAATGAAATAAAACTAAAATATTATACTAAAACTGGGTATACCTATGTAAAGGTAGATATACCTATCGCGTTTCGCCAACTTGTTTTTTTTTCTTTTACTTCCTGTTCGCACAGCGATGCACAGACAGCCAACATGAGAAAATTGGACTGCAGTGCAGGTCCTCGGCCATTGCTTGCATAACTGTGTGGCGCAGCCGGTCCCAATGGAAGCAACGCGCGCTCTCGTCAAAGCAAAGAAGTCAGGTTCAAGCCATTTTTTGAGAAAATATGTACTAAGGTATTTTCTACTATGGTTGTAATAGGTAATCTTATAATATGAAGATAGGGAAAATTATTAAAACCAGCACCAGCACCTTCAAACTGCAGCTTCATTAAGCAGTACAAGCAGCGAGTGATGTATAGAACCGTTTGGGGAGCACTTTCCCATGCCATCACGGTTACTAATTTACGGTGCTCAGCCTTAAGGCACACCCTGGACACTTCATACAACGGGTCAGAAATGACATTTCAAAAAACGAATGATGGAACAAATACAATGGCGGCGCAATCCTATACGTTCTATAACCAATCTGTATTAATCTGGGTGACGAGGGGGTGAGGTCGCAATCTAGAGAGCGGCAGGGAGTGTCCGTACTGTATGTTAGTACTAATATATATACTTTGCTTAAGGGAACGACGGATTGGATTGAACTGGAATATATCAACATCAGAAACGAGGAGATCCGTAGGAGAACCAAAGTAACCGAAATAGCTCTCAGAATAGCTAAACTTAAGTGGCAGAGGCTTAAGTCGTAGAACAGATGGCCGTTGGGGCAGTAAAGTTCTCGAGTGGCGACCACGCACCGGAAAACGTAGTGCGGGCAGCGCAGAACCGTTCGTCGTGGAAATCCTTGGGGGAGGCCTGTGTCCAGCAGTGGACGTCCTTCGGCTGATATGATGATGATCCTTTCTATGTAAGAAACAGTACATTACTGCAAAGGCCGGGAAGTACGTGATTGCTGAATGAGTAGAGTTTAAAGGCCGAACCGCAGATGAGGCCTTTAATAACACGAATTCAGTAACACAATAGGTCATCTTTCCAAGGAGGTTTTAATGCTTACAATATTATTTCAAGCCTAACTGTAATCTATTTATGGTAATATTAAAATAAAAACTTACGCATGCGTATGTGTGCCTAGTTTAAATTAGGCGCAATTTTCGTAAAAATGAATTGACTTGTTTTAGGTGTGAATACGAATAAAATAATAAATATTTAATTTAATATGTGTGAGAAAAAATATTCTGAAGTGTATGTATAGAAAAACTAAGTGAGATTACTCCCCCGGACATTTAAAATGAGCGACAAGTCGCGTAAAATGAACTTTGGAAACCTTGATAGGTATGTACCCATATATTTTATTTTTCTGTTATGATCCTGTTTTATTTTACCTGTTTTTTCACAGTTGTATTGAAAAACGTCATAAGATACAAGGGTGTAAAAGGTAAATGACAAAACTCGTGACGATGGTAAACCCTCGCCTTACAAATGTCGCTCGTTTGTTATTTACATTTTTACCACCCTTGTATCATAAATAATTATTATTATATAGGCAATAACAAAAAAGTACTTAGGTTAGTTATTAAATTTATTTTGATGATGTAACTTGACTGCATGAGATTTGCGTTCTTTGCCACTCTGATCGATCTATTTATATGTGAAGTCCAAGTAATTCCCGGCGAATTGAAATGTGTTATATATAAGATTGTTGCAATTAAATAATTGGTAACGGTTAACACGTTTAATTTGGTTATCTCAAAAGTACTTAACAGATTTTGATAAAATTTATATGGAACTAGCCTGGTAGCAGAAAATCTGTTCACCATCAGCGAAGATATCGCGTAACAAAGATACAAAAACATACAATCGAATTAAGAACCTTCTCCTTTTTGGAAGTGGGTAGAAAATTTTAAAAAAATAATTAAAGGGGACCCCATACAAGAAATGTGTTTTTTTTTCTTTTGCGATGGTACATAATCCTTCGACTCGGTTTTTATTATTTGTTAATAGTTGTTTATGTATACTATGCGATGTGAAAGATTATATTTAACCTACTATGAACTTGAGCGTCGGTGGCTCAATCGGTAACGAATCGGTTCTTCTAACTAGAGGTACCGGGTTCAAATCTGGACGGCCAATGTAGCAATGAGTTTTTCAAAACTTACGTACATACTTACCGATTGCTTTAACGGTGAAGGAAAACATCATGAGGAAACCTGCACACGCCTGCGATGAAACTCGAAGGTTGTGTGTGTAGTTGACCAACCCGCACTGGGCCCGCGTGGTCGACTAAGGCCTGATCGCCCTAGTTCAGGGTAGGCTCGAGCCCCTCGGTGGGGACGTATATGAGCTGATATGAAGAAGAACTTGAGCCTTCCTCTCATGTAAGTGACGTTATCTGTCTTTTGGAGGAGATTCTTAAATTGGTTGTATATTTTTTTATAATGTTGTTACCTCAGAAATTCGTCATTTATTAACCGATTTGGAAAAAAAACATTTTTTATTAGATAGGGTGTGTTACCAGCTTGGTCTCATATTTTAATCAAAATCGGTTCAGTAGCTTTTTAAAAATTTTACAAAAACATAAAAGATGAAGCAAAACTGTACTTGGTTGTTTCGATTGTAGTCGGTATTTTCGCGCGTTCAGCGTGGTCAATTCATCACATTAGCTCATATATACGTCCCCACTGAAGAGCTCGAGCCTACCCTGAATTAAGGCGATCGGGCCTTAGTCGACCACGCGAGCCCAGTGTGGGTTGGTCAACTTCAAACACAACCTTGAATTTCTTCGAAGGCGTGTGCAGGTTTCCTCACGATGTTTTCCTTCACCGTAAGAGCGTCGGATAAACGTACATATGAAATCGAAATTCGAAAACATATTGGTACGTGGCAGGACTTGAACCACGACTTCCCGGATAGAAGGTAGCGGCCCTTGCCGTTGCGCCACCGAGGCTCTTCTACGGTCCATTATATGAGAATAATGTATCTATAAACCGAATCTTGGTCCAAATTGTAATTTTCGAAGTAGATGGAACACTTACAATGTAAACAAAGACGGTACCTCCGCAGGTTTCCTTGTTTTGACTGTCATCAGCCTACGTTACGTAATCAAGCCAAGTAGGGTCAGCATAAGAAGTACTTACTTAGTTTGATTATTGAACTTGGCCTCAAAAAAGTGACGAAGCTAATAATGTTTTGTAAGCATCTTGTAGTTAGATGCACTACAAACCTTGTTAAATCTTATAAAGATTTAAAAATTTGGCCAACCTTGTTAAATCTCATAAAGATTTCCTTGTTAAATCTTATAAAGATTTAAAAATTTGGCCCCAAATTTAGAATTATTGTTAAATCTTATAAAGATTGAAAAATTTGGACCCATATTTAGAATTATCTGCACTAGGAGCACCGGAGACTAATGCAAAATGTGTAAAATAAGTGACTACTTTGTAACTTAGTATTTAAAAAATATATTAATAAAATATAAAATTAAATTAATAAATCATTAACTACCATTACGTATATGAGCTGATATGATGATGATGATGATGAACTACCATTAAGCCACATTCCCCTCCTGACCGCTAAAACGCCCAATTTTTTTTTTCCAAATCTGGTAAATTATAACAAAGCTTATGAAATTATTTAAATAAAATCAAAGGTAATTGTGATTTTTATTGTAAAGTAAAGCGGGTTTATATTTTTTTTATATTTAGTGTTGCGTTAATAACTGAGAGACCGTTGAATCGATTGTTGTAAATGTTGTATGTGAGAAAGGAGGTCGGCCTAAAGGAATCGTAGTTTTAATTTTCGACAAAACGACAGTGTTCTCTGTTTGAATTTTGGGTGAGTGAGCAGAATGAACTCGTGCCAAAAGGAAGAGGTTCTCAATTCGACTGTATGTTTGTTACGCGATATCTTCGCAGATTGTGAACCGATTTTCATGATTATTTTTTTTATTCCATAGGTTATGCTGCCAGGTTAGTCCCATATAAATTTTATTAAAATCGATGTAGTAGTTGTTTAAAAAATTAACAAAAGCAAAAAAAACAAATTTGTACTAAGTAGTTGCAATGGAAGTCGGTTTTTTACCGTGTTTAGCGTTTCCAATTATAGTCATCTATCATTATCTCAATAGGCCCTAGGATCTTTAAAATTGATAAATAACTCAAATTGACGTCATCAATAGCTATCATCATCAGATCAGCCGAAAGACGTCACTGCTGAGCAATGGGCCTCCCCCAGGATCTCGACAACAACCTGTTCTGGGCTGCCCACATCCAACTGCTTCTCGCGACCTTTGGTCCACCGAGTGGAAGGCTTATTATGCTACGCCTTCCGGTGCGTTCCGGTTCTTTATCACTAGATATACTGCTTGTATGATTTCATACATTTATTGGTGACTCAGGTGCTAAGTTTATGACTTGCAGAGCGATATTTTTCAAGCAGTTAAGCATATAATTGTTACTAGCTGTTTCCCGCGGCTTCAACCGCGTGGACAACATTTCTATGACTTTTCAAGGGTGCACAGTGCGAAAAAAAACAAAAAGCGTACAAAAAAGTAGCCTATGTGTTAATACAGGTCCTAAGCTCTAACCTACCAAATTTCAGCCAGATCCGTTCAGTAGTTTTTGCGTGAAAGAGTAATAAACATACATCCATAGATTCTTACAAACTTTCGCGTTTATAATATTAGTTAGTAGGATTCTATCCGCCTCCGTGGTATAGCGGTTATTCCACCCAATTCATACCTGAAGGTCACGTGTTCAATTCCCGGGGGTATAACTTTGTATAATTTGGTTTGGTTTGTGAGGTTTCTGTCATATTTCTGCCATTTAATATATCATAATACTGTTTAAATATTCTTGTTGAACATCCTCATATCTTTTTCATTATTTCGCTACACCAACTATACATCTGTAACAGACGCAAAAGGCGATAAGTGATGATTTTTTTATATGAATTTTAATTTAAGTAAGGCAATAAGGTATAACTGCGCACCGGAAAGCGTAGCGTGGGCAGGCCAACGACCTGGTGAAGATCGCGGGAAGCCGATGGATGCTGGCAGCGCACGACCAATCGTCGTGGAAATCCTTGGGAGAGGCCTTTGTCTAGCAGTGGACGTTTTTTGGCTGATGATGATGATGATGATTTTTAATTTGACCTAATTAATATTTTTTTTGCTGAAAATATTTTTTCCTTGTTAAACGTTCTATTGCAGATTCAATTCTTGACAATTGATTTGAATATTATAATTATTTGTAATTAGATCAAGGACATTCAACCACGGTTTTTCTGCTGCCGTTACTCTGATACAGACCGGGACCCTACATAAATTCGATTATATGCTTTTTCGTCATTCTGTACGATCGAAGCGCGTAGAGAGAGAGGTATGTATGGGGCGAGAGGGGGATGGAAAGAGGGTGCACACGGCGCAAGCGCGGGCACGTGCCGCCTTCAGGAGACCAGTACACACGGGTTTAGTTTGGAAAGATAAGAAAAAAGATTATTATCATTCCGTGATATGGGTAGTTTAATGGAAATAATGATTTTGTTTTGTCTACAAAAAGTAATAAATTACATTTGTTGATAGTTTGAAAATGAGAAACGCGGTTATGATTTAGTACATTTAAAAAAAAGCAGGCAATAAACTATAATAATATTAATCTTGCTAACGTAAGTGTGAATCATTCTTTTTTTTTATATACAGGTGAATCAAAATTGGCGTATGATACTGAACAACTTTCCCCAAGAAGGGTATAATCAATTCGGATTTATTATCTCTTCATACAATTTGATCAGCTGATTGACCAATTTTGTGCATTTTTGTATGGAGTCCCATTTTTTGTATTGTATACGTGTCCCTTGTGGAAAGTTTTTCAGTATGATGAGCAGAAACCCCAGTTAACTGCTTCTATAGTAATTAATTTAATACACCATGTATAATAAATAGGTACCTACACTTAAATCAAAGTATATATATTAGTACTAACATACAGTATGGAAACTCCCTGCCGCTCTCTAGATTGCGACCTCACCCCCTCGTCACCCAGATTGATACAGATTGGTTACTGTTTGGTTGTCGAGTTAGTTTCGTCGTTCGTTTTTTGAAATGTCATTTCTGGCCCGTTGTATGAAGTGTCAAGGGTGTGCTTAAATTCAGTTCAGAAAACATTTAAGAACATTTCTTTATAATGATAGTCACTAAGAATGATTTTTAAATTTATTTGAAAATTAATTTAAAATTACAACAAAAATAAAACGCGAAAATATCTCACGAAATATCCCAGGATTGTTTCACGGAAGTGTGTCACGTGAAGCCTACGGCGGCGCGTCGGCGTAGCGCTACGCTTCGTAGGCCTTGCAGTGGCTACGTCGGGCAAACACCTCCGCGGTCCGCGCTGCCAATATAGGACACTATGTCAATGTGTCTCCAGCCCACATACAGCCACAACAAAACAACCGCCACTTGCTAACAAGAAAAAAATAAACATGTGAAAAAGTGATATAATATCTCAAACCACCGCAATCGAACACTGCCATATAAAATTAAAAAAGAAAAAGTGAAGAATCAAACACGCACAAAGACTTCCAAATTCAAATATAAATCGGATATGTTCTAGCCTATTTTTCGGAAGGATGTTGACCCCTGACCTATATCGGACGCTGCGCACAGTGCAGCTCTAAGGAGATTGTAATCATCGGAGTGTGTTCAAGGATTAAAACCCTAACCCAGGAGTGATACCCGTGTTCATTAGTTTGTAAAAAAACATCCCTTGTATTTACCTTATTAGTAGTAGCAGTAGCTTTTCGCAATAATCAAGAAAATTCGTTTCGACTGAAACTTATAAGTCTGACTTCTCTTAAAAAGTGTCTTTGCTTGTTAGAAAATAAAATATTAGTGTTGTGCGAGTGTCGATAGTGTTTAGTGTGTTTGGTGTCTAAATCGATCAGAAATTAAAATGGCGGGCAACAACAACACTTTGGAGGGTCAGTTGACTCATGTGATTCAACATCATATGTCACAACCGGGCGCTGAAGCCCAAGTCAGTGTGCACCAAGTCCAGAGCCCATCTGGGAGCGGGAAGCGCCACCAAATCATTATCGATATTAAACAAGACATCGATATCGATGAAATGTCGACCCGATCGCTCGCAGAAAGCGTCATGGAGACGCTTGGAGCCCGCTCAGCCGCTGTTTACATCGACAACATGCAAGTGGCGGGAGAGAATTCAGATTTGGAATCTTTGACAACTGTCAATGTGATCGTTGCCAACGATTTGGGTCAAACGCCGAGTCCACCGACTGTTATTGAGACGGAAACGACGGAACCGAGTCAGGAGACAGAAACTGCAGTATTGATTCCGGTGAATAGGATAACCGTTGACAGGATAGTGGAGATGACGAATGCTGGCACACCGACGAGCGAATCAACGTCGTCATCAACAACAACATCGACAACCGTATCGATAACTACGCCCACCACTACTGCGTCAGGTAATAATGCTGTTTTTGTGTGTGCCCGGTAAATGGCGCAGTGTTTGATTTGTAGTTTGCGGTTCATTTTGCTCGCATGGGGTTTGTCTATTTGTTTCACTTAAGGATTCGTAGACAATATACATTTTCATTCATTGACATCAGCTTATATATACGTCCCCACTGAGGGGCTCGAGCCTACCCTGTATTAGGGCGATCGGGCCTTAGTCGACCACGCGGGCCCAGTGGGGGATGGTCAACTTCACACACAAACTTCGACTTTCTTCGCAGGTGTGTACAGGTTTCCTCTCGATGTTTTCCTTCACCGTAAGAGCGTCGGATAAACGTACATATGAGATCGAAATTCGAAAACACATTGGTACGTGGCAGGACTTGAACCACGACCTCCCGGATAGGAGGTAGCTGCCCTTGCCGTTGCGCCACCGACGCTCTTAAACTGTAGACAATATACATATGTATATAATGTGTATTTAAGAATCATCATTAAGACTGCAGTCTAGCTTTTGATGATTTTCACGCATGAATGAGCACGTTGTTTCTTCTGCTTCTTCCTTGCACATTCCCACTTAAGGTGGGGTCGGCTCTCCTAATCTTGCGGCGCCTAGACAATCTGTGTAGGGTTGTCGGGTTGGGTAAATAGAGTTTTTGATTAATCTGGACTCGCTGGTCCACCAGGTGGAAGGAGTTCGTCCTCTATATCTTTTATTCTCAAGTAAGCTTAGGGCTTTTTTTAGTCACGTGCTCGTCGTACCTTCGTATCACATGGCCATACCACCTCGACTTTCTGTAAGCTTTTCGGGTATAGGGGCTACTTTAAAACTGCGGATGATATTTGATTGAACTAAATAAAGTAGAATTAAAAAAAAAATGAAATTATGACTATAAAAATTTCTACTGATAATATTTTTGATATTGTTATTAATAAGGCTGGAACCGGTCGTCGTGGAAATCCTTGGGGGAGGCCTATGTCCAGCAGTGGACGTCCTTCGGCTGATACGATGATGATGATGAAGGCTGGAACTTGCCTAACGATTTCAAACAAAAATGTCATAAGACTAATTAGGGTCCGTCTCACCTGCTGGGAAGTGACGATAATGCCGAAGATGAAAGCAGGCTTACCAAGATTCCCCATCGCAATGGGGAACTAGCTATCTTATCTTCAAGCCGGAACACAAAAATGTTGTTAGCATTGAACTTTAGCGGCAAGACTTAGATAAGATGGTGGCAGCTAGCCAGGCGGGCTTAGAAAATGCCCTTCCACAAAGTAAGACTCCGCCAGGAATCGAACCCGCGACCTCCTGATGTGAAGCTAATAGACTTTAAAGACGTAGTGCAAAACAAAATGAGTGAGTTTTCTTGAAATTTCAATGGGAGGAAAATTTAGGGAATGACATTTCGTAATTTATTTTCGATGTATTCAACATCTCTATTCATTCCGACTTGTCACTTCCCACAATTTGTGCTGCATCACTTTACGTTACCAAAGTAAAATGATACCAAGGGCAAAGTATATATATATTAGTACTAACACACAGTATGGACACTCCCTGCCGCTCTCTAAATAGTGACCCACCCCCTCGTCACCCAGTTTGATGCAGATTGGTTACAGTTTGGTTCTCGAACGTATGGGATTTTGCCGTGAGTTTGTGTGCTCCGTCATTTGTTTTTATAAATGTCCATTCACGACCATTTGTATGCAGTGTCCGGAGTGTGCCAAGGGCTAAAAATTGTTTTAAAAGTACCAATTGTTTTAAAAATATCATTATTACTAGCTTTTCCCCGTGTGGCTTTGCGCGTATAGATATCGATGGTGAGTGGTGTGCGGGCCGCAAGTGGCTTGTATAGACCTTTCCGGGCGTACGAGCAACAACTGTACGATGTTTTAATGCAATCGGATGAATGATGCCTAAACACATAAGTAACGAACAAGCAAACATTTGTTTTTATACATTAGACGAGAGGGTACGCGGTGCGCAAACCGCAAGCTGCTCGCGGGTTGTTTATTATGTACAAACCCTTTCCTGATAATTACGAACAAAACATTTTTGAGTTTTTGCGAGATTATTGAACGGAAATTGATTTTCACGCGACTGCGCCAGAAGGAGGGTTATGTTTTTTTATAGGTATGTATGTTAATTTTTTTTATTTCTTTGGCTTAAACAGCTTAATGGATTTTGAAATGCGAGGTGTCGTTAGATTCGTCTTAATCCCGTGAGTGACATAGGATACATTTTTACCCTACTATATAAAAAATACGAGTTAATTTTTTATGCAATCGGGTTTTTAATTTTTAATTAATTTCTAATGTTATTCAATACGTTTATAAATAGAAAAAATAGACTAATTAGCAGAAACCAGCAGACGTCGTCCTTGTGTACATCGTATTGAGAACCTCGGAGCGAAATAACAGCTTTCGGGGTTTGGGTTTGACGAGCGAGTCAGGTACTTAGCGAGTCAATGAGTGAGTCAGGATTTTTCTTTTTATACTCGTACTGTCTTTTGCCTGCCGCGTGGACATAGTTTCTATGACTGTCTTCGGGAGCGTGGTGCGCGACGTGCAAGCGGCTTACGAGCATGCCAATGAATCTTCTCCAGATCCCTCAGGAGCAATACAGGGCTATGCTTATAAGTAGTCTATGTCACTTGCCTAAATATAAGCCTTTATTGCTGTTTTAAAAAGTTTACAATATATATATTTTAATTAATTTTATCGATTGTATGTTATGTTAAGCTATTTATTACACGTAATATTTTATTAATATATAATAAACGATTTACAGATTGTCCTTTGACAAAGGCCTCCTCTAAAGTCTTCCATTTCTCTCTGTCTCTCGCTTTCCTCATCCATTCTGGACCAGTTACTTTTTTAAGGTCATCTTCACAACGTTTCGTTTGTCGCCCTTTGCTTCTTTTTTCATTCCTGGGATACCACTCTGTAATTATTTTTGTCCATTTCTCATTCATCTCCCTTAGCATGTGTCCTGTCCACCTCCATTTTAACGTTTTGCACACCTTTTTTGCGTCTATGAATTTAGTTATATTTTTTATTTCTTCTAATCTTATTGTATCTTTTCTCCTGACGCCAATTACACTTCTCTCTATTCCGTTTTGACATACGTTTACTTTGCTCATTAGTTTTTCTGTCAATGCCCATGTTTGGCAACCATATGTTAAGCATGGTAAAATACATATATTATATACCTTTCTTTTCTCTTTGATGGGCATGTCCTTATTTTTCATAACTTCGCCGAGAGACCAATATGTTTTCCATGTATTGGCTATCCTTCTTTCAATTACTTGATGCATAGTATTTTTTGTGGATATAAGCTGTCCTAGATACACGTACTCTTCTATGTATTCTATTTTGTCTGTATTGACTATGATGTTATATGTCTGTAAAGTATTAGTTATAATTTTTGTCTTTGCCGTGTTCATTGTAAGCCCTGCTTTTGCGCTTTGGTCTGACAGTTGTTGTAACATTTGTTCTAGCTTTTTTGGACACTCTGAAAATAAAATTAAATCGTCTGCAAAACGTAAATGGTTTAACTTTTCACCGTTTATGTTAAGTCCTTCGTGGTCCCATTGCAGATTCCTAAATATAATTTCAAGAGCTGCTGAAAACAACTTGGGTGAAATACGGTCCCCTTGTCGGACGCCTCTCTCAATAGGAAATTCTTCTTCAGTAGTTTCGAGCCTGACTTGAGCTGTGCTTTTGGAGTATATATTCTGGAGTATTCGTATGTATTTTCTGTGTATTCCCTGTATACGCAGCGCTTCCCAAATGAAACCATGTTCCAAGGAGTCGAAGGCTTTATTATAGTCAACAAATCCCAGATAGTATGTTTTGTTGTATTCGTTGTATTTTTGTAGAACTTGCCTTAGAACGTGTATATAGTTTATTGTTGAATATTTACTGCGGAAACCTGCCTGTTCTTTTGGTTGGTTTTCATCGAGGGTAGAAGTGATTCGAGATAGAATTATTTTTGAAAAGACTTTATAAATATTAGACATCAGACTAATAGGTCTATAATTCCCAATGTCTGCTTTATCTCCTTTTTTATGAAGTAATATTATTGTAGATTTCGTCCAGTCTTCTGGGATAATTTCAGTATCTAATATTTTGTTAAATATGTCTGTTAATATAGAAGCAATTACTGGTATAGTAGATTTTAATATCTCATTTGTTACTTGATCAGCACCTGGGGTCTTGTCCGTCTTTTGCGAATTGATTGCTTTAACTGTTTCTTCTTTTACTATTTTAGGGATAGGTTCAAAATCTATTGTATTTATGTTGCTTGTTATTTCATTTTGGTTTTTGCTTTGGTAAAGATTTCGATAGTAATCCGTAGCTACTTTTAATATTTCCTTTCTTTTATTTGTGTAATTGTTGTGTATAGTCTTGACTTGCCTGCACATATCTTGGTGCAAAATATCACGACAATGCGTTGCTCCGTTGCGTACGACATGCGCGAGCGTGCTAATACGTTTTCTCGAGATCCCTCGGGAACTATGTCAGGCTATGCCGCTTAGCAGCCTGTGCCACTGTACATCTGCTCAGCTACCCTTGCGCAAAATATTCACGTAATTTCTTCGCTCCTTTGCGACGTGAAAGAAATTAACAAATGAAAAACTTGCAAAGTGCGAGTAATCTTCTCGTTTCTGATTCGATCACGCAGAGAAACTCCGAAAAAATGTATAGATTTCAATAATTCTGTTCGTCTGTAAAAAAAACTCTTCATACAAATCGATCAGCTGATCGTTCATTTTTTGTACGAAGGATCGATTTTTTTAGGTGGTTCGTCAACTTTTAAAACATAACCTATGTGGGTATGTGTGGTAAGTTTACGTAGTGGGTAGTTACAACGAATTAAGCTGTTTGACATCGCTTACGTAATATTGATCGAGCGTTGTTTTGGGGATAGGTAAGTTTGGATTCATTTGTTGCTGTTGCTGTTAAAGGAGGTTATGAATTCGACCAGTATGTATGTAATATTTATTGTTGGAATTGCACAATATTCGTGTATGCTAGTCAATGTGGGCTTCTAAACAGGTGTGCCAAGTTTCATAAGTGTATATATATATGTATGTATGTTTGTACGTATGTATGTATAAAGGGTGTAACAAAATTGGTGTAGGCCCCGTTAACTGGGGCTTCTACTCAAAACACGGACAATTTTTATTCTATGACTGCTGGAATCTAAAAAAAAACTCTGCATACAAATCGATCAGCTGATCGTAAATTTTTTGTATGAAGGATCGATTTTTTTAAGCATTGACTATGATTTTCTTGGGAAAAGTTGTTTAGTTTGATGAGTAGAACTCGCAGTTAACGGGTCCTACACCAATTTTGTTACACCTGTATATGTTTGTCTACATATTTCTCAGAAACTAGAGATCGAAAAATAATTCTTTTTGTTTTTGATTAAGTATCTTACAACTTAGGGAACAGTGCAAGTTTTATCAAAATCGGTTCAGTAGTTTCCAAGATATAGACTGTTAAGTTTGTACCAATCACTGGGAAAACACGTCGTCGGTATAACACAGCAATTCAGTGATTGGGCGGTTGTTCTTAACGTTGTTAATTATGACTGTTATATATTTGAAATTTCTTAATTCGCTTCTTTTTACCCAACTGGTCAAAAACGAAGGTAATGTTTTTCGGGTGTATGTATGTGTGTTGTATGTACGTCTGTTTTTTGGCTAAGCCTGTGGCCTAAACGGTGTAATTGTGGAATTCGAGGTGGCGTTAGATTCGTCTTGGTCCTGTGAGTGACCTAGAATAAATTTTTACCCGACAGCCAAAAAAAGAGGGGTAATATTTTTAAACAGTCTGGTTTCGATATTTAAATAATTTGGTAAAAGGGATGACGAATGCTAGTCATCTCAGTTACTTTTTATCATCTGTCAAAAACGTCGTTTTGTTCTAAAAATGTTTGAAATACCTAGGCGTGACGTCATAGTATTGCAGCGTCATTTACGAGTATGTAAGTACTCATTTTGTGATTTTGGTGAATTAAAAATTTGAAGACTTGATGGAAAACAAAACGAGTAAGGTTTTACGAAGTTTAAGTAGGAGGGCAATTTAGTTATCAAGAGTTCATGATTTAATTCTGATTCTGTTGTCATCCCTAATAAAGACGAAGCGTAGGAAGGCCTCCCACACGGTGGACCTACGAGCTGGTGAAGGGCCTGTAAGCGCAGGACTGGTCGTCGTGGAAATCCTTGTGGGAGTTCTTCGTCCAGCAGTGGACGTTTTTCGGTTGAAATGATGGTGTATATTATTAGTTTATCAGTCCAACTGGACATTGAAAATTAGGGATTTTAACATTTCCCTTTGACTCACTAACTAATAGATTTCTTTTAAGCTAGAGTGTCGGCTATTTGGGCGGCGGTTAAGGCCCTAAGAGCACTCAATCTGAGCAGGCTGAAATGTGCTTAAATAATATCGAACGTATGTCTATTCATTTAAACTTCAAATCAATGCGAACTTCAACGCGCCTGTTACGTTGAAACCGAACCACAGATTACTAATTAGTTACTACGTAAGAAGGCCCAATTCTCGATTTTTACATGTTTTTATTACTTTTCATCACTATCAAATAAGTTTAAAAAAATGTGTTCAATTAAAATGAAAAGTCTTAAAGTCACCGATTATTGTGTGTTGGTTTCATTCAACATTAACTATTTGTTTTCGAGAAATTTTGCTCTTAATGCCAAAAACAGGGTCTACAGTATATAATTTCTTTTACATCAAAAGTGGTTACATTTTAAAAATTGTATTCAATTAAACTATATAATATAGCATATCTCTGCAATTTAATCGATTTTTTATTACTTTAAGTATATTATATATTTTTTCCATGGTGATAACTTTACACAGTCTTTAAATAATTTGAATTGAATATTGTCATTTGACCCATTTTAGGGCCTTAACTTACCCAACAAATCTGGACTAACAAGCTAGCTCCTTGGAGGTAGGAAATGACAGTCCAGTGGTCCTGTTTCGCAGGACCGGAGGCAAGCACTATTTATTGTACCGTGCCGGAGGTCTTGGTCACAGTACAATAAAGAGTACTTCTTGGCTTAACCGCCTGCACCACAACAAGGAAACATCAATAATAAATTTTCTCAATTAGGGATGGGCGTCACCCTGGGAGGGACCTGCCATGTCGACCCTACTCGCGGGAACATGAGCGAAAATCCCGATAAAAACCACCCTCCACTAGAATCAAATGAACTCAACCCGACTCTGCCGTCTAACCGTAAAGTCCATCAACAACTCTAGAATCTGGAAGAGATCGCTTGTTAGCGATAAGACCGCCTATATGTACAACTTCCTTAATCATTGTTTTTTTTTCCTCTTATGTTGTGCAATAAAGTGTTTTCAATCAATCAATCAATCAATCAAATCTTTTATAAGGGGATGTTCGAAAAAAATCCCAAGACCAAGATCTAACTCCTTTCGGGCAACAACTGCAATGGACGTGCAGCGAGATGTATAGTTCGTTCGCTAAATTAGTTCCACCTTTGATAAATGCCGCTCGCGCCGCTGCCGGCTTTCGTCAAACACTCCGTCAAAGGAGCCGCCCTGAGTGCATTCGCGGCGCTGACAACAACGGCGGCGCGGCGGGCGGCGCGATTGAGCTCAGGGCAGACTGTTCGACGGAGCGTTTGACGCGAGCCGTCAAAGGTTCAGCTAATTATGCAAACAAACTTTAAATACCTGAACAAACCTAACAAACAAGGAGACAAATAAAAACATTAGCTCATCGCCAGTGCCTAACTTCTGGCAGCGCATCCTCAAGAATAATAATAGCGAAGATTATCCGACTCACCATCACGATTTAATTTGAAAAGAATTTGGAAACGTCGTGTAATTATTACAAGGTTTATATTAACTTGTGTTATTTACTTTGGGTCTTGAAGCTAAATTACAACCATATCCAACTAAGTAACTACTATCGATTATTACGATTATTTATCGAATATGTATCTATGTCTTTTTGTATTAAATCTTAATTTATTTTGTGTTGTGCATAATATCTGTCTGAAATCTTCTCTTATCTAGCTAGTACTTTGTGTTGTGTATACCCGCAAGCGGTGTTAGCTTCGCTGCAGTACCTTTGTTACGATTAACGATTATTTATCGAATAAGTACCTACGTCTTTTTGTAATGTGTTAATATCTTAATTTATTTTGTGTTGTGTATACCTGAATGGGGTATCACCTTCACAGCTAGTACTTTGTATTGTGTATACCCGCAAGCGGTATTAGCTTCGCTGCAGTACCTTTGTTACGATTTACGATTATTTATCGAATAAGTACCTACGTCTTTTTGTAATTTGTTAATATCTTAATTTATTTTGTGTTGTGTATACCTGAATGGGGTATCACCTTCACAGCTAGTACTTTGTGTTGTGTATACCCGCAAGCGGTGTTAGCTTCGCTGCAGTACCTTTGTTACGATTTACGATTATTTATCGAATACGTACCTACGTCTTTTTGTAATGTGTTAATATCTTAATTTATTTTGTGTTGTGTATACCTGAATGGAGTATCACCTTCACAGCTAGTACGTTGTGTTGTGTATAATGATAACGGGCGTCATCGTTTTCTTATATCGATATCGAACGACATGTTATTTCCTTAATCTGCATTCTACATTGTCTCCTTCTTCTTCTTTCATTCAAATCATTCCGGTCCAGAACTTAGCCACTTTGACTGCACTATTTGTGGCTTCCATTAAGTCCTGCTGCGAACAGGTGACAGGGCAGGCAGGACAGGAAACTAAATGAGCCATGGACTGCACCGCTCCACACACGCAGTCTAAATCTGGGTTTTCCGAGAGTCCCCACCTGAACATATTCTCCTTGCTCCGGCCGACCTGAGTCCGAAGTCGATTTCAAGACTTCCAGATCGGCCATGGTAATATATGTCCAGCCGGTAGACTCTCAGAAAGCGGGACAAGGGGGTCAGGAAGCGGTGTTCGAGTACGCCACATGTTGCATCTCGCTTGAGACGGCTGAGTTGTGAGGGGGTCGACATGTTTTAAAAAGCTTTTCCGACTTTTTAGCCTTTGCGGCGGTAGCTCGTGCCCATGTAGGGGATGTACTCTACATTGTTATACTATTTGTTTTGTTTTGTAGTTTCACATTTCCTCGTCGCCCTGTAAGTTGGGAACACGAAGGTTTATGTACTCATCACATCAGCTCATATACACAACCACACCGAGGGGCTCGAGCCTACCCTGAATTAGGGCGATCGGACCTTAGTCAACCACGTGGGCCTAGTGCGGGTTGGTCAATTTCACACACAACCTTCGAGTTTCTTCGCAGATGTGTGCAGGTTTCCTCACGATGTTTTCCTTCACCGCAAGATCGTCGGATAAACGTACATATGAGATCGAAATTGGAAAACACATTGGTACATGGCAGGACTCGTACCACGACTTCCCGGATAGGAGGTAGCGGCCCTTGCCGTTGCGCCACCGACGCTCAGCGTACTCACATATTATTACATATTCATATTCTACCCTTTATAATGGACGCACACACATAATATTATCCAGAACGGGAGGCAGGAACCTAATCAATACTGGCAAGGTTCTATTTGCAACTCTGCTGTTAACGGAATCTAGGTATTTTGAGAAGGGCGACCAATATAGGGCATCGCTAACGACGACGTTCCTGAAATTACAGATTTTCATTTTGCATAGGTAAATACCAAATTTATCGAGCTCTAGGTACTTATATAAAAACAAAACTACATAAAATGAAGAAAATTGATTCTCTAATGCAATAAAAGATAATTTACCTAGTTCTGATTAAAAACAAACACGACAGCATAAATACGTTACCCTTTTTTTTGGGAAGTCGCGTAAACTGTTTCCTGTGTCACATAGGCTCAATTCACACCGGGACGGCAGCGGCCGGCAGCGACGCGACGAGCACTTTCAGTGTAAAACAATTTTAAACTTTATCTTCATGCTTATAAATATTAGTATCGTTTGAAAAGTACGAAAACGCCGCGCGGCTGCCCGCGACGCCGCGAGCTACCGCGCGGCTGCGAGCGGCTGTCCGCTCCCTGCGCACGCGTCCGCCCGCGACGCCGCGAGCTACCGCGCGGAGGCGCGGGCGGCCGCGCGGCTTTGAGCGGCTGTCTGCTCCCCGCGCGCGCTCGCCCCCTGCCTAGGGATGCAAACTAAACTGGTCGAAGAGGACTAGTCGGGAGGCCGCGTGCGGCTGCCAGCGGCCACGCGAGGCTGCCGGCGGCGGCGCGAACCTGCCGTGGCCGGCTCCGACGGTATCTACTCGCCGCTGCCGGCCGCTCCCGGCCGCTCTCAGCCGCTGACGGCCGCTCCCAGTCGCTGCCGGCCGCTGCCGTCCCGGTGTGAATTGAGCCGGGTTCAAGACGAAGCTAACGATACTTTGCACTCTAAAATCCATTAAGCTGTTGAGAAGATAACGCGCAATAAAGATACATACATACATACATTAGATCTGAAAATAATACACTCCTTTTTTGTGCGCAGTCGTGTAAACAGAAGGCCTTGTATAGAAATAACTATTTTAACCCGCCGCCGATGACGATGGGTCATTATGACCCGAGGGATTTTCAATTTGGGAAATTTCGAAAAAAACATAGTATACCTAATCGTTATTGGTTTTTTGAGTAGCTTATTTATATGATTCGTACTATGGACTAAGACCAAATGAAGAATGGTAAAATCCCTTTTGCGGAATAAAACGGCTACAGCTGCATACATTTTTAGTTCTAAAAGAAGAATTTATTTTTGTTGTCCTTTTGAGGTTGTCGCCTCGTTGTTGAGTTAAAACCAAATTATAATTTGATGTCTAAATTAAATTAAACATCATGGTACTACAATGACTTCATCGTCATACAATAGTTCTTATTTTGTATTAAATTTGCTATATATAAAATTCATCAGATAACCAGATAATTAAAAAAAACATTCGGGTCATATTGACCCCGCGTCATCGTCCGCGTTATTATTTACTAATACACCTAAAATAGTAAAAACAATAAAAACAGGCGAACTGCGTGTCACGTCACGTATATTGGTTCGGCAGTAATTCTTCATGACTTGTAAACTGTTCATCGTAGGATACCAGAAATATTTTTATTCAGTGTTCCTAAGACCATTTACGTGGATAATTACATGTTTCAAGGTCAAACAAAACGTTTAGAAATGCCAGAGTGAATACTTTTTCATTTGATTTGGCAGCCTATGTCTTGCAAACCGTACACCTGATAATAATTATCGAAAAACCTTAAAGCTTTTAGGCACAAGCTTTTTACAATCAAAGTACTCGTCAATTCGAATCAAACGAGCCCAAACTCGATGAGGTTGTGTCGTTTTATTGCGAAGTTCCTATGGCCACCTTCCAGCTCCATCATCAGATCAGCTCCATCATCATATCAGCTCATATACGTCTCGTCTCGACACGAGCCTACCCCGAATGGGCGCGATAGGGGCTTAGGTGACCACGCGGCCCTAGAGCGGGTTGGCCGACTTCACACACAAACTTCGAGTTTCTTGGCACCATGCCATCATAATATTGCATTATCTCGTGATTTACACATGCATTCAATATTTCAGCTCAATCGGTTACCGGGAAGTGGATCAGATTTAATTTGCAAGGTTTGATCACAAACATCGGGACAGGTGAAACTAAATAAAAGCTTGTAAAAATATGTTCTTTTAAGAAGACTTATTCAACGATAACCTGCACTAGGTGATGTGGTCGAAAAAAAAAATTATCCACCCTTTGCATGTATGGGAGGTACCGCTAAAATTTGAAATTCCTATTTTTATTCCTATCCAATCTATATTCGTGCCAAATTTTACTAAAAATCGGTTAAAAAATATAAGATTGTAAGTTTTTGACTATCTATAACGGACAGCACGATCCTCTAAGGATTCCTCGAAGAACTTTATTGCTCCAACGGCCATCTGTTCTACTTGCTTGCTATGTGTTCCGCCTACTGTTACTTAAGTTAAGCGATTCTGAGAGCTATGTCGGTTACTTCGCTTCTCCTACGGATCCTAGGGAAACTTCGATATTTACGACATATTCGACACTCCTCAAAATTTTGAACTATGGGACGTAACATTCTGAAAAAAATTGAAGTCCTAGACTCTCCCCCCACATCCCTTTTCATGCAAGTAGAAATTGTTTTTGACTGCACTCCTCATCTTTTAAATCTACAGTACGTAATGAAATTTTACACGTGCATGTAAATAATTTTTGTAAATCCTGGGGCACTAAAGTCGCATTCTAGTTTGACTTTTGCTTTTTTTGCTGTACTGTTCTATCCTAAGCAGCTTGTAATGCATTAGAGCAAGAAAAAATTCCTGGCCAGAAAAATATGCAAAAATACAATCTCGTATTTAATGGCAGTTTAAGAAGTGCCCAATCGGGCGTCGCCACTATTGAAAGTTAAAATGTGTCTGTTGCTAGAGCCAGAATTAACGCACAATTTTTTTTACGTCTTTTATGCTTATAATTAGTTACTGTAACATAGCCACATTTTCTTTTCACGGAAATTCGCAGATAATTTTCACAATTACGGCATTTTAGCGCCATCTAGCGTCGAGTAGCGAGAACAACCTCGCGAGTACCGTTGCTTCGGGTACCGCTACTGACACAGTTTCGGCGCTCAGCTGATGTGATGTCGCGGACTGCGTTCGTGTGCATGTGTGTATGTGTGTTAATTTTATATAATGCGTACGTGTTGTAAGGGATGCGCTCGGATGCGCTATCCCGTTATGACCTAGGGATCGCCTAAGTACTACGCGTTTGTGGTACTTGTCACCTGACCTTTATAAATCAGTTTTCAGCGGGAATTAGGAATTTTATAAGAAACCGGCTAGACTTATGAGGTTATCTAACGGTCGATCTATTCCGTGGAATGGTCCATGTCATAACGGCATGCATTTTTGTTAAGACTAGATATTTTTTTTTTCGATCCTCTCGCGATGATTCCCCTATTGGATCACCCATTCACTCAAACATGACCACTTAGTCAATTTGAAGAATATAAATAGGCTTCCTAAATATTTTACAGGACTATGTAGAAACCTACAGAGAGTACTTTATTTATCGATATACCATAGCTTAGGTAGAAACGAGGAGATCCGCAGGAGAACCAAAGTAACCGACATAGCTCACAGAATCGCTAAACTGAAGTGGCAGTGGGCAGGAAACATAGCTCGTAGAACAGATGGCCGTTGGGGCGGTAAAGTTCTCGAGTGGCAACCGCGCACTGGAAACGTAGCGTAGGCAGGCCTCCCACGTGGTGGACCGACGACCTGGTGAAGATCGCGGGAAGCCGATGGATGCGGGCAGCGCAGGACCGGTCGTCGTGAAAATCCTTGGGGGAGGCCTTTGTCCAGCAGTGGACGATTTTCGGCTGATATGATGATGATACAATAGGTTGGTAAAATCTATTTTATTTTGGTCTGCTGAGTATGCTATCATCAATTACCTACACCTAGGTATCACATTTCTGGACATTCATACCTATGTTAGCGGATCTTACCCCCATTTCCCAGTAGACCATGGGCAATTTTTATTGTTTCGTACATTCGATGAAAAAAGAGAACCATAAAAGATTAGTCTATCCGTCTGTCATACCCTATTTTCTCCAAAACCAGTGGACGAAAGAACATAAAATTTAGTACTTACTTATGTATATTAGAGTTTGCTGACCCAATCACTTGCTGACTTCTTATGAGGCCCATGTCTCAGTTCCGTATGTCATCACTGGCAACACACACTGGTCAATGACCTTAGTCTTGAGTCACTGCGGTATTTGAGATGTGAAGATATTTCGAAGCTTCCTGAACCCTACTCAGTCGAATCAGATTCGTCGATTGATCTCTTTCTTGAATTTGAACCTACCTTACTGGACTGTTTGTCCCAGGTACATATTGGTCAACAACTTCGAGTGCAGAGTCTTCAACCTTCATAGTATTGGGTTCGACACGGACATTTAACATTATTTTCGTCGTCTTTTTTTAATTTTTGACGTGAATACGTCTTTAAAATTACCTCCATAGGGATGCAATCCAAAAAAACGAATGATAACAAAATCGGGGGATACAGTTTAGTGTTGTAGCTACATATCTATCATCTCCATCCAAATTTCGTTTACACCACTTGATAGCTAAAGAATCAAAGAATTTATTACGCCAAGTAAGGACTGTAACACATCGCGCGCGGGGCAGGGGGCAGCCCCGCCATTTTGAAGGTCATTTTGCTGCGTATCGAGATTTCCATTTAGTATAACTTTCGACTCGGTGAAGCTACGACGTTCATTAAAGTTTCAATCGTCAGCTCTCGTCAAAATCTATCGATTATATATAAAACATTAGTGTAAAATTGTAACTGTGATTATAACAAGGTGTTTAAATAAAAAAATAATATCAAAAAATATATAATGTCGGCCTATACGCGTCGAAAAGCCAAATCGAAATACAGAGATCGTATACGGTTGGAAAGGGCATCTCAACAGCAATCGAATGGTACCAATAAAACACCATATGATCGAGTCAAGCAGTGCCGGCAACGTAAAGTAATGAATGCGACCGAGCGGATCAACGACGGTGCCAGTACATCTGCAGCTGGGACGGTTGAAATTACGCAGATAATAATATTAATAATAATAATATTTTATATAGAAACTACATATTACCCGTTACGAGACGTATTCACGTTAAAACCAACGGCCGTGTGCCCCGACACAGCCCCACCCGTTTTTTTTATTCACAATTGGTAAGCCCTTGGCATTATCTCACCTGATGGTAAGTGACGATGATGCCGAAGAAGGAAGTGGGCTTACCAAGATTCCCCAACGCAATGGGCAAACTGGCTATCTTATCTTCAAGCCAGAACACATCAATGCTGTTGACACTGATGTTTGGCCGCAAGACTTAGATAAGATGGTGGTAAGTGGTAGCTAGCCAGGCGGGATTAGAAAATGCCCTATCACTTCCACCAAACAAACCTAGTCTTACAAGTTAAACCCACCGGGAATCGAATTGTAGAGAGAATTTACTGAGGCCGTCGAGTATGTATCTCCGAGACATTTAGGCCAAAAAAATTTAATTTTAAGACTTAGCGTTCTTACGGAAAACGGAATGCTACGGAACCCTCTCCACGCAAGTCCGACTCGCACTTGGCCGATTTTATTTTAGCTCACTTTAGTCCACCTAAGTGTTCCATGGGGAGTTGGGGCATACTTAGCTAATGCACGTCGCTACTAATAGTATTCATTTGTCGCTAGGTGCCTAAAAAGAAGAGAAAATTGCTAGGTTTCCTATTGCGAGTGATCGTGACATCGGAAAAAGCAATCAAGTCTACGCGTCGCCGACGCCACATCCGACGCCGTCGTACTAATAAATGAAGAAATAAATCTTTATTTCATGCAAAATATCCATACAGTCTCGAAATAATATAAATACACGACACATGAAAATACAGTAAATGTGACTCGTTTATATAGTTTTATAACAAAGATACTTACTTACACACTTACTTTTAAATAAAAATATAATTTCCATCACGTGGTCACTGATCAACCCCTAACGCTAAACATGTTTCCAGCCAGCATCACTAAAGTACTATTGAGTGCTTTTGCTTGTTTTTTTAATTGTAATCGCTATTGTTTCGGTCTCTTTGCTGAGGAGTGGCAACTCTTTGCTGACGTGTGGGACAGTGTGTTTTGTTTTAGCGTTTACGGAAATAAGATGCTAGAAAATAATCATCAATTAGTTAAAAAAACTAAAAAACACGCTTTTAGTAAACACGTTAAGTAGTTATCTTGAATGGCCATGTTGGATTTAAGTCACGTGACTATTTTTTCGTATTTCTGATAGCAAACCCTTTCATTTGATACCCATATCTTGGGTGTGCATTTTAAATAGCCTGTCCGCCATGTTGGACGTCCGCCATATTGGATTTAAGTCACGTGACTATTTTTTTCGTATTCCTGACTGCAAACCCTTTCATTTAATACCCATATCATGGGGGTGGATTTCAAACAGCCAGTCCGCCATCTTGGGGAGGCCGCCATATTGGATTTGTAATGACGTTTCTTAGCTAGTCATGTATTGTCATCAGAACTCAGAGCGTGTGCAAAATTTCATCCTAATCGAAGACCGGCAAGTGGGTCAAATTAAGATTCCAAGATTTTCTTACATAGTTACAAGTGAAGATATTAAAAGCGTGTTAAAAAACCCACATCGAATACCTAGCAGCTAGGTATTCGATGTGAGTTTTATTTCTGATTTCTTTCGATAAGGGAGGGAGGTGCTACCTACCACAGACCTGTATAAAATTTTGTGGTTTGCACCTTGTAGGTAGGTATGAGTAGATTTTTTGAAGTGGATATGTCCTACTTTTTTTGTAGTCTGTTTTTATATAATTTTCGTAAATTTTTTTCATGTAAATATCATTTTAAAATTTTGAATATTTAAATTTGGGTTTTTAAATTCTAAATTTGTTCCTTTTTTAGTGTTCCGTACACCTAAAGAGTGGCCAACGGGACCCTGTTAGTAAGCCTTCGCTACTTGTCCGTCTATCTGTCTGTCAGCAGGCTGTATTTCATGAATCGTAAAAGGTAGACAGTTGAAATTTTCACAAAATGTGTATTTCTGTTGCCGCTATAACAACAAATTAAAAAAAATTAAAAAGTGAAAAAAAGGAAAATAATCTATACAAAAAACTTGTTTTTTATAGGTATTTTAGAGGTATTTTTGATTTAGCTCTATCGTAAAAACGGTAATACACACAAGTATAAAAACTTGATCTGATTACAGTATTAATACTGAAATAAAACAACAAATAATAAAAATCGGCCAAGTGTGAGTCTTACTCGCGCTAAGGAGTTCGAACTGAATTAACAAAAAAGTATATTTTGGTCGCTCGCGTTGATGTCTTTTGTTTGTAATTTAAATTCGTTATTGTTTATGTTATGTTAGTATTTATTTGATGGAAATAAAAAAGATGAAAGTAGGCATTTTTTTAAAATAAAAATAGAGACCATTACAAGAATTAATTTGAATATTTTTATCCTTCTAATCACTGGTTTTTATGATTTTTCAAATGTTAAAAATTGATGTGATGACGTCACAGGCCCAAATACAATGAAGAATACGGCCTCAGTTCTAATTTTAATTGACGATTTTGAAACGAATTCAGTTATTTATTGTTATTAATTTACTTTTAACAGTATTTAATCTTATCTTATCATCAAGCTGGAACACATCAATTAACATTGATGCTTGACGGCAAGACTTATATAAGATGGTGGTAGCTTGCCAGGCGGGCTTATAAAATTCCACCAATCAAACCGAGTCTTACCTAGACTCCGCGGGGAATCGAACCCGCGACCTCCTGATGTAAAGCTTAACCATTACATATGTGTACATTTATAATATACTTAACTAATTTATTATTAATAATATTTTGTGTTCTGTTTCAGGTAAGCAAACAACATTCTGCTATTAGTAAGTGCCTGCCGTTGCAGGAAAGTTTCAATAACTATTCAACCGTAATGATCCCAGAAACTAGGGACGCATTGATACGCCTTTTTGCCGATACGATACCGATACCGATACCGATACTCTTATAAAAATATCGGCGATACCGATACCAATACTCTTATTTAATTTTTTTTGGTAGTTTTTTTCGGCACAGCTGAAGCAAAATATACGAGTACTTGGATGGTACCTCTTCACGTGAATCCACAAGTTTAATGTGTTATTATATGATTTTTAAAATTGATGCCACGGGACACGTTTTTTTACAATACATACATATTGCGTGGGAACTACTTATTAAATGACGAAGTTTTGTGTTTTGAAAATCAAATTATTTTGCTATTTATTTTATTGTATTCAACCGACTAGTTATAATAATACTCATACTCCAACAGTATATGTAATATTTTTGAATTTCGTATGACCGTAAAAACCTAAAACTAGCAACTAGCTAGCCAGTTCTCCATGGCGTTGGGGAATCTTGGTAAGCCCGCTTCCATCTTCGGCATCATAGTCACTTACCATCAAGTGAGATGATGCCAAGGGCTTACCAAATGTGAATAAAAAAATAATAAAAAATTATAATTTTGACAACCCTTCATAAAATATGTTTATTACAAACAACAAAGTAATCCTTAAGGTACCCAAAACGCTGGCAGCTCAGATCACAGCAAATTGTGACCTGAGGCTGCCAGCTTTGCCGTTGCCACGCTGAATCGCTAGTGAAATATGCTGCATCACGTATGAGCCGGAGCGGGGATCTCCACTAATAGGTATGACGACAGTTTTTTTATTATTATAACAGCTCATATACGTCCCCACCGAGGGGCTCGAGCCTACCCTGAATCAGGGCGATTAGGCCTTAGTCGACCACGCGGGCCCAGTGCGGGTTGGTCGACTTCACACACAACCTTCGAGTTTCTTCGCAGGTGTGTTGTGCAGGTTTCCTCACGATGTTTTTCCTTCACCGTTAAAGCAATCGGTAAGTATATGTACGTAAGTTTTTGAAAAAGTCATTGGTATTGTTGGCCGTCCGGATTTGAACCCGGTACCTCTGGTTAGATGGATCGAGTCGTTACCGGTTGAGCCACCGACGCTTTTTAGTAACAGAAATAAATTATGAACTCTTGATGACTAAATTGCCCACCTACTTCAACTTCGGTAAACCTTACTCGTTTTGTTTTCCATCAAGTCTTCGATTTATAATTCACCAAAATCACAAAATGAGTACCTAAATGACACTGCAAAACTATGACGTCACGCCTAGGTATTTCAAACATTTTAAGAACAAAATGTCGTTTTTGACAGATGATAAAAAGTAAATCAGATGACTAGCATTCGTCATCCCTATTAATACTCAAACTAATTATTAATTAACATCGACAATTAGTTTTGTATTTTATTTAGCATGGAAAAAGTCAATACAAAAGCCAACAGTTCGTGCCTCGTTTACAAGGAAATAGACGAAACAAGAGGCTCGTTTACATTACTTTTTTAAAACGCGAGTTTAGTAGTAGTTGTATCGGCAACAAAAATATCGCCGATATATCGGCAAACTCAAAATATCGCCAATATATCGGTAGCGGTATCGGTATCGGATGCATCCCTGCCAGAAACACGCAAACAATACTGAAAAGGATCAAGGATATGCTCGGGGTGAACTGTACAAATTAATTTATTTACAATAATTTTATTAGGTGCTAGGGAAATTATGTACATAATAAATACCAAGGTACTTACTTCCTCGGTAGGTACATTTCCATTAAAACTATCATCCATCGTTATAAAAAAAACTTAATTATCTATGGATCAATGAGCAGTATTCCAGCATTTCTCCTTTTCCTTCTTAACGAGTCGACCCTTCGGCTCAAATGTTTTCTGACCACAGTATAATAAAGAGTACTAGCGTACCAGTACACCGCATTGTCTGTTGTATTAAACTTCTCCTTAAAATCTATAGATGGCGCCACAGGTATGGTTTTTACCAGTTACAGTGACCTTTTTATTTTTTTATTCGTAGACTAACCTAACGAATATAAAAAAAATGATTTTTTTCCCGGGGATTTGGTGAACGACACCAGCGTTTCGTTACTTTTTATATGTATTGATGTAAACTGCCATCTTTTGAATTGTATAAGAACTACGTATAAAAAACCGTCCAAGTCCGAGTCGGACCTCCACACCTCTCCGCACGAATACAACAGTAATACCTATTCATTTCAACCAAGGAGAGCGACAGAAAAATGTTTCTTCAAATTTCATCGAATTCCGATCTGTAGTTTAGGAGTTAGAGCATGGACAGACACACACACAGACATTTATATTTTTTGGTTTTAAGAACTCTATTAATGTAAGAAAATTGATCCCCACCAACTTTTTTTGCCATCGCAATACCTTCTTCACTCCTTCGTCGTCCGCTACCGCTCGCTACTCAGTCGCTCGAAAGTAAAAGGTGTTATGTTCCCAACTTCGGTCAGGTGAAATTGATATCATGAATGAAAATGAAATTTAATTCTCTCAAGAGTCTAATATCATAGTAAAAGGAAATAATAGTAGGTTGTCTTCATCCAATTGTACAGAGGCCAACACATCAAGCTAGAGATAGACACTTAGTAGTGCGATTCTGATCTACACGCATACGGCATAAGAACAGTACAAAGTCCAAAGTGTCTAGCTTGATGTGCTGGCCTCTGTACATCGCGCGGTTTGGGTGTGTGCGGGCCAGTAGGCACACTACAATAAATAGGAATGATATAAGACCCTAGACCATTCCTATTTATTGTAGTGTGCGTGTGTATGGTGCGTGCCTACTGGGGCGCGCACACATATAAACCGCGCGATGTACCATACCATTGTATGAAGACAACCTACTATTCTTTCCTTTTACTATGCTAATATCCTAGTCTAGTATCCAATGCCAAGTCAAAGTATACAGGGTGTAACAAAATTGGTGTAGGTCCCGTTAACTGGGGGTTCTGCTCGTCATACTGAACATTGAACCACTTTCTCTAAGGAACCCATAGTCAATTCTCATAGGTACTAAAATGCACAAAATCGGTCGATCAGCTGATTGATTTGTATAAAGAGTAAAAAAAAATTGTTATGTTTTCAGCAAAGTCGTAGAACCAAAGTTGTTCAGTATGATGAGTAGAAGCCCCAGTTAACGGGACCTACACCAATTTTGTTACACCCTGTGTATATTTGTACTAACGTAGCCCAGTGGTTAGCGATCCTGCCTGTACAGCTAAGGGTCGTGGGTGCGATCCCCGCCCAGGCCAACTATTCGTGTTATGAATTCTGTGTCTGGGTGTTTGAGATAGATAGTTAGAAATAACTCGTCATTTTGAAGAACTTGGTGTTCGGTTTTTAATATAGGCCACAGTTAGAATAGTGCCACGGGACCCTATTACTAAGACTTCGCTGTCCTTCCGTCTGTCTCTCCGTCTGTCATCAGGCTGTATATCATGAACCGTGATAGCTAGACGGTTGAAATTTTCACAGATAATGTATTTCTGTTGCCGCTATAACACAACAAATACTAAACATTAGAAAAAGTGAAAGTCTCCATACAGAAAACGTGTTTTTTTAAACGAAAGGAAACTAGCGCCATCTAGTATGATGGTACGGAACCCATTGTGCGCGGTTCTGACTCGCACTACCGGTTTTTTTATTTTCCTGTACATACCGTACTTGTATATTGAAAGTAACAAAATTGGGGCAGAAGCAATTAGAAATAATAATTAATAATTTAAATAGAGCCATTAACAATTTGTACTTTTTTGTAACTCTTCATACATATCGATCAGCTGATAGACCAATTTTGTGCATTTTTGTTTGGGGAGTCATTCGGGAAAGTTGTTCTGTTTGATGTGTAGAAGAGCCATTAAAATTAATGATATGAAGTAAAGAGCCAAGTCTAAGTAAATAGAGGAAAACGAGTGAGAGTGAGTTATTTTTTTTTAGTAAGATTGGGTAGATTGTAGGTGATTTTATTTTTAATGATTATTTTATTTATCATAACTATTTATAAGAAGTCACTTTGTGTGATATTCCTACATAGATTCACAACTCATACAAAATGTCCAACGGCCAAGTCACTCTTTATCTTTTATTAGCTCAATTGGTAATAAAAAAAAACCACGTAGACTTGACTCTTTATTTTATTTCACTTCTTTTAATGGCTTAGTATCCCTAATCAAGACTTGGCACGTTTTAAAAAATGTTTTTTATTGGTATTTCACTTCTTTTTACCTAGTGCCAAGATACAGGAGCTCAAAAATATGTCGAAATGGTTGTAGAAAAGGTATTACGATAGTGCTTGCTTTGCGCTGGACTGCGGAGGCATTACCGAGCCCCCAGATCGATCCCACTTCTTTTTGTACGAACAGTACCATTTTCTAGTTTTTTTAAAATATTTATACGTCCATCACAAATCACAATTTAACATTTTAGGTAAGTAACTGGATATTTTTTATTTAAGTATTTTTTTAAACCAAAAATTTGGAATACTAGTATTTTTTATTTTTGGAAAATTTCCATCACAATTAACAACTTTTTCTAAAGCGGCATTTCTCTAGCAGTTAAGTTCTTAACCGTGGTTTCTCAATAGATAAAATAAGGATTAAAAGGGCGATGATCCTCATTATGAAATTTTTTCCTTTGTATGGTAAACCTACTAAATTTCATATCTCTAGGTATATTGGAAGTACTAGTTTTATTTTGATGACCTATAGATGACTGAGTGTCAAGTTACCTGAATTTTTCGTCGAAAATACCCGCAGCTTATAGAAAAATAGCGATATTTTCATCGTTTTTAGTGCAAAGATAGGTACAAGGGGCTAGAAAGTCAGACAAAATGTTTCTAGAAAAGGTATTACGGCAGTGCTTGCTTTGCGCTACATTGGCGGGGGCACTACCGTGCCCTCAGATGCAATAGATAGATAGCAGCATATAATATTATATTACTTACTAAACACACTTGTACTTAGTGATTCGCTTCGCTATCGGACATTGACCGAGATATATATGTAGGTACACGATAGTGCGTATCGTCTGAAATTGGGTTACCGTGTATATCAGTCAGGGCATACGTACCTACCTACTTACATATCATTATACGTACATACAAACGTGATCGAATCAAAAATGAGGAGATCCATAGGAGAATCAAAGTATCTGACATAGCTCACACAATCTTTAAACTTAAGTGGCAGTAGGCGGGGCTAGCTAGTAAAACAGATGGCCGTTTTAGTGCAGTGAAGTTCTCGAGTGGCGACCGGAAGACGTATCGTAGGCAGACATCCTACTCGGTTGACCGACGACCTGGTAAAGGTCACGGAAAGCCGCTGGATGCGGGCAGAGCAGGAACAGTCGTTGTGGAAACCTTTAGGGGAGGCCTTTATCCAGCAGTGGACGTCTATCGGCTGATATGACGATGATGATGATGATGATGACAATGCACATGTTTTGACGTGGATAAGTCTTTGTTTTTTGGTCTTGGTGTTCAATATCTATACAGGTGTAACAAAACTGGTGTAGGACCCGTTAACTGGGGCTTCTACTGATCATACTGAACAACTTTCCCCGAGGAAAAAAATTTCAATTCTCAATAAAACATTTGGACCCTCCATGCAAAAATTCTAAAAATTGATCGATCAGCTGATCGATTTTCATGAAGAGTAAAATTTTTTTGCGATTTCAGCAAAGTCGTAGACCAAAAGTGGTTCACAGTAAGAGTAGAAGTCTCAGTTAACGGGACCTACACCAATTTTGTTACATCCTGTATATGTGTGTTTTTTAAACGTGAATTAGTACTAGCTGTTACCCGTGAATACCTACCGAGCTAGCGCGGTGCGCGAGTCGCAAGCGGCTCGGATGTGATATTTTTTTATATAATCATCATCATATCAGCCGAAGGACGTCTACTGTTGGACAAAGGCCTCCCCAAAGGTTTCCACAACGACTGTTCCTGCGCTGCCCGCATCCAGCGTCTTTCCGTGACCTTCAACAGGTCGTCAGTCAACCGAGTAGGATATCTGCCTACGCTACGCCTTCCGATGCGCGGTTGCCACTCGAGAACTTCACTACACTAAAACGCACGCAACGCACTATCCCCGCCTACTGCCACGATTGTTTTAACCAACTTCAAAAAAGAAAGAGGTTTCTTAATTCGACCATATATGTTTTTTATTTTTTTATGTGTGTTCGCGGATAACTTCGTCGTTTATGAACCGATTTTGATGATTCTTTTTTTATTTAAAAGGAGATATCCCAAGGGTGGTACTATGATAAAGAAACCAGGATCTAATGATGGCATCCCAGGCAAATCGAAGGGAACCTTAGTTTTCTGTTTGAAGTCGGTATTTTTTGGTTCAAAATTATTAAATGTAAGGCTCTAAAACTATAAAAAAATGAGCGAAATCTGTTTAGAATTTTTGCGTGATACGCGCACAACGGCAGGCCTCTGATTTAGAACAACGTTCAGAAATCCGATTGAGCTGAAATTTGGTATGATGCCGTATTTCCGGTGACAATAGATCCTTTTAGTATATTGAATTTGATGTGATGATGAACTTTGGAGGTGGAATCAAGGTCCCAGGATCGTCTTTTGTTTTCAATAGAATCGTAGGAAATACTGTGCCCATCTTTTTTGAATTTGGAAACGACATGTGCTTATACCAGGCCACTCAGAATGTTTCTAGAATCTCATCTTTTTGTATGAAATATTGGCCAGTTGTAATATATTAAAAGCACTATTATTTGTAAGTAAAAATTCGAAAGTTCCAATTTAAAATTTCCCTTCATATTTTCATACGAGCTCATTTGCTTAATCGTATGTCTATGAAAAATTGATCCTCACCGAGAACTTTTTCGCGCCATGATTTTCTACGATTTTAAATGTCGCCTGAAACCGAAGAAATATTTCAATAGACTTGCATGAAATGGCTTCTTCGGATAAAGGGCCCTTAAAAAGCAATCGTTTACCACTGCTATAATGAATTTGAGTGTGGTAGGCTATCTTTGACCAAAGTATATATTAGTACTAACATACAGTATGGATACTCCCTGCCGCTCTCTAGATTTCGACCTCACCCCGTCGTCGTCTCCCACATTGATTCAGATTTGTTACAGTTTGGTTGTCAAACGTATAGGATTTCGCCGCCATTTTGTTTGTTCCGTCATTCCTTTATTGAAATGTCATTTCTGGCCCGTTGCATGAAGTGTCCAGGGTGTGCTTTAACTGATGAAAAAAGAAGTGGTCGCCCGATGTCGGCAGTTACGGAAGAAAACGTGCTAGCATTGAAAAATTTAATTCAAGAGACCTATTCTCACATACGAAGAGATTTAGCAGACGTTGCCGATAGGATCGGGAAGCGTTCACGAGATTAAAATACAATACAATATTCTTTATTGCATCACAACATAAAAAAGAAATTGACAATATAGAAGAAAGCCTATACAATAGGCGGCCTTATTGCTAGGTAGCAATTTCTTCCAGGCAACCTTTGGGTAGCTATTCTCCACGTGCACCTTCGCATGAGGAGGATTGTGTCGCGCAAACCTCACTAAAGCTCAGAAGCAGGGGCCTGCGGGCGCGTGGAATGGTGCCGTGACATGATGGTAAAATTTGACGCAGGTTCATATCGGCATATTTATGATATCGTCTTGGATTTATCAATATGATCCAGAAACAAAGCGCTAATCAACAGTGTGGCTGTTTCAAAATGAACCAATACCTACCAAAGTGAAGCGATCTAGAATCGCAGGCAAAATTTTGATTGCTGTTTCATCATATCAGCCGAAAAATGTCTACTGCTGGACAAAGGCCTCCCCCAAAGATTTCCGCGACGAACGGTCTTGCGCTGCCCGCATCTAGTGAGATCTTCACCAGGTCGTCGGAGTCGTCGTCGTCAGATTGCTGTTTATTACACTTTAAGTGGGTAGCTGGAGTCAATACCTTTACAGAATGAAAGTACGTATAGCATCAACGCCGAGTGGTATACTACAAAATGCTTGCTGGAAGTATCAGAGGCTGTGAGCAACAAGTGGCCGAAGACGGGGCTCCGCGGGCTACTGCTCCATCATGACAACGCATCCGCGTACTCGGCGAAAGCCGCGGGAGGTGAGCGCGCCTACAGCTCCGGGACCTCCCCGGACAGTAGGTAGTGTGGTTCTCTTCTACGAGGCACTCGCCTTGCAGAGTACTGGGACAAGCGTCTTGGCGGCAAGACCTACCGTAACTGGTCCTTGTCTTCACCTTGTGGTGTTGGCAGGAATAGGGGCCCTCACTGTTATGCCCTAGGGTAGGTAAGTGGGGATGTTATATCATAAACTTAGTAGTTTTAGCGTATCTGGTAGATATACGAGAGGGACTGTTCCCCAAAATAAGAAGTCTACTGAAAGGAAAACAGTTTTCGTCGCCGGAAGATGCACTAGCGTCGTTCGAGCGGGCTGTAGAAGAGGTGTCTAAAGATGACTAGAAAAAATGATTTCAGAATTGGTTCAGACGCATGAAACTTTGTATAGATGCTGGTGGAGAGTACTTTGAAAAGAATAAATAAATAAAACACATAAGGTTCCGTACCATCATATTAGATGGCGCTAGTTTCTTCAGTTCCGTACTAGCGTACTAGAATGGAGATTTTCACTTTTTCTAATTTTTAGTATTAGTTGTTACAGCGGCAACAGAAATACATCATCTTTGAAAATTTCAACTGTATAGCTATCACGGTTCATGAAATACAGCCTGGTGACAGACGGACAGACGGACGGACAACGAAGTCTAAGTAATAGGGTCCCTTTTTTTCCGTTTTTGGGTACAGAACACTAAAAATATATATAATAAAGATATAAAGAATTTTTTTTCAAGTTTCTATAAATATTCTGAGGGCCCCACGTATTCACATTTGGCACACTGAGCATTTGGCTTTTTTGAGCATAAAAACTCTTTTCAAATAAGAGCTTATGTACCTAAAAAGTTTTTAGGTTTTTAGAAAATTATTATTTATGTACATGCATATCAGTCTCTGGTTCCCATAGTACAGGGAACCCTAATTTGGGGCCAGATGACCGTGTGTGATTTGTCCCCGTATACATACATTAGGTACTGAGTATAGTCATCAAATAGGTTTGCAGCTATGTACTTCGGCCAATGTAACAACAGCTATGGACCGGCCTACGCGAAACAGCGGTTGTAATGCCTACAGAATGAGCGAACTCGCTCATTTCGTATAAGTCGATCAGTATTCCCCAAATCGGTTGAAGGTCGAAATCAGTGAAGTTTGCTATCGCATTTGTGCCAAAATTCCGAGTATGTCTCTATATCTCTGTTATTGTTTATATTTGAACTAGACTCGGTAGACTATAATCACATCCTGGACACTTCATACAACGGACTAGAAATGACATTTCAAAAAACGAATGACGAAACACACATAATGGCGGCGTAATCCTATACGTTCGACAACCAAACTGTAACCAATCTGTAACCAATCTGTATCAATCTGGGTGACGAGGGGGTGAGGTCGCAATCTAGAGAGCGACAGGAAGTGTCCATACTGTATGTTAGTACTAATATATATACTTTGCTATAATAGTGTGTGAGTGTGCGTTTGCGTATAGTTGTATTGGACAATTTTTTTATAAAATTAATGTATGGATAGGGCCAGTCCATTATATTTGGTCAAAGGTTATATACGAGACACTCTGTATATATAAAATAAATAAATAAATATTCTGGGACAAATCACACATGGTCATATATTAAACATCTAGACACAAAGCACAAAAACCTGTTCGTCACACAAATATTGGTCCTGGGCGGGAGTCGAACCCACAACCTTCGGCCTAGCAGGCAGTAACGCCAACCATAGACCACTGGGTAAAAATAACTATTAAATTATGTTGATATACGTATGATACCGTAGTAACATCCCAATATTATTAAAAATTCATTTGTTAAAATTACATTTTGTATTCAGCAAAATTAAAACTGACAGCTGACCTGAAAAGTAACTTATCTTCCCTGTACATTTTTGTAAATTTAAAACCCTTCTGTAAACTGATTTGCGGACCAATGGAGACTCTATATCAGTTTTATAATATCAGGCAAAATACTACTCTATTGCGTTACCACAAGGTATGGGATCCAGACACAAAGCAAGTTTTGTTGGGATTTGGTGTGACCCCTATTTGTTTAACGACAAGATTTGAAGTCGCATGACAGTTTAAATTAAGACTTATGCCGACCTTACCAGGGGTGTGCAAAAACGGGTTAATCTGTTAATACTGTAGGGGTGATTAGTTCTATATATACTAAGCAGAATTTTAAATTTTGAATATGGAACGTTTGAAAAATAGAGCGTTCACTGAATTAAACGAAAATAGTATTTTTTTGTTTTTGGTTGACTGCAAAAGTTTCGCAACGTTTGTAACAAGATTGATTGATGTGTTTGAAAGTGGTTTGAAACTCGGATATTTGGCGTGTCACAACTAATTTCAAACGTTTGTTAAAAATATACATATGTATTCTAATTTTCTTTACATTAAGAAAAAAAAACATATTTTTAGAAATAAATTTGGTCACTATTTATTAATTAGATAGGTGATTCTGTTAATTAAGAATGTCAGTAATACGCACCCTGGACACTTCATACAACAGGCCAGAAATGACATTTCAAAAAAGAAATGACGGAATAAACAAAATGGCGGCGAAATCCTATACGTTCGACAACTAAACTGTAACCAATCTGTATCAATCTGGGTGACGAGGGGGTGAGGTCGCAATCTAGAGAGCGGCAGGGAGTGTCCATACTGTACGTTAGTACTAATATATATATACTTTGGTAATAAAGTCAGTAATACAAGCCTTTCTTAAAAATACATCACTTTCGGGAAAATTTCAGATTCGAAAGTCATGATGTGGCTCGATGACCTACTTTCCAAAATAAATTTCACTTCAATCGTAGGCACACTTTCAGTTTCATATACATACCATTTGAAATATAATTTTTGAACAGTATTCTAGAAGTACCGTATAGGAGCTTGGTACAACTCTTTAAATTAATGCCTTTGGCTTGTACCTTCACTGTCCTGCCTCGTATATGCCGGTGCGCGCCAAACGAAGTTTGCGCTTACAAAATTCAGTTTGTCTTGCAGAACGTACGCGCGCGGCCGTCCGCGCCGAAACTTTCAAATTTGGAAGCTTCGCTCGCAAAACTGTGATAAAAACTTTTTGCTGCCAGTGTCTTCCTCTCATAATCATAGTTTGAGATCTTTGACTCAACGTTAGTGTTTTTGGCCAGTGCTCAAAATTATAACTTTTTTTTGGTGATCACTTGTGACTTTTTGGATTGTAAAGCAAATGCATTGCGTTGGATGTGAGTAATTTATTATACCGTTTACAGATTGTTCGTCCGTCGTTACTTTCATTGCCTTTTTCATTCAATAATAATAGTTCATTATCCATTCACGTCCTATTGTCAATGTAGGTGTTTAGTTAGTACATACCTATTTGTATAGAATAGCCGGGTGTTATATACTAACTGTTTTTAATTACATAAATAACAAAAATAATACACATTCAATTCGACTAACTAGAAAATAGACATGATATAATAGTCAGGTAATAAAAAAAAGATCCAGGCTGAACATAGTTGCAAGAAAAAACATCGACATTGTTAAAAAAAAAACTTTAAAGGCCCGTATAATAAATACCCGTATTCTAATTATCTATCACGAAACTTGCAATTATCAAGGTCTCTAGTTGCATGAGATCTCGTATTGCATACTGTGCGAAAGAGACAACTGTACCCGTAGCTTTGTGTAAGAGTGAGACGTTGAGAAACTGTTGGGAAATAATTTTTCTCTTTCGGAGGGTCTGAAGGGCGTTTTTTTTACGCAGAACTTGTGTTCAAGATAATAGATATCTCTATTTTTTGTTTGTCACTTTTGTAGGCCGATGGAAAATGAATTTTTAATTTGATTATGTACCTACCTACCTACTAGTATGTCATACATATGTTTATATTTTAATATACCTACCTAAGAATTTTCTAATAATAGATCGGGGAAAAAGTATCTTCGTATTTTGTGAGTATAAATTTGTAATGAAATCTCTTTGCTTGTATTTTTCGTACCTGGCTGGTTACAATAAAATTAAAAAGGTAAACATTCGAAAACTTAAGAAAAGTAATATAAAGTCGCTATTTTTCTATCTTTTTTATTGTCTACGAAAACAAGTGGAATTAACGATACTTTTGAGTATACTATGATATTTTTTAAATGTATAAAATTAAATTGATATTAAATAATTTAATATAAATATTATTAATATTATTTTATTTAGTAAAAGCTCCATTTGAAGGGTTCCATGGTTAAACTTGGATCCCTTATTGGTTTACCGTGTCCGTCTGACTCTCTGTTCGTCCATCGGTAAGTTATAGCCTTTTTACTCAAAGACTATATTCGTGATATAAAGCTGAAATTTGCTATGGTTAAAATTATCTATGTCGTTTATAAACATATGGAATAATAACTGTAAAATATATTTTAGGGTACCTACTTTAAAAGGGGGGGAAGGTGATTTTTTTTCACGTTTCCATTGTTTGGGGTATCGTTGAATAGGTTTCTCAAACATTTCAGACTTTGATAAGAATATTTGAGATAAATAATTAGTTTATAAAATAGATTAAAGTTTTTCAACACAGATCGCCGTTATTTGTGGCACCCCTGAGCGGTGATTTTTAAGGGTCTGTACCCAAAGGGTGCCAACTCGACCCTATACTTAGCCTCCGCTGTCCGTCCGTCTGTCTGTCACCGGGCTGTATTTCATTAACCGTAATAGTTATGTTTAAGTCCATATCACCTCGCACTTCAAAATCCATCAAGCCGTTCAGGCTACAGAGCGTGCCATAGAAATAAATAAATAAAGAAATAAATAAATAAATAAACACTCGAAAAACATAACCTTCGTTCTGGCGCAGTCGGGTAATAATAAAAAATAAAATATAAATTTAATTAGGTATTTTAATACACCAAGAATTTTGATCCTGAGTTTGTGGGTATCATAAAATAATTCACGCCCACAAAATGCAATTGTTCAGGTTTAGTAGTTATTGCGTGATCCGAGGACAAACGTACCGACGTGCCTACAAGATAATTATTGTAGTTATAAATTCGCGTTCTTGTGCTCTCATCACAAAGGATGCATAATCTGTTGGATATTGATTTGCTGGTGAAGGCTGCATGCTGCATGATGCGCGGCGCGGCGTGGTGGGAATTAAAAAATAATACAAGCCTTTAGCTTAGGAATTTTCAATACAGTTGATCGAAAAGTGCCAGTACGACTCACACTTGGCCGGTTTATATATTTAAAAAAAATTAGGATTACTTCTAAAAAACACACCAAGATTCACGCTTTTAAGCGTTACCGTTTTTACGACGGAGCAAAAACAAAAAAATCTAAAAACACGTTTCTTATAATATGTTTATTGTCTTAAACTCGTATTCCCCTAATTTTAGTAAATCCCCCAAAATAAAACATATACTATAAAAAAATTCAGGCGGCTACCAATCACGGTTCAAAATATGCAGCCTTTTAAATGTCAGACAGACAGACGGACATCGTAGGTTTAGTAATAGGATCCCGCTACCTAATAACGAAACTCTTAAAATAAAAGATTCCGACGAATAATTGAGGACCTCCTCCTTTTGAAGTCGGTTAAAACGAATGAAAAGTAGATAACTACATAAAACTATTTATTGGCATATCATCTGCAAAGATATCTAATCATTAGGTAAGTATGTTAAGAGGAAACACGGGCGCCATTTTTTCCATACAAACGTAGCCCCCTGTTTCCTCCCTGGATAATGACAATAGAGCAAAAATGTTTTTTCCATCAAACCTATATCTACCATAGCCATGCCCCTGTTTTGTTTTTTCCCATATTCCAATTGTAATAGGAAGTACGAGTCATCAAAAACTGAGAAAATTTCTCAATTGAAACGTTATTTTCAGACACCCACCAAAAAAATAATACGCATATTAACAATAAAATGAAAACATAGAGGCATGGTTAATGCGTTTTTTAAAATTATTTTTGAAAAAAATATTATTATTGCTCAAGTTTTGGAGGAGGAAATAGGGGACTACGAAATGCTGTTTTGGTCAATTTTGGTACCTATTATTGGTCTGCGCTGTAGTTCTCCCTTTCTTGCTGTATACGGAGAGGTTTGGGGGAGGGAGACAGTAAGATTTTATTCAAATACCTATTTTTTAGACCGCGTTTTCTCTTAAACTACTGTTTCACAACACAGCAGTTATCTCGAAATAATACTGGACAACTAAGCGAATACATTATTTTATTCAAATTTATTCGCGAAACTCGATCACTTATTTGTAACAAAAGTGAAATTTTGAAATCTTACCTTTCACATTATAATTTATTGTGAGTTGTTTTAAATAAAGATATATTAGTAACACGTTAAGCCGTTGGTGTAGGCTGCTGTTACTGACGTAGTCGTTACTAAGGCGGCTTGAAAACTTCTGATTGCCCTTCTCACCTGACGGTAATAAGTGACAATGATGCCGAAGATGGAAGCGGGCTTACCGAGATTCCCCGACGCAATGGGGAACGGCTTTCCTATCTTCATGCCGGATCACACTAATACTGGTAAAATTTATGTTTGGCTGCAAGACTTAGACAAGTTGGTGGGAGCTGGCTAGGCGGGCGTAGATAATGCTCTCATCATCATCAACAGCCGAAATACGTCAAGGATTTCCACGAAGACCGGTCCTGCGCTGCCTGCATCCACCTTCACCAGGTCGTCGGTCCACCTATGTCTTCTAGTGCATGGTCAACACTAGCATTAATGTTTGGCGGCAAAACTTTGATAAAATGGTGGTAGCTAGCCAGGCGGGCATAGAAAATGCCCTTCCACCAACCAAACCGAGTCTTACAATCTTAGACTCTGCCAGGAATCAAACTCGCGACCTCCTGATGTAAAGCTAATGGACTTAGCTCTTACGCCACGAAGGTAGTCAAAAAGTGGTCTTAAAGTTATAAGATTGTTTGGGCTAACCTTTTTGGAATCTAATCTTCCTGTGCCAGGTGGCCTGCTCTTCCATCATCATATCAGCTCACATACGTCCCCCCCGGGACTCGAGCCTACCCTGAATTAGGGCGATCGGGCCTAAGTCGATCGGGCCCAGTGCGGTTCGGTCGACTTCATACACAACCTTCCAATTTCTTCGCAGGCTTGTGCAGGTTTTCTCACGATGTTTTCCTTCACCGTAAGAGCGTCGGATAAACGTATGCATATGAAATCGAAATTCGAAAACACATTGGTACGTGGCAGGATTCGAACCACGACCTCCCGGACAGGAGGTAGCGGTCCTTGCCATTACGCCATGACCCTCTTACGCTCTCTCTGCTTAGCTCTTCCATACCTTTTTTTAAAATTCAATGATTACAGAATTACAATTTAAGTATATCAAAATAAATATATGGGTAAGTATAATTAGCACTTAAAAAAACCTAAAAATGCGATTTTAATGGCAAACCGAACTAATTCATAATGTAAATTTCTTTCTTTTCAACCGACTTCAAAAAAGGAGGAGGTTCTCAATTCCACTGTATGTTTTTTTTGTGTGTTACTTCAAAACTTTTGACTGTGTGAACCGATTTTCATGATTCTTATTTTATTTGAAAGCTAGTACTTTCCGTGTGGTCCCATATAAATTTTATCAAATTCGGTGTAGTACTTTATAAGAAAATTAAAAAAAAACAAAAATAATGGATGGAAGTCGGTTTTTTAACACGTTTAGCGTTTTCAATTATTCTTTTTTCTTCTTTTTTTTTGTTATGTCTAAAACGTGTGCAAAATTTCGATTTAATCCAACGTCTTAAAGTTGAAAATCACGTTCAATGATCCCGCTACATAGATACATACATACATACAAGTGATGCTAATATAAATGTACGCTTTATACGCTAAACACGTTAAAAACCGACTTTCATCGTAACAACTTAGTACATTTTTGCATTATTATTTTTGGTTTTTGTTAATTTTCTGATAAAGTGCTACACCGATTTTGATACAATTTATATGGGACCACACGGGAAGCACTCACTAGCTTTCAAATAAAAAAAGAATCATAAAAATCGGCAGATACATACATACATACAAGTGAAGCTAATATAAAGCGTACAATAAACGCAACCATGTGTTTTATAACTCTATACTTAACGTACTGTAATGTTATCCTTGCGATTTTCGTGTCTGTTTTGATGATATCTTCTCGATGTAGCAGAGCAACTTTCGAAATGAGTCACGCTCTTGCATCAACGTTTTACATCAAGGAAAGTTTGATATTTTGAGATGGATTCCATTTCACGAGCACTGAACCATCAGCGGATATAAATACTTATTACAGACTTATTTTTAAGTAACAGCCGCCCGCGACTTCGTTTGCGTCGGATTAATGATGCGTCTCCCGCGAGTAACTTGACATGTTTTATTCATATACGAGTATGAACCAATTAAAATGAGACTAACAGAATCAGAGTCCAAGCCTATCTCAATATATCACTGAAATTTACATCCAAATTGGCCCAGCCGTTATGGAAATGAGCGTGCGCAAACTATTAAACCAAAAAACCCTAAATAAATATATCTAAGGTTCCCTGGGGATTATTGTTTAGAATAACGAGCAGTACACCTGATAAAAAGTTGATAACTAACTTATAAGTGATGATAATTTATTAATAGACAGAAATCACATTAAAATAAAAGTCGTAAATATTAACAGAAATACCAAAATAAAACCTAAGTCAAATGGCTTAGTCAAAACTTCCCGCCTTTGCCCTAATATATTAGAAAACATTGTAGGCATGACAAAACTTTAGCAGAATTCTATAAAATCATATATTACAAATGGTTACTTAGTATTTTTGTACTACTTTAGTAATACATTATCACACTTTTATAAGACCAGAATAATTGTGCCATGCGATAGGAAAGAAAGAAAGAAAGAGTACTTTTAATAAAAAAGATAATTTCCGAAAAAAACATGCACTTTTATTACACTAAGACATTTTTATATTAACATGCAAATTGTGCCAAAGAAACAAAGATAGAGAGATAACTTTTAATGATGATAGTTTATTAATAGATAGAAATCACATTTAAATAAAAGTCTTAAATATTAACAGAAAAACCTAAATAAAACCTTAAGCCAAATAGCTTAGTCAAGACTCCTGCCTCTGCACTAATATATTAGAAAAAATTGTAGGCATGACAAAACTTTTCATAATTTTAGCAGAAATCTATAAAATCCTCATATTTTGTAAATGGTTACTAAGTATTTTTGTACTTTTAATACACTAACACACTTTTATAACACCAAGAAAATTACGATAACAAAGAAAGAGAAAGAATAAACAGAGTGTACGTTTAATGATAAAGATAATGTCCCTTAAATTGTACTTTTATTACACTAACACACTTTTATAACAACATACAAATGGTGCCACACTATATGAAAGAAAGAAAGAGGGAAAAATTTCAATGACAATAAAATCAGCAATATTGTTTTCGGATTAAGATAAGAAGAAATACGATAAAAAAGCAAAACTGTAACTTCTGTAAAAAATATATATAAAAATATGAATAAAGCTACATTGAAAAGTGCACTTAGTATTTTCGATGCAACATCCGGCTTCCATTTAGCATATCTCATATAATGGATATAACAATAATTACAGCATCGATCAGGCGGCTCTCGCTAACTTTCACATAAGATTTTGGCAGTCGCCACTTTCACTTGAAACTGGTTTGGCTTAAATTGTAAGCTCTAGAGTCAGCGATTTTGACTTCTTTAAGAACGCCGTCCATACAAATGGTAGTCTACTGATAATTTGAAATCGTTGGTGGCGTAACGGTTAGGGCCGCCGCCTCCTGTCCGGGGGTTCGTGGTTCGAATCATGCCACATACCAATGTGATTTCGAATTTAGATTTCATATGTACTTACGTTTATCCGACGCTGTATCGGTGAAGGAAAATATCGTGAGGAAATCTGCACACGTCTGCGGAGAAAATCGCAGGTTGTGTGTGAAGTGGACATATGTACTAGCTGTTTCCCGCGGCTTCACCCGCGTGGACAATGTTTCTATTACTATTCGAGGGTGCGCAGTGCGAAAGTGTGAGCGTGGAAAAAAGTAGCGTATGTGTTGATGCAAGTCCTAATCTGTCTACCTACCAAATTTTAGCTAGATCCGTTCAATAGTTTTTGAGTGAAAGAGTAACAAACATACATCCATACATTCTTACAAATATTCGAGTTTATACTATTAGTAGGAAGGAAGTAGGATATATATGTGTTTATTTAGACTATATCTTAACATATATAAGCTTTTTTTGAAGACAGGGATATACAGACATAGACTCCTTTTATCCGATCGTAAATAAACGGATCTTTTTATAAATAACTTTTTTTTTTCAAATTATCAGTGGACTAGGATTTGTATAGACGGCGGCCAGGGACGGCCTCATTGAACAACTAGCTGTTTCCCGCGGCTTCAACAAGTTCCTATGACTTTTCGAGGGTGCGCAGTGCGCGAGAGGCAAACGGCTCGCGAGCGTGAAAAAAAAGTTGCCTATGTGTTAATCCAAGTCTTAATCTGTCTACCTACCAAATTTCAGCCAGATCCGTTTAGTAGTTTTTGCGTGAAGAAGTATAAAACATACCCACTCAAACACATACAAACTTTCGCCTTTATAATATTAGTGTGATGAGCTTTCGTTCGCTAAATTAGCTGAACCTTCTTTTTTTTTTTTAGCTTAAAAGGAGGCTCCAGCCATAGTCGTGTATAGCATTACGTATATGGAGAAAATAAACATTTTTTTTTTTTTTTTTTTTTTTAATTTACCTTTGATAAATGTTGTCAAACACTCCGTCAAAGGGGCCACAACTGAACTGACATGGATGCTACACCGGCAAGAGCCTAGCTCTTAAATTAAAGAGAGAGACATTTTTAGGGTTCTGAAGTCAACAAGGAACCCAAAGTTTCGCTATGTCAGTCTGTCCGTCTTTCCGCGGCTTAAGTCAGAGGGTTTTTATACTAGAAAGTTTTAATTTGGCATGGTTATACATATTAATCACACCAACAAAGTTTTAAAATAAAATCTTAAAGTTTTTTTATGGTACCTTCCCTACATCTAAAAAGGGGTTGTTGTTTTTTGCTAACGTTAAAAGCTTGTAGGGTATCGATGATAGGTCTTTTAAAACAACTGAGGGTTTGCTAAAACCATTTTTTGATTGAGGAACGGTTTGCGAAATATTAAACTTCAAAGTGCTAATTTTTGTTCGAGTCAAGAGTCCCCCCCCCCCCCCCCCCCCCCCCCCGCCCTCACAAGCTAAAGCTAAACCGCTATTTCAGGACATCGGAAAAAATATAAATAGTAGGACATATAATGAATTTAAAAGGAAAACCATCACGACTAAGTAGGCTTTCTTTGTAAGTAGGTCTTTTAAAATAAACTTTTTTTATAAATTTCGATATCTCTATTCTGCGCGAGCCCGACTCGCACTTGGCTAATTCTTTTTTGTATGTTGCTTATAACTCCACTTCTAAGTCGAGCCGTGAAAAAAACATTGCTTCTCTGGAGATATAATTATGAAAACTCATTGTTATGGTGACTGCTTATTTGTTTATACTCGTATTTGTTTATCTATTTGGACGGGACACATCTTGCAATCTGCGAGTGTGATTTGAGAGCGGCTTCCAGGGGTCGGATTGAGCTACAATGAAATTTAACCGTATTGCCGGTGGAAAGAGATCCTTTTGGTATTTTGAAGTTTATCTGATGATGAACTCTGGAGGTGGAATCAAAATTCTTCGATCGTCAACTGGTGTCAACGGAATCGTAGGAAATACTGTACTCAGCCTTGTTTAAATTTGTAAAACTCCAATCCAAGAGACCGCATGGTCCTAATGATGCCCGACCTCATAATGCACGACCTATCAATGTACTGCTTGATAATGGCCAGCTGATAACTCGTGTCATATTATTATTGGTAAAAATAAATACATGATCGGGTTTAAATGGCTCTCTATGAATTTAATTTCAAGGTCAAGAGAACGCTGCTTGAGAACAAAGCTGTCAAATTTGTTTAATATTTAACCACCTCCGTGGCGTAATGGTTAGTCCATTCGCTTCACACCAGAAGGTCGCGGGTTCGATTCCCGGTGGGGTCAAATTGTTAAGCTTGGTTTGGTTGGTGGTAGGGCATTTTATAAGCCCGCCTGGCTAGCTACCACTAACATGTCTAAGTCTTGCCGCCAAAAATCAGTGTTAACAACATTTATGTGTGTGTTCCGGCTTGAATAAAAAAAAATACATGACAGATGAATAGTCCGCCATGATAAAATTAGTTAGATAAAGTAAAATAAAATACGGCACTTGTTTAAGGAGCAAGTATAGCAGAAGTAAGCTACTGCCATTTTATAAAAAAATAACTTAAGGGACAGTGTCACACTAGCACCTGGTCCCTTTACTTGTACTATGAGAGCCAAAGGCGAATATACATACTTATTCACGTTAAAATTCATACCTAAATAGATATAGACGCAAAAAAAAACCTGTATTGCACACGAATATTTGCGCTGGATGGCAATCGAACCCACTAACCCACAACCCTCGGCCTAGCAGGCACGAGCGCTGATCAATAGACCACCTCGTCAGTCATTATCTGTAGATTTTTATAAAAAAACTAGCTTTTTTCCGCGGCTTCACCCGCGTGGACAACGTTTCTATGACTTTTGCGCAGTGCTAATCCAGGTCCTAATCTGTCTACCTACCAAATTTCAGCCAGATCCGTTCAGTAGTTTTTGCGTGAAGAAGTAACAAACATACACACTCACAAACTGTCGCCTTTATAATATTAGTGTGATAATTTACTAAAAAAAGTGGCATAGTCCCCTGGACACTGGCCAGCCGCTTGTGTAGCGTTGCTCAGTGGCCAAATATAGGGTCTTAACAAAGTTACGCACTTTTTTTTAACTGGAGCTTGTACTCATGAAACTGAACAACTTTCCCCAAGAAACCCATGGTCAATTCGCATTTATTATTTTTTAATTAAATTATCAACTGCTCAGAATACCACTCCCAGCTGGTATCCGCGTATGTAACTAATTAGTAATCTGTGGTATTGACAAAGTTCAATGACAGCGCCGGCCCGCCACGCCGCCGCGGCGTATTCTGGCGTATTCCGCGCAATTTAATAGTTTTTATTAATAAAATTAACGCGAATTGACCATGGGTTTCTTGGGGAAAGTTGTTCAGTTTCATGAGTACATGCTGCAGTAAAAAAAGTGCGTACCTTTGTTAAGACTCTGTATACGACACTCTTCCCAATGGCTGCCGGTAATGGCTTTCAGGATGCCGTTCGAGTATACAAAAATCGCTCTCGCTTCCTCTTATGACTCGCCCGCACACTTCCAAAACTGACTCTGGCTGCGCTTGCGTCTGTGTGCGCGGTAACGTAATCTTGCGTAATGCCGACTGTCGCCTTCGGTGCGCCGGCGGCGGCGGCACAGGGCACTGCGCTGAATGTTGATTATTGCTTCGCTTCGTAATGTGTCGATATATCTATTTACTATCGGCCCGATATATCTGAAAGTTGGTCAGTAGTTATTGCTTGCTACTTAGGTAATGTTTTATTTTCTTCCTATCAAATTATTGACTTAATAAAATACTGTACAGTTTCTATTAGGTGCCAGCATAAATACTCTTTATTGCACTACGTGAACTGTTTTCACTTGCTCTCGCGTTTTATAACAAATATTATATTATTCGTTTTATCGCCCACTCAGATCCCGGTGAAAAATTTTCTATATTTACCTATTATCAGACGTACCGAATATATATAGAAAATTTCATGGAAATCCGTCCAGCCGTTTCGGAGGAGTATGACAACTAACACTGTGACACGAGAATTTTATACATATCTACCTTTTAATTAAATTTAAAGTTAATAACCTACCTATTAGTTATATTTTAATCAGAACGGCACACAAAAGGTTCCGTACCATCATACTAGATAGCGCTAGTTTCTTCACGTTTAAATAAACCACGTTTTTTTGTATGGAGACCCCCTTATCTTTTCACTTTTTCTAATTTTTAGTATTTGTCGTTATAGCGGCAACAGAAATACAACATCTGTGAAAATTTCAACTGTCTAGCTATCACGGTTTATGAAACTCAGCCTGGTGACAGACGGACGGACGGACAGCAAAGTCTTAGTAATAGGGTCCCGTTTTTACTCTTAAGGTCTGGAACCCTAAAAACCTACATTTCAGTTATATTTTGAGGTTTATGAGATAGAAATGTCTACCTTATAGTTTTATTTCGAAGTTTATATGTCAGTTTGGCATGCCTGCCTACCTTACCTTACTTATTGAGCAAAGACCTAGTGAAAACGTACTTACATAACCAACTATTATTAAGTTATTAATCTAATCAAATAAAACATGTGTTTTGTCTCTGTTCTACTAACAACTTTGTTTCTTTTACTTACTACATATTGATATATGGTAGCATTTTAGACATTATTTACTACAAAAGTTTTCATGCAAACAGCACCAGTCATATACAGGAATCTTGCGTTGGGGAATCTTAGTAAGCCCGCTTCCATCATCGGCATCATCGTGATACTAAAAGCTTGTACCAAAAAGCTTTAATATTTCGAAAATTATTTAGTCTATGTCCATCCTGAAATTCCATTCTAATTATTCTATTTTTTAACCGACTTCAAAAAAAGGAGGAGGTTACTTAATTCGACCATATATTTTTTTATGTGTGTTCGCGCATAACTTCGTCGTTTATAAACCGATTATGATGATAATTTTTTTGTTGGAAAGGAGATATCCCAAGGGTGGTACCATGATAAGGAAACCAGGATCTGATGGTATTCCAGAGAAATCGAGGGGAACCTTCAAAAATCGTAGTGGCGACTAGTGCGTTTGAAATAGTTTTTTTTTTGTTTAAAATTATTTAAAATCTGTTAAGTAGTTTCGATAATTACCTCCTTAATACAAAATATACTCTTCATAATAATTAGAATAGATATTTTATGTGTATAACATCTGTTCAAAACCTAGCTTCTGCTTTCGTTACAAGCGAAAGTTCTCTCAAGGTCAAATCTGTGTAACTCTTTGTCTGATACCAAGAGTAGCCAATACCTACTTCATTTTAGGTACATAGGGGAGAGTGGGGGTAGTTGCGAATACTTAGGGGAGAACCTAAATAAAAGCAAAATCAGATGAATTAATCTGTTTATTGCTTAAAACTTACGTTAACTATTCAGTCATAAATTGTCATGATCATCATAGTAGAATTATCTAGACATTTTTTCTAACAGAAATACAAAACCTTGCTTTCCGGGGTTACTTATTTTACAAGCTTTTAATTAACTTGCAATATATGTATGTGTGTTCGGGTGGAATCTTGCAAGTTAAATTTAACCCACTTCCAGGTTTCCGATTGAGCTGAAATTTTGCATGCATATGTATGTCTTGTGACAATGCAATATTAAAAGCTTGTACCTAAAAGTTTTTAGGTTTTTCGAAATTTATTATCACGTAAAGGGTGACTTTTAATTAATTCTTGATAGCAAAGGATATCAAAGTAATCGTGATTACAAACAACTTTCCCAAAGAAACTATAATGCCTAATATGAAGAAAAAAAATTTGGTGCTTTATACATTTTTCACAACTTGTTATGTATCGACACCATTTTTTTTTTCTGATTTGACATACAGTTTCTTTGGGAAAGTTGTTTGTAATCACGAGTACATGCATATCCTTTGCTATCAAGAACTACCTAATTAAAATTCACCCTGTACACTACCTTTAAAAAATATTCCATTAGTTTTTAGAGTTTGTAGAGAATTTATAGAAATACTCGTACTAAATGTAAAATATAAGCTGTTTATTAATAATGAATACATTACGACTATTATATAGAACTAGCTGTTTCCCGCGGCTTCACCCGCGTGGACAACGTTTCTATGACTTTTCGAGGGTGCGGGTGGAAAAAAGTAGCCTATGTGTTATTCCAGTTCCTAATCGGTCTACCTACCAAATTTCAGCCAGATCCGTTCAGTAGTTTTTGCGTGAAAGAGTAACAAACACACATCTATACATTCTTACAAACTTTCGCGTTTATAATATTAGTAGGATTCACACAGTAAGGTACCTACTTACAGAACAAAAGGGAATAGGCAAACAAAAACATCACAGCTATAGCTACTATATGCGTGCAACGAAGAGTTACATAGAAACATCAAAGTGAATGACATAATAGAAGACTGACGCCTCCGCACACATATACAAGTATTGTATAGGAGGCAGGCATGTTCGCGATACAGAGCATAGCAAGAAAACTAGTGTTTAAGTCGGGCTACCACACTGGCCACGCGGGATCGATTCCAGGCATGCGCGGTGGCTGAAGCCGCTTCCTACCTCCCCCCCTTCCTGAAACCGAAGCTGAAACACTCCACTGCAACTGCATTTCAGTGCATACGGCGCAACTAAAAGAAAAACTCCAAAAATACAACGCAATAAACCGCACTGCTTCAAGAAGGAACTGCACTCGTTCCAAATTCAAAATCTGTGCCCGTTAAGTTACCTATCAATCAGTCAAGTTTGAATTGAGAATTTGGAAAAATGATCGTTTCGAACGCGTGTGCACTCGTGGTTGTGTCGACATTGTCGGTGTTTTAATACTGGCCAGTCACAAGTGGGGGAGCATAAATATAGACTATTAAGCGAACTATGAAGAAAAAAAAACGTTACTTTGAAAAAATACTCAAAAAGAAACAAGTCATAATAGATCTTTTCACGTAAATAGATCTCAGCGAGACAATATCTCTCAATAATATTTCCGAAAGCATTTAAATACACAGTTTAATACATTTATACCAATATTTAATCACAAAACCCATAATTTATATAATAAAATAAAATAAAAATAATTAAAGTAAATTTATATTTCACGTAAACCTTAGCTTTTAAATATTACCACAATTTAATTCCCAAGCAAATAAACCTGAACCTTACAATCGAAATCTTAGACTGATATATCCGAATAAAACGTAGCTGAAACAAAAAAAAACAAATTATAGAGTATTTACATTAGTTGACCATTTGAGAAAGTTTATATATAACTTATATTATATAACACTAATTATATATAACATATGAATAATATTTATAACGCGCAATAAAATACAAAAATATAAACGGGGATCAGTGATAGCCTTAAAGCTTTTGTTATTGACCACAACAACAAAAAAAAACAACGGACGAACAATCTTGACGCTTGAAAACTTTCAGTGTACAAAAATGGGTGAGATGACTTTTTGAGAGTGTTCCAAGTTCGAAATTGTGGAGCTAGTGTTATGGATAAGTTAGTGTGAGTGTTAGGTCCCGTTGGGGCCCAAAATGTTGAACATGTTTGACATGTGGAACTCTGTCAGCACCAAGCTAGAGGCGCAGAGCAATGTGCAGCAGTCGCAACAGCCACACACATCAGGTGGGAGCATTAAAGGTAATTTCTTTTGTAACGGTTCTTTTTGGACCAATCAAGATAGGCTGGAAACAACCTGATGGTAAAGTAAAATAAAACCTAATGAAAATCTTAGGACCATTCAATTTATGGGTTAACTCGATTGAAAGTAATTTAAATATGGAATACGGCCTTAACACAAGCAACTAAATCGTTCGTCGTTGAGTATAAGAATATTCGATTTTTATAAATACATATAAAACTACGAAATTTATTGATCATTATAAAAAAAAAATGTTGAGATTACTAATAAAAACACACTGTTCTTCGTGGGTATCATCATTGATATGTACGTTGCGTGAACAAAATAACATAAAAGTATTTATATTTAGAAAGCGTGCGTTTAAAACATATCTTTTCCGGTATATTAATACATGATTGTTTCTCATTTCGTTTTTTAGTTACGCAATTGAAAGTTGCACGCTTTATGAAAGTAGCCAATTAAATTTTAGTAAGAGAGCCGTTGTCTTAGCCTACTGTGTCATGTCCCTACTTAAACTATCTACTTAACGAAAAAAAAAAAGGCTTAACATTTAAAACTTTTATTTCGATAAACAAAAGCACCCACTTTTATTTTTTAATTGAACTTTTTAAACGAACACACTTTCTCGCGGCGGTCGATTTAAATTCGTTCGATCCACATTCGAAACTTGAAAGAGAATAAAGGACACTTCCACTGGCATTTTTGCATGCCAGTTTTATGAAAGCCCCGCTCGTAAGATCTGGTTTCTTTTTTTTATGAAAACACGTACCTACAGTTGCGTTGTGTAATATAATAACTTGGCATAACAGAGCAAACGTGTTTCACTATAGACGTTTGTTAAGACTGTTTGATTATGCGAATGTTGTGGACGAAACGGGTCCTGTCCTCTGGACCCCCTAATAAAAACGAATTTAAATAGGTTGCAAAATGTATGCTCGTGGTCAACCTGGCGTATTTTCTTCTGTATATATAAAAGACAACACTTTTTTATACTGTATATGTAAAAAAGCGACAGTGGCGCAACGGCAAGGGCCGCTACCTCGTATCCGGGAATTCGTGGTACGAGTTCTGCCACGTACCAATGTGTTTGCGAATTTCGATCTCATATGTACGTTTATACAACCACAGCTGAACCAAAGTAACCGACATAGCTCACAGAATCGCTAAACTAAAGTGGCAGTGGGCAGGGCACCGTTGGGGTAGTAAAGTTCTCGAGTGGCGACCGCGCACCGGGAAGCGTAGCGTAGGCAGGCCTCCCACGTGGTGGACCGACGACCTGGTGAAGATCGCGGAAAGCCGCTGGATGCGGCAGCGCAGAACCGGTCGTCATTGAAATCCTTGGGGGAGGCCTATGTCCAGCAGTGGACGTTTTTCGGCTGATATGATGATAATCTACGAAAACAAAACATCCTGAAAATTAAATGCAAGTTCACAGGGTAATCGTAAGTAATTAATAACAGTGTATATAGTGTAAGTAGCTGTGATTTCCAGAGCGAAAATATAATGAATACGTTCACTCACTCACAAAAAATCAATCAAATTGAAAAAAATCTTGAAAAACTTGCACAGCGTAGCCGTAAATCAAGTTCTGATACGCCCTGAAAAATATTGACATGTTGCAAAATATTTAACAAAATGGTTTCTTTGAAAACATCGTTTTCTTTTCATTTTATTATTAGGTCTGCTGGAAGAAATTTCTAATAGAAATAAGCTGTACCTTTTGTATGTTCTTATCTAGTTTAATGTTTGTTTGTCCCTATTTCTGTGTGCAATAAATTGTGAAATAAATAAATAAATAGATTAGATTAGGTTCATTTATTTCATATTATCAATGTCAAGTGTACTGTATTATAAAAATGTCAAAAAATAATATGATCGCCAAAATAGGGAAATGATATAAAAATATCAAAATTGGGAATAAAAGTATAGATAAATAGCGCAATACAAAAGTACGAATGAAAATTAATTTATTGATTGTATAAGATATTGCATTGCATACTCAAAAATAGTGCAATTAATCAAAACATTGTATCGCAACAAAAAGCAGCCAAACTTTGTGTTGTTTTTTTTTTTAAAAAAAAACAAAATCAACAGTAAGTAACAAAAATGCCGATACAAAACTTTTAGAAATAATTATACCTATATCCAAAATGCTTTAACATAGACTTTTCTTCAAACGTCCGGTGCTCGAAATGTGATATGTTACAGTCAGGTAATAAATAATGGCATTCCATGATGTAACCAACTAGTACGAAATGGTAACGAAGTAACGGTCACAACACAACACATAATAACTGGTACAGTTAATATTCATAGTTAGTTACTTCAATTTATGTAACTGTTTTACAGTCAGCTTTTATGTGTGTTTTATACAAAAAGTACGACGGATTAATTGTAGAAAAGATAAAAAAAAACACATTAAACCTCACACAAATTCAATGTGAAGCCAATCCGAACCCTCCAAACCACACACAAAACAACAAAACCACTCAAAAAAAATATTTAAGATCGACAATGGCGACATCTAGTAAGCATCGTAGAACCTGCGAGAAAAATAGCCATTAAAAAAGCTATGTAGGCGTTATTTTATTTCTTACAATCTTAGATCACATTTTTTACTATCGTGCCGATGGTAATCACCATATCAGCTGATATACGTCCCCACCGAGGGGCTCGAGCCTACCCTGTTTAGGGCATTGGTAATCATGTTAATATACTTTTTATTTTTAAACAGTCGTTAAAAACAGTCTTTTTTGCTATATGTACTATTCCGTTGTCTCTGATTTTAAATCATGCCTGCAACCCGATATTGCAACGTTCACAAAAGATATTCTGTTAAAAATTGATTGTTTTGTAAATAAATTTTGTTCACGTTGGTACCTATTTGTTATTTTGACCAATGTAACAATAAAATTATTGGAAATTAAAAAACGTGTTTTTACTGAAAATAATAATATTTTGGGACAATTATCGCATGGTTATCTGGTCCCAAACTTGGATTACCTATACTTTGGAAATCAGAGAATGATATAATACATATACGTTTTAATACATCTATATATATAAAAATGAATCCCTATTTCCCTTGGTCACGGCATCACGCGTGAACGGCTCGACCGATTTCGAATTTTTTTTTTGTCGAGTACGTTATTGTCAGGAGAAGGTTCTTATATAGGGTAGGGTAGGGTAGTGTAGTTTAGTGTAGTGTAGTGTAGTGTATTGTAGTGTAGTGTAGGGTAGGGTATTGTAGTGTAGGATAGTGTAGTGTAGGGTAGGGGTAGGGTAGGGTAGGGTAGGGAAGGGTTGGGTAGTGTAGTGTATTGAAAGGTGGTGCGAAGTTCGCCGGGAATACTAGTACACAATAAATACGCATATATTCCTGCTTCGCTCCCTCGCAGACAGTCATAGATCTATGTTAACAAAAGCTAGTGTGCATATAAGAAGTAACTATTTAGTAATCTGTGATATAAGTACACGACGTTTCCAAATTCAAAAAGGCGAGCGAGATATGTCTTACGATTCTATTTTTGAAAATATAAGGCGATCCATCAGGATTTTGAAGTTGATCTTCAAAATACCAAAAAGATCTATTGTCACGGGGAATACGGCTTCATACCGAATTTCAGCTAAATCGGTTTCTAAAATTGTTTGCGATATATGACCTAAACAAACTAACAATATAGAAACATTGCAAGTTAAATAAAAGCTTTAAAAATACCAGGAGAGCATAGGCATACAGCGCAGAACATGTGACAAGTGAGCGCTGGTACTGTACAGTGTTAGAGAAAAAGTTGACTGGCCAAGACCCATATAGCGCGTACGCCGACCAAGACGACTTGGTACTTGGGCTGGCTACATCTGGTCATACCACACCATCTGTTTATTTGGTATTGCAAGGCTGTTTGGACAAATGAGGCGACGATTTTAGGAGATACTCGTTAAATAAATAAGAATCCTACTAATAGTATAAACGCGAAAGTTTGTAAGAATGTTTGTAACGTTTTCACGCAAAGACTACTGAACAGATCTTGCTGTAATTGGTAGGTAGGCAGATTAGGACCTGGACTAAAACATCGGCTACTTTTTTCCACGCTCGCGGCTCGCACACTGCGCACCCTCGAAAAGTCATAGAAACGTTGTCCACGCGGGTGAAGCCGCGGGAAACACCTTGTGAAAAATAAATTAAGCTGAAGGAGAAATTGTTCTCCATACATATCAAACTAACATTTCATATGTCCAATTTACAAGAAAAAAAAAGATATCTCAGACTAATTAATCAACCGGCTTATCTTCTTTGTATTATGAGTTAGGAGCCATTTTTTTTTTGTTAAAAATGACTACAAAATCCTTAATTATTACGAGTAGGTATTAGTCAAATATTTCAGAAGGGACGTACACTCTAAAGATAACGTTATTATGCCCTTCAATATAAAAAGCACGGACGGACAGACAGAACGATCTTATAAAGGTACATAGTAGGACTACGTAACCGTAAAAGCAACATGCAACAGGAAAAGGTATGATGACATGAATAAAATGCGGGAGATACTCTTTGTAAATTTGCATCTTCCAATTTTGAATTTGAACATAATTCCTCAAAGATTGTCAATTCTAAATCCTGTTGAAGCAATGCTTATTCTAAAGCCTCAAAGTATCAACACTGCCCTGTCGTCACTCACATACGAATATGCAGTATGCAGCATGCACACGGCAAGCGTGCGGTGTGCAGCGTGCACCCAGGTACGTGCTAGCTACTAGCCAGCGACTGATATGATAATATCGGCCTAGACGTTCTCTGTGCCTCGTTTGCACTGGTTGAGGTAGGTTATCGTAAGTAAGTTAGCATATTACTAGTGGTTTGCCCGAACTGTGAACTCGCGATATAGTCGTTTTATAAATACAGGTACGCTCACTTATTTTATTGTTTACAATTGGTATGCCCTTGGCATCATTTTACCTGATGGTAAGTGACGATGACGCCGAAGATGGAAGCGGGCTTACCAAGATTCCCCAACGCAATGGAGAACTGGCTATCTTATCTTCAAGCCGGAACACATCAATGCTGTTAACACTGATGTTTGGCGGCAAGACTTAGATAAGATGGTGGTAGCTAGCCAAGCGGACTTAGAAAATGCCCTACCACCAACCAAACCAAGTCTTACAAGATGACCCCACCGGGAATCGAACCCGCGACCTCCTGGTGTGAAGCGAATGGACTAACCATTATGCCACGGAGGCTGTTTGTTCGATGTAGGATCCGTCCAGCGCCATCTAGTGGTGTTTAAAGAAACCATCAACATTTACAACCCCCTACATCTCAGCCGATTTGACCGATTTGGCTCATGTCTGAACTTAAAAATCATTTTATACTCATTAATTCCGATCAACGATACTCGAGTTATTGTCGAACAAACATTTATAGATACGTACATGCAAACGCCGGATTGTTCCAGTAGACTCGGAGAACTTCGCTCGCTCTTGTAATTAGAGAATAAATTCAAGACTCATGTCAAAAAATTCTTGTGCTCTAGAGGATATTATAAAATAATAGATTATGTAAATGACAAAGATATATATGTTGATTCTATTACAAATACCATTACCTCAGATTTTAATCAGAATCATGACATTATGTAATAGACAATATAAGTTTGGTTTTGACTATTTAAAAGTGTGTGAAAAGACGTATTTAAAACAAATTATTTTGATTTGATTTGGTTTGATTTGACTATTTAATTTTCAATGGTCACGAGTCTCATACGACGATTTCATTCGATCATGCCAAGGGCTTACCAGTTGTGGATCAAAAAAAAAACCTAACCACTCCGGGAGTGCCGACAGTGGTAAAAACTTTTAACAGTTTTATAAGTTAGAGTATTCCTGGCTGTAGTAGAGTGTTCTTGACTGTGTCGGCTACATTACAGGTTACAGTGTCGCGATTTCAATGGTTTTTCCCATCTAAAAAACAGTTTTATATGTTTTGACCCTTCGAGTTTTCCTGGATGTGTCGGTTACAGAACAGGTTACAGTGTCGCGAGTTCAATGTTTTTTTCCCATCTCAAAAAATGCCCAACGCGCCTAAAGAAGTTTTCATTTCAAAAATGTGGAGAGGAAAGACCAAATGAATTTTCATAAACTTGTTTTAAAATTAATCACAAAAGCGCGTAAGGGGAGTTTCGAACAAAGTGATGAACATGAGACAAGTTGGACTTTGTCCTGCTCAGCAGGTTCACCCTATTTTATGTCCGCTGAGCCTGCTAGGTGTGGCAGAGTGCCATGCTGGATGCATAGCTTCTCTTTCTTTATTATACACTAGCTGTCCCGGCGAACTTCGTACCGCCTCACACTACACTACACTAGACTACCACTACCACTACCACGACTACTACCACTATACTACCACTACACTATACCACTACCACTACACTACCATTACACTACCACTACACTACCACTACCACTACAATACCACTACCACTACCACTACACTTCTTTTTGTAGATATTGCAGGAATTTTTAGGTCATTTTTTGCACCTTGGCTTACATTATTTGAGTTTTAGTAAGGATCCCTAATTTTTTGAAAAAATAATATAGCCTATAGCAACCGCGAATAGCGTAGCTTCCAAACGGTGAAAGAATTTTTCAAATCGGTTCAGTAGTTTCGGAGCCTATTCAAAACAAACAAAAAACAATCTAATCTTTCCTCTTTATAATATTAGTATAGATATTTTCCTGTATTACTAACATATTCTGAGTGTTACTAACAAACTATGGACTAGAGACATATTTACGTTTTGATTTATTATAATTGTAATATAGTTTGATGAAAATAGCATATAAATAATAAAAAAACTAATAAATATTAGTTTAAAATAGAAAAAGCTAAGGTACCTTACTTGTTCTTAATAAGTATTCATTGCTTGTCCACTAGCGGATAAAACACTATTATTTTTTTCTCTCCGATCCTCCCCCATCCAAGCAACGACCTAAGCCGAGGTCCGTGCCCACCTGGGCGCCCTTAGGCAGTTGCATCTTTTTGCTTTGCACTAGGTTGAGTGCCTTCCGTACTCGCCTCCCCTGCCCGGTGAAGTTGTAAAGGCCCCCACGGCCAACAGCAAGCTTGCCCTTTCGAAAAAATTCTATTCTTTTTACTGTTGTTTGCGCTACAACACGCTACGTCAACTACGCGTCTTAATTGTAACCAATACCAATACTTATAAAAAAACTTAGAAACTATATTACTAAACTACTTGCACTTGCTTATGTCTTAGGCACACGTCATAATATTCAAAATACCTAAAAAATTTAGGTACAAGGTTTAATTTGAAAATATTATTTATTATTATTCTCAGCAAACCCAGCCATTGATACTCATAATATATCATGGGGGTGCGCCAAAAAATAAATGGTCGGCCCTCTTTGGAAGTCCGCCATATTGGATTTAGAATGACGTCACTGAGCTAACCATGCGTTGTTCTCCAAACTTAACGTGTATGCGAAATTTTTAGCTCAATCGGAAACCAGGAATATAAACAAACTATTACGGCAAGTTAATATAAAGCTTGTAAAAACAGTCTAAACGCAGCATACAAATCTATTAACATTGCATGTGTCAGATGGCTGTGCGTGCTTCGTTGCGTATGCGCAAATGACGTCACTAGTGCAAAGGGGAGGGGAGAGCTTAAAAATTAAATTAATTGGCCACTAAACAGTTTATATAAATTTGTATTAGTACTCAAGGCAAGCTAGTACTTGGTACTTTAAGTTGAATGTTGGTTTAAAACAAGATTAGCGGTTATTAAGGATTTTAGTACTTATTTTAACCGCCTCCTTGGCGTTATGGTCGCGGGTTCGATTTCCAGCGTTGTAAGACTCGGTTTGGTTGATGGAAGGGCATTTTTAACCGACTTCAAAAAAGGAGGAGGTTTCTCAATTCGACCGTACATATTTTTTTATATGTATTCGGGGATAACTTCGTCGTTTATGAACCGATTATGATGATTATTTTTCTGTTGGACATAAGGTATCCCAAGGGTAGTACCATGATAAGTAAACCAGGATCTGATGATGGCATCCCAGAGAAATCGAGGGCAACCTTCAAAAATCGTAGTGGCAACTACTGCGTTCGAAGTCGGTTTTTTTTTGTTTAAAATTATCTAAGCCCACTTGGTTAGCTATCACGATCTTAATTCTTATGTAAGTCTTGCTGTCAAATTATTGTTTACAGCATTGATGTGCCCCGGCTTCAAGATAAGATACAGTTACTCTTTGGGTTGGGGAATCTTGGTAAGCTAGCATCATCGTCGCTTATGTGAGGTGTGAGAGATTATCATGAGATGATGCCAAGGGCAACGCAGAATCGATCGTCGTGGATATCTTTGGGGAGACCTATGTCCAGCAGTGGACGTCCTTCGGCTGATATGAATGTATAATGAATGAGGCTAATGGCTTGCCTATAGTGGATTTAAAAAAATGTGTTATACGAGCGTAACGTTTTCCGAAACTCGAACTTAAGTTACGAAAAAGTCCAAACTCAAGTTACGAAAAAGTCTGCCAGTTTGTCTACCTGGGTTCGATGATAACCATTGAAGGCAGTTGCACGAAAAAAATCATGGAAGTTTTTTTTAATAAAAAATTGAGTGCGTTTGACTACAACTCACCTAATGGTAAGTGACGATGAAGTCGTGGATGCTAAAAGCAAACTCAAATAATGCCTATTCACTCTCGCCTTGAATATACCCAAATTGTAGGGGTCGGGAAACACCGACGCAGGCAAGGAGCTCCACTCCATCGCTGTGCTCGTGATAAATGAGGAAGCGTAACGCTTCGTGCGTATAGGCTGAATAACAACAACATAGGGGTAGTACCTCTCCCTGCGTCTCGTTGACTGAAGGTCGAATGGAGCTGGGGGAGTGAGGTCGTGCAGTTCTTGTGCACACTATCCGAAATTAATTCGATAGAATACCGAAAGACAGGAAAATTTGCGGCAATGCTCAAGGCTTTAGAGCTTATTTTTGACAAGCTCATCGTCGCCAATGAGTCTCCGGGCGCGTCAGTCGATGGTGTCCAAGGTATCCATAAGCGGGCTAATCCATCCCATAGGCAAAGTACATATATTAGTACTAACATACAGTATGGACACTCCCTGCCGCTCTCAAGATTGCGACATCACTCCTCGTCACCCAGATTGATGCAGATTGGTTACCATTTGGTTCTCGAACGTATAGGATTTCGTCGTAATTTTGTTTGCTCCGTCATTCCATTTTTGAAATGTCATTTCTTGCCCGTTGTATGAAGTGTCCAGGGTGTGCCATAGGTGAGAATTGTACTCCATACAATCAAAGAGCGAAGATTGTCAAAAGTGCAATGGGTCAATCGTGTTTCTAATAGCTTTTGACTTTGAGGAACATCATCAACAATAAGGGTATTTTTTTCAACCATGGGTTTTTTATCGTATAAGAGTAACTGATGTCAAAAATAACGAAAATCTGTTATATTACCGCCTTAACCCTTATATAACGGATATTGACCTTGTCCTTCAAATTAGGAGGTACTGTGATCAGTTTTCCATGTTTCCACGGCGACCTTCGATCACGACCCCGTTATGGCTATCAAACGGTTGAAAAGCCGTTTGTCGCCTTGGAGGGTTGCGAAAACGGTAAAAAGCGGTAACTGCACTTAACTCTATAGAATGACGAAATCAGACTCGGTAAGGTCGAATTTCACTTTTACAATAGTGACACAAACATACCTTATCGTTTTTTAACCGACTCTAAAACAGGAGGAGGTTCTGTGTTTGACTTAACATATTTTTCATACATGTTCAGGGTTTGAAGACAGCATCAGAAATAAATTATAAACTCTTGATCACTAAATTGCCCTCCTACTTAAACTTCGAAAAACCTTACTCGTTTTGTTTTCCATCGACTCTTCGATTTTTAATTCACCAATATCACAAAATGAGTACTTAAATGACGCTGCAAAACTATGACGTCACGCCTAGATATTTCAAAAATTTTTAGAACAAAATGTCGTTTTTGACAGATGATAGAAAGTAAATCAGATGACTAGCATTTGTCATCCCTATTATTGTGAACCGATTTTTACCCGACTGCGCCAGAACGATGGTTTTTCGAGTGTATGTGTGTATGTCCGTTTGTTTGGCACACTCTGTAGCATAAACGGCTTGATGGATTTTGGAGTGCGAAGTGTCATAAGATTTATTTGTCGTGAGTGTCATATGATAATTTTTTACCCGATTGGCCAAAAATAGATGTTACATTTTAATGCAGTCGGGATTTTAATTTTTAATGGATTCGTTTAGTTATTTCAGTTGTTAAGTTATGTCTTCATAGTGGTCCCATAAAAATTTTGTTAAAATCGGTTTGTGATCTTTTTTAGGAAATACACAAAAACAAAAAGATATGGCAAAATTGAAGTCGGTTGTTTATATAACGTGTAAAGCGTCTTTTATTGTTCTGGTTGATAAAGTTTGATTTTTGCTATTATATAGGTATGCACTTATTTTTAACTAGAGCTTGTACTCATAAAAGAGAATACTTTTCCTTAAGAAACCCATGGACAATTCGCAAAAAAAAAATTGGACTTCCATACAAAGTTTGTCCACCAGCTGATCGATTTGCATGGGAAGTCCAATTTTTTTTTTTTGCGAATTGACTATGGGTTTCTTGGGGAAAGTTGTTCAGTTTCATGTGTACAAGCTCCAGTTAAAAATAAGTGCATACCTTTGTTAAGACCCTATATATTTCTGATTGTATAGTTGCTTATGCTATCCTAAAGTTCTTTTATCTACCTTTGAATTAATAATAAGTCGGGGAAATAGTTTCATCGTATTTTTTTGTATGCAAATTCAAAAAGGGCGACCAGAGCGAGCTGCATCTTGAACGTTAAAATTACCGGGCTGGAAACGATTGAACCAAGTTTGTGCTACTGACTGATACTTACAAAGTAACTATTTAGTAATCTGTGCTGATACTGCATCGCGGCCCGTGCTGCATTTCACCTTTTTCAAGCGACTTCCAAAAAGGAGGAGGTTCTCAATTCGTCTGTATGTTTTTTTTATGTTTGTTAACTCATAACTTTTTACAATTCTTTTTTTATTTTAAAGCTAGTGCTTTCCGTGTGATCCCATATTATACATTTTATCAAAATCGGTAAAGTACTTTATTATAAAATTAACAAAAACCAAAAATAATAATGCAAAATGTACTAAGTTGTGGCGATGGAAGTCGATTTTTAACGTGTTTAGCGTTTTCAATTATACAAGTTTTAACCGCCTCCGTGGCGTAATGGTCAGTCCATTCGCTTTACACTAGAAGGTCGCGGGTTTGAGTCCGGCGGGGTCAACTTGTAAGACCCGGTTTGGTTGGTGGAAGGGCATTTTCTAAGCCCGCCTGGCTAGCTACCACCATCTTATCTAAGTCTTGCCGCCAAACATCAGTATTAACAACATTGATGTGTTCCGGCTTGAAGATAAGATAGCCAGTTCTCCATTGCACTGGGGAATCTTGGTAAGCCCGCTTCCATCTTCGGCATCATCGTCACTTACCATCAGGTGAGATGATGCCAAGGGCTTACCAATGTAGAATAAAAAAAAAATTAGCTTGTCATGTTAGTTTGTCTTTTAGTTTGGGACCAATCTTGGAAGCTAAACAAGAACCACTTCCCGGTTTCCGATTGAGCTGAACTTTTATGTACACTTCAAATTTGGACAACAATGCTTGGTTTAAATCCAAAATGGCGGACTCCTAAAGATGGCGGATCTGTTATTTTTTATGCACCCCCATAATATGGATATCAAATAAAAGGCTTTGCTGAGAAATATACGATATAATAAACATTATTTTCAAATTAAAGCTTGCATCAAAAAGTTTTTCGAAAATTATTTAAATGAAATTTCAAAATATAGCGAATTGCATACTTTCACTCCATTTCTTAGACTGGCGGGAATTTCTTTTGTTTTCATTTTTATTCAAATTTCGAATGTTCACCTTTTAAAATTAATAAATTAGTCTGGTATATAGAATACAAGCAAAGAGATTTGATTACAAATTTTTACTTACAAAATACGAAAAAACTAACATCCTATCAAGTTTCTATCCTACTCTCGGGGACATAGGCCTCATCAGTATTGATCTGAAACCCGTCCAGGGGAAGGAAACCTCCAAAATAAAACCCGGCTTGGGGTGAGTGGCGCAGAAAACGCGGCGACGACCTTGCTCCACACGTATCGACTCGTCGTCCTGCGGGTTCAGTCAATTAAAGCTGATTTACACACAGTTTAGTTTATTAATAAGCTATTGTATAGCTTTTATCGCGGGCTTTGAGGTGACCGAATCAAGAAATTTCGTAACGAAAATAAAACCTGCACCCCAAAAAAAATTATTGAGTTCTAAAAAACTTACAGTGCTATCTATCTATCCATCATGATGATGATGATGGCGATGGCGATGGCGATTGATGATGGCGATTGATGATGGCTAATGATGATGGCGATTGATGATGGCGATTGATGATGGCGATTGATAATGGCGATTGATGATGGCGATTGATGAAGGCGGTTGATGATGGTGGGTGATGATGATGATGAACTTTCTTAGTGTTAATTTATTACATAAACATCCCGCGCCCCAAGGACTATATGGTACTGGCAAATACTGCATAAATAAAAAATAAATAAATAATTATAATTGCATAAGTTGATAAAAAATGCTATGCAATAGCTTTCCGCGGCAGTCCCTGAGTGCCACACGTCTTTTTTTTATTTTATTTATTTATTTACGTTACAAAAATTACATGTTAACATAACATTAAGCGGTATTGCTAAAACCTTAATAAGGTTTGTCTCAATACTATTCTCCAGCCATGCATTCATTATCATTAAACAATTAAAACACAAAAGTTACTTACAATAACTTATAAATATAGGTAAATAAAAGACAAACAAAATGTTATGTATGACGGTAGGCAAGGAAAAGTGCACAGAGTTACATCTACACACACATACATAGCAGTGATATCGGCCTGTTACGATCTCATCATCCACCATATACAGGCTGTTGCAAGAAGCTTGGCTATTTAAACTTTAACTAAAATTAGTTGTAAATTTGATTGGCATAGTTTTTATTAATAATTTTTTTTCTAAAAAGTGTGTAGTTAATAAACGCGATTTGGTATTCTTTGTAATGTTATTTTTTAAAGAATTCATTTTATTTTTATTTATTAGGAAAACTTACAGTTAATTAACATCATTATAGAGAACTAGATAGCAAAATAACATAGCCATTATAAGTTTCCATCTATAGAAGGATATTTAGGAGGATATTAATTAATTAAGGTATTATGTTAGCTTCCTGAAAACTATCGAAAAAGAAAGATAGAGAGAAGAAGAGGTAGAGATAGGCAGAGAAGAAATTCGCAGAAAAAGAAGTCGGTTTACAATCCTCTTATAAAAATGGCTGGCATTTAAATTTAAGAAGAAGTATGCGAGCTGACAACTATTATAAGGTTGGTAATCACCATAATATCAACTAAAAAAAGTCAATTTCCTAAAGGATTTCGAACAACGACCAATTTTGTGCTGGCCGCACGTTCCTACCACCACCACCTCCGTGGCGTAATGGTTAAATCCATTAGCTTCACATCTGGAGGTCGCGGGTTTGATTCTCGGCGGAGTCTTACTTGTAAGACTCGGTTTGATTAGTGGAATTGGATTTTCTAAGCCCGACTGGCTAGCTACCACCATCTTATCTAAGTCTTGCCGCCAAACATCAATGCTAATAACATTGATGCGTTTCGGCATAAAGATAAGATAGACAGTTCCCATTAAGGTCTTTCAAAATGACTGAGGGTTAGTTTGCTAAATAATCATCATCATTATATCAGCCGAAAAATGTCCACTGCTGGACAAAGGCCTCCCCCAAGGATTTCCACGGCGACCGGTCCTGGGCTGCTCAGCTTCCATCTATTGGCTTCCCGCCATCTTCACCAGGTCATCAGTCCACCGCGTGGGAGGTCTGCCTAGCTACGTTTTCCGGTGCGCAGTTGCCACTCGAGAACTTTACTGCCCCAACGGCCCCCACTGTTATGCCCTAGGGTAGGTAAGTGGGGACGCTATATCATAAACCTGGCAGTCTAGCGTATCTGGTAGATGTGCGAGAGGGCATGCCCCAACGGCCATCTCTTCTACGAGCTATGTGTCGTAAGTAACTAGTATCTCATCTGTGGTGCCGTGCCCACTGCCACTTCAGTTTAGCGATTCTGTGAGCTATGTCGGTTACTGTGGTTCTCCTGCGGAGCTCCTCGTTTCTGATTCGATCACGCAGAGAAACTCCGAGCACAGCACGCTCAATTGACATTTGTTAATATTAAGTTTTTAAGTTGTGGTTTTTGTTAGAGTTACATGTCCCTATGCTAGCTGAACCGCAATTAAAGAAAAATCTGAAGGTATTGAAAATAGTAGTAAATTATCACGGCCAAGTGGGCTTTCTCAGTTTAGGAGTACCTAACAGTTGACTAATTTAAGATATGTAGTTGAATTTGTTAAAAGTTAATAGACTTTTCATACAAAATGTACGAAACTAACTGCAAAAATAACTTGTTTTCTAAATATATATCAATTTTTGAAAAGACTACGGAACCCTTCTTTGCGCGTGGTTCTACACGCACGGTTTTTATTTATTGCTTGATCACTTTTAAAAATAGAACAATGTACCATTATATAATCTTTTTGTCAACAGACGAGTAATCGGTAAGATTACCTATCAAAAAAGTGTGCATCAAATATTCTTGAATTATTCGTTAATTCAAATATTTGGGTCAATAAACTGCCATAACACCGGATGTTGTTGGTTTACGTGCTTTCCGCGATATATGGGTGACCCTTTTGCAAATGAAAAGTTTTAATAAAACATTTCTATCTTCTAGAAAGATTATGTGACCTTTTTTTTATTAACAATTGGTAAACCCTTGACAACATCTCACCTGGTGGTAAGTGACGATGTTGCCGAAGATGGAAGCGGGCTTACCATGATTCCCCAACGCAATGGGGAACCTTAAAATAAATAAATAATCATATTATTCAGAATAACTAAGAAAAGATCGAGTAGGTTTTATTGATTATATTTTTTATTTCTGCTCTGGTCTTAATGTCTATTATTTTATTTTAATTGTTTTTGGTACAAGTTTTAAGAGCTCCCTAGACGATCAATAATATTGTGAAATCTAACATAGACAATTAATTATCTTTAATAAATGTAGGTATTGATATTATATTATAAGTATCAAGCAAAGAGCAATAATTATTAATAACGTAAAATTGACAATTGATATTGATCGTCTAAGGGGTAAAGCGGTCAACCTTCTTGGTCTATGCACTTTAAAAAGAAAAATAAAAAGCCGCCAAATCCAAAATTCAAATTTCGAAATTTCGCGACAGGACGCCGCGCGTCTCAATTAAAACTTTAATTCTCCATGTGCAAAAAGGAAAAACCTACTCTAAAAGGCAATGCGTAGAGTTGATAGTAGTTTAACAGTGCGCGCGGCGGCAAGCCAACTCAAAGTGTGTCACGGGTTGAATAGCACAACGAAGGCCGAGTTATCTCGATTGCGCGCGCAAAACCGCGGATGTGCTATCGTTCGGGAATCATTGTTTGTCTATGGACTATGTCTATAAAATATTGCGTTAACATGAGCACGCTTTATACTTGGATGAATGCTAGGGAATGCCTTTATAAGAAGATTTACAAGTTGCATGAATTGATGAGGGTACAAAGATATAGAAACTCCTTTATTTAGATCTGAAAGAAGAAGTTTAAGTAATCTCTGTAAAGGTACACTATTCAAAATTGAATTCGTATTTTGAATTTGACGGTCAATGATATACTTAAAAACTCCTTTTTTTGGATCTGCAAGAATAAGTTTATATTCCTTTTGCATTAAGAAATTTATGTTATCTCTGTGAAAGTATACTATTCAAAATTGAATCCGCATTTTAAATTTAACGATAATCCTTTTAATTAACCAAAGCCCATGCAATTATATGCGGAATAGTGAGGTGACGGTATCTGATCTACATCATAACAAAAACAATATAGAATTGATAGAAAAATCTCTTCAGTAAGATTTAACAAGCAAAATGCTGCTCTGAATATCGATAACCCATCGCACTGAGGTACAGATAAAAAATTCTGTGTCGAAGCCAGAGCCGGTTCACTTTAGATTCGTAAATTTGATGTAAGTATGTAAAAAAATAAGTCGATCCGATCGGTAGTTCAGGATTTTTAGATATTTTTTCTCAGGGCCATATTTTACGAAGAGTTCAAGGTACATACAACACACTCTGGTTATGGCGGAAGTTCAAGGACGATTGGGAACTACAGTAAAACCACTCTATACCGTGTAACACCTTGTTTCTTCTTTATTTCTCGTAAAATTTTTAGATATTTTTCTCAGGGCCATATTTTACGAAGAGTTCAAGGTACATACAACACTCTGGTTGTGGCGTAAGTTTAAGAACGATTGGGAACTACAGTAAAACCACTCTATACCGTGTAACACCTTGTTTCTTTTTTTTATTTCTCGTAAAATTTTTAGATATTTTTCTCAGGGCCATATTTTACGAAGAGCTCAAGGTACACACAACACTCTGGTTGTGGCGGAAGTTCAGGAAAACCACTCTACCCCGTGTAACACCTTGTCTCTTCTTTATTTCTCGTATAAGGCACATTTTGTGATATTGAGTCGCCCAAATTACATAATTTTCGTAATGCAACTTTCATTACAAGCTTTTTATTACCTTTCCGTGATGGTTAGTTTGGGACAAATCTTGGAAGCTAATTAAAACCACTTCTAGTATTCCGATTGAGCTGAAGCTTTGCATACACGTCAAGTTTGGAGCACAATGCATGGTAAGCTAAGTGACGTCATTCAAAATCCAACATGGCGAACCCCCAAGATGGCGGACCAACTATTTTTTATGCACCCCCATGATATGGGTTACAAATGAAAGGGTTCGCTAAGAAGAATACAAACTTATTAAAATTATTTCCAAATAAAAGCTTGTACCTAGAAGTTTTTAGGTGTTTCAAAAACGATTATTTGAAATACGACCAGTCTGAGACCAAAAACGTTTCATTAAATTCACGTATGACCACATAATGGTTAAGTCCATTAGCTTAACATCAGGAGGTTGAGGGTTCGATTTCCGGCAGAGTCTAACTTATTAAGACTCTGTTTGGTTGCTGGAAGGTCATTTTCAAAGCCCGCCTGGCTAGCTACTAACCATCTTATCTAAGTCTCACCGCAAAACATCGATGCTAACAACATTGATGTGTTCCGGTTCCCCCTTTGCGTTGGGGAATCTTGGTAACCCCGCTTCCATCTTCGGCATTATCGTCACTTACCATCACCGTACCAAGGGCTTACCAATTGTTAATAATAATAAAAAAACATCAAAACAAAGGAAAAATACACAGTTACACTCACAAATAACGCTTATTACACAAATTTACACGTAACACACAAGTGATAGATAATAATACGATATTATTGTAATGCTTCACAGCGTGTAACAAAGGTGATACAAGATAATACATAACTTTTTAACCGACTTCAAAAAAAGGAGGAGGTTCTATGTTTGTCTGTCTGTATTTTTTATGTATGATCAATCACCGATATTTTCACCGATTGTGAACCGAGTTTAAGTTTAATTGATAGGTTATGTTTTCAGGATGGTCCCATACAAATTGTATCAAAATTAATACAGTACTTTAAATAAAATAAAAAAACAAAGGATAAAATGCAAAATAAGCAACATTGTAACTGTTTTTTTCAAGACTTCATTACCACTTTATCAGAGTGATTAATATGTATCATATCAGCTCATATACGTCCCCACCGAGGGGCTCGAGCCTACCCTGAATTAGGGCGATCGGGCCTTAGTCGACCACGCGGGCCCAGTGTGGGTTGGTCGACTTTACACACAACCTGCGAGTTTCTTCACAGGTGTGTGCAGGTTTCCTCACGATGTTTTTCCTTCACCGTTAAAGCAATCGGTGAGTATATGCATGTTAAGTTTCAAAAAACTCATTGGTACATTGGCCGTCCGGATTTGAACCCGGCACCTCTGGGTAGGAGGACCGAGTCGTTACCGGTTGAGCCACCGACGCTTACCGAGTCGTTACTAATATGCCATGCTAAATTACAGTCTGTGAGTTAAGTCGCGGACAGACGGACAGACAGACATGGCGAAACTATAAGGGTTCCTTGTTAACTACGGAACCCTAAAAACCGACTTCAATCATAACAACTTAGTACAATTTTGTATAATGATTTTTGATAAATTATATGAAAAATTATACAACACGTTATAAATGTTATACGCGACCAACTTGGCAGCCTACCCTATCGAATAAAAAAAACAATTATGAAAATCGGTTCACAATCAGAGAAGATATCGCGTAATAAACATACAAAAAAAACCGGCAAAGTGCGAGTTAAAACCGCGCACAAAGGGTTCCGTTGCATCATACTAGATGCCGCTAGTTTCTTCACGTTTCAAAAAAATACACGAATTTTGTATGGACACTTGCATTTTTTCTAATTTTAAGTATATTTGTTGTTATAACGGCAACAGAAATACATCATCTGTAAAAAATTCAACTGTCTAGCTAAAATAAACAATTTATTTGACAAGTTCAGTACAATACATACAAAACCAATACAGCCTGGTGACAGACGGACATACAGACAGACGGACAGCGGACTCTTAGTAATAGAGTCCCGTTTTTACTCTTTGGGTACGGAACGTACATTCGAACTGAGAACCTCCTCCTTTTTGGAAGTTAGTTGAAAAGAATGCTTACGGCAAAATTTATGTATATTATATATTAGTACTAACATACAGTATGGACACTCCTTGCCCCTCTCTAGATATTGATCTCAACCCCTCGTCTCCCAGATTGATTGAGATTGGTTACAGTTTGGTTGTCGAACGTATAGGATTTCGCCGCCATTTTGTTTGTTCCGTCATTCGTTTTTAGAATTGTCATTTCTGGCCCGTTGTATAAAGTGTCCAGGGTGTGCTTTCGGCTCGCGCACTTAATCAGAAAAAAAATTTAGGTCCTCGGTACATAACAAGTTATCAAATCGACAAAAATGTATGAAGGACCAAATTTTTTTTTCATATTTGACATATAGTTTCTTAGGGAAAGTTGTTTGTAATCACGAGTACGTTCATATCCTTTGCTATTAAGAACTAATTAAAAGTCATCCTATATATATAACATATACATCCTATTATATATATATTATATGATTGATTGATAAGTGTGATTCGAGGTCACATAAACCGCACCAAAACTTTAACTACCAACAGAAAAAGCCCTCTCAGTACATACTTTTCTCTAGGTAAATAGGGGTCTAATTATGCTGGTCCTTGAAATTTTATTTTTCCTGTTGAAACAGAAGGATTTAAGATTTTCTTGCTGTAATCTTCTATTCATACTTGGTTTCACTTCACTCTGTATGTGTTCGTTCGAGTACTCTCTAGGTGCTTGTAGGTATGTTCGGTATCAAGCGAGCATTGCTTGCTATCGAGCGATAGCAAAGTGTTATAGCAAACAAAAGAAGCTCGTTGTGCAATAAGGGCCTAGTAGCGACAGCAAAAAAGTTTTGGCAAACAGAGGAAAAGAGAAGATAATCAGCGTTTTTTTTTCTTATTTAGAAAAGTGGCCAAGTGTGTTTCGAATCATGCGCAAAGTAGGTTTTTTCTTTTTTATTGGTAAGCCCTTGACATCATCTCACCTAATGGAAAGTGAAGGTTCCATAGTCACACTATCACACTAATATTATAAAAGCGAAAGTTTGTGAGTGTGTATGTTTGTTACTTCTTCACGCAAAAACTACTGAACGGATCTGGCTGAAATTTGGTGGGTAGACATATTAGGACCTGGATTAACACATAGACTACTCTTTTTCACTGCGCACCCTCGAAAAGTCATAGAAACGTTGTCCACGCGGGTGAATCCGCGGGAACAGCTAGTATTAAAAAAAAAGCAAAATTACTTTTGTAGTTGGTAACAAGAACATTTTGTATAGATGTAACGGGACCCTATTACTAAGCCTGCGCTGTCCTTCTGTATGTCCGTCTATCTTTCCGACCTTTAAAAAACCGGACAAGTGCGATTCGGGGTCACAGAAACAGGGTTCCGCACCAAAACTTTAACTACCAACAGAACAAGCCCTCTCAGTACATACTTTTCTCTAGTTAAATACAGGTCTACTTATTCTGGTATAAGAAATTTTATTTTTCTTGTTGGAACGGAAGGATTTAAGATTTCCTTATAGGTTTTCCTGTAATCTTTGCATTCAACCTCATACATTGTTTTTTTCAAGAATTTAGGCCCAGTAGATTACAAGTAGTTTGGGGGAATGGGTAATTTACACCTTTTTTCTTAAAAAATCTCCAAAAACATTTATTTTAAAATTATTTTAAAAAATATATTTGCAATTCTCACACCAAACTCTTTTATTTGATGTATCACACGATATAGGTAGTTTGCAACTTTTATTTTTTTTATTTTCTCATTTATCCCCTAAAATTGGCCCCCAAGTTTAAAATTCATTTATTTACGTCACGCATCCGTCACCGACTTACATATGTGTACCACATTTCAACTCAATCTGTCCAAGGGTTTCGGAGCAAATTGGCTGTGATAGACGAACGGACGGACAGACAGACACACGAGTCATCCTATAATAGTTCCGTTTTTACCTTTAGAATTACGTAACCCTACAAATACAAGACTTCTAAAGTGGGGACCTGTAGGCAGTTTCGGAAAGCACTGGCCAAGTGAGAAGAAACGTCTATACATCATCATCATCATATCAGCCGAAGGACGTCCACTGCTGAACATAGGCCTCCCCCAAGGATCTCCACGACGACCGGTTCTGCGCTGCCCGCATCCAGCGGCTTCCCGCGAACTTCACCAGGTCATCGGTCCACCGAGTGGAAGGCCTGCCTATAATAGGCTTTCCGCTGCGTGGTCGCCACTCGAGAACTTTACTGCCCCAGTGGCCATCTGTTCTACGAGCAATGTGCCCCGCCCACTGCCACTTAAGTTTAGCAATTCTGAGAGCTATGTCGGTTACTTTGGTTCTCCTACGGAAAGAAACGTCTACACGCCCACCCTTATTATTTTGCCGACCGTACGTACGTACTCGTAACAAATTCGTCTCTGTTTTCCTCAACGCTAATGTTTCCAAGGGAAAGCGCGTCGCTAACAGTGGCGTAGCTAGGTGGCCAAAGGCTCTGGTGTAGAAAAATGGGGCCCTATCCAGTTAGTTTATCAAATAAAAATATAAATAATACTAGTTTTTGCCCGCAGCTTCGTCCGCGTGGACATCGTTTTTATGACTGTCTTTGACGGTTGATTGGTGCGTGAGCTGCAAGCGGTTTGCGAGCGTGGATATAAGTTTTCTCCAGATCCCTATCCCACATCGGGTTATTCTGATTAGCAGTCTAAAACTCCCGCAAAACCATCTCTGTGCAAAAAATCAGAACAATGCATTTTTCCGTTGCGATGTTAAAGAAATGAACCAAAAAAGACCATTTTTTTACTTCCCTCAGGAACTGCATCAGACTTAGCTATTTTGACGGGATAAAAAGTAGCCTATGTCCTTCCTCGTGACACAGGCTACCTGCATACCAAATTTTATCAAGATCGGTCAAGGTGTTGAAGAATGAAAAGGTAACAAACAAACACATTTTCACATTTAGTAAGGACTAGCTGATTCCCGCGGCTTCACCCGCGTGGACACTGTTCGAAGGTGCGCAGTGCTGCGGCTCGCAAGCGTGGGAAAAAAAGTAGCCTATGTGTTAATCCAGGTCCTAATCTGTCTTCCTACCAAATTTCAGCCAAATCCATTCAGTAGTTTTTGCGTGAAAATAAACTAAATAAACTATAAACTTAAACTTTAAATTAAACTATAAATTATAAACTTTCGCGATTATAATATTAGTAGGATTATAAATACTTAGAGGTGTAACGATGCGTTATCATCAACTCTTCACCGTGCACTGCAGGGCGCAACAAATTAAAGCTATTTACCTGCTACATACAGACGGACTACTTCAAGAACAGTTGTAAAGAGATAAAAAACTGCGAATGCAGTTTAGTATTAGGCAATAACACGAAGTAGAAAAGATAGAGTTAATGAAAGGTGAACCTATCAATTGACAACAAAATAACAATTACATATAATCACCCGACTACGGAAAAAAGAGAGTCATGTTTTTGATTAAAATGTTTTCCTAACTTGCCCCCCACAGCTTGAGGTCCCCGGTGTATGGCGCCGCCTAGCACTCCGATAGCTACACCACAGGTCACTAATGCATAGAGATGACTATGTTTCGTTAGTTTAGAGTCAGGGTCCGAGGGTCCCCCATAGCTTGAGGGCCCCGGTGTATGGCGCCACCTAGCACTCCGCTAGCTACACCACTGGTTACTAATGCATAGAGATGACTATGTTTCGTTAGTTTAGAGTCAGGGTCCGAGGGCCCCTACAGTTTGAGGGCCCCGGTGCATGGCGCCGCCAAGCCCTGCGATAGCTACGCCACTGGTCACAAACGCATAGAGGTGACTATGTTTTGTGCACATACCTATCTACACTACAAGGAACTAGGCGCTTCGTCATCGTAACCATGGATATTATGGGGTTGTCGTGTCGGCTCTGTTACTACTAATGTGTTTTGTGTCTTGTAGATGTTTTGGCTAGATAACTACAAATGCCTCAGAATAGGGATGACGAATGCTAGTCATCTGATTTATTTTTATCATCTACCAAAAACGACATTTTGTTCTAAAAATGTTTGAAATACCTAGGCGTGACGTCACAGTTTTGCAGCGTCATTTATGTACTCTTTTTTTGATTTTGGTGAATTTAAAATCGAAGACTTGATGGAAAACAAAACGAGTAAGGTTTTCCAAAGTTTAAGTAGGATGGCAATTTAGTGATAAGAGTTCATAATCTTATTCTGATGCTGTCGTCACCCCTATTATCTCACTAGCTCAGTGATGCTGGAGAGCTGACTTGCAACCATTTAAGAGTCAGTTAAACAACCTCAAATCGATACATAAAAATAAAAACTATGTGAGTGTCAATACAGAGTGCCACCCCGCCGAGGAAACGCAAGTTGAACCAAAAACAGCGGATTAGGTTGAGGAAAGCCATTAATTTTCTCCTCCCAAATCCCCATTCATCACATCTGTATATATATGTCACCGTAAGATTGTAAATTCCGTTAGATTATAATTTATTTCGCGAGATTGTGAACTGTAACGTATTGTTTACAATCCCCCCCCTCCTCGGTAGCAGAATGCTTCGCAGCAGAAGAAATCATCGGTTTTATTCGGAGGTACAAGAATAGGCCGTGTTATTGTGATCCGAAATTATCCGCGAACACACATAAAAAAATATACGGTCGAATCGAGAAACGAGGGTAAGTGCTACCTCAAAGACAATCATAATAATTGAAAAAGCTAAACACGTTAAAAAACCGACTTCCATCGCAACAACTTAGTACATTTTTACATTATTATTTTTAGTTTTTGTTAATTTTCATATAAAGTATTTTGATTTTTTGATTTTTTTCTAATAAAGTACTACACCGATTTTGATAAAATTTATATAAGACCACACGGGAAGCACTAGCTTTCAAATAAAAAAAGAATCATAAAGATCGGTTCACCCAGTCAAAAGTTCTGAGTTAACAAACATAAAAATATAAAATGAAAAAAAAACATACAGACGAATTGAGAACCTCCTCCTTTTTGGAAGTCGCTTGAAAACGACGCCAACGCAGGCGAAGCCGCGGACAAAAGCTTTCTAAAAATATATTAGAATCTTTTCAATATATCGGTCTATAAATGACAGAGTTCTGAGGTAATAAACATAAAAAACCGGCCAAGTGCGAGTCAGAACCGCACACATAGGGTTCCGTACCATCATACTAGATGGCGCTAGTTTCTTCATGTTTAAAAAAAAACACGTATTTGTATGAAGACCCCCTTTATTTTTTCACTTTTTCTAATTTTCAGTATTTGTTGTTTTACGGCTACAGAAATACATCATCTGTGAAAATTTCAACTCTAGCTATTATGGTTCATGAAATACAGCCTGGTGACAGACGAACAGACAGCCAGACAGACGGACGAACAGCGAAGTTTTAGTAATAGGGTCCCGTTTTTACCCTTTCAACTGAATTGCAAACATCCTCCTTTTTTGAAACCGGTTAAAAATCTGAAAGATGAGGCCATAAAAATTAAGAAATCAATTACAATCATTAAATTTAGCTAAATACTAAAATAAATAAAGTAATATTTTTCAAGCGATTTCCAAAAAGGAGGAGATTCTCAATTCGACTGTATGTTTTTTTTATGTGTGTTACCTCAGAACTTTTGACTGGGTGAACCGATTTTGATGATTCTTTTTTTATTCGAAAGTTAGTGCTTCCCATGTGGTTCCGTATAAATTTTATCAAGATCGGTGTAGTACTTTATTAGAAAATTAACAAAAATCAAAATAATAATGCAAAATTGTTAGAAGTTGTTGCGATGGAAGTCGGTTTTTTTAACGTGTTTTTGCTCTTTGACATAAGTAAACAACACTGTTGCCACAAACACTAGTCACACACAAACGTGTTTTCCCGAAGCTGTATTAGATGCAGCGCCAAGCTAGGCGTCAAGGCTGCGCGCGCGGGCGCATGCCTCGCGGCTCAGCGGTGACGTCACAAGGGCTCGGTTGGCAATTGCCACTGAATTTTAAGTAAGCTGTTTAGGTAAAGTGTTGTTTTAAATCTGTAACGCCCTTGGACCTGTATACAAAAAATATAGTTGAAAAAAATAATAAAAAACACTCTTTTAAAGCACATGAAACTAAAAAGAAAAAAAATCTTAATATAAGCTGAAAACAATAATGAACGAAAAATACTGGTAATATTGTGAAAAAAGCGTGGGTTGCTCGATATACGAAAAATATGGAACAAAGCGCCCCACGCTTTTTTTCAAGCGTGTTTTTTAGTTTTTTTTAACTATATTTATTTTTTGATTTTTAGTTCAGGATAATGAGATAAACTTATGATATTATTGTATTGTCACTGATTATTCATAAATGTACAAAGTTTAAATTAAACCTGTCCGTTTAAAGTAGCTCAAAATCCAGTGCAAAGGAATCGGTTACAAACAGAGATATGCTATATCGGGGTCTCTGGTTACAAACATACATGCAAACATACATACAGGTGAAGCTAATAAAAGCTTGATAAAAACGCAACTATAACAGAGCCATAGGGTACAACGTAGGAGAGGTTACAGTTCAGCGAAAGAAATATAGTGTAATAATTTCGAATAACCTAAAAAAATTAAGGTACAAGCTTTTAATATTGCTTTGTCAGGCGTTATACATATTATGCATGCAAACTTTCAGCTCAATCGGAAACCGGGAAGATGGGTCAAATTTAACTTGCAAGATTTCATTACAGACACCGGGACAGGTGAAACTAAATAAAAGTTAGTACTAATATATATACTGTGATAAAAGCTTGTAACATACAAATCATATCAGCCGAAAAACGTCCACTGCTGGACAAAGGCCTCCCCCAACGACGACCAATCCCGCGCTGCCCGCATCCATCGGCTTCCCGCGAACTTCACCAGGACGTCGGTCCACCGCGTGGGAGGCCTGCCTACGCTACGTTTTCCGGTGCGCGGTCGCCACTCGAGAACTTTACTACACCAACGGCCATCTGTTCTACGAGCTATGTGCCCTTCCCACTGCCACTTCAGTTTAGCGGCTCTGTGAGCTATGTCGGTTACTTTGGTTCTCCTGCGGATTACCTCGTTTCTGATTCGATCACGCAGAGAAACTCCGAGCATAGCTCGCTCCATTGCCCTTTGGGTGACCTTGAGTGAGCCTTCTTATGAGGTCCATAGTAAGCGATCATATGTCTTAACATATACTTACATGACGAAAACACAACCCTCGTTGGACAGTCGGATAAGAATATCCGATCTACATTCATTTGAGCAAGATTTGAGCATTTGTTTTTTTTAACATAAAAACTCTTTTCAACCGACTTCCAAAAAGGAGGAGATTCTCAATTCGACTGTATTTTTATTATGTTTGTTACTTAAGAACTTTTGACTGGGTGAAGCGATTTTGATTATTCTTTTTTTTATTTGAAAGCTAGTGCATCCTGTATAGTCCCATATACATTTTATGAAAATCGGTGTAGTACTTTTTTAGAAAATTAACAAAAAACAAAAATAATAATACAAAATTGTACTTAGTTGTTACGATGGAAGTCGATTTTTTAACGTGATTAGCGTTTTTCAAATAAAAGCTTGCACCTTAAACTTTTTGGGTTTCTCAAAGATTATCATCAAAATCCTAACAAACAAGGTTCTTACCAATATTAAAATATTCCAGTACTAGTCGACCTTCACCTGCACAGCTGATAGTACCTTCGTAGGTCTCACGCGATCTACCATTTAGTACCTAAACATATTATTCGGTATCTAGCTAGGTTTTTTCGTCAAGGACTTCGTATGAGTAATTATAATTATGCTTAATTAAGTATTATTTGTAATTGTTTTAGTGATTATCACTTTGCCTACTTTGGCTAGTCTTATCTCTTATGTACAAAGGCCAGCACATCAAGCTAAAAACTGCGATTTTGATCCATATACGCCATAAGAACGGTACAAAGTCCAAAGTGTCTATCTTCATGTGCTGGCCTCTGTACATATAAATAAAAGTTAATAACTAAATAGAATTTTAATAAACCCACAACTACATAAAACATTAACCCTCTTTTTTGAGAAGTCGAGTAAAATGTACGGCATAAGAACGGTACAAAGTTCAAAGTGTCTAGCTAGCTTCATGTGCTGGCCTCTGTATACATGAAAATAAAAGTGAATAGCTAAATTCAAATTTAATAAATACACGACTACATAAAACATTAACCCTCTTTTTTGAGAAGTCGGGTAAATTGTACCCTATGTCACAAAAAGGATCAAGACGAATCCAACAATACCTCGTACAACAATACTAGACACTTTGAACTTTGTATTGTTGGGGGTCGTACACTCTAAAATCCATCAAGTTGTTTAGAAGATATCTTGAAATGAAGGAAGGAAGGTCAAAACTTATAAAACTGTAAAAAGTGTTCACTTCCCGGAGTGGTTAAGTTTTATCACGTTATCAATCCGTCACAAACAAACAAGACAACAGGTAGGCGTAGTATAGATATATACCGCCTCCGCGTTTATCAATAACCGGTTCGTTATCTAACTTGGGTGAAAGCAGCTCGATTCTTTTGGTGGATTTTGCTTTTGGTACCTAGGTGACCTAGGTGTGTGTGAAATCGACCAACCCGCACTGGGCCCGCGTGGTAGTCTAAGGCCCGATAGCCCTAATTCTGGGTAGGCTCGAGCCCCTCGGTAGGGAATTAATTATATGAGCTGATATGATGACTTAGGTGATAGGAAGGGGTCGTTGCTCATTACGATTTGAATGATTGGGTAGATCACGCAGGTTAACTGACCTGGAGCGAGGTCATTACCTGGATAGGTTTGACTGTTAGTCGCATTTTTGTCCACTGTTTCAGTGCTTCGCGAGGCTCGCTAAAGAAGACTTAGACCCACGTACGTATGGTTGTCTGCATTGTATGGGAGGTACCCTACAACTATACATACAAAAACATGTAGATATGATCGTCGGAGGTACCCCTAAAAATTTAAATACACTTTTTAAATCACCTATTTATAATTATGAACAAAAAAACCGCCTTCAAACAGGAAACTAAGGTTCCCTCGATTTATCTGGGATGCCATCATCAGATCCTGGTTCCATTATCATGGTACCACCCTTGGGATATCTCCTTTCCAACAAATAAGAATCATCAAAGTTAGTTCATAAACGACGAAGTTATCCGCGAACACACATAAAAAAAATATACGGTCGAATTGAGAAATCTCCCCTTTTTTGAAGTCGGTTAATAGAGATATGTTTTTAATATTATGACGTTGTGAAGTCTGTGGCGGATCGACGGACAGAGATGGACAGAACGGTCTCATAAAGGTTGCTCGTAGCGACTACGGAAACCTAAAACAATATCAATTTTTTTGTAAAGCTAATGGATATGCGCTCACGCAAACAGCACTAATATACCAAAATTAGTGAGACTCTAGACTTGCGACGCTTGCGCTTTTACACTAACAGTCCATAACGTCCATCCCCACGGCTGGGGAACGGATCTCTTCTTTTTTTCTCTCCGGAGGATTTGGGGAGGGGGGAGAGGTAGGAGAATGCTCATGCATACCAGTACAGCCGGCTGCACTGGTTATGAGGGACTCACAGCTAATCTGTGCATACACTGTGTGAACTCCTCCTTTTGTTAGCTTTAGTTTTACAACCTTAAAGCTTTCATCTGAGCGACCCCACCCTGGGGACGGGGGCCGCGAAAGAGGGGAAGGTAGGGGGTACGAGCGGCGCTCCTGATGGGAGCTACCACTTAGAGGGTTGCATTTGTTCTGCTGGTGAGGGGGGGGTTGTGTCATCTGAACTATTGACACTATCGGTTCCTCCCTGAGCCGCCAGGATCAGACAGTACAATAGATTTATACCCCACACACGGGACCCAAGATCGGATTGGTTGGTGAAAATTGTTTTTCGAAACTTACGTATTTATACTTACCGATTATTTTAACGGTGAAGGAAAACAACGTGAGGAAACCTGCACATCTGGCTTCAGATGTGTATGAAGGTCGCGTTGCGTACGCCCGTAGGTGGTACTCTAGATGTCCTACACGTGACAGCGGGTGATGCGAAGTGCAACACAAGTCAACCGCCGTCTATCCCTTGGATAGCACGGTTCATTGTGCCACACGATAAGAGAAATATAATATTATATGTAAGGATAGTAGTAAACTCCACTGTTAAGTTTTCAAGTTACTGACAAGCCTTAACGCCTGCCATCCAGTGACAGCAACCGGCACCATGGGCTTAATGTGCCTCGCGAAGCACGGAAACGGTTGAGATAAATTTCACTAACAGTCAAACCCATCTAGGTAATGATCTCGCTCCAGGTCAGTTAACCTGCGTGAGCTACCCAACAATTCAAATCGTAATGAGCAACGACCCCTTTCTATCACCTAGGTCATCATATCAGCTAATATGCGTCCCCACCGAGGGGCTCGAGCCTAGCCTGAATTAGGGCGATCGGGCCTTAGTCGACCACGCGGGCCCAGTGCGGGTTGGTCGACTTCACACACAACCTGCGAGTTTCTCCGCAGGTGTATGCAGGTTTCCTCAAGATGTTTTCCTTCACCGTAAGAGCGTCATTAGACCGTGCTTCTGGTAAGTTAACCTGCGTGATCGACGCAACCACGGAAGGCGCACTGAGCTACGATCGCTTTCACTAACTCAAACATAAACAACGAAACGTCGTTTCTGCGCAAGAGTTTTCCTTCGGTTAGGCAACGATAGCGCTATGACTCATCCGAGATAGTTAACTCTTTGCTTTGGGGTTTCCCGGGTTTGTAATAGAAAACCGGTCAAGTTCGAGTCGGACTCGCACACGAAGGGTTCCATACCATCGTACAATATTTAACACTAATGTACTTTTTAAATCCTTTCACGTTTCTTGTATATTACCAAATAATTTTTAATTTATTTTTTAATTTTTGCTATTGGTTATTATTATTGTTATTTTTTTTCCGTTCTTGATAATTTTCTAAAAAAGTTTTTTAAAAAAAGTTAAAAAAATCGATTTTGATACAATCTATCGAATAAAAAAAAACAATCGTGAAAATCGGGTCACAATAAGAATTAAGACTTAAGAAGTTGCTGTTATTCTTCGTCCTTCTTTCTTTCGATCTATTTCATCTTTTTCTCATACGCTGGCACATAACAATCCATGTGTCACATTTTGAAAACAAAGTGTGACACACATGTGATTAAAAAATCCGAATTCTTTTCAATATTCAATATTTTTCACCATTAAACTTATCAAAATATCAAATAAATAAAATACTTTATATAAGAACCTGATTTTTCTCTTTTATTACCCATCTCGGGAGAGATTCATTTATGTTTTCTGTGATTTATGTTTATAATTTAAGTGTGTAATGTTTTTATAATTCTTATGTTGTTTTTAGGTCTTATATTTCTACTACTAATTAAATTATATTCATCTGTATGTATGCAAGCTGTATGAGAGCGTTGGTGGCGCAACGGCAAGGCCCGCTACCTCCTATCCGGGAGGTCGAGGTTCGAGTTCTGCCACGTACTAATGTGTTTTCGAATTTCGATCTCATATGTACGTTTACCCGATGCTCTTACGGTGAAGGAAAACATCGTGAGGAAACCTGCACACATCTGTGAAGAAACTCTAAGGTTGTGTGTGAAGTTGACCAACCCGCACTGGGCCCGCGTGGTCGACTAAGGCCCGATCGCCCTAATTCAGGGTAGGCTCGAGCCCCTCGGTGGGTACGTATATATGAGTTCATATGATGATGCAAGCTCGTACGGTAATTTACCCACGCCCTAACTCACCGTACTTATACGTCGTGCTACAAAATATTGTGTCTAACTAACACACAAAAAATAAGTTAAATCACAGTATATATATTGTTAAATTGAGAACCTACCCCTGTTCGGAAGTCGGTTAAAATAGTATCAGTTATTTCGCAAAGACCTAATTTTTTGTAAAAATTTTGTTTACTTAGATCGTTAACAACAAAAACATTAGCTTACTTACATTACACACACACTTAAACGTTGCGCAACACTACATAATAATTATTAAATAACTGGCTGGTTATAAAACATGAGTTATTTTTAATTTATTTATTCAAAAACCACGCACACATGCAAAATTGCTATGCAACTTTCGAATTTGGCTTGTGAAAGTTGTTCTTTCTTCAAATTTTGGTGCGTGTGTGCGTGGCACAGAGGAAAAAAAAATTCGATTACGGATGACGGAAGTGGACATGCGAGCTAGCTTTTTGTTTGTGGATAGTGATGTGCCATTACTTTTTATCTATTACCTTATCGATTACACAATCGATAGTATATTGATAGATTGTTTATGTAATAGAATGCAGCGAGCATTCTTTTACTTTAATCAAAACATACTCTGCCTTGTTGAGTTAATAACTGTTATTAATATTTAATAATTTTTTGGGTCAGTGCCTGGTCTGACTAGTGTACTGTTGAATAGTGTAAGGAAGTCATCCTTTTTTGTTTATTTTCGATCTGTTTTGTATTATTTTCTTTTTAATTTGTCTTTGTCATTATGTTTTCAAATTTTTTCAATTTTTCAGATTTTTTGACTTTTTTCACTTCTGTCATTGGCCTATCATCATCGCTGTTTTGTTCATCGATTTTATGCACCATTTTGTTGTTATCTTTTAAGTGTTGGTGGTTATTTTTGTATGTTTTATAAACCCTGACGAAGTCTTCTAATTATCTCATCGTGCGTGCCTAGACGTGGTTGGAGTGCGCGTCGAGGCCGCAATAGGGTTAGGTTAGGGCTCTTTCAGTTTTTCTAAGGCTCTCGGGTTCGTGATCTTTCGGCCCTTTCTCCTTCTTATTATAGTTAACATTTAGGCTTACAATTGAGCTATGAGCTTAGCTTTAGCTATAGCACTCTTAGTATTACGAATGAGGTAAGAAATTATCTAATCTTGAGCTGCCTTCAATTAGTTTTATGTATATACGTAGGTATGAGTTATGGCCAAGTACTTAATTAAGTTGGGGTAGTAAAGTTCTCGAGTGGCGACCGCGCACCGGAAAGCGTAGCTAGGCCAGGCCTCCCACTCGGTGGACCGATGACCTGGTGAAGGTTGCGGGAAGTCGCTAAATGCGGGTAGCGCAGAACCGGTCGTCGTGAAAATCCTTGGGGGAGACCTATGTCCAGCAGTGGACGTCCTTCGGCTGATATGATGATGATGATGACTTAATTAATTTTAAATTAATAATTGTATCACACTGGCCAGTTATTTTTAAGTAGGTAACTCCAATATGCCCGTGAATTTGAGACAAAGCCGCCGTGAGCTATGCTTGTATGTCCATACAATACTATCATAGGAAAGACATCAACGCGGGCACCGAGCTACGTCTACAGACATATTAAATAGGTACATCAACGCGAGCATCATGCCACTACGAAACTAAGTCATCAAAAGAAATATATTATGATAGTTACGCCTTAGGTAACCGACATAGCTCACAGAATCGCTAAACTTAAGTGGCAGTAGGCGGAGCTCATAAAACAGATGGCTGTTGGGGCAGTAAAGTTCTTCCGTGGCGACCGCGCACCGGAAGACGTAGCGTCGTGGGCAGGCCTCCTATTTGGTAGACCGACGACCTAGTGAAAGTGGTGGGAAGCCGCTGGATGTGGGCAGCGCAGGACCGGTCGTCGTGGAAATCCTTTGGGGGAGGCTTTTGTCCAGCGTCCAGCAGTGGACATATTTTCAACCGACTTCCAAAAAGGAGGAGGTTCTCAATTCGACTGTATGTTTTTTTATGTTTGTTACCTTTTTTTTTATTTACAATTGGTAAGCCCTTGGCATCATCTCACCTCTTATCACCTCAGAACTTTTAACTGGGTGAACCGATTTTTAAGATTCTTTTTTTATTTAAAAGCTTATAAATTTTATTAAAATCGGTGTAGTACTTTATCAGAAAATTGACAAAAAACAAAAATAATAATGCAAAAATGTAATAAATTGTTGCGATGGAAGTCGGTTTTTTCTCGTGTTCAGCGTTTTTGTCTGATAAGATGACTTAGCTTATTGAAACACAGCTATAGGAGAGATCTCAAGGTTATATGAAAGACATCAACGCAAGCCCTTTTCTATATACACCTGATACACGTAACGAAACTGAGTCTGACAAAGACATCAACGCGAGCGCAACCCATTAAATTCTAATCTAAGAACGTTCTAGCAAAGAATAATACTTACTTACTTTTACGAAGTTTTAGTGTCCTACAATAGGTATTGGTAATTTTTAACCGACTTCAAAAAAGTAGGAGGTTCTATGTTCCATTGTATGTTTTAAGGGGTTTATTGGTTTTACATTTCCAAACTAATATCTATTATCAACCGACTTCAAAAAGGAGGAGGTTCTCAATTCGACTGTATGTTTTTCTACCTACAGACCTTAAAACAATGCGCAATGTCTTACATCGCGAACAAAATTTTATGTCAATCTGTCATGTGTCAATAGACCTTTGAAAAGAACTTTTCACACAATGCATATTCATAATCAACACCTAAAAAGAAAAAAAGTTCAGATCACACACGCACGCACGGCACGAGCGAAAAACCGCGTCGCGTCGTCCGTCGCATACATCCTTTCTTCGCCGAAGTTCCCCGAACTGCGCCGAGCGTCTTCGTAAGTAGGTCACACGGCAGCACGCACACACGCGTGCAGCACGCGGCGTGTACACGAGTGGGACGGAGAGTCATCCGTCGCTTGGTGACGAGCGCCGAGCGTTTTTACACGATGCGAAAATTTTTGGTAGGCCCGCCCGTTTTCATTTTATTTTCAGCCCATTCATTCGTGCGATAACTTGCATTCTAGGGTAGCATAAAAAATTATGGAGAGTCGTCATTATGAAGTTTCAAAAATCTTTCTTAATCGCTTTCTTTTCATTAATGTCTTCAATTTTCATTTAATCAGTCACACAAAATTAGTAAATACGTCTGTAGTGATAAAATTTAGAAAAGTCAATTGCTATTTCATTATAATAAAATTTCGTTTATGACAGCTATATCTAAAAAAAACCGGCTAAGTGCGAGTCAGAACCGCATATATAGGGTTCCGTACCGTCATACTAGATGGCGCTAGTTTCTTCAATTCCCTACTATCATACTAGATGGCGCTAGCAAAGTATAAATATTAGTACTACCATACAGTATGGACACTCCCTGCCGCTCTCTAGATTCCGACCTCACCCCCTCGTCACCCAGATTGATTCAGATTGGTTACAGTTTGTTTGTCGAACGTGTAGGATTTCACCGCCATTTTGTTTGTTCCGTCATTCCTTTTTTGAAATGTCATTTCTGGCCCGTTGTATGAAGTGTCCAGGGTGTGCTAGGATAGCATAAAAACAAATTAATTATTAAAAGTCTTCATTATGAAATTTCAAAAACCTTTCTTACTCGCTTTCTTTTCAATAATGTCTTAAATTTTCAATTAATCAGTCACAAAATTAGTAAGTACCTACGTCTATGATGATAAAATTTAAAGAGGTCAATTGCTATTTCATTATTATAAAATTTCGTTTATGACAACTATCTTAAAAAAACCGGCTAAGTGCGAGTCAGAACCGCACACATATGGTTCCGTACCATCATACTAGATGGCGCTGGTTTCATGTTTTAAAAAACATCATACTGGATGGCACTAGTTTCTTATTGTTTAAAAATACCACGTTTTTTGTATGGAGACCCCCTTATTTTTTCACTTTTTCTCATTTTTAGTATTTGTCGTTATAGCAGCAACAGAAATACATCAACTGTCTAGCTACCACGGTTCATGAAATACAGCCTGGTGACAGATGAACAAACAGACGGACATCAAAGTCTTAATAGTAATAGGGTCCCGTTTTTACCCTTTGGGTACGGAACCCAAAAAAAACACTAACTCAATGTAACTTGATTATATTATATCTAGCTTAATAATATTATATCTGGCTTAATAATATTATATCTGGCTTAATAATATTATATCTAGCTTAATAATATTATATCTAGCTTAATAATATTATATCTGGCTTAATAATATTATATCTGGCTTAATAATATTATATCTAGCTTAATAATATTATATCTGGCTTAATAATATTATATCTGGCTTAATAATATTATATCTGGCTTAATAATATTATATCTAGCTTAATAATATTATATCTAGCTTAATAATATTATATCTAGCTTAATAATATTATATCTGGCTTAATAATATTATATCTGGCTTAATAATATTATATCTGGCTTAATAATATTATATCTAGCTTAATAATATTATATCTGGCTTAATAATATTATATCTAGCTTAATAATATTATATCTAGCTTAACAATATTATATCTGGCTTAATAATATTATATCTAGCTTAATAATATTATATCTAGCTTAATAATATTATATCTGGCTTAATAATATTATATCTAGCTTACTAATATTATATCTAGCTTAACAATATTATATCTGGCTTAATAATATTATATCTAGCTTAATAATATTATATCTAGCTTAATAATATTATATCTGGCTTAATAATATTATATCTAGCTTTATAATATTATATCTAGCTTAATAATATTATATCTGGCTTAACAATATTATATCTGGCTTCATAGGGTTTCGTAGTCGTCACAAGGAACCGTTGTAAGATCGTTTTCATTACTCATACTCTGAAAGAAGGCCATAGTTATCTAAGAAGAGGGTTTCAGCCCTAGGGCCGAAAAGTATTAATAATTTAATAATAACATTTTAGTCAATAATGGTATAATCGTTGTTGGGCGAAGCCACATAACGATAAGCACTATATTAATTTTAATCTTTTAAAATTATTATTACCAAACTAGTTCATCACATTACATCAGCTCATATATACGTCCCCACCGAGGGGCTCGAGCCTACCCTGAATTAGGGCGATCGGGCCTTTGTGGACCACGCGGGCGCATGGCGGGTTGGTAGACTTCACACGCAACCTTCGAGTTTCTTCGCAGGAGTGTGCAGGTTTCCTCACGATGTTTTCTTTCACCGTTAAAGCAATCGCTGAGTATGTAAGTTTCGAAAAACTCATTGTTCCAATGGCCGTCCGGATTTGAACCCGGCACTGGTTAGGAGGACCGAGTTATTACCGGTTGAGCCACCGACGGTTTAAATTGATTATTACCAAACTAGTTACATTATAATAATTTATACAAATAAAAATGAAATGCTGTTCTTTGGCACGCGCAGAACTCGAGAACGGCTGGACCGATTTTGCTAATTCTTTTTTAATCTTTGGACCATAACTCACTATTAGAGCGATGCACCCTTGACGATGATGCCGAAGATGTAAACGGACTTACCAAGATTCCCCAACGCAATGGGGAACTGAGCATATTTCTTTAATCCGGAACATATTAACAGGAAGTCTTTTATTAATCAACCGATTTAAACACTATATGTCAGCCCAAGTTTAACCCAATACATCACTAAAAACATTCCAAATTGTTTAGCTATTATGGAGACGCACAAACGCACATACAAAAATTCTGCTTTAATTTTATAATAAATAATACAAGCTTTTATCGCGGCTTCGCCCGCGTTTAAATTCTTTTTAGGGGTTTTTACTGTATTCGAGGTAAACATCAGCTGAGATGATATCAAAGGCCACCAAGAGCCACCAATTGTGGATAAAAAACCAGTCAAGTGCGAGTCGGACGCGCACAAAGTATAGTTCCGTAGTCTTGTCAGAAAATAAATTTATATTTTAAAAAACAAAATTATATTTGCTGTTGGTAATAGGTTTTCTTGTACCTAATTCCCTGTTTTCTAAAATTTTTTGCTTTGAAGTTTCGGAGTGAAGTGGAGGGGGTAATACTCAAATTTCGTAAATTTTATTCCTTGTCTTCTAAAAATAGTCCATTTCATTTCATACGATACAACATACTATTCTTTTTTTTTTGTATGAACAATGAATGAACTTTTCACAAATCCAACTGAGCACCTTAAGTTGGACTTTTACTCCTAAACTAATTAAGCCTACTTAGCCATCACAGTTTTCCTTTTAAATTGATTATATGAACTACAATTTAATAATTGTTTTCACATAATATCCTGAAATCTCACTCGACTCTAACAAAAATGTGCACTTTAATATTTCGCAAAGCGATCACTGAATCGAAAAATGATGTTTGCAAACCAGTTGTAGTTTTATAGGACCTATTCAATGATATACCACACAATAGGGTAAGCAAACGAAAAAAAAATCACCCCCTCTTTATATAAAGGGGAAGTAACCGAAAAAAAAAAAAATTTTAAAAGTTTTATTGTACCACTTTGTCGGCGTGATAATATGTATGACCATGCCAAATTACAGCTTTCTAGTACTGATAGACTAAGCTAAGCCGCGAAAAGAAGGACAGACAGACCGACATGGCGAAACTATAATGGTACCTTGTTTACTTCGGAACCCTAAAAACCGCAAGTACCATAGATAATTAAATCTATGCATGCAACATTGTCAGACTAGGGATAAAGTAAACCGCAGGGAGACATAACCTAGTGCAACATTGTCATTATTACTGATTATTTAAATATTTAACTTGGATATTATTAGCTATTCACCGCCATCCGGGCCACCGCGCACCGGAATCGTAGCGTAGGCAGGCCTCCCACTCAGTGGAGCTATGACCCGGAGAAGGTCGCGGGAAGCCGCTGATGCAGGCAGCGCAGGACCGGTCGTCGTCGTGGAAATCCTTAGGTGTGGTCTTTGTCCAGCAGTGGATGTCTTTCGGCTGGTTTGATGATGAAAAAAACATCAAATTGGTCATTAAATTTTCCCTCTAAAAAATTAAATGATAAATGCTTTTTAATTTTTAATTTATGAATATTACAAAATAAGTACAGATTCTGTTTGTATACTTTGTACTGTGGTACAGTAATGAGACGCTGAAAACTACGTAGTCACGCCTTGCTAGGCATTTAGATTTTTATTAACCGACTGCCAAAAAGGAGGGTATAATATAATGTTTTTCGGTTGATGTGTGTATGTCTGTGTCTTAGCCTGAGTCTGTAGCCTAAACGGCTTGATGAAAAAAAACGAGTGCATAAAACTACTTATTACCCTGCTTCTTTGGACAGTCGAGTAAAAATTATCCAATTCCCACCTCACTCACGGGATGAAGACGAATCTAACGACACTTTGCACTCTATAATTCGAGTGCAAAGTGTCGTTAGATTCGTCTTCATCCCGTGAGTGAGGTGGGAATTGGATAATTTTTACTCGACTGTCCAAAGAAGCAGGGTAATAAGTAGTTTTATGCACTCGTTTTTTTTTATTAAATTGTTTAGTTATTCAAAACAAAATTCCGTGTTTGACAGATGATAAACAGAAACACAACTGTTACTAAATATATATAATTTATAACTACTAGTCATACTAAAGTCTACCCTAATAAAAAGGGTTTACAAAGATCAAACAAAGAGGTCTCCAAAAAGTGTCTAAAGTAATACATACATAGATGAAACTCAAGAAAAGATATAATTAACTTTTTTTTGTTTATGTTAATTGAGATCACCTATACATACATATACTCTTTCGAATAAAAAATGTTTTTTTAAGTCGAGGTATTGATTGGAACAGTTGTCTCTGTCTTTTTCTTTACGTGTAAAGAGTAAAGAAAATAACCTCACTTTTTCAATGGTTTCTCGTTTCAATCAAAAACTACAATGAATGTTTAAAAAATAATAACATTTCTCACTTTATATTATCATAACAAATATTTTTGGATATTTTTTAAAAGTTATACTTCATAATGTTAGTCATAAGTAGAGTTGAAAGTAACGGTGTAGACCTATCTTTGGGTTTTTATTTTACTATCGAGCCAAAACTACTCAATCGTGTTTCTAATAGCTTCTGATATTAAGGGACATGATCTACAATAAGGGTATTTTTTAAAACCTTGGGTTTTCTATCGTTTAGGAGTAATTGACGTCAAAAATAACGAAAACCTGTAATAAAACCGCCTTAAAATCGATCCACAATTGACGGAGAAATCGGTGGACATGAAAAAATTAGCGGGCCTTATAGTAATCGCAAATGATGTATAACATCTGACGTAATTAAAAAACCTACCGGCGTTCCGGCCTTCCGGCCTCGCATCAGGGCGCGCTCCGGGCTTTGCCTAGGCGTACTTCGACCTCCGGCCTCGCATTAGGCGGCATGGCCATGTTTCCTAAGCCTTCGTGACTGAAAAAAAAAACGCATTTTCTGTTACATACTTTCGTCCCTTTTCACGAAATCACTCCCACAGATAAGCGAGAGGAAAGATGTAGTAAAAGATTTCAACATAGAACCTCCTCCTTTTTTTAAGTCGCTTAAAAACTGTTCACATAAGTTATATAGTACACAATACACCTTAAATACAAATGTATGGATTGCCTTAATGGAATCAAGCAAGTCTAACCGCAAAGGAATAGGTAGGTGCTTGCAAGTGGCAATATAATGAATATCTACTTGCAAGCCCTTGAATACTTATAGGTAGATAGGTAGGTACTTAAAAAAAATAATGTTTTAAATGTTTAATATAGCAAGGCGTGACGTCACTTTCTCAGCATTATTGATGTATTCTACTTTTTTGATTCTAATTAGTAAAAAACTAACGTCACGCCTTGCTATTAATTCAAGCAAGGTGTGACGACAGTTTTTTAGCATTATTGATGTATTCTATTTTTTTGATTCTAATTAGTGAAAAACTGACGTCACGCCTTGCTATTAATTCAAGCAAGGTGTGACGACAGTTTTTTAGCATTATTGATGTATTCTAACTTTTTGATTCTAATTAGTTAAAAACTAGCCAAGTCCAAGTCGGACTCGCGTTAAGACGGTTACGTACAAAGGCGGCTCGTCCTAAAGAGCGCTGGTGCAGTGCACTCCCACAAAAATTTGTAACTAAGTAATAATAAAAATGTATTTTTTAATCTGATACCTACCTATATATTTTTAACCCTATACATACTCACACACAAACACATAGTAACAGTTTACTAGAAATAATTAATTATTAACTACGGATGAAGTTGAAATGTTGTTACCGAATGGAGCGCTAGCCATTGCGCTCCTATGAAACAAAGTTCAATACAATACTTAGTACTGAATTCAATGAGTGCGAAAGAGAAATATCGACACGGCCCGGTACGTGAAACAAAAGATTTCGTATGAAAAATCTGCCTAATCTTGAGCGCCGCTCATGCGCTACGTTGCCAGATCGAGGCGAGATGACAATGCAATGCTACCTAAGACAAGCTAAGAAGCGGTGCAGTTAATTATGCTCTGTTGCCGATCTTATGTAAACGAACGTCGCGTCAAATCACCGGTCACTTTTCGCGCGAATATGGCAGTTTTGTGTTATTTCGCTAGTAAAAAATAGTTTCTGTGTGTTATTTGTGCTAAAAATGGAACAATACAATGTATCTTTTATTAAAAACTGTGAAATGACTTTAGAAAAGCGTCTCGAACTAAAAGCAAAGGGGCCACCACGGCCTGAAATCGCCCTGACGCAAAAATGTATTTCGAAAAGTAAAACTTTTACGCGTGTGTTTAAACATGAACAGTATTTAAAAACACCTTGGATGTGTGGTTGTGAAGAAACCAATAAATTGTTTTGTTTCCCATGTCTGGTTTTTGGAGCTGGCGCCGGCGCAGGTAGTGAGTCTGCATGGACTGAAACGGGTGTTGATGATTTAGCGCATCTTTCAATAAAAGTGAAAAAACATTCGCAATCTCGGTTTCATATGTTATGTGAAGTTCAACTGGCATCTATTGGGCGACAAGATATTCGTAAAGCGCTCGATTCTGCTTATCGAAAATCTATTAGAGAGTTCAATGAACGCGTTGACGAAAATCGATATATTTTACGGCGCTTAATAGATTGCGTGGTATTTTGTGGTGCATTCCAAGTTGCCTTGCGGGGGCATGATGAATCTACAGAATCCCTGAATCCCGGCATATATAGAGGTCTAGTTGATTTCGTGTCAGAGATAGATTTGGCCATGAAACAGCATTTATCCAGCAGCTCGGTTTTTAAAGGTACATCTAAAACAATTCAGAATGACATTTTAGATGCTATTTATGAAGTGTGTATATGTGAAATACAGAATCAAATTAAAAATGCAGAGTTTGTTGCGATTCAGGCAGACGAATCAACTGATTGTTCTACTATTCAGCAGCTAGTGTTGATTATAAGGTATGTACATGATGGTAAAATATATGAAAGATTTTTGAAGTTTTTACAACCTAAAGGCTATACAGCAGAAGTGATAGCGGCTGAAATCATGAAAGAGCTTGATTATTTAAATATTGATAAAAATAAATTAATTGGTCAGAGCTACGACGGAGCTGCCGTCATGAGTGGAAGTACCAATGGTGTCCAAAAGATTGTAAGAAATATCTACCCGTATGCTTATTATGTACATTGTTACGCGCATCAACTTAATTTAATTTTAGAAAAATGTGCATCAATTAACCACACAATAAGAAGCTTCTTTTGTAATTTGCATGCATTTCCGTCGTTTTTCACGCGTTCGCCGAAACGATCCGAAATTTTAAAAGAAATCGTGCATAAAAGAATACCTGCCGCTCCACAAACGAGATGGAATTATAATACACGTACAGTGAAAGTTATACATGATAATTTAGAGCCTCTGAAAGAGTGTATGCAAGCAATAATGGACAGTCGTAACAGTGACCCCAGTACCTACAATCAAGCACAAACGCTCCTTTCGTATCTAAATAATGACAATTTTATGTATTGGCTGAACTTTTTTGCAACGCTCATGCCGCACTGTGAAATGATGTTCAAATTTCTACAGTCTCGATCACTTGACTCGATTAAAATTATGAATGAATTCAGTAAATTCGAAAAAGTCGTAAATCAGTTACGTGATGCTGTGCCGCCACCTTCGCCGAAGAAAAAACGTCGGCCTGATAACGTGAATCATTCAGTTATGAGAAAAGAAGTATGTGACGTATTAAGAGCGCAGATTAAAGACAGATTTGCACACACGGACCATTTATTGGCGTCTAAATTGTTTTATACAGACAGATTTGCGGACTACAATAAGAGTTTTCCGGAAGATGATTTTAAAAAAGTGGTAAACACCTACAATTTCCTGGAAAAAACTAAACTGAAAAACGAGTTACTAGTTATTTATAGCAGAGAAGACTTTCACAATGCTGACGGTGCCGTTGCTTTACTACAATATTTTATGGAATTTTCATTAGAATCCGTATTTGCTGAAAGCATGAAACTTTTGAAAATCGTATGTACTATTCCTATGACCTCAGTAGAAAGTGAGCGCTGTTTTTCGACTTTAAATAAAGTCAAAACATTTACGCGCAATACCATGGCACAAGACCGCCTGAATGCATTGTGTATGATAAGCATAGAAAAACGCTTGATCAATTCCATATCCGATTTTCACAAGAAAGTGATAGAGGTCTTTGCTCACCAAAAAGACCGGCGAATGGATTTTGTATACAAATAAATTGTAAGCAAGACATTTTTTTTTGTGAACACCCAGTAAATAAAGTCACGAGCCGCCTCTGGTTACGTACCTTCCGTTTTCCTTAAGAGGCGTTGAGACTTAGAATTTTCGTTTAGGTTTTCTTGTACTTAATTCCCTATTTTCTAAATTTTTTTGCCTTGTAGTTTCGGAGTGAAGTGGAGGGGGTAATACTCAATTTTCGTACATTTTATTTCATATCTTCTAAAAATAGTCCATTTCATTTCATACGATACAACATACTATTCTTTTTTTTTTGTTTTCAGGTGGACGGACAGACAGGCACATTATTTATCGGATTGGGCTTAGTAGTATTGGAGATAAGCCCAATTTTCGTACATTTTCTTTAATATCTTCTAAAACATTCACTTAAAAATACATTTGTAATCCTCACAATGATCCGTTATAGTTAGAAAAACTTTTTTAAATTTTCTGCTTTGCCCTCCCCCCCCAAATCTACTCTTAAACTCTGAATTCATTTATTTGCCCTATACTGTCGTGATTGATAATTTTAGTCTTTTTATCTTACTTTATTTTCGGATGGACAGAATCATGAGTGATCTTATTTTACAGGGGTTTCTTTTTTCATCGGATGTAGGCACAAAACTGTAAGAAATTAAATTTCTTGAAAAACATAGCGAGTAAGTTGTTTGAATATTTTATTATTTATTATTATTATCATTTATTTTTCAGATAACAACGATCCAGAACTTGTTAATAAGACTTAGCCTATGTTAGTTATTATTATTATTATTATGTTTTATTTTTTTTTATATTTTTTTTATTTTTTTTATTATTATTTTTTATTTTTTCTTTTTATTATTTTTTTTATTATTTTTTTTTTATTATTTTTTATTTTTTATTTTTTATTTTTTTTTATTTTTTTTTTATATAATAAAAATATATTAGTAGGGGGACAATTTTATGTATACTAAAAAATAAGTTCATAATAATTTATGTTTTATATAATTTTATTTTATTTTGATTGCTCTCTTTCTGTTTATTATTAAGGAAAATGGTATCGAAAACGCTTAAACATACAGATAAAACATAAATATTTTATTTCACAGTCTTATTTGGCAATATATTTTGGCTATCTGTCCAATTTTAAACATTGATTTACATTAAATCAAAAGAAAAAGTACACTTATAGTCGTCTTGCTCTTGTCTGATTATCAACGTACAGCTCAAACCACTAGACGAATTGGACTGAAATTTGGCATACAGATAGCAATTATGACGTAGGCGTCGGCTAAGAAAGGATTTTGGAAAATTCACACGCGAACAGCAAAAAACGGGATCTGCGCGGGCAACGCCGCTGGGCATCCGCTAGGCTATTAATAAAAGCAAAAAAAATAATGAAAAAAGCATTTCAGCAAACAGCCTAGAATTTTCCTTTTCAGTGCTTTAAAAAAGTAAGCACTCATTATGGTATGAAACCCGCATTCCACAAAAGATTAGGCCGTTCGCACACTGGCTTGAGAGCCGACGTGACGATGAGTGTGAACTGTAAAGCACATACATACACTCACACACTCATACTATCACACACTGACGCCCGTCGCAGTGATGTAACGCTCGCTTTGACGCCTAGCAGACATTTTTTATGGACTGTGACGCAACATTTTTTTTTATCACAACACAACAAGGGAGTTAGGAAATTTTCACAAAAGCTTTTTTAATTTATTGTGTGAAATTTTAATTTAAAATATTATTACATTACAATTACAAGTTCTTTATTCTTGAAACCTTGAGGTAGATAACCAGACTAGTTAATATTATGTAAATAGGTACCTGTATTATGTTTTTATTTTCAGTGGAAAATTTCTATAGTCTATTATAATTAATAATCAACTGCACTTCTTACGGAGAACATATATGTATATCCTCCCAGGAGCATCTAACAATTCAATTTTTACGTGAAGTACCTTATTATAGGGTTTTCCTAGACATACCACTGATGGCATATTATAGCCTTTAGTGGCGTTTTTTTTTGCGAAATTGCGCGAGAAATCTTCTCTATTGCGTAAATCTGTTAAATTTGCGCCATTTCGCAAAAAACAACTTTTTGTGACACGTAAAATTTTCAAGAGTTTTATCGGATATACCACATGATAGGACTCAGGTAAGAACAAAATAAAATAACAGCAGTTTAATAAGTAAGTGTTGTCATTGACAAAAATTTGGAAGGCATCCTTAGTGTCATTGTTAAGAAAAAAACATTGTCACTTTTATGGTAGGTAGGTATTAGGTACCCTTAATATTTTAAAAACAAAAAATCCAAAAAGGTAGTGGCAAATAATTTTAAATATCCATGTGCAAAAATTTATAAAATTTATCAAAACAGTTTTTCCGAAAATCGAGGATACGGACACACACACACACACACTTTTTTTTCTAGAACCAACACCTTTTGGTGTTTAAAGTGATATATACAGGGTGACTTGTTAGACGCCGGACACACTTCTGGAAGCGAATGAAAAGACGAAACTGAATAATTTTCCCCAAAAAAACCAATGATCAATTGGCAAAAAAATAGACTTCTCATACAAAGTTTTTTTTTAAGATTGACCATAAGTTTCTTAGTAAAAGTTGATCAGTTTCGACTTCTTATTCACCTCCTGAAATGCGTCCGTCGTCTTACCTGTCACCCTGTATAGAGTGCATTTTCGTCAAACTCTCCTAGTTGGTTTTTCGAATAATCACATAACCTTATTTTCTTCTTTACTTATTGGTATAGAGCTTGTTAAAATTATAAACTAAACATCCTTGTTTTGAGAAATTTACCTTACGTATACCTTCGTTTTCAAATCTTAATGTATTAGCCACTCAAAATAAATTTAGCTAAAGAGTTTTAGCATACATGCAGTTGCAACCTTCAGATTATCTGTTTTAGATACTTGACAATAAAAGTCATATCAGCTATTAGTTGAATATTTGTTAGGGCAGGTATTTTAACAGTGAAAATTGATTTAAATTGACTAGGCTGCCTGCGGCCTGCGCCTTTGTCTCTTTCAATTTTAAGAATTTTGCATTAAAAAAATTAAAACACCTTTGTCTTATTTCAATTTTATGTATTTTTGCATATAAAAATATACTTAAATGCCGTTTTTTAACGTTTTTGATTGCGATTTTGGGCACATTTCGAACATTTTTAAAAGTCCTTTTATCTGTCTGTGACATCTTTTTGATTTTTCAGATCTATTTGAGTGGGCACAATTTTTAACATAATTTTGTACGTGTTACAACGCGACTAATTATTTTTTTTTTTATTTCAGGTAAGACCACCCGGTATAGCGTAAGAAACTACAAAATCATGTATAACAGGACTGGCAGGTTTGGTTTTGAAGAAAAAAAACACAGCTTATCCTACTTATCACTGTAGGTACTATATTATTATGTACGGCGATGTTAATAATCTTAGTTATAAATTAATGAAGAAACCTGAAAACATTCGACATGAAAAACGTTGTAGTGTGAAGCGATCCTTACAATGCACACGCACACATCGACGTCTGTAAAGCAAGGCTGCACACTAACAAAGCAAGGACAGGTCAACGCACTCAGTTGCCTTGCACGAGAAGAGCAGATGTATACGCGTAGTGTTGCGCAAGAAAAAGACGGATATACGTCGCACAGCTTCCGCGTTTTAAACGACGGACGCAGCGAGTGCGAGGAGGATGCCACTGCGAGGAAATGAGACGGCTGTATAAATATTATGACTGGTTATTTCACTTCCTCTGACTGCGTTTGTGATGCAATAGGTACCGATTTGCAGTAGTAGGTACATCTATTTTTAAGATAAACTTTTATCTTTATAATGTTTTATCTACGATTTTGGAGAGAATTATTCAATTTACGATGGTAAAACAGTTTACTTTTATAAAAGTAGGTCAGGTAAAAACTCTAGGTACCTACAAGTAACAAAACAAAACAACTCCAGTTTATATGTACCTAACTATACAAGTTAAGGGTTATTTAGTAGGTGGTACCACTTTGTACTTAAAATTAAACATTAATTCTAGCGCCATCTATCTTTGAGTAGCAAAACTAATATTATTATTAGTATTATTTTTTAGACATGCATATCCCATTTTGGGTGCAGTCTGAGATAGGAACACAGAAAGAAAAACTACAGTGCAACATTTAATATCCTTTAGCTAGGAAAATCGAAAAAAGAAACAAAGATTGCGAGACCTAGTTTTTTGTCTGTCAATGTTCAACTCGGAGAAAGGTGTGCCATCATCAAAGGCGAGGCAAAGGGAATTGTGCCAAAGAGCCAGTCGTTGAACTTGTATCCAAAACTACACACACCTATTTGCGCTGTTCAAAAATAGACCTAGTGAAATTATATTAAGAAAGGCTGAAAATCGTTCTACAAGCTCTTTTCATGAGAGTCTGTCTCGAAAAAAAGTTTGGCGCACTTAGGCTTTTTCATTCGAAACTCAAAAATCTAAAGGCCTACACTACAGACAGACGTATGAATATATACGTGCATATCGTTACTGTATAGTATGACTACGAAAGATACTTCTGTAGTAGTGATCATGTACAAAGAAAGTAGGTATGTGTGAGCTTTCTCTGTGTTACACAACTTCTGTTACTGTGTTCTTGTCTCTTTCTTTCACACGCATATTTGTATCGCTATCAAGTTCTCCCGTACTGTTATGTAATAACGGTTGTTGTTATTTAGTCGTACATCATTTTTCTCAAAGAACCGCTAGGTTCGTCACCGAGACTAGGTTTTTTCTAAACACCTAATGTACCGTTTACAAGATATTTATAATTAAATATTTTAATTGGTTTACCGTTTCCAAGTCTTCATTTTACTGTTTAAAAAAAGTATAAAATTACAATTAGGTACTTACCTACCTTTTTTTAAATCAGATTCTTATTAGAATCTTGCAGGAATTTTTCTAGGTAAAAATTAGACTTTAGGTATGTTGCCAGCAAAATTACAAAACTGTCAAACAAGGAAATTCCTTTTACGAACTATTAATTAAAATAAAATAAATAAAACGCACAAAGGGACGTATCATAGAGCTAGCTCATAGAGAAGCACGCATAGGCCTATAAATAACCTAGCATGTGCCTGTCAACAAAACGCATGCAGCACACAAGCAAGCATGGCTCAGTAAGCACAGCGTGTGTGGTGGGTCCCGTGCGCAAGTGTGAACCACTCGGTTCATTTCCTAGTCGCTCTCCCGATGGACCGCTTGCGACGTGTGAGCGAGTCCTTACGGTTCGGCGCGAAATTCAAATTTCGAAGTGCAGTGTTGTGACAGTGGCCAGTGTTTGTGGTTAAAAATGTGATTCTAAAAGGACTTTTATTTTTTCGTTCCCTTAAAAAAAGGTTTTATTGGATTTTATCAAGGTTTGTACAATAGGTTTTCTTCAATTAATATGCATAAGGTTTTGGCACTCGTTGGCTCTAGTGACTATCGCTGCTGGCTGGAAAGTCTAGTGATGTAAGGTTTTATAACAACCGTTACGTTAACCAAGATGTATGAATGTGAAAAGACTTTCTGATATCCAACAAGATAGTGTAATTAAACTTTTTAAATTACACAATTTGCGTGGACGCGTTAAGTGAATTGTTCACACACTAAAATGAGTTTAAGCGATTAAGAGAAGTTGATAATAATAAAGCTATGAATTTAGTTTTAAAGTAACAGAAATTTTTAAATCGCCTGCGTGGCGTAATGGTTAGTCCATTCGATTCACATCAGGAAGTCGCGGGTTCGATTCCCGGTGGGGTCAACTTGTAAGACTCGCTTTGGTTGGTGGTAGGGCATTTTCTAAGCCCACTGGCTAGCTACCACCATCCTATCTAAGTCTTGCCGCCAAACATCAGTGTTAATAACATTGATGTGTTCCGCTCTTGAAGATAAGGTAGCCAGTTCTCCATTGCTTTGGGGAATCTTGGTAAACCCGCTTCCATCTTCGGCATCATCGTCACTTACCATCAGGTGAGATGATGCCATGGGCTTACCAATCATAAAAAGTAATGCATCTATGAACACACAAACATAAAGTTAAAAATTAAAGTATGTTAAAAATATATGTCCAATGTGTTGTAATTTACACTTAAAGTACGAGAAATAAAACATATGTCCAATGTGTTAAAAAAAGCAAAAAGCGAAGTTGAAGTGATAAAAGTCATACCTACATTCCGTGGTTTTCCATGTAATGATAAGGATGGGTACTTAGTCATACACAGGTACCACAGATAATACAAGTTATATGTATATTTGAGATTGTGTTATTTCGTGGCAAAAATATATATTTATAAGCACGATATAAAAAGGAATTAACTAAAAATCTCTATTGTGTACAAAAAGAAACACAACATATATGCAGGATGATATTTTTATTTGCTGCAAAGTGTCAAATAGTAAATAATAAGTTGCTCCTGAAACTCTACAACTTTCCCAAGTAAATCGTAGTAAAAAAAATGTTTGATCCTTTCCTTAACAAATTGTAAATCGAATGATCATCATCGTCATCATCATCTCAGTTGGAAGATGTCCACTGTTGCACACAAGCTCAAAGACCTCACCACGAATTAGAGCCACATGCATCCATGTAGGAACATCCCTTCTCATCCAATGGGGGTCGTAAGTGTCGACTAAGGGACTTAAATCCGGAGGATGGGCAGCAGTGTCTTTTCCGTGCATTGCAACTCACCTGCAACCACACTGCGATCGCCAACCCGCCTGCCAAGCGTGGCGATTACGGCGAAACCTTCGTCAGCGACATTTCAGTTGGAAGATGTCCACTGTCGCACACAAGCTCAAAGACCTCACCACGAATTAGAGCCACATGCATCCACTTAGGACCATCCCATCTCTTCCAATTGGGGTCGTAAGAGTCGATTAAGGGACTTAAAACAGGAGGATGGGCAGCAGCGTCCTTTCCGTGCATTGCAACTCACCTGCAACCACACTGCGATCGCCAACCCACCTGCCAAGCGTGGCGATTACGGAATAAACCCCCTATGAATACCACACCCGGATGCGGGCAGCGCAGGACCGGTTGTCGTGGAAATCCTTGGGAAAGTAGTGGACGATTTTCGGCTGATATGATGATGATGCATCAAGCAGCATCCTCTGAGGCTTTCCAGATCGCCCACCTGCCGTGGGGTCGTCCAACACTACGTCTTCCAACCCGTGGTCACCACTTGAGAACCTTTCTTTCCCATCGGTTATTGGTTCTATGAGCTATATGGCCTGCCTCTTCTATTCGAAATTAACTTTAAATGATCAATTATTGACAACTAGCGGACGCCCAGTGGCATGGCCCGCGCAGATCCCATTTTTTGCCGTTCCCGTGGGAATTTCCCAAAATCCTTTCTTAGCGGATGCCTGCATCATAATTTATGCCAAATTTCAGACCAATCCGTCCAGTGATTTGAGCTGTGCGTTGATCATCAGTCAGCACAAACGATTTTTTAAAGTTTACTAGCTGTTTGCCATGGCTTTGCCCGCTCAGATCCCGGTGAAAAATTTTCTGTACCTATTTTCAGACCTACCAAATATACACAGAAAATTTCATGGAAATCCGTCCAGCCGTTTCGGAGGCGTATAGCAACTAACACTGTGACACGAGAATTGACCAAATGGCTATTAGGACATTGATTTTATACTGTTAACGACTTTATTAATTATAAGAAAAAATAAGAAAATTTAATCGTTAATTGATGAGATAATTGTATATTTTTTTTGATATATTTTTTGTAATGTTAACTACTTTAATCTGTTTTTTAATTTCTTTATGTTTGCACACCTGCCTGCAGGTTGAACACTAGCACTAAGAAAATAACAAGATCCTGTACCTACAGTGTTCTAGCAAATAAAGCCTTTTTGAGTTTGAGTTTTGAGTTTGTTATATATATATATGTATATATATATACATATACATATAATGTGCTTAAACTCACGTTTTTGTAGGAACAGCAATAAATTGAAAGTTTTCGCATAATAGACACCGAAATTATGTCAACTCTTTAAAACACATTTGCAATTAAAAGAACCCGTCAGACATTGTCTTGCTCACGACTTTCTTGCCGGTTCTTTCCTATCCCGAGGGAATTTTGAAAAATACGACCCCTCGCTGCATCATAAAGGGAACCTTTGTGTAAAATTAATTAAGTCAACTCTTTATAAGATATTTGCAGCTAAAGAAGCTGGAAGACGTTTTCTTGCTCGTGAGTTTTTTCCCGCTTCATTTTATAATATGCGCCGTAGGGATTTTGAAAAATACGACCTCTTGCATCAAAATGGGAACCTCTATGCAAAATTAATTATGTCAACTTTTTATAAGACATTGCAGCTAAAGAACCAGGCAGACTCTGTCTTGCTCGGGACTTAGTTCCCGCTTTATTTAATATCCCGTACTTAAGGATTTTAAAGAATACGACCTTCTGCATCTTAAAGGGTCAGCTTAAAGGGAACCTCTGTGCAAAATTAATTATATCAACTTTTTATAAAATACTTGCAGCTAAAGAACCAGACAGACGTCTTCTTGCTCGAGAATTTGTTGCCACATATCTATTGCCCTATCCCGTGGGAATAACGAAAAATACTCTGTGCAAAATGTCAGTTTTCTGACGAGCCAGTCAGTGAATGAGAATTTTTTTTTTTGATGACACTAATTTCTTACAAGTAAGCCAGTTTTTATTAATAAAATTTTAAAGGTATCACAAATAGGTACCGTTTTCGCATACTAAAGGGACACTCTCGTATACCAAATCATATCTATCATCAATGTAAACAGATAACTTTGCACAAAAGGCTTCGTGCAACTTCGACTTGACACCAACCGGGATTCGTGTTCAGTACCCCGAAACATATTTACTATTCGCAACACAACACACCATATTCATTTACTATTCGCAACACAATACTCCATGTTCATATCTAGAACTGGAAAGAGCGTAATCAGTAACGACCCTCCTTAACTTTACAATGTATCTATCTTGCTCACTCACGCGCAGAACAAAAGAGACAGTAATACTTGAATTGTCAAATGATACAAAGCATGACCTATTTCCTTACGCCACGTGACTTGAAAAGCGAGGTTTTAGCTCCCCTTGTAAAATCCGCAATTTCATCTAAGTATTTCAAGTACATTTTAGTATTTTTTAATACTGGGTCATGACAACTTTGATGAAACCTACCTATATCTTTATAGGATACGGAATTCATAAAATTTTTGGAGTTTCCCTGCACTTTTATCTTGCAAACGGTACACCTAACAAAAGAATTGTTCATGAAACAATACTTATTATTAAAACACCCCCATGATGATAATGAAAAATTACCCCGCAACACCCCTGTGCAGAAAATTCCATCCCCTCTTTACATGTAATAGGAGATTGGTACCATTAAAAAACAAAAAATATATTTCTACCAAAATTGTACTTTTTTGTTAGAACTGAAGTAGATTTTTCAACGTTCCAACCTTTTCAATAGGGGATCGGACTGCATCAAAAATAAATTCTGAAATATGATTTCCTAAATTGTTCTCCTCTTGAAGTTTCAAATATCAAAAAACCTTACTTGTTTTGTTTTTCCATCACGTCTTTAATTTTTAATTGATCAAATTGACAAAATAAGTTCGTCAATGACGCTAAAAATCTATGGTGTCACTTGTGGGTATTTCAAACAATTTTAGAACAAAATTTCGTTTTTGTCAGATCGTAAAAAGTAACTAAAATGACTAGCAGTCCGATCCCCTATTATTATAAATAATAAAGAGTATTTATCTTTAAAAAGCGTCGGTGGCTCAACCGGTAACGACTCGGTTCTCTAACCAGAGGTACCGGGTTCAAATCTGGACGGCCAATGTACCAATGAGTTTTTCAAAACTTACGTACATACTTACCGATCGCTTTAACGGTGAAGGAAAAACATCGTGAGGAAACCTGCACACGCCTGCGATGAAATTCGAAGGTTGTGTGTGAAGTTGACCAACCCGCACTGGGCCCGCTTGGTCGACTAAGGCCTGATCGCCCTAGTTCAGGGTAGGCTCGAGCCCCTCGGTGGGGACGTATATGAGCTGATATGATGATGATGATGATTTATCTTATCTTATAGGATTAGAGAATTATTTGTTAGGGAAGTTTCCTATTAGGTACTTGAGTTGAGTTATTTCGTGTACAATGCAGAGATCGGCAACTTTATATCACCTAAAACACACTCGATGAAATACCGGACATACTGCATTAGTGAACGAAAGAAAGTTTAGCTTGGTTTGGATAAAAAAAGTAAGGTTGACCTTCAAATAGCCCTTAACTGACCTTTAGCGGAGTTTCCCTACTTGATTAAATCAGAAATGAGAAGATCGGTGCTTGGATCAAAAGAAGAACTATAATCGTTAGGAGAATCGTTTGGGGATCTTCAAGGCGAGAGTGAATAGACATTATTTGAGTATGCGTTTACCATCCTTGACTACATCGTTACTTGAGATCAGGTGAGATGTAGTCAAACGCACTCAAATTTTTAATAAAAAACCGGCCAAGTGCGAGTTAGAACCGCACACATAGGGTTCCGTACCATCATACTAGATGGCGCTAGTTTCTTCAGTTCCGTAGTATCATACTAGATGGCGCTAGTTTCTTCACTTAAAAAAAAACAAGTTTTTTGTATGGAGACTTTTACTTTTTCTAATTTTTAGTATTTTTTGTTATAGCGGCAACAGAAATACATCATTTGTTAAAATTTCAAATGTGAATATTACGGTTCATGAAGTGCAGCCTGGTGACAGACGGACAGACGGACGGACAGCGAATTATTAGTAATAGGGTCCAGTTTTTACCCTTTTACCGGAACCCTTAAAAAAAGAGAAACTAGTTAAGCGACATAATTGTTTGGGTAATTAAATCCCCAGAGGAAGACCATAATCAGCATTGGACGTCTTTCGATTTATATGAATTGAAGATCATCATCATCATCAGCCATGTTAGTCCACTGCTAGATATAGGCTATTACTCAAGGCTCGCCACTTATCTTAGGCCCAGCGCATCCAGCTGGAACCACCAACCTTGTGCAAATCATCAGTCTGCGTGGCCTTGGGGTGTCTCACACTACGTTTGTCTAAACGTGGTCTCCACTCTAGAACTCCCTTTGTGCAGCTGTTATCGATTCTGCGGCTGCCTTCAGCGCACCTTTGGAAAAGACTTAATTAAGATAAATAGATGGATAAAGAACTAACTTCACTCAGATAGATGTAAAGCTCATGACCAGCGTTGCCAGATTTTTTTTGCCAGGTCGGGATTTCGAAGCTTTTTGAGTGAAAAAAGCGGGATTCTTTCGTCGAAAGCGGGACATAGTAAATAAAGTATATAATCAAAAGTTTTAAATATTTATCTTTTTATTTGAGTTTTAAATTATGTTTACTTGACTATAGATAGAAAAAATAGCCATAGAAATTTATTAAAAAAAATATAATAATTAAAATCAGAGTTAGATCGTTAGGTAGTTGAGTCCGATTTTTATTAAAATCGGTGTGTCGGTGTAGTACTTTTATAAAAATGAACAAATCCATAAATTATAATGCAAAATTGATCTAAGTTTGATGGAAGTTTTTTTTAAAGTATTTAGGGTTTCCGAAGTCAAAACTCAAATAACTCTTTATTGTACATCAAAATAAATAAATTCATATGCAAAATTAATTAATTAGTTATTAATTTCAAAATTAATCAATTAATTAACTATTATTTTCAATTTTTATCAGGCATGTAAATAAAAACCATTGGGAGATATAACGATTTCATACTGAAAAAAGTAATTTAATAACTCATTCAACTAAATTCATTTTATAATCGTCAATTAAAATTTCCACTGGGATCGTCTTTTTCATACTATTTTGACATGTGACCTATTTGAAAAATCATAATGAAGAAGCTGTGTAAAAAAAAATTATTCAAAATAATATTTTAAAATTGTATATATTTTTATTTGAAAATAATAAAAAATGTACCATATTGTTTTACCAATTAGAAGTTTTTAATAGTAGGAAAACACGGTGCCTTAGGTGAAAATATGACCTCAAAACACCTTGTAGGTCACAGTCGCAGGGCAAGTCCTGACCCTGATTTGGGATAGCTCCCGTTCTGCCCCACTTTGACCTATCTGACCCATGACCTTGCGAGATTTGAGGTCAAAGTTGAGTTTCGTCTGTGACCTAATTTACTGAAGCTGTGAGCTTTATTGTGCTTTTCCGAGTTGTTTGTATTTTAAAGCATTTTTTACACTCAAATCACTGAGACACGGTTCTTGAATTAGTGTGAGTGCAAAGACGACAGAGGGTGGAATGCGGTTTCTGCGGGGTGGGGGCCGTAAATAAGATGACAGGTTCTATGGCGCGTGAGCTGCTCAGTCTAAACGCTAAACAGATTAAAAAAAAAACGGTAAAATGCGAGTCCGAACCGCGCACAAAGGGTTCCGTACCATCATACTATATGGCGCTAGTTTTTTTACGTTTAAAAAAACACGTTTTTTGTATGGAGACTTTCACTTTTTCTAATTTTTAGTATTTGTTGTTATAGCGGCAACAGAAATACATCATGTGTGAAAATTTCAACTGTCTATAGCTATCACGGTCCATGAAATACAGCCTGGCGACAGACGGACAGACAGACGGACGGCAGAGTCTTAGTAATAGGGTCCCGTTTTTATCCTTTGGATACGGAACCCTAAAAATAAGCTTTCTTCTGGCTCAGTCGGGTAAAAACCGACATCAATCGCAATAACGAAGTACATTTTATGTATTAGTTGTTTTTTCAAAAAGTAGTTGACTGACTTTGATAAAATTTACATGGAACCAACTCTCAAAGTTTAAAAAATACTAAATTAATAGAGACACATAGAGAGACACACATATGATCGGATACTATTAAGTCGTATCCGAATACTTTTAAAATATCATTTTTGATTATGTTTGTGAATGTAAAATACAGAATAAAAAAAAGAATCATTAAATACAGTTGACATTCGGCGAAGATAGCGAGTAACACAATCACACACAAAAACCGGTCAAGTCCGAGTTGGACTCGCGCAAAGTAGGGTTCCGCAGTCTTATAAAAAATAAAAGTATGTTTTAAAAAACAAAATTATATTTGCAAATGGTAATAGTTTTATTTTATTTTTTATTAATATATTTATTCCCTCAGAACTTCGTCATTTATGAATCAATTTTGAAAATTATTTTTTTATTCAATACTTTATGCTGGCAGGTAAATTTCATCAAAATAGGTTCTGTGCTTTTTAGAAATTTAACAAAAATAATAAATTTAGCAAGTTGTTGCGATTGAATTCGTTTTTTTTTCGCGTGTTCAGCATTGTCAATTATTTAGTTTATTTTTACCCAATTGTTTTAAAAAAATATTTTTGCCAGAAGAAGGGTTATGTTTTTAGAGTTTGTGTATGAATGAATGAATGAATGATTTATTTATTGTATTGCTTAAGTACACAAATATAAATAAAAAGAGAAGAGTAGATAAAAAAAACAATTATAAAAAGAGAAGAGTAGATAAACATAAAAAACAATTAATTTTTTACCTATAAATAGCTAATACTAACATCAAAGGAGTTTTTTTTTTTAAAAAAAGGGAAACACAAAAGCAATACAAAAGGCAATAAAGCTCAGCGTAATTTTTACCCTAAGGCAAAACGCTGTTATTCTGTATGTATGTATATTTCTTTGGCACGCTCTGTAGCCTTAACGGCTTGATGGATTTTGGAGTGCGAGATGTGGTTAGATTCGTCTTGATCCCGTGAGTGACATAGGATACATTTTTATCCGACTGGCGAAAAAAGGGAGTTATTAAGTTTTATGCAGCGGTGATTTTAATTTTTAATTAATTAGTTTTTTAAATCATAATGTGTATTAATAAACAATCTTTTTTGTTACATCCTGTATAGTATACATATAGCCGAGACGCGAACAGCATACAAACCTGTCCATTACGTGTCCGCACTCACGACTGTCCGGACATTGCTAGAAACAACGGATTGCGCAATTTGCCTGCCACATGAATGATACAGGCGGGCTTTCACGTACAGCATTTTTTGATTGTTTTTAGGATCCCGTACTCAAAGGGTGCCAACGGGACCCTATTACTAAGCCTCCACTGTCCGTCCGTCCGTCTGTCTGTCAGTTAAAATTTTCACTTAGTGAAAAAGCCGCTATAAGAGCAAATAGTAAAAATTAAGTAAAATTAAAAATTAATCTATTGCGTATCTAAATAAAATCAGAAAAAAAATAGAAACGCCTAGGGTCGGTAGACTAGCAAACAAATTACGGAATTCTTCTGTTTTGTACATATCCGTTTCGCAATGTATTTTTATAGGTATACCAACGAATCCAACAAAGCAAGGCAGTAAAGTTCTCGAGTGGCGATCACACACCGGAGAACGTTGCGTAGGGAGGCCTCGCAGACTTAAATAATATAAAAAACGGCCCCAATACTTATTTAAATGAACGATTAAGAAACGAATACGGTTACTTTTTACAGTATAAAATCGTTATTTCTCCAAATAGTTTTTTATTTACATGCCTCAAATCATATCAGCCGAAAAACGTTACACAAAAAAAGTAAACACGTAACCGATTTTGATAAAATGTACGTGGGACCACCTTAATATATCATATCGAATAAAAAAAGATTCATGAAAATCGGTTTTAAATCAGCGAGGAATCGCGTAGCATACACACAATTATTTTTTTTTGTAAAAAAACCTAAAAACTTTTAGGTTCAAGCTTTTAATTAAAAAGAGTTTTATCACAGATTACTAAATAGTTACTTGTTTTATATCATCTAGGGCCAGAGTCTCAGATCACAGCAAACAAAATTTTGCTGTGATCTGAGGGCCAGGCCAGAGTCCTTGTCAAGACGAATCAAATGAGTCCAAACTCGATAGGATTGAGTCGGTTTCTTGCAGAGTTCCCATGGAAAACTTCCGGCTACATCATTAGATCATAAATTGCATCGACCTCGGATTTATATAAGTATGCAAAATTTTAGCTCAATAGGAAACCGGGTAGTGGGTCAAATTTAACTTGAAAGATTTGATGCATAATTATTGATTACACACGGACATCGGACAGGTAAAAGTAAATAGTAATAGATATAAATAGTCATAGAACCTCCTCCTCTTTTAAAATCGGTTTAAAAAGCTTTATTTTACATCGTAGGTACGTAACCTATAATCTTTCAATCTCCTTCTAAACAATGCTAAAATACGAACGGAACGCACTTACATCTCAAATTCAATACATTTCCTCCCCTTGGCTCTTAGGCCCTCACTCAAGGTCAGAAGGGTACTACAGAGACCCTTGTTGGACTCTTTCCTTGTAAAATGGTCTTGCTATAGGTACCTACCTGTACTTTGATGAAGTTGTGAACGTGAAAAGCACGTAACAGGATTCGATATATAGATATAGTGTTCAAAGATGGCTGCAAATAGATACATACCTATAACTACCTACCTAAATAAAAATTCTTTGGAAGATAGGTAGGTACCTCTATTGAAACCTACCTACCTACCTATAAGCTGTACGTTCCTATACTTAGTACCTATCTACGCTTTATTCTGTGCTTTCATGAGATCTAAGTGAAATAGTCAGGTATATATTATATCTGAAACATTATGATTTACAAAATGGTCCGAAAAATAAAAATAAAAACCTTGTGATAAAAAATTAAATTGAAAGATTAGGTATTTATTAAATAAAAAATAATTATATCTACCTATAATTACGTGAAGCACGTGAGTACTAGTTAGTACTAGTTACTTCGTGTGAGTGTACTTTCGGTGGAACGCCATCTAGTGTCGAGTAGCAGCACCACCCCTTTCTTACAAAAAGTCTCGTTTAACGTTCTCCGCTACCAAATTACGAAAGTTTATTATTTTTAAATTAATGAAGAAAATATTTTCATCGATTTCCATGAAAAGAAAATAATTTTGTGAGTTTAAATTTATCGGTCAAAGGCCACTGACCTTTTGGTACAAAGAATCGCGCAGAGATGGCGCGATGGTCGTTATGCATCACTGGATTGGACTCTAGATTTTTTACACTTATAGCCAAAGATTAAAAAATATTACTTGATAAAGCCTAGCTACATCCCGCTGCTGCTTTAGACATTATTTTCCTGTCTTACATCGTTTCATTCATATTTACCTGACTGGTCAAAAACAGGGTAATGTTTTTCAGCTGTGGTTATGTAAGTAAGTATGTATGTATTTAAGCATGTCTGTTTCTTTGTCTGAGCCTGTAGCCTAAACGGCTTAAATGGATTTTTGGAATGCGAGGTGTCGTTAGATTCGTCTTGATCCCGAGAGTGACATCGGGTAGATTTTTAATCAGTCGGTTTTTAATTAAATTGGTTGGGTAATTTGGCTGCTAAAATTGTTTTTGAAATCCAAGTCTTATTTAATGGACCTCGGTAGGTAAGTGTCGTATTTTACTCAAAAATTTTCAAAAAAAAGAAATCATATGGGTAGAAATCAGAGCTACTACGGCTAGTTCTTTCATGAAATCGTCAATTTTCAGAGGTCACTTGCGTAGTCTATGACATGCTCGACGAAAGACTGGGCGGATCCAAATATATACTCTTGTGTTGTCTCCGAATGGATATATAATAAAAGACAGTAAAATTTTTGTTTTTCTATCTGCTATAGTTTAGCTGTTCGAAACCCCCGAAAGAACACCATTTTGGTAGCTATATTTTTCTGGAATGCCCGCCGGGATGACGAGGAAGACTTTCATTCATCGAATTCACGTTAAAAGTTTTTTTTCCTTTGCATTGGGGAATCTTGGTAAACCCGTTTCCATCTTCGGCATCATCGTCACTTACCAGCAGGTGAGATGGTGCCAAGGGCTTATTAATTGTGCATCATCACATCAACTCATATATACGTTCCCACCGAGGGGCTCGAGCCTACCCTGAATTAGGGCGATCGGGCCTTAGTCGACCACGCGGACCCAGTGCGGATTGGTCAACTTCACACACAACCTTCGAGTTTCTTTGCAGATGTATTCAGGTTTCCACACGATGTTTTCCTTCACCGTAAGAGCGTCGGCTAAACGTACATATGAGATCAAAATTCGAAAACACATTGTTACGTGGCAGGACTCGAACCACGACCTCCCGGATAGGAGGTAGCGGCCCTTGCCGTTGCGCCACCGACGCTCTCAATTATGCATAAAAAAATATAATAATTGAAAACGCTAAACACGTTAAGAAACCAACTTCCATCGCAACAACTTCGTACAATTTTGCAATATTATTTTTGGTTTTTGTTAATTTTCTAATAAAGTACTACTCCGATTTTAATAAAATTTATATGGCACTACACAGAAAGCACTAGCTTTCGAATAAAAAGAATCATCAAAATCGGCTCACCCAGTCAAAAATTCTGAAGCAACACACATAAAAACACTGAAATGGCAGTGGGCAGGGCACATAGCTCGTAGAACAGATGGCCGATGGGGCAGTAAAGTTCTCGAGTGGCGACCGCGCACCGGAAAACGTAGTGTAGGCAGGCCTCCCACGCGGTGGACCGATGACCTGGTGAAGGTCGCGGGAAGCCGATGGATGCGGGCAGCGCAGGACCGGTCGTCGTGGAAATCCTTGGGGGAGGCCTATGTCCAGCAGTGGACGATTTGTGGCTGATATGATGATGATGATGACACATAAAAAAAACATACAGTCGAATTGAGAACCTCCTCCTTTTTGGAAGTCGCTTGAAAAAAATAGCTGCATACTCAATTAAAGGTGCATAATGTTATCACATTGAACGTAGGTATGTCGTAATAAAGTGTAGTAATAATATTCATTCCATTCCTAATCGTGCATCGACCTGTTGCAACGTAATGCAACACTTTTTATTACTTCATTGTTTACGTTCCGAGATCGTACTGACTGTTGAGAGGCGCTATTTATGTGGAAGTTTATGCTTGCAACTACACGATGGGTTAAATGACAATATTTAATTCAAATTATTGAAAGACTGTGTACAAAGACAAATTGAAAGCGGGAGTTGACGTGTTTTTTTTTGTCTACTCGCGACCACGGCTGTCGAAGTAGCGTTGCCAGGCGTCCGGATAAAGCCGGACAGTGTTAGGCTTTTTGGATGCGTGTCCGGCCAAATTAGAAGGTGTCCGGCCTGTCCGGCTTTTTAGGTTTAATGATTTTTCCAGTCACCTGGACATTCGGGTGAGCGCTGTCGTATTTATGAGACTATGGCGGCGTTTCTTTGTCTGATTAGGACCTCGCTAAAGGCCAGTAAACATGACTGATTGATTTAGGGGTGTCTAAAGAGGGCTTTAATAATTTAGGGAGTCCGGCTTTTTTACCCAAAAGTCCGGCTAAACTGGCAGGTATGTCCGGATATTTAGTTTTAAGACCTGGCAACCCTATGTCGAAGCATAGTCGAAACTTTGAGTTAAAAACAACAGCAACACCTGCTCGTATGTTAAATAAAATCACTTCAAGTCCCGCATTCAATTTGTCGTTATGAATAATTTAATAGAATTTTAAAAGTATTACCACTTTTGATGTAAAAAAATATACTGTAGACCCTGTTTTTTGGCATTAATTGCAAAATTTCTCGAAAACAAATAGTTAATATTAAATTTGTGACTTAAAGACCTTTCATTTTAATTGAACACATTTTTTTAAACTTATTTGAAAGTGACGAAAAGTAATAAAAACATGTAAAAATCGAGAATTGGACGTTCGGTTTCAACGTAACAGCCGCGTTAAAGCCTGCACTGATTTGAACTTTAAATTAATAGACTTACGTTCGATATTATTGAAACACGTATCAACCTGCTCGGGTTGAGTGATCTTAGCGCGTTAAGGCGACGCATTGGAAGCTTTGGTCGCAGGGATCTCAATTTTTCTCAGCAATTAAAAAACATTATGAAAGTTATATTTTGTAAAATGATTCTTCATTTTAACGAATTTATTTTGTCAGTTGCAAAAACACAATTCGTTAACTTTTATAATAGTTTTTTTTTAAAGAAACCTCTTTGATAACAGAGATTTGCATTCTATAGTCAAACCAGACCGATTTAGTACCTCTAAATTTTCTTAGTCGATTAGTATGTATTACACACTCTTCAATATGCCAGTTGGATTAAAAAAATATTGTAGTAGTTAATTCAAACGACATAATTCAGTACATATCATTACCGATTGCTTTAACGGTGAAGGAAAACATCGTGAGGAAACCTGCACACGTCTGCGAAGAAACTCGAAGGTTGTGTGTGAAGTCGACCAACCCGCACTGGGCCCGCGTGGTCGACTAAGGCCTAATCGCCCTGATTCAGGGTAGGCTCGAGCCCCTCGGTGGGGACGTATATGAGCTGATATAATAATAAAATAATTCAAACGAAAAAACATTGAAAAAGTGCAAAAGTCAGTGACTTATATGCAAAAGTGTTATTTATTTTCTTAACTGTTTATACGTAAAGAAAAAGATTGAGACAACTCTTCAACTAATGCCTTGCCTTAACACAATCTATGGATATTTTAAGATTCTTGTTATCGATTTAAAAATAAGAACATCCTCGGCTGCATCAGCACTTACCATCAGGTGAGGTGCAGCCAAACGCACTCAAATTTTTAATAAAAAATAAAATAAAAAAAAAGAGGTTATCAATTCAACCCGTATGTATATGTATATTGTTGGAATTGCATAATAAGCTTGTATGTTATAGTCTATGTAAATCTAAGCAAGTATGAAAATTAAATAAGTATATGTATGTTTGTTCAAGTATTTCTCAAAAACTGGAAATCGAAATAAAAAAAATACTTTCCTTATTTGATTAAGCACGTTTCAACTTAGGGAACAGTGCAAGTTTCGTCAAAATCGTTTTAGTAATCACTGAGAAAACACGTCGTCGTCGGTTTAACGGTTTAACGCCTCTATACTTTGTGAATGAAGTCGCTTGTTCTTAATGTTTTTAGCGTTGTTAATTAATTTCCAAAATTAAGGTTTCACGTCTTCTGCCTTCTTTTGTAATTTTCTCTGCAAGGTATGCTGGAAGAAATTTCTCATAGAAATATGCTTTACCTTTTTTATGTTCTTATCTAGTTTAATGTTTGTTTGTCCATATTTCTGTGTACGATAAATCTACTATATAAAAATAAGTCGGGTTTTCCTTACTAACGCTATAACTCCAGAACGCACGAGCCGATTTGGTTAATTCTTTTTTTGTCGAGTTCGTTATTGTCAGGAGAAGGTTCTTATGTAGGGTAGGGTAGGGTAGGGTAGGGTAGGATAGGGTAGGGTAGGGTAGTGTAGGGTAGGGTAGAGTAAGGTAGGGTAGGGTAGTGTAGGGTAGTGTGGTGTAGGGTAGGGTAGTGTAGTGTAGGGTAGGGTAGGGTAGGGCAGTGTAATGTAATGAAGGCGGTACGTAGTTCGCCGGGACAGCTAGTTCTAAATAAATAAATAATGTTGCGCGGTGGTTTTTTGTTATTTAATACGAACCTTGTACTGACAATTACAAGAAAAATAATATTCAAATCGGTCAAGCCATTTTAAACGCGCGGCATGATTTTTTGGGGTCCATACCCAAAGAGTAAAAACGAGACCCTATTACTAAGATTCTGCTGTCCGTGTGTCACCAGGCTGTATTTCATGAATTGTGATAGCTAGACAGCTGAAATTTTCACAGATGATGTATTTCTGTTGCCGCTATAACAACAAATACTAAACATTAGAAAAAGTGAAAAAAAGGGGGGGTCTCCATACAAAAAACGTGTTTTTTTAAACATGAAGTAACTAGCGTCATCTAGTATTGGTACGGAACCCTTTGTACTAGCGCCATCTAGTATGATGGTACGGAACCCTTTGTACTAGCGCCATCTAGTATGATGGTACGGAACCCTTTGTGTGCGGTTCTGACTTGCACTTGGCCGGTATTTATGTACATAGACTAGAAGGTGCACGAGCCGCAAGCAACGCGTCGCTTACCTATCTATATAAACATGGTTTTACCATTATTAATATGCCTGACATTTAACAACGACAATGACAAATTATAACCAACTTACAACAATAACAATTACTTGTATAACAATCGATCATCAAGTTTCGATTCTGTATAGATATATTATATACAATACATACAGTGTGACTGGTACATAACTGCACACCTCTTAACTGGCGATACAGCTTCAAACTGAACAACTTTCCTCAAGGAAACTAATAGGTACATAGTTAAAAAAAAACCTGTTACGATTTGGGGATCATCAAGGCGAAAGTGAATAGACATTATTTGAGTTTGCGTGTACCATCCTCGACTGCATCGTCACTTTCACACTATGCGACATGCCTAGTAGTATATACCCGACTGCGCCAGAAGGAGGGTTATGTTTTACGAGTGTATGTAAGTACGTATGTACGTGGATTTTTTTTTTGGCACGCTCTGTAGCCTAAACGGCTTCATGGATTTTAGAGTGTGAGGCTTAAGTTTACATGCAGGTCGGTTTAGTCGAGTTTTAAATTTTTAATTAATTTGTGTATCATACATTTTAAAGATTACAAGAAATTCTTCAGATTTAATACATTGTAATTATGGTTAATATAATATTGTTCGACACGTAACAAAAGATAACTAATTAAATTAGGTACCTACCTATACAATTTCCTATTGTGAATAAAAAAAACAATTTACTGACCTTTTCTTTTTACAGTGTATTGTTTTCATGTCTAATGTATGTATGTTTTTTTATTCTACGATATCTTCTAAACGGCTTGATGGATGGATTTTAGAGTGCGAGGTATCGTTAGATCGTCTTGATCCCGTGAGTGACCTAGGATACATTTTATTGACTCCCCAAAATAAAGAGGTAATGTTTTATGCAGTCATTTTTATTAAATTTTTTGATTAGTTAGTTACTCAAAAATCCGTGCAAGGGCTGAGCAGATTATTTAGCAGCTATATTTCCATGGAGACAAAGCTACGTACTTAATGTTAATAAATCGCAAAGAATCAATGACTTATATATTACTTAAAGAATGTAGCTGCGAAATATAACTAATGATCAAAATAAAAAAAAAAACATGCCAAGTGCGATGGCGCTAGTTTCTTCATGTATAAAGAAACACGTTTTTTGTACCTTTATTTTTTTACTTTTTCTAATTTTAAGTTATTTGTTGTTATAGCGGCAACAGAAATGCATCATCTGTGAAAATTTCAACTGTATAGCTATCACGGTTCATGAAATACAGCCTGGTGACAGACGGACAGACGGACGGACAGCGAAGTCTTAGTAATAGGGTCCAGTTTTTACCCTTTTACCGGAACCCTTAAAAAAAGAGAAACTAGTTAAGCGACATAATTGTTTGGGTAATCAAAATAAAATAAAATATTATATAATTATTCATTTTTGACTTAGTTACTTAATTAGAGCGTTGGTTGGTGGCGTAACGGCTAGGGCTGCTACCTCCTGTCCGGGAGGTCGTGGTTCGAACCCCGCCACGTACCAATGTGTTTTTGAATTTCGATTTCATATGCAAGTACGTTTATCCGACGCTCTTACGGTGAAGGAAACCATCGTGAGGAATCCGGCACACGCCTGCGAAGAAACTCGAAAGTTGTGTTTGAAGTAGACTAACCCACACTGGGCCCGCGTGGCCGACTAAGGTCCGATCGCCCTCATTCAGGATAGGCTCGAGCCCCTCGGTGGGGACTGAGCTGATATGATTATACTTAATTGAGTACCTATCACTGTGGTAATGTGTAAGCATATGTGCGTGTCTGTGACTCTAGGGTGTGTGAAAGTTGAAAGTGCGAAATATTTTATCAACTTATGAAATTGAATAATTCACCATTTTCGGTAGTCGACCAATTTGATCATTCCTCCTTTGTATACAGGGTGTTCCAAAAATGGGGTAGGTCCCGTTAACTGGGACTTCTACTCATCATACTGAAAAAAAATTGTTCTACGACTTTGGGGCTATTCATAAATTACGTCATTTCAAATTAGGGCGGGGGGGTCTGGACATCGGATGATGGTAGCATGACGTAGGAGGAAACGGGGCCATTCGAAGCATGATTTATGGATGTTTTAGGGGGGGGGGGGGAGGCTCAAAAATCGTCAAATATCGATTACGTTATTTATGGACAGCCCCTTTGCTGTATCGCAAAAAAAAATCATACAAATCGATCAGTTTTTTTTTGAACATGTAATCTGCCTAGCCACAAACAAGAATTTCTTGTCTTGCTTATGTGTATAAAGTTTCATTTGAATCGATCCGTCCATTTTCAAGGCGTATTAATTTTTGTTTTGCTGTTCAGTTTTTCAGTTTTATGTACACCAATTTTGTTACACCCTGTATGTATGTATATATAATAAGATAGGCATGCGTTGACATAACTAATACCTAATATAGTTCACTAAAGTGAGTACTGTCAAGGGCCCGTGCGGTTTTGACGAGTTTGTACGGGCTTTAACAAAAGGAAAGACTTCATTTTTTAGGAGTACGTTTTTGGAGTCTACTCCTTATGAAACGGTTTATAAGTTGCGAAACGCTTGGCGGGGGCTTTTGCTAGCATTGGACGTACTTCGGCTGATATGATGATGATCTAATTAAAGCCTGATTAGTAGAAAATATATACTACATAAACAATAAGATACGTAACAACTTTACTCAACAAAGACAGGCGGCAAAAGTAGGCACTTATAAGAAAAGAATGCGTCACTCACTACTTTTAATAAATGGCGATTATTGTTAATGTAACTACATGTACCTATAAATAACTATATGCAACAATAATGTATGAACGTACCTATTATTATTGAAATTCCAGATAAGCTGGGTCGTTTACCTTTGTTTGGCAATGTTTGACCTTTGGTTCCGCCCCTTGATCATAGAGGGCGTTACATTCATTCGTTTTTTTTTATGGTGTATCGGATTTCAAGTTTTGGGTTTCTCTTGATTTTGGAAAATATACTATAGAATAGTTTTTATCATAAAGTAGCTGTAGTAGTTACTTGGGTTATGAAAAAAAAAACGTTTTCTATAATAATCGTTTATCTAATGCAGTTATTTAAGGCAAGCTTCCTTTCGTGATAGATAATATTATGTAGGAAAGTAATATTTTTTACTATTTTATGTAGGTAAGTAACGTCCTTGCATTGAGAAATTGTACCTAAATGGAAACATGAACTTTATAAAAACCTATATTGGTGTTCAGTACAAGTTTTATTATTGTTATCATCGGTGTACCGCCCACACTTGTTTTTCCGCCAAAAATAGATTCAATCATCGCAGCGAGTACCTACCTACATACCTAATTCAGGTTCGTTAACCTACAACACTGTGCTTATGACCCCTGGTTCCGCTACTGGATAACAGATGGCGTTATGCGGAAATGCTGCACTTCCTGGTTTGAGGAAAGTATATGTATTTTTGTGTTTTTTTCCGCACAAACACCTCATTTGACTCTTTTGTTGTTCGGTTTTCGCAAAAACCTTTCTTGGTGTTCCTCTATACCCTCTAAGGAAGGAGCACGCGAATCGAATTTCATGTTTTTCGGAGCTTCCGGAGGCCGGTTGTGCGTTGTCCGTCAGAAGACAGTTATATCTGCTGTCAGTAAAAAAAAAGTTTTTTCGACAAGTTGCTTATAATTTCTTTTTAATTCTATTTAATAAAATAGTAAAGATAATTTTCATTATTATTTCAAAATATAAAATTTAAGCTACTCTGCTCACTTGGCACGAGGCCATACATTACTAAATAGTTACTTACGAGGCGAGGTAGCTGGAGCACCTACATTATTATTATTATTTTGTTTTTAGAAAAGCTACTTTGAAAGCCATACAAATAAAAAAAAGTAAACGGTGGTAAAACTTAAAGGAAGACGAATAACCTGCCGAAAAGTGGCTGCAGCCTTATAAAAAAAGGTTACAGGGAAAAGTATAAGGTGGATCGTTTTGATTATCGCGCGAATTTAAAAATTTTCAAAGTTTTTTTTTGTGAATTAAGTATGACTCCATGTTTATTTTTTTAATAAGTTTTACCTGTATTGCGACAGTCTCACATTATTTTCTACCAATTTCAATCAATTTGTCAAATGTGATATACCTTATTTTGGATGTTACGAGGAATTTTATTTTATCATATATATTTCAGGTTATCGCCAAAATATACAAAATAAGGAATTTCACATTTAAAAAAATCATAAGAAATTAGTAAAAGGTTAACTTCTCAAGATAAGTAAAGAGGTCTAAAATAGACCACGTTAGTCTCAATTACGGCATTCAAATTAAATTAAATTAAATTAAACCGCCTCGGTGGCGTAATGGTTAAGTCCATGAGACATAGGACACATTTTTGCCCGACTTCCCAAAAAAGAGTAACAATGTTATTCCGACAATAAAGGTCGGTGGCTCAACCGGTAACGACTCGGTCCTCCTAACCAGAGGTGCCGGGTTTAAATCCGGACGGCCAATGTACCAATAAGTTTTTCGAAACTTACGTACATATAATCACCGATTGCTTTAACATCGGGAGGAAACCTGCGCACACCCAGGGTAGGCTCGAGCCCCTATGAGCTGGTATGATGAGGTTTTTTTTTTATTTTTCCTTTATTACAAATGTGCATCCAACGTTGCAGACGAGGAAAAAACTTTAAAATATTCAGTCCATTCTCGGTAATCCTGGGCATTTCGCAAACTTTATGTAAGTAGGTCATTGACCTAGTTGAAGTTGTGAATCATGTTGTTATTAAGACTTGAATCCTTGAATTTGGATTATGAGTAAAGTGTGCCCACGTCACACGTCTGTACCTCCGTCAGTACAAAGGTGTTAGTGGAAAAAATACTGGATCACAGTGAAAAACTTGTTAAAAAATGATTCATTTTGTATCATACAGGGTAAATAGAAATTGCCTGCTAAAACTTTACCAAAGGAAGCTGTAAAGCTGTCACTACGATTTTCGAAGGTTCCCCGTGATTTCTCCGGGATGCCACTATCAGATCCTGGTTTCCTTATCAAGATTATTTAGTTTATATCCTTTCCAACAAAAAAAAAATCATCAAAATCGGTTCATAAACGACGAAGTTATCCGCGAACACACACACACACACACACACATATATATATATACGGTTGAATTGAGAAACCTCCTCCTTTTTTTGAAGTTGGTTAAAAAGACAAACATTCGAAGACATCGAAGCTTTTCTTAACCACCGACGTAAACATAGGGGTGTTATGCATCGTAGATGAACCAATTAAGATTAGTTTTTTTGTGTGAAATGTGACTTGATAAAGAGTGTTCACGAAAATCTGTTTAGCCATTCATAGAGATGATCAAATGCCCGCCGAACGGTGAGAGAAACGGACGCGTTACTTAACCTGGACAGATTTTAGGAGCAGTAAAAAATCAAATGTAAGTGTCGGTGGCATAACGGTTAGGGTTGCTAACTCCTGTCCGGGAGGTCGTGGTTCGAATCCTGCTACGTACCAATTAATGTGTTTTCGAATTTGTATTTCATATGTACGTTTATCCGACGCTCTTACGGTGAAGGAAAACATCGTGAGGAAACCTGCACACGCCTGCGAATAAACTCGAACGTTGTGTGTGAAGTCGACTAACCCGCATTGGGCCCGTGTGGTCGACTAAGGCTCGATCGCCCTAATTAAGGGTAGGCTCAACCCTTTGGTGGTGACGTATATGAGCTGATCTGTTAACGAAAAAATCAAAATGGCGAAAAACAAAATGGCCGCCGAGAGTTAAGATGCTGCGATTTGGCTGATATTACAACTAGAAAAAAATCTTGTTTGAAAAGAAACATACGCAATTTAATTTCCAGAATTTATCAATAGGTAGGTACATAACTAAATATTTAATTAAATTAAATTTGTCCCTCCATTTGTCTAAGAAATTTACTTTGATAAAATAAACTTGTATTGCATAGTACACTAAGAAACGAAGTTTCACACTCTACGGAGAATTTGGCGTTTATTTTTAGAGTACAATCAAAGGGTGACCAATGGCCCTATTGGTAAAACTCCGCTGTCCGCCTCTTTGTCCGTCTGTCTGTCTGTCAGCGAGATGTATTTTATAAACGGAAAGTTAGAAATTTCACAGAGTGTGTAGTGTAGTGTGTAGGTTGACAAATAATAAAAATTTGAAAAAGTGAATAGTAAAATGGATCCTCATACAAAAACGAGATTATAGAGGTATTGTGAGGTATTTTTAATATAGCTAGAGCTACGATAAATAGATCGTAAAAATTATAATATATACAAGCGTGAAACTTGGTTGAAAAAATCAAGATGGGAGAAATAAAAAAAATGTCTGGAGATATAAAAATAATATTGCTCTAACCCAAATTTTACCCAAATCCGCTCAGTGGCTGAGGTACTTAGAGCACCAGACGGACGCACACGCACACACACACACACACCCAGAAAGATGCATAATTTATTTTAAGTTTATTAGGTTCTATTTGTGTAAAACAATCGATCCCCATCAAAATCCCAATTTGGGTTTTTTTGCCATCACAATACCTTCTTCTCCTTTGTCGTTCACTATCGCTTGCTCTTCAGTCGCTCAAGAGTAAAAATGATTTACTTAAGAGCAGGCTCCCAGCGTAGCACTGGCGAACAACCTGATATGTAACCTTATGGAATCATCTTTACAGTTGAATTTCGGGTGTGTTTCTTAACGCAACTTACGTCCTTTACTTCGGCCGTAAATGCACATTTTCGTTTATTGCGTGCTTAGTAAACATCCTAGGAAAATTTCGTCTTAGCCGTTTTACCAATACCTATATTCTCTTACTGTCGGTATTTATTTCATGTGCCTAGCTTATGTAATGTAGGAATAAAAGTATCGAGCGAAAACCAATAAATCGTGTTTTTGTTTTAGCCATACGAAATAAGGAGCTTCAAAGAATCAGCTGTGTAGTTTTAACATTCACAAAGCTTGCGGCCAACTCTACATACTTTAGCAAAAATGCACAACTTTGGGAGCCTGCTCTTAAGTACCTATCTGTAAATTATAACATAATGCTAGGAAAATCTTCAAGATGAGTGTACTGACGTGGTCGACAAACGCCCGACCGCTCTAATTCAGGGTAGGATAGGGCAGGGTATCGGTGGGGACGTATATGAATAAGCTGATTTGATGAGTGTACTCTAAGGTTTACTGTACTACCCAACTAAATCAATAAATTGAAATTTTATCATTTATTTGTTGTCAAGGGCATTGAACTGACGAATATGCCTAATGGTACCTTTCGCTCTGATAAGTAATTAATTGTAGACTAGAATTTAATATTCGTTAGTATTCATTACGAATAAAGTCTTCATTATGTCTGGTAGTTAATTTTTACCCGATTGCGCCAGAAGGTGGGTTATGTTTTTCGAGGTTATGTATGTATTTTTATTACTAAGACTTCGCTGTCCGTCCTTCTGTCCGTCTGTCATCAGGCTGTATTTCATGAACCGTGATAGCTAGACAGTTGATTTTTTATTTTCACAGATGATGTATTTCTGTTGCCGCTATAACAACAAATACTAAAAATTAGAAAAAGTGAAAAAATAAGGGAGGTCTCCATACAAAAACTTTTTTTTAGTAACATGAAGAAAGTAGCACCATCTAGTGTGATGGTACGGAACTTGGCCGGTTTTTTGAAACTACGACGAAACCGACAGTTCGTTTTAATGAAATACAGATTTTATGTGTTGACAACGTTTATTGCAGAATCGGTAACCGACATAGCTCAAAGAATCGTTAAACTCAAGTGGCAGTGGACGAGCACATAGCTCGTACAACAGAATAACGTGTTGGAATAGTAAAGTTCTCGACTGGTAACCGCGCACTGGATTAGTCAGTTTAGGCATACGGTTTGCACGCAATAGGGGATCGGACTGCTATTCATTTGAGTTACTTTTTAAGATCTGTTCGAAATTTTGTTCTAAAAATGTTTGAAATACCCACAAGTAACGACATAGATTTTTTGCGTCCTTGAAGAACTTATTTTGTGAATTTGATCAATTAAAAATTGAAGACGTGATGGAAAAACTAAACAAGTAAGGTTTTTTGAAACTTCAACTTAGGAAATCATATTTTATAATTTATTTTTCAAAACGGGACGTATGGTCATTGGTCACATACCTAGATGTATAAAGGAAAAAAAATTGCGGCGCCCTATATTTTTTCAAATTCACAATTGGTTAGCCCTTGGCATCATCTCACCTGATGGTAAGTGAAGATGAAGCTTATGCTGGAAGTGGGCTTACCAAGATTCCCCAACGCAATGGAGAACTAGCTATCTTATCTTCAAGCCGGAACACATCAATGATTGGCGGCAAGACAGATAAGATGGTGGTAGCTAGCCAGGCGGGCTTAGAAAATGCCCTACCACCAACCAACAGAGTCTTACAAGTTGACCCCACCGGGAATCAAACCCGCGACTTCCTAGTGAGAAGCGAGTGGACTAAACATTACGCCACGGAGGCGTTTAAATGGAGTTTTATATCTAATGAAACTATGAGTGCCGTCTGAGTACCAATTTTGATACTCACACACACACAGTCACCTAGATACTGCGGCATATGTTTCGATACATAATTGAAAACGCTAAACACGTTAAAAAACCGACTTCCATCGCAACAACTTAGTAAATTTTTGCATTATTATTTTTGGTTTTGTTAATTTTCTGATAAAGTACTACATCGATTTTGATAAAATTTATATGGGGCCACACGGGAAGCACTAGCTTTCGAATAAAAAAAGAATCATAAAAATCGGTTCACCCAATCAAAAGTTCTGAGGTAACACACATAAAAAAAACATACAGTCGAATTGAGAACCTACGCCTTTTTGGAAGTCGCTTGAAAATAGACATGTCAGCTACTCCATTCACGCACATTTTTTTTAATATCTAGCTGTCACCTATTAACACGTTACAGGATTCGAACGCCACACCCCTAGCGCGGTCGATCTTCGCACCCAAACAGAGTTGAACCCGCGAGCGTTAAACTTTGGGAGGTGAATGATCTTTGAGCCATGCTGTTGTATTGTAGCTTCACTGTGTTACGATATATGAATATTCGGGGTAGTAACAAAATTGATGTACCTCCCGTTAACTGGGACTTCTAATCATCAAACTGAACAACTTTTGTTCAACAAGTTTGATGAAATCGCAAAAAAAATTGAACTCCTTATACAAAACGATCAGTTGATTGACCTATTTTGTGCATTATTTGTATGGAGCGTCGCAAATTTTTTTCGCGAATTGACTATGGGTTCGTTGAGGAAAGTTGTTCAGTATGATGAGTAGAAGCCCCAATTCACGGGACCTACACCGTTTTTTACAGGACGTAAGGTGTAGGACCCGTTCACTGGGGGTCCTACTCATCATACTGAACAATTTTTCTCAACGAACCCATAGCCAATTCTTAGAAAAAAAATGGACCCTCAAAATGTCTAAAATTGGTCGACCAGCTGATCGATTTGTTTGCCGTTAATTTTATTTGCGATTTCAGTAAAGTAATAGAACAATAGTTGTTCAGTATGATGAATAGACGCCCCTTTTAACGGAACCTGCACCAATTTTTTTACACCCTGGACATAATAAAAATTGCAGATTTCATGGTTTGGTGTAGAGTTGCAAAAAAATGAAAAAAAAAACTAGTCTAAAAATAATATACCCTACTGCGACTGACCAAAAAGGAGGAATATGTTTATTTTTTGGGTGTATGTATGTAAGTTTCTTCTGCTGAGCGTATAGCCTAAACGGCTTAATAGATTGAGGAGTGCGAGGTGACGTTAGATTAGTCTTGATCGCATGATTAACAAAGTACAAATTTTACCCGGCTTCCCAAAAAAAAAAGGTTAATGATTTTAAGCCGTCGGGTTGTTATATTTATAAAAGGCACAAAAGGCACGTCAACATATTGAAAATTTTAATTCAAAGCTCCATGGATAATTTTATTTTAACCGGAAAGCCTTCAAATAAAGACTTGTGAGCTTGTGATAAGTCACTCATCCTATCAATACCATGCCTGTACACCTCATCATCATCATATCAGCTGAAGGACGTCCCCTGCTGGACAATAACCTCCTCCAAGGATCTCCACGACGACTGGTCCTGCGCTGCCCGCATCCAGCGGCTTCCCGCGATCTTCACACGGTCATCGAGCCACCGAGTGGAAGGCCTTCCTACGCTACGATAGCCACTTGAGAACTTAACTACCCCAGCGGCCATCTGTTCTACGAGCTATGTGCCCCGCCTACTACCATTAAGGTTTAGCAATTCTGTGAGCTGTGTCGGTTACTTCGTTTCTACTACGGATCATGCGTTTCTGATTTGATCACGCAGAGAAATACATACGCTATATACCTATTATAAGTCAAATTAATCAGTCTGAAAAATAATATCATGCTAATTACAATACCTAAAACACCTAAAATGAAACACTTCATCATCACATCACATCAGCTCATATATACGTCCCCACCGAGGGGCTCGAGCCTACCCTGAATTAGGGCGATCGGGCCTTAATCGAATCGTGCGGGTTGGTCGACTTCACACACAACTTTCCAGTTACTTCGCAGATGTGTGCAGGTTTCCTCACGATGTTTTCCTTCACCGTAGGAGCGTCGGATAAACGTACATATGAGATCAAAATTCGAAAACACATTGGTACGTGGCAGGACTCGAACCACGACCTCCCGGATGGGAGGTAGCGGCCCTTGCCCTTGCGCCACCGACGCTCCGACTCTTAAAATACTTAAAATAACCCGTCCCTCGTCATCCCCGGTGCAAACGGGCCAGAAATGACATTTGAAAAAAGAAATGAGGGAACAAACAAAATGGCGGGGAAATCCTATACGTTCGACAACCAAACTGTAACCAATCTGTATCAATCTGGGTGACGAGGGGGTGAGGTCGCAATCTAGAGAGCGGCAGGGAGTGTCCATACTGTATGTTAGTACTAATATATATACTTTGCCATAACACTAGCTGCATTTCCGCGCTGAATCACAGATTACTAAATAGTTACTTGCTGAATGGCTATGGGCAGCCTCTGCACCAGGAACGATACGGAGCGGGAGTGAAATCCCCTTTGAATAAGTTATATTGAAAGAGAATGTCGGTGTAAATGATATGGCTTCCATATTTTTCCAGCACATATTCGAGTCTGCATAGTAACAGCAGTCCCGAGGTTGAATGGACAATCCTACATGCAAAAACACGAGATATTAAAAGTAAAGCTCTTAAAATTTGATGACATCGTTCTCTTGTCCTTATTATCGTAAGCCTTGAGGTCATTGTTAATCCATGACTTGTAAGAATGTATTACAAAATTTAAACCCTCTCATATACGTCCCCACCGAGGGGCTCGAGCTTATCCTGAATTAGGGCGATCGGGCCTTAATCGACTACGCGGGCCCAGTGCGGGTTGGTCAACTTCACACACAACCTTCGAGTTTCTTTGCAGGCGTGTGCAGGTTCACCGTAAGAGCGTCGGATAAACGGACGTCGGACATATGAAATCGAAATTCGAAAACACATTGGTACGTGGCAGGATTCAAACCTCGAACTCCTGGACAGGAGGTAGCGGCCCTTGCCGTAACGCCACCGACGCTATTTTATAATAATACCTTGAACAGCAGCTCGTACAATAAGGAGGGGTTTGGAAAAATCCTCTGTCAAGACGGGAACCGCTGAAACCTGAAAAAAGTCGATTTTTTCACGTCAAAACGTAGGCAGTGCGTTCACCCAGCGTGGCCGAACGACGACCTCGGAATTTCGGAGGTCAATGACCGGCCACGGTATATTTGTGCTGATAGAGAGAGACAGCTACATCGACTCGGCAGACACGTGATATTTCGCAGACAAGGAGTTTTCTTAGATAAGAACGATGTTTTTTATTTTCCGCTCTAACAATTATTGTGTACCGAAATAGATTGGCAATAAATAAAATAAATAAATATTCTGGGACAAATCACACATGGTCATCTGGCCCCAAAGTAGGATTCCCTGTGTTATGGGAACCAGAGACTGATATACATACTTATATATACGTTTAAATACATACATATATAGATATTTAACACCCAGACACAGAGCAAACAAATCTGTTCATCAATCATCATACAAATGTTTGCCCTGGATGGGGATCGAACCCACAACTCTCGGATCAGTAGTCAAGCGCACTAACCACTAATAATAGTGTCGAATTCTGCTAAATATGCTTATAAATTCTTAGCTACCGGTCAGATCGACTTGATTTTAAAAAAAATTCGAGCGAGACCTACAGTACTCGCATATGATGTGTAACATGTGACAAAATACTTTATAAAAGGACGGCAAAGATACGGCAGACTAGGCTGTATGGTCATAGATACCTTTGCCTTTTCCGCGCTTTTAAAGCCTGAAAAAACGCGACTCCCTGTTACACATTTCCGTCACATGGGACACTTTTCCGTCCCATTTCACGAAATCACTCCCACAAATTGCAGGAAAGCGAGAGCAAAGATGTTACACATCAAAAAATAAAAATAAATTTAATTACGGTTCACGAATTTTAAGAGTTAACCGGCCGTGGCTACAACTTGAAAATTTCAGGAAAACTTTTTTTTTTGTTTTTATTCACGATTGTTCAGTTTGTTTTACCAAACACTGTATATATTACCTTCCCCAAGAAACTTACTTTCAAGGTTTCAGTAATACTGAAATTGTATTTGACCTTCACATGTTCTGATGGCCAAATTTTTAAAGCCACAATTGGCCCTTGGCATCATCTCACCATATGGTAAGGGATGATGATGCCGAAGATGGAAGCGGGCTTATCACAAGATTCTCCAACGCAATATAGGGAATGGCTATCTTATCTTCTGCTAACATTGATGTTTGGCGGCTAGACTTAGATGAGACGGTGGTAGCTTGCCAGGCGGGCTTAGGAAATGCTCTTTCACCAACCAAGTAGAAGGTAATATACCTTCCCCAAGAAACTTACTTTCAAGGTTTCAGTAATACTGAAATTGTATTTGACCTTCACATGTTCTGATGGCCAAATTTTTAAAGCCACAATTGGCCCTTGGCATCATCTCACCATATGGTAAGGGATGATGATGCCGAAGATGGAAGCGGGCTTATCACAAGATTCTCCAACGCAATATAGGGAATGGCTATCTTATCTTCTGCTAACATTGATGTTTGGCGGCTAGACTTAGATGAGACGGTGGTAGCTTGCCAGGCGGGCTTAGGAAATGCTCTTTCACCAACCAAACCGAGTTTTACATAATTGGACTCTGCCGGGATTCGAGCCCGCGACCTCCTGGTGTGAAGCTTATAGACTAATCATTATGCCACGAAGGCGGTTAAAGTACTAGTGTAATTAACACGCAAAAAAGTCGCGTGCAAAACCTATATAGGTACTTTTACGAGCCTTATGTAAACGTTTGACTTGTGTCATCGAACTTGTAAGGTGAACGAACGACCGCGCAGACACCACCCCGTTAACTTACATTATTGTATAGGTAGGTATATATTAATAAAAAATATGTTGAGTATAGTCAATCGCCTCTGTCGGGAGGTCGTGGGTTCGATTCCCGGAGGGGTCTAACTCTGTAAGACTCGGTTTAGTTGGCATTTTCTAAACCCGCGCGGCTAGGCCACCACAATCTAATTTAAGATGATTGTGACGCTGCGACTTTTCATACAAAGGGCGTTAACGATTTTCATCTCATAAATGTTAACTGATTTGGACCAATTTTTGATAGGTTGTCAGTTAGAACAAAAGCTAGGCTTATACGATTTTGGTTTTTAGATAAAATTAATAAGTTTAATTTCATTGACGTTCACGTGTTTTCATACAAAACTAATTTCTGCCATTTATTGTTTATTTATAATCAGTAATTTAAAAACCGAAACGAATAAGCCGAACCTTTGTTCTGACTGACAACCTGTCAAAAATTGGTCCAAATCGGTTAACATTTATGAGGTGAAAATCGTTAACGCCGTTTATATGAAAAATCGCAGCAATGTTAACAGCTTAGGTACGTTTTGGCATGAAGATAGGAAAGCAGTTTCCAATTGCGTCGGGGAATCTCGGTAAGCCCGCTTCGGCATCATCATCACTTACCATCAGATGAGAATGACTTATCAATTATGACTTAAGAATATAGTCAAATGGGACTTCTGTTTATGAAAATGAACAACTTTGTCTATGGCGCCTAGAATCAGTCAGTTCGTAGCTATTGTACCACAGAAATGCGCCTGCATTATTCCAATTTCTGTGTTTTGAGATACTTTTCTTAAAATCAGATGATTAGCCCAATTTGTTTCGGAAATCAAATTCTTTTGCGAACTGATTTAAAAAACTGGTTTAGTTTCCAAAGAGTGGAAGTCTCAATTTTTTTTTAATAGTTATTTCAGAAGGACGGTTAACACGACACTCCAGTTTTTATGGTAGATAGTTTTTAGTACAATTATCATTAATATTTAGAGAGTTGTAGTATTGACTTGATACAATAGGGATGACGTTAGCATCAGAAATAAATGATGAACTCTTGATCACTACATTGCCCTCCTTCTTACACTTTGAAATACCTTACTCGTTTTGTTTTCCATCAAGTCTTCGATTTTTAAATCACCAAAATCACAAAATGAGTACATAAATGACGCTGCAAAACTATAACGTCACGCCTAGGTATTTCAAACATTTTTAGAACAAAATTTAATTTATGACAGATGATAAAAAGTAACTCAGATGACTAGCATTCGTCATCCTTATGTCATGATACTATTTCACTATTTTAGTACTCAGTTTGTTTTGTCTCGAGTTTGGTAAGGGCCGCTACCTCCTATCCGGGATGTCGTGGTTCGAATCCTCTGCCACGTACCAACGTGTTTTTGAATTTCGATTATGTATGTTTATCCGACGCTCATACGAGTGAAAGAAAACATCGTAAGGAAACCTGCACATGCCTGCAAAGAATCTCGAATGTTGTGTGTGAAGTCGACGCCTGATCGCCCTAGTTCAGGGTAGACTCGACCCCCTGAGTGGGGATGCATATGAGCTGATATGATGATGAGTTTGTTTTGACGTAAAACATCTTTAAAATCACATCTAAAATCGTATCTACCAAGCTAAAAATCTGGACCGTGAAGGAAATGATAAGATAAAAGACTGTAACACAAGTGGCGAAGGAATCTGTTTCCTCCATAGCAACCAGTTAACAAACCGCGAGGCTTGGCTCCGCGTAGGGCGAGGCCCGGAGCGCTCCCTGCCAGGCCTTGGCAAAAAAAGAAAGGGAAAAATCTCACATTAATGTAGAGTTTCATACAACAATTATAATAAAAACTGGGGTATCGCTTGTTCTATTATATACGTATGCATCTTTACTTTTGGTGTTGACCTCGAGTAATATTTCGACACGTGAAAGCTCCTATCCTTCACTGTAATTGAGACAGATGCATTTGAGACATGTCACAGCACGTTTCGGCATGTTTTTTTTAAATTAAAATTTCGAAAGTTAACTTATTTAATTTTATTATAACCAGCCGGGTACAAATAATACAAGCAAATAGATTTAATTACATTGTATTGTTACAAAAAACGAAGAATCCTTTTCCCCGACCTTAAGCAATCTTGTTTTTTGCATTCTTTGTCCGATGTTTAATACATAAAACACCAATTTCACTACAACGTGAGTATATCACTATCTATATTTATTTTAAACAAGTGTTTTGAACCTATGACAACACATTATGTTTGTTTAAAGTCGCATGTACGAAAATATAGCATGAGACGACACGAGGAAGTGTTTGATCCGACGAAGGGGTCAAAATACATTGGTTGGGTGTATTTTGGCGCGTTCAACCTAAAAAGTGCGTTGAACTCGGCTATCGTAAGTGTAAGTATTGTAGCATCAAGGAATTGTGTAATGTATGTATTTAGAGTCTGTTATTAACACGTTTTACCTGATTTGCACGCATAAACAGGTATTAATTAAAAGAGCCCAACTGCTTACAATTGAAATTATCTTATGAACACTAGGGGGATTAAAAGGAATCGTAAGACACCTCGCATACCAATCTAGCATTTCAGGCGTTCATCTATGAAACAGACATGTATACATACAAGACATGGAACGGGTAATGGTTTTGTCGGGTACCCGGCATGGCCAACGCCGGGTACCCGGCGGCGCTGACATGCCGTGACGCGTTAATATTTATATACTCCTGCAAGTGCTAACAGTGAAGGTCTGTTTTCAGAATCAGGATTAATTTATGAGAAGGAAAGAAGTCAACTTTGTGCCAATCGTGCTAAAAAACGGGTGTTTTTACATCATAATTTGCCAATTTTAAATTACATATATTAAATATAAGAATACAATACAATCATTTGTATGTTCCTTGCTTTACATTGTAATTTTCTTTCGCAATTTTTTTTTAAATATTATTAGTCATCATTTTACCTAGGTATACTAAATTACCCGGCACTGTCGGTAGGGTTGCCAGGTCAGAAAACTAAATTATCTGAATAACTTTTCAAAATGTCTGGATTTTGGGGTTATTATCTGAAGAAATAAATCTTAAGAATCAAAAGCTTACTTTTTATTTTAAAAATCACCAATCTTGACAAAATGACTAAACTTTAAACTTTTTTGAGCTTAATCAAAATTATACTTAATTATTTCCCTTATTAAAATTAATTCTTACGTTGCCACAAGTATTTTGTGTTTGATTTTACTGTCTCTACCAATTTCGAGCCCTTAGGTGTGTTCATTGGCCCTAAGATCGTGCCGGCCGGTACTTTACGATAAACTGTTTAATTGGAGATTTTGTATTTTGTCTCAAGTCTGGAGATCATATAAAATATCTTGAGAATCCAGACGAATCCAGACCATCTGGTAAACCTAACTGCCGGGCACCCCGTATTATTAACCGTTACCCTGCCGGATCCGCCGCGTACCGGATTCAAACCGGACCCGTCCCATGTCTAATACATACATCCAAAAAACACGAGTGGGAGACCTTCCTTCACAGTTTAGGAAATTAATTCTCAAAGAAAACCATTCAACTAAATGACGAGTTCAGAATACTCTAAAGTCAAGCCCAAATAATCACCAGACGTACGGATTCCCTGGCGTAGTCTACGTCACCCATTGAGTTTTGATACTTTTGATTCATCATACAATCACCCTGGGTTGGGTCAACGTTCTGCCAGTGGCGAATGTCAACGATCGACCTTCCCCAGTCGTAGTATTAAACCATGGAGGTTTTTATCCACTGAGTCCTTGGCATCATGAGGACATATAAAAAAACGACTATGACTATCTAAGCATGCCCTTTGTATTATACATTAAATAAATAATAAAAAAAACGGCAAAGTGCGAGTCTAACTCTCGCGGATAGGGTTCCGTAACATTCCGTTTTCCGTAAAAACGTTAATACTTAGGATGTTAGTTTAGGTTGTTTAAACTGGTAAACTGTAAAAGAGGCTCTATATATTGATTTTTTTTAAATTCAAGACTGTAATTTCGGAGATAAGCAGGCGAATACTATTTTGTTTACAATTTAAAAATCTTTAATATATGCATTTTAACATTCATCATATCAGCCAAAAGACGTCCACTGCTGGACAAAGGCCTTCCCCCAAAGATTTCCACGACGGCCATTCCTTCACCAGGTCGTCGGTCCATCGAGTGGGCGGCCTGCCCCGCCGGGGACTACAGGCCGTTTTTTGGGTGTGTAAATCATGGTTGGGTTTTTGCCATAATGGCCAGGTCTGTTGCAGTGTGAGGAAAAGACGCCACTGTTGCCCATTCTCCGGTTCAAGTCCCTTAGTCGACTTTTACGTATCCCATTGGAAGAGATGGGATGGTCGTATTCTAAGCTGGGAGCCATACGGTATGCATTATAAATATATAAAAAAAAAAATTTTACCTTTTATTTTAACGAGCTATGCTAACGAGATAACTTTAGTCAGTATCGGTTTATGAGTATGTGTGACCCGTCTAGAAAAAGAAAAATTCTGAAATCAAACCCTTTATGGGCTAGTTCGGTGGCTCAACCGGTAACGACTCGGTCCATCTAACCAGAGGTAACGGGTTCAAATCTGGACGGCCAATGTACCAATGAGTTTTTCAAAAACTTACGTACATATAATTACCGATTGCTTTAACGGTGAAGGAAAACATCGTGAGGAAGCCTGCATTCGCCTGCGAAGAAACTCGAAGGTTGTGTGTGAAGTCGACCAACCCGCACTGGGTCCGCGTGGTCGACTAAGGCCTAATCGCCCTGATTCAGGGTAGGCTCGAGCCCCTCGGTAGGGACGTATATGAGCTGATATAAAAAAAATGGGCTAGGTAATTCGATAAACTCTTCGACAGCGCACACTAAACTTTCTCGAACTTTCTTAATATGTTTATTCAAAATAGGTGCAAATTAGACCCTTTCTGATAGTTATAAAATAAACATTGTCATTTGTGATAAATAAAGTACATAATAAACAATCATTAGTTATAACGTCAAAATACAATCATTGTTGTAACAAAAATTATGTCATTAGAACATGAAAACATCATGACACGTGAAGTTATACATCAAAATCATTGAATGTCATTAATTAATGCCTCTGACAAGAGTAAGTCAGTTCACACGGATAGCACCCGGTCACGAGTATAACGCGAGACTCATCCATCAGAACAAGAACTCTCAGTACATACTTAGCTCTAGGTAAATAGGGGTCTACTTATTTTAGATTTGGAAATTTCATTTTTCCAGTGGGAATGGATGGACTTTACATTTCCTCATAGGTTTTCCTGTAATCTATGCATTCAACCTTAAGAACTGTGTTTTTTTCAAGATTTTAGGCCTAGTAGTTTCGGTTATAGTAAATTTTCTCCTATTTTCCTAAATAACTTCAAAACTATTTATCTTAAAATAAAAAAAATAAAAAATTCGAGCGAGACCTACAGTACTCGCATATGATGTGTAACATGTGACAAAATACTTAATAAAAGGACGGCAAAGATACGGCAGACTAGGCTGTATGGTCATAGATACCTTTGCCTTTTCCGCGCTTTTAAAGCCTGAAAAAACGCGACTCCCTGTAATACATTTCCGTCCCATGGGACACATTTCCGTCTCATTTCACGAAATCACTCCCACAAATTGCAGGAAAGCGAGAGCAAAGATGTTACACATCAAAAACACAACAAGACCTTTAATTTGATATGCCACACAATATAGCTTGCTAACCTTTTTTTTTATAAAAAAATCTAATGTACCCCTAAAGTGGCCCCCATGTTAAAAATTCATTTAGTTACGTTATAACACGTCCGTCTTAGGGTCACCCACTTACATATATGTACCGAATTGCAACACAATCGGTCCAGTAGTTTCTGAGCAAATTGGCTGTTACAGACGGACGGATGGACGGACGGGCAGACAGACAGACACACGAGTGATCCTATAATGGTTCCGTGTTTACGTATTGCGGTACGGAAGCCTGCAAAAAATAGGAGATGAAAAATATAATCCGCCCGGAAACGAACCCAGTTCCCTTTTAAATTTACAACAGACACCGCCCAACAGGTCATGGGGCCAACACACTATCCCATGGGCTCCTTCACAGACTATAAATCACGGTAAATCCAATTTGGAAAGTAGGAAAACTATCCCTCGTATAAATCTTACATCGAACTAGCTATAGGAAGTCTAACACCTATTGGCGAAAAAAAATCTCTTTTTTTTAAATGGCGTCGCCTGTTGAAAAGAAGCCTGAAAAAAAAAACACATTATAAGTTTAACGTGTGTATCTGTGTATTTATGTGTCTGTCTGTGGCATTGTAGCTCCTAAACGAATGGACCGATGTTGATGCGATTTTTTCTGTTTGAAAGGTGACTTGATCAGAAGATTTTCGGCTCTTTTCTAGCAACTTCCACGGGTCTGGTCGATTCGAAATTTAATATGATTTTTATCTGTTTGTTATTGTATAAAATTATTTTTCTTTTACTAAATTTAATATTGTTTTTTTTATTCAATACATTATATTATGTTATCTTATAGGAATGTCCTTCATAATTTATAAAGCTTTATTAAATCATGTGTTTGCCCTTTTCCCATGACCCACAAATTATTGACCAAAGTATTGATAACGGTTATCTTATCTTGCCCTTCGCTATTTTCCCCTTAAGTCATTTCATACGTCTAGTTAATTGTTAATAATAACACTTTGACAAAGAATTTGTTTGTTTGACATTCAATGGAACGTTGACCATCTGTGGAACAATATTGGTCATTTGGCGCGTCATCACTATTAATTGGGGAAGTCATCGTGATATTATCCTGTCATTCGTTCCTGTTTACCATCAGGTGAGATGATGCCAAGAACTTACCAATTGTGGATAAATTACAGTTTTATAAGTTTTTACCCTTCGAGTGTTCCTGGCGAACTTCTAGGTTGACAAAGTTTGGACCCTGCGAGTGTTCCTGGTAAGGTGTCGGTTACGTTACAGTGTCGCTAGTTCAATTGTTTTTTCCCATCTCAAAAAACAGTTTTAATACCTGAATAAAAAAACGTTTAAGGAACTTTTTAAGACTTCCGTACTCAAAGATAACGGGACCCTATTATAAAGTCTACGCTGTGCATCTGTCCATCCGTCCAACCTTTAGGGAGCTGTATTTTTGAACCGTAATAGCCAGCCGGTTGAAAGCTTCAGTTCTAAACTTTTTTTAATAAAAAAAATTGACAGCGTTTGACTGCATCTCAACTGCTGAGAAGTGAGGACGCAGTCAAGCATAGTATACGCAAACTAAAATAATGCCTGAAGTCTACTGAAGATGATCACGAAACCGGTTGCAGTATAAACAAATTTGTGTTTTATTTACATTAATTGTGGAATAGTGCAAGGAAAAACCTAAATATGTTCAGTTCAGTGTTCCACCAGGAACCTACTATCGCAAGCATACAATACTAAAATAATGCCTATTCACTCTCACTAATCAGTTTCTGCATATAAACACTTGCTGTCAACCCACACCGGGCAGACTATACTCGCGAATACTGACACAATTCGGCGCAAACGCCCAAAACGCGGGTCAACGCTCGTACTCGCCGCCAGTCAACGAACCGTGGCTGCACTGTCCTGACCTATGTCTATACTATGCGTGATTTTTGTTCACAAGTGACGTTTGTTTTAGGATACAACCGCCTCCGTAGCCCAGAGGCAAAGTTCACTGGCTTTACACAGGAGGTCGCGGGTTAGATTCCCGGCGAGGTCAATTGTAAGACTTAGTTTGGTTGGTGGAAAGGCTTCTAAGCCAGCCTGGCTAGCTACCACCATCTTATCTAAGTCTTGTCGCCAAATATCAATGTTGATATCATTGGTGTGTTCCGGCATGAAGATAAGATAGCCAGTTCCCCATTACGTTGGGGAATCTTGGTAAGCCCGCTTCCATCTTCGGCAACATCGTCACTTGTAACAGGATATTGGATTGTAATCTTTTTATGATAATGTGTATGTATAGGAAAAAAACAAAGTGAGATTACTCCCCGGAAATGTCAAATTATACACAAGTCGCGTAAAATGAACTTTTGCTGCCGAAAGGTAGGTTAATAGGTATGTACCAATGTATTTTGTTTTTCTGTCACGGTCGTTTTTATTTTACCTGTTTTCTCACAACTGTTACGAAAAACGTCGTATGATACATGAGTGTAAAAGGTAAATGACAAACTCGTGACGATGGTAAACTCTCGCGTGCGGCTTGGGCTTACAAATGTGACTCGTTTGTTATTTACTTTTTACCACCCTTGTATCATAAATAACTATTATTGAATGAGTACAAATCTACCTGATTGTTCCTTAAGTCTTATCTCAGGTGTGAGGAGGCTGAGTCATACTTGAGTCATTTTAAAAATATTTGCATTAAAATGGGTCAGCGAGTTCAAGCGGCTTTTTTTTTAACAATTATTACTAATTTTATAAATGTAGAAATGTGTTTGTTTGTTTGTTACCTTTTCACGCTTCAACGCCTTGAACAATCTTTATGAAAGGCATGCAAGTAGCCTGTGTCACGGGGAAGGACATAGGCTACTTTTTATCCCGGGAAAATAGCATAATATGATGCAGTTCCTGAGGGAACTAAAAAAAATACTCGATTGCTGTGATTTTTTGCACAGAGATGGTTGAGTAGGTGGGAAACGACATAATTTACTAACCGCCCTTTAAGATCATCATCATCATCATTTATTTCATAAACAGACAATCTGTGTGCGAAACAATTTTAAAAACTTAAATCTAATAACATAATATTCAATTTCATGTTAACATTTTATAAAAACAAATTTAATGTCAAATATAAAACAAATTTAATGTCAAATATAAAGTAAATTAATGTAAAATTTCAATGTCACAATTTTAAAAGTCATCAAAAGAATAACAATTTTTATCCAACAAAACCAATTTTAATTTTTTCTTGAAAATGTCAACCCTAGTTTACGGATTGATACAGTGGACAATGGTTCACAACATTTAAACATGGCTCGATAACGTGGTGTAAGTCCTTTCTCCTAGTAACCATACGCAAATTCATCATCTCATCGGATTCAAAAACTAATCTATGTTTTACCAAATCCACTAAAAGAACAAGAATATAGAGAACAAGAACCGTTAATATTTTGTATTTTTTAAAATAGTCCCTACAGGATTCCCACGGAGGAATTCTAGCTATTGTTCTTATAGTCCTCTTTTGGAAAGTAAAAGCTTTTGTCAAATTATACTTATAGCTACTTCCCCAATACTTAATACTATAACGCAACTTTGATTCGATTATGGCAAAGTAAACAGATTTCAACTGTTCCAAAGTCAACACATCTCTTAGGCTTCTTAAAGCATAACAAGCCGAGCTAATTGAACTTTCCAGTATATTTAGTTCTGGTTTCCAATTTAGTAATGAGTCAATTTGTATACCCAAAAATTTTACCGAATTCAGCACCTCTATATACTCATTATTTAAAATCAATCTAAGAGAATCTCGGCTCCTTGCAGTTGACTTAAACAAAATTGCATTGGTTTTTTGTGGATTAAGCATTAGGTCATTAGCTTCAAACCATCTATGGAAAGCTGCTAGAGTCGAATTAACACTGTCATTTAGTTCCTTAATACTAGTTCCTGACAGGATTGCATTTGAGTCATCAGAGAACAACACTAATTGGGCATTTGGAACTTTAGTAGTGACATAATTTGCTAAGTCATTGACAAATATTATAAAGAAAATAGGGCCCAAGATGGAACCCTGCGGTACTCCTCTGGTAATATTTACTAGCTCAGAGGTTTTAATTGTTTCCTTACTATTATTATCAATTGATTTAACCTCTACAAACTGTTTTCTATTTTTGAGATATGATTCTAGTAACTTCAAGACAAGACAGTCATAAGATAAGACAGTCATAAAAACTATGTCCACGCGGGCGAAGCCGCGGGGAAAAACTAGTTATTCATAAGTTATTGATGGATCATATCTGCTAGTTGTATTCGATACGATCTCCACTACAATAATAAATTTACACTCGTAAGTGTTGTAGGCGGGTATTTCAATTGTGTTTTTATGGTTCAATGATTCATTTAAAGTCACAATATTAATGTGGCCAAGTGTGTGACGGACTACGCGAAAAGTAGGGTTGCGTAGTATTTTCAATAACTAAATATATATTAACGAAAAACCGGCCAAGCGCGAGTCAGAACCGCACACATAGGGTTCTGTACCATCATACTAGCTGGCGCTAGTACCAAAGGATTCCGAGCCATCATACTAGATGGCGCTAGTTTCTTCATGTTTAAAAAAACATGTTTTTTGTACGGAGACCCCCCTTATTTTTAAACTTTTTCTAATTTTTAGTATTTGTTGTTATAGCGGGAACAGAAATACATCATCTGTGAAAATTTAATCTTTTTTTTTATGTACAATTGGTAAAGCCTTTGGCATCATCTCACCTGATGGTAAGTGACGATGATGCCGAAGATGGAAGCGAGCTTACCATGATTCCCCAATGCAATGGAGAACTAGCTATCTTATCTTCAAGCCGGAACACATCAATGTTGTTAACACTGATGTTTGGCGGCAAGACTTAGATAAGATGGTGGTAGCTGGCCAGGCGGCCTTGGAAAATGCCCTACCACCAAAACCATCTATCTAGCTATCACGATTCATGAAATACAGCCTGGTAACAGACGGACAGACAGACAGACAGCGGAGTCTTAGTAATAGGGTCCCGTTTTTACCCTTTGGGTACAAAAACCTGAAAACTAGGTTATTTTTTAAATTATTATGGAATATTTTATATGAAAAATCTATAAATTTTGTTACTCCTAAACTATTGCCCATAATATTTTTTTTACTTGTAAAATGATTTTATATCCAATTACTTCCAATACTTTAATATTTCCTTAAATAACGGCTTAGCTGGTAGGGGTGAAGATATTATAACTCTCACAAAAATCACCACTTTCAAACTTCATATCAAATAAACGAATCATTTAGGTAGGTGTCGAAAAAAATATCCTATCAAATTAAATAGCTCCAATTCTGGCTGAAAATCAGCGCTTTGGCTTTTTTAAAGCCAAAGTATTAACTATGCTGAGACGGTGCCCTTTTTGGCAGAGTATTTAAATCTATAAATATTGTACGTCTAAGTATAAATATTGTATATACGATAGGGTAAGTGAATAAAAAATCACCCCTGCTGTACACGTGCCTTTATCTAAAGTGGGGGTGATTTTTAGGGTTCCGTACCCAAAGGATAAAAACGGGACCCTATTACTATGACGCCGCTGTCCGTCTGTCTGTCTGTCCATCTGTCACCAGCTGTATTCAGGAATCGTGATAGCTAGACACTTGAAATTTTAACAGATGATGTATTTCTGTTGCCGCTATAACAACAAATACTAAAAATTAGAAAAAGTAAAAAAGGGGGTTCTCCATACAAAAAACGTGTTTTTTTAAACGTAAAGAAACTAGCATGATGGTACGGAACCCTTTGTTTGCGGTTCTGACTCGCACTTTACTGTTTTTTTTTCAAATCTACCCAAATGATTCATTTACAAGATATATATTTGAAGTGTCTCTACCCCTACCAGCTAAACCGCTTTTTCAGGAAATATGAAAAGCATTGGAAGATTCTCTGATGTACCCTATTTTTTCTACCGATTCTTTTCGATCACTTTACAGGGATCATATGCAGATTTGTAAAACCTTAGTCTTTGAGACAAAAGGCTGTGATAAACGCAGTGGCAAGCCACCTTTTCTATATAGCAATTGCTAAAATAACTTTGTTTTAAGGGTTCCGTAAAAAAAACGGAACCCTTATAGGATCACTCGTGCGTCTGTCTGTCAGTCCGTCCGTCTGTCACAACCAATTTGCTCCGAATCTACTAAACCAAATCAAGTGAAATTTGTTAGGATGGTGTAATCTTATGACCCAAACACAGATGGGCAAAGTAAATAATTTTTTTTGTAAATAAAACTTTTTTTTAATTTCCTAATTTCTCCCCCATTTTTGGGGGACAAATTAGGAAAAAAAAAAGTATTGCTAACCTTACTGTAGTATATATCCAATGAAAGGGCTCATTATAAGGTTCTCAAATATATTTTTGTTATTATTATAAAATAAATAGTTTTGATTTTATTCATGAAATAAGACAAAAATTTACCATTCCCTCCCCCCTTGATTTTCGAAACTACTGAGCCTGAAAATTGAAAAAAAAAACACAAAGTATACATACACAAGTATAAGTACACATTGCTTGTAGATTATAAAAAAACCTAAAGGAATTCTATCAATTGAAAATAAAGTGGTAAACTCGATATAATACGTTCACTGACAGAAAATAGTCTTACTGTGAGGATTTCAAATGTGACATTTGTATTTGACTTTGGTGTTGTACGGAACCCTCTCCACGCTAGTTCAACTCGCACTTGGCCGTTTTTTTAAAATATACATTTCTTTATTGAAAAGACTACGGAACCTACTTTGCGCGTGATCCGAAACGCACTTAGCTACTTTTTTTGCACATACCTACACATACGTCTGAAATAATGTCAACAGTTATTTGAAGAACAACTTTTTGTTTTGTTTTAATTTCGTTAAAATGTAGATTTGACAAATTTTAACAGATTTTATGTAACTTGTATGTTGGTATGTATGTTTGTTTAGTTCAAATCTTGCGATCGATTTTAAAACGACTTCCAGGGATCCGATTAAGCTGAAATTTGGAATAAAGCCTTATTCCCAGTGACTATAGATCCTTTTGATATTTTGAAGTTGATCTGATGATGAACTTTGGAGGTGAAATCAAGGTCCCAGAGTTGTCTTTCATTTTTCAATAAAATAAATACAGTCTCGTTGTTTAGAAATGGCTAAGTATGTAAATAAATCGTGAAGTTTTTTCTTACAAATAAACCATTTTCAGTTGGTATTTAAGTCTTGAATGAATTAAACACGGTAATTATATGTATAAATGAAATGCTCCTAACTACATGCTCGATGTCCAAAACGTGATGTGATTATGATATAATGTAAAAAAAAATATGACAATATGTTTTGTTTACATAGTTGACTATTTTCAAACAACTACACTTTACTGTGCTCACCTTTTTTGAATTTGGAACCGTGTATTTTTTATATTATATTTTTTATTGCATTTGCCTTTTTGAGCATAAAAACTCTTTTCAAATAAAAGCTTGTGACTGGAAGCTTTTAGGTTTTTCGAAAATTATTTTTAAAATTTCCTTGATATTGTGTGTCAGCATACAATACAAAGGTAATTCCAAGGGACCTAAAAGTATATAGGCAGTAGGCACCTACCTTACCTATCTAATCGCAGCTAGCGGTCGCAGCTCAGTGCGGCTTGCGTGGTTGGCTCGATCACACAGATTAACTCACCTGAAACCCGGTCATTACTTTATTTTATTTTTCAAGTATAACTTGGTTACATTATATGATCAAACATTAATTAGATATGGAACATTGAGAAGTTTTCGCCTTTAGGTTAGAGATAAGCTAGCTTGACGTACGCCATAGGGATACCTTGGGTTTGACTGTTAGGGCATTTTTCTCGGTCGTTTCCGTGCTTCGCAAGGCACGATAAGCTGTTGGAGCCGGTTGCTACCACTAGATGGCAGTCTTGCCATCCTTATAGAGACGGCTTGAAAAACCTCTGGCAGTGGGGTTAGCCACAATTAGCCCTATAACCACTATCAACCCGGACTGGGCCTCCGTATGTGGAGTATGGCCTAACCTTCCCGAGATTGGGAAGAGACCCGTGGCCCAACAATGGGGACGTTCATGGGTTGTTAACTAAACCTAATAAATAAATTCCAAAATTCCGCAAATACCTTGCTAAACTCAGTTACTCACAGTATTGAATAAAAAAAAGGAAGAAAAAAAAAAGAATTAGTCACCTGCTTGCCTCGCGTTCGCGCTGTGTGTGTGCGCGGTGGGCGGTCGTCGACCCCGCGCGCGCACTGGGCCAGACATTGACCCGCCATGTGGGCTGGAGCGCGGGAGTTTCTTATCAAGCCGCCTCCACTGATCCGAGGCACCCGAGGCCCGAGACACAGCCCGAGAGATGCCGAGAGCTTCTCGGTTACCCCTCCCCCCGCGAACATAGCTGACTGCATAAAAAAATATAACATGAAATCCTTATTCTTACTAACAATAAAAAAACATACAGTCGAATAGGGGATCGGACTGTAACAAAAATAAAATCTGAATTATGATTTCCTAAATTGCTCTCCTTTGGAAGTTTCTCAAATCCTTACTTGTTGTGTTTTTCCATCACGTCTTCAATTTTTAATTGATCAATGTCAATGACGCTTAAAATCTATGACTTCACTGGTAGGTATTTCAAAAATTTTTAGGACAAAATTTAGTTTTTGATAGATTATGAAAAGTAACTCAAATGACTAGCAGTCCGATCCCTTATTGAGAACCTCCTCCTTTTTAGAAGTCAGTTCAAATAAGAAAAAGTGTTTATTTGTTATACCTTTTCACGCTTCAAAACTTTTTATATTCACAATTGGTAAGCCCTTGGCATCGATCGTCTCACCTTGTGGTAAGTGATGATGACGCCGTAGATGGAATTGGGCTTACCAAGATTCCCCAACGAAATGAGGATCCTGGCTATTTTATCTTTAAGCCGGAACACATCAATATTTTTATTTTAGAACTGATGTTTGGCGGCAAGATTTAGATAAGATGGTGGTAGCTGCTAGCCAGGCGGGCTTGGAAAATGCCCTTCTACCAACCAAACCAAGTCTAACAGACATCGAAAATGTTCTTACGAACATTTTATTTAAATAATCACCGTGTGTTATTTATTGAAGACTTAAATACCAACTGAAAATGGTTTATTTTTAAGAAAACACTACAATTTGTTTACATATTTATTCATTTCTGAACAACGAGACTGTATTTCCTACGATTCTATTGAAAAAAAAAGACAATTATGGGACCTTAATTCCACCTCTAAAGTACTTCAAAATACTAAGAGGATCTATTGTCACCGGGAATACGGCTTCATTCCAAATTTCAGCTCAATCGGACCACTAGAATTTGCTCTAAAATTGATCGCAAGATTTGAACTAAACAAACATACATACAAAAATTGCAAGTTAAATAAAAGGTTTTAAAAATGGCTAGTTTGGCGTCGTCATAGTTTTTAGTTGTACTCGTTTCCGACTGTACCCGTGCATAGAAAATTAACTGTGATATACCTGGGCCCGCGTGGTCGAATAAGGCCCGATCGCCCTAATTCAGGGTAGGCTCGAGCCCCTCGGTGGGGACGTATATGAGCTGATATAATGATGATACAGACACACAGACGGCATGACTGTTTTTTTGTCATTTTGGCTCTAGAACCCGAAAAACGACAGAAACTGTGAAATAGACTGTTATTATTTTATTCTTTATGTTCTTTGCCTCGGTAATCGGTTTGCGAAAAAAATCTTCGAAACGTTTCTAAAGATAGGATAGGAAGGTAAAAAATAAATGCATATTCATTTTAGCTCATATATACGTCCCCACCGAGGGGCTCGAGCCTACCCTGAATTAGGGCGATCGGGCCTTAGTCGACCACGCGGACCCAGTGCGGGTTGGTCGACATCACACACGACCTCGAGTTTCTTAGAAGGTATGTGCAGGTTTCCTCACGATGTTTTCCTTCACCGTTAAAGCAATCGGTGAGTATATGTACGTAAGTTTTGAAAAACTCATTGGTACATTGGCCGTCCGGATTTGAACCCGGCACCTCTGGTTAGAAGGACCGAGTTGTTACCGGTTGAGCCAGCGACGCTTCTTAATGTATATTACCATCATCATATACGTCCCCACCGAGGGGCTCTAACCTACCCTGAATGAAGGCGATGTGCAGGTTGGTCGACTTCACACCCAACCTTCGCAGGCGTGTGCCTGTTGCCTCGCAATGTTTTCCTTCACCGTAAGATCGTCGGATGAACGTACATATGACTAGGAAATCGAAATTCGAATACACATTGGTAAGTGACATTATTCGAACCACTACCTCCCGGACAGGAGGTAGCGGCCCTAACCATTACGCCCACCAACGCTCAAATGTTTACAAATAGAAATGCATATTGCTTCCCATGAATTAAAAATAAAATTCTCGAGTGCATTCGAACATTAACTTAACAAACAGTCTATCTTTTAATGTTTTCGATTGATGTACAATACAATCTATTCGACTCTGAGGTTTGTATGTGTTTATTTTTAGCTGAGTAATATATTAAACTTTTTTATTTTATTCACAATTGGTAAAGCCTTGACAACATCTGACCTGATGGACGATGTTGCCGAAGATGGAACCGGGCTTACCAAGATTCCCCAACGTAATGGGGAACTTGCTATCTTATCTTCATGCCGGAACACACCAATGATATCAACATTGATATTTGGCGGCAAGACTTAGATAAGATGGTGGTAGCTAGCCAGGCGAGCTTAGAAAATGCCCTACCACGAACCAAACCGAGTCTTACAATTGACCCCGCCGGGAATCGAACCCGCGACCTCCTGTGTAAAGCCTCTGGGCTACGGAGACGGTTAGAACTGTGTTTCATTAAATATTTATTTTTATTTATTTACTAGCTGTCCTGGCGAACTTCGTTCCACCTTAGACTACACTACACTACCCTACCCTACCCTACCCTACACTACCCTACCCTACCCTACCCTACACTACCTTACCCTACCCTACACTACACTACACTACACTAAACTACCCTACCCTACCCTACCCTACCCTACACTACACTAAACTACACTACACTACATAAGAACCTTCTCCTGACAATAACGAACTCGACAAAAAAAGAATTAGCGAAATCGGTCCAGCCGTTCACGCGAAATAGGGATATTTATAGGATTTTAATACTTATTATAAGCCATTTTTGCAAATAAAAAAATGGAACATCCTGAGTTTGTATGAGAGTATAAGCGCAAGTACCTTACCTTACGCGGTAAAGTTCAATTGAGGGTTAAAGAAGCAAAGTGACCTCAGTCCTATGTCACTGAAAATCGAGAATCCATCTTTTTTGTTTTAACTTGAATACAGTTTGTATTGGAATGAGGCGTGGTTGCTGCTAAAGTCGTTTTAGAAAATAGATTTACTCGCGACTTAAGCGTATTTGCACCAATTTTTTTTTGCTGACATGTAGCCATAGATACAAAGAAAAACTTGACATTCACAGATTAAAAACCACCAAATATGGACTGAGGTCACTTTGCTTTTAAAGGTCTTTTCAAATGAATTAGTATTTTTAAAAATAATTAGTATTTTCAAACAACATATTTTAATAAAATGCAGCGTTTGCGGAAGACTTCCCTTCAAACTTATTTATAATGTGTCGTCCCCCTGGCATTTCCAAACTGTTTTTCCACACTCCAAACACTTCATACAATGGGTGAGAAGTGACATTTCTAAAAACAAATAACGAAATCACAGCGGACCAATCTGTTTTTTTTTTCAAGTATATATTAACGTCTCTAGGTACAAAAGCACTTTTAAAAACTAGTTTTTAGATTTATAATGCTAGTGTCGGTGCATTTCACTTAACTGACTTGGCAGTATACCCTATCACATAAAGGAAAATCGGTTCTAAATCTATGAAGATATCGCGTAACAAACATACAGTAGAATAGTACGACAGCATCATAAATAAATTATGAACTCTTGATCACTAAATTGCCCTCCTACTTAAACTTAGGAAAACCTTATACTCGTTTTGTTTTCCATCAAAACTTCGATTTTGAATTCACCAAAATCACAAAATGAGTACATAAATGACGCTGCGAAACTATGACGTCACGCCTAGGTATTTCAAACATTTTTAGAACAAAATGTCGCTTTTGAGAGATGATAAAAAGTAAATCAGATGACTAGCATTCATCATCCCTATTGATAGCCTCATCCTTTTTGAAGTCGGTTGAAATACCTCAAATCGATATAATGTCTACCTCAAAGTGAGCTCGGCGGATCTAGGACACTAACTCGAGGCGCCAGACTCGCTAACCCGGTCACTGTGTTTGCCTTATCATTGAGGTGAACAGACGGCAACGCAGATTTGACATAGATCTGTGGCGATTTCATAACGAATGATAGTGAACTTGTGTTTGCTTTTGTATAGGAAGTTAGTTGGAGATAGTCTTTTGTCTATTGGTTTATGGGTATTTTTTTGGTGTCACTTATAAACAGTTTCTCAAGATTTAGAACACCATGTTTTTTTGAGAATGTTAATCCTAAGCAATTTAAACTAGTCTTGCCGCCAAATATCAATGTTGATATCATTGGTGTGTTCCGGCATGAAGATAAGATAGCCAGTTCCCCATTGCGTTGGGGAATCTTGGTATGCCCGCTTCCATCTTCGGCAACGTCGTCACTTACCACCAGGTGAGATGTTGTCAAGGGTTTACCAATTGTTAATAAAAAAAAAAAGCCAGTAATATGAAAACCAGCCAAGTGTGCGTCTGACTCGCGCACCGAGGGTTCCTTACCGCAACGCCTCTCCACACAAGTACAATAATGATACCTATTCATAAGAAACTTTAGACATCAACGCAAATGACAAAAAAAAAAAAGTTTAGAGTCCTGAGCGCAAATACGACTCACACTTGGCCGGTTTTATTTTTTTTTGATTTACTTTAGTATTAGTACTATAATAACACCAAGTTTTACGCTTTTATGCATTACCGATTTTAAGACAGATTAAAATAACCTACCTTAAACACAAAGCGTCGGTGGCTCAACCGGTAACGACTCGGTCCATCTAACCAGAGGTACCGGGTTCAAATCTGGACGGCCAATGTACCAATGAGTTTTTCAAAAAACTTACGTGCATACTTACCGATTGCTTTAACGGTGAAGGAAAACATCGTGAGGAAACCTGCACACGCCTGCGAAGAAACTCGAAGGTTGTGTGTGAAGTCGACCAACCCGCACTGGGCCCGCGTGGTTGACTAAGGCCTAATCGCCCTGATTCAGGGTAGGCTCGAGCCCCTCGGTGGGGACGTATATGAGGTGTAATGATGACCTTAAACACGTTCCTTGTACTCGTATAAGGACTTCCTTACATTTTTACGTTTTTTTCAATTTATTTTAATTTTATCATTTGCTGGTTTATCACATTTTCATCACATCAGCTCATATATACGTCCCCACCGAGGAGCTCAAGCCTACCCTGAATTAGGGCGATTTGCTGGTTAACTCCATTTTATAACACATATAATATGAAAATTTCAACCAGATATGCTGGTAAATCCCCTTTAGTAACACATCATCATCATATGAGGAGAAAGACGTCCACTGCTGGGCAAAGGCCTCGCCTAAGAATTTCCACAACGACCGTTCCTGCGCAGCCCTCATCGAGTGACTTCCCGCAACCCTCACCAGGTTGTAGGTCCACTGAGTGGGAGGCCTCCCTACGCTACGAGTTGTCATAGTGTCTTTAGAAAAACTCTCGCCTCAGCCAAGAGAAAATTGAACCGACGTAATTGAAAACACTAAACACGTTAAAAAACCAACTTCCATCGCAACAACTTTGTCATTTTTGTATTTTTGTTTTTGGTTTTTGGTAATTTTCTAATAAAGTACTGCACCGATTTTGATAAAGTTTATATGGGACCACACGGAAATAATCATAAAAATCGGTTCACCCAGTCAAAAGTTCTGAGGTAACACACATAAAAAAACATACAGTCGAATTGAGAACCTCCTCCTTTTTGGATGTCGGTTGAAAATGTGAAATTCCTATAGACGTAGCTGCTACGCCAAATTCGTAGCCAATTCGTAGACGAACAATTACAGAATAGTTATCTTAATAAGGCCTTGAAATAGGTCAAATGATAATATTCAATTCAAATTATTGAAAGACTATGTAAAGCTATCACTATAGAAAAAATATATAATATACTTCAAGTAAAAAAAAATCGATTTAATTGAATACGGTTTTTAAAATACTACCACTTTTGATGTAAAAAATATATTGTAGACCCTGTTTTTGGTAAAAAAAAGTTAATTTTGAATGGAACCAACACACAAAAATCGGTGGCTTTAAGACCTTTCATTTTCATTAAACACATTTTTTAAAAACTTATTTGAAAGTATAGAAAAGTAATAATTACAATTTTTTCACTTTTTCATTTTTTTTTATTTGTTGTTATAGCGTTAACAAAAATACATCGTCTTTAAAATTTTTAACTGTTTAGCCATCACGGTTCATGAAATACAGCCTGGTGACAGACGGACGGACGGACGGACAGCGAAGTCTTAGTAATAGGGTCCCGTTTTTACCCTTTGGGTACGAAACCCTAAAAACCGACTTCAATCGCAACCACCAAGTACAATTTTTTTTTATTGTCTTAAAAAGTTAAGTAATTTTTATTACATTTAGGTACATTAGACCAACCTGGTAGAAAAGAAAACATGAAAATCGATTCACAATCTGCGAAGATATCGCGTTACAAACATACAAAGTATACAGTCCAATTTAGAACCTCCTCCTGTCTGAAGTCGGTTAAATCAAATGCCCAGCAACAAAAAAAACTGCAACGATATCGTATTTAAAACATGAATAAAAATAATAATAAAAAATAAATAAAGTCTGGAAGAGATCGCTTGTTAGCGATAAGACCGCTTATATGCACAACTTCCTTAATCATTGTATTTTTTTTCTCTTATGTTGTGCAATAAAGTGTTTTCAATCAAATCAATCAATAATTCTTCCCAGTTCAAATTTCTGTCCACATTATACCCAGTGTGGCAAACCAATCCTTTTTGCTCCTACGTTTTTAATAAAACTTACCTGCCTAGCAACAAATGAAAGAGCCATTTAATAAACAACTTTATGCTCAATAACCTAAAGATTTTGTTGCAGTTCGCTTTAAACGCCTTTGCCTTAGCAACAGCTGCAAAAAATTAAAAAGTAAAATTTTAATATATATACAGAAAACCGCAATTGTCACTGGCTGGTAAACAGCGAATCGATACAGAACGTTATCTCGAGTTCGGCGGCGGCCGTCGAACCCCCAAACTGGGTTCATTCCACTCGTCTAGCCGGCCAGCCACATTTGGGCGTTGGTTGCAGGAGATGCGGATTTTTTGAATTTCGAACAGCTTTGGCAGTTTCGAAAAGGCGGTAACGGCAACGATATAAAATAAACTGGGTGTAGGTACTAAAATAAAAGTATTTATTTATTAGTACTAACATACAGTATGGACACTCCCTGCCGCTCTCTAGATTGCGACCTCATCCCCTCGCCACCCAGATTGATACAGATTGGTTACAATTTGGTTTTCGAACGTATAGGATTTCGCCGCCATTTTTTTTTGTTCCGTCATTCGTTTTTTGAAATGTCTTTTCTGGCCCGTTGTATGAAGTGTCCAGGGTTTGGTAAAAAAATGAATTGGTTTCATGTCTTAGAGGTCACCATAGAACGGTCCTACTATAGTTGTATGAGCTATATTTCTAATTTTGAAGGGTTTCGAATTTTGAAAAGTGAGCAGCTAGATTGTTGAAATCGAAGAGTATCAAAAGAAACGGAAAGCTCAAAATTTCTTCGCAGAAAACTTTGTTTGTACTTCCTACTAACAGTTAGCACACTAGGTATCTCATCATTTCAGCTCATATACCTCATCATATCAGCCCCACCGCGGGGCTCGAGCCTACCCTGAAGTAGGGCGATCGGGCCTTAGTCGACCACGCGGGCCCAGTGCGGGTTGGTCGACTTCGCACACAACCTTCGAGTTTCTTCGCAGGCGTGTTGTGCAGGTTTCCTCATGATGTTTTCCTCCACCGTAAGAGCGTCGGATAAACGTACATACGAAATCAAAATTCAAAATTACATTGGTACGTGTCGGGATTCGAACCACGACCTTCCGGACAGGAGGCGGTGGCCCTAGCCGTTACGCCACCGACGCTACCGACTAGGTAACTCACACATGAAAAAATTACATAAAATTGTGTATGGGAAGGCTGTAACTGAAACAGTGTCACAAGTTCAAACCGCCCAGTTCATAGTTCGATGGACGAACACCGCGCCGCCGAACTCCCCGGCCGGCGGCGGCGGCGCCAGCAGTTCGGTTTCGTACATCTGAATTGCAATTCCTAATTTGACTTTCGAAAAAAATTATCGTAACGTTTCCTGGATTTGAGAATTTAAAATTAGAAGTCTTATGAAATACAGTTAATACTAGAATAGGGGATCGGACTGCATCAAAAATAAATTATGAACTCCTGATCACTAAATTGCCCTGCTACATAAACTTTGGAAAACTTTACTCGTTTTGTTTTCTATCAATTCTTCGATTTTTGTTTTACCAAAATCGCAAAATGAGTACATATATGACGCTGCTGAACTATGACGTCACGCCTAGGTTTTTCAAACATTTTAAGAATAAAATGTCGTTTTTAACAGATGATAGAAAGTAACTCAGATGACTAGCATTCGTCATCTCTATTACCTTTTTATGTTTAAAAAAAAAGTCCCGCCGCCAAACACCAATGTTAGCAGCATTGATGAGTTCTGGCTTGAAGATAAGATAGCCAGTTCCCCATTGAGTTGGAGAATCTTGGTAAACCCGCTTCCATCTTCGGCGTCATCACCACTAACCATCAGGTGAGATGGTGTCAAGGGCTTACCAATTGTAGATTAAAAAAAAAATAATTAAATCAGTCAATATTAATTAAATTTCTTCACTGCCCCAACGGCAGCTGTTCTGCGAGCTATGTGCCCAATACCCACTGCCATAATAATTATTAGACATAACTTTAAGGATTAATAACGATTCTTAGGGCTATATCGTTTATTTTATTTCTTTTACAGATCTCTTTTTTTTGTAATTCGACCACGTAGGAAAATTCCATGCATGGCATGCTCCATTGCCTTATGGATGACCTTGAGCCTTCTTTTGAGACTCATAGTAAGCAGCCACGTCTCAGTTTCGTATGTCACTACTGGAAACACACACTGGTCTAGACCTTAGTCAAAGTATATAAGTACAAACATACAGTATGGACACTCCCTGCCGCTCTCTAGATTGCGACCTCACCCCCTCGTCACCCAGATTGATACAGATTGGTTACTGTTTGGTTGTCGAACGTATAGGATTTCGCCGCCATTTTGTTAGTTCCGTCATTCCTTTTTTGAAATTTAATTTCTAACCCGTTGTATGAAGTGTCCAGGGTGTGCCTTAGTCCTGAGACTAGACAGACATGGAACGGGTAATGGTTTTGTCGGGTACCCGGCAAGGCTAACGACGGGTACCCGGCGGCACTGACATGCCTTGACGCGTGAATAATATTTATATACTCCTGCAAATGTTCACAGCGAACGCCTGTTTTCAGAAGCAGGAATAATTATTGAGAATCACAGAAGTCAACTTGATGCCAATTATGCTGAAAATCTGGGGTTTTTACATCATAATTTGCCAATTTCAAATTACAAATTTTTAATAAAAGAATACAATACAAACATTTGTAAGTTCCTTGCTTGACATAGTATTTTTAAATACTTTTTTTCATTATTTTTCCTTCACTAAATTACCCGGCACTACCGGGTACCCCCCATTATTAACCGTTTCCCGGCCGGATCCCAAAAAACAGTCGGTTCCGGATCCGCTTGAGAACTAAGTGGCTCAGGTAGACATGGAACGGGTACCCGGATTGAATCCGGTCAAACTGGGTACCCGTCCCATGTCTACCTGCGCCACTTAGTTCTCGAGTAGCGACCGCGCACCAGAAGACGTAGCGTAGGCAGGCCTCCCACTCGGTGGACCGAAGACCTTGTGAAAGTCGCAGGACGCCGCTGAATACGGGAAGCTCAGGACTGGTCGCTGCGGAAATCCTTGCGGAAGGCCTTTATCCAGCAGTGGACGTCGGCTTTTATGGATGACTAGCTGTTTCCCGCGGCTTAACCCGCGTGGACAACGTTTCTAATATGACTTTTTGAGGGTGCGCAGTGCACTAGCCGCAAGCGGCTCGCGAGCGTGAAAAAAAGTTGCCTGTGTGTTAATCCAGGTCCTAATCTGTCTACCTACTAAATTTCAGCCAGATCCGTTTAGTATTTTTTGCGTTGAGAAGTAACAAACATACACACCCACAAACTTTCGCCTTTATAATATTATAGTGTGATGATGACATCCATTTCAGTCATCCGCTAAACATGGTATAAAACTAAGCTCCAACACTTGAAGACAGCTTCACGATTATGCAGAGTCACAATGCCAGCACTAATTACATTTATAAGAACATCGCTATTCATTACCAAACGAATATTTTAAAACTGACAATCGCACAATATGACAATATGTTATTATTGTGCAATTTATAACTAACTCCAGCGGGAGGGGTCGTTGACACGGCCAGTGTCAATAACCCCCCGAAAATCGCTGAGTCAAGGATGAATGAAGGTGCAGAACTGATGATGGACTTTGAATTTCGCAATTTTGTGTTCAAATTAATAATTTAATAACCCGTAATTTCCCTACTATCGGGCAAGGGGGTCTTCACAAACTCCGGAAGGTCAGCTTTTTATTTTATTTTATTTATAACTGGTAAGCCCTTGGCATCATCTCACCTGATGGTAAGTGACGATGATGCCGAATATGGGAGCGGGCTTACCAAGATTCCCCAACGCAATGGAGAACTGGCTATCTTATCTTAAAGCCGGAACACATCAGTGTTGATGTATTTTTTTTTAATTTGAGTGCGTTTGACTATATCTCACCTGATAATAGGTGACGATGTAGTTGGCGGCAAGACTTAGATAAGATGGTGGTAGCTGGCCAGGCGGGCTTAGAAAATGCCCTACCACCAACCAAACTGTGTCTTACAAGTTGACCCCAGCGGGAATCGAACCCGCGAACTCCTGGTTTGAAGTGAATGGACTAACCATTACGCCACGGAGGCGGTTTATCATTCTCCACACATAGAGGCCAAATCCGGATCAGTGGAGGTGGTAGAGCTGAAAGCGGAAGTTTTTCAAGCCGCCTTTATTAAGGCCCCTGACATGGCCTAATGACTGCCATCTAGTGGTAGCAACCGGCACTAAAGTGTCCTGTAAAGCATGGACACGGTCGAAATAAATTCCACTAACAGTAATACCCATCCAAGTAATGTAAGGCTCATGATCAATTAACTTGCGTAATCGACACGAACTACGCTCGCTTCAAAATTAATATCACTGAGAATTGAAATTTATAAAGTTAATAGGGAAAAAAGTATTTTTAGGGTTCCTTAGCCAAAGGGTGCCATATTACTAAGCCTTCGCTGTCCGTCCGTCAGCAGGCTGTATTTCATGAACTGTAATAGATAGACAGTAAAAATTCCACAGAGTGAGTATTTCTATTGCCGCTATTACCACAAATAATAAAAATTAAAATTTAAAAGAAAAAAAACGAGATTTTTTTAAACGTGAAATGTAGGTATTTATATAGATTATATAGTGTTAAATCTCGTACGATGGTACGGAACCCTTCGTGTGTGAGTCCGACTCGCACTTGGCCGTTTTTTTATTGTATTGAATGATCTACGTAAGTACATCTCTCCCAATTTCTACATTCATAGATATGTACTTTAAAAAAAATCAAAGTACTGTATACTTGAAATAAATAATTTGACAACCACACAGTTGGCAACAGAGAAATATTAGTCCATCGAGTTTCATCTTGACAGTACCAGTATTGATTATAAAGAAAGTCCCTAGCTCAGCACATGGTCCAAAATCAATAAGGTTATTACCCGAGAGCGAGATGGAGGCTAGTGACGTCACATCTGCCGTCCCTCTCGTTGGCAAGGTCGCCGGCCCATAGATTATTTGCTTTTAATATTTTTTTTAACAAGAAAACGTAAGTACCTACTCTTCTTGAAAGATTTTCGTTTGAAGTTTGAAGAAATTATTCATTTCCCATAGGAAGTTGCATGACAGAGTTGTGGCAATTTCAGATTTATTAGCCTAGCTGTAAACTCAAGACTATAGAGTTCAATTTAGTACGGTATGACTTTTGGCACTCTTTTAATGAAAAATTTTTAAGCAACCAAATAGCTTTTGAAACTTCTTTTTTAATATTTTAATCACAGCGGTTGGGAACTTTTCTGTAACAATGCCAATTTTCAGTGTATCATTTTGGCTCTAAAGCCCCTGAAGCCTCAAATTAATGATATGATGATAATGGAGACATTATTTCTTAAGTAAGTCTTTGTGTTGGTTAATTTTGATTTTTGGTGTGGGAATTCAATAAACGAATTTTCCTGATGTGTGTTAATTTTTTCCTATTTTATCTCTCGACATACCTACAGGCACATAAATAATTAGTTAAAGCTTTTTATAAGTAACTAATGTAGAGCCACAGTTAAGTTAATTCGCTGTGTAAAACAAATAATTATATTATAGGTAAAACAAATCGCTAAACTCTTTGCATGTAAACAATTCATTTTCCGGGGTCAACGGCCGGTTAACACTATCAATGCGTAACAATAAAGAATGCCGCTATAAATAGCTGTTTAATGCATAGCTGCTTAATCACAGACAATGCGAAAACTAAAAGAAAATTCAAAATTGGAATGCCAAAATATTTGCATTGACGAAAACCTAAGCGTTATATCAGCCGGCGATTCGAAATTCAAACTAGAGTTCAACAGCATTTCACCGAAATCTACTTTGTTTGGGTCTCGGGTCGATGACCTGCCGTGACGCCGCTGCGGTTGTGTGCGCACACTTTTCCGTGCCTACACGTCTTTAACAGACACACAAGCACACTTTTAACGCCATTCGCACTGCGATAAGCGATTCGTCACTTAATTACACAAAATCTATTAACATTTACATAAGGAAATTGAGAGATTATCGACGTTTGATCGAAGGGGTAATGTGTAAAGAAATGAGTTTTGTTAGTAACAAAAATTGGGCGAGAAAATGTTCCGTCCGGTTCATTCGAGGAGAATGAACTATCACTATGAACTAAGTTGATTATTCGGCCGGGAGTAAAAAAAATAATTTTCGTCGACCGCACGGATCTCCCGCCGTCGAGCCGACAGAGCCGCCAGTCGTCAGCGGACCGCAGCCGGCAGCGGGTCTCAGGGCCAGCAGTGCACAACCTATAGTACAAAATATAACGTACAAATTTTTACTTACAGTGGTGGTGAGGTGAACGGATTATTTTTCTACACATATGGAGTGACAGTGCCTTCTGTGCAGTGACCAGGATTTTGGATATTACGGTGCAAATAAAATTGTGACGTAAAAAATTAAATAAAAAATATTTTCTTTTTGATTGGATCATATTTAGATAACTTTAACTTTTTCTTCAATTGGCGTTTAGATATGTCTTCTACAGTTTTCAAAAAATAAAATTCTCTCATTCAAGTTTTCCTCCTTCTGCTCTTTTAAATATTTTTACAGATTTTCCAACTTTTTAAGAAAACTTATAAACAAAATAGTATACGGGGAGCAAGGAAAGATAAATAGTAACAATAAAACAAAAAAAACAGTGCCTTAAATGTATAGAATAACAGCTATTGGAATAGAAAATAAGTTTAACATTATCACGGACGCAAAATGCCAAAGAACTTGCTACTTTTCAAAAAGTTAATACCGGACATTAACTTCGCTAAAAGAAATCTCAAACCGGAGACGGGACGAAATTTTTTTATAAGCTAGACGGATCGGGTGCAAACAAAAAGTGACAAACAACAGAGCGAAAAGATTTTTCATAGAGAAATCTTGCAACTGTTTATAAAAAAAAACAGTGGCCTTAACCTCGACATAGTCGCCCCCACAAAAAAAAACACCAATACAGTGATAATAGTGCAACAATTAAACAATAATGCGAATTAAATTCGCGAATCATTTGGACACGTGAAAAAAACTTTTGAAATATGAACAATAATCAGTTCCACGAGCTGTTCGGGACGCAGTGGCCTCCGGACCAACATGGAGGTCACTCCTCGGCCTCCACCATGCTGCATCAAGGACAGATGCCGCAGAACATGCAGTTGAAAAGAGAACCAGACACCGGACCTGTGATGCAGCATCCCATGATGCAGGATATATCATCAGGGTCGGTCGCTGACAGCACCTCCCCCCCACCTGGGAACAGTGAGGGGATGTTCGGTTCATCTCTATCAGGGATGTTCATGGACAAAAAGGCTGCCAACTCTATTAGAGGTAAGAGAACATTTTCAGAACCTACCTTAGGGTCTTTGGAGGACGTTCAGGTCCTATTGGCGCAAAGTGGTGCAGGGACAGGAGAAGGTGGCGTAATTTGGTGTCGGAGGCCAAGATCTTCTTTGGGTAGCTGAGCCAGGGAAGTATGTCGAAAGTAAATAAATTAAGGATATTATTCCGAAACGTCCATATAAGGTAGAAAAAATTGAAAACGCTAAACACGTAAAAAAAAAGACTTTAATCGTAACAACCAAGTACAATTCTACTACATTTTTTAAATTTTAGAAAAAGTACTAAACCGATTTTGATAAAATTAATATGAAAATAACCTGGCAGCATACCATATCGAATAAGAAAATAATCATGAAATAGGGTTTAAAATCTGCGAAGATATCTCGAAACAAACACAAAAAACATACAGTTGAATTGAGAACCGCCACCTTCACGAGTATGTAGTCCGTTAAAAAATACAGCTTTATCTTAAAAAAATATTTGAAGAAACGGGACAGTTTCAAAAACTACATATTTATCCATTTTTAGGTTGCCGTATCCAGAGGATAAAAACGGGACCCTATTACTTAGACTTCCCTGTCCGTTCGTCCGTCTGTCACCAGGCTGTATTTCATGAACCGAGATAGCTAGACAGTTGGAATTTTCACAGATGATGTATTTCTGTTGCCGCTATAACAAAAAATGCAAAAAATTAGAAAAAGTGAAAAATTAAGAGGGGTCTCCATAAAAAAAACATGTTTTTTTCAAACGTGAAGAAACTAACAGCATCTAGTATGATGGTACGGAACCCTTTGTACTAGCGCCATCTAGTATGATGGTACGGAACCCTTTGTACTAGCGCCATCTAGTATGATGGTACGGAACCCTGTGAGTGCGGTTCTAACTCGCCGGCGTTTTTTTTACTCTCTAGGACGGACGGATGGGCGGACGGACAGAACGATCTTAAAAGAGCTTCTCATAGGGACGGGACGGAACTCTAAAACAGATAGTGAGGAGGTAAATTTTTGGGGTTCCTTTGTCAATGTAGGATCCCCTATAGTCTGTCTGTCCGTAAAAATTATTACAGCTATAAAGCTAAAATTTGGTATAGTGATACAAATCGATGAACTCTACAAACTTATGAAATAAAATCTGTAAAAAAAATTTTTAGGGTATCTCCTATATGTAAAGTGGGGGGGAGTTTTTTTTGTTCAAGTAACCTATTGTGCGGGGTATCGTTTAATAAATGTTTCAAAACTACTGACCGTGTGCGAAAATTATTTTTCGTGTACCATAGAGTTTAAAAAAAAAAATTGGGAATCCAATGTCTTTGGCGTGTACCATCCTCGACTACATCGTCACTTTCCATCAGGTGAGATGTACACAAACGTACTCAATTTTTTAATAAAAAAAAATAGTTTACTAATAACCTCCTACCAGCTAAACCATTATTTCAGGAAAGTATTGAACATATAATGAATTTAAAAGGAAAATTATCGCGGTAAATAGGCGGTAAGTAGGCTTAGTTTAGGAATAATAATCGACCAACTTAAGATGTGAAGTTGGATTTGTAAAATGTTCATAGATTTTCCATGCACAATGTTCTATACAAACTGCAGCAAAAAAAACTTTGTTTTTAACCACCTCCGTAGCTCAGAGGCAAACTTCACTGGCTTTACATAGGAGGTCGCGGGTTCGATTCCCGGCGGGGTCAATTGTAAGACTGGGTTTGGTTGGTGGTAGGGCATTTTCTAAGCCCGCCTGGCTAGCTACCACCATCTTATCTAAGTCTTGCCGCCAAATATCAATGTTGATATCATTGGTGTGTTCCGGCATGAAGATAAGATAGCCAGTTCCCCATTGCGTTGGGGAATCTTGGTAAGCCCGCTTCCATCTTCGGCAACATCGTCACTTACCACCAGGTGAGATGTTGTCAAGGGTTTACCAATAGTGATTAAAAAAAATAAAATAAAAAAAAACTTTTTTTTTTAAAGGCTACTGAACCCTACTTAGCGCGTGGCCCAACACATACTTAGCGACTTTTTTCACTTGCCATACAGTTTTACTACGCCGTGGCTAAGACTTTGTAAATTTCAAGGTGCTACTTGCATAAAAACGTCTTTTGCAACGGCACAAGGCTAGTATCTAAATCGCAGTCCGTTTTGAATGGAAAATTTCGAGTTTTGTAACAAACTACGCTTCTTAACAATCGAAGTTACAAATCACAACGACAAAAATTGTATTAAAAGACACAAATGCTGAATTCTAAAACAGTAGGTATGTGTTGTGTTTTTTGTACATTAACAACAATGTTATTAAATAGAACTTTGTATTTATAGATAAGAGAGTAACTAAGCATTATGTGTATGTATATGTCGCGCGCTACGTACAAGGGTGTGGAGTGCGTCGGAGATAATTAAAAGTTCGTCAAATATAGTACGATAACTATAATAAAGATCTCAGTACATGTGAGAAAACGTCCGAGCTATACCGTGGTTTGATGCTGACTCCGTAAGGAACGTAGCTACACAATAATCGCAGCTAGCTAACGGTTTTCATCGGACGCTTTCTAAACGGGACATGCACACAAAAGAATATTATACAAACAGAAAAATAGTGACAACATAACAATTAAAATTTACGCGAAATTAGAAAGCCGACGAAATACAAAAGCAAGGGTTACATTCGTTACGGCCAAAGAAGTTATATTAGGCAATGCCTGTTGTTATTTGAGAAACATATATATTGCACAATACCAATTATTACTAAAGGATCTAAATAACGGTTGTCGACAGAATACCTAATGGTTATTTAGAAATGACAAACATCGTAAAACTATACTGTTAAAAATATTTCTATTGACACAAAAGTTAGGTTCGCAACAAAAGAAAACATTCATTTACAATTTACAGTTAGGTGCATACTAGAGAAAAACATTACAAGATTCGATATTCTATGACAGGCGTATGTGAGACAAAGTCACCACAGTATCCCCTCTCCAGTGGTTTAGACCATGAAAAAAACAAAAACAAACAAAGATACAGATTATTTAATACACACAATGGTCTAAATCACGAAAAAAAAATTAATAATAATAACGCCATGATATAAATCACGCAAAACCAGCTTGGTAAAAATCTGGAAAGCGGACACACCTGTTTGTGCGTCGAGGAATATTTGACTGGCTAACATCTGTTGAATCTGGCGTGGCGCTTGGCGTGTGCGTCTCAAAAGCACCGCTTCCATTGTTCCCATTAATACCCTGTTGGGGATGCCTATTGTACCGTATTAAGGTGTCTTCAGAGTCGCTTAAGCTATTCTCAGGGTGATGTGCCGTTTCCCTTAACACGTAAGCTGGCTTTAGCCTATCGACTGAAACCGCGATCTCGCGACCGCGTATGTCTAAGACAAACGTTTTTTCTTTTCGACTAACCACCCTAAAAGGTCCGTTATATGGTTGTTGAAGACCTGCTCTGATTGTGTCATCTCGAACAAAGACATGACTAGTCGTAGCTAAGTCTTTATAGATAAAGGTACTTTTCTGGCCGTGGCTCGCTCCAGCTATGGGTTTAAGCTGTCTGAAGTTATTACATAGCTCTTTAACGAATTCACTTTGCGACGGTCTAGGTATTGTATCGGTTCCTAAGAACTGTCCTGGAAGACGTAAGCTCTGTCCATAAACTAATTCTGCGGAAGTAGCTTGGAGGTCATCCTTCCATGCGGTTCTAACGCCTAGTAAAACAGTCGGTAATATTCGCGTCCAACTGGTACTGTTAGATCCGTGACACATTATAGCGCTTTTTAGCTGTCGGTGAAAACGCTCTACCATACCGTTTGCAGCTGGGTGATAGGCAGTAGTCTTAAAGTGTTGCGTACCTATTAGGGCATTTAGATCTCTAAATAGGTGTGACTCGAATTGCCGCCCTTTGTCTGTCGTTATGTTAAGCGGAACACCAAAACGCGCTATCCAATTAAAGTAAAATGCGCGTGCGACTGTCTCCGCCTCTTGATTCATTATCGGAATGGCTTCAGGCCATCTTGAAAACCGATCTACGCAAGTTAGGCAATATCTGTATCCCTCGCTAACGGGCATAATAATTATGTCCAGATGTATGTGTTCAAAACGAGATGATGGCAGCGCGAATGTGCCAGGTGCAGTTACGACGTGTCTATTTATTTTTGACCTTTGACAGTCTATGCACGCTTTTACCCATTGTTTGCAGTCTGAGTTCATAGAAGGCCAGACAAAACGTTTGGAAACAAGCTTGCTCGTGGCTCGCGCACCCGGATGTGAATTACGGTGTAAAGTATCGAACGCGATTTTTTTGAACGGTTCTGTTAGGTAGGGTCTCGCAGTTCGCGTAGAGACATCGCAATAAACTGGCTGTTCGCTATCGGGCAGGTAGATAAGTTGTAACTGCAACGAAGAGCTATTGTTTTCAATTAATGACTTTAATTGTGAGTCATTATTTTGTGAAGTCGCGAGTGATTCCCAGTCTATGCCCTTCTGTATCGACTCAATTCGTGACAATGTATCAGCTGGAATATTATGTTCCCCGCTGATATGTTTAATGTCAGTCGAAAATTGGCCTATAAAATCGAAATAACGGAACTGTCTAGGCGAGCATTGTTGGTCTTTCTTACTAAACGCGTAGGTAATTGGTTTATGATCAGTAAATATGACAAAAGGACGCGCTTCTAAGTAATGCCGAAAGTATTTTATTGCAGCGTAGATAGCAAGTAGCTCGCGATCGTATGTCGAATACTTTTGTTCGGTGGGCGTTAATTTCTTTGAAAAGAACCCAATCGGCTCCCAGCCGTTATCTGTCCTTTGTTGCAAGGCGGCGCCCATTGTATTATCCGAGGCGTCGCAAAATAGAGCTACTTCAGAATTAACACCTGGGTGGGCTAATAATGTCGCTTGTGCTAAACTATTTTTACATAAACAAAAATCATTTTTTGTTTCTTCAGTCCACGTGACTGGCGTTTTGCCTTTTTTATCGCCCAGAAGCTTATTAAGGCTAGCTTGGCTGGCGGCGGCATTAGGTATGAACCTCCTATAAAAGTTTAGCATACCTAAAAACCGTCTGAGGCCCTTAGCGGTTTCGGGTAATGGGTACATGCGCAAAGCTTCGACCCTCTCAGGTAGCGGGCGGGTACCGTCGGCCGATACTGAATAGCCGAGAAAGTCGATTTCGGTTCGGCCGAATACACATTTTGACGGGTTAATTACTACACCGTATTGTCTTAATCTATTGAATACTATCTCTAGGTGTTTTAAATGTTCGGTTTCATCATTTGATGCGATTAATATATCGTCAATAAAACAGTTACAAAACTCTAACTCACTGAGCACTTCATCCATAAACCGTTGGAAGGTTTGCGCTGCGTTGCGCAAACCAAACGTCATAAATTTAAATTCAAATAAGCCGAACGGTGTTATTATCGCCGTCTTCGGAATGTCTTCTTCGGCTGTAGGTATTTGGTTGAAGGCGCGGATTAAATCAATTTTTGAAAACACTTTTTTACCGTTTAGACACTGTGAAAAGTCGTGTATATGACGCACTGGATATTTGTCAGGAACTGTTCTATTATTTAACCCGCGATAATCTCCACAGGCACGATGCTTCACAGTTTGTTGTTCCCCGGTTTCCGGCCCGGTGAAAGGTGAAAGGTTTTCCGGCTTTTCTCCATTTGTGGGTTTCTGTACCATAACTAGTGGTGCGGCCCAGGGGCTTTTTGAAGGCTGGGCAATTCCTAGCTTTACCATAGTTTCGAATTCTTTTTTAGCCGCTATGAGTCGATCTGGAGCTAAGCGGCGTGGTTTTTGTGCCACTGGCGGTCCCGGTGTGGTCAGTATGTGGTGCCTCGTATTATGTTTGACCTCTTTCACGACTCCATCTGGGCGCGTGATATCTATAAACTTAGCCAGGAGGTCGTGATACGGTGAAGTACCGGTCACGGTTTTTACCGTAAACTGCTCACACCGTGTTGTCTGTCCGTTGGACTTGAGACCAGTGGTCGCGTCTACAAGGCTTTTATTTTTTGCATCGACCATCAGGTTATAATGTGCTAAAAAATCCATACCGATGATCGGTTTCTCAACATCAGCCACAACAAAAATCCATGGGAAGTCTCGCCTTAAACCTAGGTTAAGTGTTAGAGCGACTGTACCATATGTAGGAATTGGGGTTCCGTTGGCCGCGACTAGCTCATAGGCAGACATGTTGCGAGCCGTATGAACTAGCGCTTTCGGGTACACGCAAAGATCTGCGCCCGTATCTATCAGAAACCTCACCTTGCTGTCCACGTCTGTAAGAAAAATGCGGCGTGATGCTGTGTGGGAGTTGACCTCATCCGCCGTTAATGGCTCCCGCTGGCATTTCCCGGCGGCGGTTTGTACCCGCACGGCTGTACACAGGTGTTGGCCTTTGATCCAAATTTGTAGTGGTACCAACATAACCAATTTTCCGGTCGGGTCCTTGACGATGAGCGTCGCCTCGAGTGACCGCGCGAGCGGGATTGTGTACGTGGCCTCGCGTCCCTTACCGCGTTAGAAGCTTATGCAACTGACCTGACATATTTCGTAACAATCCTTTTATTTCAGCTATTTCGCCTTCCAACTGCTGGATGCGATCGTGGGCGGAGTCTGCATGGGTAATGGCTGCTACTGTCGGCGATGGCTTCACGCATCGGAGCCTTGTATTCTCCGCAACGAGATCGGCAATCTCCGCAAGCGTCTCTAGCGGCGTGTCTCGTTTCGCCACCACTGCCGCTTGCATTTCGTTTGCTAGGCCCTTTGTCCATATGACACGTAGCACGTCGTCTGACATAGCACTGCCCGCCAAGGATTTTAAATGTCTCAGGAACTGAGATGGGGTGCGGTCACCTATCTCTACTCCTTCTAAAAGCCGCTGTGTTTTCACCGTCTGCGACTCTCCAAACCTTTTCACGATTTTTCCTTTAAGTTGTTCGTATTGGTCTAAGGTCAGCACTGATAAGTCGGCGATTAGATCGCTCACCTCTCTGAGCGCAGGGGAATCCATTTTGCTTATGATGAACAGGCATTTTTCGGTGGGGTCCGTCACCTGAGACATGCGTAAAAAGCTCTCAGCACACTTCATCCAGGTCTCAGGGTCCGCCGTATTAAATTGAGCCATCCGCGGCCACAAAACATGCTTCGCGGGGCCATTGACGCCTTCTACAGGGTGATTTTCGTTAGGCATTTTTACGGCACTAAAAAGTTCACTTAAAAAGTCACAAAATGTCACAAAGGTTCGTTAACACACGACGCGTATAAAACTAAAACTTCACACACACCTTAGGCGCACGATAACCGAATGGATCACGTCGGGGTCACCACTGTCGCGCGCTACGTACAAGGGTGTGGAGTGCGTCGGAGATAATTAAAAGTTCGTCAAATATAGTACGATAACTATAATAAAGATCTCAGTACATGTGAGAAAACGTCCGAGCTATACCGTGGTTTGATGCTGACTCCGTAAGGAACGTAGCTACACAATAATCGCAGCTAGCTAACGGTTTTCATCGGACGCTTTCTAAACGGGACATGCACACAAAAGAATATTATACAAACAGAAAAATAGTGACAACATAACAATTAAAATTTACGCGAAATTAGAAAGCCGACGAAATACAAAAGCAAGGGTTACATTCGTTACGGCCAAAGAAGTTATATTAGGCAATGCCTGTTGTTATTTGAGAAACATATATATTGCACAATACCAATTATTACTAAAGGATCTAAATAACGGTTGTCGACAGAATACCTAATGGTTATTTAGAAATGACAAACATCGTAAAACTATACTGTTAAAAATATTTCTATTGACACAAAAGTTAGGTTCGCAACAAAAGAAAACATTCATTTACAATTTACAGTTAGGTGCATACTAGAGAAAAACATTACAAGATTCGATATTCTATGACAGGCGTATGTGAGACAAAGTCACCACATATAGAAAGGCGATTGCCGAATATCGCGTGTAAACAACCAGTGTTATGATGTTCACGTTAGGTAATCATTTATTCTGAACAAGTGACATATTGTTTTAAATCTCTATAATATATACTGAGCGTCGGTGGCGTAATGGCAAGGGCCACTACCTCTGGTCCGGGAGGTCGTGGTTCGAATCCTGCCACGTACCAATGTGTTTTCGAATTTCGGTTTCATATGTACGTTTATCCGACGCTCTTATACGGTGAAGGAAAACATTGTGAGGAAACCTGCACACACCTGCGCAGAAACTCGAAGGTTGTGACCAACCCGCACTGGTGGTCGACTAAGGCCCGATCGCCTTAATTCACGGTAGACTTGAGCCCCTCAATGGGGACGTATATGAGCTGATATGATGATGATGAATATATACTACTCCAAACAAAATATGGGCCACCTAAATTTCTCGCCACCAAGAGCCACGATTATTTTTTTAAAATTAAGAAGATTAAGGAACCTACAAAGTGCAGGCATTAGGTTAGAGCCCTGGCTACAAATGTGTCGAAGAGCACAATATTCTGCAGACTCTCGGAAACTCAGTGGAATGCTAAAAAAAACATGATTTTTATACCGAAAAATTTAAGGAAAATTTTCTAATTTACTGTGAGACCCCCATTATTTTTAATTTTTTCAAATTTGTAGTATTTGTTGTTATAGCGGCAACAGAAATACATCATTTGTGAAAATTTCAACTGTATAGCTATCACGGTTCATGAAATACAGCCTGGTGACTGACAGACCAACGGATGGACAGCGGAGTCTTAGTAATAGGGTCCCGTTTATACCCTAAAAATTACCAGTTCATGAAATGGTCATCGTAGAATTGGCCATTTCATGAAATAGATTGACTAGACCACGACATGGCTAGTCACGTCGTGCGATACGAACCTAACCTAAACTGCCTTCCAACCCCCCGGGGGAGGGACGAAGCCACGCTTCGTGAGGCTCTTCGACGGTGTCATCATCAAGCTGAACGAACCTATTATCGATAGCTCAATTCAGATTTTCATATTCAAAACTGGCAGAAAACCCGGAGAGCCGACAGAAGTGAAAACTTTTTATAAGTTAGGCCCTGCGAGTGTTCCTGTCGGTGTCGGTAACGGTCACGAGTTCAATGATTTTTCCCATCTTAAAAATTCCCAACAAGCCTAAAGAAGTTTTCACTTCAAAAATGATTGTTGGTACATGTATACAAGATCCTTGAAGATATATAAGGTCTAACAAAATTAGCTGAAACTATTTTAACTGTTGCTTCTACCCATGAAACTGAACAACTTTCCCCATGGAACCCATAGTCAAATCGCAAAAAAAAAATTGGCTCTCCCATACTAACTCGATCAGCTGATCAGCCAACTTAGTATGGGAAGTTCAATTTTTTTTTTTGAGATTTGACTATGGGTTCCATGGGGAATGTTGTTCAGTTTCATGGGTAGAAGCACCAGTTAAAATAGTTTCAGCTAATTTTGTTAGACCTTATATATACAGTCCCCCACCTATTAGATGATATAACAAGTAGTATACAATGTATTTCGTAAGTTTTCCAACAAGAAATTTTAACAAAAACACACCTTTATCACAATTTTCTTAACCCCTATCATTTACAGTATCTGACCCCGAAACGGTTGAAGAAAACGCTTGTAAAAACCACGAGATACCATGCCAGGACAGTTAGGTTACAGTTAGAGCCATAGCGGGCCTGGGTACCGCAAAGTAGTCGTGTGAATGGGACATAGCGTCACATAACAGCGGTTTCTGTGTTTTGTATGTAACAGTATGGTTTTTAACCGACTGCGCCAGAAGAAGGATTATGCTTTTCGATGTATGTATATTTTATTTCTTTGGCACGCTTTGTAGCCTAAACGGTTTGGTGGATTTTGGTGAGCGAGGTGTGATTTTGGTGTCGTGTGTCTTAATCCTGTAACTGGCATAGGACACATTTTAGCCGATTGCCAAAAAAAGAGGAGTGAAGGTTTTATGCAGTCAGATTTTTAATTATTGTTTAATTCGTTTACTTTTTTATTCGGTGTATCGTCGATGTAAAATCAAAATCTTGTAAATACGAACTCTGTTTTTAGTTTCTTTAAAAAACGGTCCTGTTTTTTGGAATGGCGGAGACAGTGTTTTTTTATTAAAAGTTAATAGCTTCTAACTTGCAATGTTTCTATGTATGTATGTTGGTAAGTTTGTAAACGTCAAATCTTACGAACGATTTTAGAGCGACTTCCAGGGGTCCGATTTAGCTGAAATGTGGTATAGAGACGTATTCCAGGTGACAATAGATCTTGTTGGTATTTTGAAGTTGATCTGATGATAAACTTTGGAGGTGGAACCAAGCTCTCAGGATCGTCTTTTGTTTTCAATAGAACTGTAGGAAATAATATACTATGCTCGCCTTTTTTGAATTTTAATTTTTCTTTGCACAGCCCTTATTTTTATGTTGATGTATTCAATCAATGGGTTGCCTGAACGAGATGGCTTTAAGCAATAAGGCCACCTAAATTGTACTATTTTTTTTACTATTTATTCTGTAGTACTCTATTATTATTTTTTATATTGTACAATGAAGCATATATGATCGATTGATTTATTATTGATATTTAGATTTTTAGTTTGTAGTCCTTAACAACACTGATTAATTCTCAAGCTATATACAGGGTTTAACAAAATTGGTGTAGGTCCCGTTAACTGGGGGTTCTATACTAAACAACTTTCTTCAAGGAACCCATAATCAATTCTCAAAAAAAAAATAGACCCATGGAAGGTCACAAAATCGGTCGATCAGCTGATCGATTTGTATGAAGAGTAAAAAAAAAATTTCACGTTTTCAGCAAAGTCGTAGAACAAAAGTTTTTCAGTATGATGAGTAGAACCCCCAGTTAATAGGACCTACACCAATTTTGTTACACCCTGTATACGATGTGTCACGTCACAGTGTCTGTAAAGGCACTGTTTACTTGCAAGCAAACCGCATTAGCTTGGTCCCAATTGCATTTAAATGTTTGTGCCCCACATTTGTACATTATTTTCCACTATTAAGGGTTTTTCTTTTGTTAATTATTCGGGTTAATTGGACGAAAAATCTGGGTTAAAGCGGCATAATTCAATGTAATCGGAAACCTTGAGTATTATTTGTCAATTTAAGACATTCACAAGTAGTTTTAAAGTAAATGTTATGTAGGCTAATTGTGGATATTGAGCTCTGATAATTATGTCAGGGTCGAAAATTGAAAAGACCTTGAGCCAGGGGTCTTTGGACCTAATACTCAATAGGAAAAAAATATACCTGTAATAGACTTGAAGGGCAGGGGTAAAAAAAGAAAGAAATTGAATTTGTTTTGTAAGAATGTATGGATGTGTGTTTGTTACTCTTTCACGCAAAAACTACTGAACAGCTCTGGCTAAAATGCTCAAGGTAAGAAATAAAAAAGGAATGAGATATAAAAGACAGAATCGCAAGACGAAGACAGCCGAGAAGTCAAAAATGTGAAAAAAATATCCCAAAAAATAAATTTAAAAGAAGGTAATACAAAACAGATCGACAAAAGACAAAATAATTTTCGACAAAACCTTAAAACTTTTAGGTACAAGCTTTAGTTTGAAAATAATTTTTAGATTAAGAAAGACGTCACTTAGCCATATTTTTTAGATTAAGAAAGACGTCACTTAGCTATATAACCATGCATTGTTTTTCAAAAGTAATGTGTAGGTATGCAAAATTTCAGCTCAATCGGAGACCGGGAAGTGGTTCTAATTTAGCTTTCAAGATTTGTACCAAATTAACAGACAGACAAACTATACCTATAAAAAGCTTGTAAAGAAGGGTAATGCATTCCAAGTTTTTATAGTGAATAAAAAATATAATATTTTTTTAAAGCTTTTTAGGGTTCCTTGATCAAACTAGGAACCCTTACAGTTTCGTCATGTCCGTCCGTCGATATATCACAGCGGTTTTTCTCAAAGACTTTTACAGTAAAGCTATTTGGTGTAGTTATATAAATCTGTAAAACAAATTGGGACTTCTCCTATATCAAAGTATATATATTAGTACTAACATACAGTATGGACACTCCCTGCCGCTCTCTAGATTGCGACCTCACCCCCTCGTCACCCAGATTGATACAGATTGGTTACAGTTTGCTTGTCGAACGTATAGGATTTCGCCGCCATTTTGTTTGTTCCGTCATTCCATTTTTGAAATGTCATTTCTGGCCCGTTGTACGGCCAATTAGACTTTCTTAGTTTCGGGGTTTTATAGTCGAACAACTTAGTATGTGCAGTTGGATTTGTGAAAAGTCTGTAGGTTTCTTTCTTTTTTTCCATACATAATGTTTTATTAACTAAAAAAATTGCTTTGTTTTTTAAATATACTTTTATTTATCAAAAAGACTAATGAACTCTACTTTGCGCGTGGCCAGTGGTCAGCCACGCACTTAGCCACTTTTTTCTTACTCTACAAACTTTTTAATGATTCATCATTCCATTTAAATGGCTAGTATACATACATATGATAAGCAAATCGTTTCCCGATTCTAATAAAATCTAAAAAAAAAACTTTCCATGCCCAATTCTTCCCACAAATTCAAACTGCACTCTATGTTTAGACTAATTGGGTCGCATTTCCGCTGCAGTGTACGACGCATTTGCGCCGTTCCGTTACGCGATGCACGAACACGTGTCGAGTTTCGTGGGGTCAACGCACTTGACATACTGCCTTGCAGTTTGTGTTACGTCATTGTTTTAATTCGACGTTCGTTCGAAGAAGGTTCACATTACATACCTACCTATTATAGGTACTTACTTGGTGTTGCTATGCAGACAAATCGTAAAAGTATTTTTTAAAAATTAAATTTTGAGTGCGTTTGACTGCAATCACACCCAAACCAAAGTATATTTATTAGTACTAACATACAGTATGGACACTCCCTGCCGCTCTCTAGATTGCGACCTCACCCCCTCGTCACCCGGATTGATACACATTGATTACAGTTTGGTTGTCGAACGTATAGGATTTCGCCGTCATTTTCCGTCATTCCTTTTTTGAAATGTCATTTCTGGCCCGTTTTATGAAAAGTCCAGGGTGTGCCCAAACTCAAACAATGCCTTTTCACTCTCGTCTTGAAGGTCCCCAAATTATAGGAATCGGGAAACACTGACGAAGGCAAGGAGTGTTTTATAGGTTTTGTTTTAGGATTTAAGAGGATTGTGAAGCTGCGACTTTTTATACAAACGGCGTTAACGATTTTAACCTCTTAAATGTTAACCAATTTGGACCAATTTTTGATAGGTTGTCAGTCGAAACAAAAGCTAGGCTTGTACGTTTTAGTTTTTTCGATAAAGTTAATAAGTTTAATTTAATTGTCGTTCACGTGTTTTCATACAAAACTAATTTTGGCTATTTTTTGTTTATTTTATAATCAGTAATTCAAAAAACGAAACGTATAAGCCTAGCTTTGGTTCTGACTGACAATCCATCAAAAATTGGTCCAAATCGGTGAACATTTATGAGGTGAAAATCGTTAACGCCGTTTGTATAAAAAGTGTACCTGCAAATTTTTTTGGGATGTTTTAAGTTGATTTATCTAGTGCATATCTTTACTCAGGTAAATCGTATGATGATTAAAATCACAGCTGTCAAATCCATAGAACTGGTGACAAAGAGATTTTATCATAAAATATTGTGGATAGAAAATAGGTATTCATTCAAATCCTTTTGACATCCGTTCCATTCATCTTAGGATCCATCGCCAAGTTTTTTTTCAGCTTTCATTCTAACCATCATACAAGTAACCTGGGCATAGCTGTGTTAGTGCGGTAAATGGTAATAAAAAACCTGAGTCAGATGTGACTTCGAAATAATTGAAAACGTTAAACACGTTAAAAAATCGACTTCCATCGCAACAACTTAGTACATTTTTGCATTTTCTAAGCCCGCCTGGTAGCTACCACCATCTTATCTAAGTCTTGCCACCAAACATCAGTGTAAACAACATTGATGTGTTCCGGCTTGAAGATAAGATAGCCAGTTCTCCATTGAGTTGGGGAATCTAGGTAAGCCCGCTTCCATCTTTGGCATCATCGTCACTTACCATCAGGTGACATGATGCCAAGGGCTTACCAATTGTGAATAATAATAAAAAAATTTGATTTTTGTTAATTTTCTAATAAAGTATTACACAAATTTTGATAAAATTTATATAGGACCACACACGAAGCACTAGCTTTCAAATAAAAAAAGAATCATAAAAATCGGTTCACCCAGTCAAAAGTTCTGAGGTAACACACATAAAAAAAACATACAGACGAATTGAGAACCTCCTCCTTTTTGGAAGTCGCTTGAAAAGTGAGCCACGTTACCAAGACGACCTGTTTATTAAATAATTATTATAAATAAAATACCACAGCCGTTCAAGTACGTCTATTGTTTAGAATAGGGGATCGGACTGCTAGTCATTTGAGTTACTTTTTATGATCTGTCAAAAACGAAATTTTATTCTAAAAATGTTTGTAATACCCACAAGTGACGTCATAGACTTTTAGCGTCATTGAAGAACTTATTTTGTGAATTTGATCAATTAAAAATTGAAGACGTGATGAACAAACAAAATAAGTAAGGTTTTTGAAACTTCAAGGGGAGAGCAATTTAGGAAATTTCAGAATTTATTTTTGATGCAGTCCGATCCCCTATTGTTTTAATGCTTACTTACTTGCGACCAAAGATAATAGATTGGTCAAAGATAGAAAATTAGTCGTTGAACTTAGTCAAAACTTTGTAGAAAATAGTTTATTACTACATCGGCCTGCAAAAGATGGGCCTAGGAGAAGCCAAGGCACACATACGTAAGTCCATCAATGCCTAGTTGTGGCCAAGGCATGTATAGTACTTTTCTCAAATAATGCGCGGAAATTAAAACTAATTAGTACCTCGGAAGAACCTTTTATTTGAAAATACAATAGGGATGACGACAGCATCTGAAATAAATTATAAACTCTTGATCACTAAATTGCCCTCCTACTTAAACTTCGGAAAGCCTTACTCGTTTTGTTTTCCATCAATTTTTGGATTTTTAATTCACCAAAATCACAAAATAAGTACACATATGACGCTGCTAAACTATGACGTCACGCCTAGGTATTTCAAACATTTTTAGAACAAAATGTCGTTTTTGACAGATGATAAAAAGTAACTCAGATGACTAGCATTCGTCATCCCTATTATTACTTGCTTTACAAAATCAATGACGAACAACGAACAACAATTATTTTTCACGCGCCAAAGTGTTCATTTGTTTTTTTTTTCAATAAACAGCCTTCTATTTGCAAGCCAATTCGAAATTTTAAAAAACCTTTGATACTTCCTTGGTTGCCACGTTTCGGAGTAAAAGATTATTCCATTTTTAAATTACTAGATAGATACGAGTTTACGTAGTAATTTGTTTGGCCGCTAAAACACGACAGATATGGATTTTCATACAACTTTTGCCGGCCGCTGCTCTTATGTATTTGGCTTGTACAGCAATTTAGATTTATCTCAAAGAAGAATTGACATAATTATGCCCAAATTTCCAAGCATGTTTGAGAAAAAATAATAATCGCCAAACAGCAGGTATTTGAAATTATTTTTTCTTGTCCCAGTAGCAGCTTCATTTAATTTCCCGGCGAGTTTAATAGCTATAAAGCGGACTCTACACTCGCACCAATTGTGGAGTGTTTGGAACCAGTGGGTTTCCCACTTTTAGAATTAAACTGAGTTCAAGGTTGGCCAGCCTTGTATGGGATTCTTTCGTCCGCTGTGTCGCAAGGAACACATTTTTCTTTACTCAGGCAGGGAGGAAAAATTTGCGGCGGTCAGTATCTTTGCCTAGGTAGACTACTTAAATCTGCACATATATACATCATCATATCAGCTCATATACGTCCCCACCGAGGAGCTCAAGCCTACCCTGAATTAGGGAGATCGGGCTTTTGTCTCCCAGTGCGAGTTGGTCGACTTCACACACAACCTGCGAGTTTCTCCGCAGGCGTGTGCAGGTTTCCTCACGATGTTTTCCTTAACCGTAAGAGCGTCGGATAAACGTACATATGCTAAATCTTAATTTGAAATCACGGTACGTGGCAGGATTCGAACCACGACCTCCCAGACAGAAGGCGGTGGCCCTAGCCGTTACGCTACCGACGCTCTTAATACATACATACATATAAAACTGTAACGGGGTCGTGTCTGTACATGATTTTTTTTTGGAAAATAATAAATGTGGTGGACATTACTAACGGGTCTTCGGATAGTAGGTCATCTTTGCCTTCGGCCTCACATTAGACGGCTAGCCCAGTTACCTTAGCCTACGTGACTTAAAAAGAAGTTCACATTTCCTATTACACTCTTCCGTCCCATTTCACGAAATCACTCCACAAATTGCAGGAAAGCGTAAGGAAAGATATTACACATCAAAAGCATTCGTAGTTTTGTCTCAAATTCAGTAAATGTTATGTCACAGTGTCAGCCGCACCTTGTTTAGTTAGAGACAGAAATGTTAAAATAATTTAGAGAGAAGAGTAAAATACTCTAAACAAAACGACACGTCGCGTGTTACACGTGCTATCGAGGTCACTAACCCCTCTGACGTCACCGTGACAAATGACGTCACAAGACAACTATCACTTTTATTTTAGGGCTTGTTCCAAATTAATCTGTCGACTGACAACACCACGTTAAGCGGCCATTTTATTTTTGTTTTTCTTTTTTGGAGCAAGCCAACCTCATTTGTTTTCGGTTTTAAAAAAGAATGTTGTTTCTCAGCTACTTAATTAAAGGGATGAATGGCTCTCTTTATATTTTTTTAACACGTTCACTCAACTATGAGTATAGGCTGTTTAAAAAAGCTGTTGAAATATTAATGGTGTTGTTCAACGCTTTGCTTTTAATAACAGCTTTGTTCGAAGTTATGGTGGTATTTGTATAGAGTTTCAAATTAAGTGTACGAAATGATGAAATATTTTTTACATCCAGGACTTTATAACGTTTCATCTAAGATTTTACACGGCAAATGGTATGAAGTGACCTTTGAAACTAAAAACATTTTAAATTTAGAATGTTCTGCGGCAGGGAGTGTCCATACTGAATTTTAGTACTAATATACGTACGAATGTACGTTTATCCGAAGCTCTTATGGTGAATGAAACCATCGAAACTCACAGGTTGTGTGTGATGTCGACCAACCCGCACTGGGCCCGTTTAGTCGACTAAGGCCTGATCGCCCTAATTCAGGGTAGGCTCGAGCCCCTCGGTGGGGACGTATATGAGCTGATATGAATGAATGAATGATATACTTTGTTAGAGGATTCTGGTTGATGACAAATATCCCTGTATTGAAAATGACTCGTCATATCTCGCGATGCCACACGGTACTTGTAACCCAAGCGATAATGACCGATATCAGTCAATGCTACACGGCACTATACCCTCGTATCAAGCTGATAACGAGTCGCGAAAACGTAACTGCTATTATTGCGTAACAGTGACGGCGATGTGACATCACTATTTGACATCGAGGTCAACGAACTCGAGTGCAAGGATTGTAGAGGTGTGACTACAGATAAGCGAATTTGCCGGCGTGGGTGTGACTGTATAAATTTAATCCTCAGTTCCTTACTAATATTATAAATGTGAAAATGTGTTTGTTTCGTTTCTAATATTATAAATGTGAATGTGTTTGTTTGTTTGTTACCTTTTCACACTTCAACGCCTCAACCAACCTTGGCTAAATTTGGCACGTAGCCTGTGGCATGGAAAAGGACATAGATTATCTTTTATCCTGATTTGTAAAGTGGTTACCGTGGGAAAGCTGTTTGTTAACTTTTTCTTTTTTGTTAAGTTCTTTCACGTCGCAACGAAGCGAAGGACTGACGTGATATTTTGCAAAGAGATAATTAAGGGGGCGGTAAGTGACATAGACTATTATTAGCATGGCCCGACATAGTTCCCGAGGGACCAGGAGAAAATTCATTTGCACGCTACCGCATGTCGCACGCAACGGAGCAACGGATTGACTTAAACATTTTGCATCGGGGTAAGGCAGAGACATAGACTATTAATTAGCATAGCCTGATATAGTTCCCGAGGGACCAGGAGAAAATTCACTTGCTCGCTCCCGCATGTCGCACGCAACAACGGAGCAACGGATCGACTTGATATTTTGCACATAGATAGTCGCGGGGGAAGGCAGTGACATAGACTATTAATCAGCATAGCCTGACATAGTTCCCAAGGGATCTGGAGAAAATTTATTTCCCGTGACCTTGAAAAACGCCCTAATTTTTAGGGTTCTTTATTTTTTTTAAATTGTTATTCCTGCTTCCAAGAGCAAGGAATAGAGCCATTTAGCTCATTCTATTGGAATTATTTAAGAATGTGTCCCTGACACAAACTTGCCTCACTTTTTGGGGTTCCGTTCTCAAAGGGTGCTAACGGGAACCTGTTTTAAGCCAAAGTTATGACCGTCTATCTGTCCAAATTTTAAAAGGCTGAATTTTAGAACCGTTACCTATAGCCGCCTAAAATTTCACAAAATATGTGTTATATTGGCTGATTTCCTAAAAAAAAACAATAAATCTAAATACTTGAAGATTGGAAAAAAATACAAGAAATGTGCTTTTAAAGGTTTTTTTGTTTTTGCTCTATCGTGAAAATGGTAATACACATAAAAGTCAAGTTGTGGCGTGTTTATAGTGCAAAAAACCAACGTTTAATGTTTTTCACATTTTTATCATCGACAACACTTATTGACTTCTAAAATACGCCATCCCATCAAAAACATTTTTTGTAAAAATTCGCCAAGTCTCGTGACTTGCCCGTAAATACATATGAGATCTAAGGTGAAGTCAAGTCTGGTGTACCTGAGTAAACTTTTAAAAATAGTTCCTAGGTACCTTTAATACAAAAAAAAGTTATAAAATATTTTAATTCCAAAATGGCGCTTAGTTTATTTATGAAATTTCCGCAAACGAGAAATCTTACAATCTCTAATATCTCTAAAAAATGTACTTCCTATACAAATTGAATAATGTTAGACGCTCCTGCGAGAAAGTATGTTCTCCGTTGTTCTTTGTGCCTTTTATGTCACATTTTACCCGACTTCCCATGTCACATTTTACCCGACTTCCCAAAAGAGAACTACCTGTGTCAAATTTATTTCTATCGCTCTCGTTGATGTCTTTTCATGGTGGTACGGAACCCGCAGTGCGCGAGTCTAACTCGCACTTGACCAGTTTTCTTTAAATAAAAAAATAAAATAAAAACATGACTGCATAAGAACATTACCCCTCTTCTTGGGAAGTCGGGTAAAACGTGTCGCGCGCTACGTACAAGGGTGTGGAGTGCGTCGGAGATAATTAAAAGTTCGTCAAATATAGTACGATAACTGTATAATAAAGATCTCAGTACATGCGAGAAAACGTCCGAGCTATACCGTGGTTTGATGCTGACTCCGTAACGAACGTAGCTACACAATAATCGCAGCTAGCTAACGGTTTTCATCGGACGCTGTCTAAACGGGACATACACACAAAAGAATATTATACAAACAGAAAAATAGTGACAACATAACAATTAAAAATTTACGCGAAATTAGAAAGCAGACAAAATACAAAAGCAAGGGTAAACATTCGTTACGGCCAAAAAAGTTATATTGGACAATGCCTGTTGTTATTTGAGAAACATATATATTACACAATACCAATTATTACTAAAGGATCTAAATAACGGTTGTCGACAGAATACCTAATGGTTATTTAGAAATGACAAATATCGTAAAACTATACTGTTAAAAATATTTCTATTGACACAACAGTTAGGTTCGCAACAAAAGAAAACATTCATTCACAATTTACAGTTAGGTGCATACTAGAGAAAAACATTACAAGATTCGATATTTTATGACAGGCGTATGTGAGACAAAGTCACCACAAACGTATCCTATGTCACTCGCTGGATCAAGACAAATCTAACGATACCTCGCACTCTAAAATCCATCAAGCCGTTTAGAAGATGTCGTGGAATAAAGAAACATACATACATACATACATGAGACCTGAAAACAATACACGCCATTTTTGTGTGCAGTCGTGTAATAAAAAAAGGACGTAAAACGTTTTTCGCAACATCGCACTTGACTACGATCCGTAGCCTGCGTAGCAGCTACGCGTCGTAGTAAGATGCATTTTTAAAACACAGGAATGTTGTTTATGGGTATAAACTTGTACAGGGGGAGTAAGAAAGTTTGTTAAATCATTGTATAGGGAGTAAGAAAGTTTGTTAAAATAAATCATTTTATAGGTAGTAAAAAAGTTTGTTAAATTATTGTAGGGGTACTAAAAAAGTTTGTTAAATTATTATTAATCATTTATTTCAGACGTAGTCTATATTAAAATTTGTATTACGTATATATTAAAATTAATATTAGTATACAAATTAGAAATAAATTAAATTACAGACTTACAAGACAAAATTAAATTAAATATATTACAATTAAAAAAACTTATCTATTAAAATTGAAAATCACCCAACATAAACAATCACTGTTAGATGCCTTATGGGGCTGGGGGTTTAAAACGCAAGGGCCTAGTCTGGGTTGTGGAAGTTGCAAGATGGCGAACCCCACTGTCAGAATAATTTCAAACCACCTATAAGCTATACGACTGCCATCACTAGATAGCAACCGACACCATGGCCTTGCGAAGCACGAAAACGGTCGAGGAAATGCCACTAACAGTAAAACCCATCCAGGCAATTACCGTGCTTCAGGTCAGTTAACCTGCGTGATCGACCCAACTACGCAAGCAAAGTATATATATTACTAACATACAGTATAGACACTCCCTGCCGCTCTCTAGATTGCGAACTCCCCCCTCGTCACCCAGATTGATAAAGATTGGTTACAGTTTGGTTGTCAAACGTATAGGATTTCGCCGCCGTTTTGTTTGTTCTGCCATTCCTTTTTTGAAATGCCAAGTCTGAGCCACGACCGCTTAAAACAATATTTTACTGGTCCAGAGTTATACCACGCGTATACATCGTTCGAAAGCGTTCAGGAGGTCTTCTCGCGTGCAGGTGACAGGTGACAGGCAGGACATGACATATAGCAGGGCAATGCAAAAGCATAAATAACTATTAGTTTAACCCGTTTAGAGCGGACCTTAAAGGGAATGTACTATTTAAATGAACTCTATTGCCACGCAGTACATAACACAGCAGTCATTTAAATAAAATAAAGCTAAAAATAAACTAAAAATAAGCTTCAGCCACGCGCGCAAATCGTTCGAAAGCGTTCAGGAGGTCTTCCCGCGTGCAGGTAACAGGACATGACATGTAGCAGGGCAATGCATAAGTAATAAATGACTATTAGTTTAACCAATTAAGAGCCGACCTTGAACAGAATGTACTATTTTAATGAACTCTATTGCCACAGTACACCTATACATAACACAGCAGTCATTTAAATAAAATAAAACTAAAAATAACCTAAATAATAAAAATAAACTTCAACAAATCGAATTGTTTTTAATTTCCTACAAAAATACAAAAATGAATGAAATATAATGCAACTAATTTGTTGATTTTCGTAGATATACACTAAGTGTATAATAATAAGGTTCAAAATTACCTGTGTTTTGCTGTACTCAGTTGAGTACAGTGGGCGGGCAGGAATGGGTTAAGTGTACACATCACACTCACAGAAATTTTTGAGTGTGTCCCAATGGACCCATTTTTTCGTTACTTTCAGACGGCCCCTCGACAGGATCATCATCAAACCTAACAAACCTATTATCGCTCGCTTCGCTCGCTCAAGTCTAGTCCATCCAGCTACTACCGAGACTAAGGAAAAAATATCCTTACTAATATTATAAACGCAAAAGTTTGTATGTATGTTACTCTTTCACGCCACAACAAATAAACGGATTAGGATACGGATTAAGTAACATATAGGCTACTTTTTTCCACTCGCGCACTGCGCACCTCCGAAGACAGTCGTAAAAACCATGTTCACGCAAGCGAAGCCGCTGGCAAAAGCTAGTAATTGTAATAAAAATTTCCCCGTGGGTCGAATCAGCGGGTCCAAGGTAAACATCTCAATTTTTTCGGCAACTTCTTTACGTTCGTACTTTAGTGTGTTTGATTTTGTTTAACTGTATTTAAATAAACTTACCGCTCTTTAATTAAAAGGTACGTATGTGTACATAATTAGCAGTTGATTTTTAAATTAACTGTGACTTTTTCTAGAATAAAAATATTTCTAAATTTCAAATAATAGCTAAGTAAGTATAGTTTCAATCACAACCTTTGCTCGATTGTGTAAGAAAAATAAATGTTTCATTAAATCCATTTCAATACAATACAAGGTAAATGGTTACACATTGTGTACTAGAAGTCATATTGTTTAAAAATTATTGGAATATTAAGATAGTACATTTGGAATTAAAAGTGTACCTACCTAACAATATACCTACCTACCTATGTTGAAGAACAATGTGAATTAAAGTAACGCAATACCAAAGTATATATATTAGTACTAACATACAGTATGGACACTCCCTGCCGTTCTGTAGATTTGAATTCCGACCTCACCCCGCCCCCCCACACAGATGGCTAGAGATTGGGTGCTAGTTTGGTTCTCGAACGTAAAGGATTTCGCCGAGATTTCGTTTTTCCCGTCATTTGTTTTTAGAAATGTCATTTCTTGCCCGTTGTATGAAGTGTCCGGGGTGTGGCAATACAAATAGTTCAGTTCCCACACTAAAATTAATCCAAGTCCAGAATAAGCAGACTCCTAATTATCTAGAGCAATGTACGTAATAGAGAGGTATTTTTTTATGTTGTTGGTTAAAGTTTTGGTGCGGAACACTGTTTGTGTTACCCCGAAACCGCACTTGGACGATTTTTTTACGTTTTCATCCCCCATTTTGAATTTTTCCCTTTGTATGTGCTGTGAGACCTTGCTTCTTGCTAAATATGTTTCTTGGTCAACGGGAAGTACTCTATAGGTTTTAATTTACTTGCGAGTCTCAAGAGTTATTACTCAGTCAATGAATTCATGACAGACAAAATACCTACTTAACTTAAATTTGCTGTTTTTTTAATTAGTTTTATTGTTTTTCCAATGTTTAATACTTAAAATAATAGTATTATCTTTCGGACTACTCCTCTTTTTATCTTGCAATGCCCTAACAGGGCTCATGTACCCTACTACCCTTAGATATAAGAACTTTATGCATGTACATGAAAGCAACTGAATAAATGAATAAATGAATAAATAAATATGCGACATAAATGGCCGTATATTTTTATTGCGTTGGTTTAATTAGAAGCTTGAATTTTTACAACTTCAAGGGACCGTAGCCCAAACTTGATATTAATTTCAACTGGATACCTCCACGCGTTGCTGAGATAAACCGTCTTGACAGACAGACAGACAGACGGACTAAGAAGTGATCCTATAAGGGTAAAGTCTTTTTAGAGTTCCGGAGCCAAAAGGAAAAAAAACGAAACCCTCATAATCTCGCCATGTCTGTCCGTCCCTCTGTCTGTCTGTATGTTACAGTCAATTTTATCTACTCTATTATATCTAGATAGAAATGTCAATATTCGTTGATAATAACAATAAAAATAATAAGTTTCCCAAAAGATATAAAGACCGGATCCAAATCAGATATTAAAGTTTTGTAAGTGAAATAGGTTCCTTTTTTATTTTATTTACAATTGGTAAGCCCCTGGCATCATTTCACCTGATAATAAATACTTTAAGTGTTCTTAAATTAAGTATTTGCTATGTATTTACTCTACTATTATTATTACCTACGTAGTAAATACAAATTTTATTATTTGGTCTATTTTAGGAGATATATTAAGAACGTTTTAAGATGACCAACTAAAATACTCTCTACGCAGAGCAATCCTACTTCATCTTCAAACCCACACTTTTAAGGAAAAAAAAACAATAAACACCTACGCAACAATAACGGGTTCGATCTGAACATTCCAATTTCGAACTCCAGCGTCGATGACGTCACAGAGGCGTGAGCGCAGCGCGGTTGAAGAGACGGCCGCGCCAGCAACGGTGCGCGGGATCATCGACCTGTGACGTCACAATCAGCTGGTGCAACGGGCTCTATCTAACTATCTTCGTTTCGCTCTAAAGATGAATTGATGGGATAATTAATGTTATGTAGGTGTGCGCGCGCAATTTTTATTTCAGTTTTTTAAATATATTTTTTGTGTGACTTAGCTGGTTGTGGAAGATATGGTGATTGAGTGGAAATGACAGAAAATGTGTTTGGTTTAGATACTATACTATAGTTTTAAGCCCGCCTGACTAGCTACCACCATCTATCTATATTGCCGCCAAATACCCAATGTCAACAACATTCATGCGTTCCGTCTTGAAGATATAAAAATAAAAGTTTAAAAAACTTTAAAACCGACTTCAAAATGAAATTTACTCAAAAGTATGAAATAATATTATTATACTTAGATACACGACATTAACCAACAATAACGAAATCAAAGGTGGCTAGGAATTAATTTAGGGGACAAAAATTTTTTTGAGGTCGGTGTCAGCAATGCTTTGCTTTGGGGAATCTTGATAAGCCCGCTTCCATCTTCGGCATCATCGTCACTTACTATAAGATGAGATGATGCCAAGAGCTTACCTATAGGGATGACAACAGCATCAGAAATAAATTATGAACTCTTGATCACTAAATTGCCCTACTACTTAAACTTCGGAAAACCTTACTCGTTTTGTTTTCCATCAACTCTTCGATTTCTGAGAGAAATTAGTTATGAGTACATAAATGACGCTGCAAAACTATGACGTCACGCCTAGGTATTCAAACATTTTTGGAAAAAAAATCGTTTTAGACAGATGATAAAAAGTAACTCAGATGACCTAGCATTCGTCATCCCTATTGTGGATAAAATCTGCCACCATTTACAACAAGAATAATTTTTGAAAAACCTAAAAACTCTTAGGTACAAGCTTTTATTTAGATTTTTTTTAAAATAACTTCTTGTTCTTCTCACCAATCAAACAGTTTCATTTGATACCCATATCATGGGGATGCATAAAACAATAACTGGTCCGCCATCTTTGGTAGTCCGCCATATTGGATTTAGAATGACTTCACTTACCCAACCATGCATTGACTGCATTGTTCTCCAAACTTAACGTGTATGCAAAATTTCAGCTCTATCAGAAACCGGGAAGTGGTTCTAATTTATTATTATTAATCATTTATTTCAGACATAGTCCATATTTAGGTGAGTATTACGAAAATCTTAAATTAATATTAGTATACAAATTAAAAATAACTGAAATTACAGATTTACATCATCATCATCACATCAGCTCACATACACGTCCCCACCGAGGGGATCGAGCCTACGGGCGATCATTACGGGCCTATTAGGGCGATCGGTCCTTACACGACCACGCGGGCCCAGTGCGGGTTGGTCAACCTCACACACAACGTTCGCGTTTCTTCATAGATGTGTGCAGGTTTCCTCACGATGTTTTCCTTCACCGTAAGAGCGTTGGATAAGCGTACATATGAGATCGAAATTCGTAAACACATTGGTACGTGGCAGGACTCGAATCACGACCTCCCGGATAGGAGGTAGCGGCCCTTGCCGTTGCGCCACCGAAGCTCTAGAACAAGACACAATTAAATTAAATATATTAAAATTAAATAAACTTATGTATTGAAATTAAAAATCACTACCCTAGAACCCGAATGGATAGAGTCCCAGTTCCTAAGAAAGGGACTGTCCAACTTGTCTCCCATGTTTTTTTTTTAAAATTTAGCTTTCAAGATTTTCCCAAACTTACAAACAGACTAACTAACATATAAAGCTTGTAAAAATTAACGACAATAAAATCAAAATAATTTTGCAATTAGGTTTATCTATGGTTGTGAAACAAAAGACATCCTGCCGCCATAGGACAATCGCCTTTGACTGATTTTCATTGTACTGTGGCGCGGTGAAGCAATCCATCCACACCAAAAACTGTCTGTACTCTTAATTAGCTCTTTGTAAATTGTTGCAAAATCTTATTGATACTACAATGCCGCACCCCGGACACTGCATACAACTGTCGTAAAATGACATTATCTAAAAACAAGTGACGGAGCAAACAAAATCACGGCGAAATCGTATACGTTCGAGAACCAAACTATAACCAATCTGTATCCATCTGGGTGAAAGGGGGTGAGGTTAGAATCTAGAGAGCGGTAGGGAGTGTCCTTACTGTATGTTAGTACTAATATATATATATATATATATACACACTTTTAAAATACTGACAATAAGTACCTATGGGTGGCTAGGTGCTCAAGTTGTTCTTCAAATAATTTTAAACAAAAAATACCGACTTTAGTCGCGATTTCCGAAGGTTCCCCTCTCTTTTTTTTTTGGCATGCCATAATCAGATCCTGGTTTCCTTATCATGGTCCTTATCATGATATCTCCTTTCTAACAAAAAAAGAATCATCAAAATCGATTCATAAACGACGAAGTTGTCCGCGAAATCACATAAAAAAAATATATAAGTTCGAATCGAGAAACCTCCTCCTTTTTCGAAGTCGGTTAAGAAGAATCTGGATTCTTAGACTGTGACATGACTGACTATGCTCGGAATTTCCCAACGCGATCGAATCAGAAATGAGATCCGCAGGAGAACCAAAGTAATTAACCGACATCACTCACAGAATCGCTAAACTGAAGTGGCAGTGGGCAGGCACATAGCTCGTAGAACAGATGACCGTTGGGACCGTAAGTTCTCGAGAGGCGATTGCGCAGCGGAAAACGTAGCGTAGGAAAGCCTCCCACATGCCTGCTGGATGCGGGCAGCGCAGAACCGGTCTTCATGGAAATCCTTGGGGAAGGCCTATGTCCAGCAGTGGACGTACATCGGCTTATATGACGATGAGGGGTTTGTAAATGTTGAGAACATAGTTTCTCTGAACACCACTAGAAGGCGCCGTATGGATCCTACATCGCGCAAGCGTCAGTTTAAAAAATATAGGTACGCTCATAAGACGCCCTGTGAGCGTACCTATTTTTTTTAAAAACGAGTTTTCTACCACTGGTTACTAGATATCAAATTTCTAGTACTTAGCATACCTAACATACGTATTTAGACAAAGTTTCATGTATAGATAAGCGACAGTCATAAATGGGCATCATTTGAATTTAACTAAAATAGATTAATAGATAAATTTAAATAAAATAGATATAGCCTTTTCGAGACTGAGTAAGGTTAAAAAGTCATTTGTGGGGCAGTTTATAAGATTCTACAATAAAATTCCAGAAAATGGAACTGTAAATTCAAGACTCATGTCAAAAAATGCTTGTGCTCTAGAGGATATTATAAAATAATAGATTATGTAAATGACAAAGATATATAATATGTTGATTCTATAACAAATACCATTACCTTAAACTGTTATCTGAATCATGACATTATTTGTAATAGACAATACTTTATTTGACTATTTAAAAGTGTGTGTAAACACCTATTTCAAATAAATTATTTCGATTTGATTTGTTTTTTCTGTGCCTGTGCCTGTAGGAAAATTATTTATTGTGCAAGACAATGCCTGAATTAATTCAGAACTTATTGATTTTTATACATTGGCTGTGCCTCTCAGACTTACGCGAAACATATAAGATAGAAAGAGACAGATTAACAGAAGTATAAAGTTTTACACGTGTCCTTATAAGATAGCATAATTGGTTATGTCATTAATTGAGGTAAAAGTGAATAACTCGTTAGTTTTTGATATTGTAATTAACATATTGACATGAAATTGATTGTAAATGGCAGTATTACGTTTTTTACCCGACTTCGCCAGAAGAAGGGTTATATCGTTTAAGTGTATATCATGTGTATATATACATAAATACATACATACGTATGTATGTATATTTCTTTGGCTTGATAGGTTTTGGAGTTTCCTCGAGTTTCGTTTAATTCGTTTTGATCTCTTGAGTTGACATAATAATGATACATTTATACCCGACTGGCTAAAAAAGAGGGGTTAAGTTTTTATGCAGTCTGGTTTTTAATTAATATGTTTAGTTATTATTAATGTTATAAAATTATAAGGTTTTACCTTCAACGATGTAGACTTTTGGACATTGACATCATCTTAACTATTAGGTAAACGAAGAACCGGTCAAGTGCGAGTCGGACTTGCACACATAGGGTTCCGTACCACTAAACTACTCTACACGAGTAAAAAAATGATAGTTATTAATTTAAAAGAAAATATATCAACGCTTGTAAGAAAAAAAAAACATTTTTAGCGCAAGTGCGACTCACACTTGACCACTTTTCGTTAGTTGTTATTATGTTTTAGGATAAAAACTAAAACTGCATCAAGTTTCACGCTAGTCTGTAAAACTGTTTTTATGAGAGAGCAAAAACGAAAAAAAAACCACGTTTTTTGTATAGGGGTCTACCTTAATTTTCACTTATAAAATTTGTATTATGTTTTTGTTAATTCCCTATCATCATCATCATCATATCAGCCACAAATCGTCCACTGCTGGACAAAGGTCTCCCCCAAGGATTTCCACGACGACCGGTCCTGCGCTGCCCGCATCCATCGGCTTCCCGCGACCTTCACCATGTCATCGGTCCCTAATAATTATAATTATATATAATTCCCTATAATAAATACATATTCTATGACAATTTTAGCCAACTACCTAACACGGTTCAAAAGATACAGCCTTTTAAAAGTTTTAGCTGCCTCCGTGGCGTAATGGTTAAGTCCATTGGCTTTACATCAGGAGGTCACGGGTTCGATTCCAGTGGAGTGTAACTTTGTAAGACTCGGTTTGGTTGGTGGAAGATAATTTTTTACACCCGCCTGGCTAACTACCACCATCTTTAAGTCTGGCCGCCAATCTTTGTTAACAGCACTGATGTGTTCCAACTTGAAGGTAAAGGAAGCCAGTTCCCCATTATGTTGGGGAATCTTGGTAAGCCTGCTTTCATCTTTGACATCATCGTCAGTTACCATCTGGTGAGATGATGATACCAAGGGCTTACCATGAATTAAAAAAAGTCGTTCAGTTAGACAGACAGTAAGTAGCTCTTAGATTGTGTTTTTTTGTAATAACTCCGAAATATTTTATCAGATATATTTTTTTTTTATTCAAAAAATCAAATTTTGTTCATCAAATCAAATTTTTTATTAAGGTAAAAAACTGCATTAATCGCCGCACACCGCGTGAAAATTGGTTGATTCCATGTTGATTCATTTCAAAGTTAGCAGTTTGAAGATTGAAAAAATTCGTGTTTCATCAAACTTTTATTAGACTTTTTATAATCCAACGCATTTCCAGCCAAAAAACAAATTTTAAAAAATCTCACGTGAGATTTGGGAAGGGGGGAGGGAGTTGAGGAAAATCTTACGAAATCTCACCAGAGCGGGCGGGGGGGGGTAAAAAATCCTGAAAAATGCCTCACGTAATTTATGGACACCCCCAAACTACCTACTTTAAACGTAAATATTTAAGTTTTAAGTTTTAATTTCATCGACCAAATACATTAATGACCACGACAATACCACACCCTGGACACTTCATACAACGGGCCAGAAAGGACATTAAAAAAAAGGAATGACGGAACAAAAAAAAATGACGGCGATATCCTAATACGTTCGCCAACCAAACTGTTACCAATCTGTATCAATCTGGGTGACGAGGGGGTGAGGTCGCAATCTAGAGAGCGGCAGGGAATGTCCATACTGTATGTTAGCAATACTCTTTATATATATATAATTCTACTGTACGTGTGTATGTCACTGAACTCCTCCTAAACGGCTGGACCGATTTGAACGAATTTATTTGTATGCGTTTGGGTGGCGCCCTGGATGGTTTAGATTCACAAATCAGACCGGCAAATGGCGCTGCAGTCGGTATCTAGGTTTTTAGGTATCTATCTTATCTAGATTTCGCTAATTCTTTTTTTGTTGAGTTCGTTATTGTCAGGATAAGGTTCTTATGTACGGTAGGGTAGGGTAGTGTAGGGTAGGGTAGGGTAGAGTAGGGTGTGTAGTGTAGAGTAAAGATGGTACGTAGTTCGCCGGGACAGCTAGTATAATATATACTTTGACGATACCTAGGTACAAGTATCTTCACCTTCATAGGTGCTATCTATGCAGACACTTGTTACATCCTGGAAAGCTATTAAAGATACGTCAATGCGTGTTAGTTAAAATAGTATAAGTTGAGTCTTTGTGGGGGTGTCTCAACGCACACACGGACAGGGTTCAACGCCCGAGCTCCGACCTTGCCGAGCCGGGGTGAGTGACCTCGGGGAACTGGGAATCGTTTTGGTTTTTGGAAGTTTGTAAGTCTCGTCCTGGTCTGGGCAACTGTCTTTGTCAATTCAGTTAGTGTGCGTGAATAAAAAAAAAACTGGGAATAAAATGTTACCTTGAAATAGCGGAAGCGGGTATATCCAAATAGTAAAAACTGTAAGACCAAGTCAATTCAGGTAGTTTCTATTTTTAGGGTTCTGTACCTTAAAAGGAAAAACGGTAAACACGTTGAAAAAAACCCCGACGTCCATTGAAACAACTTTGTACCTACAATTTTGCATAATTGTTTTTGTTAAAAACTTAACGTTTTTTTTATATATCAGCTCATATACGTCCCCACCGAGGGGCTCGAGCCTACCCTGAATCAGGGCGATTAGGCCTTAGTCGACCACGCGGGCCCAGTGCGGGTTGGTCGACTTCACACACAACCTTCGAGTTTCTTCGCAGGCGTATGCAGATTTCCTCACGATGTTTTCCTTCACCGTTTCAAAACTTAACGTTACTTGTTATAAATTAAGAAAATCTAAAATCGAAATGGACAATTCTGAAGTACAGGGTTATCCTAGCTTTAAAACTATCAGCGCAACAAATTGATGCATGCAAGTATTTTTAAATTCTATATCTACCATATGTGTTAGTGTTACTATTCTCAGTGTGAAAAGTACTTACAGAGATTTATAAGTCAATAAAATACTCTTATTCTTAAAAAAGCGTCGGTGGCTCAGCCGGTAACGACTCGGTTCTTCTAACCAGAGGTACCGGGTTCAAATCTGGACGGCCAATGTAAGTACCAATGAGTTTTTCAAAACTTACGTACATACTTACCGATAAAACATCGTGAGGAAACCTGCACACGCCTAGGCTGCTATGAAACTCGAAGGTTGTGTGTGAAGTTGACCAACCCGCACTGGGCCCGCGTGGCGTGGTCGACTAAGGCCTGATCGCCCTAATTCAGGGTAGGCTCGAGCCCCTCGGTGGGGACGTATATGAGCTGATATGATGATTCTTAAATTAAATGTGAAATCTTAAAAACTTAACATAATATAATTCCTATAGCAAACGTACCTTTTCTGTCCAATTATTTTACCTATATATACATAGGTATTACATAAAATTTTCGAAATAAGTTTATTTAATCAAATCAAAATAATTTATTTTAAATAGGTGTTTACACACACTTTTAAATAGTAAAAAAAAAACTTATTGTTCAAGTATCACAAGTATTTTTTGACATGAGTCTTGAATCTATTCTCTGACAAACTAGTTACATTTTCTGTAATTTTATTGTAGAATCTTATACACTTCCCCATAAATTACTTATTAACCTAACTCAGTCTCGAGAAGGCTATATCTATTTTATTTACATTTCTTAAATTCAAATTATGCCTGTCACTGTTTTTGGGAAATAAATGCAAATTCTTACGAACGTACATGTTTTCATATATACTTATAAATTAACTAGCAACAGTTAAAATATTGATTTCTGTAACGACTCACGTGATCGCATCTGATAGATTGCGCGGATTTCTGAATCTACTTCCAGTTAATCTGTGGGTTTGTAAATTATGTTAAATCTGCCACCCAAATTAAAACACGTAAATTAACATGAAACTATTTCATTGTTGCAGCCCAAATCGAGATAATACCATGCAAGGTGTGCGGGGACAAGTCGTCGGGCGTGCACTATGGCGTCATCACCTGCGAGGGCTGCAAGGGATTCTTCCGGAGATCGCAGAGCACAGGTCGGCTTCATTTATTCACCTTTCATCAACTTTTGTTATCATTAATTGTCATTAGAACTATCACGCAATAAATTAATTCCTATACTCAGATCGCACTATATTCGCAATAAATTAATTCCTATACTCAGATCGCACTATATTGCGTCAAAGTTCACAATTCCACATCACTAGTCATTGGTTCTTCCTACGTCCTGTAAGATCCATACCGCGTTTGATGTTTGCGTCAAAGTTCACAATTCCTTATTACTAGTTATTGGTTCCTTCTACATCTTATAAGCTCCATACCACCTTTGATGTTTGCGTCAAATTCCACAATCCCACATCACTAGTCATTACTTCCTTCTACGTCCTGTAAGATCCATACCGCCTTTGATGTTTGTGTCAAAGTCCACATCATTTTTTATTGGTTCCTCCTATGTCCTGTAAGAATCCATACCGCCGTTGATGTTTGCGTCAAAGCCTACATTACTAATTACTGGTTTCTCCTACGTCCTATAAACTCCATACCGGCTTTGATGTTTGCGTCAAAGTCCACAATTACCATCACTAGTAATTGGTTTCTCCTACATCCTTTAAGATCCATACCGCCTTTGATGTTCGTGTCAAAGTCCACATCATTTTTTATTGGTTCCTCCCATCCATACCGCCGTTGATGTTTGCGTCAAAGCCTACATTACTAATTACTGGTTTCTCCTACGTCCTATAAACTCCATACCGGCTTTGATGTTTGCGTCAAAGTCCACAATTCCCATCACTAGTAATTGGTTTCTCCTCCATCCTTTAAGATCCATACCGCCTTTGATGTTCGTGTCAAAGTCCACATCATTTTTTATTGGTTCCTCCCATCCATACCGCCGTTGATGTTTGCGTCAAAGCCTACATTACTAATTACTGGTTTCTCCTACGTCCTATAAACTCCATACCGGCTTTGATGTTTGCGTCAAAGTCCACAATTCCCATCACTAGTAATTGGTTTCTCCTACATCCTTTAAGATCCATACCGCCTTTGATGTTTGTGTCAAAGTCCACATCATTTCTTATTGGTTCCTCCTATGTCCTGTAAGAATCCATACCGCCGTTGATGTTTGCGTCAAAGCCTACATTACTAATTACTGGTTTCTCCTACGTCCTATAAACTCCATACCGGCTTTGATGTTTGCGTCAAAGTCCACAATTCCCATCACTAGTAATTGGTTTCTCCTACATCCTTTAAGATCCATACCGCCATTGATGTTTGTGTCAAAGTCCACATCATTTCTTATTGGTTCCTCCTATGTCCTGTAAGAATCCATACCGCCGTTGATGTTTGCGTCAAAGCCTACATTACTAATTACTGGTTTCTCCTACGTCCTATAAACTCCATACCGGTTTTGATGTTTGCGTCAAAGTCCACAATTCCCATCAAGTGATTGGTTCCTCCTATGTCCTGTTAGTATCCATACCGCCTTTGATGTTTGCGTTTGCGTCTTTAGTTCAAAATGTCCATATATGTTTTTTTTAAATCATTATTTATCATTGGTAAGCCCTTGGCATCACTCACCTGATGGTAAGTGACGATGATTCCGAAGATGGAAGCGGGCTTACCAAGATTCCCCAACGCAATGGAGAACTGGCTATCTTATTTACAAGCCGGAACACATAAATCTTGTTAACACTGATGGCGGCAGGAATTAGATAAATAGTGGTAGCTAGCCAGGCGGGCTTAGAAAATGCCCTACCACCAACCAAACCGAGTCTTACAAGTTAACTCCACCGGGAATCGAACCCGCGACCTCCTGGTGTGAAGCGAATGGACTAACGCCACGGGGTCGGTTAAAATGAAATGGAGGATGTTTTCGAAATGTATTTGCATTCTCTATCTAAATAATATAGGTTTTATTGTGTGCGAAAGATTTCGAAAAAAAATTAAAATAATTTTCGAAAAACCTAAAAACTTTTAGGTACAAGCTTTTATTTTAAAATTTTCAATTATTTCGTATTCTTCTCAGCAAAAACTTTTATTAGATACCCATATGGTAGGAGTGCATTAAAAATAACTAGTCCGCCATCTTGGGTGTGCCGCCATGTTGGATTTAGAATGACGTTCCACAGTTAACCATGCATTGTCATCCAAATTGAACGTGTATACAAAATTTCAGCTCAATCGGTTGAAGATATCTGCTTCAAAATTGAGTTGCAAGATTTCACCCGAACAAACATACATACATTGCACGTTAAATAAAAGCTTGTAAAAATCACTATGCCCCATAATTTGCCAGTGTCTCCTAAAGTCGCCATTAACACAGTGCCATCTTCCAGTGGTGAACTACCAGTGCCCGCGCAACAAGGCGTGCGTGGTGATTTGAGAATGAAATTGAGTTGCAAGATTTCACCCAAACAAACATACATTGCAAGTTAAATAAAGCTTGTAAAAATCACTAAGCCCCATAATTTGCCAGTGTCTCCTAAAGTCGCCATTAACACAGTGCCATCTTCCAGTGGTGAACTACCAGTGCCCGCGCAACAAGGCGTGCGTGGTGATTTGAGAATGAAATTGAGTTGCAAGATTTCACCCAAACAAACATACATTGCAAGTTAAATAAAGCTTGTAAAAATCACTAAGCCCCATAATTTGCCAGTGTCTCCTAAAGTCGCCATTAACACAGTGCCATCTTCCAGTGGTGAACTACCAGTGCCCGCGCAACAAGGCGTGCGTGGTGATTTGAGAATGAAATTGAGTTGCAAGATTTCACCCAAACAAACATACATTGCAAGTTAAATAAAGCTTGTAAAAATCACTAAGCCCCATAATTTGCCAGTGTCTCCTAAAGTCGCCATTAACACAGTGCCATCTTCCAGTGGTGAACTACCAGTGCCCGCGCAACAAGGCGTGCGTGGTGATTTGAGAATGAAATTGAGTTGCAAGATTTCACCCAAACAAACATACATTGCAAGTTAAATAAAGCTTGTAAAAATCACTAAGCCCCATAATTTGCCAGTGTCTCCTAAAGTCGCCATTAACACAGTGCCATCTTCCAGTGGTGAACTACCAGTGCTCGCGCAACAAGGCGTGCGTGGTGATTTGAGAATGAAATTGAGTTGCAAGATTTCACCCAAACAAACATACATTGCAAGTTAAATAAAGCTTGTAAAAATCACTATGCCCCATAATTTGCCAGTGTCTCCTAAAGTCGCCATTAACACAGTGCCATCTTCCAGTGGTGAACTACCAGTGCCCGCGCAACAAGGCGTGCGTGGTGGACCGCGTCAACCGCAACCGGTGCCAGTACTGTCGCCTGCAGAAGTGCTTGAAGCTGGGCATGAGTCGCGATGGTAAGTACTTTACAGATCTAACCTCCCTACACTCACTTATCGCACCGCCTTTGTAGTTATTAAAGTGAAGCTTTTATTACATCGTCGCAATTTTTTTCGTCTGTGTGTCGCGTGACGGTCGATATGATCGTTTCGTCCTCTGTACGGTAGCTCCAAGACGAAAGCTCAGCCATGATTGTTTCTTGCTCTGCAAATGTCTATAATGTGAAAAAAAAGTTTCACTTTTACCGTGGTTTCATAAAATCACACACTCTTTTTTTTCTAACCACGCGCCATTTTTAACGTCAATTTAAGGCGAGGTACTTACGCACACATACTCACCGATTGCTTTAACGGTGAAGGAAAAACATAGTGAGGAAACCTGCACACATCTGCGAGGAAACTCGAAGGTTGTGTGTGAAGTCGACCAACCCACACTGGGGCCCGCGTGGTCGACTAAGGCCCGATCGCCCTAATTCAGGGTAGGCTCGAGCCCCTCGACGGGGACGTATTTGAGCTGATATGATGATTTTTTGGAATAGTTGTCTCTGTCTTTTTTTTACGTGTAAAGAGTAAAGAAAATAACCACATTTTTTTTCTTTTACAATGAAAATATAAAAAATAATAATAACATAACTTACTTTGTATTATCATAACAAACATTGTTGTATATTTTTTAAAAATTTATTATTAGTCACAACTAGAGTTGAAAGTAACGTTGTAGACCTATCTTTGGGATTTTTTTCTATCAAGCCAAAACTGCTCAATCGTGTTTCTCATAGCTTTTGACCTTAAGGAACATCATCAACAATAAGGGTATTTTTTTCAACCTACGTTTTTCTATCGTTTAGGAGTAATTGACATCAAAGATAACTAAAATCTTTAATATTACCGCCTTAAATTTGATTATTTTCGTGAAAGGTATGTCGTCAGGAACCTTGTGGAAGCATTCTGTGGTCGATCTTTGCTTGGAACAAAAGTTCAGTTATTTGTATCGAAAACATACCGAATTTCCGAGAATAACTACAACAACTAATTTTATTTAAATACTAGCTGTCCCGGCGAACTACGTACCGCCTTACATTATACTACCCTACCCTACCCTACACTACCCTACCCTACCCTACACTACTCTACCCACTACACTACCCTACCCTACACTACACTACCCTGCCCTACCCTACCCTACCCTACATAAGAACCTTCTCCTGACAATAACGAACTCGACAAAAAAAGAATTAGCGAAATCGGTCCAGCCGTTCTCGAGTTATGCGCTTACCAACCCATTTTGCGATTCATTTTTATATATTAGATAATCAATCAATCAAGAGTAAATATAAAGTAAAGTGAAAAGATATCGAAAAACCGGCCAAGTGCGAGTCAGAACCGCACACATTGGTACCGTACCATCATACTAGATGGCGCTAGTTTCTTCACGTTAAAAAAACACGTTTTTTGTACGTAGACTTTAACTTTTTCTAATTTCCACTGTCTAGCTATCACGGTTCATGATATACAGCCTGGTTACAGACGGACGGACAGCGAAGTCTTAGTAATAGGGTCCCGTTTTTACCCTTTGGTTACGGAACCCTAATAAGTAAAAAAAAAGAAGTATAAAAGTTATACCAAGTTTTCCATTACTTATTAGCAATTTTCAGCTAAAATCCTACCGAAGATCAACGTACCTCAAATGGTTCTCACGAGAGGCCTTACAGTACACCCTGTGGCATCATCTCATCTGATGATAAGTGACGATGATGACGGAAACGGGCTTACCAATATTTCCCAACGCAATGGAAAACTGGCTAGTTTATTTTCATGCCGGAACACATCAACGATGTTAACATTTACGTTTGGTGGCTGGACTTAGATAGACGATGGTAGCTGGCCGAGCAGGCTTTTAAAATATGTGTCGTTTTATCGACTTCAAAAGTCACTTCATATGTCTGTATTAGTCCGCGAAGAAACTCGAAGGTTGTGTGTGAAATCGACCAACCCGCAATGGGCCTGCGTGGTAGACTAAGACCCGATCGCCCTTATTCAGGGTAGACTCGTGCCCATCGGTGGGGACGTGTATGAGCTGTTATCATGATAAGCACAGAAGAAGGAGTGCTATTAAGCCTCTGACTGCCTTCTAGTGATAGCGGCCGACACGACACCAAAGACTTTATGTGCCTTGCAATTCACGGAAACGGTCGATATGAATTAATGTCACTACTCAAATCCATCCAAGTAATGACTAAGCCTATGGTTAGTTAACCTGCATGATCGAATTGATCACTTAAGTCATACTGAGATACGACCGCTTGAATTAGCTTAGATACTACAATTTTCCACTCCACCAATCGGACTAGGCCCCGTGTGTTCACTGACACTCGTACCCCAGCAGTGGGGACGCTATCGCAATAACTATAGCGTAACGCACAATTGCGCAATGACTGTCCTTCCGTTGTTTACCAAAAATACATTAATTACCTATAGATGAGATGAGAAAAAGAGCGTCGGTGGCGTAAAGCCTAGGGCCGCTACCTCCTGTCCGGGAGGTCGTGGTCGTGGCCTTAACCAGTATTGTCAAAATTTGGCATACATGTAGCCTGTGGCATGGAGAAGGACATAGGCTATCTTTTATCCCGATAACTTAAGTAGTTCCCGTGGGATACGTCTGTTATCTATCTTTTTTTTGTTAATTACTTACAAGTACACATTGCAATGAAGCGAAGGATTGATTGACGTGATATTTTTGCACAGAAATGAGCGACATAAACTACTAATTAGCATAGCCAGACTTAGTTCCCGAGGGATCTGGAGAAAACCCAATTCCCTGCTCGCGAGGTGGCTAGCACACCACGCATCCTCAAAGTCAGTAATGGAGTCTCCTTTACTGTCCGCGTGCGGGCGAAGCCGCGGGCAAAAGCTACTATAGTACTAAGTAATAACTTAATAAGTTATGCAGTTATTAACAAGAGAAAGAAAAGATTTATTCATAGCCCATGCTCAGTATAATAAAAGTATAATAATAACAAAAGTATGATTAACAACACGTGTGGAGTGAAACGAGGAAGTCGGTTCAACGACCTCATATCGCCTTTTGATAACGCCCTGTATAGCTTACAATCGCCGGCAGGACTTTGTTTACTGCTAAAAAAACCGGCCAAGTGCGTGTCGGGGCACGCGCAATGTAGGGTTCCGTAGTTGCCATTATCGCGTCCATATCTAATTTTTGAATTTCCAAATACAGCGGTTTTAGTTGTTAGGGGGTGGGGACACTCGACCCCTTCAGCACTTTCAAGCCTATTTTTTTGAAAACGGTATTCTAAATTATAAAATGGTCTTAGAAGACGTACAACTAATTTTTAAGCTCTCACCAATATCCCCCCCCCCCCCACACGGCTGGGTTTGACGAGAAAAAAATATCATCCCCACTTTACTTGTACCCTTAAAAAGTTTTTTTTCCAATTTTTTTAACATTTCTCTCCGCGTTATTATTATATATATCTTTGCCAAATTATAGCTCTTAACTACTAATAGTCAGACATGACGAAACTTTAAGGGTTCCTTGTTGTACAACGGAACCCTAAAAATGAGTTCGGATTTGTATGAGTACGTAAGTGTTGAAGGAAAGACAATAAAGTCATATGTATTTAAATGGCCGCCGCGGTACACTACTCTCAATGTTACTATCTCAATACTACATTCAATCTTATAACCACCTCTGTGGCGTGATGGCATAGTAGAATTAATGGTTAGTCCATTCGCTTCACACCAGGAGGTTGCGGGTTGGATTCCCGGCCGGGTCAACTTTGTAAATAAGACTCGGTCCATCTTATCTTAGTCTTGCCACCAAAACATCAGTGTTAACAGCATTGATGTGTTCCGGCTTGTAGACAATATAGCCAGTTCCCCATTGCGCTGGGGAATCTTGGTAAGCCCGCTTCCATCTTCGGCATCATCGTCACTTACCATCAAGTGAGATGATAGGGCTCACCAATTGTGGATAAAAAAAAAGTTATTTCTAATCTCTGTCTGTCCCTTTGTCCACTCTCCCATTCTGGGCTTGAGACATAACATCACGCCTTCGTCGTCGGGCAGTCCTTATCTAATGAAGCAAGCCCTCTCGTATATCTACCAGATACGCTACACTACCAGGTTTATGATACAGCGTTCCCACTTACCGACCCTTAGGGTATAAAGTGAGGGCCACCATTCCATCTAATGGAGCAGTATTCTTTCTTCTTCTTATCGTCCTGTAACTCCTCGAGGAGCATACACCATGGCTAAGACAGCGAAATCTCCGGCCAGTTTTTTCAAAGAAGTGGCTTCCAAGGCCATGGTCCAACGCCAAGTAGATTTTCACCCACCCATTTTTTATTAGTAGCTGCATAAAAAATGCCTTGAATGTTTTGGACGTAATCTTTTTCATTTACAGAAATACTTACATACCTACATGATTGAATGCAGAAAGCCAAAATGATTTTACTCTGTAGATACGTGACATCTCGGGATAATTATTTGCTGGGCAAAGGCTTCCCCTTAAGGATCTCCACGATGACCGGTTCTTCGCTGCCCGCATCCAGCGGCTTCTTGCGGCCTTCACCAAGTGATCGGTCCACCAAGTGGAAGGCCTACCCACGCTACGTTTTCCGGTGCGCGTTCGCCACTCGAGAACTTTACTACCTCAACGGCCATATGTTCTACGAGCTATGTGCCCAGCCCACTGCCACTTAAGTTTAGCAATTCTAAGAGCTATGTCGGTTACTTTAGTTCTCCAAAATATATGCTTAAAAAATTAAAATGCAGAAAAATTAACTTATTAGGTACAGAGGCCAGCACATCAAGCTAGACACTAGTGCGATTCTGATCCATAGGCGTAGGGCACAAGAACGGTACAAAGTCCAAAGTGTCTAGCTTGATGTGCTGGCCTCTGTATCTACCAATAAAATACCTAAGTACGTACATACTACGCTTTGCTACGAACTACTCCGCGCCGTGGCGCTGACCCAAATAATAATTATAATAATAAATACATGATTTACTTTTGTTCACCTGTCATTACTTATTAACATTATACAATTAGACACTCCACTGAACCAATTCAGAACAAATTTTTTGCACACATAGATCGGCACGAGATCGCGTGAGCTCACATAGCGCGACGTCGTCGGAGCGTTCCACGCTCGATATTGCACAACACTACGTAACGACTAGTGATGAGACTTGGTTGACGACATCGATTAATTATTTCCTTTACACTATGCATTAATATTATGAAACGCTGCTTACTGTTAGAACAAGGGATTTTTTAAATCTCGAATGAGTCAATAAGTTTTTCTCCTTATAATTTAAGAGTTAGGCTCATGTCGGCTCAGAATCCATGTTAGTTCATTTGTGCAACTCCCTCCATATTTTTCTAACATTAAAAAATTAGTAAATTATGTCATTTCCCACTCCCTCAACCATCCCTGTGCGAAAAGTTACAACTATCCATTGTTCCGTTGTGATGTTAAAAAAATTAACCAAAAAAAGATCATTTTTTTCAGTTCTCTCAGGAACTACATCGGACTATGCTATTTTCACGGAATAAAATTTGCAAAAAACCTAAAAACTTTTAGATACAAGTTTTTAATATTGCAAAATTTCAGCTCAATCGGAAACCGGGAAGTGGTTCAAATTTAACTTGCTAGATTCCACCCGAACAAATATACATACATTGCAAGTTAAATAAAAGCTTGTAGAAAGTAGCCTATGTCATTCTCAATGAAACGGGCTACCTGCATGCCAAATTCCATCAAGATTGGTATAGGTGTTGAAACGTAAAAAGGTAACAAACAAACACGTAAATTTATTATTTACTTAATAAGTTGTATAATTAATATTCTTTGGTTATATTTAAATTTATTTTTAGTTAGATGATGATCATTTCAAGGGCTTACCAATTGTAGATTTTTTTTTAAAGATACGAAGAACTCCGATAACAACAAAAAGAGAATAAATCGAACTAAGAATTATAAGGAGCTAAAATTTTTGTAAGACACATAGGGATGCTATAAGCGTCGGTGGCGAAATGGCAAGGGCCGCTACCTCCTGTCCGGGAGTTTGTGGTTCGATCCTGCCACGTACCATTGTGTTTTCGAATGTAAAGGAAAACAAAGTGAGGACACCTGCACACGCCTGCGAAGAAACTCGAAGGTTGTGTGTGAAGTCGACCAACCCGCACTGGGCCCGCGTGGTCGACTAAGGCCCAATCGCCCTAATTCAGGGTAGGCTTGAGCCCCTCGGTGGGGACGTATATAAGTTGATGTGATGACATAGGGATAGATTTCTTTTGATCTGACTATAATCTTAAATATATTTTAATGGTTCTCACCAACCTGATAACATTACTCATACGAAATCAATGACAGGAACTGACCGTCTTAAGTTGACATTTGAAGTTAAAGTGGAGACTTGTTATTAGCATCGTCATGTATATTTAGTTACTAATAGTAAAATTTTGCTGTAAGACTCCCAAATAAAAAATAATAAAAAAAATAAAAATAAATATGTACATAATTTTTGTACTTTTTAGAACGAAATTAGCGGCATGCGTCGTTGTTTGACTGGACACTTTTTAATATCTGACACTTATTGTTTTAAACACATTTACGTATATCTAATACATAAAATACCTAACCACTCCTGGAGTGCCCGACAGAAGTGAAAATTTTTTACAGTTTTATAAGTTTTGAACCTGCGAGTGTTCCTAATACCGTGTCGGTTACAGTGTCGCGAGTTCAATGGTATATTTCCATCTCATAAATAAGACACGCGCCTAAAAAAATTTTACTTCAAAAACGACTTCCTGCAATAAATCGAGTGGAATGCAAAAAGACCCGTGCCAAAATCCATGTAACGCGGTTTTCACAGAAGAATATCGGGGCTGATGACCTGGGAGGTTCTTTAATAGAGACGCTTAAGTCATTAGCTAGTCTTACATGCGCAAAGCGACAAAATTTTATCGTTGTATTATCTCATCTGTCCCCATACACATGAGACGGGAAAGTGAAAATAAAATATTCGCACGGCGCGCATATTGGCACGGCTGGTTGTGTCTTGTGATAATTTAACACATTTTTCACAGATTTTAAATGTGTAAGTCATGTCATGTGTTTGGCCTAATAAAATGAACTGTTTTTTGTTATTTGTTTGGCCGCCTCAGTGGCGTAATGGTTAAGTTCATAAGCTTCACATCAGGAGGTCTCGGGTTCGATTTCCGGCGGAGTCTAACTTTTTGAGACTCGGTTTGGTTGGTGGAAAATCATTTTCTAAGCCCGCTACCACCATCTTATCTATGTATTGCCGCCAAACATCAATGTTAGCAGCATTGATGTGTCTCGGCTTGTAGATAAGATAGCCAGTTCCCCATTGCGTTCGGGGATCTTGGTAAGCTCGCTTCCATCTTCCGCATCATCGTCACTTAATATAAGATGAGATGATGCTAAGGGTTTACCTATAAAGGATAAAAAAATGTGTTTAAATAATTTACGTTAACAGCCCATAACGTCCCCACTGTTGGGACACGGATTTCTCTTCAAACTAGGGAAGATTATGCTATACTCCACACACGGGGGTCAAGTCCATATTAATTGAGATAAAAATGAAAAAGAAAAAGAAAAAAGAAACTAAATACACACTATTTTAATTCTAAGCAGGTATTTTTGCAGGTTTTTTCGTTACATCACTAGCGAATTAAAACCATTTACATAATCGTTATCTATAAAAAATCCATCGACATTTACCACATCTCTACCCATTGTGCAACACTGCAGGCACGAAGCATACATAAAATAATGCATACGTTGTATAACAAAGATAAAGACGGATACACGCCATATGCATTGCGTAGAGCGAGATAGAAATATAACTTAAATTTTACGTAAAACACTGATTCCTGAAATTTCGGCATTGGCGACCTAGTTTAGTTATTATTATAATATGTGCTTTACTGTTTACCAGATAGTTATTTTGGTTAATAAAATAGTCATAAAACGCTTCATGAAATGTACGACGTTGTCTTTTTATTGTTTTTAATATTGGGAAATTATCTTTTCACTAAAAATACTTTGCCAGCAATTCTATACAGCCTGATTTAAAGTTAATGTTTTTACCTCAAGCAAAGTACGAGTATATAGGGTGGGAAGGAGTATACCGACAGATTTTAACCAAAGATTCTAATGCCTATTTAGACAAAAAAAAGTAATATAAACATGGGCCAGTAAAGCCTAATTTTCGAGATATTAATTTTTTAAATAATTCACAAGTTCAAAAAATCTCAAGGGTAACACGCCCTAATAATATCAGATGTTTATCTGACGTTTGTTATCTTGAGATTTTAAATAATTTTAATCAAGTGTCATACTGACATCGTACAAAATTTTTCATTCTTTAGACTAAGGTTTCGTTCATAAAGGACTACTATCGTTAATTGATTTTTTTGTTCCCGAAATTAAGTAAGTTAATGAGGCAGTTTTGGACCCATGTTGACATAACATTATTTACTTGTAATACCACCAGGAATCCATGGTTAAAATCTGTCGGTATACTCCTTCCCACCCTGTATATATTTAGTACTAGCTCAAGGCTCATTTTATAGCTTTCTGGAGATGCATTGGAAATTTTGGTGGCAGGAATCTCTATTTTTTTTTGTAGGGACATTCACAAATTATATGGATGTGATATGTGATATACCTGATTCTTCATTTCAATGACTTCATTTTGTCAGTTGCAGGAACACGATTCGTTAACTTTTATAACTTATTTTTTTTTTATCAAAGAAACCAATTTTTTAAACAGAGATTTGCATTCTACAAGCAAACCAGACCGATTTAAACCTCTAAATTTTCTTAGTCGATTTGTCTATACACACACTTTAATATGCCAGTTGGATCTTTTAAAATTGAAAACATTGAAAAAGTGCAAAAGTGTGGTTATTCTAATTAAGTTTTACACGTAAAGTAAAAAAGAGACAACTGTTTTTTTCCAATGCGTCGCCTCAAAGCCATAAATCCTGAAAAAGTGACAGCAATTATCGGTTTCTTGTTCATTGTTTCAACAAAAAAAGCTGCCTATTGTTTAGTAAGTTAATGTTATTTCCACAAAATCTATCCTTTGTCAGACTGTGCTCTGTGCCCAGAGGTCGCTGTTCCAAAATAGTCAAATTACACCCGAACAGGCAACAAAGAGACCCTTTTATTCAAACAAGCTCAAGCTGTAACCATACCACACACAGTCCTATTACAATTGGCCATTAAAAAGAGTTCAACGAACTTTTTCAACAAAGAAAACTTTACGAAAATGCCAACAAAAACGCTTTCAGACAAACCGATTTAATTTAAAATATATCTCGGACTTCGCGCGCTAATACGTCGCGATCTCTCATTCAAATCCACCGGGTTATACTCAACGGTATTGTAGTGTATATGTATAGTATTACGTAGTTATACGTCATATATCTACGTATCGTGTATGTATGATACGTCAGGAGTCGCCGAGTTCGTCGTTCCACTAGGCAGTGTGCCAATAACCGCTCGGCATCACGCACACAATCACACTCTCTCACACAGATTCATACACACACCCATTCACGCACTATCGAACACTATTCAAACTCACACTCGTAAACCAAGAAGTTTACACGATTGTGTTGAATAATGTTACTGAGGTGTCATTGAGTACATAGTTAGTGAACTATTGAAGATTTTGACGGTTTTTGCAGTAATCTTTTTTTGTTTTATCGATGCTATGGGATGGGAATCAGCAAAACTTACCGTTCTCGTAACTCGTTGCGTAAGGCGCTAGCAGCGATTACGGTGTCGGGTAGATGAACTAATTAAGGGAATTACGGTGCCGTAAAGATTTCTTTTTCTGCGTTTTAAAAAGTCATTAGATTTTTCATTTATAGCGGTTCTTTTACGTATTCAATTCTGTGCTATCATATCAGCTCATATAAGTCCCCACCGAGGTGCTAGAGCCTACCCTGAACTAGGGCGATCGTGATCGACTAAGACCAATGAGGGCCAGTGCGGGTTGGTAGACTTCACACACAACCTTCGAGTTTCTTCGCAGACATATGCAGGTTTCCTTAAGATTTTTTCCTTTACCACAAGAGCATATTAAAATTTACTATGGCAAGAGCGTCGTATACTATATGAAATCGAAATCCGAAAACACATTAGTACGTGGCAGGATTCGAACTACAACTGCGCGGACAGCCGGACAGGAGGTAGCGGTACTAACCGCTACGCCACGTCTTAACTTGCATAGATAGTTTAGTTTAGTTTAATTTATTTCACGTCATAACTTCATAACGATACATGTCAGGTCATATAATATAAAATGTCAATGTGATCGTCAAAGAAAGCAATAAAGAGAATAGACTAATTAAATTAACAAAATGTCAAAATAAAGTAGAAAACTACACACAGTAATAAAATACATTCCGGTAACTCATGTTACTAAATTTTAAAATGTCACAATTATTATTAAATTCTTTTTAAAAATTCTTCAAAAGATAAAATTCACTTTCCAGCAAGAAGTCTTTCAACCGGCGCCTAAATGTCTCGTCATTGGTTATTTCCCGCAGAGTGGACGGTAATAGCGGGATGACGAATGCTAGTCATCTGAGTTACTTTTTATTATCTGTCAAAAAAGACATTTTGTTCTAAAAATGTTAACAATACCAAGGCGTGACGTCATAGTTTAGCAGCGTCATTTATGTACTCATTTTGTGGTTTTGGTGAATTAAAAATCGAAGAATTGATGGAAAACATAACGAGTAAGGTTTTTCGAAGATTAAGTAGGAGGGAAATTTAGTGATCAAGAGTTCATAATTTATTTCTGATGCTGTCGTCATCCCTATTGTTCGTTTATACTAGGCCCTATGACACGACAGTGTAGTGCGTTGGGGCACACTTTTGTCCATATATACCATACGTTGTCGACCTTCAGGGCTAAAAGAGAATGCCTCAGCTTTATGTACAATAGGCTATTTAACCGTATAAAAATACTATCGATTAATAGCATTTCTTCTAGAATGGCAAAAACATTTGTTCATTTGAAATATGAAACAATTTTATATTTATTAAAAACAGCAAATTAGTTCGTTAAAGACTATGGCACTTAAGACGTCACTATGTCAGTAACGCGAATAAATTGCAGAACAAACTTTAGTTTTTGACATTTCATAAAAAGTTACTCAAATGACTAGTGGTAAAATACTGTATTATCCTTCAGTCGTTCGAAGTTATAGATACCTAATGAATTTGTATGCCTGAAGCTGTATTTTACATTTTTTTAAATTGGGAGGTTATTTACATATATGTAGTTCTATTGTTAAATCTTCGGACATTATGCAATAATGTAATAAGCGCGAAGCCTGTCGAGTAAGCATAACGTTAACCGAAGCAACACCAACGGCTCAACGCGCCTATTGAAGCCCAGAAACGGTCGAGATACATGCTACTAACCCATCCGTTTATGACCGTGTTTGTAGTCGGTTAATCTGCGTAATAGACTCGACCACGCAATGCACACTGAGCCACGATCGCTTTGTAGATGACATTCCCTAAAACGCTTTTAGACTTTCATATTCATCATATCAGCCGAAAGTAGGTAACCCACTAGGATTTCCACAACGACTTGTCCTGCGCAGCCCGCATCAAGCGGCTTTCCGCGACCTTCACCAGGTCATCGGTCTATAGAGTGGGAGACCTGCCTACGTCTTCCGGCGTGTTCGCCACTTGAGAACTTTACTGACCCAACGGCCATCGGGTCTGCTGAAGGCTCTACTAACTTATAAATGGAGCCTAAGTTTAAGTAGTATTTGTTAACTAAAGTGGTCTTTAATTCTATTTCCAGCCGTGAAATTCGGGCGCATGTCAAAGAAGCAACGCGAGAAAGTGGAGGATGAGGTGCGGTACCATCGCGCACAGATGCGGGCGACGGCTGACTCGGCCCCAGACTCGGTGTATGACGCCCAGCAGCAGACCCCGAGCTCAAGCGATCAATTCCACACACATTATAACGGGTAAGTTTCATTCAATTCAAAAATATGTGGTCCTTGTCTTCACCTTATGGTGTTGGCAGGAATAGCGGCCCTCACTATATGACCTAGCTGTCGGTGAGTGAGGACGCTATATCATAAACCTGGTAGTTTAGCGTATCTGGTAGATATACGAGAGGGAATTCAAAAATATACTACACTAGAGATGTGGGAGCCAGCTTCTCCAGCGTCCTGAGCGGGGATCAAACCGCCATCGCCAGAAGCAAAAGTCCTGGGAGGTACGCGTGCCCGTGCATACAGCTCCGGTCCCACACTGGAGATGAGGGAGCCAGCTTCTCTTGGCGTGTCAAGCGCGAATGGAATAGTTAGCTGTTAAAGCCGCAGGATGAGAGCGTGCCTACAGCTGGCGTCCCGAGCGGGGATTTAACTGCTAGCAGCGAAAGCCGCGGGAGGCGAGCATGCCTATAGATCCGGTACACACTGGAGATGTTAGCCAGCGTCTCTGGTGCCCTGAACGGGGATCGAATCGTCAGCAGCGAAAGCCGCGGGAGGAGAGCGTGCTTACAGCTCCGGTACCTACCTGGAGTAGGTGGTAGTTCTTTCGACGAGACACTCTCCTTGCAGAGCCTACTGCAAATGGCCCTTGCCTTGCCTTGCCTTATTGGCAGAAATCACTTGTTATTTGTAATATTATCACAATGAGCGAGTCCAAAAATTTAGATCAAGAAAATTTACCTTATTTCCTTATTTGTATAGAAACGGTAAGCTCAAAGTAAGCTCTATCTAGATTTATGATAAATTATACTGTTTCGTTGAACCGTTTACACATTTTCAAAGTTCCTACTTACCGTTAAAAGAATGAGGCATCAATGCCAATCTACTGCTAAATTGTATCAGTTTTTGTGGCATACAGCTTACAGCACATCCCCGTTGCTTCTCCTAGATAGTTCTTCACGAATACCAAACAATATAAAATTGTGTCAACTGCCATTAAAGCTACCGTTAGGTTAGGCGTGTCGCCAACGGTAAACGCATAGCGCCACCCAGCGTCGAGTAGCGGTACTAACAGTTCTAAATGTTTCTCATGGTTGCTGATAGATGGCAGTGTTTTCTATTTGCGGGCGACAAAAAGAGTACTTGATGCTGTGGGATTTATTTCTTTATGATTTATTATTAATAATAGTGTTATAGGTATGAGATGATGATATTTTAATATAGATCCATCTAAGTACTATCACAAATGGCTACAACCAAGCTGGCAAAATAGGTATCTGCTTTCTAAAATACCTCATACAATTTAAGAATAACTTTGGTATATGAACCACATTTTGTGGAGGTCTAGGCTGTAAAACAGACTTGTTTTGGTGATGAAGGGCTGTTGTGAAGCAGTGAGAAGCACTGAAGCAGTGAGCAAGCAACCCTATTTCTATAGTTCGGAGAGGAATCTAGTTTCTGATTGAGTCGTCCTCTTTCTATGAATTGATATCTTTGGTGTGTTCCGGCATGAAGATAAGATAGCCAGTTCCCCATTGCGTTGGGGAATCTTGGTAAGCCCGCTTCCATCTTCGGCAACATCGTCACTTACCCCCAGGTGAAATGTTGTCAAGGGTTTACCAATTGTGAATAAAAAAAAAACTTTTTATTGACTTATCCACTCCTAAAACTGACCATTTCTTGTCTAGTTAATTTTTAACTAATAAAAAAATTGTGTCTTCCTTCCAGCTACCCAAACTACGGGTCGCCACTATCGTCATACGGCTACAACAACGCCGGACCGGCCCTCACATCCAACATGAGTGGCATCCAACCCCAGCCGCAGCAGACGCAACCGTACGACGTGTCAGGGGACTACGTTGACTCAACCACCACGTACGAGCCGAAACAGACTGCTGGATTCTTGGACACAGATTTCATTGGGCACGGTGAGTTTTTGAGCAAAGATTTTTTTTGGCATTTAGAGTTTTTGGGCACAGATTTTATTAAAATTCTGCCGGATTCTTGGACATAGGATGAATTTAATTTGGCAAGGTGAGTTTAATTATAAATCTTTATTCAGAACAAAGCTACGCTACAAATGTTTAGGTTACACATTTTTTGCTCTTTTGGAGTTTTTGGGCACATATTTTAAGGCTTCCCGAGTATTACGGCAATGCTTTTTAAAATAGAGGGTGAATTTTGTATGTTAAATGGGAACCTTAGGCTGAACATAAGTGGCGTCCAACCCCAACCGCAGAAGACGTATAAGGGGATTACGTTGACTCGACCACCACGTATGAGTCGAAACAGGCTGTTGGGTACGAGTTACAGATTCAATTGGTCATGGTGAGTTTCTGGGCACGGATTTTAAGGCTCGCTGAGTTTAATACACAAAAGGGTACAAGACTTCAAAACGCTGTGGCATAGCAACATAAATAACTACGTCTTTATTTTCAAAATCTTCCATGCACAATAGAAGATATTACGATATTACCGTATAAAAAATAATAGCATTTTTTCTAAAATGGAAAAAAAACACTTGCTCATTTGAAGAGTTAAATAATTTTTCATTTTATATTCATTAAAAACAGCAAACAAGTTCGTTAAAGACTCGTTTAAGACTAAGGCACTTGTGACGTCACTATGTCAGTACCGCGAATAATTGCAGAATAAACTTTGACAGTTGTTGATAAAAAGTTTCTCAAATGACTAGTAGTAAAAAACGATGTAACATAATGGTGTTGGAACCTTTAATTGGGGCTTTCTACTCATCATACTGAAAAACTTTCCCCTAAGGACCTATATAGTCAAGTTGCCAAAAAAACGAAGTAGAAATATTTATACATCGATTAGAGAGACAAAAAGTTACTTTGGAAATTTACTATTGCTTCCTTGGTAAAAAAATATCAGTTCAACGACTGGAAACCCCCAGTCAACTTCTCCTATTATACCAATATTGTTATACCTTCGCAAAAGTTTTTGGCTTTGCAGTCGTTTGATTTGTGCAGACTACTGTGATGGTATTAAACTGTCCACTTTCATCGGCAATATTACTCTAAAATATTAAAAAGCATAAGCTTCAGAAATCTATGGATTCAACCGACTGCACAGACACAAAATCGCACACTCTAACATAACTCACCTAGTTTCCTTGTCTTTGTTGTAATTCTTCAATCAAACTGTTACTAACACACTAACCTTCTCAATAGACGAACAAAAGGGAACGACCATCCGACAGACGGGGTCAACATCAACAGCGACCGCAACCACATCGACCACAACCCTCCGACAGTCTACCGCAGAAATACCCAGAACTAGAGTCGAATTCGACCGATACGAAGAGCGCATACAATCACCCGCGTCCATCTCAAGCGGAGTCATCAACATAAAACAGGAAATTAAGCCAGAAACATCAATGGGCGTTGATAATTTGGTCGCAAGCTACGTTGATTCAACTACATTTTTGCACAGTCCATCAAACATTCAACACAGTCCAATGGACATACAGAATTCTGTGTTAGTCAGTGGGCAAAGTTCTGTGTCTCTGACCAGTGATGAGCTAAGTCCTGATGATTTGACGTCTAGCAGTGGGCATTCCAGGCTGATGGACCCGTTGAACATGAACATGTCTGGGATGGGTATGGTGAACCCCAATGCGGTGACGAACAGACGGCATCCTGGGTCGAGTCACAGTGGCTCTGGAGATGAGATGCCGTGTAAGTTTGTCGTTCGTAGTGGCTGGTTGATTTTTTGGTTGCGTTTTTTATTTTTCTGTAGATGGTTGCCTTTGATTTTTTTTGTCTATTTTGTAGAGCTTAAATGAAATAGGTAAATAGCACGAGATGATGTTTCTTTAGACAATATTTTGCTACTGTTTTGGTATTTATATATTTAAATATTTACACTTTAGACGAGATGATGTTTCTTTAGACAATATTTTGCTACTGTTTTGGTATTTATATATTTAAAGATTTACACTTTAGTGTTTTTACAAGTTGTATATTAGCTTGCTGTGTTAGTTAATTTTTCTGTTAGTTTGGGACAAATGTTGGAAGCTGAATAAGAACCACTTTCCGGTTTCCGATTGAGCTGAAATTTTGCATATTATAATTAACACGTTCCCTGTCTAATTTATCACACATGATTCATGGACCAAATTTTGTACAATTTTTTTCAGATATAATGCATATCTTCTCAACTTCGAAAATATAAAAATATCCTCTAAAGACACTCACAGGAAGCAAATTGAGAAAAAAACTCAAGACGTATGACGGTCTATAGTAGCTGTTGTATGGGGACAGGGAACCTGTTAAACTTACATGATATGGGTATCAAAAGAAAGGGTTTGGGGAGAAGAATACGAAATAATTATTTTCAAATTAAAGTTTGTACATAATTTTTTTAGATTTTTCGAAAAATAATTGTAACTTGATTTGTGAAATAATGGTCCAATTGTTGAGTTTCAATATAAGTTTTTATTATTACATATCACAGGAACAAATCAAAATGGTAAAATATATCAAAATCTATTATAACGTCTCGTCAATCTTGTCCTTGAAATCCCTTGTAAGCCATAAAACGTTCGCTGCAACAAAACGAATCAATAGCTTATACGCAAGCATGTAAAATTATGAAAAGAACTAGCTGTTTCCCGCGAATTCACCCGCGTGGACAACGTTTCTATGACTTTTAGGGGGTGCGCAGTGCGCGAGTTGCAAGCGGCTCTTGAGCGTGAAAAAAAGTAGCCTAAGTGTTAATCCGTCCGTCAGTCCGTTAATCAGATCCGTTCAGTAGTTTTGCGTGAAAGAGTAATAAACATACATCCATACATTCTTACAAACTTTCGCGTTTATAATATTAGTAGGATACGCACTTACGATTATCTACATATGGGATTCCGTGCCTCAAAAGGAAAAAAAGGAACCATTATAAGATCACACGCGTGTCTGTCTGTCCGTTCCCTGTCACAGCCAATTTGCTCCAAAACTACTGTACCAAAACTATTTGAGTTGAAATTTGGTACACAACGAAGTCGGTGACCCAAAGACAGAAGTTTTAAACATGCGGGTCAGTTTTGGGGGGTGATGTAGAAAATAAAAAAAAAGTTTTGCAAACTGTATCGTGTGACATGTCAAATGAAAGGACTTGTTGTGAAAATCTCAATATTTTTTAAAATCATTTAAAGATAAATAATTTTGAAGTTATTATCGAAAACAGGTGAAAATTACCAGTACCCCCCTCACCCTTTTTTTCGAAACTACCGGGCCTAAAATTCTGAAAAAAATACAGAAAATAGTTGTTTACCTATCATCATTACAGCTCATATACGTCCCCACCGAGGGGCTCGAGCCTACCCTGAATCAGGGCGATTAGGTCTTAGTCGACCACGCGGGCCCAGTGCGGGTTGGTCGACTTCACACACAACCTTCGAGTTTCTTCGCAGGCGTGTGCAGGTTTCCTCTCGATGTTTTTCCTTCACCGTTTACCTATAGATTACAGGAAAACCTATAAAAACAATAAGATAGTAACATAGAAAATTTATCAACGTATATACAGAATCCTCCTCACGCGAGTTTAACTCAAAACTTTTCCGGTTTTTTTATTGAGAGCTGACGAACCTATACTAGTTTTCCTGTCTTTCAATCCCTAATTAAAGGTTGCCTGGTAGAAATCGAGTAAAAGCGATAAGGCCGCTTTTGTACTCTATGTAATATATTAAAAATTAAAAGTCCTGTATTGTTTTTTGGCGTGCAATGAAGTATATTTACTTACTTACCATCTACGGAAAGTAGCGCAGTGTCATTCTCTTTAATTTTATCCACAACTGATAAGCCCTTGGCATAGCTTTGGTATTACCTCCCTTAATGGTAAGCGACGATGATGCCGATAGATGGAGGCGGGTTTACCAATATTCCCCAACGTAATGAGGAATTGGCTATCTTATCTTTATGTCGGAACACCTCAATGCTGTTAACATTAATGTTTGGGGGCAAGACTTAACGGTGGTAGCGGGCTGGGGGGCTTATAAAATGCCCTACCATTAACCAAATCGAGCCTTAAAAAGTTAGACCCCGACGGCAATCAAACCCGCGACTTCGTATGAAGCGAGTGGACTACCATTACGCCACGGAGGCGGTTAAAAATAATGACTATTTTTTCAGCCAAGCCAAACACTACAATGGTGGTAGCATATTGAACATTTTATTTACTCTTATCTCATTGCTTAGTGGTCCATGTTAGTCCACCGTTGGACATAGGCCTCTCCCAAAGCGTGCTACTTAAACCGATTTTGAATAGATAGGTCACACTTCTGAATTCATTTTTCAACAAATTTTATTCAGCTTTAAGATCAGGCTCCCAAAATGCATTTTGTTATCAGAATATGTTGAATCAGCCGCGGGCTTGCTAAACGTAAAAACTACACATCTGATTCTTTAAAGTTTTTTCTTTGGTATAGCTATAACAAAAACACGATTTATACTAATTCGCTCGATATATTTTATTTTGTAAAACTGTAAAGTTTTTAAATATTTTTACATTTTTCTCCTACATCACATAAGTTAGGCGCATGAAATAAACACCGACAATAAGAGAATAAAGGTATTGATAAAACGGCTAAGACGAAATTTTTCAAGAATAATTTCTAAGCTCGCAATAAACGAAAATGTGCATTTACGTCCGAAGTAAAGGACGTAAGTCGCGTTAAGACACTTACGCGAAATTCAATTGTAAAGCTGATTTCATAACGTTAAATATCACATTGTTCGCCAGTGGCACGCTGGGAGCCTGCTCTTAATCATAGTTTGCGGGTTTTTCATGTTGCCGTCACGCTTCGCCTATCCTAGGCGACAGGGTAGGTCCGTCATACAAACGGCAGGTGAAAGGGTGGTGTTATGGCAAGCAGGCGGATATGCAGCCGACTGAGATGGTATTGTGACTATGAAACAGCTTACCATAAATATGCTAGCGGTAGGTCGTGGGTTCTTCATGTTTAGGCGCCAGGGTACGTCCGTCATACCAACGGCAGGTGAAAGGGTAGTGTTATGGCAAGCAGGCGGATATGCAACCGACTGAGATGGTATTGAGACTATGAAACAGCTGACCATAAATATGCTAGCGGTAGGTCGTGGGTTCTTCATGTTTAGGCGCCAGGGTACGTCCGTCATACCAACGGCAGGTGAAAGGATGGTGTTATGGCAAGCAGGCGGATATGCAACCGACTGAGATGGTATTGAGACTATGAAACAGCTTACCATAAATATGCTAGCGGTAAGTCGTGGGTTCTTCATGTTTAGGCGCCAGGGTAGGTCCGTCATACCAACGGCAGGTGAAAGGGTAGTGTTGTTATGGCAAGCAGGCGGATATGCAACCGACTGAGATGGTATTGAGACTATGAAACAGCTTACCATAAATATGCTAGCGGTAAGTCGTGGGTTCTTCATGTTTAGGCGCCAGGGTAGGTCCGTCATACCAATGGCAGGTGAAAGGGTAGTATGGCAAGCAGTAGCGGCTGGTTCCTCCGAGAATGAGTGGTGCACTGCATGGGTTTATTAGAAAATAGATAAAATAAAACGCCACACTTGAGTGTATTTCAGAAAAGATCATTTTATTTAGGTGGATATCAAATAGATTCTGCGTTCCTTCTTTGACGCGAAATGTTCCTTGTGTTTTTAGTAGTACAAAGCCAAAATCAAGTACAAAATATTGTTCTGAATATTGTTTTCGACGTAAACTGTACGTTTGAATAGGTACCTTAGATGTTGCAAGATGCTGCTTCATCTTCGATCAATAGTACAGCTATTCGTCGAAGTCCTTCATGACTCCATTCCACTCACTCGGACACAGAATCAACAAGCCCACGAAACGCACCAATATTCATAGATACACTTGCGTCTTGCTTCATCCAGTTTTTTTTACAAGTCATATTGATTTTATGTAGTATATTGTACTTTACAGTCCTTTTTACTCACAATTCACAAAATCATCACTATTTTTAAACGACTTCAAAAAGGAGGAGTTTCTCAATTTGATCGTATATATTTTTTTATGTTTGTTCGCGGATAACTTCGTCGTTTATGAACCGATTTTGATGATTTTTTTTTTGGAAAGAAGATATCCCAAGGGTGGTACCATGATAAGAAAACCAGGATCTGATGATGGAATCCCAGGGAAATCGAGGGCAACCCTCAAATTTTATAGGCATGTATAACGTGTTTCATATGTTTTCTAAAGCTATTAAAGTATTTGCATCTGGCAGTCATTATCTCATGATGATGAGCTGATGAAGAAAGGTACAACTTATTAAAGGGTATGAGTGTGAGGATAATTCTTTAAATATAGATAGATACGTAGGTACGCAAAGACCGATAGTTGTATTCTTTCGGGTTATTCAGATGAGCTGATATTAAAATTGATAGTAAAATGGTAGTGCGGCACGGCGGCGATTGTAGCCTGCTTCCATCTTCGGTATTATTTTCACTTACCATCAGGTGTGATGATAGGCCAAGGACTTATCAATTGTGATTATAAAAAACCATAAACCAGCTCACCATAAACATGCTAGCAGTAGGTTGCGGATTGTTCGTGTTGCCATCTCCTGCCTCTCCCGCAGCACCCGTGGCGCCTTCCTGGCCACAAGGGTAGGTCTGTCGCACCAGTGCCACGTGGAAGGGTAGAACGGCTAGCCAGCAAGGTAGGCAGCAGGCTGATAAGGCTGAAAGGCAGTTGAAATTCCATTGGAGGATTGAATTTGATGAAAGGTGTTAGTTAGGGTCAGAGATCGTGTCCAGTATTCTCCAGTGGAGTGATACAGGTATTGGAGGTTACAGATTAGAAAAATAAAAGTAGTCTTAAAGAGCAAAGTGCAGAGAGTAAACTGGGAATAAAGACCCCACCACCATGTGGGATCCACGGAAGAGAGAAGTAGTCTCTTAAATGTGTTTGCCTGCGGAGCTTAGCAGTGTAAGAGTTTAGGCTTTTTATATTAAAAAAGTACATTTTAATTAAGAAAAATAAACAAAGGGCGAATTGAAATCAAAAGAGAAGGATATTTCGGAACCCTACAGCGGATAAAATCAAAAAAGAAGGACATTTTGGAACCCTACAGCTGATACTTATATAGTCATGGGTACGTAAAAAGAATATGATAAAAGTGTCGCACCTTTTGGTAGGTCTGTGGTTCACAGTGGACTAATACGGGTAGTAAAGTTTCGAGTGGTGATATCGTGTACCAGAAGACGTAGCACAGCTAGCCACTCGGTAGACTGACGACCAGGTGAAGGTTGCAGGACTGGCCGTTGTGGAAATCCTTGGGAGAGGCCTTTGTTCAGCAGTCTTTCGGTTGATATGACGAATACGGACTAATAGACTAATGACAGTGGTTCCCAAAAAGTGTTCCGCAGCGTCCTGTGGTGCCGTGGACTACTGAATGGTTTCGCAAAATAGTTTACAGAAGACATCACATGACCTGTGTTCTGTATGGAGGAAAGTTCCCACAAAAACTTTACAAAAATTACGCTGGCTCCGTTCGCACATATTTCCAATGAAATTTTCGTGTCACAGCGTTAGTTGCCATAGTCCTCCGAATCGGCTGGACGGATTTCCATGAAATTTTCTGTATATATTCGGTAGGTCTGAGAATAGGTGAATAAATTTTTTCACCGGGCTCTGAGCGGGCGAAGCCGCGGGAAACAGCTAGTAGTCTTATATATTCCTTATGCCAAGCCACCTAAACCTTCTAACTCATATTTTCAATAATCTTATCCTTAAGGAATGGATACGACTTATGCCACCCAACTAAGCTTTCCATCTGCCTTTCTATGGCATTGTAGCTGAAAACGGCTGGACATCGTCAAAGTAACCTTATTTTGGTCTCACACGTCGCGATATAAGAAAAAAACCAGCCAAGTGCGTATCGCACAGAAAAAACAACTCATTTTTTTGTATTAAGTTGAATTTTAAGTATAATTTTTTTTTGTTTTTTGTTATAGCGCCAATAAACATACACACTCTGTGACAACTGTCTACCTTTTATGGTTCATGAACATGAAATACAGCTCGCTGACAGACGGACGTACGGACAGCGGAGGCGGAGGATGGGGTCCCGTTGGCACGTTTTGTGCGGAGCCCCTTAAAAACGTTTACTAAGTGCCTTTTCTAATATCGATAGTTTCAAATGGAGTGTCTGAAAGTGGCGTCGTTTACTTAAAGTGAAAAAGTTTGTGAATCCGTGGACTGATGAATGATAGATTTATTTTAGGACTTACGCCAGGCACAACACATCACACAAGCTCCTAGAACAAAAGCTGCCACTGGGTCCATCATGATACTGTTAATATGCTATAACATGTTGAATTATACTAGATGATGTAAAAAAAAAACTATTGTTTGTTTATAGGTGCGTTTGTGACATATTTTGCTGTAAATATCTGTACGTCTTAGTGACATGTGTTTTTTTTTCTTTTTCTAGGTTAAGCATTGAGTATTATTCTTTATTGGAATTCTAACTCTTTATTAGAATTCTAACTCTTTCTTAATACAAAGGCTGGCCTTACACAGCCGGAATTCCTTTCTGAATTCAGAGAGCTCGGATTTGCGTATCATTTCATTACGCTCCACTAATATTGTGACTTTTTCAAATCCGATCTTTCTGAATTCGTTTTTTTATTTTTTATTCTTTATTGGTAAGCCCTTGGCATCATCTCACCAGATGGTAAGTGACGATGATGCCGAAGATGGAAGCGGGCTTGCCAAGATTCCCCAACGCGATGGAGAACTGGCTATCTTATCTTCATGCCGGAACACATCAATGTTTTTTTAACACTGATGTTTGGCGGCAAGACTTAGATAAGATGGTGGTAGCTAGCCAGGCGGGCTTAGAAAATGCCCTACCACCAACCAAACCGAGTCTTACAAGGTGACCCCGCCGGGAATCGAACCCGCGACCTCCTGTGTTAAGCCAGTGAACTTTGCCTCTGAGCTACGGAGGCGGTTAAGGTTTATGAGTAAGGTCGGTTTATGAATTTTGGATGTATACTTATTATTATACAATCGTTGGTCTATTATACTTATAAAATAGTTTTTCTTGACTGACTGTCAAAGCACTGCTCAAACTGTCATACAGATAGCAATTGTGATGACGGCATCAGCTATATATTATGAACTCTTGACTTTTGATCACTAAAATTACCTTCCTACTGGAACTTTGAAAAACCTTAGTCGTTTTGATTTCCATCTATTTTCAATTTTTTAATTCACCAAAATCACAAAATGATTACATACATGACGCTGCAAAACAATGACGTCACGCCTAGGTATTCCAAACATTTTTAGACAAAATGTCCTTTTTGACAGATGATAAAAAGTTACTCAGATGACTAGAATTCGTCATCCCTATTATGTTATGACGTAGGAATCAGCTAAGAAAGGGTTTTGGGAAATTCCCACGGGAAAAGAAAAAAAAACGGGATCTGCGCGGGCAACGCCGCCGCTGGGACAGCCACTAGTGAGAACATAAAATAATAGCTAACAAAATACAGGATGCATTTTTTTTTGTAGCCGTTAATTGGGGCTTCTTCTCATCATACTGATCAACTTTCTTCAAAATCCCTTAAGCCAACTTAATCTGTTTCTACATTGTCGCCCAGCACCTTACATTTTTGCTCATTTAACCGCCTCCTTGGCGTAATGGTTAAGTCCATTAGCTTCACATCAGGAGTTCGCCGAGTCCAACTTTGTATGACTGGCTTGGTTGGAAGGGCATTTTCTAAGCCCGCCTGGCTAGCATCTTATCTAAGTCTTGCCACCAAGCATCAATGTTAACAGCATTGTTGTGTTCCGGCTTGAAGATAAGGATAGCCAGTTCCCCATTGCGTTGGGGAATCTTGGTAAGCCCGCTTCCATCTTCGGCATCATCGTCACTTACCTTACCATCAGGTGAGATAGCAAAGGCTTAAAAATTGTGGAAATATAAATAAATAATAATAATCGAGATATCACTTACCATCAGATGAGACGATGCCAAGGGCTTACCAATTGTGAATAAAAAAAAAATGTCGGCGGCAGGTCGTAAACTACAGGTAGATCGCTATCTGCCCAGACATTCCCAGGCATTTCAGGTGAAAAGCTTAAGCATTTCCTCGCGGAGCTCCGAAAAATATTAAAAATTAGGTTCGTTTAGCATATTATGTCTCACGCTACCGTCGCGGAGCTCTGTCCTCTTAGTAATTTTCCGATCTGCCGGATTTTTAGGATCTGACGCCGACAGGATATAATAATTATTAATGTGGTTTAACTACATGGCGTTAATCCCTCAACCGAAAGTAACAAAATAAAACTGTTCATACAATTAAAATTGTTTCTTAAAGTTACGTTTCGTCTCTCTTCCACAGCGGAAGGTGATATCAGCAAAGTCTTGGTGAAGAGCCTGGCCGAAGCACATGCCAACACAAACCCCAAGTTGGAGTTCATCCACGAGATGTTCAGGAAACCACCGGAAGTATCCAAGTAAGTATACAAATAAGGCACTTGTCAGCGTCTTGCAAAAATTAAATGTCACTGTCAAAGAATTTACATATGTCGCAGCCATATCGTAGAATTGTAAAACTACTTAGTAAAAAACTTCGAATAAAACCGAGTTGAACGGTTCCTTTTGCTATTTTAACCCACCCTCGCTGTCTGTCCGTCCGTCCGTCCGTTTACTGAGAAGCTTTAAAAAGCGGGGCACCGTTTTGTAAAACAGCTAATTCTACAATATGGCTGCGACTTAAACACCAAGTAGAAACAGTGTGAGATACTAAAAAGTGCCCAGACGAATAACGCCGCGCACGCAAATTTAAAATTCTTTTCAAACTGCATCTGAAATTATCAACATAACAACAGCAGGCAACCGCCGTCTATCCCTTGGATAGCACGGTTAATTGTGCCACACGATGAGAAAGAAAGAAAGAACATATGGCGGACATTTTCTGTCACTGATCTCGTATGACTCCCGTAATCTACTTATTATAGTGACAACCATAATAACATATCAATGGTCATTGAAAGAAAAGGAAAGAAAGAAATAAGAAAGAAAAAGTTTATTCGGCAACCATAAATACAGTAGGTATAGGATACCTAATTTAAACAAACTATAGCTAAAAAATTAAAGTAAACTAAAATAAACATTTCTGCCGAATTGTCAGTTCTCTCTCTCTTATCGTGTTGCACAATTATGCTATCCAAGGGATAGGTTAAGCAGCTAGGCCTACTATATTGACATACCCGTTCTCCAGAACAACCTGCCATTTTCCAAAATGGCGGACATAGAAGAGAAATTTTCAAATTATGAAAAGTTTTTCGTATTATAATAACGACTTAAGTCCATAAATCAACCAAGGCAGTTTCAACTATATTTTTACTTTTAGAGCATACTTAATGTCGTGTCGCGTCTTCGTTTCCGGGACCAATGGGTCCCAGTAATACTCGACGGTAACAACAAATTACTGGGATTGAGGGGCCCCATTAATAATTGTTGTAATGGAATTATGTCACATGTAAGATTTATATGACTGAAAGTATTTTTTTAGCTCGAAAAAAATACCGCCAACTAAAAGTATAGTATAGGTAGCTTGTAAAAATTAAAAGTCATTAGTAAACATTTTAGTTTAGCCTTTATCTCGATGGATTTGACTAATGATTTTTCTCGACTGCTGTCGTGCTTTGTGACGAAAGCACACCCCGGACACTGCATACAAATGGTCGTGTAATGACATTTCTAAAAACAAATGACGGAGCAAACAAAATCACGGCGAAATCCCATACGTTGAGAACCAAACTGTAACCAATCTGTATCAATATGGGTGACGAGCGGGTGAGGGCGCAATCTAGAGAGCGGCAGGGAGTGTCCATACTGTATGTTAGTAGTAATATATATATTTTGACGAAAGCTAGGCTGTTTTGTTGCCGGCTGATATCACTAGTTGGCAATCGCTAAGCCGTTTCAAAAAAATTATAGACAGCTTGAAAATCTTTTGACAAAGGGGTAACACCTTCACCAACGCTCTTCGTTTTCGGAAAAGTACTCCTACGTTTATGGCTTTTTAACGTAAAATATTTGTGAAAGTAAATGTCACTTGTCAGCTGCCTGTAAACTCAGATCAAATAAAAGTTCAGATAAAATGCTGCGAACTGTCAAGTATAAGTCACTTTTTGAAATATGTGTGCGGTATTTTATGTGTGTGCGTGTCTTCGACGCGACGATGTCTTAACAAATAGGTACTATCGAAAATTTTGGAGTGGTTTTTATGCCTGTGTGCGTGATCAGTGTATATACAGGTTTGGACTGGTTTTGTTTGGCTTCACATTGAACTTACTTGGGGTTTTATCTAAATTTTATTTTGATCTGAGCCTATAAAATACCACTTCTTAGTTACGCTTTGTAATGTAATGTCATTTGGTTTCGACTTTTAAGTTTGGTGTATCTAAAATAACATCAAAATCCCAAAATTCATCACAAACATTGCTTGACATTTTTTGAAACTTCTGTTATTTTTCTAGTAATAATTTAATTTTTTGTTTACTTTTCATAAATAATGCCTACGAAATAACTGTTTATCTGCCTAGATTGTCGGGCCTAGGCCCGATTTTCAGCTGATCACCAAGAATCATCATCTTCATCATCATCAGCGCCGGGACATGTCACATTTCGTAATATTTAGCCGATAATTATTTTTTTAGTTTAGTTTTCTTTTATTTTTGAAATTCATTACTTATTTCATCATCGTATGACTTTGAAATAAAACCCTAATAAAACATTATACATAAGCATCTGGTCAAACATCTAAAGACCTGACCTCACACAAAATACTGCTCATCATCATCATATTCCGATTGTAAACGTTACAAATACATTATTACTTGCTAAAAAATAGTTCATATGTAAGTCATAATGTAATTTGACTTTGAAATAAAACCCTAATAAAACATTATACATAAGCATAAGCATCTGGTCAAACATCTAAAGACCTGACCTCACACAAAATATTGCACATCATCATCATATTCCGATTGTAAACATTACAAACACATTATTACTTGTTAAAAAATAGTTCATATGTCAGTCAGAATGTAATTTGACTTTGAAATTAAAACCCCAAAAACATTATACATAAGCATGTGGTCAAACATCTAAAAACCTGACCTCACACAATATATTTCTCATCATCATCATATTCCGATTGTAAACATTATTACTTGAAATAGTTCATATGTCAGTCAGAATGTAATTTGACTTTGAAATTAAAACCCTAAAAACATTATACATAAGCATCTGGTCAAACATCTAAAAACCTGACCTCACACAATATATTTCTCATCATCATCATATTCCGATTGTAAACATTACAAACACATTATTACTTGAAATAGTTCATATGTCAGTCAGAATGTAATTTGACTTTGAAATAAAACCCTAATAAAACATTATACATAAGCATCTGGTCAAACATCTAAATACCTGACCTCACACAAAATATTGCTCATCATCATCATTTTCCGATTGTAAACATTACTAACACATTATTACTTGTTAAAAAATAGTTCATATGTCAGTCATAATGTAATTTGCTAACCTGGGATGTTAGATTGAAGATAATCTACGTTTACAGACTTGATCTCACACAAAGTCCTATCCAGTCCTTCAAGTACTTTGATCATCTAACCCCCACATCTTTTCTAGGCTGCTGTTCTACAATTCGATGACGTATGAAGAGGTGTGGCTAGATTGTGCTGACAAGCTGACCGGCATGATACAGAATATCATCGAGTTTGCTAAGCTGATCCCTGGCTTCATGAAGCTGACGCAGGATGACCAGATCCTGCTGCTCAAGTCAGGTAGGTTGGAGTTTTTAGACTATCTGGTTACCATATCATTAGATGGTCTAGTCTAGTTGCAGAGAAGATTTGCGAATGAAAACAGCGCTGTAGACCAAGGTTGACCCATGTATAAAAGTTAAATGTTGACCTATAAGGGGCACATGATGATGATCCCTGGGTTTATGAAGCTGATGCAGTATGATAATCTGATCAAGTCAAGATTTAACTTTTGACATCTAACATACTTGACTAGGTAGATAGTTTAATCGATCTTTTTACACACAATTGGTGGCATAATCTCACCTGATGGTAAGGGACGATGATGCCAAAGATGAAAGCGGGCTTACCACCAAGATTCCTCAACGTAATGGGAAACTAGCTATCTTCAAGCCGAATACATCAATGCTGTTAACATTGATGTTTGGCGTCAAGACTTAGATAAGGTGGTGGTAGCTAGCCAGTCGGGATTATAAAATGCCCTTCGATCAACCAAACCGAGTCTTACAACGTTTGACTCCTCACGGGAATCGAACCCGCGACCTCCTGATGTGTAGCTAGTGGACCTACCCATTACGCCACGGAGGCCTATTTATATTTACCTATTTAAGATACCTGGAAGTGCCATGAAATTCTATAAGTCTTGTAATCTACGAAAATACTGGGTAGATAAAATCTACTTGCAAAGGTCAAACATATTAAGTGAACAGCTTTTGTAACTTTTTATTAAATTGTAAGGGTCAAATTAATCTAGGCTTTTCTTGCAGGGTCATTTGAGCTGGCCATCATCAGGCTCTCGCGGCTGATCGACGTGAATCGGGAGCAGGTGTTGTATGGCGACGTTGTTCTGCCCATCAGAGAGTGTGTGCATGCACGGTGAGTAGACTTAATGATCGATTAGTTGAACTATCTTCAAACCATCTAAAATTTCAGTAAAGTTGCAATAATTATTTTGATGTTAAATTTTAACTAACACTTTATGGACTTTCGCAAAGAGTCATTAATAGTTAAGTTTATTTTCAGACAATAGAAAATAAACTAATATAATAATGACTTTTTACGAAATTCATAGGAAGTTCACCATACAGGTGTAACAAAATTGGTGTAGGACCCGTTAACCGGAGGTTCTACTCATCATACTGAACAACTTTCCCCAAGAAACTCATAGTCAACTCTCAAAAAACAATTTCTACCCTCCTTACAAAAATGCACAAAATTGATCGATCAGCTGATCGATTTGTATGAAGAGTTAAAAATTTATTCTGCGATTTCAGCAAAGTGATAGAACAAAAGTTGTTCAGTATGTTGGTCTTACGGTGATGGAAAACATCGTGAGGTTGCACACGCCTGCGGAGAAACTCGCAGGTTGTGTGTGAAGTTGACCAACCCGCACTGGGCCCGCGTGGTCGTCTAATTCAGGGTAGGCTCGAGCCCCTAGGTGGGAACGTATATATGAGCTGATGTGATGATGATGAGATAAAATTCGATCGACCGTCTGAATACGCAAACGTCGTACGTAGCACAATCGTAAAAAAACTGTCGTTATTTGTAATATCTTGGCAATCATTTTGAGATTGTACAGTAAAAGTAAAAATATATATTCAAAGCATCAAAAATATGTATCCACGATCTTATAGTCATCATATCAGCTCATATACGTCCCCACCGAGGGCCTCGAGCCTTAGTCGACCACGCGAGCCCAGTGCAAGTTGGTCGACTTCACATACAACCTTCGAGTTCTTCACAGGTGAGTGCAGGTTTCCTCACGATGTTTTCCTTCACCTTTAAAGCAATCGGTGACTATATGTACGTAAGTTTCGAAAAACTCATTGGTACATTGGCCGTCCGGATTTGAACCCGGAACCTCTGGTTAGGAGGACCGAGTCGATACCGGTTGAGCCACCGACGCTTTTTAGCTACCGACCTTATCGTATATCGGTACTAAGTTTGGTGCTTTGAACGTATCTTAATTTGAACATATCTTAATTTGAACGTATCTTAATTTAAACATATCTTAATTTGAACATAATATCTTAATTTGAACGTATCTTAATTTTTGACCTGACTGTACGAGTACAAAGACCGAATTGCAGTAGCACCCTAATTTAGTTTTGAGTTCTCTTTGTTATTTTTTTCTTTTTAAAATTTTCAGTGACCCTCGCGACATGGCCCTCGTGGTGGGGATCTTTGATGCGGCGAAGGCGATCGCGCGACTGAAGCTGACTGAGACCGAGCTGGCTCTCTACCAGAGCCTCGTGCTATTGTGGCCAGGTAAGTATTACGTTATATCCGTTCATGCATCCATACTTTCATTTTTAAACATATTTTCTATGAAAAATTTAACAAACATCATCATATCAGTCGAAAGACGTCCACAGACAAATAAAAGTAATTAATAAAAGGAAACTGTGAATTTTTTAACCATGTGGAATATAAATATGGAATGCTTTGTGTATCAAAATATATAATAAACATAATTTATTTACTTATTTACAGTTAATTCTAAATTGATTTTTCTCAGAAAGTATTAAATATTGGGACTTTATGATGTTTTTTGTTTTTTTATTGAAAGTTTGAGTGCGTTTGACTATACGAGTATCTCACCTGATGGTAAGTGACGATGTAGTCGAGGATGGTACAAGCAAACTCAAATAATGCTTATTCACTGTCGCCTTGAAGATCCCCAAATTATAGGAGTCGGGAAACACAGACGTAGGCATCGCTGTCCGCATAATAAATGAGGAAGCGTAACGCTTCGTGCGTATAGGCTGAATATCCCCTTCGGCCGTCTATGTAACCGCAGTTACAACAAAGGGGTGGAATCTCCCCCTGCGTCTCGTTGACTGAAGGTGGAATGGTCTTTCGGCTAATAACGATGATGTTGATAAATCAAAAACTCTTTTTGTATCTCTAACACTTCTCCTTCAAATTCATGTGACAAAACATCATCTGTCATGTCACAATAATATATCTATTTGTCTCTGTCATTTCAGAGCGGCATGGCGTACGCGGCAACCCGGAGATCCAGTGCCTCTTCAACATGTCAATGGCGGCCATGAGACACGAGATCGAGACCAATCACGCGCCGATCAAGGGTGACGTCACAGTCTTGGATACACTGCTAGCCAAGATACCCTCATTCAGGTGAGTACTTACTCCTTTCACGGTTTTTTTCTAACGATGCAGGCAATGTAATAGATTAGATTAGATTGGATTATATTAGATTAGATTATTTATTTCATGTCACCAATTACATATTTATTAAAAATGTCAAAGTGTAGCATGATCAAAAAAATCATAAAATCAATGTCACAAAAAAAAACGACGGGTTGCACTCCGGGAGTGCCGGCAGAAGTGAAAACTTGAATATTAACGTTGTGCATTTTTGACATTTTGGAATGGTTAATTTTGGGAATAATGGGAATAATTTTGCACGAATTGCTTTGATTATCAGTATAAAAGTACTATCATTTATGTGGTAGAATACAATATTTATTTATTGCGCTATCGTACACAAACATGACAATTTATATTACATTAAAAAGTTTATATCTCAGAAAAATCAACAAAAAATCAACTCCATCCGTCTTACGAATTTTCGATCAGGTCACGTGTCCTGACGCGAGTTTAACATTTTTTACCCATTACAAAAAAAGTGCACAACGCCGCTAAAGAAGTTTTCACTTCAAAAAAAAGATTCAAAACAACAACGCTTAATACGTTAAGAACAACCGACTTCAATCAGATTGGTACATACTTTTTCTTATATTGAAATCTACTGGACCGATTTTGATGAAACTTGCACTGTTCCTAAAATAAAAATATTTAATCCTGTAAAAAAAAGTTTTGCATTTGTAGTCTAGTAACTGAGAAATACTTGGAATACGAAGTGTAAGTGTTATCCGACGCTCTTACGGTGAAGGAAAACATCGTGAGGAAACCTGCACACATCTACGGAAAAAGTTGAAGGTTGTGTGTGAAGTTGACCAACCCGCACTGGGCCCGCGTGGTCGACTAAGGCCCTATCGCCCCAATTCAGGGTAGGCTCGAGCTCCCCGGTGGGGGACGTATATATGAGCTGATGTGATGTGAGATCCCTGGTTTAATACAAAACAACTTAAAAAACACTTGGTTGACAAAGTAACATTAATTATTATAAGGACTTAAATATTACAATAGCTATGTTACAAAGAGATGGCGAACCACTAAAGTACACCTCCGTGAATAAAAAGGATGACTTTATGTTCGGACATTTTTGATTGCTTGACATTGAATCTTGTTCTTTTATATGTAACTAGCTGTTTCCCGCGGCTTCACCCGCGTGGACCACGTTTCTATGACTTTTCGAGGGCGCGCAGTGCGCGAGCCGCAAACGGCTCGCGAGCGTGGTAAAAAGTAGCCTATGTCTTAATCCAGGTCCTAATCTGTCTACCTACCAATTTCAGCCAAATCCGTTCAGTAGTTTTTGCGGGAAAGCGTAACAGACAGAGAGAGTTACTTTCGCATTTTTAATATTAGTAGGGATTAGCTTTTGCCCGCGGCTTAGCTCGCGTGGGCATCGTTTTTATGACTTTCTTTGAGGGTGAATGGTGCAGCTTCTCTGCCGGCGCCTGTATTCCCCGATACGTATAATTTAGGAATTTTCAAGTCGAGTGTGAATAAGCACTATTTGAGCTTGCGTGTTACATCCTCGGCTGCATCAGCACTTACCAACAGGTGAAGTGCAGCCAAACGCACTCAATTTTTTATAAAAAAAAGGCTTGCGAACCTAGATATAGCCTGTCATCATCATATCAGCCCATATACGTTCCCACTTAGGAGCTCAGGGGAATTAGGGCGATCGGGCTTTAGTCGACCATGCGGGCCCAGTGCGGTTCGGGCGACTTCCCACACAACCTTCCATATAGCCTATGTTACTCAGGAATAATGTAGCTTTCTACTAGTGAAAGAATTTTCAAAATCGATTCAGTAGTTCCAGTTCAGGCAGAGTGTTTGTAAACACACTCACAAATTTTACCTCTTTATAATGTTATTAGTGTAGATTTTTGACCTCAAAATTAAGGCCATAAAGTTAGGAATATACTTGTTACATAATATGTACTGCAAATAATTAGCGAAGATGAAAAAAATAACTTGATTATTTTATTTTCATTTTTTTATTCTTTTTTGTTGTTTAAATTTTAAATTTTTTATTTGCACAGAGATTTTATTATATAATATTTATCATTGAACTAGTATTCCTGGCGAAATTCGTACCACCTTACACTACCCTACCCTACCCTACACTACCCTACACTACACTATACTACCCTACCCTACCCTTTCCTACCCTACCCTACACTACACTACACTACACTACCCTACCCTTCCCTACCCTACCCTACCCTACCCTACCCCTACCCTACCCTACACTACACTACCCTACCCTACCCTACACTACACTACACTACACTACCCTACCCTACCCTACCCTACCCCTACCCTACCCTACCCTACACTACACTACCCTACACTAGCCTACCCTACACTACACTACACTAAACTACACTGCCCTACCCTACCCTACACAAGAACTTTCTCCTGACAATGACGAACTCAACAAAAAAAGAATTATCAAAATCGGTCCAGCCGTTCACGCATGATGCGATGACCAAGGGAAATAGGGATTCATTTTTATATATATAGATAAATTATCTTTATGAGTTGTATTAATAATTATTAATTTTGTCAACAGAGAACTGTCGCTGATGCATTTGGAGGCGCTGTGCCGCTTCAAGGCTGCACACCCGCACCACGTGTTCCCTGCACTTTACAAGGAACTATTCTCCTTCGACAGTGTCCTTGACTTCACGCACGGATAATCAAACATTACATTTTATATTCATATTCCTTGGACTTTACTTTGCGGCAAGCTAGTTCGATCTCATTTTTGCCTAAGCTACCTAATGGTTTGGCATCGAGGCGGACTGTAGATTATTATGTTATGACAGCAGAATTTCCCCCTCCCTCTTCCCCTAGTTTTACATTGAGCTAAAGACATCTATAATTATTTGTTAACCTATTTATAAATCGTATGTATGTACTTTGAGACTGTTATTATGATATTTACGTGTAAGTGCGTACGTACAACATTAATGATTTAAATGTTTATTTAATTCGATGCTAGGGATGGGTGTCTTTAGTTCAGAATACGATACGTCAGATACATTTATGTAAAGTTAGTGCGGATAATGTCAGATTGTATTTTTTGTTACGGTTTTAAGGAAACGTATTAGTGCTGGGAATTCGTGAAACCTGGGCGTTTGGCCTTTATATAAATACACAATGAAATGTAATTATTTTGTATAAATATAAAGGAGCAGTTATTATATTGTGGTAACTATCATAAAATGTATCTAACTATGAATGAAGAAATAATAATAATTATTATAAAGATATAATAATAGAAATAGAGTTTTTATTAAGATTAAACAGTGTAGCGAAGTAAATCACACAACTGTCTTAAGTGAATCGTTTAAGAGTAGGTCTTTTTATTATTTTTAACAGTTTTTTTTTAAAGAGAATTGTAACTTGTTATTTATTTCAAATGATTATTTTAAGTACCTATTGATGTTTTCACTTCAAGTTAGGTTCGATTTAAGTTGTATTTATAGGACAACGATACTGCCCATTTGTATGTAATAATTTTATGTTGGCTTTTAACGTGGTTTTATGAAAGCGATAAAGATATGGAATGTAACGTCATTTTGAATAAAAGTATAGGTTTTTAATGAGGTGTTAGCGTGGCGCATTGAACAAAATTGCAGTCGAACATTCTTTTTTTTTAATTTTTAATCGCAGTCGGACAAAATTTTATTTCGTACCGGTGAAGTTAGCAGGCAATTTTCAGGTAATTTTTATTTATTTTAAAATGAAAGATATATTTGATCTCATTTATTTTTTAAACATTTCTTTGCTTAAAGTGCCATGCCATGGGTTTTTTCACAATATCGCATAATAATTTTGTAAGAGATTCAATGCATAATAATTGTGTTGTTTTTTTTTTAATCAAAGGTAAATTGACACTGTTGTGTTTTGTATACGTATATTTTATTTTTTTAAATGCACATTTTCAAATTGCCTGCTATATCAATTAGCGTTATAAATAACCATCAATTTTCTAACACTTACGATAAGTTTTGTCGAATAGCCTTTACTATAGACTGGTTTATATTAATATTAAAAAATATATAATTCTTAACTTGTATTTTGTAAATAGCTATTAATCATATGTATTTTATATTAAATATCATAATAAGGTTCGATGGGTTATTTTTAATTTTACATTCTATTAAAACAAAAACAAGTTTTCCACTATGCGCTCCGAGATACAAATCTTGATAGATCATGTGAAAAATATTGTTTTTTTCTATATATTATATATTTTTTGTTAAATAAAGCAATCTGTTATTGTCTATATTTTTTGTTTTATTTTTTTTGCATTTATTTCTTCTTTGATTTCCTAATTTCAGTGAGATACATAATTTGTCTTTTAAAATACCTATCTAATAGAATAAAATCATTTAAAGTAAATAGTGAGATCATAGAATGTTAAGAAAAATACTGGTGGTTCTATATTTAATTGTCAAACAATTTTGTTATAGGTACCCAGTTTTTTTACATCATATTTTTTTCCTGAAAAAATTTTTTTTTTAATTAACTTAAAAATTTTAAATTATTTTCTTTCAATAATAATTTTCAAAACATAATTATATAATGATATTGTATTGTTAGATGCACACTATTATATAGTATAGTATTATTTAGATTGAGTATGGGTAAATGTCCAAGCGCGTAAAATATAACAATTTGGTTTCCTTTTATTAAAGATTTTTTAGAGAAATTTCTTTCAACAATAATTAGTTGCAGCATTCATTTTGCCATCCAAAATATAACAAAAGAAACTTGACATAATTTTTTCAATTATTTTTTTCGCTACTGCTGGTCCCGCTTACACCTTCAATATTCTTCTGCGAGGCGTATTCGACTTCTGATGTCTTGAATATAGACAACAACACCTTTTCTTTTGACATAACATTTTGGACATTACCCTAACGATCTTTAATTAGTAAAATAATAAAAAAACAAGAATATTACAGCACTAAGACTGAAAATTTGGCTAAAGTTTTTACGAATTCAGTTAAAACCAAAGGGAAAACTTGACGATGATTTTGACTTCGATACGAATTCAGAAGATTTTTTTTATTTAAAAAAATAATCACTTAAATGAGTTAAATTGAAGCTTTTGAGCTAAAAATAAATGATGGCTTAGGTATTAATTGATACCTTTAAGAAATCGATTTGATGAAATAATTTATTTTTTTGGAAAATACTAAAATTCTTAAAAAATCTGGTGTCCATTCTACAAAAATCTGAAACTTAGACTTTAACTGGTGCAGCCTATGATAAAGAGGCGTATGGCACATCATGCTGTCTCTTTCATACTTAAAGAAAGGTGGATAGTACGATAGTGATAGTGTTAGAGTAAAACTTTAATTGCTGGGTAGTTTTTTAGTAGAGTATTTCTAAAGAAAAAAAACTTTTGTACTATGTTTTGCAAAATTTTCACTAAACACTAAAATTGTCATAGATTTGGACACGTAATGATATTTGATAGATTCTAATGAAAGTATTTTTTAAATACAAGCAAGATCACGGGGAGGTAATAAATCGTTTGTTAATCAACTTTTTTGATTCTAAGTTGCAGTCAAAGTAAGGATTCTGCCAATATTATAAAAATCTGTGGAAGAGTTTAAACAGTCAAAAATAAAAATATTTAAAAAAGACGAACTATAAAGTCAATGTTTTCAAAAAAAAAATCCTTGATAACAAGATCGAATATAAAAATCCAGATAAATAGTACTACTGAACACTGTGGTGATTTATTTCATACTTTGACTACAAAATAATTTTAGTTAAATTTCTTTAATATTTGACCTTTTTTCAGAATTATACTTATTTTCGAAGAGCTTATATTTTATACTTTGTACCTAACATTTTACGGGTATTCTAATGCAAAAATAATTGATCATCTTATTGTTTTTTCTACTATAAGATGATTATTTTTTATTATAATAAAATATTGATTTGTTATTGAATATAATTATGTATTTTTACAGATTACATGAACATATTGAAAGATAACAAAATAATAATTAAATGATTATATCTATGTCAAATGATTATAACATAAACTCAGAATTATTATATAAATTTTATATGTGCACAGTGGTAGAACCTAATCTGAATTCGTTAAGGGTCTTCCCCCATAAAATTTGATTTGGCGTTCCATAAAAAAACGATTGGCAAAATTTTGTGATTGAAAACAAAATTGATATCTATTGTTAGTCAAACAGATGAAGTATAGCACAAAAACATAAAAATTGTGTTTAAACTTATGAGCATATCGGAAAATTGCCGAAAAATTCATAAAAATGAATAACAAATTAACGACACATTATTCATGCCTTAATTGTTTATTAACCGAATTAAAAAAGGGAGGAGGTTCTCAATTCGTCGGAATCTTTCTTTATGTATGTTCCCCGATTACTCAAAGACACCGATTTATACTTTTGAGCGAAAAGGGATTGAAAAAGGTATTGTGATGGCAAAAAAATAGAAGTTGAGATTTTGATGGGGATCGATTGTCTTACACAGAGTTAAAAACGTTGAAAAAAAAAGTATGTACGTAAGTGTGTCTGTGCGTTCGTTCTGTGCTCTAGTGCCTAAACTACTAGACTGATTCGGCCGGTAATTGGAATTCGGTGAAACAACACACGCGATAATTTTATAATTTGGAAAAAAAAACGGTATGAAATTTGTTTATAACTGGGACTTAACATGGCCTACTGAACTAAGAAGTTTATTATTCTAAGAATAAAAAGCGTAGTGGTAATCTAAGTATGCCTAGCTACGCCAGATGGTGAAGGCTTTGCAAGAAAGTATGCACACAGCCTCAGACTAAATAAAAAATCTTATTTAGTCTGAGCACACAGCGTGCCTGTTCAATTTATTATGTTATACAGTATACTGTATCTTTTTGTCCAGCGGTAGGTACCAATTTTATTCAAAACAATAACGTTTGCTATCGTTTTTTCACATTACATCGAAACCAGAAGGGGGTTATGCAAAAGAAACATAGTATTTACCTTTGACAACTTTAATTTAAAAAGTTGTGACTAAGGCTAAGGCATTTTACAGCCTTAGAAACACTACTAAAGCAAAAATGAAATATCTCCAAAAGTATGTAATTATCTAAAAAAAAAACGTGGATGTTTTGTGCCTAATCTACGAGAAAATACTTTTAATAAATAAGAATACTCAACAGTTGTCAGTTCTATTTTTATAACATGAATGGAAACTAAAATCCCCACAAGATTGCCAAAATTAAATGAGTTTTTTAGTCAGTTTATATACAGTTTTATTATAAACTCGTTGGGGTATCCGGTTTCGCAAATGGAGTTGATATAAAACTTCCAGCCCTTATATCTTCAAAAGCACGCCCTTCAGGTAGAAACGGGAAACTGCTTCATGGATGGAGGGTAGAAAGCTACCACACCATATAACTCCCTTGATCATACCGGGACTCAATTCAGAGTTTTAGCGGCACGCATATTGTACACTTACTTTTATAATGTATTGAATGTAGATTACCTCTTAATAAGTGGACATCTACATATTTCTGATGATATGATGATGATGATGAAGTAGCATCAGTGATCCACACAACTGTCACTCAGTAAATAATTACTCTGTAAGCTGACCTCGGTTCAAAAGTGTCTCCTTCTTGAAGAAAAGTTGAGTTTGGGATCAGAAGCGACGAAAGCATTTCAGAAGTTTAATAAGAACTGAACAGCTGTTTTTAAGGAAAGTATGTCAATTCTCAAAAAATAGACTTACTTACTAAGTTGACCAATGAGCTGATCGATTTGTATGAAAAATCGGTTATTTATTTGAGAATTGAACACTTTTTTCTCAGAAATGGTGGTCAGTTTTGACTTCTGATTTACCTCCTAAAGCGCGTCCGTCGTCTAACCAGTCAACCATTATTATTTAACTTTCCAAATAAACGTGTATGAGTAAATGTAGAACTCATTTTTGCTGTATAATTTCACTAATTCCACATAAAACAAATGAAACCACATTTATAAATTGTCAGCGACCGCTTTCGGACATCAGTCTGATAACCATGATTTTTGCTGTATAACTTCATTAGATTAGTGAAATTATACAGCCAAAAAGAGAGATATAATGTTTTACAAAGAACCTTTAATCAAAATTATCAGTTATAGATAAACGGTATGTTCACCGAAGTCATGTGATTATACTATAATAATACTATATAGTATTCTTTACTTCTAGTATTTATAAAGTACGTCCATAATTGGGGTGTTCTGTTCAGCCACTGTGCACGTTAGCTTTGTTGATTTATATAACTCATTACAAAACAATTGTACCTTGAATAAATAAAGTTACTTACTTAGTCGAGAAAGGCGTTTGAGAACCAATAGTAAATAAATGTTATTGTTTTTATTATTCTCGAATCACTTGCAATCGAGTGCGTTTCATTTCAACTATTCCTTAGTAATTCTTTTACACCCTTGAGTTTTTTTTAGAGTTATTGGAGTTTACTCCTTAAGAATTTTTAAGTAAGGCCTCCCGTATGAAAATTTTATGAGGAGTAAAATGTATATATCACCGGGATATTGTAATAACCGCGATATTACAATCTCACTAGTTAGATTATGATATAACGGTAAATTGTGAACCGGATCACAATTTCACGGCCTATTCTTGTACCTCCGAATAAAACCGATGATTTCTTCTACTGCGAAGCATTCTGCTACCTAGGGGGGGGGGGGAGGCTAGCTCATTTATTTAGTGTTTTCCACTTAACTTAGTGTTAGTGTAATGACACTAGTGAGTTTGCAATGTCACTAGTGAAATTGTAAACAATATGTTACAGTTCACAATCTCGCGAAATAAATCCGTTAGATTATAATCTAACGAAATTTACAATCTTACGGTGACATTTACAAGCTTTAACTTAAAATAGAGTTTACTCCATAAGAATATATTTTTATATAGGGCCCCCGATTTGGAAATTTTATGAGGATTAAAATTTATACAAGCGTTAAGGCGGTAATATTACAGATTTTCGTTATTTTTTACGTCAATTACTCCTAAACGATAGAAAACCCAAGATTAAAAAAATACCCTTATTGTTGACGATGTTCCTTAAAGTCAAAAGCTATTAGAAACACGATTGAGCAGTTTTGGCTCGATAGAAAAAAAATCCAAAAATAGGTCTACACCGTTACTTTCAACTCTATTTATGACTAATATTTTGAAGTATAATTTTCAAAAAATATACAATATTTGTTATGATTGATAAAACAAAGTGAGTAATTTTTTTTTTATACTTTCATTGTGGTTTTTGATTGAAACGAAAAACCATTGAAAAAGTGAAAAAGTGTGGTTATTTTTCTTTACTCTTTACACGTAAAGAAAAAGACAGAGACAAATGTTCCAATTAATACCTTGCCTTAAACCTATCCTTATCGTTGTAGGTAAGCTATAAGTATTTAAAACCTAAATACTTTTAGGTACAAGCTTTTATTCAAAATAAATTTTATTTATTTTGTATTCTTCTCAGAAAACATAACTTCTCATTTAATACCCATATCATTGGGGGTTCACAAAAATTACTGGTCCACCATTTATTTATAATTTATTGTACACAGGAAGCATAAATAACACATTTTACAAAGTAAGGTCACACAAAGAGTACAGCTTATTTCTAAAGAAATTTCTTCCAGCAGACCCGGTAAAGAAGAAAGTTTTGACTGAGATGGCAGAAAAGACGTGTACACAGCATAAAATAAGTAACATTAAATAAATACTAAATTTAAAAAAATATAAACAACAAATACCTAAATATACGTATATAATTAGGAGCGTCGGTGGCGTAACGGCTAAGGCCGTCGCCTACTGTCCGGGAGGTCGTGGTTCGAATCCTGCTACGAACCAATGTGATTTCGATCTTAGACTTCATATGTACGTTTATCCGACGCTCTAACGGCGAAGGAAAACATCGTGAGGAAACCTGCACACGCCTGCGTAGAAACTCGCAGGTTGTGTGTGAAGTCGACCAACCCGCACTGGGCCCGCGTGGTCGACTAAGGCCCGATCGCCCTAATTCAGGGTAGGCTCAAGCCCCTCGGTGGGGACGTATATGAGCTGATATGATGATGATGACATATATAATTGGTGTATATAAATACACAGATAAAATAAATTAACTAATAAAAATACATATTGTAGATATTACATAAAATATTTCATGTCTAATCAATCAACTTAGGATGACAGAGTAAGATAGTGTTCTTTCAATTTCTTTTTAACAGTGTAAAGGCTCTCACAGTCACGAATTTCGTGAGGAAGTGAATTCCACAACCTGACAGCATGAACAGGGAAGGAAAAGGAGTAGAAGTCAATACAATGAGAGAGGACATTAAGGAGGGATTTTAGGTGGGATCGGCACGGTGTGTCTGGCTGGCGCTTCCAGACGAAGCGTTCGCGTAGGTGTGGCGGCAACTGCAGTAACCCGCCACTGAACCTTAACACAACCGACGAGAGAACAATAGAAATACAACATCTAGAACGCGCTATTAGAATTTCTTCAGCGCTGAGTATACATAGAGATACCAATCATCAACGGTTGGTCCACGGCCGGACCCCAGGCATTTCACCTTGCCTGGCGAAGATATCTCCCTATGCTATCTTCGAGTAGGAACGCACCGTTTCTAAATAGGTAACCAGGGGTGAAGGTTTATGAAGGATGTTGAACAGAAGACAAAAGATGTGGGTGTTCCTACGCAGACGAATCGGGATCCATTTGAGCTGGGTTCGGTTCTGGGAGACGTGTTCGTAATTGCGCAATCCAAATATGAATCGGATGCACAAATTCTGCAGGCGCTCAAGCTTGTTGAGAAGTCCCTGAGTAACATCCAAGTAACATAGTCAGGGTGTGGGAGAAAAATGGATTGAGCAAGGGAAATCTTAGTTTTTAAGGGCAAAAGCCATTGGAGACGCTTAGGCGTATGAAAGGAAAAGTGCACTTTTCTGCTGACCTCATTGACATGGGAGGTCCATGATAATTTAGAATCAAAGGTAAGACCTAGATTTTTTGCAGAGGAGTGAACGGAATTATCGCGCCGTCATATATAACAGCTGGTATATCTGAGGTATCAATTTGATTCAGCATGTAATTTCTAACAATTATCATTGCCTGTGATTTTTTAGGGTTGACCAAAAGGCCGAAATACAGCCCAATCACAAATACATTTAAGATTTTAATTTATAAAATTTACAGCGGTATTAGAACACCATCTTTTGAAGTGTGCCATATTGGATTTAGAATGACGTCACTTGGCTAACCATGCTTTGTGATTGAAACTTAGCGTGCATGTAAAATTTCAGCTCAATCGGAAACCGGGAAGTGGTTCTAATTAAGCTTCCAAAATTTGACCCAAACTACAACGGCAACGTTAACACGTTAAATAAAAGTTTGTAGTAAGGGAACTTTGACTTGGGATATTTTCCGAACCATATTAGGTACAATGTCGGTTACTTTGGTTCTCCTACGGATCTCCTCTTTTCTGATTCAGTGAACCGACGACCTGGTGAAGGTCGCGGGAAGCCGCTGGATGCGGAAAGCGCAGGACCGGTCGTCGTGGAAATCCTTGGGGGAGGCCTTCGTCCAGTAGTGGACGTCTTTGGGCTGATATGAAGATGATGATTAGGTACAAACTTATAATTTGGGGGTAGGCGTAGGTTCAGTAAATTGTCAAAAGCCAAGTCATGGTGGCTGGTGACTCGAGTAGCTGGTTGGAGTCTAATTCCTCGTGAAAACTGATAATGTGATTCTCATGTTTTACTAGTTTTTGCCCGCAGCTTCACCCACGTGGACATCGTTTTTATGACTGTCTTTGATTGTGAGTGGTGCGCAAGCCACAAGCGGCTCGCGAGCGTGGAGATGAGTTTTCCCCAGATCCCTCCGGAACAGAACTATGTCAAGATATGCTCAATAGTAAATTATATCATTTCCCATCCCCTCAACCATTGCTGTTCATAAAATCACAACAATCCATTGTTCCCAAAAAAAAAATATTTTTTCAGTTCCCTCAGGAACTACATCGGACTATGCTATTTCCACGGGATAAAAAGTAGCTTATGTCCTTCCCGTGATACAGGTTACCTGCATGTCAAATTCCACCAAGGTAGGTCGAGGTGTAAAATCGTGAGAACGTAACTAAACACAAACAAACACATTGTCACATTTATAACATTACTAGCTTTTGCCCGCGGCTACGCCCGCGTGGTCATAGTTTTTATGACTGTCTTTGAGCGCCATTGGTGCGTTCCGCGATCTTTACAAGGTCGTCGGTCCACCAGGTCGCGGCCACGTTTTCTGGTACGCTGTCGCCACTCGAGAACTTTACTACCCCCAACGGCCATATAGCCATATAGCTATGTGCCCTGCCCACTGCCACTTCAGTTTAGCAATTCTGTGAGCTATGTCGGTTACTTTGGTTCTTCTGCGGATCTCCTCGTTTCTGATAACCGTTCATGGTAGGAAAAAACAAGTAAGTACTCGTAACGACCAAAATTTATTACTTTTCTAAGACCTACACGATATCGCCAGTAAAAATAATTAAATTCAATTGTGTAAGTTTTTTTGGGTAGAGTTTTACAGTTTCTCGAGTGAGATTTATTCCGATGTATTTTGATTAGCTCATATTTTTGGTCATGTAGGTATATAATAGATTAAGGTAAGGCACCTAGTTACCTACTTTCACGTATTTTTAATCAAATTAATACGCTTACTTTCATCGATAAAAGTACATACATAACATACCTACCTACGCAGGTACCTACCTACCTCAACCTTGTTTTGTTTGTATGTAGGTACTGTAGAGATCGTAACGTTCGCTCATTTACGCCTCCTTTGCTATCTTTCTATCCGCGAGTCGTTTTAAAAAAGATAATTTTAAATAAAATATACGCCAAATTAAAAATTTGCTGTTGTTTGAAAGCTTCTTTTTTTTTTTTTTTTTTTTTCACAATTGGTAAACCCTTGACAACATCTCACCTGGTGGTAAGTGACGATGTTGCCGAAGATGGAAGCGGGCTTACCAAGATTCCCCAACGCAATGGGGAACTGGCTATCTTATCTTCATGCCGGAACACACCAATGATATCAACATTGATATTTGGCGGCAAGACTTAGATAAGATGGTGGTAGCTAGCCAGGCGGGCTTAGAAAATGCCCTACCACCAACCAAACCGAGTCTTACAATTGACCCCGCCGGGAATCGAACCCGCGACCTCCTGTGTAAAGCCAGTGAACTTTGCCTCTGAGCTACGGAGGCGGTTAATCTTTGAAACAGTTGAGATTCTTTGTTTCTTCTGAAACAGTTGAGATTCTTTCTATTAGAGGCCGCGAGCCAGGGCAGAGGTCCCTGCGTCCGATTCTGAGTATATTTTAATAGAAGAAAAAAAGCAAGCGTTAGTATAATCGTTTAATCTCGAGCCAATTATCAGTCAGCCGGCAGAGTCCGGTTCTGAAGTGAAAAAATATCACATTTAAACAGTTTCACTTAAGAGCCATTTTTCAACCGACTTCCAAAAAGGAGGATACCTTAACGAATAAAATAAGGATTATGAAAATCGGTTCACAATCTGCGAAGATTTCGCGTAACAGACACAAAAAAACATACAGTCAAAAATTGAGATCCTCCTCCTTTTTGGAAGAGTGGAAAGGGGGGTGCTCAAGTCGACTGTATGTTTTTTTTGTATATTTGTTACGCGATATCTTCGCAGATTGTGAACCGATTTTCATGATTATTTTTATTCGATAGGATATGCTTTCGAATTAGTCCCATATAAATTTTATTAAAATCAGTGGAGTAAGTTTTTAGAAAATTAACAAAATCCAAAATTAGTGTAATACAAAATTGTAGTAAGTTGTGGCGATGGAAGTCGGTTTTTTAACGTGTTTATTATACTCGTATTATCTTGCAATGTTAGTGTGCTAGTTTAGGAAATATATTGGAAGCTGAATTAGAACTACTTCCCGGTTTCAGAATGAGCTAAAATTTTGCACACAAGTCAAGTTTCGAGCACATTTCATAAGTGACGTCATTCTTAATCGACTATGGCGGATTCCCAAAGATCGTGGATTATTTATTTTTTCATGCACCGTCTTAATATTTGTACCCATATAGAGGTATGGAAAGGGTTTTCTGAAAAGCATACGAAATAATTAAAATTCTTTTCAAATAAAAGCTTGCACCTAAAAGTTTTTTCTAAAATTATTTGAAAAATTGGCTATGGGTTCGATGTGGCTTAACAAGGCTCTCCTAGCATATGGATTGTCGGCGAAAAATGGAACATATAGATTGCAATGTTGTAACGCACTTGTTCACAAAAAGTAGGTCCTACAAAAATTCGCTAACGCATACTACACACCGACAATCAGTCGAAAGCACTTGCTATAGTCTATATATTAGGTCTCCGGCAGAGGGGGGGGGTGGTATCCTATCACTGAAAACTCGCTATTAAGTACATAATGCAACCACTTTGCGCAGGCAGACCGACACATTTAACATCAGGGGGTTGCCAATTATCCTCTCAACCTAAATTTATCAATTTCCGTCATCGTTACCAAATTTGTCATAATCTACTAGGGAAGGACGTTGTGTCAATGCTCGGCGATGGATATCGATATTGACAATATAAAATAACTACCTACCTAACTACATACATATAAAAACAAGGTTTAAGTCAGTGACTTAGTTTAAGTATGTATGTACATGCGTAGGTAGTTATGTACGTACTTTTGTCGATGAAAGTAAAAAAACGTAAGTTGGTGTCTCGTAGGTAATTCTATTATTGACATAAGCACAAATATGCGCTTACAAAAATGGAGGTCGTCATAACATCGGAATAGATCTCACTCAAAAAACTGTACAACTTCACCAAAAAAAACTTACAAAATGGTTTTTTTACTAGCGTATCGTTTAGGTTTAGCAAAGAAATAGTTTTTGTTCATTAGAAGTTTTTCCTACCACCTATAACCTTATTGAACCGGCTTACAGTGGGGTTTAAAACCCTGTTGTGTGGCCAACATTTATTTTTGTATTTTATATTTCTACGGGATATAAATAGTAAAATTTAGTCAATAAAACTAGTAATCTATTAATAAAACTACTTTTATTAGCAAAAATTGTATTCTAATAAGTTTAAAACAGATTTAATTAAATTGTTTTTTTTTTACTTTTTGGTAAGGGCCTCATGGTGGTAATGAAAGGATCTGATGACACTATCAGTGCCTTAAAAGTGTCCTCCATTGTGGCTTTACGAGATTTATGAAAGAAGAGTATATTACTAAACAAAATTTAACTACACAAAAGTTATTCAATTAAAAGACACATTAAAATATTATATTTATTGAAACTAACAGAAAAACCTATATATTTAGTTAAGTAGCAAAAAGTAGCAATAAATGCTTATGTATTCGTTAAGACAAAACATAAATGAACCTTAAAAAAATTTTTCTTTTACCATAGAAATGAATAGAATAGAATGAATAGAATTGTTAAAATGTCAAACGAAAGTAGGAAGGTATGGAAAATCAGTCTTTGAACATTATGGTTATTTTGTAAGTCTTATTTTTTTAATTTTTTAATTTACCAATTTCAAAACAAAATACAAAAAAAATATCATCTAGCACCATTTCAATCAGCATAGCTTATTTGGAAGTTATTTTATCCATATTAAAAATCTTTAAAGTAGGCTATGGTCACACCCTGGACACTTCATACAACGGGCCAGAAATGACAATTCAAAAAAGGAATGACCGAACAAACAAAACGGCGGCGAAATTCTATATGTGCGACAACCAAATTGTAACCAATCTGTATCAATCTGGGTGACGTGGGGGTGAGGTCGCAATCTAGAGAGCGGCAGGGAGTGTCCATACTGTATGTTAGTACTAATTTATATACTTAGCTTTGGTAGTGGAAACAACTGTCAACAAATATCTCTTACATTTTCACAAAAACAAAAGACGTACGCATTATAATCAAAGGTTAACAACGAACTGCGCTGGGCGGCGCAATACTCGTAGTTGTACTGACAACTGGTTCTCGCCCGGTCTCGAGTAGCATGATTCATTGTTTTTAGGGTTCCGTAGCCCAATGGCAAAAAACGGAACCCTTATGGATTCGTCATGTCTGTCTGTCTGTCCGTTCGTATGTCACAGCCACTTTTTTCCGAAACAATAAGAACTATAGTGTTAAAACTTGGTAATTAGATGTATTCTGTGAACCGCATGAAGATTTTCACACAAAAATCTAAAAAAAACAATAAATTTTGCGGGTTCCCCATATGTACTTAGAACTGAAACTTTTTTCATCAACCCATACGTGTGGGTTATCTATGGATAGGTCTTCAAAAATAATATTGAGGTTTCTAATATCATTTTTTTCTAAACTGAATAGTTTGCGCGAGAGACACTTCTTAAGTGGTAAAATGTGTGTCCCACGCCCTGTGTGTGTAACTTCTAAAATAAGAGAATGATAAATCTAAAAAAAATATATGATGTACATTACCATGCAAACTTCCACCGAAAATTGGTATGAACGAGATCTAGTAAGCAGTTTTTTAAAAAAACGAACACAAAAACAACACACTTTATTAAAATACGTCATTTATTATAGATAATGTTGCGGAACCCTTCGTGCGCGAGTCCGACTCGCACTTGGCCGGTTTTTTACAATACATGTAGTTAGTTAAGGGTAAACAAAGGTGATGTTTATACTTTCTGGCCAATGCCGCCCGTACTTAAACCCCACTGTGCGGCTTGAAGATAAGATAGCCAGGTCCCCATTGCACTGGGGAATCTTAGTAAGCCCGCTTCCATGATGCCGAAGCATCATCGTTACTTACCGTCAGGTGAAACGAGGCCAAGGGCTTACCAATTGTGAATAAAAATAATTGAAAACGCTCTAACCACGTTAAAAGACCGACTTCCATCGCAACAAATTAGTACAATTTTGCATTATTATTTTTGGTATTGTTAATTTTATAATAAAGTACTCTACAGATTTTGATAAAATTTATATGAGACCACACGGGAAGCACTAGCTTTCAAATAAAAAAAGAATCATAAAAATCGGTTCACCCAGTCAAAAGTTCTGAGGTAACACACATAAAAAAAACATACAGTCGAATTGAGAACCTTCTCCTTTTTGGAAGTCGCTTGAAAAGTCTTTCTTGCTAACGAAATACATCATAATCAATTAATAAATCATCCATTACGAGTAAAATAACAATGAAATGGAGCTAATGAGTGAAATAATCAAAATATAATCATCAAAAATGTATCATAATCATTTAAAATAAAATATTAATACTTAAATCAATTATCCATAACGAGTACAATTACAATGAAATGGAGCTTATGAGTAAAATAATCAAAATATGTTGTCAAGGGTTTATTATATCAGCTCATATACGTCCCCACCGAGGGGCTCGAGCTTACCCTGAATCAGGGCGATTAGGCCTTAGTGCCAAGTTTGAATTAAATCTGTCCATTTAAAGTCGGTCAAAATCGAGTGCAAAGGAGTCGGTTACAAAAATACATACAAACACATACATATAGGTGAAGCAAATAAAAGTGTGATAAAAATGGCAGTATATTCTGCAGCGCTGTTATTCTGCCAGAAACCGGTTCGGCGAACGAACGCACGCTCTTCACAACATGTTCAAAAACAAATTTGTTGTTGCGAATCGAATAGTTAAATAGGTCAACGTACTAGTGTTTTACAAAAAAATATATTATATATTTAGTAAGGAGCTCTAAGTAGCTGAGCATATCCTACGAATATTATAAACGCGAAAGTTTGTAAGAATCTATGTAGGTATATGTATGTTTTCTACTCTTTCACTAAAACTACTGCACTGCGCAAGTAACTATTTAGTAATCTGGGACTGCGCAACCTTTAAAAAAGTCATAGAAACTTTGTCCACGCGGGTGAAGCCGCGGGAAACAGCTAGTGTATAATAAAGATATTGTAGATACATAATCTACACTAACATTACAAAGAGGCAAAGTTTGTAAGTTTGTTTGTAGGAAGTAATCTCTGGAACTACTGAACCGAGTTTGAAAATTCTTTCACCAGTAGAAAGCTACATTTTTCCTGAGTGACATAGGCTATATCTACGCTCACCACAGCTAGCGGCTCGCGCACCACTTACCCTCAGAGACAGTCATAAAAACGATGCCCATGCGAGCGAAGCCGCGGGAAAAAACTAGTTTGACTATAAAGTATATCATACTGGAGTACATTTTTATAAGATGAGGTATAAAAAAGAAATGATTTTCGAAAAATCTAAAAACTTTTAGGTATAAGCTTTTATTTGAAAATAAATTTAATTATTTCGTATTTTTCTCAACCAACCCTATAATTTGATACCCATATCATGAGGGTTCATAAAAAAAACTGGTCCACCATCTTTGGGAGTCCGCCATGTTGGATTTGGAAAACGTCACATAGTTAACAATGCATTGTCATCCAAACTGAACGTGTATACAAAATTTTAGCTCAATCGGTTGAAGATATCTGCTTCAAAATTGAGTTGCAAGATTCCACCCGAACAAACATACATACATTGCAAGTTAATTAAAAGCTTGTACAAAGGATGTTATATGATTTTCCGTATAAAAGCGTCCCGCAAGGGATCACGTTGAAGGCCGCGGGAAGCCGCTGAACCATGGACCAGTCGTCGTGGAAATCCTTGGCTAGGCCTTTGTCCAGCAGTGGACGTGTTTTGACTGATATGATAATGACGATAAAATGTAAAATTACGCTTACAGAGACGCATAATATGTCATTGGGGCAATCAGCTGATGTACCTACTTAATAATATTTTGTTTGGTAATAATGAACTATATCTAATCTTATTGACTACATAACATGTTATAATTTCTTTTCTATCAGAATTTGAATCAAAGTTTAACGCCTTTGCTTACATACCGGAACTCAGTATTCTCTAGATTAACCTGGCCTACAGTCTGCTTGCAATACAACCGTGTCAAGAGATCTTCTTATACTGGCCACACAAACAATTTTACATTGAGCTCTGAACGGTAAACTAATTTAGCAGTAATTATATGAAGTTCTGGTGTCTTTGTCAGCTGGTCTCCTGTTCCTTAAGAGGGTAAATGTAGGTAGTCTGGTTCTGTCGGTGGCTTGTAGCGGTTGTTCGGTTTCGTTGTACTTACTTTTAAATATTTTTAAATAAGTTCGTAAGATAAAATAATTATTTATAGGCATATTTTTGATAACAAACTAATGGGTAAGTCAAGTTTATTTTTTATTTATATAACCTAATCTTTCTTCTGTTTACAAAACACATGCTTTTTATCACAAACCGTTCTTACCGGACCGCCTCTGTAGCTATTTCTAAGGTTAGCTACAAGCGAAGCCAACTTTTTTTAAAATTTACAATTGGTAAGCCGTTGGCATCATCTCACCTGATGGTAAGTGACGATGATGCCGAAGATGGAAGCGGGCTTACTAAGATTCCCCAACGCAATGGGGATCTGGCTATCTTATCTTCAAGCCGGAACACATCAATGTTGTTAACACTGATATTTTGTGGCAAGACTTAGATAAGGTGGTGGTAGCTAGTCAGGCGGGCTATGAAAATGCCCTACCGCCAACCACACCGAGTCCCACAAATGTCCCCGCCGGGAATCGAACCCGCGACCTCCTGGTGTGAAGCGAATGGACTAACCATTACGCCACGAAGGCGGTTGAAGTTTTGGAAAGGATCCCTAATTTTCAAGCGACTTCCAAACAGGAGGAGGTTCTCAATTCGACTGCATGTTTTTTTTTATGTGTGTTACCTCAAAACTTTTGACTGGGTGAACCGATTACCAAAAATAATAATGCAAAATTGTTTGAAGTTGTTGCGATGGAAGTCGTTTCTTTAACGTGTGTTAGTGTTTTCAATTATTTGAAAATACAGTGTAATCTCACTAATCCGGCACTATTAAAAACCGGAGGGTGCCGGATTATTGGAATGTACTGGATTATACTGAAAAAGTCATAGGTAATGAATAAAATAACGCATTTTATAGTGGGAATAAAGGTATGTAATGTATTAAAATAACATCATCATTACAGCTCATATATGTCCCCACCGAGGGGCTCGAGCCTACCCTGAATCAGGGCGATTAGGCCTCAGTCGACCACGCGGGCCCAGTGCGGGTTGGCCGACTTCACACACAACCTTCGAGTTTCTTCGCAGGCGTGTGCAGGTTTCCTCACGATGTTTTCCTTCACCGTTAAAGCAATCGGTAAGTATGTACGTAAGTTTTTGAAAAACTCATTGGTACATTGGCCGTCCAGATTTGAACCCGGTACCTCTGGTTAGATGGACCGAGTCGTTACCGGTTGAGCCACCGACGCTTTTTTTAAAATAACATGTAGGTACGTAATTAACTAGTTTTAAAATAATCCTTAATTGAGGTCTGCTTTTGTGCAACTTGTAGTCCTTGCTTAAAAACCTTTTCTCGCATGATGAGCGAGGCGTGAGCGGAGGGTGCCGGATTATTGGACGTGCCGATCTATCGAAGTGCCGGATTAGTGAGATTATACATAGTGTAGCTTCCCGACGGTGAAAGAATTAAATCGGTCCAGTAGTTTCGGAGACAAACAAACAAACAATTATTTCCTCTTTATAATATTAGTGTAGAAGTTACATTGTAGTACAGTTGTGTCGTTTCGAAATGGTCATTGTAAAACGACTTGAGGTTGTGTACCTATTAAGAAAATTACCAAATTGGAGTAGAAAAAAGAAGTTGTATGCTAGTTTATACACGTAAATGAGGATGAATTCACGTGTAGCCTGGAATCAAGTTACAGAACGTCTTTTTACACGAAAACCCACAAAAAATAATGTATTTTTTTAAATAAAATTTTCAGAGCATTTGACTGCACCTCACCTGATGGTAAGTGCCGATGCAGCCGAGGATACAACACGCAAGCCCAAATATTGCTTATTTACTCTCGTCTTGACGATTCCTAAATTATACAAATCGGGGAATGCAGTCACCGGCAGCACGAAACATCTGTTTTGTGCCGGCAGGGAATTCCACTAATTCAGGTCTAATGTATAACCACTATATCTTCTAAACGGTATGATGGATTTTATAGAGCAAGGTATCGTTAGATCCCGTGAGTGACATAGGATGTCATATTACCGGACTAAAAAAGACGTAAAAGAGAGGTAATGTTTCTATACAGTCACTTTTTTATTAAACTTTTAATTTTAGGTTTTTCATGTTACGTAAATGAAGCTAAGAATCAAGTCTAGACGGGTTAGTATCGTTTCGTCTAAGAAACAGCTGGTCTAAAAAGCAGGTGGTCTAAAAACCAAATCGTCTAAAACGCACTTGACACCTGGTCTAAAACGCTTTTCGCCTTAATAGCAACTGGTCTAATCTTCCTATGATTTCTTCTGCTGCGAAGTATTTTGGTACCCAGGGTAGGGAGCCTCGCTTTGACTGTTAAATCAATCAAACCTGATTGAACCTAGTTATTTAGTTACACAGACGAGGTACTTTTTAGACCAGATGCTACATAGACGAGCTGCTATTTAGACGATTTGGTTTTTAAACCACCTGCTTTTTAGACCAGATGCTACATAGACCAGCTGCTTTTTAGAATAAACGATACTAACCTGTCTAGACTGTATTTTTTCTTTGTGAAGTCGGGCAGTTAAAATAATTGTTTTATAACAACAGGTTTTTAATAACTCAACGAGGGGCAAGGATGGACACTTAGAAGATGAACGTGAGATGAACTGTACCTACCATACCTACCATGTTTATTATCATACAAGCAGTTGGCCGCGGCCAAATATATGGTATATTAGTACTAACGTACAGTATGGACACTCCTTGCCGCTCTCTAGATTGTGACCTCACCCCCTCGTCACCCAGATTGATACTGATTGGTTATAGTTTGGTTCTTGAACGTATAGGATTTCGCCGTGATTTTGTTTGCTCCTTCATTTGTTTCTAGAAATGTAATTTCATGACTGTTTGTATGCAGTGTCCGGGGTGTGCCGCGGCTTTGCCCGTGGATATCGGGTGCGTGGATATTGAGGGTTATATTAGGTTTTATTTAATTTGCAATGTTTGTATGTATGTATGTTTGTTTAGTTCCAATCTTGCGATTGATTTTAGAGCGAATTTCAGGGGTCCGATTAAGCTGAAATTAGGAATAAAGCCGTATTCCCGGTGACAATAGATCCTTTTGTTATTTTGAAGTTAATCTGATGGATAATGAATTTTGGAGGTGGAGTCAAGGTTCAGAGGGTTGCCAATTATCCTCTCAACCTAAGTTTATCAATTTCCGTTATCGTTACCAAATTTGTCATGACCTCCAAGTCTACTGGGGACTTGGAGGTCATGACAAATTTGGTAACGATAACGGAAATTGATAAACTTAGGTTGAGAGGATAATTGGCAACCCTCTGATGTTAAATATGTCGGTCTGCCTGCGCGAAGTGGTTGTGTTATGTACTTATACCGATAAAAAAAACGATAAGGGAAATGGCTGAGTAAGATAAAAAATGGAAGTACTTGTTGTACTCATGAGAATTATGCAAAAACTAACCAAATATTCGGTTGCGTTATGGATCAATATTTTTATATTAATTTGAGCATTTGGCTTTTTGCGCATAAAAACTCTTTTCAAATGAAAGCTTTTCGACTTTTTCAAAAATATTTTTAGCATATGTTAATTCTGAAGGTCCATTCTGAATATTGGTGAAAGATTTTTTGAAACTGGATGAGTAGTTCCTGAGATTATGATCTGCATACAAACAAACTTACAAACTTTATTTACCTCTATATAATATTAGAATACATTTTGATTTTATTTTGAATTTTACACAAATAAATCGGCTAAGTGCGAGTCGGACCACGCCTAGTGTAGGGTTCCGGAACCATTACTTAAAAATTGTTTTTAAAACCCTTACAATCGTTTTCAATTGTTAAGATACACCAGGGACACGTTTTTTTACGAAATTGGCGAGCTACGTATATCTTGGGAACGGCACATCATTACTGATATTCATCATATATACTCATATACGTCACCACCGAGGGGCTCGAGCCTACCCTGAATTAGGGCGATGGGGCCTAAGTCGACCACGCGGGCCCAGTGCGTGTTGGTAGACTTCACACACAACCTGCGAGTTTCTTCGCAGGCGTGCGCAGGTTTCCTCACGATGTTTCCCTTTACCGTAAGAGCGTCGGATAAACGTACATCATATCAGCTCATATACGTCCCCACCGAGGGGCTCGAGCCTACCCTGAATTAGGGCGATCAGGCCTTAGTCGACCACGCGGGCCCAGTGCGGGTTGGTCAACTTCACACACAACCTTCGAGTTTCATCTCAGGCGTGTGCAGGTTTCCTCACGATGTTTTCCTTCGTAAGTATGTACGTAAGTTTTTGAAAAACTCATTGGTACATTGGCCGTCCAGATTTGAACCCGGTACCTCTGGTTAGAAGAACCGAGTCGTTACCGGCTAGAACGGAGGAGGTTGTCAAGTCAACCAGTATATACAGGTGTAATAAAATTGGTGTAGGTACCGTTAACTGGGGCTTCTACTCATCATACTGAATAACTTTTTTAGAAAAAAGTCGTAGAAGACTTTGCTGAATCGCAAAAAAATTTTTTCTTCTTCATACAAATCGATCAGCTGATTGACCAATTTTGTACATTTTAGTATGGAGGGTCCAATTTTTTTTCCAGAATTTCTATGGTTTCCTTGGGTAAAGGTGTTCAGTATGATGAGTAGAACCCCCAGTTGACAGGACCTACACCAATTTTGTTACACCCTGTATAGCAACGGCTTGACTTGATTTAGTTAAGGAGGTAGGAAGTGACATAGACTGCTAATCAGAATAGCCCGATAAAGTTCCCGAGGGATTTGGAGGAAACTCATGTCTACGCCTACGTGCGCACCTCTCACCCTCAATCAAAATCATAAAAACGATGTCCACGCGGACGAAGCCAAAAGCTAGTACTTTGTAACTTAAACGTTGAGGCAGTAAAGTTGTCGAGTGGCGACTGTGCACCATAAAACGTAGCGTAGACAGGCCTCCCACTCAGTAAACCGACGACCGGATAAAGGTGAAGGCCGCTCCTTATCTTTTCCTTTGTAGCAACAATGCAACATTTTTATTTTTGTTTGCAAATTAATAGCGAACGAATGATAACACTGATAATATCAGTACTATCAGCTGTTTGCAACTTGCCAGTCGCGTCTTATTAGAAGCAAAGTATATATAAGGTGTAACAAAATTAGCTGAAACTATTTGAACTGGTGCTTCTACCCATGAAACTGAACAACTTTCCCCATGAAACCCATAGTAAAATCGCAAAAAAAATTGACTTTCCCATACTAACTCCATCAGCTGATCAGCCAACTTAGTATGGGAAGTTCAATTTTTTTTTAGATTTGACTATGGGTTTCATGGGGAAAGTTGTTCAGTTTCATGGGTAGAAGCACCAGTTAAAATAGTTTCAGCTAATTTTGTTAGACCTTATATACAGTACGGACACTCCCTGCCGCTCTCTAGATTGCGACCTCACCCCCTCGTCACCCACATTGATACAGATTGGTTACAGTTTGGTTGTCGAACGTATAGGATTTCGCCGCCGTTTTGTTTGTTCCGTCCTTCCCTTTTTTGAAATATTATTTCTGGCCCGTTATATGTAGAGTTGCCAGATCAGAAAACATAATTATCTGGTTTTTTTAAATGTCTGGATTTTGGGGTTATTATCTGAAGAAATAAATGTTAAGAACCAAAACTTTACTTTTTATTTTTAAAATCAACAATCTTGACAAAATTACTAAACCCTATTCAATATTTAACAATTTTGAGATCAATCAAACTCGTTTTTATTTATTTCCCTTATTAAACTTCATTTTTACTTTGCTGCAAGTATTGTGTGTTTGATTTTCCTGCCTCTATCAATTTCGAGCCCTGAGGTGTGTTCAGGAAAGATTTAAAATTTAAACAATTTACAATAAAATTCAGCCTGGTTAATAGTTCGGCTTTGATTAAGTCGAAGGCCATGCGATTCCTTTCATTTTAGTATAAATTGTTCAGCAAGCTAAATACCCTTTCGCAGTAGGCATTGCTCACTGGATCGATAAAACAAATACAATAAAAAAATTGCCGGCCGGTACTTTACGATAAACCGTTTATCTGGAGGTTTTATATTTTTTCTGGAGTCTGAAAATCATATAAAATATGTTGAGTATCCAGACGAATCCAGACCATCTGGTAACCCTAGTTGTATGAAGTGTCCAGGGTGTGGTAGAAGTATCGCGTCATCGCTCCTGCACCGGGCGACTTGGCATGACAAAAAGAGATAGGAAATCGGTGCGCGTGGAGGCTCGTGGCATTTGTGCGTCGGGTTGTTCCGTGAATAGGGTAGGGTTGTAAACGATGTTTTGGAAATATCGATGTTTTTAGTAACCTGTAAATCCATACTATCTCGGTATTTTGATCGTATTTTTTACTTACTGAAAATTTAAAAGTTAATTAGGTTAAATTACCTAGGTACTTATTATTGACTAAAGTTGATTATCTTATGTACTTTATCTTTAACCCCGATGTAAACAGAGTAGTGTTATAAGTTTAACGTGTGTATCTGTGTGTCTGTCTGCCTGTCCGCATCGTAGCTCCAAACGGGTGGACCAATTTTGATTAAAATTTTCCATTGTTTGAAAGGTGAATTTATCAGGAGTGTCCTTAACTATGATTCAAGAAATTCTGTTTAGCACCTTTCAATGTTGTCAGCACTTTTCATATGTTTTTTTACTATGTAATTTTTTCCAAGTAATTGTAACGTTGTTTCTTGATAACAGTAAATAAAAATTAAAAACATCCATATTTTCACATTAAAACCTACAACGTCGATGTAGCGATATTTTTCGATATTTTTTTTTCGTATTTGTGTCCCTAGCACTAGGGCGGCGAGGCGGAGGCGCCTGTGATCTAACTACACACGTCACGAAGTTAGTAGAAACAAAAGTATAGATAATGTACTCATGTCATGAGTAATATTGCAACAAAAGTAACCGATAATTGTATCGTTCTCGCATCTAAAGTATCAAGGTACTCAGGTATCGATTACTTTTTGTTTTGCTATTTAAAGTAAATAAAAACACGAAATTATTTAATAAAATTATTACTACAAATAAAAATGTTTATATTATTCTCCAGTCAAAATCATGCACTCAGAGAGAAATAGTAATTTAGAAACCCTCGAGTCTCTGTGAGCTAGTCTCCAGCTTTAGAAAAGAGACTTTCCGCCAGTACTGGCGTTTCTGGTACCATCAGAAATCGTACGGAAAGCTTATGAAGCCCTAGGAATATCGTTTTTAAATCTTCCCATTGCTAGCAGGTAGAAAAGTATCGATTTCCACTCAGTATCTTACTAATTAGTATCGAGTAGCAAAATAATTGATATTGTAATAAAAGTATCGAGTGTAGTCAGGTATCGATACTTTTTGCGGATCCCTACCACGTCACGCAGTCATTCCTCGACACTGACCTCCATTAAAATTGTCACTCACGGGTGCTATACTGTAATACTTTATCTGCGAGTATCTGCGAGTATGTTACGATAAAAACTTTAACAAGGTATCACACACGGTAGCTATACTATAATATATGAAAATCCAACATTCTGTTACAAGTCTTTGAATGAGCTATAACTAGAACGTTTTATACAGGGTGATTAAGAAAATGAGTTCACGTATATTTGCCGAAATGAGGACGAAGCCGACTTTGACGAAGTGATGGTGATGCCGAAGATGAAAGCGGGCTTACCAAGATTCCCCAACGCAATGGGGGATCTGGCTATCTTATCTTCAAGGCGGAACACATCATCGCTGTTAAAAGTGATGTTTGGCGGCAACACTTAGATAAGATGGTGGTAGCTAGCCAGGCGGGCTATGAACATGCCCTGCCACCAACCAAACCGAGTCTCAAAGTTGACCTCGCCCGGAGTCGAACCCGTGACCTCCTGGTGAGAAGCGAATGGACTAACCATTACGCCACGCAGGCGGTTAAAAACTCTTTTTAATCATGCTTTAATTATCTTACGATAAATAACTGTAAGCTTTGCGATATCGCGCGGTATCCCCCGTGTGTGTGCTCTCATTGATTTCTATGAAGAGCGATATTGTAAGATATCTTCTACGTTAAAGATATCTTATATTATAGCGCCCGTGTGTGACAACCTTTATGTGGTATTTCCACCGGTTACACACACACCGTTAGTAGGTAATTTTTGATTATGGCGAAAAAGTTTTTTTTAAATGTTTCTTTGGGAAAGTTGTTTTTTGTCATGAGCACATGTGTAGCCTTTGGTATCGAGGATTAATTTGAAGTCACCCTATATAAATACACAACTTTAACCTATTGATTCACAATTTAAGTCACTAAAAATCGTCCGTACGGGCCGCGCGCGCGATCTGATCAGATATTTTAATCAGGATAGCTCAATATAGTTCCCAAAGGAAATGGAGAATACTAATTTACACGTTTTGTGATATTTTGCACAGAGATAATTTAGGGGGTGGGAAGTGAAGTAGCATAGCCCGACATAGTTCTCGAAGATCTCTGTACATAAAATACACACTCGCCCACGCCAGCGTTGCAACGGAGCAACGGATTGTAGTGCTTATCAGTATAGCCCTAAATACTACCCGTTACACTTTGTGATATGCAAGAGATAATTGAGAGCTTGGGGAATGAAGTAGCATAGCTTGAAATAGTTCCCGAAGGATCTCTGTACATGAGAGCCTTGAAAATGAAGTAGCATAGCTTGAAATAGTTCCCGAAGGATCTCTGTACATGAGAGCCTTGAAAATGAAGTAGCATAGCTTGAAATAGTTCCCGAAGGATCTCTGTACATGAAATATTTTTCGAAAATAATAACTGTTGGCGACAAAATTAAATACGGTACTTTACGTGACGTCATATTTTCAATCCAGGATAATCAAAAGGTTAGCATTAATGGAAGGACATTTTGTTTCTGGAAAGTTTCATCTTAATGCATTAAGATAAAACTTTCACTGTTAGAAGAGGCGAGTTTAATATTATGTATGTTAACACAAATCAAATCAAAATAATTTATTTTAAATAGGTGCTTACACACACTTTTAATTTGTCAAGAAAAACAAAAAAATACTTAGTGTCTATTACATAATGTCATGCATGATTCAGATTACAGTCTCAGGTAATGGTATTTGATATAGAATCAACATATGTCAATCTTTGTCATATACATAATCTATTATTGTATAATATCCTCTAGAGCACAAGCATTTTTTGACATGAGTCTTGAATATGTTCTCTGACAAACTAGTTACATTTTCTGTAATTTTATTGTAATCACTTGATTAAAGTTACGAAAACATACTTTTGGTCAAGAAAAATGCGAAAAATGTCAAGCCATTGTTTTTCCTTCAATTAGGCGCGTCGAATATCGCATAGTAGACTTACACAGTACATTACATGACTTCATATTTTAAGTCCGTATAAGCAGAAGATGGAAAGGAAATAATTTGTACCTTTGGAATGGCATAACGTATTAAAATGTATCTTTGACTGTCAGATTAGCTGTCTTCAATATGTTAACACCTGATCAAAGTTACGAAAATATAATTTTGATTCCAGATAATAGGGAATCTGAAGGATTCCAAATAACCCATTGTTTTTCCTCTGATTAGGCGTATTGGATATCGCAGGTATCTTAGGAAGTCGTGAATAAAATAAACTATATTGGGCATACTAAAACTGTAAACGTTTTTTTAAATAGTTTTGGCTTGTCCATCTATTTCCCGAGAAAAATTACCACATGGTATTAAAAATAAAGTGTTAACCAAGAAACTCAACACCAAAAGTCCCTGGCACCAGCTTTAGACAGTCACGAAAACTATATCCACGCGGGCGAAGCTGCGGGCAAAATCTAGTAATTTGTATTTGACGTAGTTAAATACACAATCATCTTGAGTTATATTTTGTTCAAATTTTTTACAGGCACGATGACATATTTAACCTACTGCCGTATTGTCGGCTACACTGTGACAATACTCACACACGTGATGAACATAATGTACATGGACTCGTTCCTGCGCGGGCCTGTGATGGAAGATCCATTGATAAGTCAGTATGCCAGTATGCAGGCTCGGTTCTTCACCTGCTGGACTTTTGTAAGTACTTAAATAAATTAATCTACTGCCGTACTTTCGGCTACATTGTGACAATACTCACACACGTGATGAACATAATGTACATGGACTCTTTCCTGCGCGGGCCTGTGATGGAAGATCCGTTGATAAGTCAGTATGCCAGTATGCAGGCTCGGTTCTTCACCTGCTTGACTTTTGTAAGTACTTAAACAAATTAATCTACTACCGTACTGTCGGCTACACTGTGGCGATATATACTCACACACGTGATGAACATTAATGTACATGGACTAGTTACTGCACGGAGCTGTGATGGAAGATCCGCTGATAAGTCAGTATGCCCGTATGCAAGCTCGGTTCTTCACCAGCTGAACATTTGTAAGTACTTTACTAAATTAATATACTACCGTACTATCGGCTACAATGTGACGAAACTTGCCGTATTATGGTCAGCTGCAACACAGTATTACCATATAGCGGCTTACAGTAGCGCAACGAATGTACTTACGCAGAGCAATGGAAGAGTACTTGCGGGGCACAGCCTGGTAAATTCCGCGAGTTTGTCAAGCTGACTACAGGCTAATATGTGCTAATACCTACGCCGTTGGCGTATCGTGCGACATCAAAGGCGTTGCGCTACTGTAAGCCATATCGTAATACTTTGGCTGCACTGTGACTCGGAGTCACACACGTGATGAACATAATAAACATGAACTTTATCGGAGAGACGAAAGCTCACAGAGTCCGATGGCTTGGTCACGGAGAGATAATTGAAGAAGATCGGAATGTTAAGAGCCTATCAGGGTCAACGCCCATGGCGCGATGTCACAGATTACTAAATAGTTACTAGCGATGTGGTGAACGCGAATCTTCAAGCGGCGACTGGCGAGAAACCGCACAAGACTAGGTCCAATGGCGAGTTCTCGTTTCGGAGGCCCTACACACTTACATACAGCGGAGTAAGTATGTAAGCTGATCATTTGTAAACACATTTTTTTTATTGAATGTTTTTTAGTATGATGAGTAGAACTCCAAGTTAACGGGTCAACACCAATTTTGTTAAAGGTATTTAATTTCAGATAGCTCTTAAAACAGTTGGCCGATGAGGCAGTTAAGTTCCTCGAGTGGCGAACGCGCATCGGAAGATGTAGCGTGGGAAGGCTTCCCACTCGGTGGACCAACGCGCCGCTGGATGCGCAGTGCGTGTTATGGAAATCCTTGGAGGAGGCCTTTGTCCAGCAGTGGACGTCTTCTGGCTGATATGATGATGATGATGTTTCTACAAGTGACTGACCCGTTGGTCGAGAGGCAGCGCGATATATTTTTAACCGACATTAAAAAAGAAGGAGGTTTTCAAATCATCGGAATCTTTTTTTATTACTTTAACTAGCTTTTGCCCGCGGATTCGCCCGCGTGGACATCGTTTTTATGACTGTCTTAGAGGGTGCGCGGTGCATAACTTTTCTCCAGATCCCTCGGTACCTATGTCAGGAAATGCTTATTAGTAATGTCATTTCCTACCCCCTCAACCATCTCTGTGCAAAAAATCACACAATCCATTGTTATGTTGCGATGTTAAAGAAATTAACCAAACCAACCATTAACCAAGAGTATATTTTCATTTTCCTCAGGAACTGCATCGGGCTGTGCTATTTTCACGGGATATAAAAATTTCGTATAAAAAGTAGCCTATGTCCTTCCTCGTGACACAGGCTAATTTAATTAAGATTGGTCAAGGCGTTGAAGCGTGAAAAGGTAACAAACAAACAAACACATTTTCACGTTTATAAAATTAGTAAGGATTAGTAATCCCTTGGCATCGGTAAGTGACGATGTCGTTGAAGATGGGAGCGGGCTTACCAAGAATCCCCAACGGAATACGGAACTGGCTATCTTATCTTCAAGCCGGTTTGATGATTTACTGATGATTCGAATTAACCATTGTTTTACTGAACATTTCAGGTCCTCCAAATTGTATACGCGGCCCTGGGTCTGGTCACCGACTGCCTACTTCTCAAGAACAGTAATAAGAAGGAGGATTTTAAGTTACCAAAACACCTTCGGAGAGCCAGAGATACCCTGTTCGATGGGATCCTATGGCCTTCTACTTGGGTAAGTTCGTGGGATTGAAAAAAGTACTGGTATTTTTTTTACCACTATTGACAAGCCCTTGGCATCATTTCACCTGATGGTAAGTGACGATGATGCCGAAGATGGAAGCGGGCTTACCAAGATTTCCCGACGCAATGGGGATCTGGCTATCTTATCTTCAAGCCGGAACACATCAATGCTGTTAACACTGATGTTTGGCGGCAAGACTTAGATAAGATGGTGGTAGCTAGCTAGGCGGGCTTAGAAAATGCCCTAGCACCAACCAAACCGAGTCTTACATAGTTGACCCTGTCGGGAAACGAACCCGCGACCTCCTGGTGTGAAGCGAATGGACTAACCATTACGCCACAGAGGCGGTTATGTTGTGTACTCTTTACGGTTTCGTATCACTTAACCTACACCATCAATATGTCTGTCTGTCCGTCTGTCTGTGTCTCTATCACCGGCTCTGTATTTTAACCATAATAAGAAATATTTCTACTACCGTCTTTATTTATTCAAAAGTTTACTGTATACAGATACAAAACATTACAGGCATAAAAGAAAATGATGCAATGGGTTTTACTTTTTCTAATAAGAAATTTCTTCCAGCAAACCCACGTAACAGTTGGTTTCAATTGAAACGGCAGACATGTACACAAGTAAAGAAGCTATTATAATAATTAATTAAGGATATAACAGTGTATAGATAAATTTATTAAATTATATTTACTAGCTGTTTCCTGCAGCTTCACCCGCGTCGACAACGTTTCTATGACTTTTCGAGGGTACGCAGTGCGCGAGCTGCAAGCGGCTCGCGAGCGTGAAAAAAGTAGCCTATGTGTTAATCAAGGTCCTAATCCAGGCTAATCTGTCTACCTACCAAATTTCAGCCAGATCCGTTAAGTACTTTTTGCGTGAAGAAGTAACAAACATACACACTCACACAATCACAAATTTTCGCCTTTATAATATTAGTGTGATTTTTATCATCATCATCTGATGATCCAGCCCTTCGAGTGGGGACGTATATGAGCTGATATGATTATCAGCTCATATACGTCCCCATCGAAGGCCTCGAGCCTACCCTGAATTAGTGCAGTCAATCTGCAACAACACTGCGATCGCCAACCCGCCTGCCAAGCGTGGCGATTACGGCAACACCCCCCAATGATCGACACAAACAAAAAACGGCCCCTAGCCCCCGGCGGCCCCGCTATTCCTGGCTCCGGTCAAGGTAACGGCGGGGCATGGAGTGCGAAGAATCCCTGGCCGATACCAGGCTAGTGTAGGCAGGCCTCCCACTCGGTAGACCGATGACCTGGTGAAGGTCGCGGGAAGCCGCTTGATGCGAGCAGCGCAGAACTGGTCGTCGTGGAAATCCTTTGGGGAGGCCTATGTCAAGCAGTGGACGTCCTTCGGCTGATGTGATGATGATGATAGCTTGCCGTTTAGTTAGTTTATCTGTTACTTCATCATTACAGCTCATATACGTCCCCACCGAGGGGCTCGAGCCTACCCTGAATCAGGGCGATTAGGTCTTAGTCGACCACGCGGGATCTGTTACTTAGTTTGGGACAAATCTTGGAAGCTAAACTAGAACCAATTTCAGCTTAATAAATTTTACATACACGTAAGAACAAGCATGGTTAGCTAAGTGACCTCATTCTAAATCCAATATGGCGGACTACCAGTGATGTTGGATCAGTTATTTTTTATGCATCCCTACGATAAGGGTATTCAATAAAAAGGGTTTGCCGAGAAGAATACGGTTTAAATACAATTCTTTGGAAAAAGTTTTTAAGTTTTTCTAAATTTATAATCTCTTAACAGTTCTGCGTGGTCGAATCCACAACAAGGAGATACGTAGATGATTTAAATTGAAGTGGCAGTGGGCAGGCCATATCCAATGGGGAAGCAATGTCTGTTCATTTAACCGACTCCGTGGCGTAATGGTTAAGTTCATTAGCTTCAAATCAGGAGATCGCGGGTTTGATTCCCGGTGGAGTCTAACTTTGTAAGACTCGGATTGGTTGGTGGAAGGGCATTTTCTGCGCCCGTCTGGCAAACTCCATTTCATATAAGTCTTGCCGCCAAACATTAATGTTAACAGCATTGATGTGTTCCGGCTTAAATATGAGATTCCCAGTGCACCATTTCCCCATGCCAGTTCCCCATTGCGTTGGACAATCTTGATAAGCCCGCTTCCATCTTACTATAAGGCGAAATGATGTCAAGGGCTTACCAATTGTGAATAAAAAAACTTTAAGTGAGCAATTCCTGTATATTTCTACACCTAGTTATTGGACGACCAAGCTTTTCTTCGAATTTATTAATCTATAATAACTTAATTGTTTTAGCAAAACTACAATATTATGTAAAAAAACCTGTAAAGTGCGAGTCAGAACCGCGCACAAAGGGTTCCGTACCATCATACTATAGGCACTAGTTTCTTCACGTTAAAAAAACCATGTTTTTAGTATGGAGACTTCGTTTATTTACGCACCAACTCCACAGTATTACAATATTACAACTTACAGTAGCGCAACGAATGTACTTACGCAGAGCAACGTAAGGGCACTTGCGGGTAGGGCTTGCAAATATTCGGAAGTTTTAGATATTCGAATATTCGTTCATTTTTGGGTCGATATTCGAATATATTCGAATGTATTCGAATAGTAGGTATAAATAATAAAAAAAAGAATTTGTTGCAATAAATCATTTATATTCAGAATGCAATGTAAGACAAATGGCATTCAATCATCTTTTGTGAAGTAAAAAAACGCACTAATCCTGTATTGCAGTGCTTTTTAATATTTTTGAGTACGCGACCGCTATACAAGTAAAAAAAAACTAGCAACCCACTAGGGTCATAAACAAAATAAAATTGAAGGACTATACGTTCATAATTTTTATATTTATGGTTTATAATCTTTTTATTGTATTGTAGGTACTAGAAACACTTTTTTTCCTTAGCCCGAGTAAGGCAGTGTCCAGTTTGAAAAAAACTGCTCTATTCGTATGACTTTTCTAAAGCCGTATTATTAATATTAAAATGATATCATATTAACTTTAATAAAATAATTACAAAAAAAGGTAGTTAACCTTAATAGCAGGATCAAAGAAAGCTTAACGCGTCAATTGAATCATCGTTTAAAGTGGACCTTAGATGGTTACCAATGTATTTGCTAGATGAGAAAACCCTCTCGCACTCAATACTAGTTGGGGTATGCAAATCAAAAAGTAATGCACTTGGTTCAAATTTACTTGTCTTGGTCTACCTCTATCATATACTCGTAGCGCTATTTGCATTCTAATTGATGTTTCTAGTTAAAGAACCGTGTGTAGAACTGTTTTAAAATCAGTAAAAATAATTCGAATATATTCGAATAATAGTCACTTGATATTCGAATAATAAATATGGCCGAATATTCGCAACATTCGAATATTCGATTATTCGAATTGCAAGCCCTACTTGCGGGACAGGGGGTGGCGGGGCTGACTACATGCTAGTTAGTATCATAGTCTAGTATGGGCTAGTATCTTCGCCGGAGGCGCATCGTGCGACATCAAAGGCGTTGCGCTACTGTCAGCCATATGGTAATACTGTGCCTACTCAATCGCTCAGGTTCTTGACTTGAACAGAACTAAATGAAGACTTAATTCGTTTTATACTGAAAGTTTTAATTCGCTTTTATTTTGTTCCGTTTTATTTAAATAATTACATCGCAAACCAATTACGAATTTCGACATTTATGTGTGCATAGGGGCCGTCGTATTCACAAAATCGTTTCCCATAAAAACTTAAAATTACCACTTCTTGAAAATGGATGAGCCGATTCTAACAAAACTTTATACACGCATGTATAAAGTTTCGTTATAATGTGTGGGTAGATTACGTATTTAAAAAAATGTGTTGTTACTAAATAATAGTGATTTAAGGTTTTCATAGTTATATTAAAATTCGCTTATCTTTTTTCAAATGATGTATTTCGAAAATGGAATCTATCCACAAACTAGAGTTTCTTTACTTGCTTATGGAATAAAGTTTCATAAGAATCGGTCCGTCCATTTCTAGATGTAATAAATTTAAGTTTGTATGGGAAACGGTTTTGTGAATACTCCCAAAGTATTCAATCCCTTCCCTACTATATTTATATTTAATATTATAAATGCGAAAGTAACTCTGTCTGTCTGTTACGCTTTCCCGCAAAAACTACTGAACGGATTTGGCTGAAATTTGGTAGGTAGACAGATTAGGACCCGGATTAAGACATAGGCTACTTTTTACCACGCTCGCGAGCCGCTTGCGGCTCGCGCACTGCGCACCCTCGAAAAGTCATAGAAACGTGGTCCACGCGGGTGAAACCGCGGGAAACAGCTATTATAATATTATAAATGCGAAAGTAACTCTGTCTGTCTGTTACGCTTTCCCGCAAAAACTACTGAACGGATTTGGCTGAAATTTGGTAGGTAGACAGATTAGAACCCGGATTAAGACATAGGCTACTTTTTACCACGCTCGCGAGCCGCTTGCGGCTCGCGCACTGCGCACCCTCGAAAAGTCATAGAAACGTGGTCCACGCGGGTGGAGCCGCGGGAAACAGCTAGTTAATAATAAAAATAATCATCATCATCATATCAGCCGAAAACGTCCACTGCTGGATAAAGGCTTCCCCCAAGGATTTCCGAGACGACCGGTCCTGCGCTGCCCGCATCCATCGGCTTCCCGCGATCTGCACCAGGTCGTCTGTGCACCGTGTGGGAGGCCTGCCTACGCTACGTTAATAATAATAAATTAAAATATGTGACAACTTTAATTTTTTTTTTCAGCTGGTTTTCAGTTTCTTCTGGTGCCTCTGCCTATACGACAGAGACCTTATACTGCCTTCCTACGTAGACAAGGTCCTAACTAGAGCTTCGAACCATATTATACACACTTTTATAGTGCCTGTTGTGCTATGGGAAGCTATGTTTCGACCCAAAGCCGAGCCCAAGTCTCATGTGATGAATCTAGGGCATCTGACTTTCCATTGTGTATTGTACGCAGCTGTGTAAGTAATTACTAATTTCATCAAGTTACATAATTAATTAAAGAACTGAATAACCGACTTCTTAAAATACACAATCCTAGGGATTACAACGAATCTAAGACACCTCGCACTTCAATTTTTTTTGATATATTTACATCAAACCGTCTAAAATACAGGCTCATACGTACGCCTCCTTCTGGAAAGTCGGGTAAATCATGATGAGTATAGTAAAGTTCTCGAGTGGTGACCACGCACCCGAAAACGTAGCGTAGGTAGGCCTCCCACGAGGTGGACCGACGACCTGGTATAGATCGCGGGAAGCCGATGGATGCGGGCAGCGCGGCACCGATCGTCGTGGAAATCCTTAGGGGAGGCTTTCGTCTAGCAGTGGACGTCTGTCGGCTTTCAGTTATGTGCCCTGCCCACTACCACTGAAGTTTAGCGATTCTGTGAGCTATGTCGGTTACTTTGATTCTCCTACAGATCTCCTCATTTCTCGTATATATGGAAATTTCTAGCACATATGCATAACTCGCTCCATCGCCGTTACACTCTTATGAGGCCCATAGTAAGCGACCATGTCTCAGTATCGTATGTCATCACTGGTCAAGGACCTTATTCTGGAGACCGATCCATAAATTCACTGTTCATAGGCTGGCTCGGTTTGTCTCTGATCTTGTAAAACTCCTTTACAAGCATATCCTTTCTTCTCAGATCAGGTGGATCAATCTGACATAGACGGGAAACCAGTGACATGGAGTGGAATGTAGTATACCGTAAATGAGGCACATGGTTTTGTCACAGTTTTACGATATGGCTTACAGTAGCGCAACGCCTTTGATGTCGCACGATACCGCCACGGCGTAGGTACTAGAGTACTAGCCTGTAACCCGCCTGGCAAACTCGCGGAGTTTACCAGGCTGTGCTCCGTCGCCCGCTGCCCCGCAAGTACCCTTCCGTTGCTCTGCGTAAGTACATTCGTTGCACTACTGTAAGCCGCTATATTGTAATACTGTGGTTTTGTGAAGCTCGGTGTCAACTTTGGTGGCATGAGCACTACCCATACCAACGTGCAATATTCCGCTGATGAGTACTCCAGGCGGAAGTACGGAGAGCATTTGTGTTCTCTCCCCAGGGGTTACAATTATTTTTTGGATTATGTCGTTGCGGATCTGTAATAGACGTGTCTTTGATGTCAGAGTATAGTGACGCCGAGCTTAAATGATGCTTAAGAATTGAACCGTTTAAGGACACTTTGAGTTCGCGTTTAGCCAGCTGGTTTCGTAGATGGAAACACCATACTAAGTGTAAGATTTCATGTTCTGAAGTGCCTCGCTAGTATATTCATATCATCTGTCAGTGTCCACTCGAAGTTATCAACAGCCTTATGCTGCACAATGAGGCAGATGTCAGTGTAAATAAATTTATGTTCGAAGGTGGTAGGAATGTCATGGATGTATAGATTACACAAGGTAGGGGCTGGTACAAAGCCCTGTGGCAGGTCGTTGTTCGGCTTTTTCACACTGTTTACCTTGGAATCCAAGTGAACGCAGAACCTTCGTTGGGTAAGTATGGTGGATATAAGTTGGAGGATTTTCAAGCTAGGAACTGCAACTATGACGTGCTGCTGTGACGTAGATGAAAATGAGTTTTTTCTGGTACCCCACATATTTGGACAGAAGGATCCGCCCATCTCCATATTTTACTCAGATTTTCTTCGTACAAGCAAAAAGTAGCGCCATCTGACATAACTCGTACGAACTAGCGTGGGCGAGAGTCGACGTCAGTGCCACGCTAAAAGGACCTTGGTAGAATTGTCGCTATAAAAATGCGTTTATTTAATTTGTTTACAAGAAAAAATACAATGTAAAGTTACTTAACGGTGATACGATATTCCATGTTTCTCTTTAGCCTTTCTTTCATGATTTTTACAGCCTCTAAAAACACCAAAAGGCATTTTTATATGGAATATCTTTCCACCGTACTCTGCAATTTCCCGCAGACGAATAAGTCGCGAGAGTGCGAAACTTTTGATTTTCGCACTAATTCGCTGGGAGCATTCGTCACGCGCGTTGGCCGGGTCCTTACGCCAATAAAATAGAAGTCATTGAGGTACCCTGTCTCTTTGTGTGTAGTCAATGGTAAAATTTGGTCGTTAAAGCTCCTTCCGAATATAAAACTCGCTTGCTCTGCGGGGATTACTTTGTCTATGAGAGGCGCTATCAATTTCAAAATACTCTTATATACAATAAGATGTTTGTAGCTTTTGCTCAGTAGCGCAATGGGGTGGTAACTGAAGAGGTCATTATTACTTTTTCCTGACTACAGAAATGCGATCACTTTCGATTCAGTAAATAGCCTGGGTAGTTTGATAGACTAAATAATGTCAGAGAAAAAGAGGGATAGCCATCTAATTGCATTTGGACCAAGTTTTATCATAAATTACTTGTGAATGTCATCAACTCCTGCTGATTTTCCAGGCTGCATGCACATCCATTATAGCAAGGTTGACTTCAACTGCTGTGAAGATCTGATTTAGGTGTAAGTTTGACATTAAGTTGCTGCACCTTTTTCTTTATCTTCTTTGTCTCCTGTTTCTCTCCCTCTGCTCTGGACCCATGTGTTATCACTAAAAACATTAAATGAACTAATCCACATGTTACGGGCCGACAATATAAATTAAACCGCCCAAGTGTTTCTACCAAATTATTAGTTAAACTACCGAAGTAATTAGTTACTGCACTGCTCATTTTAAAATATTTTACTGCCCGTTTCCAGTTATTAAACTGAACATATTTTAATAAAACATATTGAGCAAATAAATGTAGAAAAATAAAATTCTACATTTATTTGCTCAATATGTTTTATTTTATTTTAGCGTCGGTGGCTCAACCGGTAACGACTCGGTCCATCTAACCAGAGGTACCGGGTTCAAATCCGGACGGCCAATGTACCAATGAGTTTTTCAAAAAACTTACGTACATATACTTACCGATTGCTTTAACGGTGAAGGTGAAGGAAAAACGTCGTGAGGAAACCTGCACACGCCTGCGAAGAAACTCGAAGGTTGTGTGTGGAGTCGACCAACCCGCACTGGGCCCGCGTGGTCGGTGGGGACGTATATGAGCTGTTATAATAAATGTTTTATTTTAGAACTGATCATAATGACAATATTTTACCGCCTATTTGAATCACACACAACGTAGTAGGGTACTCGTGCTGCTGATTGTTGAATATAGGAAGAAAACATTTTGTAACCAGTTTCTTGGGAAAGTAACTAAGTTTCACAGGTAATAGGATTTGGAAAAATGTTGTAAAGATTTGGGAGGGGCTAGTGACTAGATATACAATTATTTGGCATCATCTCTCCTTCCTGATCGTAAGTGACGATGATGCCGAAGATGTAAGCGGGCTTACCAAGATTCTTCAACGCAATGGGGAACTGGCTATCTTACCTGCAAGCCGGAAAACTTCTATGCTGTTAACATTGATGTTTAGCGGCATGACTTGGATAAGATGGTGGTAGAAAGTCAAAATGCCCTTCCACCAACCAAACCCGAATCTTACACAGTTAGACTCCGCTGGGAATCGAACCCGTGACCTCCTGATCTGAAGCTAATTGACTTAACCATTACTCCAGGAACGCGGTGTAAAAGCGAATTGAAGTGTAAAAGCAAAGAGGAGTAATAAACATGCAGACAGACAGACACACTTTAGATTTCGTATATTAGTCAAGTATGGAGCAAGGATAAGGATGAATGAAGTGTTGTAACTTCAGTTTCAAAAGCAAAATCTTTTAACATTCTTTTTTTGTTCCAGCATGGTTTACACATACTACGAACATGACTTCTGGATGTACCCAATTATGAGTAAATTGTATGGGACCATATACTTCCCACTACTAATACTATCTCTATTGGGCATCTCAATCCTATTTTATTACATGCAGTGGTGGTTCAGAAGAATTGTATGGGGGAAGGTGGAGAATGGGAAGATTTTGGAGACACCAAAGAAGATTAGTTGAAAACATGTTAAAAATGATTAATTTTTTTTTCTTTAAATGTAGAGGTATTAAGTTCATTTTTTTAAAGAAGGAATCATCTTAAGAGCCCGCTGGAGTTCATAACTGCCATAAAAACGTAGTCTTTGATTCAGTTGTTAACCAAATAACCAATTTTGAAATAATTTTATATCGATAATCGAATGGCGTATATCTGTGTCGGTATCGCATTAACTTTTTTGAAAAACAAAACAGGAATCCATTATTAAGCAACAAACTTATTTTCCGTTTGTACCCTGAATTTTGAAAATTATTTCAAAATCGGTTAATTTTGTTAACAAATGAATTAAAGACTACTTTTTTATGGGATTCTACTAATAGGAAGAGCAAAATCATCACAAATTGTTCTAATCATTGTGTTAATTGTGTTTCAGAGAATAAACGTTTTTTTTCTAGTCTATTTTAAATTATTATTGCGGAGGTTTTCATGGAAAAAATTTAAGATTTTATTACATTAGTACATTACTGCAGCGGCCAGCAAAAGAGACATTGATGGACGAACGAATGTGGGCCGAGGCGAAGTCGAGGCACACATAGACGTAAGTCCATCAATGCCTAGCTGTGGCCAAGGCTTGTATACTACTTTTCTAAAGTAATGCGCGAAAATTAAAACTTTAATAATTACTTTTCACAATCAATGACGAACAACGAACAACAATAATTTTTCACGCGCCAAAGTATTCATTTGTTTTTTGTTCAATAAACAGCGTTCTATTTGCATGGCAGTTCGAAATTTAAATAAAACCTTTGATAAGTTATCTCCTTGATTGCCATGTTTTGGAGTAAAATATAGTTCCATTTTTAATTACATGACAGATATGAGTTTACATAGTAATTTATTTGGCCGCTAAACACGCCAGATATGGATTTTCGTACAACTTATGCCGGTCGCTGCTCGCATGTATTTGACCAGTACAGCAATTTCGATTTATCTCGAACAAGGTTGTCAAATTAATGCTCAAATTTCCAAGTATGTTTCAGAAAAGTTAATTTATTACTACTGTTAGTACCTTTTTTTTTAACCGACAGCGCGTAGGTTGATGGTTCCTTCGTGGCGCTCTAGAGACTATACGCTTAAGCCGATTTTGATGATTCTTACGTCAATCGATTTGTGTTAATCTTCTGAGTTTCACATGACAGTAATTAAAATTCAATATAGCGGCAACCAGACGCCATATTGTAAAAAGAAAAAAAGTCAACGATCTAGTTATGTGTCATTGAATAGGTATTTAAAAATCATCTTTAGATTTCTCTTATTTTTCATTTCGAATGGTCATTTAGGATTTATAACGATTTAAAGCTGGTTAGCAGCCATTCTCACTTAAATTTTTGGTTTCAGTTACTATTTCTTTTTTAATTACATTTTTATTACACTGTCACATAAATATTTTAATAGAAACTAAATATACCATTTTATAATTCTATTAAAAAATGTAAAAAATAGGTAAAATAAACACATATTGCCTTTTACTGGCTCTACGAGACTGTTTTGAGATTTTGCATCAGATAGTCTTTTCTGATTCAATAGGAATGACGACAGCATCAGAAATAAATTATGAACTGTTGATCACTAAATTGCCCTCCTACTTAAACTTCGCAAAACCTTACTTATTTTGTTTTCCATCAAGTCTTCGATTTATAATTCATAAAAATCACAAAATGAGTGCATAAATGACGCTGCTAAACTATGACGTCACTACAGGTATTTCAAACATTTTTAGAACAGAATGATGATAAAAACGACGGGTTGCACTCCGGGAGTGCCGGCAGAAGTGAAAACTTGAATATTAACGTTGTGCATTTTTGATATTTTGGAATGGTTAGGGAATAATTTTGCACGAATTGCTTTGATTATAAAAGTACCATCATTTATATGGATACAATATTTATTTATTGCGCTATCGCACACAAACATGACAATTTATATTACATTAAAAGTTTATATCTCAGAAAAATCAACAAAAAATCAACTCCATCCGTCTTACGAATTTTCGATCAGGTCACGTGTCCTGACGCGAGTTTAACATTTTTTACCCATTACAAAACAAGTGCACAACGCCGCTAAAGAAGTTTTCACTTCTAAAAGTAAATCTGATGACTAGCATTCTTCATCCCTTTTACCAAATTATTTAAAGATCGAAATTCAGACTGTTTTAAAACATTACCACTCTTTTTTGGGATGTCGGGTAAAAATGTATCCTATGTCACTCACGGGACCAAGACGAACCTAACGCCACCTCGCATTCCACAATTACACCGTTTAGGCTACAGACAAAAAACAGACGTACATACAACAGACATACATACACCCGAAAAGCATTAAAGTAAAAGAACGGAATTAAGACATTTCAAATATAAAACAGTGATAATTAACAACGTTAAAAAAAGTAAATCAGATGACTAGTATTCCTCATCCCTAGAAGGCGACTATGAATGGTACTCTCTGCAGAATAAGTTTAGAGACAACAAGCCAATGGGCATGGATCTCGGTTTAGGGTGGGATTGGAGACAGAAATAGCCCATTATGTTCCCATCTTTGTTTAGTTAGCTTTTTTACGCAGGTTGTATTTAGGCTGCAACTACAGCCAAAGAAACATTTATACCGACATACATATAAAAAAATATTAAATAAATTTAAAAGATTAAAAATATAACTGCGTAAAAAGTGAACTCAGGCTGCGACTTTTCATACAAACGGCGTTAACGATTTTCACCTCTTAAATGTTAACAAATTTAGACCAATTTTTGATAGATTGTCAGTCAGAAGAAAAGCTAGGCTTATACGTTTCGTTTTTTTTTAATTACTGATTATAAATAAACAATAAAACCGGCCAAGTGCGAGTTGAACTCGAGTGGAAAGGGTTCCGTACAATGCCAAAGTCAAATACAAAATATTACATTGGAAATCCTCACAGTAAGACGCGAGTTATATATTTTTTTTTTAATAAAAATTTGAGTATGTTTGGCTGTACCTCACCTGATGGTAAGTGCCGATGCAGCCGAGGATACAACACGCAAGCTCAAGTAGTGCTTATTCACTCTCGTCATGAAGATTCCTAAATTATACGAATCGGGGAATACAGACGCTGGAAGGGAACTCCACCCCTTGGCCTTTCGCATGATGAACGAAGAAGCAAAACGCTTCGTGCGTAAAGGTGGAACATCAACGACAAAGGGGTAGAATCGCCCTCCGCACCTGGTCGTCTGATGATGAAATGGAAAGGGGGAATGAGGTCATGAAGATCCAGGACATACTCTCCGAAATGAACCCTGTAGAACACCAATAAAGTATTTTCTATTATGACTAGAACTGTTTTCCAGTGAAAGTATTATATTGAGTTTACCACTTTTTTTTTAATTGATAGAATTCATATAGGTTTTCAGCAATCTACAAGCAATGAACTATAGAATTTTCGGTTCAGTAGTTTAGGAGATCGGGAGGGGGGGGGGGAGGTGGTCAATTTTCGTCTTCTTTTATGAATAAAATCAAAACTATTTATTTTACAATATAAACAAAAATATACTTGGGATACTGATAAGGAGCCCTTTCATTTGTTAAATGAAACAGTAAGGTTTTCAAAACTTTTTTAAATTTCCTAATTTTCCCCCCGAAAATGACCCTTAATTAAAAAAAAAAATATTTACTTTGCACATCAGTGTTTGGGTCATAGGATTACACCATCCTACCAAATTTCACCTGATTTGGTCCAGTAGATTCGGAGCAAATTGGCTGTGACAGACCGACGGACAGACCACGAGTGATCCTATAAGGGTTCCGTTATGTTTTTTTTTGTACGGAACTCTAAAAAATGGGCGATTTTTTTTTTGCAATGATGAATCATCACTGATGAATTATTCCGTAAAAATATTGACACGATTATTCCACGTTCTTGGGGAGTTAAAACGCTCCATGTTTATTTTCAGTGTGATTTACATACGTTTACTACAGAATTTTTAACGACACAATGACAGGAGATCTCATATAAACATATGAATACTTTCAATAGTGCTTGTACTTTTGTGCCAACCAGTACAAGTAAAAAAATACGATAACATAGTATATCTGTCATGTAACGGCTGAACGTGGTTCGTGGTCGTGGCTCAGTAAGACTTGCGTGGTCGCACCGATCACCACGACCACTGACCTTAGTGCGGTAATAACCTGGATAGTTTGGCCGTTAGCTGCACGAAAATATATGGGCAAGAAGTATTGTGATTTCAGAAGAGTTTTTCGTTAATAATTTAAAATACTTTTCAGTAAATTAATATAAAGTTATCTTAATAATTTTCATACGAATCGGTCAGCTGATTGGCCAAGTGCATGATTACTTTTTTTCCCCAACTGCTTTTAATATACAGGGTGTAAAAAATATGTGGAGGACCCGTTAACTGGAAGTTCTAATCATATCATACTGAACAACTTTCCCCAAGGAACCCATAGTCAATTCTCGAAAAAAAGAACCATACTACGTTACAGCGGTAAAAAATATGTAGGAACCGTTTACTGGGAGTTCTACTCATTGTACTGAACAACTTTCCCCAAAGAACCCACAGTCAATAAAAAAAAACTGTTTACATAAAAAAAAAACATATTATTATTTCACTACTGCCAACAGATTCGGATTTTTCTTGTAGACACATTTTGTCGGATCCTGTGTATGGTACGGCGGGTTGTGGCTTTCAAGACTTGGGTTTTCGTGTTCGCCATGGTTTACTCTACAGGGTGTTAAATAAAGGTGCAGTGATAGTTTAAGGTTGGCTTGTACTCATTAAACTGAACAACTGTTGTTCTACAACTTTACTGAAGTTATTCAATTTTTTATTATTATTTTTCTTAACCCTTTCATACCCAACCTTGACGGTAATGTACTTTTTAACTGAACCCTATTGTTGCATTATAGTTACGAAGAGGTATATGTCACAAAAAAATCTTAAGTAAAACAAAAAGCTTTGTTTGTATAAAATTATTTTAAAAATTTAAAAAACTAATTTTAAATTTTAATCCAACAAATGAATAATACTTGCAAGTTTTTTCCAAATTTCTGTGAAATACACTGAGTGTATTTGTGAGTTTCAAAATTGTTTGTATTTTGACCGCACGGTCGTATTATTCAGGTTCGAAAGGGCAAAACCGGTCAAATCGCTGACAGAATTGTATGAAAAATCCAAAAAAAATTTCGCGATTTCAGCAACGTTGTTCAGTTTGATGAGTAAAAGCCCACCTTTAAGTATCACTGCACCTTAAAAATATTATTATTTGAATATATAAAATTTAAGCTACTCTGCTTACTTCGCACGAGGCACATATTATTATTATTATTATTATTTTTATTGTACCCACAAATTACAAATTACCTTTATGTTACACCCTGTATAATATTTTCCCAAAAACAAAGTCGGTAACCTTCTTCAAAAGAAAAACCTGAACACTTTTAGGTACAAGCCTTTATTCGAACATAATCTTAATCTATGCTATACTCGTTTATTAGTAATCAAATAATTATAAATTTTATTTATTTCGTATTCTCCTCAGCAAACCATTTCATTTGATACCCATATCATGGGGGTGCATAAAAAAATCTTTGGGAGCCTGCCATATTGGATATAATATAGAATAACGTCACTAAACTAACCATGCAATGCTCCAAACCTAACGTGTATGCAAAATTTCAGCTTAATCGGAAACCGGGAACTGGTTCTTATTTAGCTTCGAAGATTTGTCCCAAACTAACTTATTAACACGGCAACCTTGTAAATAGACTCGCCGCGAAGTAAAATAAAAGCTTTAAAAATAAAAAAAGTATTAAATAGTACGTAGTTTCATTGCTCTACCTTAAAAGGTAAAGTAAAGATTTTCAAATTAGAATAACCAAAAGAAAAAAGTAAAACTGATTTTTGGTTCGACCCAATATATTAAAACTGGTCCTAGAGAAATGCCCAATTAACATTGATAAATACTCTGGCTGACCAATAAAAATAACTTTCGAAAATCCATCCTATACAAACCAGAATTTATTGACTTCTGATACCACAGTCTTAGGACTCTACCGAGGATCTATAAAAGTTGGTCGATTTGCACCTTAGCAAACTTATGTCTGTCGTTGCGTTTAATATCTTGTGATCTTTATTGTAAAGGAATGTAAGTTGAATATAGTTGCAGCTTTAAATAATGAACGGCACAAGTAATATGGCGTACTTGGTGAGTGTGTTCCACTTTTCACGGTCAAGCGCATGGTGCAGCCAGGTTTTGGAATTCGCCATTTTGTAGGGATTTTTATGTACCTGTGGGATTATATTTGAATATTCCCTCTCGTATATCTACCAGATACGCTAAAACTACCAAGTTTATGATATAGCGTCCCCACTTACCGACCCTTAGGGTATAACAGTGAGGGCCGCTATTCCTGCCAACACCATAAGGCGAAGGCAAGGACCAGTTGCGGTAGGTCTTGCCGCCAAGACGCTTGTCCTGGTACTCTGCAAGGCGAGTGCCTCGTGGAAGAGAACCTCTACCTACTGTTCAGGTAGGTTCCGGAGCTGTAGGCACGCTCACCTCCCGCGGCTTTCGGTGCTGGCGGTTCGAACAATGACATTATATTTGAACAATGAGAAGTAGCGCATTAGGCATACTAAACTTATCAATCAAATGTTTTGGATTCGATGGCTTTGCTGGCACCGACCTAAAAAATGTAGGCCCCTAATTTGTTTCGTATACCTACCTTTGATATCGTTATTGTTGGTTAATTTCGTGTATTTATGTGTATAACAATATTATTTCATAATTTTGAGTGGATTTCTTTTTGAAGTAGTTTTTTAGTTTTTTTAAGTTTTATTATTACGATCGTTGAGGCCGTTGGGGTAGTAAAGTTCTCGAGTGGCGACCACGCACCGGAAAACGTAGTGTAGGCAGGCCTTCCACTCGGTGGACCGATGACCTGGTGAAGGTTGCGGGAAGCCGCTGGATGCGGGCAGCGCAGAACCGGTCGTCGTGGAAATCCCTGGGGGAGGCCTATGTCCAGTAGTGGACGTCCTTCGGCTGATATGATGATGATGATTATTACGATAGATAGAGCAAAAACAAAAAAGGTTTAGAAATAAGTTTCTTGTAAATAATCAATCAATTTTTGACCATTATTTTTAGGAATTCCGTCATAATAAGAGTAACATACACATCTATGACAATATCAACCAACTACCTCTACGGTTCAAAAGATACAGCCGTTAAAAGGTAGGACAGATGGATGGAGTACCCTTTGCGTACGAAACCATAAAAATCATGAAATATGACATAATTGGGTTATTTTGTTAAGTAAGAATAGAAATTGTTAATTTGTAACCGATGAATTATCATATTGTCGTCAATTTTTAACTTAACACTGAGCTAACTCAGTGTGCACACAGTGACGAGGCTTTTTCACATTGATACTAATATAGAATCAGTGCCTTAGAAAAAGACTAAGAAATATTATTAACTTCTGTTTACATTATTTCTGTGATAATAAGTACCATAACCTGGCCACTCAGAGCGCTAGAAATCTTACATTTTACCGCCAGTCACCGGAGGAGAACCACTGGCCAGTAACGTTACGGTACATGCGGCATTAGAGAAGAAAAAAAAGCGAAAATATATTTAAAAATGGCGGTGTCTTACGCCGTTTCCCGCGCACTAAGAAGAACGTCCCCGTTCTTTTTTCAAAAAAGGCACGAGTCGACTATGGCCAGTTTGACAAAGGACGAGATTTTGATACTGTTACGACCTCCTTTTACGAATTGGAGCAACATTATAAGGGAAGCGGAAAAAGTTGTGGGATATCCGACCTCTTTTATGAACTTGAGGTGTTTGCTGAGTGATGAGTTCGCGAATATGGCTCTCTACTTGCGGAAATTGGTAAGCTTTTTGTTTCTTTAAATTTATTTAGCAAAATAACAAGAACACGAATCACAATTTTGAATTTATTGAAGATCAAATGTAAGTATAAAAACTATAATCTTGATCGTTAATTTTGTACCTACCTTTTTAGAAAAAGTTTTTTAACTTACCATAAGACATTACGAAAAAACCTGCTTACTTTTTCACTTAAGATACATTAAAAAAACACATTTCAAAAAGAAAGTCAAGAAGTAAGTAAGTATGTATTGTAATTTCGAGACTAAATCGTTATTTTTTAAATAAATTATATCTTTATCAGGTTTTAAGAAAGCGAGTGACACATTACATATCAAACTTTCACACGGCGACTATATCCTTTTGGCCGCCATCGCAACTGTGTTTCACAACCAGTTGTCTATGAGGATTTTTAATCTTTCATGGCAACCAGTTGTGATAGAAGAAGATTTATTCCTGTTGCACACCCAGTTGTGAATTAAGAAAATCTCAAAAAGGCTAGTTAAATATAAATATAAAATATAAAAATGTTTATTTCTGTACCAAAATATTTGTGTCATAGAACAATGTTGGGAACACCAAGTAGATATAAAATACCTGTATTAGGTGAACCCGCTCTTCCATATCAAGTTAATCCCTACTAATATTATAAATGTGAAAGTAACTCTGTCTGTCTGTTACGCTTTCCAGCAAAAACTACTGAACGGATTTGGCTGAAATTTGGTAGGTAGACAGATTAGGACCTGGATTCAGACATAGGCTACTTTTTACCACGCTCGCGAGCCGCTTGCGGCTCGCGCACTGCGCACCCTCGAAAAGTCATAGAAACGTTGTCCACGCGGGTGAAACCGCGGGAAACAGCTAGTTTAATATATTGGAACAAATAAACAAATAACTATCTACAAACTATAGCGATGACAAAGAGAGTTTGCTAAAGAAAACTTAGGTACTAATTGTATTGAAATTTGAAATACTAATAGTAATGTGATTTTTATGAAAAACAAAGGTAAAAGAAATAAGACTGTTCATACATTAAAACTACCATGCTCTCTCTCGCTCTCTTAGTTGTTACAGAAGATTCAATTTTCCTTGTTCACAATAGAAACTGACTATATCTCTAGCTAATGTGCGGACAAGAGAAGACACGTGTTCTGTAAATAACTTATATATAATACACGTCTGGGTCTATTTGACATTAAGACGGTAATATTACAGATTTTCCTAAACGATAGATAACCAAAGGTTGAAAAAAAATACCCTTATGGTTGATGATGTTCCTAAAAGTCAAAAGCTATTAAAACACGATTGAGCTGTTTTAGTTCGATAGAAAAAATCCCAAAGATAGGTCGACACCGTTACTGACATTACAACTCTAGTTATGACTAATATTTTGAAGTATACATTAAAAAAATATATACAAAAATATTTGTTATGATAATACAAAGTGAATAATATTATTATTTTTTATACTTTCATTGTAGTTTTTGATTGAAACGAAAAACCACTAAAGAAGTGAAATTTGAGTTTTTTTTTTACTCTTTAAATGTAAAGAAAAAGACAGAGACAACTGTTCCAATCAATCACCTAATCTATATTTTGATAAAGTCTGTATGCGACCGACCTGGCAGCATCTATGCTATCTAATAAAAAACTAGAAATAAAAAATAGGCTTCAAAAAAACCGGCCAAGTGCGAGTCAGGACCGCACACAAAGAGTTCCGTACCGTAATACTATATGGTGCTAGTTTCTGGAGACCCACTTGACTCTCCATCCAAAAAACGTGTTTTTTTAAACGTGAAGAAACTAGCACCATATAGTATTACGGTACGGAACTCTTTGTGTACGGTCCTGACTCGCACTTGGCCGGTTTTTTTGAAGCCTATTTTAAGTCGACCATTTAAACATAGCATTATTATTTGATATGCATATGTCACCGGAAACTTAATAGATACGCGGCCTTGGAGGCAACTAATGCATTTGCGTCCATTGAAGTGGAAACGGTCGGTCCCCTGGGGCTCAGAGTGGAAGGCCTTTATCGCTGAGGTTGGGCAGATTAAGAGACAGAGATCCTGCGCTCTGGATCCTCCTGGTCCTATGCTTCTTGATGGCTATCGAGAACGGAAATGCCGCCAATGTGATGGGGCCGTGGGCCAGACGTACACTGGTGCAGTGTCATGTCAAAGTATATATATTAGTACTAACATACAGTATGAACACTAGATTGCGACCTCACCCCCTCGTCACGCAGATTGATACAGATTGGTTACAATTTGTTTGTCGAACGTATAGGATTTCGCCGCCATTTTTTTTCTTACCTCCGTCATTACTTGTTTGAAATGTTATTTCTGGTCCGTTGTATGAAGTGTCCAGGGTGTGGTGATGTGATGATTTTTAGTAAATTCCCTGCCTTTAGAGCGTGTTCACAAAATTCTTTTTTCATACAAACTTAAAATTACTACTTCTTGAAAATGAAAGGCCGATTCCGGTGAAACTTTGTACACATAAGCAAATCACGAAATTCTAGTTTGTAGATGGGTTATATTTCCGAAATACTTTATTTTAAAAAAGATAAGCGAATTTTAAGATTACTATGGAAACCTCAAATCGTTGACAAGTTGACAAGATATTGTTTTTGAAAATGCAATCTATTAAAAAACTACAATATCATGACTTGCTAAGTGTATAAAGTTTCATTAGAATCGGCCCACCCATTTTCACGGAGTAGTAATTAATGTTTATGGGAAACGATTTTGTGAATTCAATATGTAGGTACTGTTCTGATTAATTTGATGAGACAGCCCCCATCAGTACAGCCAACAAGTCAAATGCATATTGTCGTTGATTAATTCACACAGCTAATCTCTAACTGTGTGAATGCAGAAATTCAGCAAGTCCGTGTAGGTTTTTTTTTTCGAAAGGACAAGCTTGTTGTTGGCCGTTGGGGCCTTTACAACTTCACCGGGCAGGGGAGGCGAGTACGGAAGGCACTCAACCAAGTGCAAAGCAAAAAGATGCTACTGCCTAAGGGCGCCCAGGTGGGCACGGACCTCGGCTTAGGTCGTTGCTTGGACGTGGGAGGATCGGAGAGAAGCGGCCTGGTACATGCCGGTAGCGCTGGTAAGCGCCAGAAGTGGGGGGACGCCGCCCTCGCCGGCGAGGGCAGAATGTCGGTGTAGTGTTTCTCTGTGGGTTAGGGGGTCGGGGGGTTAGGGGGTCGGGGGGTCGGGGAGTCGGGGAGTCGGGGAGTCGAGTCGTCGGGGAGTCGGGGAGTCGGGGAGTCGGGTCGTCGGGTCGTCGGGGAGTCGGGTCGTCGGGGAATTCAAGTTTCCTATTGTTTTTTCGCGTGACTAAACCATAGCGCGTTGTAAAACACATACAGCGCAATCTAGTGACACTTGGCCAAAAACTAACAATAAATCTAAGAAAAATTAATTTTAACTAAAATGTGTGTTAATGATTTTAAAACGCTGTCAGGCCTGTAGCACTCCACGCTGTAGGCGTGAAAATGTACATACGCCAAAGTGTATATAGTAGTAGGCGTTAGCCTACGCCGCCGCGCGGCCCCCTGAATGGGGCAAATTCAGTAGTCAGAAGAGATAAGACTTACGCGATAGAAAGAGAGGCAACTTGTAGGTGAAAATATTACTGTAGGTAATTAGCGCTGTGTGACCTAAATTTGCACTTTATAGTATAGTAGCAAGAGTCGCCATTCTTTCAAATTATTTTGCGGAATGAACCGTCTTTTACGTAGTAAATAGTTTTTATTTTTTAACGCCGTTCTGTAGTCCCTACGACAATCCTTATTAGCAGGAGCTGACAACTCCAGAGAGGACCTAGATATAACTGTCTCCCTAGCGTAATGGTTAGACCATTTGCTCCCCATTGCGTTGGGGAATCTTGGTAAGCCCGCTTCCATCTTCGGCATCATCGTCACTTACCATCAGGTGAGATGATGCCAAGGGATTACCAATTGTGGATAAAAAAACACCTAAAGGTCTCAGGTTCGATTCCTGGTGGGTTCAAACTTTGTAAGACTCGGTATATTTGGTGGCAGGGTATTTTTTAAGCAACCTTGGCTAGTTACTACCATCTTATGTAAGTGTTACCGCTTAACATAAATGTTAACAGCATAACCAACCAACCGGCAGGTCCCATATAAATTTTATCATAATCGGTGCAGTACTTATTTTTAGAAAACTAACGAAACAATTCATCATCGTCACTTACCATCAGGTGAGATGATATCAAGTGCTTACTAATAGTGGATAAAAAAAAGAAAAAAATAAACAAAACAATAATGCAGAATTGTACTAAGTTGTTGCGATGGAAGTCGGTACTTATAGCGTTTTCAATTACACTGGTCTACAGTGGTTTTGTTGCCCTAGATATAAGATCGATTTTGAATATATTTATGGTCACAATTCATGAAACTATCAATGATTTTGAAAGATTTGCTCTCGTTTTTTTGCGCAGAACTCTAATCATGACTGGGAAAATAAATTTTCTTATTAACAAACCGATAATTAATCAAAATATAAGTAAAATATACAATAATCATAAAAACAAGAGAACAATACTTTCATGAATTAATTCGTAATCTGGGCACTTGAAAACATCAAAATTTGCTAAGATATCCAGGGCACATTTTTTTTTGTAGATCTGAGTTATATAAGAACAACTCAGTGGGAAGTTTATTCCTATGGCCTACAATACGGACAATTTTGATTATTTACTTCTAGATAGAACGTCATCCTGTAATCACTGCGATAAAATTGGGCCAGCTTTTTTATGCATGTATGCGTGTCAACCACTGTCTTATACCCGCGCATGCGCTACTATTTTTTTTGGTGTACATGGATTACCGGACAACAGTTGTCCGGTATTGTTTTCGACGCATCTACGCCGCCGCGCCGCGCTAATTGTCTATAGAGTACATAATCAAAGACAAACAAGTAAACTTTGCCATGACATGCCCAACATCCTAGGTTAATTGGTTTAATCTATTTGTTCAATCAAAATGCCTGAAAATGCAATTTTTGTAAAGCGGAGGTTTTACTTATTCCTTTGAATGACTCTTTCCAGGTCGGCAGCAACCACCTGGTGATGCAGACAGCTAAGAACATCCTCTATGGAGACTCGAAGAACCTGCAACCTTGGGGTCTGATCATCCTTCTCCTCTCCAAGTCTGTGAAGCCCTTTCCAGGACCACAGATAAAGAAAATCGAAGAGCATCAGAGACAACTAGCTGAACTCACTGAAATGATCAGAACTGGACACCTTATCCACCGAGGAATAGTCAACGTTCCTTTCGCGAAGCGATCCAAAGACACTGAATCGGCTATTTTCGGCAACAAGATAGCCATACTCCTTGGTGATTATCTCCTTGTTACAGCCAATGCCATGTTGGCAGGTTTGAGGAACTCTGATGTCTCGTACATTATTTCGACTGCGCTTAAGGATCTTTCTGAAGGCGAATTTTTCGGCGAACGCGATGAACAAAATATGCCTTTACCTGGTAAGCCTAAAAAATCCGTCGATGATCGGGACATAACATTTGATACAAATTCTATAACTGTAGATGATGTTTTGGGTAAACCAATCAAGGAGTGGACTGCCAGAACTGTTTTTAACGGAGTAAGCTTGCTTGGACGCGGATGCCAATCAGCTATGGTTCTTGCGAAGCAGAGTAGAGATACTCAAAATTACGCTTATCACTTCGGCTGTCATGTAGGCCTGGCCTGGCAAGCTGCCACTGAAATCCAAAACTTGACATCGCAGAATAAAGAACAGTTTTGCTTGGCTAGTGCCCCTGTGCTGTTTGCTCTAGAAGGCAATCCAGATTTGTATAACATCATCGATCAAGCTAAGAACGACGTCAACGATGTGGATTATGAGGATTTAAAGTTCAATATACTGAAGACCGATGCAGTTGATAAAACTAAGATGCTGTATGAAGACCACGCTAAGAAAGCTACAGCATACGCTGATAGTATGGGTCAGAATGAATCTGTCGACATGATAAAGAAACTTATTAATACATTTTAGCTTTTATGTACCTAATATTAACAATAAACCAGTGTAGTCAACGCGGTCGTGATGACTATCATGAAGATTGAGCGTGTACAAGCAGGGTTAGGACATTAATTGATAATGTTTTTGGCAAAGCGGCTGATGCAGGAGTTTGTCATTGAAAAAAAAAAGATTCCGACGAATAGAGTTCAAAGTCGGTTAAAAATTTGTAGGATTTCCGATGCTATGATTTGAATGCTTAAGCCAGTGCGTATTTGAATAAGTAAGACATAACGCGAGCGACAAAATATGATTTTTTTGTCATTCAGTTCGGACTCCTTAGCGCGAGTACAACTCAAACTTGGCCAATTTTTATTATTTGTTGTTTTACTTTAGTATTAGTAGGTACTGTAATCACACTAAGTTTCACGTTTGTATGTATTACCGTTTTTACAGCTAAGATTTATAGAGCTAAATCTAAAATACGAGTACCTATAAAAACAAGTTTTTAAAGTAAAACTTCTTTACGCACGCTTGACTTGGGAAGTAAGCTAGTGGATGCGTGAAGAGAGCGTTACGGAAGTGAGTGTGGGCGAGGCGAACGGAAGTTAAGAGGGATATATAAATTAGTTAAGATAGAAAGAGAGATACTATTTATTTTTGTAGATTTGATCATTTTCAGAGGATAATTAAACTCTTTTCATAAACTGTCTATACCTCCATATGACAAAGATTTGATTATTTTCTGAAGACAAGTATATTTTACTTTCATACATATACGTGTAGATGGAGCTTAAGAAGTTTTACTTCAGTCGTGTGGTCTGAAGTACACTCGTATTTTGTTTTGTGTGTAGTGTATAGTGGTATAGTGCGTATAGTGGTAATAGAAATACACATTTTAAAAATTTCAACTGTCTACCTATTACGGTTCGTGAAATACAGCCCGCTGACAGACAGACGGACTGACAGGCATCGGAGGTTTAGTTACAGGGTACGGAACACCAAAAAGTATCAAACTAAAGTATATCTATGGTTTGTTTCGTCACTGGATTAGCTATAAGAACCATAAAAAGTATATGCAAATTACTAATGGTTGCAAAATAAATGATTTAAAAAATCTACAATTGATAAGCCCTTGGCATCACCTCCCCTTATGGTAAGTGACGATGGAAGCGGGCTTACCAAGATTCCCCAACGCAATAGGGAACTGGCTATCTTTGTTTTCGTACAAATTTTTGCAAGATCTATCCAGAACCGCCTTCCGAACTTTGCCTGTGAGTTTAAACGTAGAAGTTTGCACATACAAGTATACGTACTTTTAAGCACCTTATTTAATATATACAGGATGTAACAAAATTGTTGTAGGTCCCGTTAACTGGGGCTTCTACTCATCATACTGAACAACTTTTGTTCTATAGGTTTGCTGAAAACACAAAATTTTATTTTAACTTTTCATACAAATCGATCAGCTAAAATGGTCCAATTTTGTGCATTTTAGTATGGAGGATCCAATTTTTTTTTGAGAATTGACTATAGGTTCCTTGGGGAAAGTTGTTCTGTATGATGAGTGGAACCCCCAGTTGGGTCCTACACATTTTTTTTACACTCTGTATATATATAATATTTATTATAGTGTTAATCTTATTACTTTAAGTGAGTCATTCTTGTATACATATAAAATTGGTTTTTCTAAAACGGCTTCAACGATTTGTATGAAATTTTGTATTTAGATATTTTTTTTACAAGTTTTTTAACTTTACTATGTGAGACTCTCATCTGGACAATAACGCTGGTCGCCAAGGGTATTATATTATAATAAGATTTGTTTTTCTTAAGCTGTTCATCATTTTCATCATCACCATCATCATAACTAATATAAGCCTTTAGAAGTCGTCTGAGGAACAAAAGCAAATTTCCATAACGACCGGTTCTGCGCTGCCCGTATTCAGCGGATTCCCGCGACCCTTACCAAGTCGCTGGTCCGCCGAGTGGGAGGCCTTCCTACGCTATGTTTGCCAGTAAGCGGTCGCCAATCGAGAACTTTAATGCCCTAACGGCCATCCGTTCTACGGGCTATGTGTTAGCTATCAAACCGTTACCTACCCATTAAATAAAACGATGGTAAAAAGAACTTGTCTGCCCAAGAACGTAAGTAGGTATTGTTTTTGGATGTTTGTTTGTATGTAATCTATGTATGTTTCTGTGATTCCGCCTGTCGTCTAAACGAAAAGAGAATAAAATTATACTTCTGAATCACAAACTTACAATCCAAGTTTGTGATTCAGAAGTATAATTTTATTTTTGTAATCTTCATCATTAAATGAGCTGAAAGACCACTATTGTTGGACGAAAGTCTCCCCCAAGGATTACCACGACGAGACCTTCTTATTCTACCGTCTTGTGGTCCGCGGTCGCCACTCGAGGACTTTGCTACCCCAACGGCCATCAGTTCTACGATTTACCCCGCCCAGTGCCACTTAGAGCAGGCTCCCAGCAACCTGACATTTAACCTTATGTAATCAGATTTTACAAGCGTCGGTGGCTCAACCGGTAACGACTCGGTCGTCCTAACCAGAGGTGCCGGGTTCAAATCCGGACGGCCATTGTACCTATGAGTTTTACGAAACTTACGTATATATACTCTCCGATTGCTTTAACGGTGAAGGAAGACATCGTGAGGAAACCTGCACAACACACCTGCGAAGAAACTCGAAGGTTGTGTGTGAAGTCGACCAACCCGCACTGGGCCCTCGTGGTCGTCTAAGGCCCGATCGCCCTAACTCAGGGTAGGCTCGAGCCAATAGTAGGTGAATTTCGCGTTAGTGTCATAATGCGAGTTACGTCCTTTAATTCGAGCGTAAATGCACATTTTCGTTTATTGCGGGCTTAGTAAACATTCTAGGAAAATTTCGTCTCAGTCGTTTTATCAATACCTTTATTCTCTTACTATTGGTAGTAATTTCATGCGCCTAACTTATGTAATGTAGGAGAAAAATCGAATAATCTCTCAATACTACATAGTTTTACAAAACAAAAGGTATCGAGCAAAAACCAGACATGTATTTTTCACATTCATCAAGCTTGCGGTTGACTCAAATGCACTTATTTTGGGAGCCTGCTCTTAAGTTTTTTAGTTTTTAGTAGTTTATTTTTTTGTACAAATACATTTAATTATGCGATTTGTGCGTAGTGTTTAAATACTTTACCTTCATCTGCGCAGTATGCATCTTGTCTAAAACAATAATTTGTTAAGGGGATCCCCCTACTTAACTTGCGCTGCCATCAGTTAAGGCTCCTTCGTCCCTAAAAGTAGCAACTCGATTCACGATGTTTCAAACATCGAACGAAATAGCTTGGAAATAACGTGCTTGTCAGCTCGTACTGCAACGTGGCTGTTAGGTACAATCGCTGCGGGCCAATCGTGCGAAAATTGTGGTTTTTAATTCATTATAAATAAAATAAGAAGAATTTCCAAAAAGTAAGAAAACAAAATCAATTAATATCCTTTTGTTAACAAGTTCATAAATTATCATAACATTTCTTTTAAAATTACAGCAGTTCTAGGGTTACAACTAGAAAAAAAGGGTGTATTAGGATATTTTTTTCTTTTCTTTAGTTTAGTGTATTAAAATAGAATTCGAGGAAATCGAAATCACTCCTCATATCCTGTAAATTACAAAACATATTTTTTTTTGGATAAAAAACCATAATTAAAGTTAAAAGTGGTTACAAAGTAGGTCATCGGCGGCGATATAAGACAAAAAAAGTAATTAACTCACTGAGTACGTACTTTACCAAAAAATATTACAACGATGTAAATAAATAATAGGTAATAAAGTTTATTTTTTTACATTATTTGCTATAAACATAGAATAAAATGGTCTTGAATATGTACTTAGAACTCACATTTGGCTAGTGTTTAAAATACCAAGCAAATTTATTCTAATCTAAGCCTAAATAAATCTAAAAATATATAAATCAATTTTAATCTTAATCCAAAGTAAAAGTGTTTAATATTTTTATAACACTTTTTATAATTCAGCCACTCATGTAATTTGATTTTAAATTGCTTTACTTAGATACTAGCAACTTTGTAAAATGTAGTTCGCTGTAGCAAAGAAAAAAGACTATTTACTACGTAAAAGAAGGTTAACTCCGCAAAATCGCTGTAGTTACAGTTAGGTCAAAGTATATATATTAGTATTAACATACAGTATGGACACTCCCTGCCGCTCTCTAGATTCCGACCTCTCCACCTCGTCACGCAGATTGATGCAGATTGGTTACAGTTTGGTTGTCGAACGTATAGGATCCGCCGTGATTTTGTTTGCTCCGTCATTTCTTTTTTAGAAATGTCATGTCACGACCGTTGTATGCAGTGTCCGGTGTGTGGTTAGGTAGCATGAGTGTTAAAATTCGGAAGCGAGTAAGTATTTTTTTTAACTAAAAGCGGCTCTAATAAGCTGGGGGTAGCTCCTTAATTCTAAAATGCACCGCCAGACAATCATTCGCCGCTCATGATTACCTAAAATTATGCAATTAAGTAATTATGGTATTGTAAGCATGTCGTGGTTATCATTTATGGTCATGTTGGTAACCATGCCAAGGACTGATTCAGATAGAGAAAAAAAATAGTTATACAGTGTGTATTGGATAGGGTTACCGATATTTTAAGGGCATATAATACAACACATTTTTGACGAAAAACCCCCCATTAAGGGGTCGCATCTTTCTCACCTCTAAACAAAATGTACTATCCGTTTCAAATATATATATTTTTTTATATATTCTTTATAATTCCAATCATATTAGAAAAGGTTATATTCCTATTAAATATATATAAAAAAAAATGTATGTACTAAAGAAAACAGATTTTATTCGTGTTGGATATTTTTAAGTAATAATTTCTATCGTATTAAAAAAAGTTTGTATTCTTATTAAATATAAAACAAGTATCGTTACCCTAAAAATGATTACTTATAACATAATATAGTAAAAAATAAGGGACGTCCCCATACAAGAAATGTTTTTTTTAAAGCTTTTTTATTTTTGCTCTATTGCAAACTGGTAACACATACAAGCGTCAAACGTGGTGTGTCTGTTAACAGTGCAATCCCTACAAATATGAAAACCGGCCAAGTGTGAGCTGGATTCACGCACTAAGCGAGGGTTCGTTGGGGCAGTAAAGTTCTTGAGTGGCCACCGCGTATCGGAAAACGTAGCGTAGGCAGGCCTCCCAGGCGATGGACCGACGACCTAGTGACGATCGCGGGAAGACCAAGCGCAAGACCGGACGTCGTGGCAATCCTTGGGGGAGGCCTTTTTCCAGCAGTGGACGTTTTTCGGCTGATATGATGATGATGGTGACACTTCCACTTATGTATAATATTGATGCATACTTATTCACTGCAAAAAAAAAACATCAAAGCGCAGCGATACAAAACGGCTTTTTTTCATACAGTTCGGACTCCTTAGCCCGAGTACGACTTATACTTGGCCAGTTTTGAAGTGAAAACTTCTTTAGGCGCGTAGGCCACCAGGAACAAAACGTGTAAAACTTAATGTAAGATTGGAAAAAAACCATTGAACTCGAGACACCTTACCGTCACCATGTTACCGAAACTTTTCTGGGGGCACGGCAGTGCCCCGCCAAGGCGAGCAAAATAACGGGCACGGCCGTACCAGCCAGAGCCACAGCGCTGGTTTTTGAATGTGCCCTAGTGAGGTTTCTTATATAACAGAAGGGTATCCAGTTTATTCATGGTACTCTGTGGGGGTATCATAATACCCCTAAGTAACTAGGACCTATCTTATCTGTGCCTAAAGCCACTGAAGCTCAATGCAAATATACTATTTCATTACATTTAAAGACAGTCAACGCCATCTCTACTAGATAACGAAAAGTAAGACACTGTCTAGACACCTAGGCCTATAGTAACACAGTCAAGTACACATCATGTGCTATGTTTTACCAAAACAATACTGAAACGTTATACCAGATGGCGCTAATAACTTTAGGAATACATTTAAAATTAAAAACCCGACTGAGTAAAAACTTAACCCCACTTTTTGGGCAATATGTATCCTATGTCACTCACGGGATCAAAACGGGACGTCATACAGCAAAATCCTTAAACCCGTTTAGGCTGTAGCGGGGCATAGAAATCTACATACATACACTCGAAAACATAATCCTCCTTCTGAGGCAGTTGGGAGATAGGAGTACGTACCTACGAAAGGGTTTTGTTAAGTGAATATACATTATGTTAAAAAAAAATGAAAATTGTTTATTGGTTACCAAAAATTTTTCAACTTTTCTCCTTCCAGGTAAAAAAAAAACATATTTTGTGAAATAAGGCTTCCACTCATGAACTTTCCAACTTTGAGAAAATTAATAAAAAACAACGACTTATTATAAAAATCTATCAGCTCTCTCTCTCTCTTACTTATCGTGTGGCACATTCAAGCGTGCTATCCAAGCTATAGACGTCGGTTGCCTGGTGTTGTACTTAGTTAGCATCACTTGCCGTCACGTGTAGGGCATTTAGATTTACACGGAAGTATGCAACGCTACCTTCATACACATCTGGTATCAGACGTGCAGGTTTCCTCACGATGTATTCCTTTATCGTAAAAAGCAGTCGGTAAGTGTATCGTTTCAAAAAACTCATTGGTACATTGTTCGTTCGGATTTGAACCCGGGACCTCTAATAAAGAGGACCGAGTCGTTACCGTCTAGCCACCGACTCTTACATAGGAGTGTAGGACTCCAGTACTACTATACAGTAGGGATGTTTAAAATAATTACAGTCATCCAGAATGACATAAATTGCTGATTGATTTTGAAATGTTTGCTGACCATGAGTTGCTGACCAATTAGCTATTTCTGCTCACCGATTATATTTTTCTGCTCACAGAAATAACAATACTATGCTAACCATTTAATTGACACCCTTTTTTAAGCACTCTCGAGCCTTTCTACAGGTATTTGGGAAAATTTTCGTGTTGCTAATAATACAGTGATATAAATAATAATACAGTGATACCTTAGTGAGACCTCATTTAGAGCCGGGTCTTGGCATTTTCACTTAGTACCTACAACTTTTTTTTAACAAAGCAGGTGCTCAAGGATAATTCCTAGAATATTTTGCGATTTATCATATCAGCTCATATACGTCGCCACCGAGGGGCTCGAGCCTACCCTGAATTAGAGCGATCGGGCCTTAGTCAACCACGCGGGCCCAATGCGGGTTAGTCGACTTCACACACAACCTTCGAGTTTCTTCGCAGGTGTGTGCAGGTTTCCTCACGATATTTTCATTCACCATACAGTGATAACTTAGTGAGACCTCATTTAGAGCCCGGTCTTGGCATTTTCACTAAGTACCTACAACTGATTTTTTTCAAGGATAATTCCTGGAATATTTTTGCAATTATCCTTTAATACTCGTATACCTTTAAACTAGCAATTCTTGTATATATAATCTGAATCTCGGAAACGGCTCCAACGATTTGATATATTGGTAGACATACGGGGGTTCTTGGGGGCGAAAAATCGATGTAGATAGGTCTCATCTCTGAGAAAATGCGCATTTCCGAGCAAAGCTCGGTCGCCCAGGTCACACACTGGACACTTCATACAACGGGCCAGAAATGACATTTCAAAAAACAAATGACGGAACAAAGAAAATGGCGGCGAATACCCATATGTTCGACAACCAAACTGTAACCAATCTGAATCAATCTGGGTGACGAGGGGGTGAAGTCGCAATCTAGAGAGCAGCAGGGAGTGTCCATACTGTATCTTTGTACTAATATATATATACTTTGCCCAGGTACCAATAATCAAATTGAGCAAAATGTGTCAGTCATTGACAATCGCTAATTCTGCGAAAAATCTATGAGGTACAGAGGCCAGCACATCAAGCTAGATACTTTGGACTTTGTATCGTTCTTATGCCGTAGGCGTAAGGATCAGAATCGCACTACGAGTGTCTAGCTTGATGTGCTGGCCTCTGTACCTACATATAATAAAACTATAACGGGGCCGTGTCTGTACATGAAATATATTTGGAAAATAATAACTGTGGTGGACATTACTAACGATATAGAGGCCAAAACAACAACTTTTGGATACAAAAATTTTTAAAACCCTCGTTAACACAAAGTTTTTTATTTGCAATTTACTTATTTCCAATTACTTGTGCAAATTGGATATTTTTCTAACAATCCAGTGTTTTAAGCCAGTCATGTTAAAACTATTAGTTTAGCTTCAATGGATTTATTCAAATTAAATCACTCTAACAGAAACATACATATCCAAGAATATTGCGCAACATTAAGACATAGTTACAAGGGGTTCTAATCATCATACTAAACAACTTTCCTCCAAAGAACCCGTAGTAAATTCTCAAAAAAAAAATTGACTCCATACAAAAATGTACCATGGTGGTCAATTGGCGATCGATTTATAGAGTTTAAAAAAAACCGAATTGACTATGGGTCTCTTAGAGAAAGTTGTTCACTATGATGAGTAGAAGCCTCAGTTAACGGGTCCTACAACTCACTTAATGGTAAGTGACGACGATGCCGAAAATGGAAGCGGGCTTACCAAGATTCCCCAATGCAATGGGGATCTGGATATCATAAATCCAAGCCAGAACACATCAATGCCGTTAACACTGATGTTTGGCGGCTAGTCTTGGATAAGATGGTGGTTGCTAGCCAGGCGGGCTATGAAAATGCCCTACCACCAACCAAACCGAGTATTACAAAGTTGACCTCGCCGGGAATCGAGCCCGCGACCTCCTGGTGTGAAGTGAATGGACTAACCGTTTCGCCACGCAGGCGATTAAACTCGGTGGTTTTCCTTACTTGTATTTTACCGACTTCAATAAAAGGAGGTATTCAATTCGACGCGGGTGTAAGTAGTATTGTTGAAATTGCACAATTTTCTTTTAAGTTACTATATGGGAGCTTCTCAAATGTAGGATGTCTGTCTGTTCGTTTGTATGTATTTATGTATGATTGTCCATGTATTTCTCAGATACTAAAAAACGAAATGCATTTTTTTTTTATTAAGTGTCTCAATTTAGAGAACAGTGCAAGTTTCATTAAAATTGGTTCAGTAGTTTTCAAGGTATGGACTCTTAAGTGTGTACACCAATCACTGGAAAAACACGTTGTCGGTTTAACACAGCAACTTTGTGTTTGAAGTCGGTTGGTTGTTCTTATGTTTTTAGTGTTGTGTTATTTATTAACATCAGAATTAAATAAGTGACATGTAAATATCGTTGAATCGTTAAATAATATTAATAAATTATCAATTTATCGATCAACATCAATAGGGCAATAAAAAGTACCTGTGCTTTTTTGGGTTCTGTAACTCGGAAGAAAAAACGGAACCCTTATAGCACTTTGTTGTCCGTGTGATAACAACAGTCTTTTTCTCAGGAACGGGTAAGGTGTCAAGGTAAAATTAATATCAAATTACCTACTAAAAGCGTCGGTGGCTCAACCGGTAACGACTCGGTCCATCTAACCAGAGGTACCGGGTTCAAATCTGGACGGCCAATGTACCAATGAGTTTTTCAAAAACTTACGTACATACTTACCGATTGCTTTAACGGTGAAGGAAAACATCGTGAGCAAACCTGCACACGCCTGCGAACAAACTCGAAGGTTGTGTGTGAAGTCGACCAACCCGCAATGGGCCCGCGTGGTCGACTAAGGCCTAATCGCCCTGATTCAGGGTAGGCTCGAGCCTCTCGGTGGGGACGTATATGAGCTGTATAATGATGATGATGATACCTACTAAAGCCGATGATACCTACTAAAGCCGATAAGTCCATTGGACGTGTAATAATTTTTAACAAAAAAAACCGATTTCAAACAGAAAACTGAGGTTCCCCTCGATTTCTCTGAGATGCCACCATCAGATCCTGGTTTACTTATCATGGTACCACCCTTGGTACTCTCCTATTCAACAAAAAAAAGAATCATCAAATTCGGGTCATAAATGACGAAGTTATCCGCGAACACACATAAAAAAATATATATACGGTTGAATTAAGAAACCTCCTCCGTTTTTGGAATCGGTTAAAAAAAGATATATATTTTAATACACTCAAATAGACTCATCATAACCTATAGGTTTCTTCCCGTTGACCAAGAACATGGACATAGCACAATTAAAGGAACATTTAAAAAACCCTCGACAAAAACCTCCAAAAAGTAAATACATAAATAATATGTATTACCGCTTTTAGTTTAATATAAGTAGTAATATTTTGATCCAAGAGACGACGCGTAGGGGTACCGCTAACTTGTGAAATTATTAATAATCAGTTCTAGTAAAGTAATTAATAGTTTTAAGTTAATCGGTCGAATTGTGTTTTAATTTTATTAACTTAGCGGTCCCGTACGCGACGACTATTGGATCAAAATATTACTACTTATATTAAACTTAAAGGGCCAATACATATTATTTAATTTTTTACTTTTTAGAACTTTTTGTAGGGGGTTTTAATTTTATTCTTTAAAAAAATACCGTCCAAGTGCAAGTTAGAACCGCACACATACGGTTCTGTACTATCATACTAGATGGCGCTAGTTTCTTCATATTAAAAAAAGACGTTTTTTTGTATGGAGACCCCCTTATTATTTAACTTTTTTCTAATTTTTAGTATTTGTTGTTATAGCGGCAACAGATATACATCATCTGTGAAAATATTAACGTTTCAGCTATCACGGTTCATGAAATAAAGCCTGGTGACAGACGGACAGCGAAGTCTTAGTACAGGGTTTCGCTTTTACCCTTTGGATACGGAACCCTAAAATACGTTCTTGTTTGAGGTCCCCTAATTTTCATTTCTTTTTTTTATTATTTGTTAGTAAATCCTCTATAAAAACCACATGTCACATTATGTCAAAAATTTGAGTTGCCTACCTATTACAGTTCAGAAGATACATCCTTTTCAAATTATGGACACACAGACAGACAGCGTAGGCTACTATATACTATAGACAAAGTATATATATTAGTACTAACATACAGTATGGACACTCCCTGCCGCTCTCTAGATTGCGACCTCACCCCCTCGTCACCCAGATTGATACAGATTGGTTACAGTTTGGTTGTCGAAAGTATATAATTCGCCGCCATTTTGTTTGTTCCGTCATTCCTTTTTTGAAATGTCATTTCTAGCCCGTTGTATGAAGTGTCCAGGGTGGGCTATAGAGGAGCCCACGCTGTCTGTCTATGTCCAGGACCCAATGGCCTGGTTACTACGAAACTCTTCAAAGGAAATAGGTATGTCTGACGTAAGACTTAAAGACAAACATGTTTATCCCCTATAAACACAAATAGTAGTATGAAGCTGGTTCAGCAGGTAATAGAGACGTAACGGTAAGAGATTCCCATAGAGATTAACTTATCGCGTTAAAATATCTCATTGGCATTATTAATTAGACTTGTAAAGTTATAGTTTTATGAATATATATTAGGGTACAACAACAAAATGACTGTGTTCGATCAAATAGGCTGATCAGATCATATTGTATCTGTCGCAGGCATACTGTATAATTCGTCATTAAACATACAGACAGGCAAATGTCAGGCAAAATATACAGGGTGGGAAGGAGTATACCGACAGATTTTAACCAAAGATTCTAATGCCTATTTAGACTAAAAAAAGGAATATAAACATGGGCCAGTAAAGCCTAATTTTCGAGATATTAATTTTTTAAATAATTCACAAGTTCAAAAAATCTCAAGGGTAACACGCCCTAATAATCTTATCTGACATTTGTTGCCTCAAAGTATCATACTGACGTTGACTTCACTCGTCGTTTATCGTATGTTATCGGAGTCGTTCGTGAAGTGTGAAGTTTTCTTTTTCACTGATTAGACTAAGTTTTCGTTCAGAAGGGATTACTATCGTTGATTTTTTGTTCCAGATATTAAGTAAGTTAATAAGACAGTTTTAGACCCATGTTGATATAACATTATTTACTCATAATACCATCAGGAATCCATGGTTAAAATCTGTCGGTATACTCCTTCCCACCCTGTATAATGACGAGGGCGGGAGAACTCGCTTTGCGAAGCTTTTTGACAGTTAAATCTGACGTACAGCCTGACCGTTTACATACGGATGAATTATCCAATTGGCCTGACCGTATGTAAAATGATTTATCATACAATTTGCCTGCCATATATCGATAATGATTCTAAGGAGAATTTGATGAAAGTCTTACTTGTCATCTCGGCGGGCATTCCAGAAAAATAGCGTAACAAAATGTACTTTCGACAGCTTTGTACGGCTGAACTATCGTCATATCAGCACATATACGTCCCCACCGAGGGGCTCGAGCCTACCCTGAATTAGGGCGATCGGGCCTTAGTCGACCACGCGGTCCCAGTGCGGGTTGGTCGACTTCACACACAACCTTCGAGTTTCTTTGCAGGCGTGTGCAGGTTTCCTCACGATGCTTTCTTTCACTGTAAGAGCGTCGGATAAACGTACATATTGAAATCTCAATTCGAAAACACATTGGTACGTGGCAGGATTCAAACTACGATATCCGCCTTGCCTCCGGGCAAGTGGCATTACGTCACCGACGACGCTCCCTGAGTCGCTCGTATAGCTGAACAATTGCAGATAAAAAAAAAAATCATACCACCTATTAGATCGATTCGGCAACAATATAAAAATACATACCTAGTGGAATAGGGATGACGACAGTATCGCAAATAAATTATGAACTCTTGATCACTAAATTGCCCTCCTACTTAAACTTCGGAAAACCTTACTCGTTTAGTTTTCCTTCAAGTTTTCGATTTTTAAGTCACCAAAATCACAAAATAATTAAGTAAATGACGCTTCAAAACTATGACGTCACGCCTAGGTATTTTAAACATTTTTAGAACAAAATGTCGTTTTTGACAGATGATAAAAAGTAACTCAGATGACTAGCATTCGTCATCCCTATTCGCCCTGTCTTTCGCAAATGATGTCATAGACCGCACAAGACCCCTGAAAATTATCAAAATTAACGAATAAACTATCGATAGTAGTCTCGACATTTCTTTTACTTTAGGGTTGCGTACCTCATGGTCTGTCTGTCCTTCCGTCCGTCGGTCACAGCCAACTTGCTCCGAAACTACCGGACCGATTGACTTGGTACACACATGTAAGTCGATGACCCAAAGACGGAAGTGAAATGTTAAAAAAATTCGAGCGAGACCTACAGTACTCGCATATGATGTGTAACATGTGACAAAATACTTTATAAAAGGACGGCAAAGATACGGCAGACTAGGCTGTATGGTCATAGATACCTTTGCCTTTTCCGCGCTTTTAAAGCCTGAAAAAAGGACGGCAAGGATACGGCAGACTAGGCTGTATGGTCATAGATACCTTTGCCTTTTCCGCGCTTTTAAAGCCTGAAAAAACACGACTTCCTGTTACACATGGGACACATTTCCGTCCCATTTCACGAAATCACTCCCACAAATTGCAGGAAAGCGAGAGCAAAGATGTTACACATCAACAAAAAGTTTTGCAAACTATAAAGTGACATAATATCAAATGAAAGGCTTGTGTAAATTTCAAATGTATATTATTTATAATTTTAAAATAAATAGTTTTGAAATTATTTAAGAAAATAAGCGAAAATTTACCATCCTCCCTTTATCCCCGAAACTACTGGGTGAGATATTTTTGATTTTGAAAATTTAAAGTCTAAAGCAAAATTGGGAAAAATAAACTTTGCAAAGCCCAGAATAAATATACCTCTACTACCTAGAGCAAAGTATGTACTGAGAGGTCTTTTTCTGTTGGCAGATAAAGTATTAGCGTGAAACCCTGCTTGTGGGACCCGAAGTCGTACTTATCCGGTTTTTCTGTCTACCCTCCGGTCTTGCCAAAAAAAGTGATTTTGTCCTGCAGTGGCAAAACTTATTCACTGAGCTATGACCCATTTGCACTGCAACACACTCATATAAATTAATACGGGACACACTTGCATCCGCCGAAGTACTAATGACAATTATTGACAATTGAATCATAACTTGGATGATAGCAAATAATAAATCATGAGTTTAATTTTAGATATAGATTCGTTTTGTTATTTTTGATGTGCAACATCTTTTATCTCGCTTTCATGCAATTTGTGCAATTTTTTTTAACTCACGAAGGCTAAGGTAACATGGCTATGGTGCCTAATGTGAGGCCGAAGGCAAAGATGACCTACTATCCGAGGCTCGGCCCGTGAATGTACGACCCGACAATTCTTTATCTTCATAAATATTTTGTCACATGTTACACGTACTTACGTAGGCCCGCTCGTTTTTTCTTTATTTTTCTCTCTTTCGAACAGCAGGAAATCAAGAAAAGAGGAATTGATGTAGGGTAGAATACTTAAAAAAATAAACTTGGCCGAAAAGTAGATAGATATCATAACTTGTATAGGTAGAATTTTTGGAAAAAGAACTTGTATTTTTTTAAATTACAGCTGTTTGGGAGGTACCTACCTTTTATAAAATAATGGATCTATAATTTATATAGTTAGATACGTCAGCGTGGAAATAGGTAGGAATGGCCACACCCCCGTATACTGCATACAACGGTCGTGAAATGTCATTAGCATTACTAAAAACAAATGACGTAGCAAACAACATCACGGCGAAATCCTATAGAACAAAGAAAATGGCGGCGAATACCCATATGTTCGACAACCAAACTGTAACCAATCTGTATCAATCTGAGTGACGAGGGGGTGAGGTGGTAATGTAGAGAGCGGCAGGGAGTGTCCATACTGTATGTTAGTACTAATATATACTTTGGTATAGGTGTAGTTTTTATCATGAGCCATATATGAGTCATGACGAACGTAGAGCATTTCTAAAAAAAAAAAGTTCAGCTAAAATGCTGCGTATTGTTAAGTAGAAGCCACTTTTTACCCAACTGCGCTAGAAGGAGGGTTATGTTTTGTGTATGTATGTGGATTTATTTCTTTGGCAAGCTCTGTAGCTTAAACGGCTTGATAGATTTTTTAGTACTACATATTACATGGAATAAAATCTTTAAAAAATATATTTTTGGGATGTAGAGTTGGAATGATTTTTTTTGTTCCTAAGCCCCTTGGTGTAGACTGTAGGGTATTGTTGAAAAAGTCTTTCAAAATTAATTAATAATTAATAATTTTAATATTTCGTTTACTAAATATAAAGTTTAAATTATGTGATATTATTACCGACTTCATAAAAGGGGAGGTTCGGAATTTTTATTTTTTTATGTATGTTGCCCGATTACTCAAAGACGCTGTCAACATTGATGTTTGGCGGCAAGACTTAGATAAGATGGTGGTAGCTACTAAACCAAACCTAGTCTCACAAAATTAGACTACAGTAATCGAACCCGCGACCTCCTGATGTGAAGCTAATGGACTGAACCATTACGCCACGGAGACACAGGCGGTTAAACTTTAAATTAACGACGACGGTTAATACAAGTACTGTATATGAAGATTTAAAAATAGGTGAAATATTTAGTATAAAATAAAGCAGAATCAAACAAGCTCCAAAGACTCGAGCATCGCCGTAAGTCTACAGGATTAATTTCGAAGAGTGTGCCCTGAAGCTTCACCACCTCATACCCCCTTCTCTATTACATATCAGACGATCAGATTCCACGTGTTGTTAATCTTCCACCTATACGCAAGAAGCTTTTTGCTTCATTGTTCATCATGCGAACAGCCAAGAGGTGAAATTCTCTGGCGTTAAATAAATACGTTTACTTCCGACAGGCCTTCCACACATGGTGAAGGTCACGGGAAGCAGCTGGCTGCATGCAACGCAGGACTGGTCATCGTGGAAATCCTTGGAGGAGGCCTAATTGTCTACCAGTGAACGTCTTTCGGTAGATATGATGATACAGTAAACATTTAAATAGCTAGTTTTAAACATCTTCCATGCTCACTAAATTTATACAGGATATAATAAATTTAATTTTATTAATTTATTTATACAGGTTGTAAAAATAAATTTTATTAATTTATTTATTCAGGGTGTAATAAAATTGGCGTAGGACCCGTTTACTCGGGCGTCTACTCTACTTCTGCTTGTACTTCTACTGAACAACTTTCCTCAAGGAACCCATGGTCAAAAATAAAAAAAAAATTGACGCTCCATACAGAAACACAAAATAGGTCAATCTGTATAGGATGTATTTTTTTGCTGATTGACTATTGGTTCTTTGGGGGAAGTTGTTTAGTATGAACCCTGGGTAACGGCTCTTATACTATTTTTCAAGCGACTTCCAAAAAGGAGGAGGTTCTCAATTCGACTGTATTTTTTTATGTGTGTTACCTCAGAACTTTTGACTGGGTGAACTGATTTTAATGATTCTTTTTTTATTTGAAAGCTAGTGCTTCCCGTGTGGTCCCATGAATTTTTATTCAATATCGGTGTAGTAGTTTATTAGAAAATTAATCAAAATCAAATCAAAATCAAAAACAATTTATTTCAAATAGGTGTTTGCACACACTTTTAAATAGTCAAAACAAAAAAAAATACAGGTTATTACAAATAATGTCATGATTCAGATTACAGTCTCAGGTAATGGTATTTGATATAGAATCAACATATATATCTTTGTCATTTACATAATCTATTATTTTATAATATCCTCTAGAGCACAAAACTTTTTTGACATGAGTCTTGAATTTATTCTCTGACAAACTAGTTACATTTTCTGGAATTTTATTGTAGAATCTTATACACTGCCCCACAAATGACTTTTTAACCTTACTCAGTCTCGAAAAGGCTATATCTATTTTATTTACATTTCTTAAATTCAAATTATGCCTGTCACTGGTTTTAGGAAATAAATGCAAATTCTTACGAACGTACATGATGTTTTCATATATAAATTGACTAGCAACAGTTAAAACAAAAATCTAAAATAATAATAACATTTTTACTTAGTTGTTGCGATGGAAGTCGGTTTCTTTTAAAGTGCTTAGCGTTTTCAATTATGTTACACCCTGAGGTATTTGTGACACTGGTGACATTTTACAGTCCCACAAACTTATCTGATCCGGTGGCGAAAAATGGAACTAACGACGCCACTATGATTACGCTAGTTTACTGCAACTCTAGATTCGACGGCAGCGACGCTGACACCGGGCCAGATAAGTTTGTGCAAGTGTATTTAGTTTTATTTAAACACGCTGTGTAATATTCGCCTTCATCATCATCATAATATCAGCTCATATACGTCCCCACCGAGGGGTTAGAGCCTACCCTGAATTAGGGCGATATCCTATTATTATATCCTAATATTCGCCTTACATCCAAATAAATATAGTTAAATAAAACTTAAAAAAATTACGCTTTTAAAGCACATCAAACTGAGAAGTGAAAAATAATTTTTAATATAAGCTGAAAACAATAATGAACGAAAAATACTAGTATTATTGTGAAAAAAGCGTGGGTTGCTCGATATACGAAAAATAGTGCACAAAACCACGCTTTTTTCGTCTTTTTTTTATTTTTTAGTTTGATGTACTTTAAAAGCGTGTTTTTTAGTTTTTTTATACTATATTTATTTTTCAAATTTTAGTTCAGGATAATGAGATATACTTATGTAATTATTGTATTGTCACTGATTCTTGATAAATGTACAAAGTTTGAATTGAATCTGTCTGTTTAAAGTGGGTCAAAATCGAGTGCAAAGGAGTCGGTTACAAACATACATACAGGTGAAGCTGATAAAGGCGTGATAAAAAAAAACGGGAATTATTTCCCGTTTACTTATGTGATCAAAAAATAAAAATGTACTTCCCGGCTCGTTTACGGCTCTAGCCAGGAAGTAGCTTTGTAATTTCATTACTGGAGGGTAGTAGACAATAGACAGATTTTTATTTGACATTTGACACACATACAGTCACACAAATAGTCCTCATATCAGCTCATATACGTCCCCACCGAGGGGCTCGAGCCTACCCTAAGTAAGGGCGTCAGTTAGTCGACCTCGCGGGCCCAGTGCGGGTTTGTCGATTTCACACACCATCTTCGAGTTTCTTCGCAGGCGTGTGCAGGTTTCCTCACGATGTTTTCCTTCACCGTAAGAGCGTCAGATAAACGTACATATGAAATAGAAATTTAAAAACACATTGGTATGTGGCAGGAATCGAACCACGACCTCCCGTATAGGGGGTAGTGGCCCTAACCGTTGCGGCACCGAAGCTTTGGATTATAGTTTATTTTTTAGTATTTTTTTTAACCAAAAAAAACACACTGAGAGGCACGGACCACAAATCTCATACAGCCAAGTGACAACACTGTATTCGGATAAATAAAAGCTCTTTGGAGGTTCGCTTGCTGCTTTTCAACCGACTTCTAAAAAGCAAATTCGACTGTATGTTTTGTTAATGTGTGTTACCTCAGAACTTTTGTTGGGATGATTCGTTTTTTATTTGAAAGCTAGTACTGCCCGTGTGGTCCCATATAAATTTTATCGAAATCGGTGTAGTACTTTATTAGAAAATTAAAAAAAACAAAAATAATAATGCGAAAATGTACAAAGTTTTTGCTATGGAAGTTGGTTTTTTAATGTGTTTAACGTTTTCAATTCTTTCAAATTTTGAATGGCCGGCGGCAGCGCTGCGACGGTGCGATGGCGGCGCTGTGATTGAAAAAAATACATTAGCGGAAAAGCGTAAGTGTGAGTCACGGTTTTCCGTACTTTTTTAAAATTATTGTTTTAGTTTCCTTGCTTTGTTTGAGAAAAACACTTTAAAGGCCTCGGCCGGAACGGCCATTGCTGGATTTGTATTGCTCACCTGCGGTTCGGCCTATAGACGGTTTAGTAAACAAAAGACTACAGATAAAATGACCAAGTATAAAATACGACTATCAGAAAATACAATTGCCATAAGTGATTAAAGGACACTTGGAAAAACCATCATAATATATAAAAATGACTATGAAAAATACTTGGTATAAAAATGACTACACAAAATCAACCAATGCTACATAACCCACCTATCCCTTTTCTAATCTTAGGCACTATGCGTTAGCATCATGATGATGATCTGTCCGACCGACTCCTGGTCGGTGTGCCGCGCGTGCGCTCGAAGATAGCTCATGTAGCCAATCTTCACAGTGAAAATCCTCGCGTACTGAGGGCATTTAAGTATGCTACCCTCGTAATTGTATGAAATGGTCGCAGGTGGTCGGGCCTTTAATTGGTCGCGTTTGGTATCAAAGTCAGCTTTGCGCTGATCCTCGAACTCGCGCACTTGCCTATTCACAATCTTGCGCCATTCTGGTCGTTCTGCTACCAAACTCTCCCATTGAGATCGCTACTAATATTAAAAATATGAAAATGTGTTGGTTTGCTTGTTTGTTACCTTTTAACGCTTCAACACCTCAACTAATCTTGATGAAATTTGGCACACACGTAGCCTGTGTCACTGGGAAGGACATAGGCTACTTTTTATTCCGTGTAAATAGCTTAGTCCGATTCAGTTCCTGATCGAACTGAAATAATACAAAGGATTTTTGCACAGAGATGGTTGAGGAGGTGGGAAATGATATAATTTACTAATTAGTATATCAATTGTCATGAGGCGTCGGTGGCTTAATGGCAAGGGCCGCTACCTCCTGTTCGGGAGGGAGGTCGTGGTTCGATCCTGCCACGTACCAATGTGATTTTGAATTTCGATTTCATATGTACGAGTAGCGTCGGTACAAAAGCGTCGGTGGCTCAACCGGTAACGACTCGGTCCATCTAACCAGAGGTACCGGGTTCAAATCTGGACGGCCGATGTACCAATGATTTTTTCAAAAACTTACGTACATATCATTACCGATTGCTTTAACGGTGAAGGAAAACATCGTGAGGAAACCTGCACAGGCCTGCGAAGAAACTCGAAGGTTGTGTGTGAAGTCGACCAACCCGCACTGGGCCCGCGTGTTCGACTAAGGCCTAATCGCCCTGATTCAGGGTAGGCTCGAGCCCCTCGGTGGGGACATATATGAGCTGATATAATATGTACGAGTAGGTTTATCCGACGCTCTTAAACGGTGAAGGAAAACATCGTGAGGAAACCTGCATACGCCTGCGAAGAAACTCGAATGTTGTATGTGAAGTCGACCAACCCGCACTGGGCCCGCGTGGTCGACTAAGGCCCGATTGCCCTAACTCAGGGTAGGCTCGAGCCCCTCGGTGGAGACGTATATGAGTTGATGTGTGTGTGTGATATCTTGTCATATTTCCTGAGGGATCTGGGAAAACTCATTTCTACGCTCGCGCACGTCGGCGTCGTAATAGAGCAACGGAGCAACGGATTGAAGTGTTTTTTTGTATAAAATTAATTGAGGGAGTGGGAAGTGACATAGACTGCTAATCAGAATAGGCCGATATAGTTCCTGAGGGATCTGGAGGAAACTCATGTCCACTCTCGCGCACCACTCAAAGACACAAACCAGACACGTGCGAGTCAGAACCGCACACAAAGGGTTCTGTACATATACTATACTATACAGTACGTATACTACATGGTGCTAGTTTCTTCACGATTATAAAATTCCGTATCATCATACTAGATGGCGCTAGTTTCTTCATGTTCAATAAAACACGTTTTTTATATGGATTTTTATATCTTTTCTAATTTTTATTATTTGTTGTTATAACGGCAACAGAAATACATCATCTGTGAAAATTTTAACTGTACAGCTATCACGGTTCATGGAATACAGCCTGGTGACAGACGGACAGACCGACGGACAGCGAAGTCTTAGTAATAGGGCGAAGCCGCGGGAAAAAGCTAGTATTTGGATAATAGTCTGTTTTAAAGTCATCACAAATACTTATCGACGTTCCATGAGAAGAAACTCGAAGATTTCCTGTCGATTTTTAAGACAGAGTCTATTTTACGCTGCGGAAACGAAATGGATTAAAATATTACCGTATACATAATATAATTAATATTTTTAAATTTTTATTATGTCGAGCAAGATCTCGTAAATTCGATTAAATACAGATCATAATCGGCATAGATATGGCGCTCGATAACATAGATACAGGAAAATCTATTAAAATGTTTTATAGCGTGGAAACTTGTGGATAAAATAACAAAAAAAAACTTACTTAGTTATATATGGCCTCAAGCTAGCATTAGTGGGCATAGTGCATAAGCGGGGCGATTTTGCAATGGGAGCTGTATCAACGTTGTGTGGCGCAAAGCGTTTGGTACAAAAAAAACTCAGAATTTCGGTACAATTGAACTACACGGTAGTTACTAACGAACGACACTCCGCCTTACTTCCTCTCCTGTGAGTATTCTGAAAAATCTCGCCTTATTTTATATCTACATCATAATAAGAACCTTTGTGCCAATTTTCTTCTTTCTAGGTCCAATGGTTTAGGTTGGGCGTTGATGAGTCAGTGAGGGAGTGAGTCAGGACGGAGGTCATGACCTTTCCTTCTATATATCACTAACTGTTGCCCGCAGCTTCCTCTGCATGAATATCGAGGGGGCACAGCTAGAGTGCAATAAACAGTATGCTATATCCTTTAATATTCTACGATATAATCAACTGCTGTGCCAAATTTCATTCAAATCCGTCCAGCCTGTGATGGAAGAACAAACATTCAAACAATTATACTTTAACATTTGTAATAATATGTAATAATAAGTAAGGTTAAATAAAAATCGGAATTTATGCTAGTGTACAAGTCACAGTACAAACAAAAATAATCTTTAAAAAAATCTTCTTTAAATATTTTAAAAATAAAATTGTCTCTCTCTCTCTTTTATCATATGGCACAATTTTGACCATGCTATCCAAGAGATAAACGGTGGCTGATTAGTGTTGCACTTCGCATCACCCGCGATCACGTATAAGGCATTTCGATTTACACCTGCGGAGGAGTGCATAAAGACCTTCATACACATCTTGGAATCAGATGTGCACTAATGTGCAGGTCCTCGCGATGTTTTCCTTCACCGTTAGGACAGTTCGTACGAAATAAATGTAAGTATATAAGTTCAGAAAAACTCATTGGTACACTGACCGTTTCCGGTTTGGAAACTGGGACCTCTAGCTAATGATTTAATTCCGCATAATCTGTTCTCAGTTGGTAAGTACGCTGTCGTCTAAGTTGGGCCTGTGGTGCAGCCCTTCCTCTACCGTTAAGGCAGTCTGTACGAAACAAAATGTAAGTACATAAGTTGAGAAAAACTTACTGGTACACTGTACGTTTTCGATTTGGAAACTGGGACTTCTAGCTAATGATTTAACTCCGCATAATCTGGTCTCAGTCAGTAAGTACGCTGTTGTGTTAGTTTGGCATGTTGTGCAGCCCTTCCTCCACCGTTAAGGCAGTCTGTACGAAACAAAATGTAAGTACATAAGTTGAGAAAAACTTACTGGTACACTGTACGTTTTCGATTTGGAAACTGGGACTTCTAGCTAATGATTTTATTCCTCATAATCTGGTCTCAGTCAGTAAGTACGCTGTTGTGTTAGTTTGGCATGTGGTGCAGCCCTTCCTCCACCGTTAAGGCAGTCTGTACGAAACAAAATGTAAGTACATAAGTTGAGAAAAACTCACTGGTACACTGTACGTTTTCGATTTGGAAACTGGGACTTCTAGCTAATGATTTAACTCCGCATAATCTGGTCTCAGTCAGTAAGTACGCTGTTGTGTTAGTTTGGCATGTGGTGCAGCCCTTCCTCCACCCTTAAGGCAGTCTGTACGAAACAAAATGTAAGTACATAAGTTGAGAAAAACTTACTGGTACACTGTACGTTTTCGATTTGGAAACTGGGACTTCTAGCTAATGATTTAACTCCGCATAATCTGGTCTCAGTCAGTAAATACGCTGTTGTGTTAGTTTGGCATGTGGTGCAGCCCTTCCTCCACCGTTAAGGCAGTCTGTACGAAACAAAATGTAAGTACATAAGTTGAGAAAAACTTACTGGTACACTGTACGTTTTCGATTTGGAAACTGGGACTTCTAGCTAATGATTTTATTCCTCATAATCTGGTCTCAGTCAGTAAGTACGCTGTTGTGTTAGTTTGGCATGTGGTGCAGCCCTTCCTCCACCGTTAAGGCAGTCTGTACGAAACAAAATGTAAGTACATAAGTTGAGAAAAACTCACTGGTACACTGTACGTTTTCGATTTGGAAACTGGGACTTCTAGCTAATGATTTAACTCCGCATAATCTGGTCTCAGTCAGTAAGTACGCTGTTGTGTTAGTTTGGCATGTGGTGCAGCCCTTCCTCCACCGTTAAGGCAGTCTGTACGAAACAAAATGTAAGTACATAAGTTGAGAAAAACTCACTGGTACACTGTACGTTTTCGATTTGGAAACTGGGACTTCTAGCTAATGATTTTATTCCTCATAATCTGGTCTTAGTTAGTAAGTACGCTGTTGTGTTAAATTTTGGCCTGTGGTGCAGCCTTAGAATAGTACTATCTCATCTCTTCCTGAGGGTGTGGTAAGGGAATAAACCTGAGGAAAGGCAGCAGCGTACTTTCCGCGTACTGTGCCACCATACTGCATACTCTGATCATAGTACCCATACCCATTTTTCTGTTAACTGAGACCAGATTAAGCGGGATAAAATCATTAGCTAGAGGTCCCAGTTTCTAAATCGGTTAATTGTGCCAAACGATAAGAAGAAGAAGAAGAATAATGGTTTGCGGTACGTATCTACCTAATGACACAGATGGGATCTGACCCCGACGACCCGACCACGCTAGTCGTAGCTGCCCTGACCCCGTCCCCTAAACCCACAGAGAAACACTACACCGACATTCTGCCCTCCGTCCCCCCGCTTCTGGCGCTTACCAGCGCTACCGGCACGTACCAGGCCGCTTCCTCCGATCCTCCCCCGTCCAAGCAACGACCTAAGTCGAGGTCCGTGCCCACCTGGGCGCCCTTAGGCAGTTGCATCTTTTGCTTTGCACTAGGTTGAGTGCCTTCCGCACTCGCCTCCCCTGCCCGGTGAAGTTGTAAAGGCCCCCACGGCCAACAACAAGCTTGTCCTTTCGAAAAAAAAAACGAAATACTACGGTATTAATCACAAGGCCTATGAGGATTTCTTTTGCTACCCGCTCCGCTTATCAACGTATAACAGCGTCTCGATTTGTCATGCGATCAGTCGGTCCATCCGCGTCGTAATATCAACCCCCTATATAAGCGTCACAGTACGCTCCGCCCGACCAGTAGTTACTCGACATCCTGTATAAGACGACATAAAAAAATAGTAAGAAAAAATATAGTTCAATTTTAACGTTCTGGTCGCGGCTGCCGTGCACACTTCGGATTACTTCAGAGATTTTTGTAAGTATTTTATTTTTGTAGTTAGTTTTTAAAATTAGCTTTATTTAGGGCGAAATAAATGGGTAATTACTTACTTAGTAAATAAACTAAATGAATCTTAAACATCACACTCGGTTTAAAAATGAATTATCTTAGGTATATATGTATGGATTGTATTATAATTGACCAATTTGTCGTCGAACGACTTCAATCGCAGCAAGCAAGTACAATTTAGCAAAGTTTTTTGTTTTGTTAATTTTCTAAAAAGTATTTAACCGATTTCGATGAAAAAATTATCTACACACATATCCTAAGTCGCCCAAAAAAGCGTTCAAAATCCGTAGGCAATGACCAGCATTATGACAGCCAATTTTACTATGAGAACTTTCTTGTCTGTGGTATTAAGTAAAATCTGTATTTTAATGTTATTTTATAACAGTATCGATTTTTGTAACGTTATGAGTTAAAATTTGAAACAGCTGTCAAAACTCAAGTGGGTCTCACTCAACCGAGACCCTCCCACTACAATACAACCAGGACCATTAAATATATAACAATGCTCCAATGTAAATGTCAATAACAACTATTAAAATAAATAATTTGTTTCTGTATTTGTTCAAATTAAATTAAATTTAATTATTACATTATTTTAATATATATAGTCTATAGATGTTTTACAGGTAGCACTAGTAGCAATGCAGGTCATTTCCTGAGGCTTCTGAACCCATCTTAGAGTACTTATAATATGTATGTAGATAAAATAATGTATGCAACTGTTGCAATTGGGTCTTAAAACACTCGTGTTAGATAAAATGGGACTAAAAAAATATATAGGAATAAAAAACATAATTAGACGCGGGCCACAACTGACGGAGGCATCGGTAGACATACATAATAAAAAGATACAGTCGAACAAAGAGCCTCCTGCTTTTTTGAAGTCGGTTAAAAACAGGTGCCTTCTTACTAGTTCATCATCATTATCATATCAGCTCATATACGTCCTCACCGAGGGGCTCGAGCCTACCCTGAATTAGGGCGATCGGTCCTTAGTCGAGGAAAGTTCTTAGAGAAGGAAAACATCGTGAGGAAACCTGCACACGCCTACGAAGAAACTTACTAATTATTTAGTAGATACCTAATTAAAATTTATACACAAGGATTTGTTCAATATGGAATTAGTGTCTAATTTTTACCTTCGAGCGACGAAGGAGCAATATAAGGTTTTATTTGTTGGTATAGCCTTTATTTAACAAAAAAAATGAATTTATTTACTTACGAATTGTGAATAAAAAAAACTTTATGTGATGGTCCGAAAAACCAATTACGAGATTTTGACGAAAATGCAGTCTGTATTACTAGTATACCAAAAAACTGTTCTAGAGAACATCTGTGTATGTGTTTCCGTATCTGAACTGCTGAACTGATTCTGATAAAATTTTGCACGTAGATGTTTTAAATTATTTGCGAGAGGCATTTTTTTTAGTTTTTTTTATATTCTATGTTAAGGATACCTTCCATACAAAAAAAAATTTGGCACTAATCATGTTCATTATTTTTTTTTCATTGACGACACTTATTAACACCTAACATATGTAAGGTATGTCGGTGGCGTAACGGGTAGGGCCGCTACCTCCTATCCGGGAGGTCGTGGTTCGAATCTTGCCACGTACCAATGTGTTTTCGAATTTCGATTTCATATGTACGTTTATCCGACGCTCTCACGGTAAAGGAAAACATCGTGAGGAAACCTGCACACGCCTGCGAAGAAACTCGATGGTGTGTGTGAAGACGGCCAACCCACACTGGGCCCGCGTGGTCGACTAAAACCCAACCGCCCTGGTTCAGGGTAGGCTCAAGCCCCTCGGAGGGGACGTATGTAAAATGATGTGATGATGTAAGGTACATCTGGAAAAACGAATGATACTTGTCATACAAAAAACATTATTTTGTCTATAAAATGGCACCAAGGTTAATTGACAAATTAACGCAATCGAGAAAATTTAAGTACCAACATCAGAGATTTGTTACCATAGATGGGTTATGCACTAACAAACTACATTCGAAAATCGAACCCATTTACACACACAACATTATAGGTAATTCGCTTCTGTTGCACCGAATGCTACTAAGAAAAAGAGATGCCAGTTGCCATATTTTTATTTGCTTCAATTTTAGTAAGAATGTAACCTATCTACCTCCCTTTGTATATTAGCATATCTCTGACCAATATCATTAAAAATCAATTTTATTAAATATCATTAAAAAAAATTAATAAATATTATATATTAATAAAAAAAATACAATAATAAACTCAAAAAAGGTGGTCCATACAAATTGTATAATACTAGACGCTCCTGCGAGAAGGTATGTTCTCCTTGGTCAGTTCAGTTCATTTGACGATTTAAATTTAGAACTAGATATTTATACAGGTATTAATGGCTACTATACTTCTGTTCTGTCATTCATTACTATTTACCTTTTTTAATTATGAAAGAAAGTCTAAAGAGTATCCCAGATTTTTTAAAGTAAAGTTCGCTGAATTAGCTGCGCCTTTGATTAATGCCGCTCGCCGCTGCCGGCTTGTGTCAAACAGTAGCAACAAAGTGGCCGCCCTAAGTTCAATCGCGGCGCCTCCGCCGACTTACACCCTCACGGGTTTGCGCGTGTCTTGTTCAGTCATTAACGTAGGCGACGATTCTGAAGATACTCGTACTTCGTCCACCCGGGAAAAAGGTAAAAATTAATGATAAATTCCGAATACAAAGAATACCTATTTAATATTTTTTTTGTAAAACTGTTTTATCCTTCAACACACTTTCAGAACTCCATTCGGTTGTAGTGCAGTTGATTCCCCAAACGTACTTTACAGGTTTGCTAAACAGCTATCAATTAAATTTTTAAGTTTTGGCATAGGTGTAGAACTTGTTAAGTTTCCTAGATTATCTATTCTTATAAAATCTTTGTCCTGACTAATCAGCCACGCACAGCAGCCACCTACCACTGGACGGATCGGACTGAAATCTATTCTTATAAAATAGTTTGTCCTGACTGATTAGCAACGCACAGCTCAAACCACTGGACGCATCGGACTGAAATCTATTCTTATAAAATACTTTGTTCTGACTGATTAGCAACACATAGCTCAAACCACTGGACGGATCGGACTGAAATCTATTTTTATAAAATAGTTTGTCCTGACTGATTAGCAACGAACAGCTCAAACCACTGGACGCATCGGACTGAAATCTATTCTTATAAAATACTTTGTCCTGACTGATTAGCAACGCACAGCACCTACCACTGGACGGATCGGACTGAAATCTATTTTTATAAAATAGTTTGTCCTGACTGATTAGCAACGCACAGCACCTACCACTGGATGGATCGGACTGAAATCTATTCTTCTAAAATAGCTTGTTCTGACTGATTAGCAACGCACAACTCAAACCACTGGACGCATCGGACTGAAATCTATTCTTATGAAAGAGTTTGTCATGACTGATTATCAACGCACAGCTCATACCACTGGACGGATCAGACTGAAATCTATTCTTATAAAATAGTTTGTCCTGACTGATTAGCAACGCACAGCTCATACCACTGGACGGTTCGGACTGAAATCTATTCTTATAAAATAGTTTGTCCTGACTGATTTGCAACGCACAGCTCATACCACTGGACGGATCAGACTGAAATCTATTCTTATAAAATAGTTTGTCCTGACTGATTAGCAACGCACAGCTCATACCACTGGACGGTTCGGACTGAAATCTATTCTTATAAAATAGTTTGTCCTGACTGATTAGCAACGCACATCTCAAACCACTGGACGGATTGGACTGAAATCTATTCTTATAAAATATTTTGTCCTGACTGATTAGCAACGCACAGCTTAAACCCCTACATAGACGGATCGGACTGAAATCTATTTTTATAAAATAGCTTGTCCTGACTGATTAGCAACGTACAGCTCAAACCACTGGACGGATCGGTCTGAAATCTATTCTTATTTAAGAGTTTGTCCTGACTGATTAGCAACGCACAGCTTAAACCACTGGACGGATCGGACTGAAATCTATTCTTATAAAAGAGTTTGTCCTGACTGATTAGCAACGCACAGCTCAAACCACTGGACGGATCGGACTGAAATCTATTCTTATAAAATAGTTTGTCCTGGGTGATTAGCAACGCACAGCTCAAACCACTGGAATGATCGGACTGAAATCTCTTCTTATAAAATAGTTTGTCCTGACTGATTAGCAACGCACAGCTCAAACCACTGGACAGATCGGACTGAAATCTATTCTTATAAAATAGTTTGTCCTGACTGATTAGCAACGCACAGCTCAAACCGGTGTACGGATCGGACTGAAATCTTTTCTTATAAAACAGTTTGTCCTGACTGATTATCAACGCACAGCTCAAACTATTGGATGGATAGGGCTGAAATTTGGCATACAGATAGCAATGATGACGTGGCCATCCGCTAAGAAAGGATTTTAGGAAATTCTCGTAAGATTTTTTTTCTTTGGATTGGCAACAAACGGGATCTGCGCGGGAAACGCCGCCGCTGGGCATCCGCTAGACCAACTTTACCTCTTTAAAATATTAGTATATAGATTTAATGGTTGCTTTACAAAGTTTAAATTTCTATAGAGTGTGACATTTTGCTGAAAACTGGGTAGACTTAGCTTTTATATTTGTGCACTGACCCTTTTTTAATTCATTCATAAGTCTTCTACAAACCTTGTTTATGTTATTTTTATATTTAAATTGAGAAATACCAGACATAGTAAGTCAGGGCAAAAGTTTATTTGTATTTTGTAAGAATAAATCTATAATCAAATCTCTGTTCAATTAAAATTAAAAAAGTGAACATCCGAAATTTTTAAAAAACACCAAATTTTTCAATTGTTTTTTTCTTTTTATGAAAACGAGTGAAAGTAACGAAGAAATTAGGTGTATTAAGAAATTTAATTTAAAATCATAACTTTCGAAAAACCTAAAAGCGTTTAGGTACAAGCTTTCATTGCGTTTTTATGTCCAAAAATCTAGATGCTCGAATGAATAGAAAAAATACACGGTTCCAAAATAAAAAAAAAGGTGAGCACAGTATTGTATTTCCTACGATTCTATTAAAACAGGGGTAAAGTCCTGATTGGTGGAAGTTGTAGGGTTAGTGGCGAAATCCACTGTCAGAAGTTTTTGAAACTCTCTGTAAGGCATCTTACACGTGCCTCAGGCTAGTGACCTACATATGATTATATCACATAAATATAATATTTATTTTTTCCATAGTGATAGCTTTACACAATCTTTCAATAAGTTGAATTGAATATTGTAATTTGACCTATCTTAATGCCTTAAGCCTTAGTACAAATGTCAAGTCCTGATTGGTGGAGGTCGTAGGCCTAGTGGGGATCACCACTGTCAGAAGTTGATCAAACACGTGCCTCAGGCTAGTGACCTCACATATGATTATCTCACATAAATATATTATTTATTTTTTCCATAGTGATAGCTTTACACAGTCTTTCAATAAGTTAAATTGAATATTGTCATTTGACCTGTGTTAAGGCCTTAAGCCTTAATACACAAGCCAAGTCCTGATTGGTGGAGGTTGTAGGCCTAGTGGCGAACACCACTGTCAGAAATCTTTCAAACCGCCTGTAAGGCATGTTACACGTGCCTCAGGCTAGTGACCTCACGATAGTTGACAACGTCAAAAACGTTAAGAACAACCGACTTCATTAACGACATTGCGGCGTAAAATTAACGACGTGTTTCCCAGTTAACAGTCTATACAGGTGACTTTTAATTAGTTCTTGATAACAAAAGGTATGCATGTACTCGTGATAACAAACAACTTTCCCAAAGAAACTATATGTCAAATCAGAAAAAAAATTTTTGATCCTCAATACATTATCTATATATATATATATATATAAAAATGAATCCCTATTTCCCTTGGTCACGGCATCACGCGTGAACGGCTGGACCAATTTCGCTAATTCTTTTTTTGTCGAGTTTGTTATTGTCAGGAGAAGGTTCTTATGTAGGGTAGGGTAGGGTAGGGTAGGGTAGGGTAGGGAAGGGTAGGGTAGTATAGTGTAGGGTAGGGTAGGGTAGTGTAGGGTAGGGTAGGGTAGGGTAGGGAAGGGTAGGGTAGTGTAGTCTAGTGTAATGTAGGGTAGTGTAGGATAAGTTAGGGTAGGGTAGGGTAGGGTAGGGTAGGGTAGGGTAGGGTAGGGTAGGGTAGTGTAGTGTAAGGTGGTACGAAATTCGCCGGCAATACTAGTCCTATTATAATATTGTAAATGTGAAAGTTTGTATGTATGGATGGATGTTTGTTACTCTTTCACGCAAAAATTACTGAACGTATCTGAATGAAATTTGGTAGATAGACGGATTAGGACCTGGATTAACATAATTATAGACTACTTTTTCCACGCTCGCGAGCCGCTTGCGGCTCGCGCACTGCGCAACCTCGAAGAAAGTCATAGAAACTTTGAACATGAGAGCGAAGCCGCTGGCAAAAGGTAGTAAGTTATAAAATCGGCAAAAACGTATAAAGGACCATTTTTTTATTCATATTTGACAGTTTCTTTGGGTAATTTGTTTGTAATCACGAGTACATTCATATCCTTTGCTATCAAGAACTAATTAAAAATCACCCTATATATGTCTTGAAAACTACTGAACTGATTTTATAATTATAACTCTGTATTATTTACGTTCCAGACTTAGCCTAGTAGTTACATGTAATGAGCTTAAAGTAGGTGTCATTAGTCTAGGCTGTCTAGGCTTGTCACAAACGGGACAGATACTAGATATCTGTATCTGACTGCATATCTTACAATATCGCTCTTCATAGAAATCAATGAATGTAAACAAATAATATATAGCTCTTCATAGAAATCAATGAATGTAAAAATAATAAATACGGTGCAGATAATATACAGGGTGACTGGTAAGTAGTGCAAATCCTTTTAAGTGCATAAACTATATCTAATTTGCAACAGAAAAAGTCATATCAACTGGGGGTTGGAAATGAACGGTTTTCGAGTTGAAGCCTATTTAACTTTTTAATTTTGTATGAAAAATAATTTTGTTCAATTGTTTTGTGATTTTTAACAAAAATTTATAATACAGTTGGCATGCAAAATACGGTAAAACCTACCTCATTTTATCACGCTTTCGAAAAAAGTAAAAAAGTTAAAATATACAAAATTAATTGCAACAAAAAAAAATGATTGTTGTCAAAAGGGGGCCTAAAATCCCATACTAATGATACAACAAAGTTCGAATTTTTGGATGAGCTTAAGAATCAAAGTTAGTCATGATGCTAAAGGGTCAGAGATGTTTGTTTATGCGAAAAACATGATAAATTATGAAATTTAAAAAAACATGAAAATAATGTTTGTTGAAAATTTGTATGGGATTTGATGCACCCTTTTGACAACAATTATTCTTTTTTGTTGCAATCAATTTGTATTTTTTAACTATTTTACTTTTTTGGAATGCTGATAAAACTAGAAAGTTTTGAACGTATTTTTCACGCCAACCGTATTATAATTTTTTTTTGTAACATCACAAAATATTTCAACAAATGCGTTTTTCATACAAAATTTAAAAATGAAATGGGCTTTAACTCGACAACCATTGATTTCCGACCCCCAGTTAGTATGACTTTTTCTATTGCAAATTAGATGTAGTTTATCCCTTTTAAAGGATTTGCACTACTTACCAGTCACCCTGTATATTTGATTGTAATCTTACGGTTATCGCAAAGGGCAATGAAGCGTGCTATGCTCGGAGTTTCTCTGCGTGATCGAATCAGGATCTCTTTCTTAGGAGAACCAAAGTTACCGACATAGCTCTCAGAATTGCTATACTTAAGTGGCAGTGGGCGGGGCACAAAGTACAAAGCTCTTAGATCGGATGGCCGTTGGGGCAGTAAGTTCTTGAGTGGCGACCGTGCACCAGAAAACGTAGCGTGGGCAGGCTTCCCACTCGGTGGAACGATGACCTGGTGAAGGTCGCGGGAAGCCGATGGATGTATGACTGACTGACAGACTGACTCATAAAAATTACTGTGTGACTTAGAAACTGCAAATTTGGCATCAATGTAGGTTATTATGAGTCGTACTCGGGTACCAATGGTTCCATATCACCACTACTTATCAAAATATATAGAACACTTCCGGGTGACTTAGAAACTTGTTTGGCATTTAGGTAAGTTAAATTATTAGGCATTTAGAAAAGAAAAAGAAAAACAGGCCAAGTGCGAATCGGAATCGCTAAAGTGGGGTTCTGTATCAACAGTACTCATCAAAATAAATATAGACCACTTCCAGATGACTTTTTAACTTGAGATTTAGGATCGAAATAAGTTATTGGGCGTATTGATTAAAAAATAACAGGTCAAGTACGAGTCGGACTTGCGCACTGAAGATTTTGTACCACCAAATAGTATATTATGCAACTAGTGAAAAAAGGACGGACTTAAAGCGAGGGCCATAGATGAATCACGAGCAAGTAAAGGGTTCTAATGACTGAATCACGACCGTAGGGAGTGATTCTTGATGATTGAATCACTAGAATAGCGAGTGATTCAAGTTTTAGAACCCTGAGCGACGCGAGTGATTCATGGCCCTCGATAGAAATCCGTTTTATTCAAGAGTTGCATACTATACTTTATACCATAACTCCGAGAAAAAGAAACTTTTAAGCAAAAATAGACATTTGATGAAGAAAAAGTAATCTTAAATTAATAATAATTGACTAAACTAAAGAGTTATTTTCTTTCTGTTCCTACAACTTATAGTATTCAAAATAGCGCCAATTTACTACCTAATGAAATAATAGCAAAGAACACAAAACAGTTTTTATTCTAATGCTAAACTCATTTTCGAAAATATCGAACAATCAAATCGCGAAGAATTATATGCACAAGGAGTTTATATGTCAAATATTATTTGGATTAGGAGTTTGTATCGAGTATTTTTTGCGCAAGGAGGTTGTATAGCTGAGATGCGAGGTCGAATATATTGGTGTGTTCTAAATTCAAACACAGAAATAGTGATTAAAAGAGCTTTTTATTCACTGTTTTCAGAGAATAAAATAAGCTTTTTAGAGGAGCAATGGTATAAAATAATTTTTTCTTCCCCTATCTCGGAAATTGTATTTTTACTCTTAGATATCTAAGTGCAAAAGCCGTTTTTATTCGCTAGAGGATAAAGTAAATAGGTATCTGAGTGCAAAAGCCGTTTTTATTCGCTAGAGGATAAAGTAAATTGAATTTAGAACATCGTGAATTCAAAACATTATTATACCTATTTACTTCTACCTCCATGGTGCCGAATTTGTCATACAACTTTTTTTTAATTTTTTAAAAACTCAGACTCGGAACCTTCTTGGTGTACTTTTTTTTTAATTTGCTTTGCGCGCGCCATTTTCTTTTCACGTCATATGTTAAAACCTTAGGTTAAAAACAAGAAACTTGAATACAAGTGAAAAACCTAAAATGAGTGATTCTAGCGACGAGGAAGTTTATTTGACGCCAATAGGATTGACTGAAAATGTTTGTAATGCGCAAATGTTTGTAATGCGCAAATTTTTTTTTCCATTTAGTAATTTTCTCACTGAGGTGGAATGAAAAGTTACGTGTTGCACTCGAGTGCAAAGATTTTTCACCTAGTACTCTTTTGATACGCCGTAAGTACGCGCCGACTACGGAACACTCCGACGACGAGGTAGAGAGTATGTACGAGGACATCTCTACAGCCTTACATAGCACCAGGACCCATTATACCGTTGTTATGGGGGACTTTAACGCGAAACTGGGCAAACGAAGCGATGGTGAGCTGAGAGTGGGGCAATTTGGATATGGAGTAAGAAATGCACGTGGCCAGATGCTGGCCGACTTTATGGAGAAGGAGAGCCTCTTTATGATGAACTCCTTCTTTAAAAAGTCAAAACAGCGGAAGTGGACATGGTTGCATCCCAATGGCGTGACAAAAAACGAGATAGACTTCATCTTGTCGACAAGGAGGCAAATATTCAATGATGTCTCCGTGATCAATTCAGTCAAAACAGGAAGTGATCACCGGATGGTCAGAGGCACATTGAATCTAAATACCAAGCTAGAAAGATGTCGACTGATGAAGTCTACGCTCCGACCAGCGCCCATCCAGCTCCAAAACCCCGAGAGCTTTCAGCTCGAGCTGCACAATCGTTTCGAATGCCTAGAAGACTGCGAGAATGTGGACGATTATAATGACAGGTTCGTGGAAATTGTTCAAACGGTCGGGTCTAAGTTTTTTAAAACTCGCCGTTCAAACAGAACCAAAAAAATCTCCGACTTCACCAGCAACCTCATGGAACAAAGACGCAGACTGGTTTTGCAGTCCTCTGAAGACGCTACTCAGTATCGGCAACTAAACAGGCAGATCTCTAAGTCCCTAACTCGCGATTTACGCCAGTATAATACAAATTGTATTAAAGAGGCGATTGAGCACAATAAAGGCTCAAAAGTGTTCGCGAGAGATCTGTCTGTTGGACAAAGCCAACTGACCAAGCTGAAGACTGAGGACGGCAGGACCATATCGTCTAAGACTGAGTTGCTGGAAGAAGTTGAGAAGTTCTATGGACAATTGTACACGACCACACGTTTGCCTGTCAGTGATCTGGCTGAAGACCCAAGAGCCAGACTAACCCGACACTATACCGAAGATATCCCGGACGTCAGCCTGTACGAGATTAGAATGGCTCTCAAACAGCTCAAGAACAACAAGGCACCGGGTGATGATGGAATTACGGCTGAACTTCTGAAAGCAGGTGGATCACCGGTACTAAAAGCTCTTCAGAAGTTATTTAATTCCGTTATACTCGAGGGACAAACGCCTAAGGCATGGCACAGAAGTGTGGTCGTGCTTTTCTTCAAAAAGGGTGACAACACCCTGCTGAAGAACTACAGACTCATCTCACTTCTGAGCCATGTCTACAAGCTGTTTTCGAGAGTCATTACGAATCGTCTCGCACGCAGGTTTGACGACTTCCAGCCTCCCGAACAAGCCGGTTTCCGAAAAGGCTTTAGTACCATAGACCACATACATACGCTGCGGCAGATTATACAGAAGACCGAAGAGTACAATCAGCCACTATGCTTGGCGTTTGTGGACTATGAGAAGGCCTTTGATTCAGTCGAAACCTGGGCTGTGCTACAGTCTCTCCAGCGGTGCCAAATTGACCATCGATACATCGAGGTGTTGAAATGTCTGTATGAAAACGCCACCATGTCGGTTCGCCTCCAAGACCAGAACTCGAAACCTATCCAGTTGCAGCGAGGGGTGAGACAGGGAGACGTTATATCTCCGAAACTGTTCACCGCCGCCCTGGAAGATGTTTTTAAGCTTCTGGACTGGGGTGGACTCGGCATCAATATCAACGGCGAGTACATATCCCACCTCCGATTCGCTGATGATATCGTGGTCATGGCTGAGACTATGGAAGACCTAAGCACAATGCTCGATGGCCTCAGTAAGGTCTCTCAACAAGTGGGTCTTAAAATGAACATGGACAAGACGAAAATAATGTTAAATGTCCGTGTCGCACCCACTCCTCTAAAGGTTGGAGACTCTACACTGGAAGTTGTTGACGAATATGTATACCTGGGACAAACAGTCCAGTTAGGTAGGTCCAACTTCAAGAAAGAGATCAATCGACGAATCCAACTCGGCTGGGCAGCGTTCGGGAAGCTTCGCAATATCTTCACGTCCCAAATACCGCAGTGTCTCAAGACTAAGGTCTTTGACCAGTGTGTGTTGCCAGTGATGACTTACGGAACTGAGACATGGTCGCTTACTATGGGCCTCATAAGAAGGCTCAAGGTCACCCAAAGGGCAATGGAGCGTGCTATGCTCGGAGTTTCTCTGCGTGATCGAATCAGAAACGAGGAGATCCGCAGGAGAACTAAAGTAACCGACATAGCTCACAGAATCGCTAAACTGAAGTGGCAGTGGGCAGGGCACATAGCTCGTAGAACAGATGGCCGATGGGGCAGTAAAGTTCTCGAGTGGCGACCGCGCACCGGAAAACGTAGCGTGGGCAGGCCTCCCACGCGGTGGACCGATGACCTGGTGAAGGTCGCGGGAAGCCGATGGATGCGGGCAGCGCAGGACCGGTCGTCGTGGAAATCCTTGGGGGAGGCCTTTGTCCAGCAGTGGACGATTTGTGGCTGATATGATGATGATGATGACTCTTTTGATTCCCTCGCTAACGCTCAGGAACTCCTTCGCTCGCTCGGTCATCAAAATTGAGCACGCAGTTAAAAAGCAACTTTGCACTCTTGTATAACAAATAAATAATATATGTCTATTACTTGAATAGAGCAAAAAATTTGATAGCTTTATGAAAATTACTGATAGGATATAAATGTGAAAGGGAGCCAAGTTCGATACAAAAAATTTACAGCGATCTAAATGGGTACATACCAAGTTCTATAGTGGTTTCTTAAATCACAGCTACGGCACTTCAAATTAAAATATTTTAAGACTTTTTTTTTATCACAATTGGTAAACCCTTGACAACGTCTCACCTGGTGGTAAGTGACGATGTTGCCGAAGATGGAAGCGGGCTTACCAATATTTCCCAAGGCAATGGGACTTTTTCAAATATTATAGAATGTACAACAGTTTACAGTTTTTAAAAAGTTTTTTTTTATATTCTGTGCTCCTTAGTGGTGTAGTTTGGCATGTTTAAATAGTCAAGCCACCAAGCTAACAAAGCTTACTTTTAAAAATAAATATAGAATATAATTGGATAGTGAAAATTAGACTAAGAATAGTTGCAAGCTTGACAGCAAAGTTGACAGCTTTTTATAAAGGTAATTTAAATTTGTTTTTCTACTCCCATTTGGTAGTTTGCTTAATACATAACCTCAAATTATATCACAAAAGTATTCATTCCTACAAGTCGTTTTACAATGATTATTTCAAAACGAGACAACTGTACTACAATGATGTAAATTCAAAACGAGATAACTGTACTACAATGAAACTTTTTAAATATTTTTATGGTTTTGGCTTAAAAAATTCAATAGGTATATGATTATGACAAAATTTCAATGTATTTTGTGTCAGATGCCCGCGTAGCTGTGCCATGGCTAAACATCGCATGTGATTAGGCGCTTCGTGGCATAAACTAGCATTCATGTTACAATGGCTCTCAGTACTTGGCAGTGGTATAAATAACTATAGTTGATATATTGTAAATATTTTTTATCACACATACATGTAATAATTGGTATTTTAGGTGTTTCATTTTAGGTATGTTTGTTTGTGAAATCTTTATTGTACAACAAAATATACAATTATAGATACAGAATAACAGTTGTATTTTCGGTGTTTAGGTATTGGAATAAGTGTGATATTATTGTAAATTAAATATTAAGTGTCGAAATAAATTAAAACATAAAATCAAAACAGAGAAATCCGAAAGTAGGGTGACTGTTAATTAGTTCTTGATAGCGAAGGATATGAATGTATACTTTCTTTCTAATGATTGTAAACAACTTTCCCAAAGAAACTATATGTCAAATATGAAAAAATGCACAGATTCCCTGCATATCACGAACTACCATAACATTGAAAACGAAATTCAGGCATAAGGAAATAAACGAAATGAACACACAAATTTTATTTTTACAAATTTATTTTTTCATAATTTCAATTTGTAGAACTTTTAAACTTTTATTTTAACTCTACACACTTGCAATTTAACATGTTACATATCAATCTTAAAAATAAATGTTAATCAGAAATACACGAAATTGTAAGATATAATGCGAATAATGCGAAAAGAAATGAAGATACATTTGTTTATCCCCAACACAAACGTCGAACAAAAACTAAAAATTTAAACATTTTACAAAATCCAAATTTTTTTAAAAGTTTAAAATATTCCAAAAATCCTCAATTTACCACAAACGACAACATAAACTCTCATACACACCCAACTTCCATACCACAGTACTGTATAACCATGATGCGCTACAACTCACTCGCCGAGGTACTTTTTTGAGGGCGCACCTACAGCCCTTTTTTTTTGATGTTCATAATTTTGATCTCATTTGACAGCCAGCTAAATAAGCCCAGGACTGTTTTATTCATTTTTAAAATTTCGACTTAGTTCTCGATACATTTTTTTATTTTTTTTTATTAAAAATTTGAGTGCGTCATCGAGACATCCAAGCCCAAAGTCAAAAATTCAAAAATTTTCGACCAAAAAAAACGGTTTTTCGACCATATCTTTATTAAAATTCTTTTTTTTTTAAATTCCATCATCATCTGACAGATCTCGTCAATCAGCGTCCTTTGACACCCTATTTATCTATGAACTACAAATAGCTTCCATACAATCGCCGTGTCGCACTAAACTCCCAAATGGGACCTAGTACCCAGCGAACTAAAAGTAATTTTCAGTGAAAAAACAATTTGGTGCTTTATACATTTTTGCCGATTTGATAACTTGGACCAATTTTTTTTTCATATTTGACATTATAGTTTCTTTGGGAAAGTTGTTTGTAATCACGAGTACATGCATATCTTTTGTTATCAATAACTAATTTAAAAGTCACCCTATATATAAGGTGTAACAAAATTAGCTGAAACTATTTTAACTGATGCTTCTGCCCATGAAACTGAACAACTTTCACCAGGAAACCCATAGTCAAATCTCAAAAAAAAAACTTCCCATACTAAGTTGGCTGATCAGCTGATCGAGTTAGTATTGGAGAGCCAATTTTTTTTGCGATTTGACTATGGGTTCCATGGGGAAAGTTGTTCAGTTTCATGGGTAGAAGCACCAGTTAAAATAGTTTCAGCTAATTTGGTTACACCTTATATATAGGGTGACTTTTAAATTAGTTATATAAGAATATTGACGAGGCGGCGATAAATAATAACCGCTGTCGCCTAAACCCTCTGTCTCATCGTTGGAAATTGGAGTCAGTCAGCCTTTTATGAAGTTTTTTCACTGATAGCTAGTTAAAGTGTACAAGTTATTGTTATACTTACTTGCTAGCTTGTACTAACAGCAAAGTATATATATTAGTACTAACATACAGTATGGACACTCCCTGCCGCTCTCTAGATTCCGACCTCACCCCCTCGTCACCCACATTGATACAGATTGGTTATAGTTTGGTTCTCGAACTTATAGGATTTTGCCGTGATTTTGTTGGCTCCGTCATTTGTTTTTAGAAATGTCATTTCACGACCGTTGTATGAAGTGTCCGGGGTGTGCTAATAGGGTCGTTAGGTGAATTTGAAAGTGATGAGAAAAGGATGTACTTAGAAATTTCAGTTTAAAAATTAAATCTTTTCTACGTTTTGATGACACTGAAGAAGTTAATTGATGACACTGTTCCCTACTTAAGTTGAATAGGTGCTTCATCCAATAAAAAAAAAACTATTGCATTATCTAGTTTCTGAGAAATACATGGACAAGCATTATACATACATAAAAACATACTCTTATAAAATTTGGCACACCTTTTTAGAAGCCCACATAGACCATTACATACACGAATATTGTGGAATTCCAGTAATGTTACATACATAATATGGGTCCAATTTCTGACCTCCTTTTATTGAAGTCGGTAAAAATCCATCACTATCTGTCAAAAATGATAGAATTACTGTGTGCCTCTGTTATTACTTTTGTGTTTGCTTTAACAAAACTTATTATAGATAAGTTTGCTCTATCCATTCAATATCGATATGCCGTTGTCACGTTTTATAATTGATTATTGTTCGATATCGTTAAACCGAGAACTTAATGATTTTTAACGCACTAACTAATTCTTTTGTTAACAAATGATTGTACTATAGACCTATTAACGCAGATACGACTACCAGATGTTATATTATAACACCGAAAATTTTAATTTTTTAATAAATTTTTTTCTAAGCTAATAGAACGATTACAAATCACATGCAATTATTAAAAAAAATAGTAATTTCCGTAGTAAGTGGGTAAAATACACAAATACTGTGGAATTCCAGTAATGTTAAATGTTTTTTTTTTTGCAAAAAAACATATTACATATAACCTTCGACCAAATACAATAGACCGGCCCGATCCATACATTAATCTCATAAAAAAATAAGTCAAATATAACAACATCCAAATCACAATCACACCACTATAGTTACATACTGTCTATTCGAAATACACACATTGACAGAGATAGAGAGACCCTACTCGGAATGTGGCACGAATGAGATAAGAAATGTCACTCATTACGGCCTTCAACCCATTTGGAAAATACTAATCGAATGAAGCGAAATGAGCGAATGCACTGATTCTGTAGGCATCAAACCGCTGTTCGCGTAGGCCCGTCTATAGATGTTATATTGGTCGAAGCATTTCGACCAAAGGTCTTCGACCAGTGTGTGTCGCCAGTGATGACATACGGAACTGAAACATGGTCGCTTACTATGGGGCTCATAAGATGGCTCAAGTTCACCCAAATAGATTAGTGGTAATATCTCAAATTGATTCTGCTTTCAACAGTTAACGGCATTTATTGAATATATACGCCACCGGGTTTTTTTAGACTAATTCGACCCTGCTGAACACGATTCTTCCCGGTGTCAACCCCTCCCCCCCTTTTTCCTGAAAATGTGTCCCGATTTGCGGTTTTTTACATATTTTTTTTCGAAACTATTATAGATAAAAGAAAATTGTCGATGGCAATATTAATCTGCTTGAAATTTGTACAACATTAACATATAAATCATTTGACTGGCATTATAACTTCCAAAACTGTATATTTTTTTTTTTTTTATGTTTTGGCCTTCGCAGTTAATTTATCGAAAAACGGTCAATGCTATGACAAAATAGCCAAGAGGTGAATTAATGCTCATAAATTTATATACAAAATAAGACCTAACTTACCGTCCTAAAAGTATTCGTTCACGATTTATAGGTCGCAGCGCAGACGCCCTACCACCAGTTACGTAGTTCAAGGTATTATACAGGGTGTAAGAGATAGCTTACCAGAAACGTCAGTAGGATATTTGGACCATGATTCTGAACAACTTTCCCTAAGAAACTATATAACGGAAACAAAAAAAATTTCAACCTCCAGCCCGAGCGGCAATTTTGTATGAGAGGTCTATATTTTTTTTCGTTTCCGGTATATGGTTTCTTAGAGAAAGTTGTTCAGAACCATGGTCCAAATTTTCTTCCGAAGTTTTCGGTAAGCCCTTACACGTATTGTAATAGTAACATTGTGTAGGTGATATGAAAGACTATACTCAAATAATATTAAATTTATTGTATAAATTAGAATTATTTAATAATTTGGGGTATTATTGAGTTATGTTGGAATGCTTAATATTAAACACACCATTTATATTATGTTGTAAAATAAAATATTAATTTTATTTATGGCACAGAACGAATCAATAAATAAACTTAACAAAAATTCTAACACAATTAAACTATTGTGTTTTGGAATATTATAATCAATTAAGATAAACTGTTAAATACAGTCTGTATAACGTTTAACTCTACACTACACAATCAAGGGAAATAAAGTTATTCTTGGTCTTTTTGTAGTCCAGAGTTGGCACATATTCCTTTACAATAGCAGCCTGGTGTGCAAGGCTGCTTAACTTCCCTACGACAAATACCTACAAGCCGCAGTTTTGCAACCTGCCCTACAGCCGCATGTAAGGAGATCCTTGCAAGCTTTTGGAACTGCTTCTAAAGTTATAAGCACTGGTATCAGCTTATTACCATCCTGACGCCACCCATAATCTGTTAGGGAAAGCCGCTCGATCTCTGCAACATGTGCGTTTCTCCATATAAAAGTTTGATAATGAGCTCTGCGTATAATATGTAGTCGAGCTGCATCTGAAGTTGGTGCCAGAGCCTCAGGTGTAGTAACTCTGGAGAAGACAAAGTGCCCTGCTTCATCTGTTGTGTTCACAGGAGATTTTATTTTGTAGAGTCTAACCATGAACTTCTCTACGTGCGCGAGCGTTTCTTGGGTCAATGGGGAGACTCCTAAAAGAGAGAGCAGCTGTCCGTAGAGTGCATAAACTTTCAAAACCTCTGAGTTACTGATTCCACTTATATAGGATGTTACGTCTGAACCTGTCAAAGCGTGCAGTACCGGGAAATTTGCTTTTTCCTGTTCACTAACATTGTTTGCAACCTCGTGGATTAGAAGCTGCCACCAACTTCAGATGCAGCTCGACTACATATACGCAGAGCTCATTATCAAACTTTCATAATATATGAAGAAACGCACATGTTGGAGAGATCGATTGCTGATCCAACAGATTAGGGGTGGCGTCAGGATGGTAATAAGCTAATACCTGTGCTTATAACTTTAGAAGCAGTTCCAAAAGCTTGCAACGATCTCCTTACATGCGGCTGTAGAGCAGGTTGCAAAACTGCGGCTTGTATTTGTCGTAGGGAAGTTAAGCAGCCTTGCACACCAGACTGCTGTTCTAAAGGAATACGTACCAACGTTGGACTAATAAACACCAGGAATAACTCTATTTCCCTTGATTGTGTAGTGTAGAGTTATACTTTATGCAGACTGTATTTAACAGTTTATCTAAATTGATTATATATCCCAAAACGCAATAAGTGGTTCACATCTGTTATCATTATATAAAAGTTTATACAATTATTAATATATATTAAGATATAAATTGTTGATACTTTTGACTGTAGGTTCTTGGTGGAACATTATATCACTCATTTTGATACTTATATATTTACACTAATTGCACAGAAAATAAATAAAACTATACTTTATAATTTGTCAGTGACCGGTTTCGAACCCCATCTGCAGGCAGCCTGCGACCTATAAATCGTGAACAAATACTTGCAGGACGGTAAGTTAGGTCTTGTTTTGAAGATAAATGTATGAACATTAATTAAATTTTTGGTTTTTTGTCATAGAATTGACTGTTTTTTGATAAATTAACTGCGAAGGCCAAAACCTTGGAAAAAAAAACAGATTGGGAAGGCGTTATTATGCCAGTCAAATGATTTAGATGTTAATGTTGTACAGAATTTGATGCAGATTAATGTTGTCATAGACAGTTTTTTTTATCTATAATAGTTTCGAAACAAAAGGAAAAAAACCGCAAATCGGGATATAGTTTCAGGAAAAAGGGGGGAGGAAGGGAGCGGAGGAGGGGTTGACACCGGGAAGAATGGTGGTCAACAGGGTCCAATTAGTCTAAAAAAACCCGGTGGCAAATAGTTTTACCAAATGCCATCAACCGGCTTCTGTAAAAAAGAACCGCTTGTCTAACAGGGCAAAGAAGCGTGCTATGCTCGGAATTTCCCTCCGTGATCGAATCAGAAACCGGGAGATCCGTAGGAGAACCAAAGTAACAGACATAGCTCTCAGAATGGCTAAACTTAAGTGGCGGTGGGCGGGGCACATAGCTCGTAGAACAAATGGCCGTTGGGGCAGTAAAGTTCTTGAGTGGCGACCGCGCACCGGAAAACGTAGCGTAGGCAGGATTGCCACTCGGTCGACCGATGACCTGATGAAAGTCGCGGGAAGCCACTGGATGCTTCACTTGTATGTATGTCCTGGAATATATAGCAATTAATATTTCATTCAATCCCACTAAAGCCATCGGGCTGAAACTTGATAGACACGTTTGTTTCTTATAACAATGAACGATTATTAAATACTAGCTGTCCCGGCGAACATCGTACCGCCTTATACTACACTACACTACACTGCACTGAACTACACTAAACTACATTACTACACTACACTACTACACTACACTACACTCCACTACACTACTACACTCCGCTACACTGAACTTCACTGCACTGCACTGCACTACACCGCACTATTCTACACTACACTAAACTTCAATACAGTACACACTATACACTACACATTACATCCTACACCTTACACCCTTCACCCTATACACTACACACTATACACTTCACCCTACACATTACACTCTACCCCCTTTCACACTACACACTACACACACTACTTTTTGTTGATAATGCAAGAATTTTTTAGGTAATTTTTTTACACCTTGGGTTACATTATTAAAATTTTAGAAAGGATCCCTATTAAAAATTATAATATAGCCTATAGCAACCGCGGATAGTGTGGCTTCCCAACAGTAAAATAATTTTTCAAATCGTTCCACTAGTTTCGAAACCTGTTCAATGCAAACAAACAAATCTTTCCAATATTATTACTACGCTACGGCTGCATTGCTAGGGGCCACACTGGCCATTGCGCGGCGGCGGCGCGGCGGCGGTGTTTATTTTCCTTAATTCGTAATATCTTCTGAATGAAATGTCCGATTTAAGTAATTCAAAAGGTTATCTATAGGTAACGAAACATTTTTGATTATAAAATAATTTATTAGGATAAGGGTTAATACGAAGGTATGGTTATCATTGTCTGATTTCGGTCAGTTTTTTATTAACTTTTAAAATGAAAAAAGTTGTTACAATAGTTAAACATATAGTATCGCGAAGCTTTTATAGGTATTGATATGCTATCTAATATTTTAGATCATTTTTTGTTCTTTCATCAATAGTTTCCGTAGCGTATGCGATGAAAGAAATTTTTAAGCAAATTTTTTTACACCTTCGTTCATGCTACTGAAGTTTTAGCAAGGATCCTTTATTTTTCTAGTAATAATTTAACCTATATTACTTAGCGATAATGTAGCATTCTAACGGTGAAAGAATTTTTAAAATCGGTTTAGTAGTTTTTGATTTTATTCGTTACAAACATAAAAAAGTACAAAGCTTTCCTCTTTATAATAATACTAGCTTTTGACCGCGGCTTTGCCCGCGTGGACATCGTTTTTATGACTGTCTTCGAGGGTGAGTGGTGAGCGGCTCGCGAGCGGTTTCATCCAGATCCCTCAGGAACTATATCGGGCTATTCTGATTAGCAGTCTATGTCACTTCCCACCCTCTCAACCAATTCTATACAAAAATCACTTCAATCCGTCGCTCCGTTTTAACGACGCTGACGTGCGCGAGCGTGGAAATGAGTTTTTCCCAGATACCTCGGGATTTATGTCGGGATATGCTAATTAGTAAATCCTAACTATCCCTACTAATATTATAAATGCGAAAGTAACTCTGTCTGTCTGTTACGCTTTCCCGCAAAAACTACTGAACGGATTTGGATGAAATTTGGTAGGTAGACAGATTAGGACCTGGATTAAGACATAGGCTACTTTTTACCACGCTCGCGAGCCGCTTGCGGCTCGCGCACTGCGCACCCTCGAAAAGTCATAGAAACGTGGTCCACGCGGGTGAAGCCGCCGGAAACAGCTAGTAATATTATAAATGTGAAAATGTGTTTGTTTGCTTGTTACCTTTTCACGCTTCAACGCCTTGACCAATCTTTATGAAATTTGGCATGCAGGTAGCCTGTGTCACGGGGAAAGACATAGGATACTTTTTATCCCTGGAAAAAAGCATAATCTGATGCAGTTCCTGAGGGAACTAAAAAAATACTCGATTGTTGTGATTTTTTGCACACAGATGGTTGAGTAGGTGGGAAACGACATAATTTACTAATCACCCTTAAAGACAGTCATTAAAATGGTGTCCACGCGGGCGAAGCCGCGGGCAAAAGCTAGTAAATAATAAAAACTTTTAGACAAAAGCTTTGACTTTGGACTGACTTAGAGGGTGCTCGGTGCGCGAGCCGCAAGCGGCTTCGAAAATGTAATAGCCGGCTCGCGAGCGTGGACATAACTTTTCTCCACATCCCTCGGGAACTATGTCAGGATATGCATATTAGTAAATCGTGTCATTCCCCACCGACTCAACCATCTCGGTGCAAAAAATCACACAATCCATTGTTCCGTTGCGATGTTAATTAACCAAAAAAGAGTATATTTTCAGTTCCCTCGAGACTTGCAATGGGCTATGCTATTTTCACGGGATAAAAAGTAGTTTATGTCCTTCCTTGAGACACAGGCTACCTGCATGCCAAATTTCATTAAGATTGGCACGCGTTTAGGCCAAGCAATAAATAAATATCATACATACATATAGCAAACTCCAAGGTTGTGTGTGAAGTTGACCAACCCGCATTGGACCAGCGTGGTCAACTAAGGCCCGATCGCCCTTATTCAGGGTAGACTCGAGCCCCTCGGTGGGGTCATATATGAGTTGATATGATGATGATGATGATACAAACACTCGAAAAACAGAACCCTCCTTCTGGTGCAGTTGGGTGAAAACGTTAAATATCAATACTTTACATTACATGTTCGAAGCGTCTAGTATCGACATTGTCTGTCACTTGCTAGGCTTCCGTACGACTGATGCTCGGATTAGTCTTATACGAGGTTAGATTAAACCGAATTTGTTAACCGAGTACGTACTTTTTACCCCAATTATTGCGTTCCATTGCCTTGGGGAATCTTGGTAAGCCCGCTTCCATCTTCGGCATCATCGTCACTTACCATCAGGTGAGATGATGCCAAGGGCTTACCAATTATGAATAAAAAAAATCTAAATATATATAACTCAAAGGTGACTGACTGACTGACATAGTGATCTATCAACGCACAGCCCAAACCACTGGACGGATCGGGCTGAAATTTGGCATGCAGGGAGATGTTATGACGTAGGCATCCGCTAAGAAAGGATTTTGGGAAATTCCCACGGGAACCGCAAAAATCGGGATCTGCGCGGGCGAAGCTGCGGGCATCCACTGGTTGGGCCATACGGAGAGTAATGTATTTCGAGTGTATGTATGTTTATTAAAGTGAAACTTTTATTACATCGTCTCAAGCTTTTTCGTCTGTGTGTTGCGTGACGGCAAAGAGATTATTACATCGTCTCAAACTTTTTCGTCATGATAGTTTCGTCCTCTGTACCGTAGCTCCAAGACGAGAGCAGCCATGATCGTTTCGTGCTCTGTACCGTAGCTCCAAGAGGAGTGAAACTTTTATTACATGATCGTTTCGTCCTCTGTACCGTAGCTCCAAGACGAGAGCAGCCATGATCGTTTCGTGCTCTGTAAATGTCTATAATGTGAAAAAATGTTTCACTTTTACCGTGGTTTCATGAAACCACACACTCTTTTTTTATTTATTCCTTTGGCACACTCTATAGCCTAACTAAACAGCTTGATGGATTTTGGAGAGCGAGGTGTCATTAGATACGTCTTAAGTTTTGCATTTATAATTTTTTGTTTAATTAACAATAATATTTTTTAATTCAACTTACTTCCTATTACGGTTCAAAAGATACAGACTTTCAAAAGTCGAATAGACGGACGTACAGCGTAGTTCTAGTAATAAGGTCGATTTGTTAGATCTATTTCCCTTACTCTAATTTTCTCTTGGCAATGGAGCGTGCTATGCTCGGAGTTTCTCTGCGTGATCGAATCAGAAACGAGGAGATCCGTAGGAGAACCAAAGTAACCGACATAGCTCTCAGAATTGCTAAACTTAAGTGGCAGTGGGCGGGGCACACAGCTCGTAGAACAGATGGCCGTTGGGGCAGTGAAGCGACCGCGCACCGAAAAACGTAGCTTAGGTAAGCCTCCCACTCCCTGGTGAAGGTCGCGGGAAGCCGCTGGATGCGGGCAGCGCAGAACCGGTCGTCATGGAAATTTTTGGGGGAGGCCTATGTCCAGCAGTGGACATTCGTCGGCCGATATGATGATAAAATTTCTCTTACATTTGCTCATCTTTTAAAAAATATTTCTGAAATTAAATTTTATCGTTTTTGTTTCAGTATCACCAGTTTGACTTTTGATCCGGAAGCATCCAAACTTCAAAATAATGGAGCACACAGAGTTTCGAGTGAAGGGTGAGACCAAAAGTTATTTAATAAACAAAAACCAGCCATGGAAAATAAAAGGACCTTGATTCCACCCCCAAAGTCCATGTACACAGGCCAGCACATCAAGCTACACGCTATGGACTTTGTACCGTTCTTATGGCCAACGCGTATTGGATCAGAATCGCACTATGAGTGTATAGCTTGATGTGCTGGCCTCTGTACATCATCATTACAGCTCATATACGTCCCCACCGAGGGGCTCGAGCCTACCCTGAATCAGGGCGATTAGGCCTTAGTCGACCACGCGGGCCCAGTGCGGGTTGGTCGACTTCACACACAACCTTCGAGTTTCTTCGCAGGCGTGTGCAGGTTTCCTCACGATGTTTTCCTTCACCGTTAAAGCAATCGGTAAGTATGTACGTAAGTTTTTGAAAAACTCATTGGTACATTGGCCGTCCAGATTTGAACCCGGTACCTCTGGTTAGATGGACCGAGTCGTTACCGGTTGAGCCACCGACGCTTTTTTACATATCAACTTTTAAATACCAAAAGGATCTATTGTCACCGGGAATACGGCTTCATATTAAATTTCAGCTCAATCGGATTTCTGGAAGTTGCTCTAAAATGGATAATAAAGTTAACTAACTTAACAAATTAACATACGTAATAGGTCGGGGGAAAAGTTTTTTCGTATTTTGTATACGTATAAATTTGTAATCAAATCTCTTTACTTGTATTATTTGTACCTGGCTGGTTATAATTAAATTAAATAAGCGAACTTTCGAAATTTTAACAAAAAAAAAATATCCGCCGTTTTTTAAAATTATCCTTTCTGTTTATAAAAATGAGTTAACAAGAAGTTCGCTACATTTTGAATTGAGGTCAGGTGAGATGATGCCAAGGGCTTACCAATGTTGAATAAAAATTTTAAAAAAAATTGAACAAAAAGGTAAAAGTGCCACATATGCCGCGAATAAAATTTGTGTTGTTTATTTACCTAATGCAGTATCGATCAGTGATCAGTATCACAAACTTGGTTCAAAAGTTACTGGTTTGGAAATCTTAAAGTTAAAGATGCAGCTCTTTTTGTTCGCCCTGTTTGAATTTACATACAAAATACAAAATTTTAAATTATTTTACACCCTTTTTCAAAAGCTTTTATTTGACGGACGGATGGACAAAATATAACTTTTTGTAAGATATTAGTCCCATTTTCGGGGTTCCGAAGTCAACAAAGAACCCTTAATAGTTTCGCCATGTCTGTCTGTCTGTCCGTCTGTCCACCTCAAACAATATTAGTATTCGAAAGTTGTAATTTGGCTCGAGTATACTTATAAATCACGGTGACAAAGTTGTACAATAAAATCTTGAAAAAAAAAACCCTTTATGTAAAGAGGGGGTGTTTTTTTTCGTTGAAGGACCCTTTTGTGTGGGGTATCGTTGAATAGCTCTTTTGTGTGGGGTATCGTTGAATAGCTCTTTTGTGTGGGGTATCGTTGAATAGCTCTTTTGTGTGGGGTATCGTTGAATAGCTCTTTTGTGTGGGGTATCGTTGAATAGCTCTTTTGTGTGGGGTATCGTTGAATAGCTCTTTTGTGTGGGGTATCGTTGAATAGCTCTTTTGTGTGAGGTATCGTTGAATAGCTCTTTTAAAACTACTGAGGGTTTGCAAGAACCATTTTTCGATTCAGCGATCGGTTTGTGAAATATTTAGCTTTAAAGTGCTAATTTTTTGTTAAAGTCAAGTGTCGCCCCCCCCCCCAGCCAGCTAAACCACTATTACAGGACATCTGAAAATATTTAAAATAGTAGGAAATGTAATCATTTTAAAAGAAAAACTATCACGGCTAAGTAGCCTTTATTAGTTTAGGAGCAATAGTCGACCTACTTAAGGTGTACTGTTGGATTTGTAAAAAGTTCATAGATTTTCCATACAAATTGTGCTACTACCAATTGCAGTTGTAAATTGTTTTGTTGAAATACACATTTATTTTTTGAAAATATTACGGAACCGTACTTTGCATGATTCCGACTCGCACTTGCCGGGTACTGTCTTTTTAAAGTACAAACCCTAAAAATAGATAAATAATAATCTATGGCACGTTTCCATGGCATGTTATTCTGATGGTGTCAATTATGTCGACTAAATACTATCATGTATTTTTAGCTGAATAAAGCCATAATTCTTCGTATGGTATTGTCTTTAATGTATCAATTTATTCAGCTAATATTGTTTCGTTGAATGATAAATATGCCCGATGAAAATAAACCCGAAAACGTGAGTACTCTGAATATGTCACGCTATCTCCGCCCCGAGCGATTCGATGAAGAGCCAAGTGCCACCGCGGCTGATTTAAAGTGGGCTCACTGGCATTTTACTTTTAAGAACTTCCTCTCCGCGGAATGCCCCGGTGATGCACCGGATTCTATGAAGCTTAAACTCTTAGTAAACCATCTCTCACCGACTATATTCTCGTATATACGTGCATGCACGACTTATGCAGATGCTATTGACACGCTAGAAAAAGTATACGTAAAACCTAAGAATGAAATACTTGCAAGGCACTTGCTCGCCACGAGAAAGCAGAAGCCGGACGAAACGGTAAAGGAATAGGTACATACAAGCACTAAAACTTCTTGCCCTAGAGTGTCATTTTACGCAAGTAACTGCAGAAGAGCATCAAAACCAGTCTATGCGTGGTGCGTTCATCGCTGGTATTAGTTCCCAGAAAATAAGAGAGAGGCTACTAGAAAAATTAAACATGTCCCTAGACGAAGCTGTCAATTTAGCCATCTCACTCGAAGACGCTGGAATAAACACTCAAGCTTTTAACAACAGTATCGCACCGCTGAACCTTAACGCGCTACCTGAAACCGAGCATGACGTAGCAGCAGGAACCACAACATCTGCTCTTCATCAAAATTCAAGAAGACGTTGCTTCTTTTGCGGCGGTAACGTGCACCAGCGTACAAAATGTCCTGCGGCTAATGAAAACTGCCAACTTTGCTCGAAAAAGGGCCACTTCGCGAACGTATGCCGATCCAAGCAACCACAAAGGGCTAACGCAGTAACAAATGATAATGCCCACCGTGATACTGCACTTTCTGCTATCTCCGCTGCATCTCCGAGCAGTCTAAGAAAAGCCACCATTCCAATAACAATTAATGGTTACAAAGCAGAGGCTTTAATTGATACAGGAAGTTCTGTAAGTTTTCTAGACAAGGATCTGGCAGAAATACTCAGATTAAAGACGAAACCCTGCCATCAAACTATCACTTTGGCTTCGCTTAGTCACGTTTCTTTCGTTCAAGGCGTATGTCATGTCAATATTCAACTCGAGAAGCATCAATACAAACACCAACCTCTTCTCACTGTCAAGAACCTTTGCGCAGATGTCATAATCGGTCACGATATTCTCAAAAACCACTCTTCATTGGAACTGGAGTTTGGAGGGACCCAGGAACCGTTGCGAATCTGTAACGTTATGGAGGCGTCAGTACCACCTGCATCACTATTTACCAACCTTTCACCTCTCACGAAATCAATAGCCGTCCGATCAAGACAACATAACGTAGACGACGAAGTATTTATAAATACGGAAGTCACCAAGCTACTTGAAGACGGAATCATCGAACCCAGTGTCTCACCTTGGCGGGCGCAAGTTCTAATCGCCGGTGGAGGTCAACACAAAAAGAGGATGGTAATAGATTATTCACAAACAATAAACAAATATACAGAATTAGACGCCTTTCCTCTACCCAAGATAGAGACGATCGTATCAAAAGCAGCTAATTATAATCATTTCAGTCAAATTGACTTAAAAAGTGCATATCATCAAGTTCCCATTCTAAAGAAAGAGAGAATATTTACCGCTTTTGAAGCAAATGGAAAGCTATATCAGTTCACAAGAATCCCGTTTGGCGTCACCAACGGTGTCGCAGCTTTTCAGCGTACTCTAAACCACATTATTGAAAAGGAAGGTTTAAGCGCTACGTTTGCTTACCTGGATGACGTCACCGTTTGCGGTAAGACAAAAGAAGAACATGATATGAACTTGTCCAAGTTTAAGGAGGCTGCCGCAAAGTATAATCTACAACTAAATGAACTGAAATGTATATTTAATCAGGAAACGATCAACCTACTCGGCTACACTATAAAGAACAACGAGATTCGACCAGACGAGAACCGCCTTAAACCACTGCTTGACCTTCCGGCACCCGAAAGTGGACCTGCGTTGAAGCGAGCGCTAGGGCTTTTTGCACATTATTCGAGATGGATACAAAACTTTTCAGAAAGGATCAAGCCGCTGCTCTCAGTTGAAACGTTTCCGCTTTCACAAAACGCAATCTCCACGTTTAACGAATTAAAAAAAGACATAGCAAAAGCATCTCTGTCAGCTATCAATGAAAATGCCATGTTTACCGTAGAAACCGATGCTTCGGAACACGCCCTGGCTGCTACTCTTTCTCAAAATTAACGGCCCGTAGCGTTCTTTTCACGATCTTTGAATGACTCAGAAAAGCGCCAATCTTCAATCGAAAAAGAAGCTGCCGCGATAGTTGAAGCATTGCGCAGATGGCGTCACTACCTGATCGGAAGACATTTCTTGCTAATTACAGACCAACAATCGGTTGCGTTCATGTTTAATCAAATACATTCAAGTAAAATAAAGAACGAGAAGATTGAACGATGGATATTAGAGCTGTCTTGTTTTAAGTATGACATTATTTATCGCCCAGGCAAAGAGAATAAAGTTGCAGATGCATTGACTAGAGTATGTGCGCATATGGATGTCAATAATTTAAAAACATTACATAACAATCTTTGTCACCCTGGAATCGTTCGCATGAATCATTGGGTACGATCGAAAAACCTTCCATATTCGATTAACGACATTCGGCAAATGACTGCCAATTGTAGAGTATGCGCAGAGATCAAGCCTAGATACGCAACTTTAAATGGGCAACTTATTAAAGCGACGACTTCATTAGAGAGGCTCAATATCGATTTTAAAGGGCCATTGCCGTCAAAGTCACGCAATAAATACATACTTACTGTCATCGATGAGTACAGCCGTTTCCCTTTTGCTTTCGCCTGTAAAGACATGACGTCAAGCACCGTTATTGACTGCTTGGATAAAATATTTCATATGTTTGGTACTCCCTTGTACATCCACTCGGATAGAGGAACTTCGTTTATGTCGCAAGAACTCACCCAATACCTGGTCTCTCTCGGAATAGCTTGCAGTCGGACTACTCCGTATAATCCTCAAGGGAACGGCCAAGTCGAGCGCTTAAATGGCACGTTGTGGAAGACTATTCAACTGGCTTTAAAATCAAAGGGTCTAGAGACGACGGACTGGGAAAGAGTACTCCCTGTAGCCCTACACTCAATACGGTCATTACTGTGTACGGCCACGAATGCCACTCCTCATGAGAGGATGTTTAATCACCCTCGCAGATCACCTAATGGAGTATCACTGCCTGCATGGCTTACTACACCAGGGCCTGTTTTAATAAAGAAGAGTGTACGCCACTCTAAATTTGACCCAGTGGTAGAGGAAGGCCATCTTTTACAAAGCAATCCACATTATTCACACGTAAGATACTCGGATGGAAGAGAAGGCACCATATCAAATAGACATTTGGCACCTATCCCGTCGGACGATGAATATCAATCGATATCCTCAGATGATGACGAAGATGAACCGTCAGTCCCTGCAAATGACGTCGTGTTGCCAGTACATGATGAACCAAGGCCGCCAAACGCACCTCAACCTGAGCTTCGGCGTTCTACGCGCACCAGGCGTCCACCAGACTACCTGCAGGACTACCAGACATCTTAGGGGGGGTGAATGACGTGTACTCTATGGCACGTTTCCATGGCATGTTATTCTGATGGTGTCAATTATGTCGACTAAATACTATCCTGTATTTTTAGCTGAATAAAGCCATAATTCTTCGTATGGTATTGTCTTTAATGTATCAAACGTGTTAGAAACTACTCATCGTGGACAGATAAGCTAATAAATAAATAGGTAAAAATTTATAGGAATTGTGAATAAAACGTTTATTAAAAGGCACCTAATTCCGGCCCTAGCTGCAACAGTAATAAAAACTATACATAGGTATAATAAAACTGTAACGGGTACCGTGTCTGTATATAAAATATTTTTGGAAAATAAGAACTGTGGTGGACATTACTAACGATGTAGAGGCCAAAATAACAACTTTTGGAATTTTTATCTGTCTGTCTGTCTGTATGTTCGTGCGTCACGCAAAAACTACCATGTCGATTTTGATGAAATTTTGTATGGTGGTTTCTTGTAGCCCGGGTTAACATATTGGATACTTTTTATCCCGGAATATTCAAGAGTTTCCGTGGAAAAAAATCAAAACCTCCACGCGGACAAGTCGCGGGTACATCTAGTAGATAATACAAGTGATATTGTGTTGTACGCTCAGTGAATATCAATGAGCCTTGATTATTGGCAACAAACGACCGTAACAGGCCAATGCCACTCTTATTAATTACTAGTCCTTATGTGATTATTTATTATTAAGTATATATACTTAATTTGGCTTTGACGTCTGACTTTGTATGAGTAATTTTGTTAATCTATTAAGGGTTCCGAATCCCAAGAAAAAAAGCGAACCATTTTAATATCCGTGCGTCTGTTTGTCTATCGTTGAATAGTCTTGCTAAAACATTTTTTATACTAAGTTTTAACGTTTTAATTTTTGTTAGAGTCAAGGGTGTGAGCTTAACCGCTTTTGAAGGAAATCTGTTGTTTTTTAAATAGTAGGACACATCAACAATTTATAAGGAAAAATATCACGGCTAAGTAGACTTTTTTAGTTTAATAGTCGACCAACTTAAGGTGTGCAGTTGTATTTGAAAAAAGTTCATAGATTATCTATACGAAATGTTCTATTACCAACTGCAAATATAATTTTGTTTTAACAGGTAAAATAAAAAACGACCGCAACAGAAATAACTTTAAAATAGTTTAAAAAACTAAAAAACAAGCTTTTAGCACGCACTAAAAATTACAAAATAGCCAATCCGGCATCTTGGATGTCCGCCATGTTGGATTTAAGTCACGTGACTATTTTTTCGTATTCCTGACAGCAAACCCTTTCATTTGATACCCATATCATAGGGGTTCATTTCAAATAGCCTGTCCGCCATCTTAGACGTCCGCCATATTGGATTTAAGTCACGTGACTATTTTTTTCGTATTCCTGACAGCAAACCCTTTCATTTGATACCCATATCATGGGGGTGGATTTCAAACAGCCAGTCCGCCATCTTGGGGAGGCCGCCGTATTGGATTTGTAATGACGTTTTTTAGCTAGTCATGTATTGTCATCAGAACTTAGAGCGTGTGCAAAATTTCATCCAAATCTAAGACCGGGAAGTGGGTCAAATTAAGATTCCAAGATTTTCTTACATACGTAGTTACAAGTGAAGCTATTATAAATGCGTGTTAATTAAAAAAATCAAAATACAAGGGTACATATATAATACCTATCAAGTTTTTTGCAACCAAAGTTCATTTAACGCGACTTGTGGCTCATTTTAAATGACCGGGGTAGTAATCTCGCTTAGTTTTTTTCTTATACATACAAATGAGTATATCTTTATTACACATATTATCCATTCATTATTTATTCACAACTAAAACAACTCAATAAAGTTTTATAAAAATAACGTCATATTTGAGCTAGGCACACGAACGCACGCGTATGTTTTTTTAATTTTACTAATAATAGATTACAATTAAAGATGCGCTAAGTACTCGTTCCCTACTCGGTACTCGGTGTATTCGGTATTTTTTACTACTCGTACTGGGACGAATAACTCGGTTCACGGGATGAGTACTCGGTAAAAATAAAGCATTACCGTTAGAGGAATAACAAGCATATTTGAATAAAGTATCGAAGGAACATTTATTACTTTAAAATCAAATGTAGCAATAATCATTGTAAAAAAAACATGTTTAAATTACCAATTTAATATTTAAAATTTAACAAAGGCAAGTTAAGATATATGAATACAAGGCTTTCTTCGCGTTCAGGTAACAATCTATTCCTCTTTTCTTCATGTATACATACCTGAGCGAGCGATTATTCTCCAAAGCGGGTAGCTTTGGAGAATAATCGCTCGCTCAGGATTTAACAATAATGTTAAGGAATAATTCAAAGACAATATTTCGATTGCAATAAACGTGTGTACGAGATTTACTCGCGTATTGAGGGTTTCGTCCGTGAAATTTTTGAACAACATACATACAGACGGACGGACTGATGAACTACGGATGCACCAGAGCATTTGTAAGGAACCGAGTAATTCGGCCGAGTACTCGGTTTGACAAACATTAAACCGAGTAATATTTGGTACTCGATTACTCGGTAAAACTTGTACTCGGCGCATCTCTAAATACATAAGGCTTGGGATAATATTATTCTGAGCATTAAAACCTCCATGGAAAACATGCATTTAGTGTAACCTATGCGCTTCATTCATATTTATTCTCCTTTCTTCACAAAGATATACCCAAGGAAAATCTAATCAGCTAGCATTAAGCACTAAATTCTCGGAGGAACAACCTATCTCTTTTCAAATTCTCCTTACAAAAGTCTTAAAGATGATTCTGTATCTATGGTATTTTTTTTTATTTGCTAGAAATGTCTTGTTCCTCCGAGCTAGAAACTAAAAAAAGTGGCAAAGTGAAAATCACGTGTGGGGTAAAATTAATTTTGCGCACGGTTACCTAGCACCACTTTACGAGCAACCATATTGAAAACAAAATTACAAAATATACGTAATATATTGTAATGGATAGGTACTAGGTACATCTTTACTGTAATCCTCAAATAATTCGATAAACCTAAAAACTTTTGGGTATATAAGCTTTTATTTGAAAGAGTAGGCGGTATATTGGCAAATAAGCAGTGAGAAGCGCTTGATAAAAAAACAGGAAAATTATTCCCGCTTAATTTTTTGGTCTGAAAAAAGATATGTTATATTTAAGGATATTACATAAAGCCTTTACATGTTCATTACACGATTAGATTAACTTGACTTGATCATAAAAAATCCCAAACGAAGCATAAATTGAAGCAAAGTGAAGCAAAGACTGTAAACATTTGTAGGAAAAATATTTGATTTAAATTTGAAATTTATATCATGTTTTCTTATTTTCAAACTTTGTAGTCCATGTTTATTCAAATTTAGTTAAGTTCGCTTTTTCGAAACTTTTCAACGAAAAAACATTGAAAAAGTGCAAAAGTGTGATTATTTTCTCTACTCTTTACACGTAAAGAAAAAGACAGAGACAACTGTTCAATCAATGCCTTGCTTTAAGGCGAGGCACCGGTGGTTAAGTGGAGAAACCCTTTTGCTAGATCAATTTTTTTGGGTAATTACTACATTGACATTGTCTGAGGAATGTGCTAATATGTTACACGATAGTGTGTACTTTACTCGATCATAAAAAAACCCAAAAACAGGTCTAAAACTTCTAAAAAAAAGTCTAAAACAAATTGTTTATTAATAAAATTTTTAAATTTGCACATAGTTTTTATATGGAGATATTTCTTTTTAAGTACTACTTGTACTCTTCGGTCTTCTGTATAATCTGCCGCAGCGTATGTATGTGGTCTATGGTACTAAAGCCTTTTCGGAAACCGGCTTGTTCGGGAGGCTGGAAGTCGTCAAACCTGCGTGCGAGACGATTCGTAATGACTCTCGAAAACAGCTTGTAGACATGGCTCAGAAGTGAGATGGGTCTGTAGTTCTTCAGCAGGGTGTTGTCGCCCTTTTTGAAGAAAAGCACGACCACACTTCTGTGCCATGCCTTAGGCGTTTGTCCCTCGAGTATAACGGAATTAAATAACTTCTGAAGAGCTTTTAGTACCGGTGATCCACCTGCTTTCAGAAGTTCAGCCGTAATTCCATCATCACCCGGTGCCTTGTTGTTCTTGTGCTGTTTGAGAGCCATTCTAATCTCGTACAGGCTGACGTCCGGGATATCTTCGGTATAGTGTCGGGTTAGTCTGGCTCTTGGGTCTTCAGCCAGATCACTGACAGGCAAACGTGTGGTCGTGTACAATTGTCCATGGAACTTCTCAACTTCTTCCAGCAACTCAGTCTTAGACGATATGGTCCTGCCGTCCTCAGTCTTCAGCTTGGTCAGTTGGCTTTGTCCAACAGACAGATCTCTCGCGAACACTTTTGAGCCTTTATTGTGCTCAATCGCCTCTTTAATACAATTTGTATTATATTGGCGTAAATCGCGAGTTAGGGACTTAGAGATCTGCCTGTTTAGTTGCCGATACTGAGTAGCGTCTTCAGAGGACTGCAAAACCAGTCTGTGTCTTTGTTCCATGAGGTTGCTGGTGAAGTCGGAGATTTTTTTGGTTCTGTTTGAACGGCGAGTTTTAAAAAACTTAGACCCGACCGTTTGAACAATTTCCACGAACCTGTCATTATAATCGTCCACATTCTCGCAGTCTTCTAGGCATTCGAAACGATTGTGCAGCTCGAGCTGAAAGCTCTCGGGGTTTTGGAGCTGGATGGGCGCTGGTCGGAGCGTAGACTTCATCAGTCGACATCTTTCTAGCTTGGTCTTTAGATTCAATGTGCCTCTGACCATCCGGTGATCACTTCCTGTTTTGACTGAATTGATCACGGAGACATCATTGAATATTTGCCTCCTTGTCGACAAGATGAAGTCTATCTCGTTTTTTGTTACGCCATTGGGATGCAACCATGTCCACTTCCGCTGTTTTGACTTTTTAAAGAAGGAGTTCATCATAAAGAGGCTCTCCTTCTCCATAAAGTCGGCCAGCATCTGGCCACGTGCATTTCTTACTCCATATCCAAATTGCCCCACTCTCAGCTCACCATCGCTTCGTTTGCCCAGTTTCGCGTTAAAGTCCCCCATAACAACGGTATAATGGGTCCTGGTGCTATGTAAGGCTGTAGAGATGTCCTCGTACATACTCTCTACCTCGTCGTCGGAGTGTTCCGTAGTCGGCGCGTATACCTGTATGACCTTCATCGAATACCGTTTGGTGATTCTGAGTATAAGGTATGCTACCCTTGTCGAAACGCTCACGATTTGGACCACATTGTTAATGAGGGACTTGTGGACGAGAAACCCGACACCACCCTGGGACTGTTTGTCGCCCTCCCGGAATCATGGTGTCCTCTCCCTCTCTTCGGACTTCACATAAACCTACGATATCCCACCGTAACCTGCTCAATACTTCTTCGAGTTCTGCAAGTTTCTCGTCAGTCCGCAGTGTGCGCGTGTTGTAGGTTGCCAGGGCCAAAGGTCGTTGGGTTTGGTAGCCTGGCATCTGCCGGGGATTCTTCGCACCCCCTACCCCGCCGTTACCATGACTGCTACCGGAGCCAGGAATAGCGGAGCTGCCGGGGACTAGGGGCCGTTTTCTGGGTGTGAGATTCATTGGGGGGTTTTGCCGTAATCGCCACGCTTGGCAGGCGGGTTGGCGATCGCAGTTTGATTGCAGGTGTGTTGCAATGCACGGAAAGACGCTGCTGCCCATCCTCCGGTTTTAAGTTCCTTAGTCGCCTCTTACGACACCCATTGGAAGAGATGGGATGGTCCTATTCTTAGCCGGGAACCATACGGATCTATGCTTGGCGTTTGTGGACTATGAGAAGGCCTTTGATTCAGTCGAAACCTGGGCTGTGCTACAGTCTCTCCAGCGGTGCCAAATTGACCATCGATACATCGAGGTGTTGAAGTGTCTGTATGAAAACGCCACCATGTCGGTTCGCCTCCAAGACCAGAACTCGAAACCTATCCAGTTGCAGCGAGGGGTGAGACAGGGAGACGTTATATCTCCGAAACTGTTCACCGCCGCCCTGGAAGATGTTTTTAAGCTCCTGGACTGGGGTGGACTCGGCATCAATATCAACGGCGAGTACATATCCCACCTCCGATTCGCTGATGATATCGTGGTCATGGCTGAGACTATGGAAGACCTAAGCACAATGCTCGATGGCCTCAGTAAGGTCTCTCAACAAGTGGGTCTTAAAATGAACATGGACAAGACGAAAATAATGTTAAATGTCCGTGTCGCACCCACTCCTCTAAAGGTTGGAGACTCTACACTGGAATTTGTTGACGAATATGTATACCTGGGACAAACAGTCCAGTTAGGTAGGTCCAACTTCAAGAAAGAGATCAATCGACGAATCCAACTCGGCTGGGCAGCGTTCGGGAAGCTTCGCAATATCTTCACGTCCCAAATACCGCAGTGTCTCAAGACTAAGGTCTTTGACCAGTGTGTGTTGCCAGTGATGACTTACGGAACTGAGACATGGTCGCTTACTATGGGCCTCATAAGAAGGCTCAAGGTCACCCAAAGGGCAATGGAGCGTGCTATGCTCGGAGTTTCTCTGCGTGATCGAATCAGAAACGAGGAGATCCGCAGGAGAACTAAAGTAACCGACATAGCTCACAGAATCGCTAAACTGAAGTGGCAGTGGGCAGGGCACATAGCTCGTAGAACAGATGGCCGATGGGGCAGTAAAGTTCTCGAGTGGCGACCGCGCACCGGAAAACGTAGCGTAGGCAGGCCTCCCACGCGGTGGACCGATGACCTGGTGAAGGTCGCGGGAAGCCGACGGATGCGGGCAGCGCAGGACCGGTCGTCGTGGAAATCCTTGGGGGGGGGCCTTTGTCCAGCAGTGGACGATTTGTGGCTGATATGATGATGACTACTTGTACAGAGAACCTGCTAAATTTTAGTTTTTAAATTTAAGTCTTATGAGAAATAACAACGTAAAACATTGAAAAAATGCAAAAGTGTGGTTATTGTCTTAACTCTTTGCACGTAAAGGAAAAAAACAGAGACAACTGTTTTACAAATGCCTCGCCTTAAAGCTCAAAAACCCAAATGCTCAGTGTGTCAAATACGAAGATTCTATTTTCACCGGGAATACGGCTTCTTAACAAAATTCAGCTCAATCGGATTTCTGGAAATCGCTTGTACGTTTATCCGACGCTCTTACGGTGAAGGAAAACATCGTGAGGAAACCTGCACACATCTGCGACGAAACTCGAAGGTTGTGTGTGAAGTTGAAGTGCACTGGGTCCACGTGGTCGACTAAGGCCCGATCGCCTTAATTCAGGGTAGGCTCGAGCCCCTCGGTGGGGACGTATATGTGAGCTGATATGATGATGTACTAAAGAAACCAACATACACAAATAAAAACGATTAATAATAAAAAGACTAAGCTTTACGTTTTACGCAACCATGACTTGTTTAATTTTATTTTATTCTAAAAAGTGACGCAGCGATAACTTTCAATCAGGGGTCTTCAATATACAACGCCGCCGGGCCGAAACGAGCCATAAAAGGGTTTAACATAAACTGGTGAACGGTTCAATACAAGACAATACTAGCAAATAAACAGATGTGTTGGCTGTTTCATTTTGTCGTCAGTGCCGTATCAATTGATCCCTATTTGCGTAATGAAAATAGAAATAGGAGAAATGGGTTAAATGAACATGAAAGTGTCTCCGCGGGGGAAAATCCGAAACTAAAGTTATTCCGTCACAGAACTAAGGCATAGTAAAAAGAAAGAATAGTAGGTTATCTTCATACAATGGTACATAGTGCTGTTTGTATTGAACGACTTCCTTGCTTTTACTGAAGAAGTCGTTCTTATTATTGTAGTGTGCGTGCGTGCCCACTGACTGACGCCACAGATTACTAAATAATTACTTCGCTGACGCGCACACGTACAAACTGCGCGATGTACCATTGTATAAAGATAACCTACTATTTTTTCTTTTTACTATGATTAAGGCACTGATATAGCTCAGAGAAATATCGCATTTAGGTGGTAATAATATGGCCGAAGATGTCTGCGCGGAAGTGATGACCACTGGTTATGAAGATCGCTTCTATATAGAATAAATATACAGGTGTAACAAAATTGGTATAAGTCCCATTAACTGGGGCTTTTACTGATCATACTGAACAACTTTTCTTTTACAAGTTTGTTGAAAACAAAAACGATCAGCTGATTGACTAACTTTGTGAATTTTTGTATGGAGCGTCCAATATTTTTTTTGAGAATTGACGATTGAGGGTTTTTTTGAGGAAAGTTGATACAAAATGTAATTATTAGATTTTAGTTGGTTTTCCGCTCGGAGGCAAACTTAGAGTGTGACGCAACTCCCTGGCTAGATGGAGTGATGCATAATTTGCGCCCATGTCCAGCAGTGGACAAATCCACTTACGCCAGTATGATGATGTCATGCCTACTCAGGGCAAGCATTCATGTAACGAACAGTGTTTAATATCTATCATCATCATATCAGCCGAAAGATGCCACTGCTGGACAAAGGCCTTCCCCTAAGATTTCCACGACGACCAGTCCTGCGCTGCCCGCATCCAGCGGCTTTCCGCGACCTTCACCAGTTCGTCGGTCGTCTTATCTATACGAGTATATAGCATTTAAAGATATATAAGAATTTATATCTATTTATGGTTCTTACGGTGAAGGAAAACATCGTAAGGAACCTGCACACGCCTGCGAAGAAACTCGCAGGTAGTGTGTGAAGTCGACCAACCCGCACTGGGCCCGCGTGGTCGACTAAAGCCCGATCTCCTTAATTCAGGGTAGGCTCGAGCCCCTCGGTGGGGACGTATATGAGCTGAAAAAAGAAGAAGAAGATGGTTCTTATAGTAAAGGAACAAAGATAGAACCTTTTTTTGAAGTCAAAAGTATTGTTGAACATGCATAAAAAATAGACACAGAAAAACGTAGACCCTCCTGATTTTCAAACGATTTCCAAAAAGGAGGAGGTTCTCAATTCGACTGTATATTTTTTTATGTGTACCTCAGAACTTTTGACTAGATGAACCGATTTTTATGATTCTTTTTTTATTTGAAAGCTAGTGCTTCCCGTGTGGTCCCATATAAATTTTATCAAAATCGGTGTAGTACTTTATTAGAAAATTAACAAAAACCAAAAATAATAATGGAAAAATGTACTCAGTTGTTGCGATAGAAGTCGGTTTTTTAACGTGTTCAGCGTTTTCAATTATTTGAAGTCGGTTAAAAGTTAAAATTTATCTCGCAAAAGCATTTATCAAGTAGGTAACTAAGAAGAACGTAGAAAAAGTGAGTGCATAAATTCAATTGCATTGAATTCAATCGGACAATCCCATCAAAGGCTTTTGTGTGGCCTTACAGAGCTTGAAGTACATGGACAAACGAACAAACGACTAGATAGTTCTTAACACATGTGTGTATCTATCTCTTTTCCAATGTACTTGAATTAAATCATGGCCACTATTTTAAAACACTTGGAGTCTTTTTTTTAAATAAAAATTTAAATGCGTTTGACTACATCTCACCTGAGTAAGTGACGATGTAGTCAAGGATGGTACTCGCAAACTTAAATAATTCTTATTCACTTTCGCCTTAAAGAACCCCAAATTGTAGGAGTCGGGAAACACAGACGCAGGCAAATGTCATATGTAATACTTATTTATTTATTTACTACTAACTTATACTTATACCTAGACTTAAAATGAATATCATCAGGAATTAGATATTTCTTTTTTTTAATATTCACACGTAGCCTAGGCAGGCCTTCCACGGTGGACCGATGACCTGGCGCTGGACCGGTCAATATGGAAATCCTTTGCTTTATCCAGCAGTGGACGTCTTTCGGCTGAGATGGTGACGATGATGAATATTCCGGGACAAATCACACTGTCGTTTATTGGCTGCCCCTAAAGATATTCTGGCCCCTAACTAGAATTCCCTGTGTTATGGGAGACAGAGACTGGTATACATACTTATACACGTTTCATACATCATCATCATATCAACCGAAGGACGTCCACTTCTGGACATAGGCCTTTCTCAAGGATCTCCACGACGGCCAGTTCTGCGCTGCCAGCATCCAACGGCTTCCCGCGACCTTCACCAGGTCATCGGTCCACCGAGTGGGAGGCCTGCCTACACTACGCTTAATACATAGGTAAGTACTTAAGGATCGCCAGGAGGCACGAGTTTCTATGCAAACGTAGTTCCGCTTTAATATAAAAACAACATACCAGATTACATCCAAACTTTGCGAATATATTGAGTAGACACATATTGATGTTTGTAATTAGTATTCGATGTGAAGTGGAAAAAGGAACATTTTCCAAAGTGGCCCCCATGTTTATTCAATTATTTACGTTACACGTCCGTTTGGATCACCGACTTACATCATCATTATGATTATCATATCAGCCACTGACAAAAACGTTCACTGCTGGACAAAGGCCTACCAAGGATACCCACGACGACCGGTCCTGCGCTGCCCGCATCCATCGGCTTTCCGTGAACTTCACCAGGTGTACCAAATTTCAACTCAATTGGCCTATACCGAAACTACTATTAGTTTCCGAGCGAATTGGCTGTGACCAAAGACGTTGATGGCTGTGACAGACAGACGGATAGACACACGAGTGATCCTGTAATGGTTCCGTATGTACCTTGTGAGGCATGGAACCCTAAAAATCCATACAAAAATGCACAAAATTGGTCAATCAGCTAATTGATATACTATGTACAAACATACATTTTTTCGCGAAATGACTAAGGGCTTATGCACAAATCACACAAGGTTTTTTCGGCTACTTTTTGATCTCCCCCCTTCACCTAGTGATATTTGGTGAGGTTGTTGGCTACTCCCCCTCCCCCTCACAACCTCACGTGTTTTTTTTTAGTTCAACCTAATTTTAAGATTAATATTATTGTATATAGCGGGCGGGGTCAAGCGCGCCAAAATTTCGTAAAATAGACTCTATATTTTCAAGTATTTAACAAGTGAAGTTTATTTTTAATAAAATCTAGAAAAACTATATACGCATGTGGTAGATTTTTTTCTTTGTTAGTTCACTGTAGAAAAATACAAGTGAGGTCTCCTTATACCCCCCGCCCCCTCACGTGATCTGTCGTGACTTTTTCTTTTCCCTATCGAACCTCACGTGATTTGTGCACCAGCCCGACTCACTGATTGTGTAACACTTTTTTAAAGGGCGCTTTTATCGCCTTACATGTACCTATACTAGTTTTATACAACAAAAATATAATTCCCCTAGCAAAAGAGATGGTGGACTACATAGCGGACTACTTGGAGAACATCAGAGACAGGAAGGTCTATCCATCAGTGCAGCCGGGCTACCTCCATAAGCTGCTACCGAAGGAGGCGCCCTTCCACCCCGAGAAGTGGGACGATATCATGAAGGATGTCGAAGACCATATCATGCCTGGGGTGAGTAAAGCCAGGTGGAGTTCTAATGAATCTTTCAGAAAGCAACTGGATGCATGACTCATAGGATAAACAACAACAATAACATTTAATAATAATAATAACTTATAATAAAGATAAGTTTCTCCCGTCATGTCAAATCATTACGTTTTCAACCGACTTCCAAAAAGTAAGAAAGAAAGAAAGAAATGAAGTTTATTCGGTAAAAAATAAATGGAAAAATAATCACAGTATAAGAGATTTAATCTGAATAAACTATAGTTAAAGGAGAAGGTTATCAATTCGTCTGTATGTTTTTTTTTATGTGTGTTACCTCAGAACTTTTGACTGGGTGAACCGATTTTTACTTTTTATTTTTTATTTGAAAGTTAGTGCTTTCCGTGTGGTCTCATATAAATTTTATCAAAATCGGTGAAGTACTTCATTAGAAAATTAACAAAAACCAAAAATAATACTGCAAAAATGTTCTAAATTGTTGCGATGGAAGTAGGTTTTCAAACGTGTTTAGCGTTTTTTACAAGCTTTTATTAGTTTCACATGTCCCGGTGGCATATTTGCAAACACCCGACGAGTTAGCTATTTGGGAAGTTTCGGCTGAAGCTTGGTCGCTCGTTGATACCCGAAGTTGCTTCGTAAATAACAGACGTGTCAGACTAACGCGTCAGCTATTCACAAAAGTCGGGATAAGACTAGTCAGTTTACAGAATTCGCCAGTTTCCGTAACTAGTCAGTTTCCAACACTCGATGTATTTTTTTACCCACTGGGGCGAGGCTCTTTGACTGTATAATCAATCAAACCTGACCGAACCTAACATCGCTCGCTTTGCTCGCTCTATGACGAGTCTTACTATCGTAACTGTCAGATCCGCCACCCTTCTCGCTTCGCGAGGCTCCTTGATAGTATAATCAGTCAAACCTTACGAACCTTATATTTAATTAATTATATTGTGTTATATTGCTCGCTCACTTCGCTCAAAAATATTGATTGATGAGCCGTAGGTAATTATTACACGATGGCTCATCACGACACTTCTGGTAAATACGAGCGACCAATCGGCAGCTCCGAAACATCCCGAGTAGCTAACGCGTCGGGTATTTACCAATAAACCTAATATCGCTCGCTCACCTCGCTCAACAATACTGATTATTGAGTCGTAGGTAATTACAAGACGGGTCGTCACGACACGTCTGGCAAATACGAGCGACCAATCGGCAGCCCCGAAACATCCCGAGTAGCTAACGCTTCGGGTATTTATCAATAAACCTAATATCGCTCGCTCACCTCGCTCAACAATACTGATTGATGAGTCGTAGGTAATTACTAGACGGATCGTCACAAAACGTCTGGCAAATACGAGCGACCAATGGGCAGCCCCGAAACATCCCGAGTAGCTAACCCGTCTAACCCGAGTAGCTAACGGGTATATCAATAAAATTAATATCGCTCACTCACCTCGCTCAACAATACTGATTGATGAGTCGTCGGTAATTACTAGACGGGTCATCACGACACGTCTGGTAAATACGAGCGACCAATCGGCAGCTCCGAAATGTCCCGAGTAGCTAACGCGTCGGGTATTTATCAATAAACCTAATATCGCTCGCTCACCTCACTCAACAATACTGATTGATGAGTCGTAGGTAATTACTAGACGGGTCATCACGACACGTCTGGTAAATACGAGCGACCAATCGGCAGCTCCGAAACATCCCGAGTAGCTAACGCGTCGGGTATTTATCAATAAACCTAATATCGCTCGCTCACCTCGCTCAACAATACTGATTGATGAGTCGTAGGTAATTACTAGACGGATCGTCACAAAACGTCTGGCAATTACGAGCGACCAATGGGCAGCCCCAAAACATCCCGAGTAGCTAACGCGTCTAATCCAAGTAGCTAACGGGTATATCAATAAACCTAATATCGCTCGCTCACCTCGCTCAACAATACTGATTGATGAGTCGTAGGTAATTACTAGACGGGTCGTCGCGACACGTTTGGTAAATACGAGCGACCAATCGGCAGCCCCGAAACTTCCCGAGTAGCTAACGCGTCTAACCCGAGTAGCTAACGGGTATATCAATAAAATTAATATCGCTCACTCATCTCGCTCAACAATACTGATTGACGAGTCGTAGGTAATTACAAGACGGGTCGTCACGACACGTCTGGTAAATACGAGCGACCAATCGGCAGCCCCGAAACATCCCGAGTAGCTAACGTGTCGGGTATTTCATTTACCGATGTGCGTCCCGGTGTCTGTAATGAAATCTTGCAAGATTAAATTTGACCCACCGGTTTCCGATTGAGCTCAAATTTTGCATGCATATATATTGCGTGGCAATGCAATATTTAAATCTTGTACTTAAAAGTTTTTAGGTTTTTTGAAAGTTATTTCGGTCAGGAAGGCTAAGGAAACATGACTATGCCGTCTAATGCGAAGCCGGAGCTCCGCTTAGGGCGAAGCCCATAGCGGTCCGTGCTAGGCTTAAAAAGAAATGTTTTATGAGTAAACTCCTGTCATGCGGCGGAGCTGACACGCGCACTTTTTTTAATCAGGTTTTACTACAATTGTATTTTTGTTGCCAGCTGGTCCACTGGCAAAGTCCCCACATGCACGCGTACTTCCCAGCCCTAACCTGCTACCCCTCTATCATGGGAGAGATGCTGTCTAGTGCTGTCAACGTGCTGTGCTTCACCTGGGTAAGATGATTTATCCTCTATTTATCCTCTATTATTCAGCGGTAATCTTGTTTCCCGCCATTTTTTTATTGCACTTAATAAAAACAGGCCAACTGTGAGTCAAGCTCGCGCTAAGGCGTCGGAGCTGAATTAAAAAACCGGTAAAGTGCGAGTCGGAACCGCGCACAAAGGGTTCCGTACCATCATACTAGATTGCGCTAGTTTCTTCACGTTTTACAAAAAAACACGTTTTTTGTATGGGGACTTTCACTTTTTCTAATTTTTAGTATTTGTTGTTATAGCGGCAACAGAAATACATCATCTGTGAAAATTTTAACCGTCTAACTATCACGGTTCATGAAAGCCTGGTGACAGACGGACAGAGAGACAGACTGACGGACAGCGGAGTCTTAGCAACAGGGTCCCGTTTTTACCCTTTGGGTACGGCACCCTAAAAAACCAGCATTTTTCTGTCGCTCGCGTTGTTTCAACTAAGGCCCGATCGCCCTAATGCAGGGTAGGCTCGAGCCCCTTGGTGGGGACGTGTATGAGCTGATATGATGATGATGATGATTGCACGTAAAAACTACTCAGGGTGAACATTATTTTAGTTAAAGCACTACCCCTCTACCTCTTACCGTTTTGGCGAGAAGTTGACAATCTTCATGAACTGTTGAATGGATTTCTATCAAACATGGCTTAAACCACTTCAGTTAATCTAGCTTAAAAACCGCATTGAAAAAAACTGCATCAAAATCGGTCAACCGGTTTAGGAGCTGCGATGACATGTACAGACAGACATAAGCTTCAAACTATTATCATTATCACCCTTTCTTTTTGTATTGGGGGTTAATTACCATTCCATAGATTAAGTAACCTGTCGCAATCGTAAACAAGTTCGCTAATCGTTTTTTCTTTATTTTTTTTGATTTCGCACTTTTGCTACTTTCGCTACGTTTTGATTTCCCATTAAATAAATGAAAAATAAAAGATTCCTACGAATTGAGAACCTCCTCTTTTTTTTAAAGTTAGTTAAAAACCGACAAAATGCACTTTGGAATCACGTACCGAGGTTTCCATACCATTACACAAGTATAACAATGATACGTACTCATTTCAAACAAAAAACATTGCTTTTAGGGTTCCGTGCCAAAAGAGTAAAAACGGGACCCCATTACTAAGACTCCGCTGTCCGTCCGTCTGTCTGTCTGTCTGTTTGTCCGTCTGTCACAGGCTGTATTTCATGAACCGTGATAACTAGACAGTTGAAATTTTCACAGATGATGTATTTCTATCGCCGCCGACAAATACTAAAAATTAGAAAAAGTGAAAGTGTCTGTACAAAAAACGTGTTTTAACACACTTTTATAAGCTTCACTTGTAACTATGTAAGAAAATCTTGGAATTTTAATTTGACCCACTTCCCGTCTTCGATTAGGATGAAAGTTTGCACACGCTCTGAGTTCCGATGACAATACATGACTAGCTAAGAAATGTCATTACAAATCCAATATGGCGGCCTCCCCAAGATGGCGGACTGGCTGTTTGAAATCCACCCCCATGATATGGGTATCAAATGAAAGGGTTTGCTGTCAGGAATACGAAAAAAATAGTCACGTGACTTAAATCCAATATGGCGGACAGGCTATTTGAAATGCACCCCCATGATATGGGTATCAAATGAAAGGGTTTGCTGTCAGGAATACGAAAAAAATAGTCACGTGACTTAAATCCAATATGGCGGACAGGCTATTTGAAATGCACCCCCATGATATGGGTATCAATTGAAAGGGTTTGCTATCAGGAATACGAAAAAATAGTCACGTGACTTAAATCCAACATGGCGGACATCCCAGATGGCGGATTGGCTATTTTGTAATTTTTATTGCGTGCTAAAAGCGTGTTTTTTAGTTTTTTAAACTAATTTAAAGTTATTTATGATCTAGTATGATGGTACGGAACCCTTTGTGCGCGGTTCTGACGCGCACTTTACTGTTTTTTTTAATTCAGTTCCGACTCCTTAGGGTCCAGACACACGGACTGCAAGCCAGCTGCAAATTTGCAGTTTGGATGCAGTTCTTATATAGTAATTCGCGCTTTGATTGCATCCAAACATATTTGCAGCTGGAATGTAGTCCGTTTGTCTGGACCTTTAGCTCGAATTTGACTCGCGGTTTTGCCAGTTTTTATTATTTGTTATTATATATTTAGGATAAGTACTAAAACCACACCAAGAAATTATAAATATTAGTACTATCATACAGTATGGACGACACTCTCTGCCGCTCTTTAGATTCCGACCTCACCCCCTCGTCACCCAGATTGATACAGATTGGTAAAGTTTGGTTCTCGAACGTATAGGATTTTGCCGTGATTTTGTTTGCTCCGTCATTTGTTTTTATAAATGTCATTTCACGACCGCTCTATGCAGAGTCCGGGGTGTACCAAGAACTAAAAAAACATTTAAGATAGTCAAATGACAATATTTAATTCAAATTATTGAAAGACTGTGTAAAGCTATATCACTATGGACAAAATATATAATATACTTAAAGTAGTAAAAATATGATTTTATTGAATACAACTTTAAAAATATTACCATTTTTAATGTAAAAAAATGTATTGTTTTTAGCATTAATTGCGAAATTTCTCGAAATCAAATAGCAAATGTTAAATGAAACCAACACACAAAAATCGGTGACCTTAAGACTTTTCATTTTAAGGATGACTTATTTGAAGGTATAGAAATGAAATAAAAACATGCAGAAATCGAGAATTGGGCGTTCGGTTTCAACTTAACAGCCACGTTGAAGCCCGCATTGATTTGAACTTAAAATGAATAGACTTACGTTCGATATTATTTTAACGCATATCAACCTGCTCAGATTGAGGCATTTTAAAGCCTTAAGTATTATGGAGATACCACTATGAAAATTTAGTGTAGTAAACAGTATTTTAAATTTATTTTTATCCACTATTGGTAAGGCATCATCTCATTTGATGGTAAGTGACGACGATGCTGAAGAAGTAAGCGGGCTTACCAAGATTCCCCAACGCAAAGGAGAGCTTGCTATCTTATCTTCAAGCTGAAACACAAAACCATGACAAGCAAAGGTAGTTTTTTTCCTCCGTGGGACAAATCCCCGATTGGATTAAGTTTGAGTAATTTGTTCCCATCCAACCAATCACAATTAAAAACGCGTCACCTGGTGTTCTCATCAACAGGCATCATCACCTGCTGGAACCGAGCTGGAGACCATCGCCATGAACTGGCTCGGCAAGCTACTGGGCCTTCCTGATTGCTTCCTTAATGAGAAGAATGACAGCCCAGGTGGTGGTGTTATCCAGGTGAATTTTAAATGTTATCATCATCGGTTACTTATATCTCTTTCATCATATCAGGTCATATACCTGCCTACCCTAAATAAGGGCGATCAAACCATAGTCGAACACGCGGGCCCAGTGCGGGTTGGTCGACTTCACACACAACCTTCGAGTTTCTACGCAGGCGTGTGCAAATTTCCTCACGATGTTTTCCTTCATCGTAAGAGCGTCGGATAAACGTACATATGAAAGTGAAATTAGAAAACACATTGGTACGTGGCAGGATTTGAATCCCGAGCTCTCGGACAGGAGTAAGCGGCCCTAGACTTTGAGCTATTTATTATCTACTAGCTTTTACCCACGGCTTCGCCTGCGTGGACATCTTTTTTATGACTGTCGTTTAGAGTAAGTGGTGCGCGAGCCGCAAGCGGCTAGCGAGCGCGGATATGAGTTTTCCTCAGATCCCTCAGGAACAATATCGGGCTATTCTAATTAGAATTCTATGTCACTTCCCACCCCCTCAACCAATTCTACACAAAAAACCACTTCAGTCCGTAGCTTCGTTGTGACGCCGACGTGCGCGAGCGTTCCGCTAGTTTTCCCCAGATCCCTCGGGAACCATGTCAGGATTGTAAAAAATCACAGCATACCATTGTTCCGTTGCAAATGTTTGTTGCCTGGCAAGCACGTTGCGTCCAGGCGTCCTTCCCCGCGCGCAACTTGTGTTGTCGGAACCGGCCACGTGGGCTATGAGCGAAAACAACGCGGGGCACGTGGGTTGTCCATTAAGCGGAACTACTGGTTTAATAACTGGCAGGGAAGCATCTCCGGCACTTGCCTGGTCAGCAAGAAGAGCTAAGCTAGTACTGCTCCGGCCGATCCAGCCGCGTAGGAGTAAGTCTGGACAGGTGCGATAAGCGCCGGGAAGTGAGCGTGCCTACAGCTCCGGTACCACACCGGATATGTGGAAGCCAGCTTCTCTGGTGTCCCGAGCGGGGATCGAACCGCCAGCAGCGAAAGCCGCGGGAGGTGAGCGCGCCTACAGCTCCGGGACCTACCTGGACAGTAGGTAGTGGTTCTCTTCCACGAGGCACTCGCCTTGTAGAGTACCAGGACAAGCCTCTTGGCGGCAAGACCTACCGTAACTGATCCTTGTCTTCACCTTATGGTGTTGGCAGGAATAGCGGCCCTCACTATATGACCTAGCTGTCGGTGAGTGGGGACGCTATATCATAAACCTGGTAGTCTAGCGTATCTGGTAGATATACGAGAAGGAATGTTCCGTTGCAATGTTAAAGTAACTATAACCAAAAAAAGTACATTTTCAGTTCCCTCAGGAACTGCATCGGACTATGCTATTTTCACGGTATAAAAAGTAGCCTTTGTCCTTCCCAGTGACACATTCTACCTGCTCGCAAAATTTCATCAAGGTTGATTAAGGTGTTGAATCGTGAAGAGGTAACAAACAAACAAACACATTTTCACATTTATAACATTAGTAGGGATAGGTATATAAGTATAAGTATAAAGAATAGAAGTCAACGTAACGTTGATTTAAGGCTACTTACTATTCTTCGTTCAGAAGAAAAGCCAGTTATAAATTGTTATCAGAACGCATTTACTATATGATACGACATAATAAAGAAACAAAAATATGTACCATTATTTCAAATGAAAGACCTTGTTCCAGCGAGTGTTCTTAGACCAACACAAATATTGATAAACGCTTTTGGATGTGATTTTAATGCTGGATGACAAATTATATCTATACCTTTCATTTTAAAAGTTTTTGAACAAAAAAAAAACAATTTCAAACAGGGAACTCAGGTTTCTCTCGATTTCTCTGGGATGCCATCATCAGATCCTGGTTTCTTTTCATGGTACCACCCTTGAGATATGTCCATTTAAACAAAAAAAGTATTATCAAAATCGGTTCTTAAGCGACAAAGTTATCCGCGAACACACACATAAAAAAAATATACGTTTAAGGTCAAATTGAGAAACCTCCTCCTTTTTTTTAAAGTAGAACGGCCGGACGGACTCTGATTACTCGTAGATTTCATATTCTTTACATTTATTTGAGAAGGGCGAAAGTTATGTGACTTCCAATGCTTACTAACAAATATATAGATAAATAATTTTTGTTTAAAAAATTCGGATCGAATCCTAGAGGGCTAGCCGCTCGTGGGGGTGATTTCCAATGCTTGATGACAAATCGGCCCGTAAATACCTGTCATTAAAAAAAGCCACTCTGGAAATACCGACAGAAGTGTAAAATTTTTACAGTTTTATAAGGTTTGACCCTCGTAGTGTTCCTGTTGGTGTCGCGGTAACGGTCGCGAGTTTTTAGGTTTGACCCTCCGAGTGTTCCTGTAGGTGTCGGTAACGGTCGCGAGTTTTTAGGTTTGACCCTCCGAGTGTTCCTGTCGGTGTCGGTAACGGTCGCGAGTTTTTAGGTTTGACCCTCCGAGTGTTCCTGTCGGTGTTGATAACGGTCGCGAGTTTTTAGGTTTGACCCTCCGAGTGTTCCTGTCGGTGTCGGTAACGGTCGCGAGTTTTTAGGTTTGACCCTCCGAGTGTTCCTGTCGGTGTCGGTAACGGTCGCGAGTTTTTAGGTTTGACCCTCCGAGTGTTCCTGTAGGTGTCGATAACGGTCGCGAGTTTTTAGGTTTGACCCTCCGAGTGTTCCTGTCGGTGTCGCGGTAACGGTCGCGAGTTTTTAGGTTTGACCCTCGTAGTGTTCCTGTCGGTGTCGCGGTAACGGTCGCGAGTTTATAGGTTTGACCCTCCGAGTGTTCCTGTCGGTGTTGATAACGGTCGCGAGTTTATAAGTTTTGACCCTCCGAGTGTTCCTGTCGGTGTCGATAACGGTCGCGAGTTTTTAGGTTTGACCCTCCGAGTGTTCCTGTCGGTGTTGATAACGGTCGCGAGTTTATAAGTTTTGACCCTCCGAGTGTTCCTGTCGGTGTCGATAACGGTCGCGAGTTTTTAGGTTTGACCCTCCGAGTGTTCCTGTCGGTGTCGCGGTAACGGTCGCGAGTTTTTAGGTTTGACCCTCCGAGTGTTCCTGTCGGTGTCGGTAACGGTCGCGAGTTTATAGGTTTGACCCTCCGAGTGTTCCTGTCGGTGTTGATAACGGTCGCGAGTTTATAAGTTTTGACCCTCCGAGTGTTCCTGTCGGTGTCGATAACGGTCGCGAGTTTTTAGGTTTGACCCTCCGAGTGTTCCTGTCGGTGTCGCGGTAACGGTCGCGAGTTTTTAGGTTTGACCCTACGAGTGTTTCTGTCGGTGTCGGTAACGGTCGCGAGTTTTTAGGTTTGACCCTCCGAGTGTTCCTGTCGGTGTTGATAACGGTCGCGAGTTTATAATTTTTGACCCTCCGAGTGTTCCTGTCGGTGTCGATAACGGTCGCGAGTTCAATGGCTTTTTCCCATCTCAAAAAATGCCCAACGCGCCTAAAGAAGTTTTCACTTCAAAAAACAATGCGGTTGGATAGAACGGCTGGACGGACTTAGATAGGTACACTGTATATATTAGGTACATAGGTCTACTTTAGGTTGAATAGGGATGACGACAGCATCAGAAATAAATATGAACTCTTGATCACTAAATTGCCCTCCTACTTAAAGTTCGAAAAACCTTACTCGTTTTGTTTTCAATCAAGTCTTCGATTTTAAATTTACCAAAATCACAAAATGAGTACATATATGATGCTGCTAAACTATGAAGTCACGCCTAGGTATTTCAAACATTATTAGAACAAAATGTCGTTTTTGATAGATGATAAAAAGTAACTCAGATGACTAGCATTTTGTCATCCATTATATCAATGTCATGATTGCATGCCATTGATAAGCAAAGTAATTATCACTAAATCTAAATACTTGTTGTTTTTACCAGACCACGGCAAGTGAGGCAACCCTGGTTAGCCTACTGGCAGCTCGCACCAGAGCTCTAATGGAACTATCTAAGCTCAACCCTGATCTCCAATCATCTGAACTGCTGGGCCATCTTATCTGTTACTGCTCAGATCAAGCACATTCTTCTGTAGAGAAAGCTGGACTGATTGGTAAGTCGGCAAGAAATGGATGTATGAGACGAAACTCTTGATCTAGTCATTTGAAATGCTGGACTACCTCATCGCTTACAATTCTGATCAAGTAAATTCTTCTGTGGGGAAAACTGGATTGATTTGTGAGTTGGAAATGATTTTAGTACGAGAAGATCTTGATAATTATACCAATATCCAGTCATCTGATATGCAGAACTGCCTCATTTCCTTCCTATTTGTACTTTTCTTATTAAGCACATTTTTCTGTGGATAAAGCTGGAATGATCAGTGAGTTAAAAAGGAATATAGTAAGTGAAGCTCTTAATAATTACACTGATATCTAGTTCTTCAAAATACTGAACTACCTTATGAGATGATGCCCAGGATGCATCCTTAATAGTTAGTGTATTCTTCGGAGGAGAAAGTTGGACTAAACAGTAAATTGTAAAAGAAGGTTTTTTAACAGTGATTAAACTTAAGATACTTGATTGATCGATCTTTAGAACTGCTTAGCTACCTCATCTAATATTTTTCAATACAGTTGCTTGAAAAGTGGTCCTTCATATGCCAGGCAAGTGTGCGCAAAATTGATTTTATCGCACACCTGCTTGTCACTGTAACACTTTTTCAAATTTCTAGACCACATTCTCATACCTGGCTGTCAATATTTTCAGTCTTTACAATAGGTCTAACTTCACCAACTTGCTTAATTACAAGTTCAATTGAGCATGCATGCCTTTTGTACGCCAGTAATAATAGGTCAACTTTGCCTCTTGGTTGTGAATTTCACAAAGCAACCATCTAGCTAAATTGAATTTCATGTTAAAATTGAACAAGTGTAGTAAGACGTATACCCTAGCGAGATAGTGTTACCACAGTATTACAATATAGCGTGTCACTATAGTTATCCTTCTCACACTAGAAACTTACGCGTGCGCACTGCATGGTACGCAATAATTTATGATTATCGTTGGGGCATCCAAATTCGCGCCATTTACATTTACAGTTTTGTCAGTGATACGTTTTTGTTTCTGATGCTGTTTGCAATGCAATTTATGATTTTACTTTTTTTTTCACAACTGCATTGAAAAACGTCGTATGATACACGAGTGTAAAAGGTAAATGACAAACTCGTGGTGATGGTAAACCCTCGCCTACGGCTCGGGCTTACAAAGTCACTCGTTTGTTATTTTCCTTTTTACCAACCTTGTCATAATAAATAACTATCGTAATCCAGCGTATAATAGCAATAATAATGTCATCTAACCGTTTTCGGCAATGCCGATTGCCACAGATCAGCCAAAATAATAATGGGGGCTAGGTCTTACAGTTGGTCTGCCCTTTCATGCGCTTGAAGATGACTAATAGAGCCAATCCTTGTTGTAAATGTTCGTCCACAACGAGGACATTTGAGTGCGCCATTTACATAGAGATAGCCGCAGGGGGTCTGACTTTACGTCGTCGCGTTTTTTTATCGAGGTCGACCCTTCGCTGGTATTCAAAGGTAAAAACGTTTTCCTGAACCAGGTGCCTCCATTCAGGGCGATTGGCTGCCTTATCCTCCCACTGAGAGGGCTCGATGTTGCACCCAACCGTATGTCTTTTCAGAACACATTTGCACCTGAGGAACTGTCCGCCGCGTTCCACTGGTCTTCCTGCAGTTTTAAAAAGTAGCGTCATAACTAGCGTATTGTTCAATGCATAAAACTGAACTAATTCAATTCACGGAGGATACTTGTCAATTAAAATGCTCTGAACAAGAAAAAAATTTTTGTGGGCAAAGTTGTGGGTATCGTAATATGAAAGATGTAAATAAAGCTTTCGAAGTTAAACTGGAACAAAAATAGGGCGCAAGGACAATTTTCGCACTCATTTATACTTCGTTCGCTGAATTAGCTGCACCTTTGATAAATGCCGCTCGACGCTGCCGGCTCGCGTCAAACGGTAGCGACAAAGGGGCCGCCCTAATTTCAATCGCGGTGCCGCCGACGTTAAACCCGCATGGGGTCGCGCGTATCTAGTTCAGTCTTTAATTATTAATGTAGACGACTATTCTGAAGATACTTCGTCCGGCAGTCAGAGTGATTAAAATTATTAATAAATTCTAAATAAATTTGTTATTTTAATTTTTTTGTAAAATTGTTTTATTCTTCAACATATTTCCAGAATTGGTTCGGGTGTACGCAGCTAAATCCCTGAACGTACTATACGACGTAATTTAAAAATAAATCAGATGGCTGAGTTAAATACATTAATGTTGTACCTATTCTAATGTCGATGAGGTTTGTTTTATTTTGTTTTTTTATACAGGTTTGGTCCGTATGCGGTACATAGAGTCGGACGAGTACCAGAGCATGCGCGGGAACAAACTGGAGGAAGCTATCATTGCCGACAAGGCCAAAGGGATGGTACCATTTTGGGTAAGTTTGCCGGCAGTGAGTATAAATGCTCTACACGTGACAGCAAGTGAAGTTAATTGCAACACCAAGCAATCGCCGTCTATCTATCCCTCAATTTGCCAATAAGAGAGAGAGAGAGAGAGAGAGAGAGAGAGAGAGAGAGAGAGAGAGTTATTAATAGCAGGCTCCCAGCGCGGCACTGGCGAACAACCTAATATTTAATCTTATGGAATCAGCTTTACAGTTGAATTACGAGTGAGTGTCTTAACGCGACTTACGTCTTTTACTTGGGGCGTGAATGCACATTTTCGTTTATTGCAAGCTTAGTAAACATTCTAGGAAAGTTTCGTCTTAGCCGTTTTATCAATACCTTTATTTTATTACTGTCGGAATTTATTTCATGTGCATAACATAAGTAATGTAGGAGAAATATCTAATAATCTCTCAAAACTACATAGTTTTACAAAATAAAAAGTAGTTTTCACGTTCAGCAAGCTTGCGGCTGACTCAAAATATTCTAGCAAAAATGCACTTATTTTGGAAGCCTGCTCTTAAAGCAGAAACTCAAGACAATAATGAGTATAGGCAAAAGGAAAACAAGATCCATTCTCTGATAGACCATCACTCAAAAGACCATATTACATACCAGCCATTAGCCAGTTATAATTTGTAAATAATTTTTGAAAAACCTTAAATCTTTTGAGTACCAGCTTTTAATATTCACGCGATATACGTCATATGCAACGGTGAAGGAAAACATCGTGAGGAAACCTGCACAGGCCTGCGAAGAAACTCGAAGGTTGTGTGTGTGAAGTCGACCATCCCGCACTGGGCCCGCGTGGTCGACTTAGGCCTAATCGCCCTGATTCAGGGTAGACTCGAGCCCCTTGGTGGGGACGTATATGAGCTGATATAATAAAATACATATGCATGCAAAATTTTACATCAATCGGAAACCGGGAAGTTAGTCAAAATTAACTTGCAAGATTCCACTCGAACGAACATGCATACATTGAAAGTTAAATAAAAGCTTGTAAATATATTAAAGATATATTTTTATTTGATGCAGAAACAAAATACAAATAATTCACTAAAAAAATATTTAGCAGTATTTATTTAATTTCTCACAAACAGCCAAAGAAAATTAGGAAGAAATTCCGGAAATACTAGTTATTCTTTGTCAATAAAACTGGTATAAATCTGCCATCCGTGGAAGTATAATTAGGGGGGTGGGGGTGGGGGTAGGACCCATTTTGCTGTTCTTCTTTTTGCGATTTCCGGCTTTTCTAGTACTCAGCCTAAGTTGGTCTAGTAGAGACTTTTGATACTAATTAGAAACAGGATTGATTCATCATCATTCATCATCGTATCAGCCGAAAGACGTCCGCTGCTGGACAAAGGCCTCCCCCAAGGATTTCCACGACGACCGGTCCTACGCTGCCCGCATTCAGCGGCTTCCCACGATCATCACCAGGCCATCGGTCCACCGCGTGGGAGGCCTGCCTATGCTACGTTTTCTGGTGCACGGTCGCTACTCGAGAACTTTACTACCCCAACGGCTATCTGTTCTACGAGCTATGTGCCCTGCCCACTGCCACTTCAGTTTAGCGATTCTGTGAGCAACAGAATTGATTAGCGTCATAAAAAGTTTTTGTGTGAATCGTCTATTTTCTTGCTGACTGTATTTTTTTTGAAATATTAGAATGTCGATTGTCATCAATTAAAAAGTAAGTAGAAGCCTCGAAAGACCACTTTTGCGTGGCAGCAAGGGATCGTGTAGCTGCCCTTACTGACCTATATCAACTTTCCGCCCTGTATATTTCACACTAGCTGTGCCCGCGACTTCGTCCGCGTGTAGATTTTGAATTGTCCCACGGGAACTCTTTGAATTTTCCGGGATAAAAAGTATCCTTTATGCTAACCCGGGCTGTAAGGAACCACCATACAAAATTTTATTAAAATCGGCCTGGTAATTTTTGCATGATGCGCGAACATACAGACAGACAGACAGACAAAAATTCCAAAAGTTGTTGTTTTGGCCTCTATATCGTTAGTAATATCCACCACAGTTACTATTTTCCAAAAGTATTTCATGTACGGCCCCGTTACAGTTTTATTATATACTAGTGGATGCCCGCAGCTTCGCCCGCGCAGATCCCGATTTTTGCGGTTCCCGTGGGAATTTGCCAAAATCCTTTCTTAGTGCATGCCTACGTCATAACATCTACCTGCATGCGAAATTTCAGCCCGATCCATCCAGTGGTTTGGGGCTGTGAGTTGATAGATCACTATGTCAGTCAGTCAGTCAGTCACCTTTGAGTTATATATATTTAGATGTATAGATTTGCAACGAACATCTCAATTTACCATAAAATATTTACAAAAAAAACAACTTCATTATACAAAACGCCTGAGAATTCCCAAGAGAACCATATTTTCTTGCAGTACTTAAAAGAGAAATATTATCTAGCAGCACTCAAATAAGCTAGATCATTATAACGGGATTTGTTTCAATCTTAAAGCTCCCTCCCATCGGGACCAATTTGTGTTGTTCCTAGAGATTACACTTCAGGGATACGGCCAACCATATTTGTACAGCCAAGGAATTTAATTTCCAACCCACCTAAGGTTCAACATCGTATAGAAAACTGTCACCTTAACAGCTATTTTCGATTGACACTGACACATTGAAAAGCAAATGATAACATAACAATACAATTTCTCAAAAGTATTGCATAATTTAAAAATTTCTCTTGTTTCTAATTTTGATCACTTTCACTGTGATTTTTCTTCTACATTGACATTGGCGGAATTATTGTGCCTTAACACAATAGAAGGCAAAAAAAAAAAACTTTTTGCACAGAGGTTATCTGTAATGTGAAGTGACAATAAATTTTATAATACGTATGTATTATCAGAGATTTGTTACCATAGATGGGTTATGCACTAACAAACAACATTTAAAAATCGAATCCATTTACACACACATCATACTAAGTACCTACCGAATGCTACTATGAAAAGAGATGCCAATTGGCATCTTTTTTTTGCTTCACTTTTTGGACGCATGTAACCTATCTACCTCCCCATTATATAGCATATCTCTGTGTATTATACATGTCAATAATATTACTGAAATAAAATTTTCGACCTTAATGCATTGCGAACGTCTAACGACATTTTAACGAAATGGATAGAGAATTAAATTTCTTGACTGTACATAGGGAAAAGTAAAGAGCGTGTTAACGGGCCTCTGCTGTCTGTCCGTCTGTTCGTCTGTCAGCGGGCTGTATTTCATGAACTGTAATAGTTAGACAGTTGAAATTTTCACAGAATGTGTATTTTTATTGCCACTACAATAGCAAATACTAAAAATTAGAAAAAGTGATAGTCTCCATACAAAAAATGTGTTTTTTTTAAAACGTGAAGAAACTAGCGCCATCTAGTATGATATTAAGGAACTGAAGAACTAGCGTAGATCTAGTATGATGGTACGGAACCCTATGTGTGCGGTTCTGACTCGCACTTGGCCGGTTTTTTTTTCGTTTTGCAATCGGTTCTTATATAAATATACAAATTTTCGATTAAATCCAAATTCTTTAAGTGGGTTCAAAGATTCCGCTATATAGATACATACAGGTGAAGCTATTAACCCTTTCAACTATACTGCTAAACACACACACACACACGGCGCCAAAAATCATGAAGTCATCATTTATAATTCTTTCTTATTATATCAGCTCATATACGTCCCCACCGAGGGGCTCGAGCCTACCCTGAATCAGGGCGATTAGGCCTTAGTCGACCACGCGGGCCCAGTGCGGGTTGGTCGACTTCACACACAACCTACGAGTTTCTTCGCAGGCGTGTGCAGGTTTCCTCACGATGTTTTCCTTCACCGTTAAAGCAATCGGTAATTATATGTACGTAAGTTTTTGAAAAACTCATTGGTACATTGGCCGTCCAGATTTGAACCCGGTACCTCTGATTAGATGGACCGAGTCGTTACCGGTTGAGCCACCGACGCTTTTATGAGCCACCTTCTTATTTGTTTGATACTTCTACTTCACATTTTAGGGTTCCGTAGTCAACAAGGAACCCTTATTGTTTCGCCATGTCTGTCTGTCCGTCCGTCCGCGACTTAGCTGAGAGACTTTTAGTAGTAGAAAGCTGTCATAATTTGACATGTGTTTACATATTAATCAAGCCGAAAATCTTGAAAACTATTTTTATGGTACCCCCCCCCCCCCCCCCCTACATGTACTCTTTACTGAATGATTTTTTTTTCGTTTACGTACCCTTTCGTGTGTGATCTTTAAATCATCATTTCAGCTCATATATGTCCCCACCGAGGGGCTCGAGCCCACCCTGAATTAGGGCGATCGGGCCTTAGCCGACCACGCGGGCCCAGTGCGATAAGTATATTTCAAAATTATTGAGGGTTTGCTAAAACCATTTTTGTATTCAGGGGTTCGTTTGCGAAACATTAGTAACCACGACGTAAAAAGCGTCGGTGGCTCAACCGTTAACGACTCGGTCCTCCTAACCAGAGGTCCCGGGTTCAAATCCGGACGGCCGACGTACCAATGAGTTTTTCGAAACTTGCATTAATATACTTACCGATTGCTTTGACGGTGAAGAAAAAACATCGTGAGGAAACCTGCACATCTGATTCCGGATGTGTATGAAAGTCACGTTGCTCACGTCCGTATAGGTGTTAATCTAAATGCCCTACTTGTGACCGCGGGTGATGCTAAGTGCAACACCAGGCAACCGCCGTCTATCCCTTGGATAGCACGGTTAATTGTGCCACACGATAAGAGAGAAAGTAAACACGACATTTTATTAAGTGTTCCATCAAAATTTTCGAAACACTCAATTAAAAAAAGCGCATTTTATACCTACAGTAAAAAAAGTAAAATCTCAATATATTCCTTTTGTGAAAATATAATTTTTTGTTCGAAAGTTTAAAGTTGCATTAGGTCAGGTTTTATAACTTTTAAAAAATTTAAATTATGAGTTTGTATGGAAGACAGTTTTTAAAAGGGACTCTTGAGTGTGTTTGTACGAGGAGATCCGTAGGAGAACCAAAGTAACCGACATAGCTCTCAGAGACACATAGCTTGTAGAACAGATGGTCGTTGGGGCAGTAAAGTTCTCGAGTGGCGACCGCACACCGGAAAACGTACCGTAGGTAGGGCCTCCCACTCGGTGGACCGATGACCTGGTTAAGGTCGCGGGAAGCCACTGGATGCGGGCAGCGCAGAACCGGTCCTCATGGAAATCCTTGGGGTAGGGCTTATGTCCAGCAGTGGACGTTCTTCGGCTGATATGATGATGATGATAATGTACTAGGCATGTATGATGTACTAGGAAACTTTTGAAACAACTTGACAAAAGTATGTGTACTGTCTTAAAATTTTTAATAAAGGCAACTAGGATTGTAATGGAACTTCGCCTCCGCCTCCGTAAATACGGAACCTCCGCAAGAAATTGTACCTCCGCCTCCGCAAGATTTTGATGGATTTTATAACGGAGGATTCTTTACGTTTTGCCATAGCGTGTAACTCTGCGACTGATACTCGTATTTTACGAACAAGCAAATGCATCGAAGTGAGAATAGGGATGACGACAGCATCAGAAATAAATTATGAAATCTTGATCACTAAATTGCCCTCATACTTAAACTTCGGAAAACCTTACGCGTTTTGTTTTCTATCAAGTTTCCGATTTTTAATTCATTAAAATCACAAAATGAGTACATAAATGACGCTGCAAAACTATGACGTCACGCCTAGGTCGATACTTGTATACTTGAATAGCAAAGTGCATTTGTTTTGATTTGTGATCGCGTAACAGGTACATTTAATTTTGGTTACCAGTAACGTGTAGCTTTTTTTTCTATAAAAATTAAGAATGAGCCGTACTCACGCTAAAGACTCCAAACTGAATAAGAAAAATTCAAGATTCAATGTAGGTGCAAAATAGGTGCAAATTACACTCTTTCTGATGGTCATAAAATAATAATAACATAATTTTATTTGTGAAAAATCAAAAAATAAACAATCATTTAATAATGTCAAAATGCAATCCTTGAAATAAACCAGATTATGTCATTAGAACATGAAAACAATGTAACACAAATGTTATACATAAAAATCATTGAATTTCATTGATACATTTGACAAGAGTAGGCCAGTTCCCACGGACAGCACCCGGTCACGAGTATAACGCGAGAGTCAGCCATCGAACCCATCAACCATATTAGAGGGAAAGGAACGACCCGGCTCCCAAATATGAGCGAGAGAAAACAATTATCTGTCGCTCACATGTTATACTTTCGTGGAGAGGTGTGGTCATACAGAACCCAGAACAGTACAGTACAGAACTGTGCGCGTGTCCGACTCTTACTTGCCGGGTTTTCCCTCTTTAAACTTCCGCCTCCGCGTCTGGCCTCCGCTAAGATGGCCTCCGTTCCTTCCGTTGGCGTTATGTAGTCCTTTGCTGATCAAATCGGAATCGTTAGATTCTACCTTGTACATCATCCATAGTGATTACCGTTTTTACAAGCTTTTAATTAATTTCAGTATTCTTTACTGCAAATCATCATAATCATCATTCATTATCAGTATTCCCGGTGATTATAGATCCTTTTGGTACTTTAAAGTTGATCGGAAGATGAACTTTGGAGGTGGCATCAAGGTCCCAGAATCTTCTTTTATTTTTCGATCCAAAAAACTTTACTGTGCTCACTTTTTTAATATAAAACCGTGTATTTTTTTTATACATTCAATGGCTTTTTGAGCATAAAAACTGTTTTCAAATAAAAGCTTGTACCTAACAGCTGTTAGGTTTTTCGAAAATTATTGTTTCTTGAAAAGGAATCAAAGTCCCAGGATCGTCAATAGTTTTTAATCAAATCATACAAAATACCTATCGGTCCGGATTTTTTAAATTTGGAATAACTGAACTAAAAAACTCTTTTCAAATAAAAGCTTGTACCTAAAAGCTTTAAGGGTTTAAATTTTAAAAAAAATATATATTAAACTGAATTATTTTAAATTTTTTTTGAATTGTTATATATTATTTTAATTTTGTTTTAAATTATTTTTGGTAAGTGTGATTGTGCTTTTTGTTTTTGTAATAGGTATGTGCAACCCTTGGTACGACTGGGTCAGTGGCTTTCGACAACCTGCGAGAGATAGGCGAAGTCTGCGAGAAGCACTCCGCTTGGCTGCACGTCGATGCCGCTTACGCTGGCAGCTGCTTTGTCTGCCCCGAGTTCAGGTCAGTTGGAAACTTTAAATTCAGTCTGTCATTGCAAGACCTGAAGCAAAGCATATATATTTACCGACTTTAAAAAGGAGGAGGTACTAAGTTCGACTGTATTTTTTTTTGATGTATGTTCACCGATTTTTCCGTCATTTGTGGACCGATTTTCAAAATTATTTTTTCATTAGAAAGAGTATACTCCCGAGGGGGTCCCATTGTCACCAAGTCAGGATTTGATGATGGGATCCCAGGGAAATCGAGGGCAACCCTTCAAAAATAATGAAAAGTTGGAATTTTAAAGGCACTAATTACGTAATTTATATGTTTTCTAAATCTATTAATATACTTGCGTCTGTTAGTCATATTCTCATGTTGATAAGCTGATGTAGGAAGGTACAACTCCTTAACGGTTAGGAGTTGCAGGAAAATTATTTTTAATGTTATACATAGATATATACGTAGGTATGCATAGACCGATAGTTGTATTCCTTCAGGTTATTCAGATGAACTGATGATGGACAATTTAACTCCTTAACTTTCATGCTGCTGAGATGATGATGGAAGCCACAGGACTCTGTATCTGTTAATGAAACACATGTAATATGATTTGATAATTCCTATTGGTGAGTATAGGTGATTGGATTTAACGTTGCTAGATAGATAGCATTACCACTAAAAATAAAGACAATAAAAAAAGTTTAAACAACTTAAAAAAAGTGTGAAATAATATTATTATACTTAAATACACAACATTAACCAACAATAACGAAATCAAAGGTGGGTACGAATTAAATTAGAGGCTTAAATTTTTTTTTGAGGTCGGTGTCAGCAAACCATCGAATCTAAACCATTTAATACGTAAGTAACTGTGTGCTGGTACCGACCTCAAAAAAAATTTAAGCCCCTAATTTAATTCGTACCCGCCTTTGATTTCTTTATTGTTGATTAATGTTGTGTATTAAAGTATAATAATATTATTTCACACTTTTAAGTGAATTTCATTTTGAAGTCGGTTTTAAGTTTTTTTTAATTTTTTTTTAAATACTAACATACATTATGGACACTCCCTGCCGCTCTCTAGATTGCTACCTCACCCCCTCGTCACACTCAGATGGATACAGATTGGTAACAGTTTGGCTGTCGAACGTATAGGGTTTCGCCGCCATTTTGTTTGTTCCGTCATTCCTTTTTTGAAATTTCATTTCTGGCGTGTTGTATGAAGTGTCCAGGGTGTGCCTGAAGTGACCAGAACCACAGATTACTAAATAGTTACTTCGTATGCCCGAAGTGGGTCTTGGAGGCTTACAGGCCGGTGTAACTCAGCATAATCTGGTGGAGTTTTGTTGCCAGTTACAATTTGATTTGTCATTTTTTAGGGTTTTGTATCCAGCTTGATGGAACCCTATTATAAGCCTACGCTGTTCGTATGTCCGTCCCTCCGACTTTTAAAGAGCTGCGTCTTTTTCAAGCGTAATAGGTACCCGATTTAAATTTTTACAGAATAAAAAAGGTTTTATAGCAGATTTATTAACAAAAACTAAATATTAAGGGGTGGGTTCCCATACTAGAAACATGTTTTTAAGGTTCTTTTGTTTTGCTCTAGCATAAAAACGGTAATATACAGTTTTGATTACAATGCTAAACACAATACCATACATTTCAATACAACTCGGGGAGTGCTTCGCCGAAGTCGACTGCGCTCAGGCGAAAGTGGAGGACATTTCGAACAATTTTTAAAATAAATTTAGTTTCCTGTGACTAAGGCAAATGGCAGATTTTTGTTTTTGTTTCATTTCAATTATCCATCCTATCATTTGGATACTAAAATGTATCTTAAATAAAATGTTAATTTCAACAACTTCTAGCAACTTTAGACTTATGGTCTCCTTAAAATTTTTGGTTTGTATAGTGATATACAATCGATATAACCAAAACTTTTTTTAAAAAAACATATCTCCGAACCTATCAAGTTTTTTTTAATTTTTTACAACGCCATTTTTATTTTCTCTAAAATTGAAATCACGGTTCCTAAGAGCGTTTTCCTCTATCTCTTATAGTTCAGAATTTCCCCATAATGACCCGTATAAAAAAACTCAAAGGATATATACAGGATAAAAACATCAAACTTGACTTGATCAAAGTGCAGACACTTAGGTAAAACAATAAATAACAAAACCGGCCAACGAGATTAACAGAAAAAAACATTTTCATCACACCTATTCGAAAATCGACTCAATTCCCATGATTTCCTGTATCCATCGGCTCCCCGCGATCTTCATCAGGTCGTCGGTCCACCGCGTGGGAGGCCTGCCTACGCTTACGTTTTCCGTTGTTAGGTTTGAAAGTTTTTAGGTTTTTCGAAATGAGCTTATTTCGTTAACATTTTGCAGGCATTGGCTGAATGGTGTGGAAATGGCCGATTCGTTTGCTTTTAATCCTTCCAAGTGGCTGATGGTGAACTTTGATTGTACAGCTATGTGGTGAGTCATCTAACAAAATACCTTTTTTGTTCACAATTGGTAAGCCCTGGTAAGTGGATGATGCATCGCACCTGATGATAAGTGACGATGATGCTGAAGTAAGAAGAGGGCTTACCAATATTTCCCAACACAATTTATCTTCAATTTATCTATATTTTATCATATCAGCTCATATACGTCCCCACTGAGGGGCTCAGGCCTACCTTGAATTAGGGCAGAATGCAATTGGAGTGTTTTGTGATTTATGTAAGGCAATTAAAGCATTATGGTGTAGAGGAAGGGGCTCTCAGTCTTTTAAATTCGTATTTAGATAACAGAACACAAAAAGTACAAGTGAATGGCACGAACTCATCTGGATCTAGAGTGAGAATGGGTGTGCCCCAAGGTTCCATATTAGGGCATTTTCTTTTCCTTGTTTACGTAAATGATTTGCCTTTTATGATGCAAAATCTGTCAAATATTATATTGTTTGCGGATGATACTTCTCTTATTTTTAAAGTGAATAGGAAAGAAAACGAAATTGACGAAGTAAACAACACTCTTTCAAAGATACTAAACTGGTTCACTGTGAACAACTTATTATTAAATGCTAAGAAAACAAAATGTATAAAATTTTGTTTGCCAAATGCAAAAAAGGTCAATAACAGTATAATATTAGACAGTAATAAATAAGAATTTGTAAATACCACGGTGTTCCTTGGTATAACTTTGGATATTTCACTTCAATAGGGACCACACATTGAAACTTTAGCGGGAAGGCTTAGTTCAGCTGCTTATGACGTTAAGAAAATAAGACAGTTAACGGATGTAGATACTGCGAGACTAGTGTATTTTAGTTACTTCCATAGTATAATGTCTTATGGCATGCGGCTGATATAGAAGCTATTTTCATCCTGCAGAAAAGAGCTATCCGCGCAATCTATCAGATGCGATCTCGTGATTCGTTACAGAATAAGTTCAAAGAAATCAATATTTTAACTATTGCTAGTCAATTTATATATGAAAACATCATGTATGTTCGTAAGAATTTGCATTTTTTTCCTCAAAACAGTGACAGGCATAATTTGAATTTAAGAAATGAAAATAAAATAAATAATTATAGCCTTTTCGAGACTGAGTAAGGTTAAAAAGTCATTTGTGGGGCAGTGTATAAAATTCTATAATAAAATTCCAGAAAATGTAACTAGTTTGTCAGATAATAAATTCAAGACTCATGTCAATTTTTTTTTGTGCTTTAGAGGATATTATAAAATAATAGATTATGTAAATGACAAAGATATATATGTTGATTCTATAAACAAATACCAAATTACCTGAGACTGTAATCTGAATCATGACATTATTTGTAATATACAATATTTTTTTTCGGTTTTGACTTTTTTTTTTTTATAAATTGTTTTGAATTTTGAATTATGGGCGATCGGGCCTTAGTCGACCACGCGGGCCCAGTGCGGGTTGGTCGAGTTCATACACAACCTTCGAGTTTCTTCGCAGGCGTGTACAGGTTTCTTTACAATGTTTTCCTCTACCGTAAGAGCGTCGGATAAACGTACTGAAATCGAAATTCGAAAACACATTGGTACGTGGCAAGATTCGAACCACGAACTCCCGGACAGGAGGTAGCGACCCTTGCCGTTACGCCACTTATTATACTTATAAACGAGTTTTTCGAACCCGCGACCTCCTATGTGAAGCTAATAGACTGACCATTACGCCACTGAGGCGGTTCAATCTTCATAGAATATCTTCACTTTGATATTCTTTTCGTTGTTTTTTAACACCTTTTTATTGAGTCACTTTTTGTATTTTGCGTGCAGTTTTGTTTTAATATACTTGCTCTTGTATTAAAATTAAGTTCAACGAAAGTTTATTTTTTGTTTCTTGTTATTATTTTTACCTGATAATATTCTTCATGACTTTATAATATCTTTCAGGGTCAGGGATAGCACCGCCCTTCATAAAACCTTCAATGTGAACCCCATTTACTTAAGACACGAGAATTCAGGTAATAAAGACCAACATTTACTTTGGATACGTATACATATTTATTTTTAAATGATATAAAATTACATGATTTTATTATTCTTTTTTTTAGGAAAAGCTATCGATTACATGGTAAGTATAATCTAAAGTTATCTCTGAAATTTTAACATAAGTACACGATTTTTACTTTCGAGCGACGAAGGAGTCAAGTAGGTATTGTGATGGCAAAAAATCGAAGTTCAGATTTTGATGGAAATCGATTGTCTTACACTAATAGAGTCTAAAAACGCACAATATAAAACGTGTGTGTGTGTGTGTTTGTGTATCTGTTCGCACGTGCGTCAATCCCGTACTTCTAGTTCCTAAAATACTGTACGATTTTGGGTTAAGGCAAACATTTTTTTATATCTCCATCCGTTTTTTTATTTCAAATTTTCCTCATCTTGATATACAAGGGTTGCCAACATTGTAAAACACTTATTATTGTTTTACTCAAAAATGGCTCTAAATATTTTCATGAAACTCTCGTTACTATAACTTTACATAGCTTCCAGCATGCGGTAGTTCTTTATTTCAAGAACAATCGTAATTATAGGTACCTTCAATACAAATTTATCAAAAATGGCTCTAACTATTTTAATGAAATTTTGTTAATAACTAAGTCTCAATAATATTGCTTTCGGTAGATAATTATTGCAGGAAAGGTCTGAATAAGGTACCTATACCTCCCATACAAACCCAAATGATTTGTTAAATTTTTCTTCAAGTGTGACTTAATTCTTCTCGTCTTTTTTCGTATTTTACTTAGTAAAGTAAGTGTAACGTTTGTTGATGATTTGTGTATGCCCCACTACGACAGACGTTGAAGTCTTTGCGAGAAAGTGTGCATAGCGTGGCTATACAATTTGATTCGTTTCTGTGTTATCCTGTTGCATTGCTGTCTTTTGAACTTTTGTAACATTTTGTGCTTTTACTTATTTCCGTTTTGTTTTTGTATTAAAAATAGATCGGATCTCTAAAGTCTAATACTAAAAACAACTTAACCAATGCAAACGAAAAATTTTGCGATGAAAATTTTGACGGTGGTGATGAACGAAAAATGAATAGAAATGGTAAATATCTAAATGGTGATGAAGGCGTTCATGAAAATGGTGATGAAGTTTTCTACGGAGATGATCTGTTTGAGGATAATAATGATAATGAAGAGAGTCTACACGGATATGACAAAATGTCACCGGGCTGCGGCAATAAGATACAACTCGAGAATCCTGATAAAAAAGAGTTGCTTGTATGTCTGTGTTGTTATATTTTGGTGCTGGAAATCTGCTGAAATATGGTGGTGGTTTACAAAAACCAATTTTCCTCACTTGGATACTAAAAACTTAAATGTTCTAATAATATATACAGGGTGTTACCTTTAGGTGGGTGCAGTGATATTTTAACGTCGTGGGCTTTAAGCTACAACTTTGCTGAAATCGCGATTTTTTTGGGATTTTTTATACAAAACCGGTAAATCAGTTGACCAATTTGTATGAACAATTAAAAAATTGCGATTCCGGCATAATTGTATATTAAAAGTTGTTCAGTTTAATGAGCACAAGCTCACCTTCAAGTATCATTGCACCTTATGTTACATCCTCTATAGGTACCTCTATACGTCATGTTTTCTGCTGCTTTTAGATGTTTTCAATTTTTATATGTTCACGCTTCATTGTTTGCTTTTAATCCTCATCCGTCGTTATCATTCATTTTTCTATTTTTGATTAAATTTAATTTTTCTACATACTTATTTATTATGCTTCTATCATTTTCTCCGCTTTATTGATTATTTTCTTTAAATCTGAATTTTTTATTTCAGCATTGGCAGATACCTCTGAGCCGTCGTTTCAGAGCTCTGAAACTCTGGTTTGTGCTTCGTAACTACGGGATCTCTGGCATCCAGAAACACATTCGAGAGGTATCTATATCTTTTCAAGGAACACATGAAATCATTAATTACGTCATCATCACGTCCTGTTTGATTTAATTTTATTTGTTTACAAAGTTTTGCCCTGCACGGCTTCGCCCGCGAAGACATCATTTTTATGACTGTCCACGAGAGTGAGTGGTACGCGAGCAGCAAGCGGCTAGCAAGCGTGGAGATGAGTTCTCTCCAGATCCCTCAGGAACTATATCGGGCTATTCTGATAAGCAGTCTATGTCACTTCCCACCCTCTCAACCAATTCTATGCAAAAAATCACTTCAATCCGTTGCTTCGTTCCTCAGATCCCTCGGGAATTATTTCAGGAAATGACAGTTAGTTAATTATGTCACTTTTCTCCTCCTCAACCATCTCTGTGCAAGAAATCACAACAAGCCATTTGTTCCGTTGCGATGTTAAAGAAATTAACCAAAAAAATAGTATTTTTTTCAGTTCCCACAGGAACTGCATCGGCCTTTGCTATTTTCACGGGATGAAAAGTAGCCTATGTTCTTCCCAGTGACACAGGCTACAGCAAATTGATATGTCCCTGCCTAAAAATGTGTCGAAGAGCACAACATTCAGCAGATCTTTAGGAACTTCGTAAACTGATCAGAAAATATCACATTTTCTATACATTTTTCGGGAAAAAAATCATCCTCATAGTTTTGAGCAGTCTACGGAGTTCCCGAGGATCTACAGAGTGTTGTGCTTTTCGTCACATTTGCTCCCAGGAATCTAATCTAAGCCATTGGGCTGCACCTCACAATGTAAAATGTCAATGCAGCCGAAGATGTAGCACGCAAGCTCAAATAGTGCCTATTCACTCTCGTCTTGAAGATTCTTTAATTATACGAATCGGGAAGACCTTTTTGTATAGAGACCCCCTTATTTTTTCACTTTATCTGTATTTTAGTATTAGGTATTGCAGTGGCAACAGAAATACATCATCTGTGAAAATTTAAACTGTCAAGCTATAACGGTTCATAAAATACAGCCTGGTGACCGACGGACAGAGAGACAGACGGACGGAGTCTTACTACTAGGGTTCCATTTTTATCCTTTGGGTAAGGAACTTAAGGGTAATTTGGTGGCTCAATACGATGACGTATGCTAGTCATCTGATTTAATTTTTATCATCTGTCAAAAACGACATTTTATTCCAAAAATGTTTGAAATACCTAGGCGTGACGTCATAGTTTTGAAGCGTCATTTACTTAATCATTTTGTGATTTTGGTGACTTAAAAATCGAAAACTTGAAGGAAAACTAAACGAGTAAGGTTTTCCGAAGTTTAAGTAGGAGGGCAATTTAGTGATCAAGAGTTCATAATTTATTTCTGATGCTGTCGTCATCCCTATTGATGTATGTGGAAGTGTTTTATGAGTTGCATTTCAACTTTTGGCTTTTGTTACAGAGCGTTCGTTTGGCGCAAAAGTTTGGTGCTCTGGTGCAAGCTGATCAAAGATTTGAAATACCTCAGCCCAGCAACCTTGGTATGTTTCAGTCAAAAGACATATTTAGTTTCACCGTAGAGACGAGTGGACCATGGGCTGTTGAGGCGAAGGGATTAGTCAGAGACACAGGTCGCCGTATGCACAATAATGATTGTGACCCACGATCCTGCTCTTTGGTGCAAGCTGATCAAAGATTTGAAATACCTCAGCCCAGCAACCTTGGTATGTTTCAGTCAAAAGACATATTTAGTTTCACCGTAGAGACGAGTGGACCATGGGCTGTTGAGGCGAAGGGATTAGTTAGGGACACAGGTCGCCGGATGCACAGTAATGGTTGTGACCCACCCACGATCCTACTCTTTGGTGCAAGCTGATCTAAGATTTGAAATACCTCAGCCAAGCAACCTTGGTATGTTTCAGTCAAAAGACATATTTAGTTTCGCCGTAGAGACGAGTGGACCATGGGCTGTTGAGGCGAAGGAATTAGTCAGGGACATAGGTTGCCGGATGCACAGTAATGGTTGTGACCCACGATCCTGCTCTTTGGTGCAAGCTGATCAAAGATTTGAAATACCTCAGCCTAGTAACCTTGGTATGTTTCAGTCAAAAGACATATTTAGTTTCGCCGTAGAGACGAGTGGACCATGGGCTGTTGGGGCGAAGTGATTAGTTAGGGACACAGGTCGCCGGATGCACCCACGATCCTGCTCTTTGGTGCCAGCTGATCTAAGATTTGAAATACCTTAGCCTAGCAACCTTGGTATGTTTCAGTCAAGACATATTTAGTTTCGCCGTAGAGACTAGTGGAGAGAGAGTGGAGTATTGAGGCGAAGGGATTATTCAGGGACATAGGTCGCCGAATGCACAATAATGGTTGTGACCCACGATCCTGCTCTTTGGTGCAAGCTGATCTAAGATTTGAAATACCTCAGCCTAGGAACCTTGGTATGTTTCAGTCAAAAGACATATTTAGTTTCGCCGTAGAGACGAGTGGACCATGGGCTGTTGAGGCGAAGGGATTAGTCAGGAACACAGGTCGCCGGATGCACAATAATGGTTGTGACCCACAATCCTGCTATTTGGTGCAAGCTGATCAAAGATTTGAAATACCTCAGCCTAGCAACCTTGGTATGTTTCAGTCAAAAGACATATTTAGTTTCGCCGTAGAGACTAGTGGACCATGGGCTGTTGAGGCGAAGGGATTAGTCAGGGACATAGGTCGCTGGATGCACAATAATAGTTGTGACCCACGATCCTGCTCTTTTTTCCTGGTGCAAAGGCTGTCCATTGCGATACAACGTGGCAATGCGGCGAGCATAATGGGCACCTTTGCGCCGGGAGAGATCAGAGGTGGTCTTTTTGACTGAAAAACCTAACAGTATTTTTTTTTAATTGCTATTGTTATAGTTGTAATATAAGTTTTACCTTTTAGTATAATTGACATGTTATTAATTCTATTTGAATTTAACTATTATGTACTATTAGATTCGTATAAAATAAAATCATTTTGAATTTTTAGTTTACTATATTGTCTTTATTAACTTCTTAGTGTGTTCTAACAGTTTCATCGTGTAATTCAACCCAATCTGAGATAGTTTAAAGCTCACAGTAAGCTGCGATATGTAGGTTGATCGCAGATGCGTTTGTTCAGCAATGGATTGCTGAAATAACAATGATGAGATAAAAATCACGCATTGTTAACTATCAATTGACGTTACCATATCAAAAACTGTTTTACTTAAAACGTCCTTGTGTTAAATATGCAAAAACAACTTTTAACTGAATTCTTGAAAGTTTAAAATTATTTCTCTCGTCTTCAGGCATGGTAGCCTTTCGTCTGAAAGGCGACAACGCTATCACTGAACGTTTACTGAAACGGCTCAATGGACGCGGTTACATCCACGCGGTACCGGCTTGTTTCAAGGGCATCTACGTCATCAGGTTCACTGTGACCTCACAGCGCACCACCAACCAGGATATATTGGGTGAGTCATTAAAGACAACTAGCGTATCACCAACCAGGACATCTTGGGTGAATCAGTATAATATGGTCCTTTTGGAGTATACTCACAGCGCACCACAAACCGCCTCCGTGGCGTAATGGGTAAGTTCATTAGCTTCACATCTGGAGGTTGCGGGTTCGATTCTCGGCGGAGCCTTACTTTGTATGACCCAGTTTGGTTGGTGGAAAGCCATTTTCAAAGCCCGCCTGGATGGCTACCACCATCGTATCTAAGTCTTGCCGCCAAGCATAAATGTTAACAGCATTGATGTATTTCGGTTTGATAGCCAGTTCCCTATTGTTTTGGATAATCTTGATAAGCCCACTTCTATCTTCAGCATCATCGTCACTTACCATCAGGTAAGATGATGCTAAGGACTTACCAGTTGCGGTTAAAAACGAAACATCTTTAGTGAATCATTACATGGTCCTTCTGGAATACTCACAGCATACCATAAATCAGGATATCTTGGGCGAATCATTATATGATCTCTCTGGAATACTCGCAGCGCACTACCAACTAGGATATCTTGGGTCAATCATTATTGATCCTTCTGGAATACTCACAGCGCATCACCAACCAGGATATCTTGAGTAAATTATTATATAATCCTTCTGGGATACTCACAGCGTACCACCAACAAGGTTATCTTGGGTGAATCATTATAGGATCCTTTTGGAATACTCACATTGCACCACTAACCAGGAAATCTTAGTTGATTTATTGAGGGCTCCTTCTGGAATATATATAGCGCACAATCAACCAAGATATATTGGAAGAGTCATTAGGGGGTCCTAGCTCATAAAACTGAACAAATTTCCCCAAGAAACCTATACCGTAATCGCAAAAAAATTAGGACCTGTAATACAACAAAGTTCACTGTCAGCTGATCAATTAAAAGGTAAATTTTTTCGTAAACCGAGTACAGGTTTCTTGTAAAAAGTTGTTCAGTTAGAAGAGCAGATTTTTTTAGGTTTTTAAAAAGGACCCTATTCATATGATCCTAAGGACCCTATTGTTTTGATAAAATGTAGTATTAAACCTATAGGTTTTTTTTCGGTGAATGAGAAAATACACCAACAGCCACTTTCGTAGGTTTAGTCCATCAGCTTCACATCAAAAGGTCACGGGTTCGATTCCCAGCGGAGTCTAATTTGTAAGACTCGCCGAAGCAAAAGCTAAATAACAGAGTGAAAACTTACCAATAAGCAGTTGAAAGCTTTATTGCATAGTTAGTAAAGCTAACAGGATAGCCAAACGCTGTATTAAATTATTTTTGGGCAATTTAAACTCTTCAAGCTTAATTAATTCTGCAAAGGAGTGATTTTATTTCTTTAACTTTTATATTATAGCTATATACATGAACAGAACTATTAAACAAACGTTATTCAGTTTATAGCATCCGGGACCGCTGAATGCTGCATAATAGCTCGTGTGATCTCTTTTCAACCTACTTCAAAAAAGGAGGAGGTTCTCAATTCGACTGTATGTTTTTTTTGTATGTTTGTTACGCGATATCTCCGCCGATTGTGAACCGATTTTCAAAATTCTTTTTTTATTTTAAGTTGTATACTCCCGAGGTGGTCCCATTGTCACCAAGTCAGGATCTGATTATGGGATCCCAGGGAAATTGAGAACAACCCTCAAATTGTATAAGCACATATTACGTGTTTCATGTATTTCCTTAAACTATCCAAGTTTTTGCGTTTGGTAGTCATCATCTTATCACCATCATCATCATCAGATGAGCTGATGAAGGAAGGTACAACTCCTTAACGGTTAGGAGTTGGAGAATAATTATTTAAAAAAATTACGTAGACCGATATTATTCTTTCAGGTTATTCGGATGAGCTGATGATGGAAGATTTAACTCCTTAACTTTCATGCTGTTGAGCGATACGCTTATTGTTACGCGATATCTCCGCCGATTGTGAACCGATTTCCAAAATTCTTTTTTTATTTGAAAGAGTATACTCCCGAAGTGTCACTAAGTCAGGATCTGATGATGGGATCCCAGGGAAATCGAGAACAACCCCCAAATTTTATAGGGACATATTACGTGTTTCATGTATTTCCTAAAACTATCCAAGTTTTGGCGTCTGGTAGTCATCATCTCATCATCATCATCAGATGAGCTGATGAAGGAAGGTACAACTCCTTAACGGTTAGGAGTTGGAGTATAATTCTTCAAAAAAACTCACGTAGACCGATAGTTGTATTGTTTCAGGTTATTCAGATGAGCTGATGATGGAAGATTTAACTCCTTAATTTTCATGCTGTTGAGATGATGATGATGGAAGCCACAGGAATCTGTATCTGTTAATGAAACACATGCATTATGAATTATGATTTGATGGTTCCTATTGGCGAGTGGGTAATTGGGTATAACGCTTTTAGATAGATAGCATTATCACTAAAAATAAATAAAATAAAAATAAAAGTTAAAAACTTAAAAACCGACTTCATAATGAAATTCACTCAAAAGTATAAAATAAAATTATCATACTTACATACACGACATTAACCAACAATAACGAAATCAAAGGTGGCTAGGAATTAAATTAGGGGCCTAAAATTTTTTTTGAGGTCGGTATCAGTATACAGCTACTTACGTATCAAATGTTTTAGATTCGATGGCATTGCTGACACCGACCTCAAAATTAATTTCCTAGCCACCTTTGATTTCGTTATTGTTGGTTAATGTCGTGTATCTAAGTATACTAATATTTTTTCATACTTTTGAGTGAATTTCATTTGAAGTCGAAGTTTTTTAAACTTTTATTTTTTTTCTGTGTAACTTTGGTAACAACTGTCACTATACAACTTGATGCTGTATAACCTATTTTATGTAATTATGTAATGGCTAGGGCCGCCGCCTCCTGTCCGGGTGGGAGGTCGTTTTTCGAATCCTGCCACGTACCAATGTGATTTCGAATTTAGATTTCATATGTACGTTTATCCGAAGCTCTTAAGGTAAAGGAAAACAACGTGAGGAAACCTGTACACGGCTGCGGAGAAACTCGCAGGTTGTATGTGAAGTCGACCAACCCGCACTGCGCCTGCTTGGTCTACTAAGGCCCGATCGCCCTAATTCAGGGTAGGTTCAAGCCCCTCGGTGGGGAAGAGTATGAGCTGATATGATGATATCTTCGGACTTGGCCCGGTGTATGGGGAGAGACCCGTGCCCCACCCGTGTGGGTACATTTATGGAATATTAACTATACGAATACTTGTCTCTTATTTTTTAGATGACTGGAACGAGATAAAGAAAGTGGCTTCCGAAATACTGATGGATATGTTTGGCTCCGAAGATGGTAACATCGTGGTGCCGAAGAAACCAAGGATCTCTCTCAAAGGTCAATATGACATCGCTCTTCCACTGCTACGTCTTCTTCTTTTCTTTTCCTTGTGTAGATGAAGTAGAGAAACGTGTAGACAACTTAAACTATGAACTAGTTTTAATTAGTTTTTTCTCGACTGCCCAAAAAGGAAATGGTGGTTTTCGGCTTAATTTTAACCACCTTCGTGGCGTAATGGGTAGTCCACTTGCTTCACACCAGGAGGTCGCGGGTTCGATTCCTAGCGGGGTCAGCTTTGTAAGACTCGGTGTGGTTGGTGTAGGGCATTTTCATAGCTCGTCTGGCTAGTTACCAGCATCTTGTCTAACTCTTGACGCCAAATATCATTGATGTGTTCCGGCTTGAAGATAAGATAGCCAGATTATACCCATTGCGTTGGGGAATCTGGGTAAGCCCGCTTCCCAAGCTTGGGAAGGTAAGACCATACTACTCACACGGGAGCAAGTCCAGGTTGTTGGAGGTAGCGACGACGGAAAAGCTTTCAAGCGGCCTTATATGGCAACTGCCAACGGCTTAACGTGCCTTGCGAAGCACGGAAACGGTCGAAATAAACGCTACACATCCTAAACTTAACCTTATTTACGGTTAGTAACCCTGCGTGATCAAGCCAACCACTCAAGTAGCACTGAGCTACGACCATCATCATCATCATAATATTAGCCGAAAGACGTCCACTGCTGGACAAAGGCCTCCCCTAAGGATTTCCACGACGACCGGTCCTATGCTGCCCGCATCCAACGGCTTTGCGCGACCTACGCCAGGTCATCGGTCGACTGTGTAGAAAACCTGCCTACGCTACGTCGTCCGATGCACGGTCTCCACACGAGAACTTTACTGCCCCAACAGTCTTCTGTTCTACGAGCCCACTGGCACTTAAGTTTAGCGATTCTGATAGCTAAAACCACGACCATAACTTTAATTCTTGAGCGTCACCCTGTAATCACAGCAATAAAAAAGGTCCAGCTTTTTTATGCTCGTGTGCGTGACAATTACTGTCTTATAATTTTGTCTCGGTGTGCGTGGATTACCGGACAACAGTTCAACGGTATTACTTTCGCCGCGCTATATATTTTCTGAGCCCGCCTGATGGTTAGCTACCACCATCTTATCCAAGTCTTGCCGCCAAATATCAATGTTGATATCATTGGTGTGTTCCGGCATGAAGATAAGATAGCCAGTTCCCCATTGCGTTGGGGAATCTAGTTAAGCCCGCTTCCATCTTCGGTAACATCGTCACTTACCACCAGGTGAGATGTTGTCAAGGGATTACCAATTGTAAATAAAAAAAATAAAAATAAAATCTAGCGAGTAAAGAATCAGAAGACCATATAATGCAAATGGGAAAAAACAAAACAGTATTGACGTGTCAAAACTTGCCTTTTTTCAGAAACTCGTGATCTGAACGCAGCCTTCGGCACCAGCCTCCTCCTGGCCAACAGTCCAATGAGTCCGAAGATCGTGAACGGGACCCACGTCGCTATATGCGATTACGAGCAAGTGCTGACTTCTTGCGCGCAAACGTTTGCGCAGTTGAAGATGGAGCCCAAGGATAGTCCTGGTAAGTATTGTTTTGTGCGGATGGTGGCGCATGGGGAGCCGGGTCGTTCCTTTCCCTCTAATATGGTTGATGGGAGCGATGGCTGACTCTCGCGTTATACTCGTGACCGCGTGCTGTCCGTGTAAACCGGCCTACTCTTGTTAAATGCATTCAATGATTTTTATGTATAACTTTTCGTGTCATATTGTTTTCATGATGTTTCATGTTTTCCAATGACATAATCTGGTTTATATCAAGGATTGAATTTTGACGTTATTAACTAATTATTGTTTATTTTTTGATTCTTTACAAATGACATTGTTATTATAATTTTATGACTATCAGAAAGAGTGCAATTTGCACCTATTTTGAATAAATGTATTGAATTGAATTGTATCTGACAAATTGAAAACGAGGCTTGACGTGGTTTTATTTATGTTGTTTTTACCTCAACGTTTCGACTATGCTTCGATAGCCGTGGTCGCGAGTAGACTGGAACCGCGGTGTCATCGCCAATTTGTCATTATGAATAATCGTGAAAGTTTAAAGTGTTATAAAATAATTCTGATTCTGATTCTAAGTGGCATCTATCTGTAGGCTTAATCACACTTGTTAAGTTTCTGGATCCCATTCGATTTCAACAGCGCGTGCATGCCTCGCGGTTGCCATAGCAAATAACTCAGGATTTACACTCAGCCACTGCCTCTGCCACTGCTCCTGCCGCTGCCGGAAATATTGCCCTAAATACTTTTGTGGCAGGGCAGGCACCATCGACGCGAGTGAGTGTCCACAATCAGCCGATTCCTTTGACTTCCGCACGAAAGCCAACACTCGCGGCAATGGCAGCGGCAGCGGCAGGAGCAGTTATAGCACAAGTGACCTATTTACATTCTCGCGCTGGCCACTTTCCTTCTCACTGTCCTGCTTAACAGGGCTGAGTCTAAATGAGCCAAAAGAGTTTAGACTCAGACCGTCCTACCCATTCAGCTCATTTAGTGGCAGTCGGGTGTATTTGCGCTGTTCAAATTGGAATTGAAGTTGGAGATGTGCAGCGGCAGGAACAGTAACAGCGCAAGTGACCTATTTACATTCTCGCGCTGACCACTTCCCTTCTCACTGTCCTGCTCAACACGGCTGAGTTGAATGAGCCAAAGGAGTGTAGACTGAGCCCATTCGGCCCATTCAGCTCATTTAGTGGCAGTGGCTGAGTGTAAGCCTGGGGTATTTGCGCTGTTGAAATTGGAATAGAAGTTGGAGATGTGCCGCTCTACACGCGTCATCCTCTCTTTCCTGTGAATAAGAAAGAGAGGAAGTGATGTACAAAGGGGCACACAATGCTCCATACCTTTTCGTTGCTATAGTAACCAATAGGCATGCGCTTTTGAACTTGAAATTAAACAAGTGTGGTAAGGTCATAGTTTTGCATGACTCTCTGTGAATACAGCAGAAATAAGTAACCATGAATTTCCAACCTAGCGGATCACGAAACTCTCATTTAATTTCATCACATTCCATTTGACAACTGTGCATGCAGCGCCCTCTTGACCTGTCAAACCAAAGTCATACAAAGACATGAAAGAACAGAAAGGAAAAAAGCTCCGCTTTAATTTTAGGATTCCGTACCTGAAAAGAAGTGTCCAAGTGCGTGTTGAACCACGTGCCTCAAGGTTCCGTTATCTTTTCAATAAATAATTGTATATTTAGAAAACAAAGTTATTTTTGCAGTTGGTAGATAAAACGTGTTGTATACAAAATCTATGAACTTTTTACAAATCCAACTGCACATCGTAACGAATTCGACTGAATAATAAAAAAAGTATTTTTATGTCGCTCGCGTTTGCGATTGCTTGAAATGAATAGGCTTTATTGGAATTCTTATTTAATTACAAAACATAAAACAGAAAATATAAAGACGGACTTATCATCACTCACTCTATCCTTATCCCTTACTTATCCCTCCCTTATAAAGGTAATACTTATAAGAGTGAAACTTGGTGTGATTGTAGTGTGTATGTTTGTTACTTCTTCACGCAAAAACTACTGAACAGATCTGGCTGAAATTTGGTAGGTAGATAGATTAGGACCTGGACTAACGCATTGGCTACCTTTTTTCACGCTCGCGAGCCGCTTGCTGCTCGCGCACTGCGCACCCTCGAAAAGTCATAGAAATGTTGTCCACGCGGGTGAAACTGCGGGAAACAGCTAGTTCTGAAATAAAACAACAAACAAAAAAATCCGGCTAATTCTGAGTCGATCTCTTGATGAATTGATTTCTTTTGTTTATAATGTGAACTGTTGTCATATTTGTGAGGAGAAGTGTTGTAGTACGGAACCCTCAGAATGCGAGTCCGACTTGCACTTGACCGCTTCAATTTTTAACTTTATGATCTTTATGGATATAGAGGGTCCAAAGCCGGAAAAATAGTAGAAGGTGTAGAATTACTGCCCAATTCAACAATGAAAACTTTACAAACCTGAATAATGGCATCCGATACGAATATGATTCTAATCGCATCATCATCATATCAGACAGAAACCTCCCCCAGTGATTTCCACAATGCCCGTCTTGCGTAGTCCACGTCCAGCAGCTTTTTAGGTAACCCACTTAGCTCTAATCTCATATGGCTGAAAAATAACACCGTACTTAATACAAATTTAATAAAATACTACTTTTTTTTAATATCTATATTGATTGACTTTTGTAGTTAATTTGTATTTTAAGGCGCTTTGCACACAACGGGGTGGGGCGGGCCGGTCAATTTCGCCGCCAACGATAGCACAAAGGGAATCCTATACTACCAACGCACATGGAGGACAAAAAGACCGCGCCGCCTCCATGTGCGTTGGTAGTATAGGATTCCCTTTGTGCTATCGTTGGCGGCGAAATTGACCGGTCCGCCCCGCCCCGTCGTGTGCAAAGCGCTTAAAGGTGAACTTACAATTCTTAACAATTTTAGTAATTATCTATTTGCATGACATCCCGGACAGGCCTAAAAATAATTTTGACGGTTTTTATAGCAGTAAAAAAAATTTATCTAGTTTTAAGAGTAGAAGTCCCGCTGAAATATTAGATTTTACCTGACAACTTTTACATTAGTAACCTAAAGCATAGTATCTCATCTGTGCCTCAAGTCCTCAACCTTAATGCTTTTGCAACTAACTTTAGAGATGCGCCGACGAATCAGAGGCATTAAGATGTGCGGGAAGAAGTTCTCCCTCGACTCCTGCATGGACATGGTCCAGGGTCTGATGATGGAACAGTCTTTGCCGCTTTGCACGGAAGATGAAAGGGAAGACGCTTCTAATGGTTGGTGGTGGTGCTTTCTGAACGGAAGAACGGAGAATTTTTACTAATTCTTTTAATTTAAAATAGATATAGGATTATAAAATCAAAGTTTCATCACCTTACAGAGTATTAAATTGTTTAAAAAGAAGTTTAAAATTGAGTTGAACAATATAACTACAGTATGATCGAAATAAAATCGATCTGAATTAACTCAATTTGATTGTGCTTATGCTTTAGAAATGTAGTTAAATTCTCCTTTCTTTCCCAAGCTTTGTGATCTAATGTTTTCTAGTTTCTACCAAGTATTAAACAGTAGAGCGTTGGTGGCATAATGGCTAGGGCCGCTTCCTCCTATCTTGGAGGTTTGGGTTCGAATCCTGCCACGTACCAATGTGTTTTCGAATTTCGATTTCATATATATCCGACGCTCTTACGGTGAAGGAAAAAATCGTGAGGAAACCTGCACACGCCTGCGAAAAACTCGAAGGCTGTGTGTGAAGTCGACCAACCCGCACTGGGCCCACTTGGTCGACTAAAGCCCGATCGCCCTAATTCAGGGTAGGCTCGAGCCCCTCAGGGGGACGTATATGAGTTGATAAGATGATCAAAGTATCTCTCTCTGGGCGGGTACTTTCTTAACTTTTTAAAATAAAGTGAAATTCATTAGCATGAAGTTTTATAATTCTTCTTATTTTTAGGACCCAAATCTGACTCAAATGTCGTTGGAGCCAAGAATTAAGATAAAGGTAAAGAAAATCTTTAGGTGATGGAGACTAACGTAACTTTAAGAATATGTCTAACCCTTTAAAAGTAATCGTTGATGTGTATAAAAATAACATTATTTTTTCTTTACAAAGTCAATTAAACTCCAGGATCCAGCCCCGGAGAAAGGTCATCTCTGTCTTCTTCACCAGTGACATCTAGCGGGACAATCAAGCAGGACCTCATCGCAGACTCAAACCAGTTACAAGTGCCAGCGGCGCCATCTAGGCAATACCGCTCTAAATCTGTCGACGTCTCACTCACAGGATTAAAATTGGATGATGCGAAAATAACAATCGATATGAAAAACAATGAAATCACAATAACTCCCACTGGATCTAAAAGTATTGTTGATGAAAGCAAAAATTCCGTTCATTTCAGTGACATAGAAGAGAAACTTAATATAGGAGATAAGATTACACAAGCTTTTGAAAATTTTCAAGACGGTTTGCAAATGTTGAACGAATATCGCCACAGTAATGAAGAAAAGGTTGATGATAAAGCTGAAGATTGTGCTAAGCTAACTATAAGAGGGCCTGGTAGTTATATAAAAAAATTGATACAACAATTCAGTGAAGGACCGTTCGAAAACGAGGATTCGAAACCGGAATCCGAAAGAGCTATATCTTCACAATCAATAAAAGATAGAGCCGATGCTATTTGTAAAAAGTGTTTGCATTTTAAAGGTAGGGTAACTAAATAAGGTGTGTATGTAAAATACAAGAATGAAAATGTGTATTTCAGCAATAATAAAGGAAATCGTAGTTTGTTGTAAAAATGTATTTCAAAATACGGATAACCAGGGGCTTACCAATAATGGACAAACAAAAAAAACTCTTTAAAAATTGTTCGAAATTGTTAACAATAAGTAAATTTTACTATATAATAAAGAAGATCTTTGTTTTTCTATTTTTTTTGTAATTGTTAGTTTTAATAAACTTATAGGCAATGACTTCTATATTACTGGTGATGGTGTAAGGACCCAGCCAACGCGCGCGACTAATGCTTCCAGTGAATTGGTGCGAAAATCGAAAGTTTCACACACTCGCGACTGATTCGTCCGCGGGAGATTGTAGAGTGCGGTGGAAAGATATTCCGTATAAAAATGCCTTTTTGTGTTGTTAGAGGCTGTAAAAATCATGAAAGAAAGGCTAAAAATAAACAAGGGATATTGTATCATCGATAAAAAAACCTTGCATTGTATTTTTTTGTAAACAAATTAAATTTACTAAGGTTCTGCGACAATTCTACTAAGGTTCTATAATCGCGGCACTAACGTTAACTCTCGCCCGCGCTAGTTCGTACGAATTATGTCAGATGGCGCTACTTTTTGTTTGTATCAAGAAAATCTGAGGAAAATATTGAGACGGGCGGATTCTTCTGTCCAAATCTGTGCTTATAGGTATTAAATCTTCTTTTATGCACAAGTTTTGTTGATAATATTGATATATAAATAGAAAATATATTATAGTGTTATAGTATTATTTCTCCTTATTGTATTGTATTGCATTGTATTGTAGACATTATAATAATATATTGTTTTGCATTGTATCATTGTATTTAAATTGTGTAAAATTAACTATTAAATAATACACATACATATTTAAAAATTCTAAAAACTGCTGTGCTGTATCAATAAAAAAATTATATAAAGTATAACCCAGTTATGCTTTGCCTAATGTAAGTGTTGAATTTATTCAGATGTTTATGATGTTTTAATGTTATTATTGACCATGTAATGAATAATATATTTACCTAGTGTTAGAAACGGCAAAAAAAAAAAAAAAAAAACAAATGTTAGAAAATGAACATAAATATGTACCTTTGTATAAGCTTTAGTCTAAATTACTTATAATATTATATTGATATTTCTGTATAAACACAAGATGTAGACACAAAGTAATATATACCTGTACTTATAGATGAATAACATATTTACCTACTTACTAATACATTAAAATATAATTATACTGATGTACATTTAATGTTCAATAAACGTGCTTAATGAATTATTCTAAATCATTATTTTAAAGATCCACCTCAGCTATGCTTCTATAAAGATAGTTACAATTTTAGTTGTGGGATTAAATAAAAGATGTCGCTACATACAACAGTATTTACAGTAGTTACTTTTATGTTTCTTCCATGAAGTCATTGACATCGCCACAGTATTACAATATAGCTGCTCACAGTAGTGCAACGAATGTACTTACGCAGAGCAACGGAAGAGTATTTGCGAGGCATCGGGCGGCGGAGCACAGCCTGCCAAACACCGCCAGTTTTCCAAGCTGGCTACAGGCTAGTACTGCTAGTACCTACGCCGTGGCGCATCGTGCGACATCAAAGGCGTTGCGCTACTGTAAGCCATATCATAATACTGTGACATCGCGAACAAATACCGACGCGGACGCGTCAATGCGTGACATCATACTAGGTACAATAATTTTAATTGTAAGGCAACCGTAATTATCAATTAAGTACATACCTACTGCCAAGTAAAAAAAAAACATTGAGGTTTTACCAATTCCCCAGAAAAGCCCTCCGCAGTAGAAAACTGCTATGTTATCACTACTAGCTTTTGCCCGCGGCTTCGCCCGCATGGACATTGTTTTCCTGACTGTATTTGAGGGTGGACATGAGTTTTCTCTAGATCCCTCAGGAACTATACTGGGCTACTTTTTTTTTTATTCACAATTGGTAAGCTCTTGGCATCATCTTACCTGATGGTAAGTGATGGAAATGCCGAAGATGAAAGCGGGTTTACCAAGATTCCCCAAAGTAATGGAGAACTGGCTATCTTATCCTCAAGCCGCAACACATAAATGTTGTTAACCCTGATGTTTGTCGGGGAAACTTAGATAAGATGTTGGTAGCTAGTCAGGTGGGCTTAGCAAATACCCTACCACTAACCAAACCGAGTATTACAAGTTGACCCCACCGGGAATCGAACCTTCCTCCCTCTAACCCCTTTAAGACAGTCATAAAAACGATGTCCACGCGGGCGAAGCCGCGGGCAATATCTAGTAATATTATAAGTGTGAAAGTTTTTGTATCTATAGATGTATGGATGTTTGTTACTGTTTCACGCTTTAACCACTGGACGGATCGGGATGAAACTTGGCACACATATAGGTTAGATGATGAAATAGGACATAGGCTACTTTTTATCCCGGGAAAACGTCTTATTTCCACGCGAAAATCAAAAACAACCGCGGGCGGATGGCTAGTATACAATAAGGATCAAAGTTTCATATAGAGCTCGTCACAAGGTTTCAGAATATATCCATTTTACAAAAAAAAAACTTACTGCACTCTTCATAAGCACGGCAGAACTACTTACTACTAGTCCCCATAAGCTCTAGGATCCAAACATGACTACTTAACTCAAAGGGCCAATGCATATTATTTTTTACTTTTTAGTGGATTTTTGTTAGGGGTTTTAATTTTTTATTTGTGCCAGTGATTTGGTGGCAACTGCAGTATCCCGCCACTGAACCTTAACATAAGCAGCGAGGGGACAAAAAATACGACATCTAGAACGCGCTATTAACATTTAATCAGCACAGAGTATTTTCACAAGTACCAATTAGCAACGCTTGGTCCCCGACGTGATTTCACAGTTCCTACATTTGGTGACCCCGACGTGATTTCACAGTTCCTACATTTGGTGACCCCGACGTGATTTCACTGTTGCTACATTTGGTGACCCCGACTTGATTTCACTGTTGCTACATTTGGTGACCCTGACGTGATTTCACTGTTCCTACATTTGGTGACCGCGACGTGATTTCACTGTTCCTACATTTGGTGACCCCGACGTGATTTCACTGTAACTACATTTGGTGACCCCGACGTGATTTCACTGTAACTACATTTGGTGACCCCGACGTGATTTCACTGTTCCTACATTTGGTGACCCCGAAGTGATTTCACTGTAACTACATTTGGTGACCCCGACGTGATTTCACTGTTCCTACATTTGTTGACCCCGACGTTATTTCACTGTTCCTACATTTTCCTCAAAATGTTAATTCAAAGTTATGTGTAATGTATGTATGTATTATTATAATGATTGATTTACTAACAAACAGTAATAAAATAGAGAAAACAATTAAGCCACACAAAAGAAACTTGTTTTTAAAAAAGGTTTTTTTGCTGTATTAATAAAAAAAGACTTCAAAATGAAATTCACTAAAAAGTATAAAATAAATTTAGTTATACATTAGATGCACGACATTAACCAACAATATCGAAATCAAAGGTGGGTAAGAATTAAATTAAGGGCCTTAATTTATTTTTGAGGTCGGTACCAGCACACAGCTACTCACATTTTACATACGGCATTACTGACACCGACCTCAAACACAAACTTTAGGACCCTAATTTAATTCGTACCCACCTTTGATTTTGATATTGTTGGTTAATGTCGCGTATCTAAGTATAATTAAATGTATTTTATACTATTGAGTGAATTTCATTTTGAAGTCGGTTTTTAGTTTTGTAAACTTTTATTTTTATTTTCTTTATTTTTAGTGATATTGCTATCTATGTAACAACGTTAAACCCAATCACCCACTCGGCAATAGGAACCATCAAATCATTATGTATGTATTTCATTAACAGATACAGATTCCTGTGGCTTCCATCGTCACAGCATTAAAGTTAAGGAGTTAAATATTCCATCATCAGCTCATCTGAATAATCTGAAGGAATGCAACTCTCGGTCTATACGTACCTTTGTAAAATATTTGAAGAATTATCCTCCAACTCCTAACCGTTAAGGAGTTGTACCTTCCTTCATCAGCTCATCAACATGGAAGACTACCATATGCAAATACTTTAATAATTTAAGAAAATATATTATGAAACAAAATTATGGGATTTTTTACATCGTAGTTAGGTACACATACTCGTATTTTGACTGCGCTTACGCCTTTGTTTAAATAACTGCGAGTTTTGCGAACAAACCCGCCGGTCAGAGTTGACGGGTCAGTGCATCGTAAGCGCATTAGTGATGGGATTGAAGTTTGGTAAAAGATATCGATGAAAATTATTTAAAAAAAGTATTGAACATGTCCATTAAAAAAAGAAAAGAACATTTTAGGGTTATTACTAAAATCACCTTGAATTTCAATACTTAGATAAGTGGACTAGTATGATGAAGAGACAGTTAAACTTTTTAAAAAAATTAGGTAGGGTCCTTTCACCTTGACTCCAACTTTCCGGAAGGAATCGATCCAGATATCCAAGAGCTCCTAAGCGTGAATTTAATCATCATCATCATCATATCAGCCGAAGGACGTCCACTGCTGGACATAGGCCTGCTTTTTTTATTTATTAAAAATTTGAGTGCGTTTGACTGCAACTCACCTGATGGTAAGTGATGATGCAGTCGAGGATGGTACATCATTACAGCTCATATACGTCCCCACCGAGGGGCTCGAGCCTACCCTGAATCAGGGCGATTAGGCCTTAGTCGACCACGCGGGCCCAGTGCGGGTTGGTCGACTTCACACACAACCTTCGAGTTTCTTCGCAGGCGTGTGCAGGTTTCCTCACGATGTTTTCCTTCACCTTTAAAGCAATCGGTAAGTATGTACGTAAGTTTTTGAAAAACTCATTGGTACATTGGCCGTCCAGATTTGAACCCGGTACCTCTGGTTAGATGGACCGAGTCGTTACCGGTTGAGCCACCGACGCTTACGAGGGATTTACACTTATGGGATGGTACACGCAAACTCAAATAAATTCCTATTCACTCTTGCCTTGAAGATCCCCAAATTATAGGAATCGGGAAACACTGACGCAGGCAAGGAGTTCCACTCCTGCGCTGTACGCATTATAAATGAAGAAGCGTAACGATTCGTGCGAAAAGGTGGAACATCAACAACAAAGGGGTGCAACCCCTCCCTGCGTCTCGTTGACCGATGGTGGAATGGAGCCGGGGGAATGAGGTCGTGAAGTTCTTGCGCACAATCTCCGGAATGAATTCGATAGAATACCGACAGACAGGCGACTTTACGGCGATGCTCAAGGCTTTGGAGCTTTTTTATTGACTAGCTCGTCGTCACCAATGAGTCTCCGTGCGCGTCGGTCGATGGCGTCCAAGGTATCCAGCTGATAGCGGGCTGATCCATCCCATAAGTGTAAACAGTACTCCATACATGAGCGGACCTGTGCTTGATATAAGGTAAGCAGCTGTCCAGGTGTGAAGTACCGTCTCACCTTAGAGAGAATGCCCAGCTTCATTGCAGCAACTTTTGCCTTGTAACGACCGAAGTTAAGATTAAAAAAAAATTTGGCTCTCCCATACTAACTCGATCAGCTGATCAGCCAACTTAGTATGGGAAGTTCAAATTTTTTTTTGAGATTTGACTATGGGTTCCATGGAGAAAGTTGTTCAGTTTGATGGGTACAAGCCCACCTTAAAGTATCACCACACCTTTATGTTACACCCTTTATATATATAGTTGGTAGGTGATAGAGCGTCGGTGGCGTAACGGCTAGGGCCGCCGCCTCCTGTCCGGGAGGTCGTGGTTTCAATCCTGCCACGTACTAATGTAATTTCGAATTTAGATTTCATATGTACGTTTATCCGACGCTCTTACGGTGAAGGAAAACATCGTGAGGAAACCTGCACACGCCTGCAAAGAAACTCGCAGGTTGTGTCTGAAGTCGACCAACTCACACTGGGCCCGCGTGGTCGACTAAGGCCCGATCGCCCTAATTCAGGGTAGGCGCGAGCCCCTCGGTGGTATATGAGCTGATATGATGGTAAGTAATGGAACATTTTGTATTGAAAATCTGTGTCATCATCATATCAGCCAAAAAATCATCCACTGCTGGACAAAGGCCTCCCCCAAGGATCTCCAGACGACCGCACCTGCGCTGCCTGCATCTATCGGCTTCCCGCGATCTTCACCAGGTCATCGGTCCACCGAGTGGGAGGCCTGCCTTCGCTAAGTTTACCGGTGCGCGGTCGCCACTAGAGAACTTTAAAGTCGACCATCTTAATATGTTCAGTTGGATTTGTCAAAAGAAAATCTGTGTACTTTTCACAAATACAACTGCACATATTAATATGGTCGACTTTTACTCCTAAACTAAGAAAGCCTTCTTAGCCGTGATAGATTTCCATTTAAATTGATTATATGTCCTCAATGTAACCCAAAGGGCAATGGAGCGTGCTATGCTCGGAATTTCTCTGCGTGATCGAATCAGAAACGAGGAGATCCGCAGGAGAACTAAAGTAACCGACATAGCTCACAGAATCGCTAAACTGAAGTGGCAGTGGGCAGGGCACGTAGCTCGTAGAACAGATGGCCGATGGGGCAGTAAAGTTCTCGAGTGGCGACCGCGCACCGGAAAACGTAACGTAGGCAGGCCTCCCACGCGGTGGACCGACGACCTGGTGAAGATCGCGGGAAGCCGATGGATGCGGGCAGCGCAGGACCGGTCGTCGTGAAAATCCTTGGGGAGGCCTTTGTCCAGCAGTGGACGATTTCCGGCTTGATATAATGATATGTCCTACTATTTACAATTTTGTTCACTTGTACATAAGCTTTTTTTTCACAATTTCAAGAAACCGTAGATCTTAGTATTTGATATTAATTCCAACTTGATACCTATACTCGTTCTTAAGAAAATTGGTATAGACAGACAAACAGACGGACATCGAAGTGATCTTACAAAGGCAGATATATACTATACTAGCTGTTGCCCGCGTCTTCGTCCGCGTGTATTTGATTTAATCACGCGGTTAAATGTTATACAGCAAAAAATAAATAAATCAAAAATGCAAAGTTTGGATTATTGCGTAAATCTTTATATATAAAAATGAATCTCTATTTCCCTTGGTCATCGCATCATGCGTGAACGGCTGGACCGATTTCGCTAATTCTTTTTTTGTTGAGTTCGTTATCGTCAGGAGAAGGTTCTTATGTAGGGTAGGGTAGGGTAGTGCAGGGTAGTGTAGTGTAGGGTAGGGTAGTGTAGTGTAATGTAGGGTAGGATAGGGTAGGGTAGGGTAGGGTTGTGTAGGGTAGGGTAGGGTTTGTAGTGTAGTGTAAGGTGGTACGAAGTTCGCCGGGACAGCTAGTCGTAGATAAAAAGAAAAACCAAAACTAAAGAAAACAATTTTTATTGACCAAATCGTAGAGCTAAATCAAAATCCGTATTTCCTAAGCCAAGTTACGAAAAAAAAAATATTGACCAAATCGCAGAGCTATATATCAGAATCCATACTGCCTAAGCCAAGTTACAAAGAAAACAATTTTTATTGACCAAATCGTAGAGCTATATCAAAATCCGTTTTTCCTAAGCTAAATAGGAAGAAAACAATTTTCATTTACCAAGTCGCAAAACTATATCAAAATCCATTTTTCCAAAGCCAAGTAACGAAAAATAAAACAATTTTTATTGACCAAATCGCTGAGCTATATATCAGAATCCGTATTACCTAAGCCAAGTTAATACTGTAATCCGAAATTTCTAAACATTTTTTTTTTTTTTTAATTTATTTTTTTTCCCCCGAAAGATGGTAGTTGGGGAGAGAGGTGAATACGTTAACGTATACCTGTTCAGCGATAAAACTGCACCGGTTATGTGGGACTCACAGCGCTGTCGAGCCGCACTACCCACTAACACCCCCCGAACTAACCTAAGAACAGCGCGGCGAGCTCCTAAAGGGAGGGCCGTTTGGTTTATCACATTAAGTGTGCAAGTGAGGGGACGGTGTTATTCAAATAATAACACTAACAGTCTCCCTGAGCTGCCAGGAGGCAGTTCAGGTCGGCTGATATATTATCGGGAGGGTCGGTGAGGACATTTCTTGGTCTGCGGACCATACTACTAGTTAGAACGGGACGTGGGGAGTAGTTCGCTGCCTCGCGAATCAGTGGGTTAGGATGCGACTCCGAGGACTTGAAGAAGTTCTCGGAGAGGCCTTTGAGGAATTGTTGGGTGGTAGGTAAGCCTAAGTCCCTATGCAGGTCCGGGTTCCTGACGCACCATTGGGCGTCCAGAGCCCTACGGCAGAAGATGCTCTGGACTCTTTGGATCAGTTCCATCTTATTTGGATTCGCGTGTGCAAATACGGGGGCCGCGTATGTCATTACCGGTCGGATGCAAACCTTGTAGAGTGTTCGCTTATTTATGGGGGACATTTTACTGTGCCTACCTAACATGCTGTTTAGCCTGCCGAGGTAGAAGCGGGCATTCCGTGTCACCTTTTTAATGTGAGGTTCGAAAGAGAGACATGAGTCGAGAGTGACTCCTAAATATTTGGCTGTTGTCTAAACATTTTTTTTTTTTTTTCCCCCTGTTATGGGAGCGCGGAGGTGAATGCGTTTACGCATACCAGCGGAAGCTTCGGCCGCAGGCCGAAGCTGCCGCTGGTTATGTGGGACTCAGAGCTCTGCGCCTATATGCATACGTCCCCGTTACACTCGGAAGGTGTATGAATGCGTATGCACAGGCTCAAAGACCCCACTACCCACTAAACACCCCCTAACTTTGGCAGCATAGCCACCCCAAAAGTGCATCGGTGCGACCCACACCCTTAGGGAAGGGTGGGGAGCGTAAGTAGGGATGGGGTTGCCCCGAACGCACCGAGTAGATAGCCAGTGCGCCCAGTGCAGGGGCCCCTCCCGTGGTGATGTGCCATACGGGGATGGCACATGAACTGAAAGTGCGGGCGTTTAATAACTTCATAACTTTGATTAATTTCAATACCGCGTTCTAAAACCTAACAGCGCCATCTATTGAAAATTTGCCGTAAAGTATAGGGTAAAAAGTCACCCACGTTAGAACTCGCAGAAAAATCCGTTAGCGCGTTGTAAAATCGAACGGCGCCTTCTATCATATTTTTAGAGAACAATGTGTAGATTAGAACTAAAAAATACTAATTATTAAAATAATATCTCGTTTTTTAATCGATTTGGGAAAGCCAGAAGTTCGGTTTGAGATTTTTACAGGTTATTAAACCTGTTCAAGTTCAGCCGGCCAAGTGTGTGTCAGGCCACGCATTGAATAGGGATCCGTAGCAATTTTCTTTTCCGCTGAATCCCGTCACTTTTATAGGATTTATACTTAATTCGATCGGTAATAATATAAAGTGTCAGTATACGGTAAGTACATAAGTTGTGTGTACTAAGATGACCAAGTTACTATGGTTTTTTAACTATCCCACGGGAACCCTTTAATTTTCCGGAATGTTGACCAGGGATACAAGGTATCACCATGCAAAATTTCATTGAAATCGGTCTAGTCATTTCGGAGATTATCCCGTACAAACAGATAAACAGACAAACAGACAGAGGAACAAAAAAAATTAAAAAATCATTTTTTGGTATTTTCCCTCTTTTTACATCCCCCTGACATGGTTTTAAGCATTTTTTTTTCTATGTACAGACATTCAACTCTACAGTTTTATTATATGTAAATATAGATAAAAGGGGAGGTAGATAGGCTACATGCGTCCTTAAAATGAAGCAAATAAAAATATAGCAATTGGCATCTCTTTTCAGCAGAAGCGAATAACCCATAATGTGTGTCTAGTATATGTATATATATGGAATATAATATGGAACGGTTTTTAAATGTTGTTTGTTAGTGCGTCACCCATCTAGTATAAAGAGTCCTTTTACCCGACTGTGGCAGAAGGAGGGTTATGTTTTTCGAGTGTATGTATGTTTGTATGTTTTATGTATGTATATTTCTTTGTCACGCCCTGTAGCCTAAACAGATTGATGGATTTTGAAGTGCGTTAGATTTGTCTCGATCCCGTGACTGACAAAGGATATATTTTAAACTGACTGGCCAAAAAAGAGGGTATAAGATTTTACGTAGTCGGGTTTTTAATTTTTAATTAAAACGTTTATTCAAGCGCGAGTGGGGCTCGCACACCGAGCGTTCCGCACGATACACACACAAAAATTGTGTTTATTTACAAAACAACAAGTCGGATTGAACTTAACTTTCGTAGTTGAAAAAATACTATCCCATACATCGATATAGGTCACGGTCAATTTTTCAACAGCATATATATAAGTTTGCAATCGCATTTTTGTATTATAATTATATGTGACAAAACTACAAATTACGATTTTCGGATTTTTTCTTTTACTTGTGCGATGAGACCTTGCTTCTTGCCAAATTTCATTCAACGGGAAGTAACTTAGAGGTATTGATTTACTCGCGATTATTAAAATATTTGGCAAAAATGGCCTTACTTTTCTACTTGATAGTTTTTACTAACTTGATACTTGATCTTTTGTACTTGATACCACTCTTGATACTCCACGCTGTCCTGAGAAAAAAGGTATTGACAGACAGACAGACATACATACAGGAATTGGAACCATGAAGTGATCCTATAAAGATAAGCGCCCTTTTTTTCTTTCGAGGTATGAAACCCTAAAAACAATAATATCGTACGAGCATATCGTAACGGTACATCACTAATATTTGCATATTTTGGTTTAAGAATTATCAAATTAATAATAAAAAAAAATCTGATACGTCTGTCTGTCTGTAGATGTGGAGATAAACCTGTTTAAACCGCTAATTACCTACCTCAGTCACTGGATGCTTCTTTGTTTTACCAGCTAAAGGACAATATGGATAAGGCTCTGAGTGAATAGATTTATAATCTGAGGGACGGGGAATAACTATAATAATAACCTATTTTAACCATTATGAGTCGCTATTATGAGTTATTTAGTTTTTGGTTCCAATTTACATATTTTTTTAACAAGGCGATGGAGCGAGCTTTGCTCGGAGTTTCCCTAAGTGATCGAATCAGAAACGAGGAGATCCGTAGGAGAACCAAGGTAACTGATATAGCTCACAGAATAAAACTTAAGTGGCAGTGGGCGGGGCATATAACTTGTAGAACAGATAGCCGTCGGGGCAGTAAAGTTCTCAAGAGGCGACCGCGCACCGGAAGACGTAGCGTAAGATGATTTTTTTCTAAAAAAATTGTGATAGTGAAGCTAGTCATTTGAGTTAATTATTATCATCCGTAAAAAAAAAGTACTGAAAATGTTTGATTTCATTGAGTTTAGCTTAATTGATTTATTAATTTAGTGAATTTAAGTAACGACAAATTAAAGACGTGATAGAAAACAAAACGAGTAGTAGATAAGGTTTTTTTATTTCAGAAGAAGGTAAATTTAGGATGTGATATTTTATATTTTTTTTTTATTTAAAATTTGAGTGCGTTTTGATGCAATTAACTATCGTATTAATAATACCAATGGTTGATAATGAAGACCACATTCACACCGCCTAATGTGGGAAACTTTACGAGGGGTACTTTATTAGGGAAATCACAAGTTAAGTATATCAAGTTGAGCGAGCGAAGCGAGCCCAATGGGTAGCGGATCTGAAATTTGCGAAATAAAACAGTTCTAAACCCACTTAGAATTTTAATCACCCACTTAGAATTTTAATCACCCACTTAGTATTTCTATGTCGCTCGTATACTCCCTTTTATTAATGTAGAAGAGGCTAAAAAAGGCATATCCACAATCGTCTAGCTTAATTATTACCTTTTGTTTGTCGTGCATTAACCCGCTAGGTTTCAGTCGCTTTGCGGTATGAATATAAACAGTATGAATTTCAAAGCTTTTTATCACAAAATCGTGGGACTATTAAATGACCTATAAAGTTTTATAGAAATATTTTTAATAAAGTGCGGCCGTTTTATGATGACCGCTGTGGCTTTTATTTGACTATTTTTTTACCCGACTATGAGTTAAGAAGGGTTATGTTTTTTTACACTCAGTGTGTTTTTTTTTTGTTAATAATGCAAGCAAGTTTTTTTTTGTTTATCTGCGATGCCCTTCAGTCAAGAAAAAATCAGTGTACCTACTTAAACGGTGAAATAGTGTCAAGCGGTCATCATATAATGGCGCTACAATAGTAGTTATAGCAACTTTCAAGTGATTGAGTTTCATCTTTTCTTTTTAATAAATAATATACATATTTACAGCAATTTATAATAAATCCCATGTGTCCAATCGCCCTAATTTAGGGTAGACTCGAGCCTCTCGGTGGGGACGTATATGAGCTGATACGATGATGAACAATCGGTCAACGATTTGTACAATTTGTACAGTCATCTAGTTCAGTAGTTTTTCAAGTGTTTTGCCCTTAAGGCGAAACCATTTTAGAAAAAAATGCAAATCCCGAGATTGATGGTCCGAAAAAGTCATTTTTCTGCTGTGGAAACTGAAATACATTTATCTTTTTTTATATAAATTTATAACAACATGTCTGCTACAAAGAGTAGGAGGTCAAAACACTATTTGATAAAATTTTAGAAAAGAACTATAGAAAAAAATTGCAAAGTTCGCTTAAATTCTGTCATTTTTTAATGTTGTTTTAGCCCACAAAAACCAGTTTTACTTTACTACAGTTGGACATATCACCTTATTTTTTTTCTCTCTTATTCCTTAATAAAATCCTGACATATTGTCAGACTCACTTTTTTGCAAAAATACCAATATCTAAGTTAAAAAATTAAAACATTGAAAAAGTGCATAAAAGTGTGGTTATTTTCTTTACTCTTTACACGTAAAGAAAAAAACAGAGACAACTGTTCTGAACAATACCTTGCCTTAATACAAGGATGCATATTATGTAGCAGACTAATAGATCTGATGTATTCTTGATTGTCTATAATTTGATTTACCTAAAGTATAGCTACAGCACCTAATATGTCCTTATTTTATCACCAGACTTCCAAAAATTTTTCATTATGTTTTTTTATTCGATAGGGTATGCTGTCAGGTTGGTCCCATAAAAATTTTAACAAAATCGTTGTAGACCTTTTTTTTATAAAATCAACCAAATCAAAATTAGTAATGAAAATTGTATTTTTTTTTATTAAAAATTTGAGTGCGTCTGACTGCAACTCACCTGATGGTAACTGACGATGCAGTGGAGGATGGTACACGAAAACTGGAATAATGCCTATTCACTCTTGCCTTGAAGATCCCCAAATTATAGGAATCGGGAAACACTGACACAGGCAAGGAGTTCCACTCCTGCGCTGTACGCATAATAATGTACTAAGTTGTTGCGATGGAAATCGTATAGTGTTTAGCTTTTCCGATTATTACATCGTATTCAGAGTAAGCGGAAGTCCACTTAAAAGACCTGTACCGATTGCGAACTCGGGTTCACATGGGTTGAAGGAAGTGTCTGCTCACCGGACCATGTCGGTAAGTGCCTGGTGGTCACACCCAAAAGATTCGCACTACACACTATAAGTGATTTTTATACTGCCAAGACGTTAGCCCTCCTTTTCATAAATCTTTTTATTGAAAAGATAAATTTTGAATTAAAAAAGTTTGGTTTGATAACGATCGTTTCGATACTCGTAAAAAAATAAAATTTGCTTATAAAAAGTATGTTAGGTTAAAATAGAACATATTTTTTCTAAAATCCTGTAATAAGTGAGTGAGTGATTTTTTTTCAGTAGTAAAATAACTTCATAAAATATCTAAGTCTAAATATCTTCATCTTATCTAAGCCTTGCCGCCAAACATCAGTGATAACAACATTGATGTGTTCCGGCTTGAAGATAAGATAGCCAGTTCTCCATTGCGTTGGGAATCTTGGTAAGCCCGCTTCCATCTTCGGCATCATTGTCACTTACCATCAGGTTGGATGATGCCAAGGGCTTACCAATTATTAATAAAAAAAAGGCTTTAATAATAAAACTTTTGCAGAAAAACAAATGTGGAGCGCGAAATTCAAAAATTTGAACAGCTCTAAAGTGTTTCTAAAAACATGACCAAAATAAAACTGGAAAATTAAAAGCAGTGAAGTTCCCTGTAAAATATTAGTCAGTATGTTGCACATACTAGTTTTGTTCCGGGCTTTGCTTGCGGACGGGGTGCAGACGTTGTCCATCGATTCGCGACTTGGCACATCTGTCGAAGGTAAGAATGAATAAAAAAAACCGACTTCAAACAGGAAACTAAGGTTCCCCTCGTTTTCTCTGGGATGCCATCATTAGATCCTGGTTTTCTTATCATCGTACCACCCTTGGGATATCTCATAACCAACAAAAAAAGAATCATCAAAATCGGTTCATAAACGACAATGTTATCCGCGAACACACATAAAAGAAAATATACGGTCGAAATGAGAAACCTCCTCCTTTTTTGAAATCGGTTAAAAAGCCAGACGTTTTATAGCTGACAAAATAATTGAATTATCTTTCTATGGTGTTATGTTAGCTAATATAGAGCACATTTCATTAAACTGAGCAACTTTTGCGAAATTATAAAAAAAACTTGTCTTCTCATACACATTTGGGCAGTCAAGTGATTGATTTGTATAGAAGTCCATTTTTTGAGGTTAAAAATTAACCGTCCGTCTGTCTGTCCGTCTGTCACCAGGCTGTATTTTATGATCCGTGATAGCTATACAGTTGAAATTATCACACATGTTTTTCTGTTGCCGCTATAACGACAAATACAAAAAATTAGAAAAAGTGAATAAATAAGGGGATCGCCATACAAAGAACGTGTTTTTTTACACGTGAAGAAACTAGCACCATTCAGTATGATGGTACGGAACCCTTTGTGTGCGGTTTGAACTCGCACTTGGCTGGTTTTTTAAAATTTTCAGCAAAGATTTAGATCAACCTAGTTAAGTGCAACCAGAGCATACTCAAAGTATGCTCTGGTTGCACTTAACCGTTTAAAGCGTTCGTAGCTCACAGTGTGATTTGCGTGGTTAGGTTGATCATGCAGGTAAACTGACCTGAAGCACGGCCATTACCTTGATGGGTTTGTTTGTATAAGTAGATTTTTTCTCGACCGTTTCCGTGCTTCGCAATCCACGTCAAGCCGTTGGCACACCCTGGACACGTCATACAACGGGCTAGAAATGTCATTTTAAAAAAGGAATGACGGAACAAACAAAATGTCGGCGTAATCCTATACGTTCGACAACCAAGGCCTCCGTCACTCCATGTACTTGCGCGCTATAATTACCTACCGCCCGGCCCAGCGTTCTCGGGCCGTTTGCGGACCCAATTCAGTGCGGTTTTCACAAACGAAGCGCACGCACGTAGTTTAATTTAAATCGTTTTGTTCGTTCGTACGCGTACCTACGATGCCGTCTGGTGCCTTATGTGCTGTAGATGGGTGCAAATCAAGCAAAAGAAGAGATAAACACCTAAAATTTTTCCATTTACCTGTCAATCAAGAAAGGTAAGTGATAAATTATTACTATTTTTTGTCTTTTTAAAATTATTTTTAATACTAGGTATACTAAGCAATAGCTAGTACTCTTTATTACACTGTGGCATTAGCTTGCCTTTCAGACACAGATTTTCATTTTTTTGTTACATAGAAACGTCATACTTACCTTAAACACTATTTTAACACGTTTAAAAAAAGCTATTTTTATTAAAATAAAATTGTGATAATATGTGCGCGCGACCTGTCTCAACTTGTCGTGCTGTTAGCGCACACAAAAACTTTTGACATAACTATTTAGTAATCTGTGCTTGTAATTCGGTTTTATGCGATTTGTAAAAAATAAAATATACATGGGGAATTTTTTCTATGAGGAATTTCTAAATTATAAGAGATAGAGCAAAGCGCTCTTAAGAACCGTGATCTCAATTTTAGAGAAAATAAAAATTGCGTGTTAAAAAATAAAAAAAATTATAGGTCCTGGAGTATGTACTCCGGAGATATGACTTTTTCTTAAAATTTTTTTTTTGTTATTTCGATTGTATATCACTATACAAACTAAAAATTGTACCGAGACCATAGGTCTAAAGTTGCTATGAAATAAACATTTTAAATAGTATGTGGAAACTGAACTTACAAACCGATTTTCAAATGATAAAAAAAATATAAAAAACAATTTATAAAAAAAAATATATGTTGCCCGCGGCTTCGCCCGCGTAGAGGTATGAACCTATTCTCAGGCCTACCCGATATGCACACAAAATTTCATAAAAATCGGTCCAGCCGTTTCGGAGAAGTATGATTAATAACACTGTGACACGAGGATTATATATGTATATATATGTATATATAGATATAGATATATATAGATAGATAAATGATACAATTTTAAACTACCACCTATAAGTCAAAATATATTCACAGTTCTCAATAACATAGACACAAAAAGTTATGTTAATTTAATTTTATCGAAGAGGCAGCCCTGCGATCGCGCGGTGTGAAGCAAGCACTGCGGTTGCTGACGCGATGGAGTAGGCTATTATAGCAGTAGGTATTGGAAATTTACTACTGAGTGAAGTATCTGTTACGTAGTAACTAATTAGTAATCTGTGACCAAACTGCAACATATCTGTATTTATCGGGTGACGAGGGGGTGAGGTCGCAATCTAGAGAGCGGCAGGGAGTGTCCATACTATATGTTAGTACTTATATACAGGGCCTTAACAAAGGTATGCACTTATTTTTAACTGGAGCTCGTACTCATGAAACTGAACAACTTTCCCCAAGAAACCCATGGTCAATTTGTAAAAAAAAATTTGGACTTCCCATGCAAATCAATCAGCTGGCGGGCAAACTTTGTATAGAAGTCCAAAAATTTTTTTGCGAATTGTCCATGGGTTTCTTGGGGAAAGTTGTTCAGTTTTATGAGTACAAGCTCCAGTTAAAAATAAGTGCATACCTTTGTTAAGACCCTATATATACTTTGCCGTTGGTGTTCGTTGCTATCTCTAGATGGCAGTCGTTAAGCCGTGTCAGATGCCTTATAGGCGGCTTAAACATTTCTGACAGTGTTGGGGGGGCACTAGCCCTCCAACCTCCACCAATCTGGACTTGCCCCCCCCCCCCGTGTGTGGAGTACGGCCTAACCTTCCCGAGCTTGGGAAGAGACACATGCCCCAGCCGTGGGTATATACTGTCACACGACGGAAGGAGTAGGAGTAGGATAAGGCGTGGGCAAAGTATATATATTAGTACTAAAATACAGTATGGACACTCCCTGCCGCTCTCTAGAGTGTCGCACCTCACCCCCTCGCCCCCTCGTCACCCAGATTGATACAGATTGGTTACAGTTTGGTTGTCGAACGTATAGGATTGTCATTTCTGGCCCGTTGTATGGAGTGTCCAAGGTGTGGCTATATAAAAATTATAAAAGGATTATACACACGTTAAATTTATATCACCAATCATAGAAAAACACAATTATAACCAACCCAACATGGGTCTTTTATATGAGAGAATTAGTTTCAGTTCATTATATTTTATTTTAAAATATAATCGTGAGGATAGGATGAATATATTTTGAAAACAAATGTCAGCGCATGCGTAATAAAATAAATAGATCGAATGAAAAAAGATCGAATGAAAAATGAACGCATAACAGCGTGTCGCGTTACAGGACATTAAGGGGTTTAGGAGACAAAAGACTACTAGATAAAATGACTAAGTATAAAAATGACAACTTATTTATTAGTACACTTTTATATCAATGATTATTTTAGCTTTGACAAAATATAATAATGTCGGAGTATAAAAATGTCCACTGTCGTATCTCTTTGCACAATGTAAGTGGCCAGATCACTTTACGTGAAGTAGGTGTAATACTCCATGATGGAAACCTCCTTGTACTTATTTATCTTATAAATTATGTTACTTTCAATGTCATCAGCATCGTCATTTGGTGTGTAAACAATGTGAAAATCTGAATAAAATGATCAATAATTTTGAGATTTCTGTGAATTAGAAAAATCGTCGTACAGTTATACAAGATGGATATAGGTATAATTTTTCCAAGAAAAACACAAGTGGCACGTCGCTATGGCGTTGCGTGAACAGGGACTGTTGTACAGCAACTATTACGATGGACGCACACAAGGAAGCAATACTTCGATGGAACGAACATACCTGTGAGAGAAATTTAAAAAAATCAAGTATTTTTAGCACTGCGTAAGTGCAAGGAAGAAATTTGTAGTGATTTCGCGCCCATCCAAAGTATACTTTTGAAAAAACACATAGAACCTTTGAAACAGCTTGGATCATAATATATAGATGAAATGCCTCAATATGATCAAGTAAAGGATGGTCTCTACAAGACGAGAAGACGTCATTTGGATTCCAAAAACATAAATTTAATAATGTTGCAAATGTAAAAGTGTTTGGCGGTCAATTTTTTGGTTGTCAATGATGGTGACCAAGACTTTTTTTTCTCAAAATGCTAAAGACTATTTAAGCTCATTCAATAATGACTTATTCCTGGGTGATGGGAGATTTAAGGTGTGCTCTGTACCATTTCATCAGTTGTATACTATACATCTGGATTGAGGCTCAAAAGCAACGACCAACAATGTCGTGCCAGTTGTGGTTTATTGCCAGATAAAAAGCAAAAAATTTATGAGAGACTTTTCCAACTTTTGAAACAAAAAATGAATATTGATATCAAACAGTTTAAATTCGATTACGAGATAGCTGTTATGAATACGTTAAAAGAAGTTTATCCTGAAGTAGAGATTTTTGGATGCTATTTTCACTTCCAAAAAGCTATCAACCAAAAAGACAATGAAATAGGTCTCAAAGAGACAAAGAATGGTAGAATAATAATTCGAATGATAGCAAATCTACCATTATTGCCACCAGAAAGTATTCACGATGGATGGAAAATGATCTTGAGAACTGCTCCGCGCAGTGCTGAATTGTAAGTCATTTACAAAATATTTTCTTAAATTTTGGTTAAATAAATACACAACAACAATACTAAGCTGCTCAAAAAATAAACATCGCACCACAAATTTACTAGAAGGGTGGCACCGGCGGCTTAAGGCAAAAATCCCGAGAAAACCAGGTACGCTGAATTTTATTTTAAAATAAAGAAAGAAGCAATACATTATGATTACATAATCAAGCACAGTTTGTTTTTTTTTTCAACAAGAAAAAATAGACGAAATTCTGATATTCTTTTCGATCAAACCTACAATAAATATTTGACTCAATTGACTTAAGGAGAATATTCGCCCCCCGAGCTAATAAAAAAAATTATCTACCTCAGATTGAAATACCTACTTTAAGTAAATACCTTGTACTTAAGTTTAGTTCAGAATTACTTTGAGAATGCAAATAAATGTTTTATTTTGTTTTGAACAATTTGTGTTTATTGTTAGGGGTATGGACAACAACGAATTTAAGGGGGGGGGGGGGTAGGCTTTTGCTGAAGGGAATCAAAAGTGCCCAACCAAAATGTACAACCAGTAGTTGTGCCTAGCACAAACTAATAAGGGCATGCTAACGGACTGAATCTCATTATAACCCGCTGCGTTGTAATATTTTTACTTTTCATAGTTCTTATTGCAATGGCCTTAAAGTCTAATTTCGTAATAATAGATCAACTTATACTCGAAGACCGGTGTGCCGGCGCCGCGTCGAACTTAATAAAATTTGAAAATCGAACCTAATTTGAAAATTGAACACTTTCTAAAATCGAGTTGGCCACGGCAAGCTGAATGGAACACATTTGAAATTAAACAAAAGCCGCGAGTATTGTAAGACGCTGCAATAATATACGTAATAAATAACTGCAAAGATTTTATAAAATATATCAAAAAAAAAATATACGGACGAATTGAGAAACCTCCTCCTTTTTTGAAGTCGTTTAAAAATACATAGAAGAAAAGTGCTGTTGTCTTTCCACAACAGCACTAATGTCTCAAACATCAATTTTCACTTTTAATTTTAATTCACTATAATAATAAAACGCTGTTTTTAGTAGCCTTGCTTTTTTATTGTCTCGCAAAAGGTGAGAAAAGTAGAGTACACTCCTCTGGGATAAAGCTGTTTTTGTCTTGGGCGCGCTTGAACCCCTCACTGCGCTCAGGGCTCGTCTTCGCGCTCGGGAGTTAAATCTAGGGTCCTTCGTTACGTTCAAGATTCAATATTGCGCCCGTGACATAGAACAGTGCTTTATCCCCTCGGTGTATAATCTTCTATTAATCTACACTCATGTCATAATATTCGAAAAAATGACCTTACAGCATCTTATGACAAACTTTATCCACAGACAAATGTAATATTTAAAATTAACCGCCGCTGTGGCGTAATGGTTAGTCCATTCGCTTCACACCAGGAGGTCTCGGGTTCGATTCCCGGTGGGGTCAACTTGTAGGACTTGGTTTGGTTGGTGGTAGGGCATTTTCTTAGCCCGCCTGGCTACCTACCACCATCTTATCTAAGTCTTGCCGCCAAACATCAGTGTTCACAAAATTGATGTGTTCCGGCTTGAAAATAAGATAGCCAGTTTCCCCATTGCGTTAGGGAATCTTAGTAAGCCCGCTTCCATCTTCGGCATCACCGTCACTTACTATCAGGTGAGATGATGCCAAGGGCTTACCAATTGTGAATAATAATAAAAAAATTAAAAGTCATAATAATTCAGATTTGCTAAGGGATTTGGCGTGAAATTGTATCATTCATTATGTTATTTTCTTGGATGAATCTGCTTGCAGTAAACTCTTTTCTGTATTTTGATACATTCAAACTTCTTAGTTTTTTTTTAAAAGTTGCAGTACATTTTCTTTGGTAAGCGAATGCACATCACATAATTATGTATATTGGTGTACCTTTAATAACAAGTAGGTAGGTTTTGAATAATTGAAAATAAAATAGTATGTATGTATAATAAGGCGTTAAAGACCCGTGTGAAATCTATTTACACTCGTTATAAAACAACCTCTTTTATGTGACAGTTTCATAAACTAATATTGACCAACATTTTTGTCAACTGTTACTATATTTTACGGTTTTAGGAAACCAAGTAGTTAACATTTTATGTTAAATAGACAAGGGTAATTTATTTACGAGTACCTTAACTTGTTTAATGTTATTATGTAAGGGTCATTAAAAAGAAAAGAGGCAAAAAGCGAGATTTTACATTTAAAAAAATTTTTTACAGACTGTTTTGAACGTATCTCCATCGGAGAAAAACTAACGTTCAACGCCATCTATCGAAATGTATCGGAACTTACGTCACGCGAGTGTGAAAATCTCTGCAAGCAAGACCATCAGTGTCAGATCTACGTTTACGGGTACGTGGTATTACTGGCGTAAATTAAAAGATGGCGTTGTAGATGGTATTTGTCACTCATTCTTTTTCTCAGGGTGGGAGCAAAAGGCAACGCTTCTTGTGAACTCAGCAACCTAAATGAGAGAGGAGTCAAAGAAAACCAAATGCGACATCCTGACTACGACATCTACACAAGACGTGTTCAGTGCGAGCAATCGCCACCCGTCCCTCTTCAAACCTCACTTAACGATCCTTCTGTAGAACCAGCTCATAGACCTATTTTTCGTCCAGAAATAGACGAACCTAAAAGGCCAGCACCTGATTTTCCAGATTTAAGGCCTTTTGAAACAAAACCGGAATTCTATAGCCCACACAAACCGAATCCATCGCACAATAATCATATACTTGACAGACCTGATAGCTGTGATGACAAAAAGCCATTTTTTGATAATCCTCCAAGTTATGGTAATCACAGACCTCAGGATGTACCATTCAGACCTAACGCTCATCCAAAGCCAGAGTCTTACGTCGACGTGTTGCATTTTCAAGATCAACATGGAAAACCACCTGTGGATTTTGGACCTAGCTATCCTCCGCATGAAAATAGTATCTATACTTTTAATCCTGCAGGACCAAATAGGCCTGTTACATACTTGCCTGATGAAAAACCACAGTATGTCTACATACAAAGACCAAATAAGATACCGAAACCACATCAAGAGACAAGTTATAACAAACCAGTTGATAATTATCATCCTTATGAAGATTTTGCTGAAATTCAAGGTTATGGACCTATAGGACCTCCGCCTCGTCCTCATAGGCCAAGTCGACCTTACGACTATCCTTCAAGACCTAATGATTATCAAGGACAGTATGAAAGTAGCTACGGAGGTCTATATCAAGACAATTATCTGGAATCCTTCCCTCATAGACCTTATAGACCTAGTAGACCAATTTATGATAGACCAAGTTATGATTATGAAGGAAATCAATACTTTTATGGTAGTAGCTATGGAAATAATGATAATTTTTACTCACAGAATCATTATGAATCTTCATACGATCCTTATTCTCAAGATAGTAATAATGCCACACAGTTGAATACGTCTCACAGACCAGATGATGATAGTCACAACTCTTACGGTATTTCTAGTCAATCTCCCCAAGTTTTTGGTCAGTATGGAAGTCAATTCGACAAACCTACTCAAAATCCCATTTCAGACACCAATCAAGGATCTTATGGAACTTATCCAGGTCCATCCAGTCCATCATCGTTAACAAATAATCAAAATCATTATAACACCAAACCGCCTTCCAACGATAATTTAAATCAAGGTAGTTATTCGTCAAATTCTGATAACACTTCTCCTCAGTATGGACATCCTAGCAGCAGTAGTTCTCAAAGTTATGGAAACAACAGGCCTTTTAATAGACCTCATGAAAGTAAACCTCATCCTACTTATGATGATCGTCCACCTAGACCAAGTTTCAATAAACCTTCATACAACAGGCCTTCATATAGTAATGATATTCAATTTTCATATGGTAATATTCCTTCATACTATCATAAACCAGAGGATAAACCAACAACGAATAAACCAATAGATTATGAAAGGCCAGATCCACAATATGATCGACCACCTTACGGAGGTCAAGATTTTGGAAGTGATGAAGAAGGATACAGGAATTCAAAAAAACCTGTGAAGCCAAGTCAAACAAATAATCACAGACCGATAGGTAAGCTTCTTAACATTATAAAGAAAGTAGTTTTAACCACCTTCGTTGCGTTATGTTTAAGTCAGCTTCACAGCAGGAGGTCGCGGATTCGATTCCCGGCGGAGTCTTACTTAGTAAAACTCGGTTTGGTTGGTGGAATAGCATTTACTTAGCTCGCCTGGCTAGCTACCACCATCTTTTCTTAGTCTTGCCGCCAAGCTTCAATGCTTACAACATTGATGTGTTCCGGCTTGAAAACAAGATAGCCAGCTCCCCATTGCGTTGGGGAATCTTGGTAAGCCCGCTTTCATCTTCGGCATCATCGTCACTTACCATCAGGTGAAATGATGCCAAGGGCTTACCAATAGTGAATTAAAAAAGTGCAGTAGTTTCCCTTTATAAAACTGCAAAAGTTTTTTTATTTTAGTCAAACATTAGGTGAGATGATGCCAAGGGCTTACCAATTAATTGTGAATAAAAAAAATTGGAAGTTAGGTATTCAATACCCGCTTCAATTTTATTTATAATTAACAATAAAAATATTTTGTGCCTCATGAAACATTCTGACATCTCCAGGTTTCTGCTAAAATGATTCATCTTCGTCTCTTGCAGTGATTTCAACATTAGTTAAAGCGCAAAGTTCTACAAAGATTCCCATTTTTCAGACATCAAACCAGTGTATGAATACGAAGTGGACAAGCCTAATAACGTGCCCAGCTTCGCCCTCAAACCTGGGGGACAGGTGGTGACTTCCAAACCAGTGGCAGTTGGAGACTACGGCAGTTCAGGACGGGAGCCAGGGTTCGTGATGTCTTATAGAGGCAAGTACTTAGGTTTTATTACAGCTTAAGTAAATCAATTGTACAGCTCCGGTGTGCATACTTTTCTCGCGTAGGCTTCTCCGTCTATATAAAAGTGCGATAAAAAGGTAGGTAAATAACAAACGAGTCATATTTGTAAGCCCGAGCTGCATACGACGTTTAACAATACAGTTGTGAGAAAACAGGTAGAAAGGCCGTAACAGAAAAATAAAATACATGGGTACATATCTATCAAATGTTATAAACTAGCTGTTGCCCGCGCCTTCGCCCCCATGGATATCAAGAGGGAGCAGGGCTTTTTAGCCTTTGTCCATCCTGAAATTCCATTCTAACTATTGGTGAGTTATTGTTTTGAATCGCTTGTTTGTTGTTGTAGGGGAACCAAAGTAACCGACATAGCTCTCAGAATTGCTAAAATTAAGTGGCAGTGGGCGGGGCACATAGCTCGTAGAACAGATGGCCATTGGGGTAGTAAAGTTCTCGAGTGGCGACCGCGCACCAAAAAACGTAGCGTAGGTAGGCCTCCCACTCGGTGAACCGACGACCTGGTGAAGGTCGCTGGAAGTCACTGGATGCGGGTAGCGCAGAACCGGTCCTCGTGAAAATCCTTGGGGTAGGCCTATTTCCAGCAGTGGACGTCCTTCGGCTAATATGATGATGATGATGATGAGTTGTTTCGAACATTACCACCTACATACAAACGTATAAACTTTACACATCCTTACTAATATTATAAATGTGAAAATGTGTTTGTTTGTTAGTTTGTTTGTTACCTTTTCACGCTTCAACGCCATGACCAATCTTAATGAAATTTGGCATGCAGGTAGCCTGTGTCGCAAGGAAGGACATAAGCTACTTTTTATCCCGTGAAAATAGCAAAGCCCGATGCAATTCCCGAGGGAACTGAAAATATACTATATTTTTGTTAATTAACATCGCAATGGAACAATGGATTGTGTGATTTTTTGCACCGAGATGGTTGAGTGGGTGGGAAATGACGCGATTTACTAATAAGCATATCCTGACATAGTTCCCGAGGGATCAGAAGAAAATTCATGTCCACGCTCGCGAGCCGCTTGCGGCTCGCCCACCGCGCACCCTCTAAGTCAGTCACAAAAACGATGTCCACGAGGGCGAAGCCGCGGGCAAAAGCTAGTATAGTAATAATAGTAATAAAGATTCTTCCCAAACTCGAAATTTAGGCCACTGTTGGTGCCCGTGTTGGAGGGTAGTTGCAGGCCTAATAGCAAACCACACTGTTAGAAGATTTTTTTTTTATTAATTTTTCATTTTGATAATTTTATTTTAAAAACTTTATTTTTATGCCGCCTATAACGGCCTCTGACACTTAACGACTGCCATTTAGTGATAGCAACCGGCACCAACGGCTTAGCGTACGGAGTACGGAAACGGTCAGGATAAACGCCTCTAACTACCCATCCAAATAATGACCGTGCAACTCACACTGAGTAACAATCGCTTTCTTACAGTTTTTATTATCTATATATTTATTAATTTTAAACAAAAAAAAACGACTTCAAACAGGAAGCTAAGGTTGAGTAAAATTGAGGGGCAATTTCTCTGGGATGCCATCATCAGATTCTGGTTTCCTTATCATGGTACCACCCTGGGGATATCTCCTATCAAAAAAAAAAGAATCATCAAAATCAAGCCGCGGGAAACAGCTAGTAATACATATTATTTATTTGACAAGCTTTATATTAACTTGCAGTGTTATATACATAGTTAGTTATACGTATCTATAGTTTAGGAAAAATCTTGGAAGCTAAATTAAATTAGAACCACTTCCCGATTTCCAAATGGGCTGAAATTTTGCATACACGTTAAGTTTCGAGCACAATGCATGGTTAGCTAAATTACGTCATTCTAAATCCAATATGGCGGACTCCCAAGGATGGCGGACCCAATATTTTTTATGCACCCCCATGATATGGGTATCAAATGAATGGTTTTCTGCGAAGAATACAAAATAATTAAAATTATTTCCCGATTATAGCTTGTACCTAAAAGTTTTTGGGTTTTCCGAAAATTACACTTTATATGTTAAGTCGTGTTTGTAACTTTTGCTTTTACCTTTTTCTTTGTTTTTAAAAAATATGTCATTATTAGGTTGACTGGAAGATATCCCGTAAGCGATAAGTCCGCCTTTATACCATACATATCTGTTTTATGTTCTGTATTCAAAATTGACAGTAAAGAGTTTACAAAACAATTATTACTAAAAAGACGTGTTAGTTACACCGTTTATAACTCAAGAACGGGTGGACCTATTTTTATGATTTTTGTGTTATTTCATTTTGAAGCGCAAAGTATCGCTTCAAAGCCGATCTTCTTTCTTGCTGTTTCATATTAAATTCTTTTTGGTTTCCGCTGTTGGTCGTGGTATTGATTTTTTTGATTAACGAAGATGGATTGACAAGTTAGAGAAAAAAGGGATGACGGTCAAATTTTGTTGGATATATTTTGGGTTGTGAATATTAAAATTTTTAATTATCTTCGCTATATTTTGAGTTTGTCTGAACATTTTTGGAATCACGAAGATATTCCACTTCGGAAGAGCCTGAGACGGAACTGTAACGCAGGATACAGCGTACTGCAGCGTTTTGCCAGTTTCCCTTTTTGCTGCGCCGCGTAGTGCAGTGCTTGGTTGAGGAGTGGTTGGATCTCGGGAAGGATGTTGTCAAGGGTTTACCAATTGTTAATAAAAAAAAAAAAAAGGAGCTGTGCGTTCTGCCGGCCATTGTTTGTTGCTGTGCGGCACGTCCGACTTCTTGCTCTAAGGGAAGTGATTTTTTTTTTATCTTAACCATTCGCTACCTTCGAGGCCGTGCGATGTAAAGTATAGTTGCTGCCCTGCGGGATTGTTGTTCTACATCAAGTGCTACTTTCAACCTTCAAATTCCTTCACCTCTTTCTATTTTAACGGACTGTAAATTTTAAGTTACTTAAGAGCATTGTGTTCCCTTCTGGTGATACTTATAACCTTGGGGAATTTTTCACCCCAAGTAATTTTTTTTTATATACCTCATTATTAGAATTTATCGTTTTAATACCCAGGGAAGGGGACGATCGTTGCCTAACCGGCCTACGATTGAAATTCATTTTTTTAAATTTGGTATACCGATGCTTTAAGCTAATTTGTATAAAACATTCCTACATCGTCATCCCGTAATCCTTTTAGTATATTTTAACCTTTTTTACTTCAAATCCTTTTCGTATATTTTACCCTTTTTTACTTCAAATTGTTTATTTTATTAAAGGTATTCTGATTTACCCTAAAATTATTTTTCTTTAAAACTCCGTTTAGGCCTTGATTCAAATTCCATGTATCATATGTGACAAACTCCTTAAGGGTTTTTAACCCCAATTTATTTTATTTTTGCCCCACATTGTCTTCGTCGGAAATAGGATAATAAGTATTAAAATATGATATTCATAAAAAAAATATCAGTCAAAAAATAATTGGTTTTAGGGTAGGTTAGTGTAGTGTAAGGTACTGTAGTGTAGGGTAGTGTAGGGTAGTGTAGGGTAGGGTAGAGTACTGTAGGTTAAGGTACTTTAGTGTAGGTGTAGTGCAATTAGGGTAGGTTAGGGTAGTGTAGTGTAGTGTAGGGTAGGGTAGGGTAGTGTAGTGTAAGGTGAAACGAAGTTAGCCGGGACAGCTAGTATTAAATAAAAATATTTAACCGCTAGTTACGAGCATTGCTTTATTTCCATCAATTTTCACACCCTAAACAGTTAAACCCACGTGTCCTTTGGTTGAATAGCAATCAGTTAAAACTCCTCGAGGCCCGTGAAAACTTCCGAGTAAATAATTAACGACGGTTGATTATTTGAGTAAATTGTGCATTGTGTTCGCAATGCCCAACTTTGACTAATTGTATAGATATGGCCCATGGAATTGTGTTGGCTTTTGACCTTAGTTTCTGGTTTTGTTAACAAAGCATTTTAAATTTAAATTTAACAACGGAATTAATAATTAAAAAGCATAGTAAGAAAAAAAAGAAGTGTTTTAGAAGATGTTACGTTTTCATCATCATCATTACAGCTCCTATACGTCCCCACCGAGGGGCTCGAGCCTACCCTGAATCAGGGCGATTAGGCCTTAGTCGACCATGCGGGCCCAGTGCGGGTTGGTCGACTTTGAGTTTCTTCGCAGGCGTGTGCAGGTTTCCTCACGATGTAAAAAGCGTCGGTGGCTCAACCGGTAACGACTCGGTACATCTAACCAGAGGTACCGGGTTCAAATCTGGACGGCCAATGTACCAATGAGTTTTTCAATGTTACGTTTTATGACAAAATTAACAATATAATTAAAGTAGGGTGTAAAAGAATTGGTTTAAAACCCGTTCACTGGGGGTTCTACTCATCATAATGAACAACTTTCCCCAAGGAACCCATAGTCAATTCTTAAAAAACAAATTTGGACCTTCCGTACTAAAATGCACAAAATTTTGTATGAAGAGTTTTTTTTTTGTGATTTCAGCAAAGTCGTAGAACAAAACTTGTTCAGTATGATGAGTAGAAGCCCCAGTTAACGGGACCTACACCAATTATGTTACACCCTGTATTACGTAGCTCAGAGGCAAAGTTCACTGGCTTAACACAGGAGGTCGCGGGTTCGATTCCGGGCGGGGTGAATTGTAAGACTCGGTTTGGTTGGTGGTAGGGCATTTTCTAAGCCCGCCTGGCTAGCTACCACCATCTTATCTAAGTCTTGCCGCCAAATATCAATGTTGATATCATTGGTGTGTTTCGGCATGAAGATAAGATAGCCAGCTCCCCATTGCGTTGGGGAATCTTGGTAAGCCCGCTTCCATCTTCGGCAACATCGTCACTTACCACCAGGTGAGATGTTGTCAAGGGTTTACCAATTGTGAATAAAAAAAAAAGTGTGTATAAGATAGGGTTACCGATATTTTAAGGGCAACCACATTTCATCGACGAAAAACCCCGCATTAGGGGGTCGCACCCTTCTCTCCTCTAAATGGCAGCCATTTTTAATTTAAATTTATTTTTTGTAGCTGTTCATGACGAATTGAGACAATTGGGTTTTCGTTGAAAAATCCCTTTTTTTGCGATAACAAATACTTCCTTTACCCTACCTACTAAAAATTCAGATCCGATTTTTTCCTTAGAAAATTGTTGGAAAAATTGTATGGTACTTGATGCACCTTAATACCAGAAATAATTTATTTTTTGTTATTATTAAATTATAATAAGGGCCCTATAATTATTAAGCCGCTGGATGCGGGTAGCGCAGAACCGGTCGTTGAAAACCTTGGGGGAGGCCTACGTCCAGCAGTGGACCTCCTTTGGCTGATATGATGATGATTTGCACTTTATTTAAAAAATCGCGAAAAAATAAATCGAAGCGCTTTTTATGCCAAAATTGAAAATTAAGTGAGCTAACACCGTTGATATGCGTCCCCCAGTTAACATGACTTTTTTTTTGTTAAAAATTAGATGTTGTTTATCCTCTTAAGAGAATTACGCCAAATTTCCAGTCAGCCTGTATAGTCTGGCCCAAAATTAACAAAAAAAATATCTTAGCCAAAGTATAAAACAGTATTACGATATGGCTTACAGTAGCGCAACGCCTTTGATGTCGCACGATGCCGCCATCGGCGTGGGTACTAGAAAGTCGCGGAGTTTGCCAGGCTGTGCCCCGCTGCCCGATGCCCCGCAAGTATCCTTCCGTAGCTCTGCGTAAGTACATTCGTTGCACTACTGTAAGCCGCTATATTGTAATACTGTGGTATAGATGTGGTCCCATAATTGTTTTTAAATCTAGATTTAGATAAAAATCATGAATTAGTAAATTAAGGTTACCTATTTTTAATTAACTTCGATAAAGGTTATAGAAACAAGTTATTTGAATACAACTCAACAGTCTTCAATAAAAAAAAAATTCACTTACAGATAAAATCTATCAAAACTTTAATACGTACACCAGTAGCAAGTACAAGATAACAAATAAAAACAGTCATACCAGCACATTTACGTAAAAAATGCACAAAACCAACAATTTTTTCGCACTTCCTGAAATTATAATGTCGTCTATGTAAACCTATTTTAGGCGTTGAAATTATGTCATTCGCATCGCAAGCACAAACCGTGATGGTCAGGCGAAGGTTGCGTTGTAATAGTATAGTTACATATTAATGTCGTTAATAGCATGTTAATAGCTATGTTCCCAAATCTGAGCACACGGAAGTGCGCCAGGCAAAGTTCCAACAAGCACGGCGTGTACCTTTACAAGAAGTCATTCATCCGGTTTATCACACCCTCATATCTCTTGTTTTATTAAGGTTCCTCTGTCCCTAAAATTACCAACTCGATTCACGATGTTTCAAGCATCGAACGAAACAGCTTGGAAATAAAGTTCTTATCAGCTCGTACTGCAATGTGGTTGTTCTGTCAAGCGCTGCGGGCGAATCGTGCGAAAATTGTGGTTTTTAATTCATTATAAATAAAAAAAGAAGAGTTTCCAAAAATTAAGACACAAAATCATTTTATATTGTTTTTTTTAAGAAGTTCATAAATTATCACAATGGTTAAAATTTGAAAAAAAAAACTATATTTTTGTGCACTAGAGTATTTTTTTCTTAAGTTCTGTGTATTGAAATAGAATTCAAGAAAATCTAAATTACTCCTTATATTCTGTAAATTAAAAAACAATTTTTTTGCTATAAAAATCCTTAATTGAAGTAAATAGAGATTACAAAATTGGTCATTGGCGGCGGTATAAACCTTAACCACTAGCTTTTGCCCGCGGCTTTGCTCAGGTGGACATCATTTTTATGACTGTTCTGTGAGCCGAGCGTTACTAAAGCCTATGTTATTTAGAGATAATGTAGCTTTCTACGGGTAATATAATTGTCATAATCAGTTCTGTAGTTCAAGAGATTACTTCCTACAAACAAACTCATAAACTTTAGCTCCTTATAATATTAGTGTAAGAATGTAGTTGAAGCATTGAAGTTTGCCACTCATGTTTTCTACATTTTATTAAACTCAAGACACCTTGAAAATAATCCATATGGAAACCTCGACAGACAGACAGACGAGGAGAGACAGTTTCAAAAGTTTTCAATTTTGTAACTGACTTACTCACTGACCATCAAAATCATGAGGCACTTTCCGAAAAGTCAGAAACAAGAAATTTAGTGTGGTGATATAAATAATTGTGTAAGTAAAGAAAATAAATCAAAAACCGAAATTTTTGCACTTAAATTTCCCTGAAATGGGGTTTTCAACTTGAGTTTTACTGATCACCACATCCGCCCCAAATAAACTTTACAAAAAGTAGTGACATACCTTTAAAAAATCTCATTTAAAAAAGGGTCAAGATCTGTTTTCAAAAATTTTGTTTATGAAAGTAATGATACCTAGCAACTATCAACCCTATCCACTTCGCGGCCAAATATTCTGGAAGAACGTACAGAAGTCAGCACATTTAGCTAGAAACTTTGGACTTTGTATCGATCCTAAAGCGTCGGTGGCTCAACCGGTAACGACTCGGTCCATCTAACCAGAGGTACCGGGTTCAAATCTGGACGGCCAATGTACCAATGAGTTTTTCAAAAACTTACGTACATATCATTACCGATTGCTTTAACGGTGAAGGAAAACATCGTGAGGAAACCTGCACAGGCCTGCGAAGAAACTCAAAGGTTGTGTGTGAAGTCGACCAACCCGCACTGGGCCCGCGTGGTCGACTAAGGCCTAATCGCCCTGATTCAGGGTAGGCTCGAGCCCCTCGGTGGGGACGTATATGAGCTGATATAATAATAATAATCGATCCTATACCGTACGCGTATGTATCCGAATCGCACTACGAGTGTCTCACTTGATGTGCTGACCCCTGTACCTTTACATCGATTCCTCCTTAGTTAATTTTTGGCTGTTTTAATTTACCTACAATTCAACGCACGTAAAAAGAGCTCCAGTGGTCAAGTGGTGGGACTGCGCGGGAAACAAATGACAACTGGCGAACCAATCACGCGACAGCAAACAAGAGAGACGCGTGTTTCCCCCGTCGCGCCTCACCCCTTACCACCAATTTGGCCCGCAATTCATTCACTGCGCAGGTAGGTCGCTCGGAGCTCTTTTTACGTGCGTTGAATTGTACAAGTCTAAAACTTGTTTAATTATGGCCCCTCTACGACTAAACATAAGCTTTAGGTACTCTTGTTAAACAGAACCTAAAACTGACCTTAGGTTAGTAGGTACAGTGGCCAGCCAGTTATACATGAAGTCCTTACATTGGTATCTGTTCAACGTGTATAAATCTTGGTTCGATTGTTCAAGTTGTTCAAATAAGATCCTAAAAATATTTTGGAGTTTGAATCAAAAGAGGTGCAAACACAAGACAGCATAAATATCATATCTTTTCTTCTTCGGCTAGAATTCAAATGATTGATTTCCGCAATATCAATTAGCTCATGTTGTGACAAAATCAATTGTTGAATAAATATTTGTCGAACTGCTAGGAATTTGCTTTGTCGATAAAGATCCGTCGTGGGAAGAAATGGCTTAAATGTCATAACTTTTTATAACCGCTCGTTGAGCTCTCTGGAGAGGAAGCAAAGGTACTAGTTTTATAGGCACCACTCCATGAAGTGGTGATGCAATATGATATTATTGTTTGGCATAGGCAAAGGTATATAGAATTTAATAGGCCATGATTGGCTATATGCCTCAGTGTTCTGAATATGTAAACAAGGTTACGTACCCGACGCGTCAGAATTTCTAACTGTTTCTTCCAACACAACCTTTCATCTAAAAGTACTCCAAGATATCTTATGTTTTTCGTTCTTTCTATGGGAATACAGTTACAATTTTTTTTGGTGTTACATGTGTGATCACGAATGTAGAAACTAGAAACTAATATCTGAAGAGCTTCTATAGTCGCTTGGATCCTCCAACAGCCAAAAACCCCTACCTTTACAACCACTTTCACCATCGCCATGAATCCCACTTTGAACCCCACCTTAACCTAGATCACTTCAGTCAATAATGTAAGTTAATCACTATAACAAACATATTGGTAGACATCATCTCATGTTGATGACCTGTTGATGCAAGGTCATACAACTCTTTAACGGTTAGGAGTTTGAGGATAATTCGTTAAATATTATAGGCACGTAGATACCGACAGTTGTATTCTTAAGGAGCTGATATTTTTATTATTTTTTTATTTATTGTTTATTGTACACAGTAAATGAGAGATACATAAGTAGAAAAACATAAGATTTACAATTGGTATGCTTAACTCTGTAAGAGTTTTCTGCCAACAAACCAGTAAGAGAGAATGAAATGAAATACGAACGGGTAGAGGCGTGTACAAATTTGTTATTAGAAATGTAAAAAAAAAACTATAAGATATAAGTTGCTAAGTATTATGTATGATGTTGCTGTGATATGATAACCTTTAATAATGTAAGGGGATGTTTGTCTCCTGAACTTTCATGCTGCTGAGATTATGATGGAAGCCAGCCACAGGTCTCTGTATCGGTTAATGAAACACATGCATTATGATTTGATAACATCTTAATGGTGAGTGGGTGATTAGGTTTAACGTTGTTAGATAGCATTCATCATCATCATTACAGCTCATATACGTCCCCACCGAGGGGCTCGAGCCTACCCTGAATCAGGGCGATTAGGCCTTAGTCGACCACGCGGGCCCAGTGCGGGTTGGTCGACTTTACACACAACCTTCGAGTTTCTTCGTTTAGATAGCATTATCACAAAAAATAAGTTTAAAAACAAAAATCAGACTAAAAAAGGAAATTCACTCAAAATTATTAAATAATTTATTAAATAAAATACACAAGGTGGTTTCATTGTCACTAAGTTAGGATCTGATGATGAAATCCCAGGGAAATCGAGGTCAACCCTCAAATTTTATAGGCACGTATTACGTGTTTCATATTTTTCTAAAGCTATTGAAGTAATTGCGTCTGATAGTCATTATCACATGTTGATGAGCTGGTGATGTAGGTGCAACTCTTTAACAGTTAGGAGTTGAAGAATAATTATTTAAATAATGTAGATATATATAGACCGCTAAACTTAAGTGGCAGTGCGCAGGGCACATAGCTCGTAGAACAGATGGTCGTTGGGGTAGTAAAGTTCTCGAGTGGCGATAGGGCACCGGAAGACTTAGGCAGGCAAGGACCTGGTGAAGATCGCGAGAAGCCGCTGGAGGCGGGCAGCGCAGGTCCAGTCGTCGTGGAAATCCTTGGGGAGTAGTTTGTCCAGCAGTGGACGTCTTCCAGCTGCTATGATGTATAGGCCGATAGTTCTATTCTATCAGGATATTTAGGTGAGCTGATGATGGAAGGTTTGTCTCCTTAACTTTCATGCTGCTTGAGATGATGATAGAAGCCACAGGACTGTATCATAGTTTCATAGTTTCATAGTTTATTTTCCTGTTTACAAGATAAATTGTGTTGGACATTAATATATACATACATTTAAATCAAATTAAATCTTTACACATTAGGTGAATTATTAAAAACATTAAACAATATCAAACATTAACAGAGCACTAAAACAATTAAAATTCAATAAACGTATTTGTCAAATAGATTAATATGTCATTAAAAAACATTATTAATATCAAATAAAAAAAGACACTAAAACTACAATAAAAAAAATCTGTCAAATAGATTAAATTGTCATTAAGAAAAAAAAATTAAAGAAAATTATGGATAGATAAAATCAAATTGCAATAAATGAGTCAAAGTTTTAACAAACATAATGTCAATAAAAATCTTATAACCCATGAATTATCGGTTAATGAAACACATGCATTATGTTTTGATTTGATGATATCCTTTTGGTGATTGGGTTTAACGTTGTTAGATAACATTATCACTACAAATGAAAATAATTAAAAATAAAATCTTAAAAGAAGTAAAAACCGACTTCAAAATGAAATTCACTCCAAATATGAAATAACCTTTTTAAAAATACACGAAATTAACCAACAATAACGGAATCATATGCAGGCACCGACCTAAAACAAAAAAAAAATGCAATTAACATAGCTCAAAGAATACCTAAACTCAAGTAGCAGTGAGCAGGGTACATAGGACGTAGAACGCATGGCCGTTGGGGCGACAAAGTTATCGAGTTGCTACCGAACATCAGAGATGTAGCGTAGGTAGACCTCGCACTCGGTAGAAGGCCGACCTAGTGAAGGTCGCGGGAAGTCGCTGGATACGGGCGGAGTATCTTTCGGGAGGCCTTTGTTCAGCTGGCAGTGAACGTCTTTCGGCTGATATACAGGGTGTTTGTTTAACACCGAGCAAGCCGTTAAGTGTGGGTCCTACTTATGAAACTGAACAACTTTCCCCAAGAAACCCATACTGAAATCGCAAAAAAAAGACTCTCCATACAAAGTTGGCTAATCGGAATGATCGTTTTTTACGAAGTCAAAAAAAAATTGGTGTGGGTTTCTTGGGGAAAGTTGTTCAATTTCATGATCAGAGCCCACCTTTGAAACCTTGCTTGGTGTTAAAAAAGCACCCTGTATGATGATGATGATGATAAGGCTTTACGTTTGGATGTCTGACCATATTTTGATATATTAACCTTTGTTAAAAGATAATGGATTTATGAAAAGATAGACATCACAACTTCCGGAGCTAGGTTTTCCGCGAATATCCCACAAAAAGCGATATAACTCAGACCCCAAACAACGCCTGGACCCGCCCCTAAATGGAAATGCTCAGTATGGGCATGGGCACATAATGGAAGGCCTTAACAATTTTGTATGGGCTACTGCCAGTAATTACGATGTGCGAGATTATTTTGTATGGTCCAAGACAAAGGTGATAATCTGTGCGTCATTTTGTCGCTATTATTGTTATATCATGTATTGACGTGTAAATGTATTTACCAATAACTATGTGTATGTTTGTGTCTATTAGAAAACAAAGCCCCCCCCCCCTCCTCCACCGTGTATGTCCGTCTGAACGCATTATACTTAAAAACTACCAAATGGATTTTCGTATGGTTGCGCCTTCGATGCGCCCTCCAGGGTCTCTAAATATAAACAAAAATAACCACCAATACTTTACATTTAAAGATAGTAACTAAAATGATTCTAAAACAGTGAAAAAAACAGCGATATGAAAGATGAAAGCCGTAGGAAAAGCCAAATAATTTACGAAAAACTTAAAAGCTTTTAAGTACAAGCTTTTTACGATCAAAGTACTCGTCAATACTAATCAAACGAACCCAAACTCGATGGGGTTGTGTCGTTTTATTGCGAAGTTCCTATGGCCAATTGGCCACCTTCCAGCTCCAGCATTAGATCATTGTCACGCGATATACATATGCCAGGAAGCCGCTGGATGAAGGCAGCGCAGAATCGGTCGTCGTGGAAATCCTTGGGGTGGCCAATGTCCAACAGTGGACGTCCTTCGGCTGATATGATGATGATACATATGCATGTAAATGGCCAGATGACCGTGTGTGATTTGTCCCAGAATAAAAAAAACAGCTTAATCGGAAACCGGGAAGTGGGTCAAATTTACAGACACCGGGACAGGTGAAAGTAAATAAATGCTTGGTAAAATTAAAAAAAATCGGTAACGAAAACAAATTAAAAAGAAAACTATACAAAACTAACAAAAAAGAATGCTTTCGTCACATGCTTTTCACCAATGGACGTAGAGACATGCGGAAGGTATAGGTGTGTCATTCCCTTGAACCGCTTGCGGCTTGCGTACCGCGGACCCTCCAGTAAAATATATCAAAGTATTTGATACAAATATAAGTGTGCGCCTATTGTCACGGTTTCATAGAATGGTCATCATATACTACTAATCCTTGCTTCCTTATTAATCCTTACTAATATTATAAATGTGAAAATGTGTTTGTTTGTTATTTTTTTAACGCTTCAACGCCTTGATCAATCATTATAAAATTTGACATGCAGGTAGCCTGAGTCACGGGGAAGGACATAGGCTACTTTTTATCCCGGGAAAATAGCATAATCTGATGCAGTTCCTGAGGGAACTAAAAAAATACTCGATTGTTGTGATTTTTTGAACAGAGATGGTTGAATAGGTGGGAAACTACATAATTTACTAATCACCCTTAAAGATAGTCATAAAAACATGTCCTCGCGGGCGGAGCCGCGGGAAAAAGCTAGTAATGTTATAAATGTGAAAATGTGTTTGCTTGTTTGTTACCTTTTCACGCTTCAACACCTAGACCAATCTTAATAAAATTTGGCATGCAGGTAGCCTGTGTCACTGAGGAGGCTCCTTTTTATCCCGTGAAAATAGCAAAGTCCGATGCAGTTCCTGAAGAAACTGAAATATATAACAAAAACAAACTTGTTGTCAAAACCAGGCAGGTGCGAGTCGGACTCGCGCACGAAGGGTTCCGTACCATTATCTATAAAAATCACGTTTGTTGTATGAAAGCCCCCTCTTAAATATTAATTTTATTTTAATTAATTTATATATTTTTAAAGTAAATAATACAAATCAATATTCTGTGAATATTTCAAACGTTTACCTGTTGCCGTTATCAATAATGGGTGATAAAGTCACGTTTGTTGTATGGAAGCCCCCTTTAATATTTGTTTTCTTTTAATTTTATTATTTATTCTTAAAGTGAATATATAACTAAATATTCTGTGAATATTTCAAGCGTCTACCTGTTGCCGTTATCAATATCGAGAAAAAACGTGCAAAAAAATCGCGTTTGTTGTATGGGAACTCCCTTAAATATTTGTTTTATTTTAATTTAATTATTTATTTTTAAAGTAAATAATACAAATCAATATTCCGTGAATATTTCAAATGTCTACCTGTTGCCGTTATCAATATCGAGCAAAAAATTTAATGTTTGTTGTATGGAAGCCCCTCTTAAATATTTATATAATTTTTATTTAACTATTTATTTTTAAAGTGAATATACAACTAAATATTCTGTACATATATCAAGCGTCTACCTGTTTCCGTTATCAATATCGAGCAAAGAAGAGCAAAAAAAAATCACGTTTGTTGTATGGGAGCCCCCTTCAATATTTATTTTATTATATTTTTATTTATTTTATTATTTATTTATTAAATATAGGTATTTGTTGTTATAGCGGCAACAGAAATACATCATCTGTGAAAATTTCAAAGCCCGAGCCGCGAGCAAAGCTAGTGTTTTTATATTGGGACAGTTAAGTTCTTGAGTGGCGACCGCACACTGGAACACGTAGCATACGCAGTCCCAACTCGGTGGATCGACGATCTGGTGAAAATCGCGAAAAGCTGCTGGATGCGACAGCGCAGGAACGGTCGTTGGAGAAATCTTTAGGGTAGACCTTTGTCCAGCAGTGGACGTTAACTTATACTCTTCTCACTTGCACCACAACACACACTCCAGGCGATAAAGATCAGATATCTGGAATCTTTGAATCGTTGTGAACGAAACTTATTGTTAGGGCCGTATCACGCTGGTGCTGAGGCCTTCATGGTATTATTGTCCATTATTTTGCTATATTGTGTAATAATTTTCGAAAAACTTAAAACTTTTAGGTACAAAATAATTTGTTTGAAAAGAGTTTTTTTATGCTCAAAAGCCAAATGCTCAGATAAATTTTAAAAAATACACGGTACCAAATTCAAAAAAAGCAAGCACAGTAGAGTCTAGTTTGGCAATCGTCAAACATGTAAACAAAACTACGTATTAGCTACGATTCTATTGAAAAAAAAGGATGATTCTAGGACCTTTTTGACTGACTCAGTGGCTTAGTGGTTAGTGCTCTTGACTACTGATCCGAGAGTTTTGGGTTCGATCCCCACCCAGTGCAAACATTTGTGTGATGAGCAGATTTGTTTGCTCTGTGTCTGGGTGTTAAATATCTATATATGTATGTATTTAAACGTATATAAGTATGTATATCAGTCTCTGGTTCCCATAACACAGGGAATCCTACTTTGGGGCCAGATGACCATGTGTGATTTGTCCCAGAATATTTATTTATTTATTATTTATTTACCTTGCTTCTACCTCCAAATTTCATGATCAGATCAACTTCAAAATACCAAAATCCTTAACGGAGGCCTTTGTCTAGCAGTGAACGTCTTACAGTTAATATGAAGATGATGATGATGAAATCATCTTCAAAATTATTCTACACAATTAAATATGACTCATCAATGCGAGTCACCTCTGTGTCCAGAACAATAAGACAAATTAAAAAATAGATCAAACGTACCCAAATATTTTCACGCCATTGTTCGGGACAACCTTGGGTTGAAACAATGATCTGTAGAGACTTAGGAAGCATTCGATTCCCTTGATTCTGTCAGAGCTACATTTTTTTCCTTCCGTCTGTCGTTCTAATGGCACAGGTAGTTACGTTATTATTCTTCTTCGTCAGTGACGTGTTCTTATCCGACTGCCAAGAAGGAAGGTTATTGTTGTATATAAGGTGTAACAAAATTTGCTGAAACTATTTTAACTGGTGCTTCTACCCATGAAACTGAACAACTTTCCACATGGAACCCATAATCAAATCGCAAAAAAAATTTGGCTCTCCTATCATACTAACTCGATCAGCTGATCAGCCAACTTAGTATGGGAAGTTCAAATTTTTATTTGAGATTTGTCTATGGGTTTCATGAGGAAAGTTGTTCAGTTTCATGGGTAGAAGCATCAGTTAAAATAGTTTCAGTTAATTTTGTTAGACCTTATATATGTACTAGCTTTTGCCCGCGGCTTAGTGCGTGGGCATCATTTTTAATGATTCTTCTTTTCCTTCCGTCTGTCGTTCTAATGGCACAGGTAGTTATGTTATTATCCTCCTTCGTCAGTTCTTACCCGACTGCCAAGAAGGAGGGTAATTTCTTTCGGGTATATGTATGGCAGAAAGGCAAAAAGCGTCGGTGGCTCAACCGGTAACGACTCGGTCCATCTAACCAGAGGTACCGGGTTCAAATCTGGACGGCCAATGTACCAATGAGTTTTTCAAAAACTTACATACATATACTTACCGATTGCTTTAACGGTGAGGGAAAAACATCGTGAGGAAACCTGCACACGCCTGCGAAGAAACTCGAAGGTTGTGTGTGATGTCGACCAACCCGCACTGGGCCAGCGTGGTCGACTAAGGCCTAATCGCCCTGATTCAGGGTAGGCTCGAGCCCCTCGGTGGGGACGTATATGAGCTATTATAATAATAAAATATGTATGTACTAGCTTTTGCCCGCGGCTTAGTGCGTATGTCTCTCTTTGAAAGTGAGTGGTGAGGGAGCCGCAATTGGTTCGCGAGCATTGACAGTTAGATCCCTCGGGAACTGTATCGGGCTATTCTGATTATCAGTCAGTCTATGTCGCTTCCCATCCCCTCAACTATTTATATGCAACAAATCACATCAATCAGTTGCTCCGTTGCGACGCCGACGTGCGCGAGGCTCGAAATTATTTATCTCCAGATCCCTCGGGAACTACCTCAGGCTATGTTAATTATTGCTATATGTCATTTCTCTTCCCTTCAACTTTCTCTGTGCAAAAAATCACAACAATCGGTTGCTTGCTCCATTGCGATGTTAAAGAAATCAACCAAAAAATACTCTTTTTTTTAGCTACCTCAAGAAAGATGATTTCTTTTATGGGATCAAAAGTAGCCTATGTCCTTTCCCATGACATAGGCTACATGTATGCCAAATTTCGTCCCGATTGTATGAGATGTTTAAGCGTGAAAAGGTAACAAACAAACGCGTTTTCAAATTTACAATCTAGCTGTTTCCCGCGGCTTCACCCGCGTGGACAACGTTTCTATGAATTTTCGAGGGTGCGCAGTCCGAAAGCCGCAAGCGGCTCGCGAGCGTGAAAAAAAGTTGCCTATGTGTTAATCCAGGTCCTGTCTACCCACCAAATTTCAGCCAGATCCTTTGCAGTAGTTTTTTGCGTGAAGAAGTAACAAACATACACACTCACAAACTTTTGCCTTTATAATATTAGTGTGATAAGTAAGGATGTAGGTATGTCTGTTTCTTTGTCTGAGCCTGTAGCCTAAACGGCTTAATGGATTTTGAAGTGCGGGTACGAAGTAACTAGTATCTCATCTGTGGTGCGGGCGTCGTTAGATTCATCTTTATCCGGCAAGTCACAAAGGATACATTTTTACCCGACTTCCCAAAAAAGAAGAGTAACGTTTTTATGCCATTGGATTTTTAATTTGTAATTAAATTGGTAAGTTGTTTACCCGACTTTTTACCTAACGCTGAAGTTTTTACTTCTGGTAATATCTTTCTTTCGTCTTCATCCCTACTATATATAATATTATAAATGTGAAAGTAACTCTGTCTGTCTGTTACGCTTTCCCGCAAAAACTAATGAACGGATTTGGCTGAAATTTGGTAGGTAGACAGATTAGGACCCGGATTAAGACATAGGCTACTTTTTACTACGCTCGCGAGCCGCTTGCGGCTCACGCACTGCGCACCCTCGAAAAGTCATAGAAACGTTGTCCACGCGGGTGAAACCGCGGGAAACAACTAGTCTTCTATAAGTGGAAGTCCACATCAAAAAAGTGATTTAAAAATGAAAAAACATTTGCCAGAATGAGTGACAAGCAAGTGAGAGAGGCACGGTTGGAAAATAAATGTTTTTATGTTGTAAATTTTATAAAAGAAACTGTTCAAAATGATTTAAACAATTGTTTTTTTTTGTTTTCTCTTTATGATTTTTTTCCTTTTGAGTCATCAATTTACAATTTATTTCTATACAGGACTTTACCAGCGGGATATTACCTTTGAAGTATATAAGTAAATAGAAGGTACTTTCTTTCTAATATTTCATTTTATTATCCACTCCCTTGTCCAAAGTTATTATATTTACCTCAATGTAACAATAGTCACATTCTGTCGTACGATCAAAAATTTCCATTTATTTTTTCTGCCGTGTAAATTAAGTTCTCAAAAAAATATGTATGTTTTAATTTACAGGGTCAAATGAAGTTTCTTAATTTAAATACAAATGACATTCTCGTAGATCAAAATTTTTAATTTATATCGAACTATTATGAGTCCTACCTAAATATTTATTATTACTCATCTATTTTCATTATTTCGCTAATTAAATTTATTTTAAACCCTGTTTCTTTTGTTAATGTTTTGAAAATTGTTTAAAAATGTTTAAAATTTGTTTTAAACTCTGTTTTTGAACACAAAAAACACGTGTTTTAAAACAACTTGTTTTAATCATGCCATCCTTGGAAATTATAACCTCGATGACGAAACGCTAAATTCCAATGAGGGTTGCGGCTATGCGTGAAGAGCACTTTATTTTTATTTACAATTGGTAAGCCCATACATAAACGAATTACCATGGGTTTGCTGCTGAAACTTGGAACGGAGCTCCTCTTTATATGACCAGCTCTTTACTGCATACTAGAGCGCGCGGTGCGCGAGCCGCTAGCGGTTCGCAGGGATAAAATATAGCCTATGTTAGACAGTGATAACATTTCTATTGGTAAAAGAATTTTTAGAATCAGTTCAGCAGTTCTAAAGATTACCACCAACATACAAAAAAACGAACCTTATCTCTTTAACCGTGATTCGAAACGGTGCGCGGTACTCCGGCCGTCCTGGAAACTAGGCTGGGAGGAGGTGCCGTGAGGAGCTGGCTTTGACATGCACTCAACAATATACACCCGCTGAGTGGGTTGCTTGCCGAAGACTCGGACTTATCATAATGTCTGAAACAAAGGAATACTTTTTTAATTTTTTAAACAATTTTAGTATACCTAGCCTAGATGAATCGCAGCTATTTTCCCATCGCAAATAACGATAAAACTCTTCATAAACGGAAATAATTGTAAAATTGACTCGACAGACGTCCTCACTGCACAAACCTTGACAACCAATCTCCGACTCTCCGCGAGGGCAGCAAAGGTTTGTTTTACTTTGTAGTTTATTTTCATCCTCCTTTGGACGGAACGTTTTCTCACATTCCCAGCCTCAGTATGTCCAACCAGAGGTTTTTGGGGCTCTTCCGCCGTATTTGGAGCCTTATTTTGATCCACAATTGGTGAGCTATGTAGTACGACTTGTAGATATGGTTTTGTAAGGGCGTGGCGTGTGCTTATAGTTGAGTATAATTTATTTATATTAGAAGTGAAAGTAAAAAACCTGAAAAGAACATACAAATTATAAAAAAAATATAACACTTAATTTTAAATGAAAAATCACAAACGTGCAAATTAATCTTACCCGCAATGGCTCTTTTAGAAAGTATCAAGGTATGAATTTATTAAATTTATTATAATATGAGTTGATGATGATGATGATCGAATTTTGGTTTTTGAATGAAAAGTCATATGTGTCAAAGCATGCGCAAAAGAACAAATATATAGTAATGAAAAAAGGTCGAATGACAAAAGAACGAATATAACAGCTATTCGCATCATCACACCTTGTTCTATCGGTATTGATGCTGAAGAAAAAATGGACTTACCAAGATTCCCCAACACACTGGGCACTTATATTTTGTTAACATTGTTGTGTGGCGGCGAGACTTAAATAAGACGGGCTTAGATAATACCATTCCACCAACTAAGCTGAGTCTTACAACGTTAGACCCCACCGGGAATCGAACCCGCGTCCTCTTGATGTGAAGCCAAGGGACTAACCATTTTTTTTATTAAAAATTTGAATTTAGTGCCTTTGGCTGCACCTCACCTGATGGTAAGTGACGATGCAGCCGAGGATGTAACACGCAAGCTCAAATAGTGCCTATTCACTCTCTCCTTGAAGATTCCTAAATTAAACGAATCGGGGAATATATACATACGCCGGCAGGGAACTCCACTCCTTGGCCGTTCGCATAATGAACGAAGAAGCAAAACGCTTCGTGCGTAAAGGTGGAACATTAACGACAAAGGGGCGTTTGAAAGGGACCATTACGCCAAGTAGGCTGTTATAATATCCATCTGTCTCTTTCGGTCTGACAAACCATTTCACGAGATTTTGTTAGCCTACATAGTGATGTCAACTTTAAAACGCCTAAGTATCTATAAAATTATTTCCTAGTTTCTTGATTGCGAATGATTGTCTTTAATGCTCGTAGAAACGGATGCGGCAAGGCCAAATGAGTTAAGCAAAGCAAGACAGATTTTTTTGTCTAAAAACCATAAAACACCATGATTTTTTAGGCATTGTCTTGTTTGCCACAAGGAAGTGTTTTTAGTCATCTGCTATATTTGGTAGAACCGGTGATTTTAAAATTTTCGAAACGCTTATTAATGTTTACAAAAATACATGTTTAGGATCGATCCGGCTCGAAGGACAAGACAGAATGTTCAGGATCGATCCGGCTCGAAGGACCAGACATAATGTTTAGGATCAGTGGACTTTATACCTCAGGCTCAGAGGTTCTTAAATGAAAGTCTTAGATAGTGTTCAACAACTGCTAATCAAATTCTAAATCACTGCAACTTATTCTTTTTTTTTCTCCTCCGGAGGACTCGGGGAGGGAGGTAGGAGAATACTCATGCATACCAGGACAGAAGGCTGTACTGGTTATGTGGGACACAGTCAAGCTGTACCTATCCACTAAACTTCTCCTGATAGCCTTGGCCATAACGACCTTCAAGGCTTTAGTCGGTGCGAACCCACCCTGGGGCGGGAGGAAATAACCTACTTATGTACGAAACTAGGCTAGGTATGTAGGCGACGTGGGCTAGAGGGCTAAACGCGGAGCACGAGTCGATGTCGTACTAGGCGGCTAGCTCGTTGTCCGATACATATTCAAAATCGGTTTAACTTTACCTTGACCATACCCTGGACACTTCACACGACGGACCAGAAATTTCATTTAAAAAATCGAATGACGGAACAAACAAAATGGCGGCGAAATTCTATACGTTCGAAAACCAAACTTTAACCAATCTGTATCAATCTGGGGGACGAGGGGTGAGGTCGGAATCTAGAGAGCGGCAGGGAGTGTCCATACTGTATGTTAGTACTAATATATATTATACGTTGCCTTGACTTCACAAAACGTATCCTTCTTTTGTAGTGCATTCTACAATCTAAAATGTACTCACAAGATAAAATATTGCAATAGGGTTTCCTAGTAGGAGCATATCAGTGTATCAGTTACCATATATGTTGTGTTCTCATAAAGTATCACAATGGTCGGATATATTAAGTTTTTGCTTCTAAAATCCTTTTTTCGAGAGACAATGGCCTGAACGACGTTATCGGTATTATCGGCGGCGTAACGAAAGAATTTTGTGGATAAGGCATTGAGTATAATTTTAAAATAGAAGTCATCATCATTATCTCAGACGAAAGACGTCCACTGCTGGACACAGGCCTCATTTAAGGATTTCCACGATGACCGGTCCTGCGCTGCTAGCATCCAGTGGCTTCCCACGAAAATAGCAATACCAACCACTGAAAGCGATTTTGCTGTAATTAATCATATACTAAATTTCGTTTTTACAATGTTTGTAGTTAGCAAGGCGTGACGTCATGGAGTTTTAGCGTCATTGATGGACTTATTATCTGATTTTGACTAAAGTTCGTTCGCTGAATGAACTGCACTTTTCATAAATGCAACTCGCCGCTGCCAACTCGCGTCAAACGGTTGCGTCAAAGCGCCCGCCCTGAGTAAAATCGCGAAGCCGCCGACGGTGCACCCACAGGAAGTCGCGCGATTCTTGTTCAGTCTAATTATTATGTAGGTGACAATTCTACTTCGATAAAAGATACTTCGTCCAGCCGTGAAAGTGATTAAAATTAATAATAAATCGTAAATAAAAAAATACCTATTTTTTTGATAAAATTGTTTTATTCATCAACACATTTCCAGAATTTCATGCGGGTGTACTATAATTAAAAATTGAAGACGTGAAGGAAAACAAAGAAAGCATTTTTTATATATTTTACTAGAAGGACAATTTAATTAAGAAATTGTTTATGGTTTATTTTTAATGCAGTCATCTACCCTAAAAGTTGAACGTTCTCCTTGATCGCATAAAGTTTGTATGAGTTGTCCAACACTGGGGGGGTATATTCTTGACAATATCCTTACACATAATCATAGGCCGCCTGGCTAGCTACCACCATCTTATCTCAGTCTTGCCGCCAAACATCAGTGTTAACAGCATTGATGTGTTCCGGCTCGAAGATAAGATAGCCAGATCCCCATTGCGTTGGGGAATCTTGTTAAGAACGCTTCCATCTTCGGCATTAACGTCACTTACCATGAGGTGAGATGACGCCAAGGGCTCATCAATTGTGAATAAAAAAAAACGGGTGGGGCTGTGTCGGGGCACACGGCCGTTGGTTTTAACGTGAATACGTCTCGTAACGGGTAATATGTAGTTTCTATATAAAATATTATTATTATTAATATTATTATCTGCGTAATTTCAACCGTCCCAGCTGCAGATGTACTGGCACCGTCGTTGATCCGCTCGGCCGCATTCATTACTTTACGTTGCCGGCACTGCTTGACTCGATCATATGGTGTTTTATTGGTACCATTCGATTGCTGTTGAGATGCCCTTTCCAACCGTATACGATCTCTGTATTTCAATTTGGCTTTTCGACGCGTATAGGCCGACATTATATATTTTTTGATATTATTTTTTTATTTAAACACCTTATTGTAATTACAGTTACAATTTTACACTAATGTTTTATATATATTCGATAGATTTTGACGAGAGCTGACGATTGAAACTTGAATGAACGTCGTAGCTTCACCGAGTCGAAAGTTATACTAAATGGAAATCTCGATACGCAGCAAAATTACCTTCAAAATGGCGGGGCTGCCCCCTCCCCCGCGCGCGATGTGTTACAGTCCTTCTTTGATTCTTTAGCTATCAAGTGGTGTAAACAAAATTTGGTTGAAGATGATAGATATGTAGCTACAACACTAAACTGTATACCCCGATTTTGTTATCATTCGTTTTTTTGGATTGCATCCCTATGGAGGTAATTTTAAAGACGTATTCACGTCAAAATTATAAATGTGAAAATGTGTTTGTTTGCTTGTGTTATCAATCAGAAGAAGATTTATTAAATATCACAAGAAGTACGTTCCAATTGTTCACAATATAATTTTAACGAATAACTTTAATTTAGCAGCGATTCATAAATAGCAATAATCACGCACTATGCACACTTATTTGTACTGAGCAATACAAAATTAACACGCAGCGCACTGACGTCCGAATACGTCGACCTCCGAAAAGAAAGTGGCGGCGGCGGCCATGGGCTGCCATTTATATCCCCGCTCGCGGGCGGCCCCACCTGGCCTCCCTGCAGTGACATTAGCGCCTGCCACGTGCAGCTCGCGGCCACGCTCCTCCGATCCACGATAACTGCAGTACAAATCATACCCACAAATCATCCCTGAAATAACCAACAACACAATCAAATCAATAAAATATTCGTATTCTAACACTTGTTACCTCCTCACGCTTCAACACCTCAACCAATCTTGACAAAATTTGGCATGCAGATAGTCTGTTTCATGGGGAACGACACACCTGGCCTGGCTAGCTACCACCATCTTATCTCAGTCTTGCCGCCAAACATCAGTGTTAACAGCATTGATGTGTTCCGGCTTGAAGATAAGATAGCCAGATCCCCATTGCGTTGGGGAATCTTGGTAAGCCCGCTTCCATCTTCGGCATCAACGTCACTTACCATGAGGTGAGATGACGCCAAGGGCTTATCAATTGTGAATAAAAAAAAATATAAATGTGAAAAAGTGTTTGCTTGTTACCTCCTCACGCTTGAACACCTAAACCAATCTTGACGAAATTTGGCATGCAGATAGTCTGTTTCATGGGGAATGACACTTTCTAACCCGGTTGCGGCTCACGTACCACTCACCTTTAACGACAGAAACGAATTTAATGACACCTTTAAAAACGATACCTATTCTAAATGTTATTAAATGTTTGTTTGTAACCTCTTCATGGTCCAACACGCCTTAATCTAGTTGAAATTTAGTGTGATCGTAGCATTTAGCGTGGAGGATAACATAGGCTATTTTTTTTTTAATTTATTGAGTGGTTCTTGTGGGATAGATAGCTATTTGTTAATTTTCTCTTTTTGGTAATTTCTTTCACGTGTCAATGAAGCAAAGGATTGACGTGATATTTTGCAGAGGGACAGTTGAGGGGGTGGAAAGTGACAGAGCCCGACATAGTTCCCGAGGGATCTGGCGAAAACTCATTACCACATTCGCACCACGTATCCTCGAAGTCAGTCATAGAAGCTACGTCCACGTGGGCGAAGTTGCGGGAAAAAGCTTGTTAATAATATAAATTAAACAATATTGCACTATTTGATGTTGTATAGTAAAAAAAACTAGATCTAAAATGAAGAATAAATAATAATTATCTTTATTATCATAATTTTTGTCCTTGGTAATCATGATTGACATTTATTTGATTATGGAGTTCCACAAAGTATTGCCTGAATCTATAAATTTTTATCAGTGAACTATGTGACTAAGGCCTTCGACCAGTGTGTGTTGCCAGTGTTGACATACAGAACTGAGACATGGTCGCTTACTATGGGCCTCATGGAAAGGCTTAAGATCACCCAAAGGGCGATGGAGCGAGCTATGCTCGGAGTTTCCCAGCGCGATCGAATCAGAAATGAGGAGAACAGTTAAAAGAACCAAGGTAACCGACATAGCACACAGAATCGCTAAACTTAAGTAGCAGTGGGCATAGGACACATAGCTCGTGGAACACATGGCCGTTGGGGCAGTTAAGTTATCGAGTGGCGACCGCGCACCGCAAGACGTAGTGTAGGAAGGTCTCCCATACGGTGGATAGGAGACCTTCCTAAACCGCTAGATGCGGGCAGCGCAGGACCAGTCGTCGTGGAAATCCTTGGGGGAGGCCTTTGTTCAGCAGTGGACGTCTTTCGGCTGGTATGATGATTTGGTAACGTTGGCAACATGTTAAAGCGCATTTCAGCTCTGAATTTCTAGGGTTCCGTTGCCAAACTAGAAACCCTTGTTTCGCTAAGTCCGTCATTCAAGGTCATTTTTCCGATAAATAATTTGTTTTCGAAATGTAAAGTTTTAAAGTCGTGATTTTTGCTAGAGTTGCAGATCCCCACCCTCTCTACCAGCTACACCGCTACGTCAGAAATTCTAAAAAGTACTGGAAAAGTATGGCATATAATGAATCTAAAATGAAAATTATTACGGCCATGTAGACTTTCTTAGTTTAGAAGTAATAGTCGACCAGCTTAATATGTGCAGTAGGATTTGTAAAAATTTAATAGATTATCCATACCAAATGTTCTAAACTAACTGCAAAAACAACTTTGTTTTGTACAAACATACAACTTTCTTTTGGTTTGTTTTGTACATTCATTTATTGAAAAACTACAGAACCCTAGTTTGCGAGTAGTCCGTCACGCACTTGGCCACTTTTTTTATCTATAATGATAAAGGCAGCCAGGCTGCTGTTTGAAGTCGCATCCATGCTAATCTTCCGTCGGTTTTCCCTTCACATATAAGGTTATGTCAGACAATGCTACTGCTCAGTCTTACTGTGTTACGCGCGGTGGCCCCACTGACCCATATTTTATGATTTTGCAGAATAATAATAATAATAATTAAATTTAATATAATTATTTTTAGGTATTCTTGAAAAAGTAGAAATGAAATGATTTTATTTGAATCAAAAAAAACAACTACAAATATTGACAGCTATTAAAAATAAAGTCTAAAATGAACATTTTAATTACGAATTAATTTTATTTAATTAATTACAAAAAAACAATTTAATTACAAATTATCGAAATAAATTGCGAAAAAGTCACATAATAAAATCCGAAACATGACTATAATAATCATTTACACCTGCATATCACTAATGTGAACTCAAAAGTTAACTGAAGTCCCCAAAGTGTGTCAGAAGTCCCTGAACTGTGTGAAAAGTCCCTGAACTGTGCCGAGAAGTCCCGGAATGAGTGCGACTTTAGTGCCAACAGTGTCAAAACCATACAGAATCAGTGATGACAGTTGAGTGCACTGAAGATGCGTGTGATTGCAGCACTGTATATCTGTTTTTGTGCCATTATAGTGATCGTGGTTGGTTCGAGACCGAGGGTCATTCTCGTGGAAAATGCACCGAGTACGTATTTATTTTAAACTGGCTATGCCCGCGACTTTATCCGCGTGGAGGTTTTGAATTTTCCCATGGGAACTCTTAAATTCTCCAGTATAAAAAGTATCCTATATGTTAACCCGGGCTATGTGGAACCACCATACAAAATACAAATCGGCTTGGTAGTGTTTGCATGATGCACGAACATAGAGACAGACAAAAAATCCAAAAGTTTTTGTTTCGGCCCCTATATCACATAATATAGTCCACCACAGTTATTATTTTCCAAAAATATCCCGTTCCAGTTTTATAACATGACTGTATAGATTATCATTCCGCACCGCGGCTTTGCTCGCTTTATTTTTTTTTGCTAGAAATCTTTCCTGTCTTACCCACAACAACTGTACAAAATTTCATCGTAATCAGTGAAAAAGTTCCGGAGATTTGGGGTTTTTAGACAAACAAAATATTAGCACATCAGAAAAAGTGTGAGAAATTAATTTAAAAAATGATCGAATAGCAATCCAATTGGCTCCAACAATTTGTAAGTAAATCGCAAGTTTCAATTTTATTTATAGGAGAACCATGCAAACACGATTTTTCCCAGACCAATGGATATGTAATAGACAAACATAAGCAACTACAACAACTAAAACATCGTGAGGAAACCTGCACATCTAATTCCAGATGTGTATGAAGGTCGCGTTGCACACGTCCGTAGGTGTAAATCCAAATGCCCTACACGTGACCGCGGGTGATGCTAAGTGCACTACCAGGCAACCGCCGATAAGAAAGAGAGCAACTACGACGCGAAAAGTTTTATCAAAATCGTTGCAACCGTTATGACAGTTACTCTTCCGGTTTGACAGTACGAATAAACTTTTGATAATCCCTCGATAAAATATTTTAAAACTTTTAAGTTCCAAATTTGATCCCAATCGGTCTAACTGTTAGAGTCTAACAGATTTATCCCCCAGAGCAGAGCGTGACAGACGGAATAGAGATGTTCGGTTTTTCAGTATTGTTATTAATACCTATAAAACACCTTTTTTTTCAACCGACTTCCAAAAATGAGGAGGTTCTCAATTAGACTGTATGTTTTTTTTGTATGTTTGTTACGCGATATCTTTTTTTTTGTAGATTGTAAACCGATTTTCATGATTATTTTTTTATTCGATAGAATATGCTCCCGAAATAGTTCCATATAAATTTTATCAAAATCGGTGTATTACTTTATTAGAAAATTAACAAAAACCAAAAATAAAAAAGTAAGTGTGTGGTTTTATGAAACCACGGTAAAAGTGAAACTTTACAGAGGACGAAACGATCATGGCTGCTCTCGCTACGGTACAGAGGACTAAACGATCATACCGTCAGACGAAAGCGACCGTCACGCGACATGCAACACACAGACGAAAAAATTTGAGACGATGTAATAAAAATTTCATTTTAATAATGCAAAATTGTGCTAAGTCGTAGCGATGGAAGTCGGTTTTTTAACGTTTACAGCGTTTTCAATTATTTTTGTTAAAAATTTGAGTGCGTTTTCACGAAAATAAGAATACTTCCTTTATCCTACATACGTACGTACTATGACGTCGTCTACGTAACGCCTGGGGATCGCAGCAGGTAGAACAGGTACCGAATAAAGAAAATACTTTTATACGAATTGGATATGGCTGAAGAGCTATCTTTATTGAATTCGTAAAATTTATATATATGCTCTGTCAGCTGACTTATTATTGTTTTTTTTTAAGAGAACTAGTTAAAATACTCTCTTGTCCTAAGAAATAGATATAAATGGGATCTTTGCCCTGGCGCGCGGTCTTCAATCAATCTTACTCTTGATAAAGGACCTCTGTCCTGGCTCGCGGTCCACAATAAAATGAATCTCCACTGTTTCGGAAAGTTAGTTTCAGAAAGCTAAGTTTTTTTTGGTTGTTTCTTTCACCTATAAATCCGCCATATTGTTTTTTTTAATTCTTTACATTCTATAACACGCGGATTGATGGCACGAATCCAAAGACACCACATTTATCAAGATCGGTTAAGTGATTTAGGAAAAAAAAGGGAATAGATGAACATCCATACATACACTCATAGACTGTCAAAAACAGAACCCTCTTTTTTTCGTAGTTGGGTAAAAATCGTAGTTACATGCGCGTTTGCGATATTAGAATTGATGTTGACAGTGACCGGCCTAGTAGGGATTTGCGGGTATAAAGTTTGCGCATCGGATTTCCTCCCACACTTGGGACAAAGTATATATATTAGTACTAACATACAGTATGGACACTCCCTGCCGCTCTCTAGATTGCAACTTCACCTCCTCGTCACCCAGATTGATAGAGATTGGTTAGTTTGGTTGTCGAACGTATAGGATTTCGCCGACATTTTGTTTTTTTTTTGAAATGTCATTTCTGGCCCGTTGTATGAAGTGTCCAGGGTGTGCTTGGGAGGTCCTGCCATACTCCACACAAGGGGGCCAAGTTGAGAATGGTGTGGGTTATAGATACCTCATTTACTCGGTTTGGTTGGTGGTAGGGCATTTTCTAAACCCGCCTGGCTAGCTACCACCATCTTATCTAAGTCTTGCCGCCAAACATCAGTGTTAACAACATATATCAGATAGCCAGTTCTCCATTACGTTGCGCTGTTATTTGTTTTCTTTCATTCGATCTTTTTTCATTCCATCAATTTTTTTCGATCCATTCATCCTTCATACTTTTAAAATAAATTAAATATTTATCTTATAAAAGACCCACTTTGGGTAAGTTTAAGTTTACATAATTTTTGAATTGTGTTATAAATTTCAGTGTATATTATTTTCCTAATTTTTATGTTGTTTTCAGGTCTTTAACTCTTATTTTTTTACCAATAAACTAAATTGTTCACGAAGTTCTTTTTAAACCCACGCCCACTACCTATGAAGTCGTGCTATACGCTTCCATCTTCGACATCATCACCACTTACCATCTGGTGAGATAATGCCAAGGGCTTACCAATTGTTTATAAAAAAAACATATAAGTACGAGTATACTTCGTTCAAAAAGTTTTTTTTGGGTGTTCTCCGAATTATTAATTAAAATTAATAACAGTTGATCTGACGGATGCATGGGCAGACAAAAAAGCCATTAAACCACGTAATCGCAACCTTGAAATAGTTCTTGTGACCCACTGGGGGACCATTGGGTCCGTTACGGACGCTAGCCATGACATAATGTAGGCTGATTTTACTAATTTTAATGCATGTACAGAGGCCAGCACATCAAGCTATACACTCGTAAAGCGATTCTGATCCATACGCATTCGGCATAGGAAGTCCAAAGTGTGTAGCTTGATATGCTGGCCTGTGTACACTAGTGTTACAGTAAATATGACCTCACTTCTAACTTATATGCGTGTTGCGGAATCGTAAACGTCCCCACTGTTGGGGTACGGGTAGGGTTACCATAAGGTAAATTAAAAAGTCCGGACAAAAAGCCTGATTTTTATCAAAAAGTCCTGATAATTTACTGAAACGGGCGCGCGCGCGGTTTGACGACGCACAGTCAAAGTAATAAAATGCCATTTATGATATTCTTTTTGAGTGCCGACCGGTCACTCGCCGACTCACAATCCGCCATAGAGGCTACTCTAACTCTCCGCATAGTCAAAAATCACCATTACATTGATGAAGACCAAAAAAACATCTAAATAATGCAAAAAATCCTGTCATTTTCAAAGACCGGCCGGAATCCTGACAGAAGCCTTAAAATCCTGACATGTAAGGACAAATCCTGACGGCTGGTAAGCCTAGGTACGGGTCTCTGCACAAATTTGTGGAGGTTAGGCCGTACCCCGCAATTTTTTTTTAATTCACAATTGGTAAGCCCTTGGCATCATCTCACCTGATGGTAAGTGACGATTATGCCGAATATGGAAGCGGGCTTATCAAGATTCCCCAACGCAATGGAGAACTGGCTATCTTATCTTCATGCCGGAACACATCACTATTTTTAACACACTGATAACGGGGCTAAGTGCAAGTTGTAGGGCTAGTTGTGATCCCTACTGTCAGAAGATAGTTAAGCCGCTCATAAGCCATAGTATGCCACGGTTTGACGACTGCCATCTAGTGATAGCAATCGATACCAGGGGCTAACGTGCCTTCCGAAGTACGGAAACGGTTGAGAAAAATGCTACTAACAGTTAAGGCGGTAATATTACAGATTTTACGTTATTTTTGACGTCAATTACTCCTAAACAATAGAAAACTCCAGGTTGACACAAAATACCCTTGACTTCCTGACATAATAGTAGACAGTTGATATTTTCATAGAATATGTATTTCTGTTGCCGCTATAACAGCAAATACTACAAATTTAAAAAAGTAAAAAATAAGGGGGGTCTTCATACAAAAAAAGTGTTTTTATAGGTCTTTAGAAGTATTTTTAATTTAGCTCTGTCGTAAAAACGGTAAAACATAAAAGCGTGAAACTTGGTGTGATTATAGTATTAATACTGAAATAAAACAACGAATAATAAAAATTGCCTAAGTGTAAGTCGTACTCGCGCTAAGGAGTCCGACCTGAATGACAAAAAAAAACATATTTTTGCAGCTCGCTTTGATGTCATTTGTTTATAATTTGAATAGGTATCATTGTCATTATACAATGTAGTTGTGTGGAGAGGTGTGGTAGTACGGAACCCTCGGAGTGCTACTCCGACTCGCACTTTGCCGGTATTGTTATTTTCCTAAAAAGTGCTGAACCGATATTGATAAAATTTAAAAAGGACCATTTATTTGGCAGGATAAACTATCAAATAAAAAAAAATGAAAATCGGTTTACATCTGCGAAGGTATGGTGTAACAAACATACAAAGACATACACTCGAATTGAGAATCTCCTACATTCTGAAGTCTGTTGATTTTTTTTTAAATTGTAGCCTTTTTATAATTCAGTTTTAGCATTAAGGCGGTAATATTACAGATTTTCGTTATTTCTGACGTCAATTACTCCTAAACGATAGAAACCCCAAGGTTAAAATAAAATACCCTTATTGTTGATGATGTTCCTTAAAGTCAAAAGCTATCAGAAACACAATTGAGCAGTTTTGGCTCGACAGAAAAAAAAACCCCAAAAATAGGTCTACACCGTTACTTTCAACTCTAGTTATGACTAATATTGTGAGGTATAAATTTTAAGAAGATCGCGGGAAGCCGATGGATGCGGGCAGCGCAGGACCGGTCGTCGTGGAAATCCTTGGGGGAGGCCTTTGTCCAGCAGTGGACGATTAGTGGCTGATATAATGATGATGATAAATTTTAAAAATATACAACAATGTTTGTTATGATAATACCAAGTGCGTAATGTTATTATTTTTATACTTGTATTGTAGTTTTTGATTAAACGAAAAACCATTGAAAAAGTGAAAAAGTGTGGTTATTTTCTTTACTCTTTACACGTAAAGAAAGAGACAGAGACAACTGTTTCAATCAATACCTCGCCTCAAGGCTTTAAGATGCCTCAATCCAAGTACGTTGATAAGTGTTAAAATAATATCGAACGTAAGTCTATTCATTTTAAGTTCAAATCGGGCTTCAACGCGGCTATAACGTTGAAACCGAACGCCAAATTCTCGATTTTTGCATGTTTTTATTACATTTTTTTTTACTTTCAATTATGTTTAAAAAAAGGTTTTCAATTTAAATAAAAGGGCTTAAAGTTACCGATTTTTTTGTGTTGGTTTCATTAAATATTAACCATTTGTTTTCGAGAATTTTTGTAATTAATGCCAAAAACAGGGTCTACAGTATATTTTTTTAGATCAAAAGTGGTAATATTTTATTACTTTTTATTACTTTAAGTATATTATATATTTTTGCCATTTTTTTTACACAGTCTTTCAATAATTTGAATTGAATATTATCATTTGACCTATCTTAAGGCCTTAACAGTACCTCTTTTCTTTCCCAGCATGCTTCCGAAGAGTGCTGGCCGGGATGCGAGCTCTGCGCAGCTTCGTGCGAAGAGTCGCTCCCTGCGAACGGCTTGAAGATTGTCGGCGAGAGTGTGCCGAGGAGAGGATCTTTCATTGCGAGAGCTTCAACTACAGGTAAAAAAAGTGTGTGTGTCAGCTCCGACGCACGACTGGAGTTTACTACTTAAGTACGATGGTCTAAACAGGCACAAAACAGGGCTTGACTTTGGTTTTAAGTTTACTCTGCACAGTTTTTATAACTGATGATTCCAATTTCCGGCCTCTTTTCATAGCTGATGTGCCAGGTGTTTTAGCTCCCATGATCGCAGCTACTAACGATCCATCTGGTGTTTGTCAGCGACTAACCTCATATGCTTTGGATGCGGTTATACGAGCATATCTTAGGGCATACCATAAAGGGCTCTTACATTGATTTCGAGTTGACTCTTCAATTAAATGAAGAGCATTTTTGTTAAGTTCTCTTGTAATGTTTCTAGTAATTTGTTGACATCATTCTTTATATCATCACTCGCTTGATTAAGGAAATGATGAAGTGAAAACTGTCGAACATCACTGTGCTTAAAGTCGTCCTGATACTTCAACAATTTTCTTCTTTTTTGCTTCTTGAAGAAACTCGTGGAAAAGGTCTGTGATGGTTTCATGATGTGGAGCTGTTTTTTTGCAAATTCGATCTACAGTGACGTATTTCATAGTAGTCCCTACTCTCGAGAGGATGGGTTTTTTTCAGTAGTTTTCAACCTCGGTGCAGGAAGGTTCTTCACTGCGACGACGATGGGTCCACTTTAAAAATGCCACTGCATACGTAAAACAAAAAAACACAAAACCAACCACTAAAAACCACCAAAACAACCAGTAAAACCACCAGCTGAAGCTGCATAGTCCAAGCACTGGCAACTGACGATTTCACCTTTAGTCTCGTCTATCACCATAGTGACTTTATATGAACTAGCCCTCACTTTGTGCTCGGGGCAGATCCTGCAATTGAGTGTGCAAAGTCCTGATACACGACGTAGTTGCACGTACCCAATAGCATCGTCACCATTAGATTCTCGTGCAGCCCTGAAAATGCAAACTAATTACTTACTGTAAACAAAATTAATTCTTTATAACCTAAAAACCTACTACTGAAAGAAAGACTATCAATTCGCCTTCGCAGGATTAAGGTTACTTACGTAGGTAGTGTTATATTATTTTATAGTACTTACATTGCTGTTTTTACATTTCTCAGCTCTGCAGAATAAAAATCGGGGTTATTTTTGAAGAACATTCCAACCTTGATTGCGTCCACTTTGGGCAAGTTTCTGCTAACTACTTCCACAAAATTGACATCCATGATGGAGTGGAATACCAAATTATACGATGGAGATTGTAAAATATCACAAATTTTCACAATAATATTTTAAAATCTTATTTAAACAGATCAAAAATCGTAAAGGCGCGTCTCCTCCGACCTGTTTTGCAAAACAATACAAAGAAACACCAAAACATTGGGGCGTGGCCATACACATTTGTCTATGCATACACAATGTTTTTGTCTTCCGAGGCGGACGGAAAATATTTCCCGCGCGGGTGGAGAGGGGAAGGATTTGTTTAATTTTTCTACAACTGCCGTGTCGCGCACATGTTTTGTTTCAGAAACATTTCCCTGCAGCAGGAGACGGCTTGTTTATGAAAACAAATGTTTTTGTTTCATGTTTTCTGTGTAATGTTTAAAAAAGCTGGCGCAGGAGACACGCTTTAAGACTGCAACAATGACAGATCTGATTACTGTGTTGTGACGTCATCTTAGATTCAGCCAATCCTGACTGTTTTGTATCACGTGACAAAGGTGCGCACAATAGGTTGCGCGCGAAAAACGTAACGCGATCACTAGATTTTACTCCTCATATTTTTTTCATACCGGGCGCTTTATATGAAAATCGATTCTTAAGGAGTAAACTCAAAAAAAAAACATACGCATACAGTCGAATACAGAACCTCCTCCTTTTTGGAAGTCGGTTGAATAATAAAGTTTTAGAGTTTCTTAATTTGGGAAGAGATACATACTAAATCAGTGGGGACTTACCAATTGTGAATAAAAAAAATAAGACTGGGAACGTTATGGATTGTTAAAAATTATTAACTAGAATGAAGAATAGAATAGTAATGTGTATGTAAACTGACCTCGACCAAATCACCTTAAACTCTACAAAAATATAATGGCCAAAGCAACATGGTGTGAACACAGGCAAAGTTATGAATCTTGTCAATGTTTAAACTTAAGCTAACATGAGGTAACTTTCTCACGAACAATTCGCAGTATTGTCGGCGTTTCCTGGATTTACTCCACTGTGGTCCACAACAACCAGGTTTTGTAGATAGTAAAGCCCCAGAATAAGGACTCCCATAATTACATTATTAGATAGATAGATAAATAAATGTTTTTATTCAATACACAGCAATATAAAAGGATAAACTAAAAATAAGCTAAAACAATGATAAACTGACAGTTGTTGCTGTGCATTGGAAAGACACCTGTTCAGCTTTATTGCTGCAAGTACAAACTTGCAACGCTGATATTCTAACGGAATCTAAAGTGAATGTGCGCATGTCCTAAAGTGTACAATAATTACTTTCTAAATACCAGTCATAACACAGTTTGTTTTAAATCATTCAATTTATAAGCAAGATTTTTCCTAACATCTTGATTTTTATTTATTTTATTTTATTTATTTATTCAAGAAAAATACAGCTTACAGAAAACTTCCAAAGCACTGTATTCTAACTTAAGATTAAATTTAACGCTATTGTATGTTTAAAACAAAACTTAACTAAGAGATACAGGTTGTTGGCCTATTGTCAATGCTCTCACATAAACTTAGGCAAGCATCAGATATACTTCGCCATGAATCACTAAAAATATCAAACTGAGTGTTCTTGGATATTGAATAGTTATTGAGGAGTACCAAGGCACGTATTAAGGGTGAGTTGCGTCTGGCCTCAGTGCGCCAAGGCGGAACCGCTAGCAAACTACGGGGGCGCCGCGAGCTGATTTCGTTTCGCGGGATAGTAGGGACAGCAAGCCTCACGGTTTTAGAAACCAGTTCCGGACAATCAGATTCTCCTCGTAGAATGTGACAGATGTAGGTGAGCAACGAATGATTACGCCTCACCTCTAAAGAATTGAATCCTAATGTACCGAGCAGAAAATTTGTTGGGTACAAAAAAGGGTAGTAACCAAATTGTTTTTTGTACAGAAATCTTAAGAAAGATTTCTGTATTTTTTCAAGAAGCAATGAATAGGTTACTTCGTAGGGATTCCATACTAAAGACGCTGTTTCAACTTTACTCCTGACAAAAGCAGTGTATAAGAGTTTCATGGTCTTGATGTCATTGAAATCACGAGCACTCCTAATTATAAAACCTAATTTGCGGAAACAGTCTTTGGTGAGATATCTTATATGATCATGAAATGTAAGTCGTGGATCGAATATGACCCCCAGATCTTTGGTTGTGTACACTCGTAGAAGTGTATCTGTTCCAAGGAGATAATCGGCACAAATCGGGTTTGTAGAGCGGGTGAAATTAAGTGTTGTATTATATAGTTATAAAGTAGAGTGTTGATAGGACGCTAGAAGCACAATAGATGCTGGAGCTTAGAAGACAGGCCCAATATTCACTTAAACTCTGAAACACATGGCGTTGAATAATACTGACGGCAAAACACGAACTTCTAAATTTTGATCAAAATCAAAAGTTTTTTATTTAATGTGGATACACATATTTTTATTTTTTTAAATTAAAATTCACAAATGCGTAAATGCGCGCGTATTCTCGTGGGTTCTCGCGCATTCGCACGCTTTCACATACATCAGTTGTCAGTTCAGGCGTTGGTCCGCGTAGTAGACGGTTGGGTTCGCGCGAATACGCGCGCACCAATCAGCGTTGGTCGCACGCAGATCCTAAGCGAGGCTCCCCTCCCCTGGGCAGCAGAATGCTTCGCAGAAAAGAAATCATCGGTTTTATTCGGAGATACACGAATGGGAAAAGAAATGTAAGTCGATTGACAGTTTACCGTCATATTATTAAACATTTATGTGATGAGCAGATATATATATATATATATATATATATATATATATATATATATATATATATATATATATATGTGTGTATTTAAATGTATATAAGTATTGGGCCCAGATGAACATGTGTGATTTGTCCCAGAATATTTATTTATTTAATTTTATTTATTTTTATTTATTATAATCTAACTGAATTTAGTGCAGTGATATTGCAATATCCCGGTGACATATATTAAAAGTATTGAATTGGTTCAAAAAAAGTATGTATGTATGGATAAATTCTTTATTGCACACAAGGATTAATCACAAAATGGTTATTATTATGTAACTGTTTGTTTTGATCCTCAATAAAAAAAAAGAGTCCAGTATGATGCAGATAACCATAAAAGAGCGATATTTTTGAATCATATTATCAATACAATGCTGTGGAGCAGCACAACCCTCTAGTTATTTTTGATTTCTGTAAATTTGCTTAAAAAGTAATACACCGATTTTGATAAAATGTATATGGGATCAACCTAGAAGCGTACCCTATCGAAAAAAAATGATTCACGAAAATCGGATCACAATCTGCGAAGATATCACGTAACAAATATACAAAAAATCAAACAGTTGAATTGAAAACCTCCTCCTTTTTTGGAAGTCGGTTAGAAACGTCTGCAACGTAGGTTTGGAGCGTAGCGGATAAATACATTTTTTGATTCAGAAGTTGTGGTGACCTTAATTTGTTTTATTGTTTTATTTGTTGTAGTTCAAAGAGTTATTATAAAGGGTTTCCATGCAAAGAATTGTTATTTGCACACAGCTGGAAATAAAGGTGAAAAGGTCGGTCGTAAAAAAATATAGCAGGAAAATAATTAGCATTGTTCAGTTTTTAGGGTTCCGTAGCCAAAGGGTAAAAACGGGACCCTATTACTAAGCCTCCGCTGTTCGTCCGTCCGTCTGTCACCAGGCTGTATTTCATGAATTACTTTTCAAAATCAACGACGAACAACGAACAAAAATTACTTTTCACGCGCCAAAGTGTTATTTTTTTTTTTATAGACAGCGTTCTATTTGCAAGCCAGTTCGAAATTTAAATAAAACCTTTGATAAGTTACCTCCTTGGTTGCCATGTTTCGGAGTAAAATATATGTAGTTCCATTTATGAGACAGACATGAGTTTACATAGTAATTTATTTGGCCGCTAAACACGACTAATATGGATTTTCATACAACTTTTGCCGGCCGCTGCTCGCATGTATTTGGCCAATTCGTAATTGTCATTTTAAATTGAATTTTGCATCGAATTTAGTCAAAACAAAGTACTTTTGGGTACTGTAGTTATTTTCAACCGACTTCCAAAAAGGAGGAGGTTCTCGATTCGACTGTATGTTTCTTTTTTATGTGTGTTACCTCAGAACTTTTGACTGGGTGAACCGATTTTATTAATTATTTTTTTATTTGAAACTTAGTGCTTCCTGTGTTGTCCCATAAAATTCTTATCAAAATCAGTGTTGTACTTTAATCCAAAAAATAATGATGCAAAATGTACTAAGTTGTTGCGATGGAAGTCGGTTTTTTAACGTGTTTAGCGTTTTCAATTATTTAATAAGAATTAGAAATGTCCATTTGCTCTAGCTAGCCCAGCAGATTTGGATTCGTCGATTGGTCTCTTTCTTGAAGTTTGACCTACCTAGCTGGACTGTTTGTCCCAGGTATACATATTCGTCAACAACTTCCTGTGTAGAGACTCCAACATCTATAGAGGTGGGTGCGACTCGGACATTTAATATTATTTTCGTCTTGTCCATGTTTATTTTAAGACCAAGAAGTATGTATTCTAATACATACAAGTAGATATTTGTTAAGTATTCATTAATATTTTGTATGTTACTAGTTAAATGTAAACCTAAAAACTTTTTAATGTATTTTTAAAAATTGATCTCTATTTCCGTTGGTCATCGCATCAAGCGTGAACGGCTGGACCGATTTCGCTAACTCTTTTTTGTTGAGTTCGTTATTGTCAGGAGAAGGTTCTTAAGTAGGGTAGGGAAGTGTAGTGTAGGGTAGAGTACGGTAGGGTAGGGTAGGGTAGTATAGTGTAGGGTACGATAGGGTAGGATATGGTAGGGTAGGATAGGGTAGGGTAGAGTAGGGTAGGATAGGATAGGATAGGATAGGATAGGATAGGATAGGATAGGATAGGGTAGGGTAGGGTAGGGTAGGGTAGGGTAGTGTAGTGTAATGTAGGGTAGGGTAGAGTGTGTAGTGTAGTGTAAGGAAGTTCGCCGGGACAGCCAGTTGAGAAATAATTTTCGAAAAACCTAAAAAAAAATTGGTACAAGCTTTTATTTGAAAAAGTTTTTATGCTTAAAAAGCCAAATGCTCAAATGAACATAAAAAAACACTGTTCCAAATTTTAAAAATTTGAGCACGGCCAGAGATATGCTATATAAAGGGTGATTTCGGGGTCGTGATCCCAACCATTTTTTTCTGACTCAGTAAATGATTGCGATGCTACCTGTATTTATTTTAATTGAAACAAAGATGATTAGTTATTTACGTATTTTTATTTAAAAATTATTATTGACTCAAAATGCGTGGTCACCCTACTTTTAATTACACCTTTTTATTAATTTTTATTAATAGTAGGGTGACCATGATCTCGAATTATCGCAGTTTTTTTTTGCTGACTAAAAGTAAAAGTCGCTGGTGTCCTGTTAGTCCTAACCTATCGTGATCCTTAGGAGAAAGTAAGTTAAATGCTTCTTTCTTGCTCCACGACCCCGTAATCACCCTGTATATATATAAGGGGAGGTAGATGCATCCTAAAAGTGAAGCATACAAAATGATGCCAATTGGCATTTATTTTCTTAGTAGCATTTGTTGCAATGCCACGGAAGGGAAATACCTATAATATTGTGTGTGTAAATGGGTTCGATTTTCAAATGTTGTTTGTTAGTGCATAACCCAACTATGGTAACAAATCTCTAAGCACAGTATTGTATCAAAGTATATATACAGGGTGTAACATAAAGGTGTGGTGATACTTTAAGGTGGGCTTGTACCCATCAAACTGAACAACTTTCTCCATGGAACCCATAGTCAAATCGCAAAAAAAAATTTGGCTCTCCCATACTAACTCGATCAGCTGTTATGCCAACTTAGTATGGGAAGTTCAATTTTTTTTTTGCGATTTGACTATGCGTTACTTGGAGAAAGTTGTTCAGTTTGATGGGTACAAGCCCACCTTAAAGTATCACCACACCTTTATGTTACACCCTGTATAAGTACTAACATACAGTATGGACACTCCCTGCCGCTCTCTACATTGCGATCTCACCCCCTCGTCACCCAGATTGATACAGATTGGTACTTATTTGGTTGGGTTGTCGAACGTATAGTATTTCGCCGACATTTTGTTTGTTCCGCCATTCGTTTTTTGAAATTGCATTTCTGGCCCCTTCATACAAGAAGTGTCCAGGGTGTGATTGTAATTCCTACGATTCTTTTAAAAAACAAAAGACGAGTCTGTGACCTTGATTCCACCTACAAAGTTCATCATCAGATCAACTGCAATTCGGCTTCATTCCTAATTTCAGTTTAATCGGCCCCTGGAAGTCGCTCTATAGTAGATCGTACGATTTGAACTTAACAATCAAACATACATACAAACTGCAAGTTAAATAAAAGTTAAAAAAAATACATTTTTAACCTGACTACGAAAAAAGTAGGGTCACATGTTTTTGACAGTCTAAGATTTGAACTAAACAAACAAACAAACATACATACAAACATTGCAAGTTAAATAAAAGTTTAAAAAAAATACATTTTTAACCTGACTACGAAAAAAGTAGGGTCACATGTTTTTGACAGTCTAAGATTTGAACTAAACAAACAATCAAACATACATACAAACTGCAAGTTAAATAAAAGTTAAAAAAAAATACATTTTTAACCTGACTACGAAAAAAGTAGGGTCATATGTTTTTGACAGTCTAAGATTTGAACTAAACAAACAAACATACATACAAACATTGCAAGTTAAATAAAAGTTTTCAAATAAAATATTTTTGACCTTTCTACGAAAAAAGTAGGGTTATGTTTTGGACATTCTAAGATTTGAAATAAACAAACAAACATACATACAAACATTGCAAGTTAAATAAAAGTTTTCAAATAAAATATTTTTGACCTTTCTACGAAAAAAGTAGGGTTATGTTTTGGACATTCTAAGATTTGAACTAAACAAACAAACATACATACAAACATTGCAAGTTAAATAAAAGTTTTCAAATAAAATATTTTTGACCTTTCTACGAAAAAAGTAGGGTTATGTTTTGGACATTCTAAGATTTGAACTAAACAAACAAACATACATACAAACATTGCAAGTTAATAAAAGTTTAAAAAAATATATTTTTAACCTGACTACGAAAAAAGTAGGGTTATGTTTTTGGCAGTCCAAGATTTGAACTAAACAAACAAACATACATACAAACATTGCAAGTTAAATAAAAAATTTGAAAAAAATATTTTAACCTACGAAAAAGTAGTTATATTTTTGTCAGTCTAAGATTTAAACTAAACAAAAAACATACATACATAAAAACATTGTAAATTAAATAAAAAAAATATTTTTGCCTGACTACGTAAAAAGTAGGGTTATGTTTTTGACAGTCTATGTATTTGTGTTTGTCCATCTGTTCAGTCGTATTTCCTTATCCACTGAAGAAATTTTGGCACCACTCTTTGGATTTGTACCATCACTCCGCGAGTCATAGGATAACATAGCATCATGGCGGAATTTATAGGTGAATAGGGATGACGAATGCTAGTCATCTGAGTTACTTTTTATCATCTGACAAAAACGAGATTTTGTTCTAAAAATTTTAGAAATACCTATTAGGCGTGACTTCATAGTTTAGCAGCGTCATATGTGTACTCTTTTTGTGATTTTAGTGAATAAAATATCGAAGACTTGATGGAAAACAAAACGAGTATCTAAGGTTTTTAGAAGTTGAAACAATTCAGTGATCAAGAGTTCATAATTTATTTCTGATGTTGTCATCATCCCCATTACACAGCTAAAAAAAATATTTATACAATAATGAGTATCATGTTTGGAATCAAAAGAAAAGTCTTAATGATCACATTCTAAATATGTACAGTCGTAGCGATAGTATGAAAACAAAATTTTCTCGTCTGAAATCATATCCTTCATTTTTCCCTTCATCTGGGGTCAGCCATGGTTGCAAGCCATAATGATAGGTAGGTACTGCTTACGAGTATATATACAAAATTCTCGTTTCACAGTGTTAGTTGCCATACTCCTCCGAAACGGCTGGACGGATTTCCATGAAATTTTCTGTGTATATTCGGTAGGTCCGAGAACAGATATAAAATTTTGTCACCGGGATCTGAGCGGGCGAAGGGAATTTTAATTGCGACAGGGCTTACTTCATACGTTAGCCATGGTTTTGTTTCTTTAAAGATTGTTAGTCAATTTCTATCATCGTCTCAGTCGGAAGATATAGATATTGACCTCGACTTAAAATTATCTAAGAATTCAAGAGATGGCGTGGTGCTATTCTATGCCGCACTATAGGCTATTTGACCACGACCTATTGTGATCTTACGCTATATGCGTCTAGTAGCTTCCTGCTTGTTAAATATTGTCAAACGAGGTAAATTCTCAAAGTGAAACTTTAACTATGACTTGCCACATCTATCTAGTTGACCGAGCGAGCGCGAACCGCGAGCGAAGCGTCTCCATTTTAGCTTGAGCAATTTCGTATTTCCAGCGGATGTCCAGCTGTTATCCTCTACAGGTCGCATTTCTAAACCGATTCTCGTGAAATTTTGTGAGCAGGTTCGATAATTATATGTTGTTGTCGATTCACTCTTTGTTTTTTTTTTAATGGCGGAGTCATGTGGGTTGAATACGTAACTAAAAACATAATTTTTCGGCCATTTCGAAAAACTCGCTAGGTCACACAGCCAGTCATAGAGCCACTGGTTGCCAAAAGATGCTAGTTATCTGTGGTAGATTCCCACTAAGTTATTACCTACTACTAAGAGGTAACCCAGTTGTGCATAGTGCGTGGACGGCGAACGAAGGGCCAAGATACGTTTGTGTTTTGTTTGTATAGGTACTGATCTATATTGAGGGCTAAAGGTGAATGGTTAGGATGTACTGAATATAGTGTTTTATCCATATTGATGTATTGAGGGTACGCAGTACACAAGCTGCAAGCGGCTTGCGATATTTTTGAAGAGGAATATCTTTCAATTCGATACGGGGTTAACATCGCTTTAATCGATTTTACGGCGTTTTGAACTTGCTATTAATTACAAACTATAGACAAATCAAAAAATAAATTAGTTAACATTTTGATTTAACAAAGACAATAATAGATTACTGTAATGTGTAAGGTATTTTCGTTATGTCTTTGGTCAGGTTTGAAAAAAAATATTTTGAAAATCGGTTCACAATCTGCGGAGATATTGCGTAACAAACATACAAAAAAAATCATACAGTCGAATTGAGAACATCCTCCTCTTTTGAAGTCGGTTGAAGAATGAGGACTTTACCACCAATGTTGCCAATAAGGAACGCAGCTCTAGATCTTGATCTCTTGACTGATTTCATCTTACGTGGTGTATATGTCAAGCTTGGAGGCAGAGGTAAAATTAGTATTGAATTTGAACGAAATCGATCGAAAATAATACACTAGGAAAGAATCAGACATTCACGGAATAGACTTTAGTGGAAACGGACGTTCACGGAATGAACGTATAGGAGTAATACACTTTCGCAGAATGGATGTGGGGACCATAAAACAGACTAGAGGTGATTAAAAAATATTTTCGGATTAGTTTCTTAAATAGTCTAATTTACATTAAAATGTATAAAAAAATATCTCATATTTTTAAAACAAATGACGGCTGCGTGTAGTGTGCGCACGTTTTCCGCACATTTCTCCATGCTATTCTTCTACTTCTATGTGACTGCAACAAACCACAATGAGACTGCAAAACTTTATTACACTTTTACGTGTTTTTTTCTTCTCGATGTGATTCGTCTACTTCTATGTGACTACAACAAACCACAATGTGACTGCAAAAATTAATGAATCACTTCCAATATTACTCGGTTGTTAATTGCTGTATTTCCAGCCTAACATAATATTTGGTGATAAACTAAGGATTAAATTTAAATTACAAATTGTATCCTGAATGTATTAAATTCCAAAATGTCTGCTATAAACATTGATGCTTTATTAGGCGAGTTCTTTGCAAAGTTCTCTTGCAGGTTACTTAAACAAAATTGCCTCCGTGTCGTAATGGTTATTCCATTCCATATTCCAATGGCTTTATATCAGGAGATCGTGGGATCAATTCCCGGCGAGGTCGAACTTTGTCGGTTCGATTGGTGGTAGAACATTTTCTATCTAAGCTCGCCTGGCTTGCTACAACGGTTTTACCCATGGATTACCGCCAAACATCAGCGCTAACAGCTGTGATGCATGAAGACAAGATAGCCAGTTCCTCATTGCGTTGGGGAATCTTGGTGAGTCCGCCTTCATCTTCAGCATCATCGTACCCATCAATCAGTCCGTAAAATATACAATAGATTTTTACCTGACTGCGCCAAGAGGAGGGTTATGTATTTTGAGTGTATATTATGTATGTATGTAGGTACATTTCTTTAGCACGCTCTGTAGCCTTAAACAGCTTATTGGATTTTGGAATGCGAGGTGTCGTTAGATTCGCCTTAATCCCGTGAGTGACATATTATGTCTTTTACCCGATTGGCCATAAAAGAGGGGTTAAGTTTTTATGTAGTCGTGTTTTTAATTAATTCGTTTATTACAAAAACAACTATCATACTAATTTATCAGTACATCAAGTACGCGAGCATACCCTTGTGCTAGCACTAGTCACAAAAAGTACGTCAGCTCGGGTCGAATGATATCTGTACCGAAAATCAGCATTGTTCTAAACGCTACCGCGCTGAGTCTTGTACCATTGTAATAGAGTCGTGATTTGTAGTTGGTAACAGGTTGAAGTTGCTACTGAGTGATCACCTTGCGCTTATTTGCTGATAGTACAGGTTCAGACTCAGGGAAAAGTGGGAGGTCAAATGAAGTGGTGATTAGATTAGGCACGGTAACCTTGTCTCGACTTATAATATAAAAATAGTACTTCGAGCCGGATGAACTAGCGATCTATTAGTAGGTAATGGAAATAAAGTTTTTTAAAAAAAAGTTAATAAGAAAAGGTAAAATGTTGCTTATAAGCACAACAACATTAAAATTCAGATGATTGTTGTACCATTTTTATTAAATAAACGCCAAAACTTTTTGGACTCTTATACAAATGTCATCGACGTACCTGATCAATTTGTATGGGAAGTCCAAAAATATTTGCGTTTATTTTAAAAGTGATAGGACAATAATTTTCTAAAAAACTGAAAACTTTTAGGTACAAGCTTTTATTTCAAAAGAGTGTTTTATGCTTATAAACCAAATGCTTAAATGAATACTCGGTTCCAATTTAAAAAAAAGGCGAGATTCTGCTACGATTCTATTGAAAATAAAAGACGATTCTTGTACCTTGATTCCACCTCCAAATTTCATCATTAGATCAACTTCAAAATATCAAAAGTATCTATTGTCACCGGGAATACGGCTTCATATACATATTACTACAATTTATGCAAGTCAATCGGACCACTAGAAGTCGCTCTAAAATCGATCGCAAGATTTGAACCTACCTAAAAATAAAATACATTCATAAAAAAACATATAAAGTTAAATAAAAGCTCTCGTAACGTGATTGTGTTTTATTGAACATTAAAAATTCATTTGTATAATCTGCGACTGTGAATTTTATGCCATAGGTCCACCTTATTCAAAAACCTATATGAAAGAAGAAAGAAATGAAGTATATTCGGAAAAAAATTAATGCAAAAATAATTACAGTATTATGAACTTAATATAAATTAATTATAGCTCAAGATTAAAACTAAAATAAAATTTTATGCCGAATAGGTCCAAGACTCAGTATGGTGCTGTGGTTTTATTCTTACTAAAACCATAGCGTTGATATTCTGTCCGGACCCAAAGAAGGGGAGAAAAATAAAAGGGGTGGGCTACGAATAAAGCGGACTCACTTAATCAAATTTTATGGTTTAATTGGTGTGAAGGTGATCAATCAGTAAATACAATATTATTATGGTTATAATGACAGTAAAATGTTATAATAATTATAAGTTGTAATAAAAATAATAATAATAAGTTTGGTAGGTTTACGATAATAAATAAAAAATGAAAGATTCTTTTTAAACGAAGTAGTGCTTTCTAACAACATATTTTTTTAGATTTGCGGTTTCTGATATGTTCTTTAAAGTCGTTAAAACGTGTCCCGGTGTTTATAAAATATTGAACCTAGGAATACGATGTTCGAAGGTGGAAGCATGCTTACCAAGATTCTCCTAGTTCTTGAATGATTGTTTTCTTATTCTCCATTTAAGGCGAGGTATTGATTGGAACAGTTGTCTCTGTCTTTTTCTTTACGTGTAAAGAGTAAAGAAAATAACCACACTTTTTCAATGGTTTTTCGTTTCAGTCAAAAACTACAATAAAAGTATGAAAAATAACAACATTACTCACTTTGTATAATCATAACAAATATTTTTGTATATTTTTTGAAATTTTTACATCAAAATATTAGTCATAACTAGAGTTGAAAGTAACGGTGTAGACCTTTCTTTGGGATTTTTTTCTATTGAGCTAAAACTGCTCAATCGTGTTTCTGATAGCTTTTGACCTTAAGGAACATCGTCAACAATAAGGGTATTATTTCAACCTTGGGTTTTCTATCGTTTTGGAGTAGGTAATTGACGTCAAAAATAACAAAAATCTGTAAAATTATCGCCTTAAAACTCACCATGTATAACTTTCGACTGCGAACTTACCATATTGTCGACTTAATATAAAAAAGCTGTTTGTACCTATTTTTTTTTGAGAAAATCTATTCACCCAAATACACAATGGTGTTTTTACCAAATTATATAAAAAATATTAATCTCATTAAAAATCAGATTTAAATACTCGTAACTAGATAGATAGATAGATTTATACTGCATAAAAAAATATTCTTTTTATTAAGATAAAGGTTCTCTGGAAGAGATTGCTTTTAGCAATAAGACCGCCTACTGTACAGTACACTTCATTATAATAACTATGTATTAGCTTTACGAAATTGTTTTGGTGTACTATAAGTGTAAATAAATAAATATATAAAGTTTTAGTGTAAAAATATTGCTTTCAAAATGGCCACAATAATATTTGTACGGAAAAACTCTGTCTGAATTCTAGTTAAACTAGGGTCGGCCGACTAGGTTAGCTACCTGAGTACATCCCTGCATTAAAAACCAAACAATAATTTACATAAGTGATGATTCCCATCATCAATGCACACCGTGTAATGGTGACCTAAATATGTATGAATTGTGCTAAAATTGGGTCAAAATAGTACCTCAAGGGTGTATTATGTCATTGTTGTGTGATGTGATGAATGATGATGGTGACAGCAACAGTGATTATTTAGGTAGTAACTGTTTAGGGAATTTGAACTTTGTGATTATAATATATCTCTTCACATAGTGTTAACAAAGCAACTGAATTAACCAAAAGTGGTTCTCAGATATTTAATTTACTAAATAACACATTAAATACGGTAACACAATTGGCAATGTTAAAAAAAACATTTTTGCTTTTGAACTGCCTCCTTGGCGTAATGGTTAAGTCCGTTAGATTCACATCATTAGGTCGCGGGTTCAGAATCTAACTTTGTATGACTCGGTTTGGTAGGTGGTTTTCTAAGCCCACCTGGCTAGCTACCACCATATTATCTAAGTCTTGCCGTCAAGCATCAATATTAACAACAGTGATGGTTCCGGCTTGGAGATAAGCTAGCCAGTTCCCCATTGCGTTGCCGAATCTTGGTAAGCCCTTAATACATTCAGGTGACATCTATTTTCGTTAGAAACCACTTTTGAATCTCAGATAAATATTTTTGGCGTTGGATCCCAAAAAACATTATTATGTATTTCCATTGGATCCCACATTTTTAAAATGCAAGAGAATTAAATTTTAGTATCGTTGAATCCCAAAAACTATTTCCGTTGGATCCCAAATGAGACGATGTCAAGGGCTTACCAATTGTGGATAAAAAAAATGAAATAACCTAACTAAAAATGGAAAACCACATTGCATATTTTTTTTTAGGTTGGTTGACTAATATGGTTAAGGAGAGCGATGGCTGACTCTCGCGTTATACTCGTGACCAGGTGCTGTCCGTGTGAACTGGCCTACACTTGTCAAAGGCGTTCATCACACTCAATGATGATGTATAACTTCTCGTGTCATATTGTTTTTATGTTCTAATGACATAATTTTTTTTTATATCAAGAATTATTTTATTAACTAATTATTGTTTATTTCTTGATTTTTTACAAATGAAATTATGTAATCACTCCTTTATGACTATCAGAAAGAGTGTGGTTTGCACCTATTTTGAATAAATATCTTGAATCTTAGACAGCCGAGTAACAAGAGACAGGAACTGCATCTGACTATGCTATTTTCATGGGATAATGAGTAGACTTAACCCCTCTTTTTTGTCCATTCGGGTAAAAATGTATCCTATGTCACTCACGGAATCAAAACGAATCTAACTACAGCTAGCACTCCAAAATCCATTAATCCATTTAGGCTATTAAAGTCTCAGCCAAACAAACAGACATACCTACATATACATACACTCGAAAAACATTATCCTCCTACTTAGGCATTCGGGTAAAGAAAGTAGACGGAGTAGACAAGTAGACGAAGGAGGAAAGTGAACGATGTAGGAAAGTAGACGGAGTAGACAAGTAGACGAAGTAGGAAAGTGAACGAGGTAGGAAAGTAGACGGAGTAGACAAGTAGACGAAGTAGGAAAGTGAACGAGGTAGGAAAGTAGACGGAGTAGACAAGTAGACGAAGTAGGAAAGTGAAAGAGGTAGGAAAGTAGACGGAGTAGACAAGTAGACGAAGTAGGAAAGTGAACGAGGTAGGAAAGTAGACGGAGTAGACAAGTAGACGAAGCAGGAAAGTGAACGAGGTAGGAAAGTAGACGGAGTAGACAAGTAGACGAAGTAGGAAAGTGAAAGAGGTAGGAAAGTAGACGGAGTAGACAAGTAGACGAAGTAGGAAAGTGAACGAGGTAGGAAAGTAGACGGAGTAGACAAGTAGACGAAGTAGGAAAGTGAAAGAGGTAGGAAAGTAGACGGAGTAGACAAGTAGACGAAGTAGGAAAGTGAAAGAGGTAGGAAAGTAGACGGAGTAGACAAGTAGACGAAGTAGGAAAGTGAACGAGGTAGGAAAGTAGACGGAGTAGACAAGTAGACGAAGTAGGAAAGTGAAAGAGGTAGGAAAGTAGACGGAGTAGACAAGTAGACGAAGTAGGAAAGTGAACGAGGTAGGAAAGTAGACGGAGTAGACAAGTAGACGAAGTAGGAAAGTGAACGAGGTAGGAAAGTAGACGGAGTAGACAAGTAGACGAAGTAGGAAAGTGAACGAGGTAGGAAAGTAGACGGAGTAGACAAGTAGACGAAGTAGGAAAGTGAACGAGGTAGGAAAGTAGACGGAGTAGACAAGTATACGAAGCAGGAAAGTGAACGAGGTAGGAAAGTAGACGGAGTAGACAAGTAGACGAAGTAGGAAAGTGAAAGAGGTAGGAAAGTAGACGGAGTAGACAAGTAGACGAAGTAGGAAAGTGAACGAGGTAGGAAAGTAGACGGAGTAGACAAGTAGACGAAGTAGGAAAGTGAACGAGGTAGGAAAGTAGACGGAGTAGACAAGTATACGAAGCAGGAAAGTGAACGAGGTAGGAAAGTAGACGGAGTAGACAAGTAGACGAAGTAGGAAAGTGAACAAGGTAGGAAAGTAGACGGAGTAGACAAGTATACAAAGTAGGAAAGTAGTCGAAATAGGAAACGAGGTCCTCCGGAGGGGAATATTCTAAGTAAATAATTTCAATATTTTGTCACTATTTTTAATGTTTTTTTTTAAATGACTTCATAGGTTTTAACACTATAAAAAATAGTCACGATGTTAATAAAAATACAAAATAATCGTCTGATTAAGAATAGATTTAAGTTAAGTTAGGTGGTACAAACTCCTCCAAACGATTTTTGCCCCACTGCGCCATAAAGATGGTTATGTTTTTCGAGTGAATGTATGTATGTGTGTATGTATGTATATTTCTTTGGGTATGCTCAGTACCCGAAACGTTTTGATGGATTTCGGAGTGCGAGGTGTCGTTAGATGCGTCTAGATTCCGTGTGTGACATAGGATACATTTTTACCCGAATGGACAAAAAAGAGGGGTTAAGTATACCCATTATCCCGTGAAAATAGCATAGTCAGATGCAGTTCCTGACGGAACTAAAAAAAACTTTATTTGGTTGATTTTTTTAACATCGCAATGGAGCGACGGATTGTTGTGATGTTTTGCTGAGGGATGGTTGAGGGGATGGGAAATGACATAGACTACTAATTAGCATAGCCTGAGAGAGTTCCCGAGGGATCTAGGAAAAACTAATTTTTCAGGCTCGCGCACGTCGGCGTCGTTGCAACGGAGCAACGGATTATTGACGTGATTTTGGGCAAAGAAATAGTTGAGGGGGTGGGAAGTGACATAGACTGCTGATCAGAAAAGCCAGATATATTTCCCGAGGGGTCTGAAGTAAACCCCTGTGCACCACTTACCCTCAAAGACGGTCATAAAAACGATGTCCACGCGAGTGAAGCTAATCCTACTTATAATATTATAAATGTGAAAGTTTGTATGTATGGATGTATGTATGGATGTTTGTTACTCTTTCAAGCTTCAACCACTTAACGGATCGGGATGAAACTTGGCGCACATATAGGTTAGGTCCTGGAATAGGGCATAGGCTACTTTAACCCCGGGAAAACGTCTTATTCCCACGGGAAAATCGAAAACAACGCGGGCGTAGCCGCGGGCGGACGGCTAGTACCTACATATTTTGTTAATATAACAAGTATTTTACGCCAACATTCATTTTAATTTTCAGACTGGACCCATCATTCCGTGGCAAAGGCCTCTGCGAGCTGATGACTCGCCCAATCGAGTCTTTCGACATCAGCCGAGACTTCGTCAATGACAAGGACTACGATTTCTACGAGATCGACCGGAATAGCCTTGAGCCCCACTGCCCTGAAACCCTCAGGGGACCAGGGCTCTTGCATTCTGGTTATCTGTCTTCGAAACCTAGTGCAATGGAATCAAGTGGATTCGGGCATGCTGGTATTGGGCAAACTGGACTTAGGCATACTGGAATTGGACCGAGTGGAATTGGGCCCACTTGGAATGGCCCAAGCGGAGTTGCTAACAGGGATAGATGGATGGATAGAAATGATTGGACCGATTGGCGTGATGATAAGAGAAGGTTCTATGGGGGGAGACCACCGCCAGATTATAGAAGACGTTATGACGATCAGTTCTATGTGCCGTATCAGATAGGTAAGTTAGTATTCTAACTGGTGCTATTTAATTAAAAGGTACTGAAGTCTGTTAATCAATTAAAGTCTATCATATCAGCTCATGTACGTCCCCACCGAGGAGCTCGAGCTTACTCTAAATTAGGGCTATAGAGCCTTAGTCGACCAAGCATTCCCATTGCGTGTTGGTCGACTTCACACACAACCTTCAAGTTTCTTCGTAGGCGTGTTCAGGTTTCCTCACGATGTTTTTCTTCACAGTAAGAGCGTCGGATAAACGTACATATGAAATCGAAATTCTAAACACATCGGTACGTGGACTCTTTGCTGGAACCAACCTCAAAAAAACTTCTAAATAAACTATGTTATGAAATTGAAGATTTATGGTAAACCCGCTAACATTTCGAATGTCTGCATATGAATTATAGACTAGGAGGTCATGACGAATTTGGTAACGATAACGGAAATGGATAAACTTAGGTTGAGAGGATAAATGTCAACCCTCTGATGTTAAATATGTCGGTCTGCCTGCGCAAAGTGGTTGCGACGACCTGGTGAAGGTTGCGGGAAGCCGCTGGATGCTGCCAGCGCAGGACCGATCGTTGTGGAAATCCTTAGGGGAGATCCTTTTGTCCATAAGTGGACTTTTTATGGCTGATATGATGAACACTCTAGTTATTCGTGTCAACCTTGATGGCCACTTTTGTTAGTTAAGTTAATATTAACTAGTGTTAAAGATTAGTGTATACCGTCTCCGTGGGGTAATGGTTATGTCCATTAGCTTCACATTAGGAGGTCACGGGTTTGATTCCAGATGGAATCTAAGTTTGTGTAACTCGGTTTGGTTTGTTGAAGGGCATTTTCTCCAAAACTCGCTACAAGACTGTGCCGGAGGCACTGATTTTTATTCAATTTAATTACTCGTATATTGACCGCCTCCGTAGCTCAGAGGCAAAGTTCACTGGCTTTACACAGGAGGTCGCGGGTTCGATTCCCGGCGGGGTCAATTGTTAGACTCGGTTGGTTGGTGGTAGGGCATTTTCTAAGCCCGCCTGGCTAGCTACCACCATCTTATCTAAGTCTTGCCGCCAAATATCAATGTTGATATCATTGGTGTGTTCCGGCATGAAGTTAAGATAGCCAGTTCCCCATTGCGTTGAGGAATCTTGGTAAGCCCGCTTCCATCTTCGGCAACATCGTCACTTACCACCAGGTGAGATGTTGTCAAGGGTTTACCAATTGTGAATAAAAAAAAAGGTTTGGTTTGATGCCCCTTTACTTATTACTCTTGGTTTTTGTTAACTTTCTAAAAAAAGTACTTTTGATAAAATTTATACGGGAGCGGGACTAACATGGCAGTATACGCTATTGAATTTTAAAAAATCATGAAAATCGGTTTTTAACCTGCGAAGATATCTCGTAACAAACATACAAAAAATAAGTCTAATCGAGAAACTCCTCCTTTTTGGAAATCCGTTGAAAATAATAAACATGACACTATGACTAATACAGATACTAAACCCCGAGTCACAAACATATGTTCCTAATGCTGTAGCACTGTAAGTATTGTACCTACCAGTGTTGCCATTTTTAAGGGCTCACCGACGTTGATCAACAAATTTAAAGTAAACGAAAATTTGGTGCATTTTTTCAGGTTTACCAAGTCACAGTCAAAGCAACGATGATGGGGAATCCCCGATTCTTCGCAACAGCTACTATGGAGGCTACAATAACTATTACAAGGACCGAAACGATTACCACAAATCCATCAACCATTGGGGTCTGAATGACATCATCCCACCTACAGCGATCCGACCTTCCCGACCTGACTTCAACTATCATGATCTTGGAAGAACTTATCATGACCTTGATAAGCCTTATCATAACCTTGACAAGACTTATCATGACCTTGAGGAGAATGGGCCAAGTGTCTATAACTATGGACATGGGTCATGGAAGAGAGGAAGGTGGAATACTTCAGGGTCTCCAGGAAGTACTAATGGACTGGATTATGGGGAGTCAAATTACTATAAGCCTCCGAAGAAGTTGCATGAGCATGTTTATGATGAAGAAGGCGTTGTAAGAGGTAATATTTTTTTGTAAAATCTTCTATTTAGCTTAACATCATTGTTTAAATTTGCATTGTTCAGCTTTAAGGGTTCTGTACATCAAAGGTTGACCAACGTGACCCTTTTATTAAGCCTCCACTGTGTGTCTGTCAGGAATAAGAAAAAAGGATACCCATACACGAGTCATTATTTATGCCACTGCCGAGTAATGAGAGCCATTGTAACACGAGTGCTTCGCTTCGTGGCACAATAGACAGCACGAGTGTTACAATGGCTAATTGCGTGCAGTGGCATACAATACTTTTTCTACGACCATGATATAAATAAAATACATTGAAATTACTCGAACCTATTGAATTTTTGAAGCCAAAACCATAAAAATATTTAAAAATTTTCATTGTAGTACAGTTGTCTCGTCTTGAAATGATCATTGTAAACCGATTTGTAGGAATGAATATTTTTGTGATATGATTTGAGGTTATGTATAAAACAAATTACCAAATGAGAGTCGAAAAAGTCTTTATTATAGAGATAAATTTTGTTTTGCTCTATGGTAAAAACGTGATGCACGCGTGAAACTTGGTGTGATTATATTACTAGTTCTGGAGTAAAATAACAAATAATATAAACCGGTGAGTCATACACGCTAAAGAGTCCAAACTGAATAAAAAAACTGGCCAAGTGCGAGTCGTACTCGCGTAAAATAGGTTTCCGTAGTCTTTTCAAAAGTAAATGTATATTTTTAATAGAAAGATTGTTCTTGCAGTTGGTAGTAATAGAAAATTTTGCATGGAAAATCTTTTTTTTTTTTATTCACAATTGGTAAACCCTTGACATCTCACCTGGTGGTAAGTGACGATGTTGCCGAAGATGGAAGCGGGCTTACCAAGATTCCCCAACGCAATGGGGAACTGGCTATCTTATCTTCATGCCGGAACACACCAATGATATCAACATTGATATTTGGCGGCAAGACTTAGATAAGATGGTGGTAGCTAGCCAGGCGGGCTTAGAAAATACCCTACCACCAACCAAACCGAGTCTTATAATTGACCCCGCCGGGAATCGAACCCGCGACCTCCTGTGTAAAGCCAGTGAACTTTGCCTCTGAGCTACGGAGGCGGTTATGAACTTTTTCGTCGTGCCGTGATAGTTTTCCTTTAAATATATTATATTTCCTACCATTTAACATTTTTTTAGATGTCCTGAAATAGTAGTTTAGCTGAGGGGGGGGAGTTACATTAGCACTTAAAGCTTAATATTTCGCAAACAGAAAATCAAAAATGGTTTTATCCAACTACTCAGTAGTTTTAAAAGACCTATTGAACGATATCCCACAAAATGCGATACGTAAAAAAATCACCCCCTTCTTTACCTTTAGGGAGGTACCCTAAATTTTTTTTTATATTTTATTTTACCACTCTGTCGGCGTGATTAATATGTATGTCAAATAACAGTTTTTTTAGTGCTAATAGTCTCTGAGGTAAGCCGCGGACAGACAGACGGACAAACACGGCGAAACTTAAATGACTATAACTATAAACCCTTGTTGTCTACGGAACCCTAAAAATTGATGTCTTTTGTTTATAATGTGAATAGGTATCATTGTCACAGTTGTGTGGAGAGATGTGGTGGTACGGAACCCTCAGAATGCGAGACCGACTCGCACTTGGCCGGTTTTTAGGGTTCCATACTTCAAAATAAAAAAACGAAACCCTTATAAGATCATTCGTGTGTCTGGTTGTATGTCCGTCTGTCACAGCCAATTTGCTCAGAAACTAGAGGACCTAATGAGTCAAAATTTGCTACACATTATATAAAGACGGACATGTAACGTAAATAGATTAATTTTAAACACGGGGGCCTCTTTAGGGGGTAAGTTAGAAAATATAAAAAAAAGTTTTGCAAACTGTAATCTATGAGAATATCTAAAGTACAGGAAAAATTAAATTTCCGAAGTGCGATTGTTTAGAAACTAGCGACACCTAGTGGGATCCAGTAGTATCTTTTACATAGTGAATTTACGTAGTAATACGACAACAGAAATTAGTTCCCTTTTACCTTTATCTATAGATGGCGCTGTAGATGAAAATTAGTTTTTTGGTACCCATAGTGAGCGAGTTTGACTCGCACTTAGCCTGTTTTTAGGGTTCCGTACAAAAAAAACGGAACCCTTATAGGATCACTCGTGCTTCTGTATGTCTATCCGTCCGTCTGTCACAGCTACTTTGCTCCGAATCTACCGGACCAAATCAGGTGAAATTTGGTAGGATGGTATAATCTTATGACCCAAAGACAGACGTGCAAAGTAAATAAATATTTCTTTAAAATAAGAGTAATTATCATTAGGAGGGTACAAATTAGGAAATTTTAAAAAAAAGTTTTGCAAACCTTACTGTGTCATATATCAAATGAAAGGGATCATTATGAGGATCTCAAATATATTTTTATTATTATTGTAAAATGAATAGTTTTGATTTCATCTATGAAAGAAGACAAAAATTGACCATTCCCCCCGATTCCCCCTGATCTCCGAAACTACTGAGCCAAAATTTTGAAAAATACAAAATATAGTTCATTGCTTGTAAATTACAGGAAAACCTATAAGAATTCTATCACTGGAAAATAAAGTGGTAAACTCAATATGTGCTAAGCATAAAGTGGTACACTTTATGCTTAGCACAGCTATAGGATTCGAATACAACTTAAAAGTAAAAGTGCAGTAAAGACGAGGGTTACTGCATTATTCACTGGCATTCATTCACCTTATTGTAATAACAGCAAGTTGTAGTAATGCATTACTGATAAGTAGTAATTCAGATAATTCATCAAAAATTACTTAACGTAATTTGCAGTAAGCTTTCATACTGTATTCTTGTCAAACAATTTGGATCGCTTCAGGATACTTACTGCATTCTTCCTTATCAAAACTACATGTTCCCGAGCAGTTATCTTTACGAGAATCAAATCATCATATAGAGCTCGTTTTGGCGATTCCGAATCTTTAATTAACTCATCATATCATATCAGCTCATATACGTCGCCACCGAGGGGCTCGAGCCTACCCTGAATTAGGGCGATCAGGCCTTAGTCGACCACGCGAGTTTCTTCGCAGGTGTGTGCAGGAGAAACGATGTTTTCCTTCACCGTTAAAGCCATCGGTAAGTTTATGTACTTAAGTTTTTTTTTTAAACTCATTGGTACATTGGCCGCCCAGATTTGAACCCGGTACCTCTGGTTAGAAGGACCGAGTCGTTACCGGTTGAGCCACCGACGCTTTTTTATAATTAACTCATTTCATGAAAAAACCGTCCTTACTGCACTCCTCGTTAGAATGGCAACATTATGTTTGTTTATGTGTTCGTAGATTGCTCTCCCCGCCGTCGTCCCGGAATGTCCCTCAGCTCCGGAGCCATCAGAAGATCACTCGTCGCTCTGAACGTGGTGGAGTGCGAGGCAGCTTGCTTCGATGAGAGAGAGTTCAAATGTGTCTCTTACAGCTTCAGGTATCTATATGTTTGTATTCAGTCTATATGTATATAAATGAATTCCTATTTCCCTTGGTCACGGCATCACGCGTGAACGGCTTGACCGATTTCGCTAATTCTTTTTTGTCGAGTTCTTTATTGTCAGGAGAAGATTCTTATGTGGGGTAGGGTAGGGTAGTGTAGTTTAGTGTAGTGTAGGGTAGGGTAGTGTAGTGTAGGGTAGTGTAGTCTTCTTCTTCTTTTCGAGTCGACGTCAAACTCAGATAGTCCCATCCCAAAACCGAGCCACGCAAAATGCCTTGTCAGTGGCCTGCATCAAGTCCTCCCGCTTGCAGGTGACAGGGCAAGAAGGACACGTAATGAGGTGGTCCATCGTTTGAGGGACCGCACCACACCTACACTCCAAGGTAGTGTAGTGTAGGGTAGGGTAGAGTAGGGTAGGGTAGGGTAGGGTAGGGTAGGGTAGTGTAGTGTAGGGGTAGGGTAGGGGTAGGGTAGGGAAGGTTAGGGTAGTGTAGTGTAGTGTAGCATAGTGTAGGGTAGTGTAGTGTAGGGTAGGGTAGGGTAGTGTAGTGTAGTATAGTATAGTATGGTGTAGTCTAGTGTAGGGTAGTGTAGGATAGGGTAGGGTAGGGTAGGGCAGTGTAGTATAGTGTGAGGTAGAACGAAGTTCGCCGGGACAGCTAGTCTTGTATATGTTTTAAATATGAGTTAACAACTTGTAAGGCTGATTCTTTTTAACCCCTGACACAAAAAAAGGGGTGATTGTACAAGTTTAACGTGTGTTTGTATCCGTGTGTCTGTCTGTCGCATCGTAGCGTTTAAACGCATACACAGGTTTTGATTAGGAAGGTGACTTGCTCGAGACTGTTCTTGGCTATGATTCAAGAGCCGTTTGAAGATCATCAGCACATTTCTAGTTGACTACGGAATGAAACTTCAACAGGTCTGAATGATTCGAAATTATGTATCCTGTTACTTCAACTATATAGCAAGAACATGGTAACCTTGACCTGATGCTGCAGCATTACTTATAATCTGCAGAATACCCAACTCCTCACCAGCTTACGGCAGAATTGTCGTGCTTGGGCTCATTGGAATGGTCTAAATTAATCAGTTATAGATATAGATGGTTGGATTTTTAAATGTTTAATTTATAGTTAAAAAGCGTCGGTGGCTCAATCTAACCAGAGGTACCGGGTTCAAATCTGGACGGCCAATGTACCAATGAGTTTTTCAAAAACTTACGTACATACTTACCGATTGCTTTAACGGTGAAGGAAAAACATCGTGAAGAAACCTGCACACGCCTGCGAAGAAATTTGAAGGTTGTGTGTGAAGTCGACCAACCCGCACTGGGCCCGCGTGGTCGACTAAGGCCTAATCGCCCTGATTCAGGGTAGGCTCGAGCCCCTCGGTGGGGACGTATATGAGCTGTAATGATGATGAATTTATAGTTATTCTTGAGTTCAAATGCGTGTGTCGTAGGTAGAAGGCTCAAGGTCACCGAAAGGGCAAGGGTGTAATATGTTCCGAGTTTCCCTGCGTGATCGAATCAGAAACAAGGAGATCCGTAGGATAACCAAAGTAACCGACATAGCTCCAAGGATCGCTAAACTTGGCAGTGGGCGGGGGGCGCATAGCTCGTAAAACAGATGGCCGTTAGGGCAATAAAGTTCTCGAGGGGCGACCAAGCACCGAAAGACGTAGCGTAGGCAGGCCTTCCACTTGGTGGACCGACGACCAGGTAAAATATAAGTTAAAAGTTATTGTTTTTAATTAATTAGTATTTAATGACACAACTTTATGGTCTTGAGTGACCACTGTGATGTCTTTCATGCTCCAATTCCCGGAGCTACGTACCATTGAATGGAACAAAGGCGTTTAAAAGGCGGTCAGATAGGGCAATTTTTTAACTAGTTAATTATCTTGTAATTTCCTAAAAGCGACGAAATCTGAAGTAACTGGTATCTTATCTGTAACTCTGAACGGAGCTTTAAAATTAAAAATATGTATTTTTACTTTAAAAATTTGCGATTTATTGAAAAAATCCGTCTTCATGGGTTTAAAGCCACCGCGCTCTCAAAATATCTAAATAATAGGTACTTACACATTTCATCATCATATCAGCTCATATACGTTACCCTGAATTGGGGCGATCGGGCCTTAGTCGACCACGCTGGCCCAGTGCGGGTCGGTCGACTTCACACCAACCTTCGAGTTTCTTCGCTGGTGTGTGCAGGTTTCCTCACAATGTTTTTCCTCAACGTTAAAGCAATCGGTGAGTAATATGTACGTAAGTTTCAAAAAACTCATTGGTACATTGGTCGTACGGATTTGAACCCGGTAACTCTGGTTAGGAGGACTGAGTCATAAAACAATTCTTTTAAATTAATTTTCTTACTCGTATTTAATTTTTTACATCCAATCGGGAATTTCAATAGATAAAGAGCTATTAATAGCGATGACGTTATCTTTGGTGTATTGGTTTTTTAATTGTAAATACGAGTTCTAGACTATCATCACAGTACTAGAGTCTTTATACTGTGCTATCTATCATGTTATCAATGTAGGTATAGGAAAAATAAAGAGAGATATCTAATAGCACGCGCCAAATTTTGTTACGGCTCTGAAGTTGATCGCAAGATGCGTCGCAATAGGAAACTTTGGGTGTTAGCGGGACGTAAAGGTACCTAAATCAGCAGTAAAGTAAAGTAAAGTTCTCGAGTGGCGACCGCGCACCGGAAAACGTAGCGTATGAAGGCCTCCCACTCGGTGGACCGATGACCTGGTAAAGGTCGCGGGATGTCGCTGGATGCGGGCAGCGCAGAACCAATCGTCGTGGAAATCCTTGGAGGAGGCCTTTGTCCAGCAGTGGACGTTTTCGGCTGATATTATGATCATGAATATCATGATGAAAGGTACCTACCTATACCGGCGCACGTTCGCACTCGCATCACAGTTCTAATAATAATTCTAATAACACAGCTTTGAGTATACAGAGTAACACAGTTATAAAAACAGCAATAATGTTTTGCGCTAACTATAACTCAACATATCAGCTCATATACGTCCCCACCGAGGGGCTCGAGCCTACTCTGAATTAGGGCGATCATAAATAACTAACTATAACCCAGCCGGACATATTAAATGAGCCGCAAATCATATAAAATTAACTTTAGTTGCCGAAAACTAGGTACATTACTCTATAGGTAGGTAGGTACATTACTCTATAGGTAGGTAGGTACATTACTCTATAGGTAGGTAGGTACATTACTCTATAGGTAGGTAGGTACATTACTCTATAGGTAGGTAGGTACATTACTCTATAGGTAGGTAGGTACATTACTCTATAGGTAGGTTGGTATTTTGTTTGTAGGTACTGTCTCTTTTTATAAGGGTTCCATACCCAAAGCACAGTATATATATTAGTACTAACGTACAGTATGGACACTCCCTGCCGCTCTCTAGATTCGACCTCACCCCCCCGTCACTCAGATTGGGTGTAGATTGAGTACCAAACGTAAAGGACGAGCTACGCAAGCACTTTTATTCACTATATTCACTTTGCGCGCCGCTGTGATTTCGTTCACAAGCATAAAAACCAACCAGTTAGCGAACGTAAAGGCCCAACTGAACTCTTTTTTTTCATACTTGTCTTATGTTGTAAATAACCACCGCTCGAACAAAAAACACCACTTTCCGAATACACCATACACATTATGAGACTATAAAACATTGTAAATGGTAACTGCGACGTGGACGTATGAATTAACACTGGAAACTGCTATTATTTTATACATCTTTTAACACTTTTTCCATAAAATTGCGAAATTGATAAAGGATTTTGTCACAGATTAAAAATCGACATGATAGTTTTGTTGCTTTGGTGTAGAGATGGGATGAAGTGAATGACTGTATGAATGATTTTGAACTGTTGTTGCGAGGTAAAAATTGGGTCATCTTTGGGCTCAACTGTACAATAGAGTACATCAATTTGGCAGTCCGCGATTTTTTGGTAAGAGATAGGCTTTAGCTGAACATCCATACCATATTTCAAGGTTAGGAAACCAGCGGTTTTTGAGTTATGAATTTTTGAAAATTGTATTTTTAGGTACTCTTTGGTCTTTGTTTTGTGAGTTTATGTAGGACCAAAGATGACTTATTACTGATTGTATAATTTGATTCCAAAGATTCATAATATGGGGTTAAAACCCCCAACAACCTTCGGGATCCGAGGGGGATGTGGGGGTATCAAGGCGGGGAAAACACGCGGGGCCGACTTGAGGGCAGACAAACTTAGGGGTAATAAATCGAAAACCAGGGGGTAATCCGTCAAGGTCAAGGTCATTTCAAGGTCAAGGCCTAAGTCAATTTGATCCCAAAGATTCATAATATGGGGTCCGCGAGTGAGGTACGGGGAGTTCTAAATAGAAGCGGGAGCGAGCGAAGCGAGCTCGGACTTTCGGAGCACCCTGACTCGGATCCGTTAGGTTCGGAGACTGCGCGGGGAGGCAAGCTAAGCTCGCCTCCCCGCACAGTCGTAGTGTTAGGTTTAACATGAGAATGAAGAAGTAGGAGCCCCGAGTTTGTCGGCCCCGCGTGCTTTCCCCGCCCTGATACTCCCACATCCCCCTCGGATCCCGAAGGTTTATTGGGGGTTTTAAATGGGTGGCGGGGGCTAAGCCCCCGTTAGTGGTCCGGGCCCCGCGTCTTTCCCTGCCCTGATACTTCCACATCCCCCTCGGATCCCGAAGGTTTGTTGGGGGTTTTAAATGGGTGGCGGGGGCTACGCCCCCGTTAGGGGTCCGGGCCCCGCGTGCTTTCCCCGCCCTGATACTCCCACATCCCCCTCGGATCCCGAAGATTTGTGGATGACCTTTTTTTTAAGTTTGCCCGCCCTCAAGTCGGCCCCGCGTGTGCTTTTCCCGCTTCGCGGACCCGATATTTGGAATCTTTGGAATCAAATTATACAATCAGTTTTCAGCTCGCAACAACAGTTCAAAAATCATTCATTCAAAGTAACTATTTAGTAATCTGTGACCAAACCAACAACACTATCATGTCGATTTTTAATCTGTGACAAAATCCTTTATCAATTTCGCAATTTTATGGAAAAAGTGTTTAAAGATGTACAAAATAATAGCAGTTTTCAGTGTTAATTCATACGTCCACATTGCAGTTACCATTTACAATGTTTTTAGTCTCATAATGTGTACTTATGGTGTATTCGGGAAGTGGTGTTTTTTGTTCGAACGGTGTTTGTTTACAACAGAAAAGTATGAAAAAAAAGAGTTTAGTATTCACACTGTTGCATTCAGTAAATAACTAACAAACATTTCGTGACCAATACCGCCGGTGTGATTCAACCCTACCTGCATTCTCGCCTATAGATACGTCAGTTATAATTATGTATATCATTTCTCGCTCGTTTGTATGGAGTGTCCGGGGTGTGCCCAAAGGGTAAAAAAGGGATCCTATTAGCTACTAAGACTCCGCTCTCCGTCCGTCTGTCTGTCTGTCACCAGGCTGTATTTCATGAACCGTGATAGCTATACAGTTGAAATTTTTACAGATGATGTGTTTCTGTTGCCGCTATAACAACAAAAACTAAAAATTAGAAAAAGTGAAAAAATAAAAAGGGGTCTCCATACAAAAAACTAGTTTTTTTAAAACTAGCGCCATCTAGTATGATGGTACGGAACCCTTCGTACTAGCTCCATCTAGTATGATGGTACGGAACCCTTTAGTGCGGTTCTCACTCGCACTTGCCCGTTTTTTTTACCTGTTTTCTTACATCTGTTTTGAAAAGCGTCGTATGATACAATAAGCGTAAAAGGTACGTAACTGGCATACTCGTGACGATGGTAAACCCTCGCTTGTGGCTCTTTACCCCCCAGTGTATCATAAATAACTATGAATTTCAGTAAGATAATCACAAAGCCACAGAAGTGTGGTCGTGCTTTTCTTCAAAAAGGGTGACAACACTCTGCTGAAGAACTACAGACCCATCTCACTTCTGAGCCATGTCTACAAGCTGTTTTCGAGAGTCATTACGAATCGTCTCGCACGCAGGTTTGACGACTTCCAGCCTCCCGAACAAACCGGTTTCCGAAAAGGCTTTAGTACCATAGACCACATACATACGCTGCGGCAGATTATACAGAAGACCGAAGAGTACAATCAGTCACTATGCTTGGCGTTTGTGGACTATGAGAAGGCCTTTGATTCAGTCGAAACCTGGGCTGTGCTACAGTCTCTCCAGCGGTGCCAAATTGACCATCGATACATCGAGGTGTTGAAGTGTCTGTATGAAAACGCCACCATGTCGGTTCGCCTCCAGCACCAGAACTCGAAACCTATCCAGTTGCAGCGAGGGGTGAGACAGGGAGACGTTATATCTCCGAAACTGTTCACCGCCGCCCTGGAAGATGTTTTTAAGCTTCTGGACTGGGGTGGACTCGGCATCAATATCAACGGCGAGTACATATCCCACCTCCGATTCGCTGACGATATCGTGGTCATGGCTGAGACTATGGAAGACCTAAGCACAATGCTCGATGGCCTCAGTAAGGTCTCTCAACAAGTGGGTCTTAAAATGAACATGGACAAGACGAAAATAATGTTAAATGTCCGTGTCGCACCCACTCCTCTAAAGGTTGGAGACTCTACACTGGAAGTTGTTGACGAATATGTATACCTGGGACAAACAGTCCAGCTAGGCAGGTCCAACTTCAAGAAAGAGATCAATCGACGAATCCAACTCGGCTGGGCAGCGTTCGGGAAGCTTCGCAATATCTTCACGTCCCAAATACCGCAGTGTCTCAAGACTAAGGTCTTTGACCAGTGTGTGTTGCCAGTGATGACTTACGGAACTGAGACATGGTCGCTTACTATGGGCCTCATAAGAAGGCTCAAGGTCACCCAAAGGGCAATGGAGCGTGCTATGCTCGGAGTTTCTCTGCGTGATCGAATCAGAACCGAGGAGATCCGCAGGAGAACTAAAGTAACCGACATAGCTCACAGAATCGCTAGACTGAAGTGGCAGTGGGCAGGGCACATAGCTCGTAGAACAGATGGCCGATGGGGCAGTAAAGTTCTCGAGTGGCGACCGCGCACCGGAAAACGTAGCGTAGGTAGGCCTCCCACGCGATGGACCGATGACCTGGTGAAGGTCGCGGGAAGCCGATGGATGCGGGCAGCGCAGGACCGGTCTACGTGGAAATCCTTGGGGGAGGCCTTTGTTCAGCAGTGGACGATTTGTGGCTGATATGATGAATCACAAAGCGTTCCTGAGAAAATGTATTGAGACAAACAGACGAACGGACAATAAAGTGGTCTTATGGGGTTTATTTTGAGTTGGGAACCCTAACAAAAATGTCTTTTGTCAATTTTTAAAAGCTGCTTATGCCTTGAGAAATAGTTAAATTGTTTTTATAAGGGTTCTGTACACCCGAAGGGTGACCCATGGGACCCTATTACTAAGCCTCCGCTGTCTGTCCGACTGTCTGTCTGACTGTCTGTCTGTCTGTCTGTCAGCGGCCTTATTTCATGAACCGTAATAGATAGACAGTTAAAATTTTCACAGAATGTGTATTTCTGTTGCCGGAAAAAAAACAAATACAAAAAATGAGAAATAGTGAAAAACAAGGGGGGTTGGTTCATGTCCATACAAAAAACTTGTTTTTTAGGTATATTAGATTTAGCTCTGAATACAATTACAATAATAAATAATAATACTGAAGCTTTGACTGCAGTAAAACAACAAATAATAAAAAATCAGCCAAGTGCGAGTCGGATTAGCACTCCGAGGGTTCAGTAGCACCACACCTCTCCACACAACTACATGGCATAATGATAATGATACCTATTCACATTACAAAAAAAGACATCAACGCGGGCTACAAAAATATGTTTTTTTTGTCATTCTGTTCGGACTCCTTACCGCGAGTACAACTTTCACTTTGCCAATTTTTATTATTTTTTATTTTTATTTTGTATTAATACTATAATCACACCAAGTTTCACGCTTTTATGTATTACCGTTTTTACGATAGAGCTAAATCTAAAATATTTTTAAAGACCTATAAAAAACACATTTTTTTTGTATTATATTTTCACTTGTTCTAATTTATACTATTTGCTGTTATAGCGGCAACAGAAATACATATTCAGTGAAAATTTCAACTGTCTACCTATTACGGTTCATGAAATACAGCCCGCTTATAGACGGACAGACAGACAGCGGAGGCTTACAAATAGGGTCCAGTTAGTCAACCATTGGGTGTACTGAACCCTAAAAATCAAACAAGTGTGAATTGTACTCGCACTAAGAAATCTGAAGTGAATGACAAAACAAGCATATTATTGTCACTTGCGTTGATGTCTTTTGTTTGTAATGTGCATAGGAATAATTTTCATAGCTGAGTGGAGAGGTGTGGTGGTATGGAACCCTCGGAGTTCTAGTCCCACTCTCACTTGGCCAGTTTTCATGATTGCTATGCTTGATTTATGCTCTGAAGTTTTCAAGTCGAAATTCGGGTGCTAATCTGTATATTACTCAAAAATCTAAATGTATTGGAATACAAAGTTAACAAAGAATTACTTTCGCATCAAAAATACTAAAAACCGACTTTAAACAGATATTCACTCCATATTACGACATAACATAATTAACCAACAATAATGAAATCAAAGATAGGTACGAAACAAAAAAAAAATAGGGTACCAACCACGTACCAATGTGTTCCCGAACTTCGATTTCATATGTGTATGTTACGGTTAAAAGTGGGTAAACATAAACTTAAGATTAGCTGGCTAAAGTTAAGATTAGCCGGCTAAACTTCACCCTTTTTCGACTGTAAAATCAATCAAACCTGACCGAACCTAATATCGCTGGCTCACCACCCAAAAAACATTACCCAGCCAGTGTTGGGTAGACCTGGTTGTGTACGGATAAACACCGAATACCAACTAATTATCGGATTTTACCCAAACAACTTTAGCCGGCTAAGCTTAAGTTTATGTTCACACCCCATCTTTAGCCATGACATATAAGTTTATCGGACGCTCTTGCGGTGAAGAGAACGTCGTGAAGAAACCTGCACACGCCTGCGAAGAAACTCGAAGGTTGTGTGTGAAGCCGACCAACCCGCACTGGACCCGCGTGATCGACTAAGGCCCGATCGCCCCAATTCAGGGTAGGCTGGCGCCTCTCGGTGGGGACATATATGAGCTGACGCATGCAAAGAAACTTAAATTACCTTTCTTCATTTTCATCGTTTAAATCGTTAAATATGTAATTATGTTATCATCATCATCATATCAGCCGAAAGACGTCCACTGCTGGACATAGGCCTCCCCCAAGGATCTCCACGACGACCGGTAAGTAGTAATTAATTAATAATAAGTAGTAATTATTTTTTAACTAATGGTCGCGTTAATTAGCTAAGGGTAGCGCCACAATTCTTGTAATACTTTTAAACTTATATATAAAATTTGTTTCTTAAAACCGCCTCTAACGATTCGGACGGAATTTTTTTTAGATAGCTTTACTTTCTAAGACTTTCTAGATAGGTGTCATTCCTGAGAAAATCCGTAATCACAAAAAAAAAATAGTTTAGTTCAGCTACTCAACAATAGATGGCGCCAAATGCCTAGGAGACTCCGAGCAACGCTCGATCTCCCAGGCTCTTTAGATAATGTTTCCTTATTTTTCCCCATTAGGTACTCGAGCTCCCACGGAACTGACAACTGCTTCCTCAGCGAGAGACCCTATAGGGGGTTGGAACTCTCTGCCGACAGTGGGTCTGACGTATACGCCATGCCTCAGGGTCAAGGCTGCGCTGTGAGCCAAAAGGCTTTTGTTGAGAGTGGTAAGTAATATATTTTTTTAATTCAGAATTGGTAAGCCCTTGTCATCATCTCACCTGATGGTAAGTGACGATGATGCCGAAGATCGAAGCGGGCTTACCATGACTCCCCAACGCAATGGGGAACTGGCTATCTTATCTACAAGTTGGAACACATCGATCCTGTTAACATTGATGTTTGGCGGCAAGACTTAGAGAAGATGGAGGTAGCTAGCCAGGCAAGCTTAGAAAATGGCCTTTCATCAACCAGACCATAAACATACAAAGTTACACTCAAGTAACCATTACGCAACTGAGGCGAAAGGTTAGGCATACACTAGCTTTTGCCCGCGGCTTCGCCCGCATGGATAGCAATTGTGCGCGGTGGACAAGCTGCAAGCGGCTCGCCGTTTTTCCATTTAGCTTCCCGGGCGTGCGTGCAACAACTGTACAAAGTTTTAACGAAATCGGATTAACGGTATGGCAGCCTGAGATATGCTATAGATATGTGGAGGTAGATATGTTACATGCATCCAAAAAGTGATTCAAATAAAATGATGCCAATTAGCATCTCTTTTCATCATAGTATTCGGTGTAACGGAAGCGAACTATGTATTACTGTGTGTGTAAATGTGTTCGATTTTCAAATGTTGTTTGTTAGTGCATAACCTATCTATGGTAACAAATCTCTGATGGCAGCGCATAAAATACGAAAAAACATTTATTTTCGTATATAGATTATGTCATTGGGAAGATCGTAAGTATGCAGCAGATCATGAAATGCCTAGGCAATTCATCGCTGTGCTCCGGAAAATCCGAAACGACGGAGCACCGCTTCGCGAGGCTCCTATCTACGGTTCACATACACACACATACTAAACTAACCTGTATAACGTAAGAATTAGATTTTTTAGTTAGTTTTATATACATGTGTTATATTTGAGTTTTGAAAAAGGTATTTGAACGTGCATAAAACTTCATTGGGATGATAGTGTTATCTTAGACCTTAGAATAAAAGTAATACCAGAGATAAGTGTTACCCCGCCGATGTTGAATAACTTGGCCTATAATTTAATTTACATAATCAAACAATTTAATTTAAAATTATTAAAAACCCGACTGCTTCAAAATGTATCCTACGAGCGCGTGCGTCAGGAGATCAAGACGAATGTAATTCAAAATTCATGAAGACTTTAAGGCTACCATAGTAGGCACAATCTACAGGCTCAACCGAAGATACATATTATGTTTTTCGGGTGTGCGTATGTATGTATGTATTTATGTTTGTTTGTATCTCTGTATCTTCAGTTGAGTCTGTAGATTGTGCCTACTATTGTCGCACGGCAGGTAGTTAGTTAGGTAGGGCGTAGGGAGTGGGTTCTTAAAAGATGCCGTGCGTGTTCAGATAATTTAATGAGGATAAAATATAAGACCTAAAAAGAACATAAGAATTAGAAAACGACACACTTAAATTTAAAATAGAAATCACAGAACATAAATAAATCTTACCCGAAATGGGTCTTTTAGGAATTACAGCAATTAAATAAATATAAATTAACAACTTGTGATGGTTAGGATGAACGATGATGGTTTTCGGTTTTTTAAATCAAATGTCACATAGTTTGACAGCGCATGCGCGGAAAAGAAGAAATAGATAGGATGAATAGAGATCGAATGAAAGAAGATTAAATAACTGCGCACCACGCTACACTATGGTAGCCTAAAGACCCCACTTCTTGAGCAGTTGGGTAAAAATGGCCGCCAATAAGCTAGTTTAGCTCTTTCTCTTATCGTGTGGCACAACGGCGGGCGGTTGCCTGTGGTGTTGCACTTAGCATCACCCGCGGTCACATGTAGGGCATTTAGATTTAGATCTACAAACGTGTGCAACGCGACCTTCATACACTTCTGGGATCAGATATGCTGGTTTCCTTACGATCTTTTCTTTTACCGTTTTTAGCTGGTAGCTATAAGCTGATCAGCTGTCGATAGCATTCGTAAAAAACTTGTTGATTTCTTGTTGATTTTTATTTGCAGGATAAATGATAGTGTTTCTCTTCACGGTTTTTAAATTTATTTCTAATTCATATTTATAATATTAGTAAGGATAAGTAGATTTATTAAGAAATCTACTATTACCATATACACCAGGAAAATGTACTCTTGCATATTCCAGTTTCGGCTAAGTTATCTTTTGGGTATTATTAAATTAATACTACAAAAACACTGCCGACAAACGGAAAACCGCAAGTTGCTAACGCGCAATAGCTGGAAAGAATAAGTTTGTGTATGTCGTGGCGATATCATAGAAGTTTTCCATTTCATGAAATGGTCGGGTGGATATTGATTGAAAATCTGAGATGAGCGAGCGGAGAGAGCGATAATCGGTTCGTTCGGTTTAATGATGATACCCTCGAAGAGCCTTGTGAAGTGAGGCAGTTAGACCCTGGGAGTTGAAAGGCAGTTTAAGTGATTTGTTGGTTTCGCAGGATATGGCCGGCTCTCTCCCCCCCCCCTCCACTTATTTTTGAAAATAATAGGCTGAAAATTTTGAACACATTACAGTATATGAGGATAAATGCATAGATTACAGGAAAAGCTATGAAAAAATCTTAAGTCCTTCCGTTCTTGCAAAAAAAATGAAATTTCTAAAGTCCGATTGTTAAGAAATGGGATCTAGATAGAGTGGGATCTAGTAGTACTTCTTCATAGTTAATTTACGTAGTAATACGAAAACAGCAATTCTTAGTTCCCTTTTACCTATATTTATAGATAGCACTGTAAATTAAAATGAGTTTTTGGTACAGGACCCTTAGTGGGCGAGTTTGACTCGCACTTGGCTGGTTTTGAAAAAATATATACAGTAAGATGTATTTACTGAACATATTATGAAACCCTGTTTTACGCGTGGTCCACTCCAAAAAAATATATAGGTACTACATCATTACCTTTCTTTAGAAATCATTTTACGCAGTCAGGTATAGTGCGTGCCACTAAAGATGAGACTTGAAACACCACGAGGAAGATACTTTACGATGTCTACACCTATATATGTCAGAAAAAACAGAGGATTATGAAAAACTAAAATAATGGATAACTATTTCGTACACTTCCTACTTTGTATTTTTAATGTTTTACGTAGTGTTTCAAGTCTCATCTTTAGTGGCACGCACTATACCTGACTGCGTAAATACAAAGGCAACACAGACTCCCATTAGTCTGTGCTGCATTACCTTGCGGGTTGCTTTGAGATTGTTTGTCCAAACACAGCTGCAACACAGCGGTCTGTAGCCTCGTTCTTCGATAGTATAATCCATTAAACCTAATGGTGCATCCACATGATTGACGAGCCACAACGAGCGCCCACAAGCACAAGCTTTTTTTTTCGAAAGGACAAACTTGTTGTTGGCTGTGGGGGCCTTTACAACTTCACCGGGCAGGGGAGGCGAGTACGGAAGGCACTCAACTTGGTCACTGGGCAGGGGAGGCGAGTACAGAAGACAAGCACAAGCATGTAGAGCAAGGCACTTGGCTCGGCTTTGCGAAGGTTTGCGAGCGCTTGCCGACGCTTGCCAATGCTCGGATCGAGTATCGGTTTTTGTGCCACAACGAGCGCCCACGAGCACAAGCATGTAGAGCGAGAGTAGAGGTTTGCGAGCGTTTGCTGACGCTAGCTGATGCTCGGATCGAATGTTGGTTTTTGTGCACGAGTCACAGGAAGTAAGTACCAGCGCACTCGACAAGCGTCTACAACCGTGTAGATATTGACGTTTGACACGCCTCAGTTTGCCGAGCGTTTGTGGACGCTTGTGGCTCGTAGTTTGTGGGAAGCATGTGTAGGAGGCATTACGACCCTAATATCGCTCGCTTCGCTCCTCAGCGTTTGACGATATGAACAGGTAAACTGTACTGTATTGCAACCATATTTGTTATAACAATTGTCCTTCGAAACCGATCATAGTGCTGAAATTTTCCAAATGTCTCGTGTTTGTAATTATTTATATATACGGACCCGCCTGCTTTACAGAACAGCTACTGTTTGTATTGCATCCTTAGATTTACGCTACCTGGCTACTTTTACGATACCAAATTAAAAAGTCACTTAATGTCAAATGTCTTATTTTGTGACTATGCCCATTAATTCTAGTTGCTCAATACTTTGGCGCTTAGTAACGTGATTGTGTTCTGCATCTTTGTGTTTGTGTGTGTGTGTGTGTGTGTGTGTGTGTATGGAAGTGGAAATTTAAACGTCATTACACTACTTCTATGCTTCCGTTATTTTTCTGTGTCTTACCTACATCATTTAGGAATTAGGAGAGTGAACTGGTGAGTTTTTGGCGGGGTTTGTGGTGAACGAATTCGTAGTTTTATTTTATTTTTTTGTTTTGTGTTCTGCTACAATTTGGAGAAAAACGTCTGGTGCACGTGAGCATTGTGAGGACAAGAAAATAAAATGCAGGAGGCCGTGAAAACCCAATTTCCACTGGTTGCAGTTTTATAGACGCCGGTTATTTTTATATTATGATTATTACTGCAACCGGGTGTTCCACCTTAGAATGAGGCTGCTGCAAATGGTGTCAAAAACGCCAGAGAAGATTTTAATGCAACGGCACTAGCATTAAACAAAAAATAAATGAAGATTTATTTTATGAAGACTTTCTCAAAAGGAATTTTATACCCAGAGAGGTTAATACATTCTTTTAAAAAAATAGAGCAGACTGGATTCGCACACCTTTCAAGACGTGTAATCCGGTCAGAGGTCAGTCATTGTCATTGCACAATTTCATTCCCTTCAGGGTTACCAACTCAGCTATTTAGCTAGATCTAATAATTTTTCGAGACAGTTTAGCTACTAAAATTGAAGGAACCTCCATACATTTTTTAAAAATATAGGCTACTTTCTAAGGAATTAAGCTCCACAACTTTATCTATTTTCACTATAAATAGTTACAAACTTGTTTTTAATGAATTTAGCAACAAACGTCAAGTTACAGTTGGCAACACTGATTCCATTATCTGCCAGCGCCCAGCGGCGGCGACAACTGTGCTACAAATAGTAGTGATCTGTGGCGACAACTACCATATTTAAGTGGCGGGCGGTTAGACTAGAACCAAGCTCGTTGTGAAGTTTTGAAGTTCTGGAGTTCTACAAAACCACAGTGTTTTTTACCAGGCAAGCAAAGTATCACACAAGTAAGTGATTGTTTTTTTTTACAATTCGCACTGTTTTTAAAATTGAGGGGTGTCAAACTAACTTTTTAAGTGCCCTACGAACTCAAATACGTTTTATTACAGTAAAGCGTTATTATGTGCCGGCGGCGTTTACTTGCAATCGAAAAATAAAGGCTCAGTGAGTTTTTGGCATTTGTAATGTTATGGTTTGGCACCCCTCAATTGGCACTGTTCTGTTTTTTATAAGCTATATTTACATAATAAAAAAAAACCATTTGTAGATGTAAAGATTTTATACTGTAATAATAACAAAAAAGTTCATAACCAAGTTCAATTTTGCGACATTTTTGTTTTTGTAAATTTCCTAAAAGTACTAAACCGATTTTCATAAAATTTGTATGGGGGCCAACTAGAAGGCATAATATTTATTAAAAAAGAAATCTAGTAACAAAAAAAACATACAGTCGAATTGAGAGCCTGCTCCTTTTTTGAATTCAAGAAATAAAATTTTAAATTAATAAGTAATTTATTAACACTACATTAATTAACTAAGTTTATTTTATAATCATCATGCGGGCCTGTAAAGTCAACACTTTATAACAATTAAAAAAATCATATAAAACAACCCGCGATGGAAAAAAAAATTCAAGTTAGTAGGTACAATACTCGATTTAAAAAAAATGTGTCAATTACGGGCATTTTTGGACCTTTCTCTGGGCACTTAACAAGTGCCCTCTACTCTTAAAAAACCGACCAATATTCTCCAAGGAAATTATAGATACATAGGTAGATAGGTAGCACACTGTCGCTGCAGAAGCATTGTGTCTCAGACTTTATCCACCCACATTCTGAGCACATTTATTGTATTGAATTAGTTTATTATTCAGATCAAATCAAATCAAAATCATTTTATTGTACAAAAAACAAACTTTTAACTAGTGCGCAGTGAGTACCCCTGGTCCCCCACAATTTGATTCCCTGCGATGTGGTCGACCTCTCTAATTTGAGAATTACAAAGGAAATAAATAAATGATTTAACTACATGTATATTATTTCGTATTCTTCTCAGCAAACCCGTTCATTTGATACCCATATCATGGAGGTGCATAAAAAATTTATGATCCGCCATCTATTGGGAGTCCGCCATATTGGATCTAGAATGATGTCAACAATTCCAAATTGAAGTCAGTTATTCCTAACGTTTTGCTATAAAACTTTTTTCGATTATTCATAGTGGCGTACTCAGAAAATTTATTTGGCGCACTAAAAATATTTTATGTTCATTTGAGCATATCACCTATCACCTACGGTTTTAGTTGAAATCTTCTTAGTCAATTACTATTATTTTCACTGTTACATGCAGGGTGTAAAAAAATTTGGTAAGAGATCCATCGTCAATTCGCAAAAAAAGTAACTCTCACATAAATTGATCACCAATTGGTTTTTTTTTGTACAGAGCCTCGAATTTTTTTTTTGAGAATAGGGATGACGACAGCATCAGAAATATATTATGAAATCTTGATCACTAAAAGCCCTCCTACTTAAACTCCGGAAAACCTTACTCGATTTGTTTTTTATCAAGTCTTCAATTTTTAATTCACCAAAATCACGAAATGAGTACTTAAATGTCGCTGCTAAACTAGACGTCACGCCTAGGTATTTCAAACATTTTTAGGACAAAATTTAGTTTTTGACAGACGATAAAAAGTAACTCAGATGACTAGCATTCGTCATCCCTATTGTGTATGAGTCTCTTGGGAGTAGTTGTTCAGTATGGTGAGTGGGAGCCCCAGTTCTGCAGCACGGGTCCTGCACCAATTTCGTTACATCCTGTTTTGTATTCTAACGGGCTTTCTCAGAAGTCCATTTTTCCTTAAAAACGCCTAACGTAATTAAACGTATTTTATACGTTCCGATGAACTAATAATTACATTAACTTGTTTTTCAGAATGATAGACAAATATTGCGTGTTCGCTTTGATTGCCGTCTTAGCAACGGTAAACGCTAAAGCGTGCGACAGTGAAAACTGCTTGCAGTCCGGAAGGAAGGACGCCAAAAATTATCCCGACCCTATGAACGTCGACGAGGACTCCGACATCCCGAAACACCCCAAACAAATGATGGAAGCCGGCCAACTATGCAAACCTGACCAAGTCTACAATAAAAAAAGTGGCACCTGTGTGACCACCAAAGAGTTGGCCAAAGAGATTACTCTTTCAAGACAGCGCAGAAGTTATATGGATCTATTCTGCCCGGATGGGTATTTTTACTTCGCTGGCAATGTGTGTTTAAATACTCAGATAGTGTTCTGGGTTGGTGTTGTTGTAGTGGTGTCGATTCTTACGGGTTTGTGTCGTTGGGCCTTTCGTTAAAATTTAATTTGATTCTTATGTACTTGCTTAGGCTGATCAATCAATTTTTCATTTGTGTGAGTCGATACCGATACCGTAAAGCGGCAACTGTTAAGAGGAGTGTACACCTAGCGCGCTACATAAATACTTATTTTGGTTCATATATGAATGTTAATCAAATAAAGTTACTGAAATTTTGTAAACACGTTCTAGAAGAAAATGTGGCTTTAGTGGTTTGTCAGATTTCGTTAAAAAAGTGGCTGAATTCCGTGAAGGTTTGTATGCAAATCTGTGTCACTTGTCACTGTTGCCAGTGTTGCCTGCCTATCGGTGTTCTACAGGATTCTGTTCGAAGAGTGTGCCCTGGAGCTTTACGTCCTCATACCTTCTTCTCCATTCCATCACTTGAAACTTGTCATAATTTTTAAAAATCCTGACAAATTTTTATGGAAAGAGAAACCATCCGAAACAGATATTATTAACAAGAACATGTTTACAAAATTGCAATAACTCTGATTGTTCCATTTAAGAGCACCGCATTTCACCTTCAGTTCCATGTTCACACGAATGCAAAAACTGTGTATTTTAATTATAAAAAAAAATACTTACCAAAGACTACCTCTTAAAATTTGTAACTGATAAGAAAAGTAAGTTTCTAATAAAATATTTCTATTGTATATATTGTTTAATTTAGTTGCTAGTCTAGTTCCGCAGAAATAAAAGGTTTTAGTACAGTAATTCACTATTTATTTTAAACCGACTTCAAAAACAGAGGAGATTATATGGTCCACTGTACGTTTTTTTTATGTATGTTCACCAAACTCTATCAAATATGAAACTATTTTCAAAATTATTTTTTTATTCGAAAGAGTAGGTATACTTTCCAGGTGGTCCCATTGTCACCAAGTCAAGGTCTGATGATGGAATCCCAGGGAAATCGAGGGCAATCCTCAAATTTTATATGCATGTTTTAAATCTTTCATGTATTTTCTGAAGTTATTTAAGTTTTTGCGTCCGGTAGTCATCATCTCATCTTGATGAGCTGATGATTGAAGGTACAACTCCTTAACGGCTAAGAGAAAGAATTAAGAGTTACAGAATAGTTTTTAAATATCATACTTAGATACACAGGTAGGTAAGTAAAGACCGATAGTAGTATTAGCCACCAAATCAGGATCTGATGATGCGATCTTAGGGAAATCGAGGGCAACTCTAAAATTTTATAGACACGTATTACGTGTTTCATGTATTTTCTAAAGTTTTCAAGTTTTTGCGTCCGATAGTCATCATCTCATATTGATGAGCTGATGATGGAAGGTACAACTCCTTAACGGTTAGGAGTTAGAGAATAATTCTTTAAATATTATTCTTAGATACGTACGTACTTTAATACCGATAGTTGTATTCTTTCAAGTTATTCAGGTGAGCTGATGACGGAAGGTTTGACTCCTAAACTTTCATGCTGCTGAGATGACGATGACAGCCACATGACTTTTTATCGGTTAATGAAACAGTTGAAACACATATAATTTACAGGATGTGGTGTAGGTCCCGTTAACTGGGGCATCTACTCATCATACTGAACAACTTTTGTTTTACGACTTTGCTGAAATTGCAAAAAAAAATTAAACTTCATACAAATTGATCAGCTGATCGATCAATTTTGTGCATTTAAGAATGGGAGGTCCACATTTTTTTTTAAATTGACTGGGTTCCTTGGGGAAATTTGTTCAGCATATTGAGTAGAACCCCTAGTTAACGGGTCCTACACCAATTTTTTTTACACCCTGTATCTATAGGTATATAAGGTCAAAAAAATTAGCTGAAACTATTTTAACTGGTGCTTCTACCTATGAAACTGAACAACTTTCCCCATGAAACCCATAGTCAAATCTCTAAAAAAAAATTGAACTTCCCATACTAAGTTCGCTGTTCAGCTGATCGAGTTAGTATGGGAGACCCAAATTTTTTTTTGCGATTTGACTATGGGTTTCATGGAAAAAGTTGTTCAGTTTCATGGGTAGGGGCACCAGTTAAAATAGTTTCAGCTAATTTTGTTACACCTTATGTATAATTAATTAGAGCGATCGGGCCTTAGTCTACCACGCGGGCCCAGTGCGGGTAGTTTTTTTTTTTTATTTTATTTATTTACCAACTTTAAAACTAAATACAATTTTTTTTATCATCTAGCACCATTAAACCTGAATGGTTTGTCTAGGTGCTCAACAGTCGTCTACGAGCTATATACTTATAAAAACAAAAGAAAAAATATACATATATACATATAAAAATAATAAGTTAAGTAATGCATACCTACATAACATATACTTAACCATACTGCAATGCATATACAGGCTCAGTGAGATACTAGTTACTTCGTAAACACAGGTCACCTGCGTAACAAACGACACACTTCTATTATTGTAGTAGTGTGAGTGCGAACTCCGCAGTCACATATACAGGCTGATTCAACAAATCTAAATCTATCTAGTGTAATTCCTGAAAGTTTATTATTAATTGACATATTTAAAAAAAGATAAATGTTTTGCCATTTTTATGTTTCGACATATACAGTTAGTAGGTACCTATGTATTTTGCATTACTTTATTATAAGGATGTTTTGTTTGTGTAAATTTACTAGTTGTTTTGAGTTAGATATTCAACCTATTCATCATTTTCTAATAAACGCTTGTAATATATAAAAAAAAGTCTTAAACCTCACCCCCCCCGTCACGCAGATTGGTTACTAGACTGGTTACCGAACGTAAAGGATGAGCTACGTTATCGCGCCCCGACCGCTGTGATTTCGTTTGAGAAAACTGCTCATTTTACTGATGTTTTAGTTCACATAATGATAAAGGCAATAAAAAAAATCTTTTACAGATATCCTTTGGATAAAAAGCAAACCAAAAATCCAGTTCATTATTTTATTTCGTATTTTGTAAGTATCTGTTGAAAAAGCATTAACCTTGCTTTTTTGTGAAGCGTCTTAAATATTTCTTAAGAATGAAATTACAAAGCATATGATGATTTGCTAGTGTAGAAATAAAACCGGCCAAGTGCGAGTCTGACTTGCACACCTAGAACTCTGTACCATCGTATAAGATTTAACTATCGCATTCCAAAAAAATATTGACTGTTATAGTTGTAGGTACCTAACCTACCTTAACGTAATTTTTAGGTTTATTACCTTAATTTTTTTTTAATCCACAGTTGATAAGACCTTTGCATCATCTCACCTGATGGTAAGTGACGATGATGCCAAAGATAGAAGCGGGCTTACCATGATTCCCCAATGGAGATCTGGCTATCTTATCTTCAAACCGAAACACATCAATGCTGTTAACATTGTTTGGCGGCAAGACTTAGATAAGATGGTGGTAGCTAGTCAGGCGGGCTATGAAAATGCCCCACCACCAACCAAACCGAGTCTTACAAATTTGACTCCGCTGTGGGATTCGAACCTGCGACCTCCTGGTGTGAAGCGAATGGACTAACCATTACGCCACGGAGGCGGTTAAAATTCAATGGTTAGTCTATTTGCTTCACACCAGGAGGTCGCGTGTTTGATTCCCGGCGGAGTCAACTTTGTAAGACTCGGTCGATCCATTCTACTGTCTGTAACACGAGGTCATTGCCACATTTTTAAAGTTTATCATTATCACATTATCTTTGATAATTATTATCAACGGTCGGTATCTCGAGGACAATGCTCTACAGGTCACTCTTTCAGATAATCATAAAATAGTGATTACATAATTTCGTTTGGAAAAAATAAAGAAATAAACAAAATCTAAATCTTCAAAATTCTATCCTTAATATAAAAAAACTAATTATGTCATTAGAACATGAAAACAGTATGACACGAGAAGTTATACATTAAAATCACTGAATGTCATGAATGCCTTTGACTGGCCGTTCACGAGTATAACGCTCCTCTCAACCATATTAGAGGGAAAGGAAGGACCCGTCTTCCGATGCGCCACCATCCGCACGAACATTTAAGCGAGCATACACCCTTACATGCCACATTACAATAAAGAGTACTAGCGTAATGCTAAGATAAAAATATTAATTATAAGAAGTACTATACACTTATGTCTCGTCGCTTCCACGTCAATTCTTAGTTTGATCTTCATTTTATTACTATAAAACATGATTAGTAGCGTTAGTAACTAATTAGTAATCTGTGGTAGCGTTGATAGGAGAAACACTGTCTACCCATACATTTTTTTACATTTAAATATTCGGATGTCTTATAATACCTTTTTTTGCATAGAGTTCTTTTGACACAATTTTTAAACTGTTTTTCTGACAAGTTTACGACATAATCGGGTAATTTGTTATACATGAGTCTCTTTCACGCTCGTTTGTACGAAGTTTCCGGGGTGTTGTACTGCAAGGTAGATCCAATTAGCGACAATACAAAAATATATGCGTTATCTTTTGCCGATAATGTCATAGATCGCGCATGTGACCTCTAAAAATTATCGAATTCACGAAGCAACTAGTGGTACCATGACTTCTACCCACCCCGATTTATCTAAAGCGGATACAAAGTCGCGGGAATCCACAAGTTTCAATATAAAAGGCATCAACAAGACCAACTGTTTTTTTAACATTTAGACCGGGATCATTAGCGCGTCGGAATTACGCCTAGCTGCGTTAGCACGGCTAAACCCTTCCCATTTGAGCCCCCGGCGGCGGTAAATATTAGTTTAAGTATTTTATTTGTATTTAATCTAAACCAAATAAATATGCTTAGAAAGGAAATTTCATTCGCTTTCTAGATCATTAATTAGTTTTTAGATTTCGTACAAAAATACACAGAAATCCGTAGCGCGGCCGATCTGCGCTTGCCCGGCAAAATGATCCTCACCGCTTAATATCCCACTGGAATGGCAGTTCGGTGCATGAAATACATACTAAGTTACCAACAGCAAGAGAATAAAGATATCAATAGAGCAGACGAAATTTTCCTACAATGTTTATTAAGCATTAAACGAAAATGTGCATTTAAACCTGTCATACACGTGAGCTAATAGTATTATATTTTATCTGCGAGTATCTTACGATAAAAACTTATAGTATAGCAAGGTAAACTTATAGTATAACACGGGAGCTGTACTATAAATATATGAAAATCCAACATTCTGTTACGAGTCTTTGAATGAGCTACACCTAAAACGTTTTATACAGAATGATTAATAAAATGAGTTCGCGTATGTTGCTATTGGACTTACTAGACAGTTCATCAGAGGACGAAGCCGACTTTGATGAAGTGACGATGATGCCGAAGATGGAAGCGGGTTTACCAAGATTTCCCAATGCAATGGGGATCTGGCTATCTAATCTTCAATCCGGAACACATCAATGCTGTTAACAGTGATGTTTGGCGGCAAGACTTAGATAAGATGGTGGTAGCTAGCCAGGCGGGCTATGAACATGCCCTGCCACTAACCAAAAAGAGTCTTCTTTATGACCTCGCCGGGAATTGAACCATTACACCACGCAGGCGGTTTTTTTTATCATGCTGTATTTATCTTACGAAAAATAACTGTAAGCGTTGCGATATAGCGCGAGCGCTCGCGGTATCGCTCGGTATCTGCAGATAGACGACGATAAAATATATTATCACTGTTATATTATCTGGCCCGTGTGTGTACTCTCATTGATTTCTATGAAGAGCGATATTGTAAGATATCTGGTACGTTAAAAATATCTTATAGCATAGCTCCCGCGTGTGACAACCTTTACGCCCGAAGTAAAGGACGTAAGTCGCGTTAAGACTCGCACGAGAAATTCTATTTAAAACTGATCTTTAAAATAAAATATCATGTTGTTCCCCAGTACTGCGCGGAGTGGACTAAAGGACAATTTTATAACATCAGTGTGTTCACTTCCTGAAAAACTGATCAAATAGTTGTTTTCCGTGTTCCTAACATTGTAATTATACTTTTCAGAATGCTTCTGGCACGTCCGATCTGGTGCAGCAGTCAGCGAAGGAGCAGTCAGGGCTGCGCTCACTGTAGCCGGTCTTGGAGCCTGCGAGGCTGAGTGCATCAGATCCAGTGGATTTTTCTGTAGAGGATTCAGTTTCAGGTAAATGTGGCAATGCTTCTGACACGTCCGATCTGGTGCAGCAGTCAGCGAGGGAGCAGTCAGGGCTGCGCTCACTGTAGCCGGTCTTGGAGCCTGCGAGGCTGAGTGCATCAGATCCAGCGGATTTTTCTGTAGAGGATTCAGTTCCAGGTAAATGTGGCAATGCTTCTGGCACGTCCGACCTGGTGCAGCAGTCAGTGAGGGAGCAGTCAGGGCTACGCTCACTGTAGCCGGTCTTGGAGCCTGCGAGGCTGAGTGCATCAGATCCAGTGGATTTTTCTGTAGAGGATTCAGTTTCAGGTAAATGTGGCAATGCTTCTGGCACGTCCGATCTGGTGCATCAGTCAGTGAGGAAACAGTCAGGGCTGCTCTCTGTCTTGGAGCCCGCGAGTCTGAGTGCATCAGATCCAGTGGTTTTTCTGTAGAGGATTCAGTTTCAGGTAAATGTGGCACACGTTGCGGTCGTAGCTTATTGCGACTTACGCGGTCGCTTCAATTATGCAGGTTAAGTGACTATAAGCACGGTCGTTACCAGTTTGGGGTTGAATGATAGTAGAAACGCTTGACGGCCCGTCCTTCGCAAGGTATGTTAAACTGTTAACTCCAGATTCTATTACTAGATGGCGGTTATTAAGCCGCGACCGACTTGACCCGGACTTGTACAGAGGCCAGCACATCAAGCTAGACACTCGTAGTGCGATTCGGATTCATACGCGTACGGCATAAGACAGGTACAAAGTCCAAAGTGTCTAGCTTGTTGTGCTGGTCTCTGTACATACAAATGTGAGCTATGCTAGGCTGCGGCGGTTAGGACCTAGAAGGTCAGATCATGAGATTCCATTGGTGGGTCAAAGCATTACTGGGAAGGTAGCCCGCACCAACAGTATTGGTCCCTAGCTCCCCACAGATACACACACGCGCACACACACACACACACACATACACACACACATAATCTCCACTTACTAGGAAGTTTGAGAAAACAGGCACGTAACATATTCCAGCATTCTCAGTTCCAGAAGACTCAAGAGAAGACTTTGAATGAAGATAATATTAATTTACATTTTTGTTTCATATAGGTTTGATTCCCCTACGATCGGCGATGACCTCGAAAACTGTATGCTGACATCATCACCGCCAACAGCCTTGGACATCGGCCGAGGACTGCGGGCAAGTACAGGGCACGAGCTGTACGCTCGAGGGAACTACGGACGAGGCTGCGAACCGGCCCTGTATGATGATGTTCATCCAAGTGAGAGCGGCGGTAAGTTAAACCATAGAGGACTCAGGTACAGAACAGCCATTCCTTCTCTTTGTCAGTAATCCCTCCCTGGCACGCACTTGTAGAACAGAGCGAACACTTAACTGAGTAGCCCAGTATGGGGGAAATAAATTGTGGCTTTTTCACTTGTTGATGTCTTTCATATAAAAGGCTGTCATGAAGTTTAGACATTTCTTCCTCAATCCGTTGCCAATCTTCTGTATATATACGAGTACAACTAGATTTTGCCAGCGGCTTCGCTCGCTTGAACATAGTTTCTATGACTGTCTTCGAGGGTGTGCAGTGCGCGAGCAGCGTGGAAAAACTTATCCTATATATTAATCCAGTTCCTAAGCTGTCTACCTACCAAATTTCAGCCAAATATGTTCAGTAGTTAGTTACTTTTCGCGTGAACATAGTTTTTATGTCTGTCGTGCTGTCGAGCGTGGGAACTGAGTCAACTCTAGATCCCTTGGGAACTATGTCGGGCTATGCTTATTAGTAGTCAATTAGATAATATGTTAATCCAGGACCTAACCTATATGTGTGCCAAGTTTCATCCCGATCCGTACAGTGGTTGAAGCGTGAAAGAGTAACAAACATCTATCCATAATTCCATACATACAAACTTTCACATTTATAATATTAGTAGGATGAAACCATGACTGACTGCCTGACTGACTGATCTATCAACGCACAGCTCAAACTGCTGGACGGTTTGGGTTGAAATTTGGCATACAGATAACAATTATGACGTAGGCATTCGCTAAGAAAGAATTTTGGAAAATTTGCAAGCGAAACGACTAAAAACGGTATCTGCGCGGGCAACTCCGCCGGGCAACAGCTAGTATTAGATTTTTTTTTACCCTAGGTGGCAGTATTTAGCCGTAAGTATTTAAGGCATAGTGTGGTCACAGTGTAATAAGCCGTACAATAGTCCATCGTCTTTGATGTTTGCGGCCAAGCCGACAACACAAGTCACTGGTTACGTTCGTGCTGGGGCTTCTAATGAATTGTCTCGAAAAGTGACTAGGGCCATTGGGACTCGACCCTTAGTCTTGCCCTTGCCCCCCGCACTATTGTCCTGTCTAGACGTCTTTTTTGGACTACTGTACCGCGTAGGCCATTGTTTGCAACAGATAAAGAGCCAAGCGCCCCGGTTGTGTAACTGTGTCCACTGGTCTCTGCAACCCGATACAGTGGAGCGGCACGCTGATAAGTTCCAATTGTTTATAATTTGCGCTTCACACATAGTAGCCGTGACCTTTATGTCATATGTAGGTGCATTTATGTGACATAACAACTGATAAGAGTTAAGATGCATGCATGTAGCGATATCTTCATAATCCAGAGGTATGATTTGATCTCGACCCTGGACACTTCATACAACGGGCCAGAAATGACATTTCAAAAAAGGAATGATGGAACAAACAAAATGACGGAGAAATCCTATACGTTCGACAACCAAACTGTAACCAATCTGTATCAATTTGGGTGACGAGGGGGTGAGGTGGCAATCTAGAGAGCGTCAGGGAGTGTCCATACTGTATGTTAGTACTAATATATATTCTTTGCCTAAACTGAGCTTCAGTATACGCTGCTCCATCAGACGTGTTAATTCACGATATTTTTCTTCACCGTTTGAAGTATGTAAATGATTATGAGAGACATCTTTTTTTCATTCACAATTGGTAAGCCCTTGGCCTCATCTCACCTAATGATAAGTTACGATGATGCCGAAGATGGAAGCGGGCTTACCAAGATTCCCCAACGCAATGGAGAACTGGCAATCTTATCTTCAAGCCGGAACACATCAATGTTGTTAACACTGATGTTTGGCGGCAAGACATAGATAAGATGGTGGTAACTAGCCAGGCGGGCTTAGAAAATGCCCTACCACCAACCAAACCGAGTCTTACAAGTTGACCCCACCGGGAATCGAACCCGCGACCTCCTGGTGTGAAGCGAATGGGCTAATCATTACGCCACGGAGGCGGTTAAAACATTATTAATTAAAAAATTAAAATTAAAAATTATTTATTTGGAACTTAAACTAAGTGTACAAACTTAATGTGTACGATAGCAACTGCATTAGTCGAGGACTGTGTCGCAGTTACTAACGCCCACCTCCGGAAGAAAGAATAATATGACGTTCCTTAACGAGTAAAATGTAAAACAAAAAGACAATTTAAAAATAGTTCTATGAAGTACAGTAGAAAAGTACAAAAATTTACTTAGCTACCTAAACCTAAAAGTACAATTAATGTGATATCTCAGAATTGTGTGCCTTTTTTTTATTTATACTAAATTTTTATATATACTTAACACTTCCAGAATGCTACCTTCAGTATGACAACGCGGCTAAGCTGATCGGCAGCGCAGTCCGAGGACAGGCGCGAGTGAAAGACGAACAGTCGTGTGGAGCTGCCTGCACGGACGCGCCATTTCGATGCCTCAGCTTCTCATTCAAGTGAGTGACTTTTCCAGTTAATGACAGTCGATGAGTCATAAAAGGTTATTAACCCACTTTCTACGGAAATTACAATTTTTTTTATAATTGCATGACTGACTCGGTGGCTCAGTGGTTAGTGCTCTTGATTATACTGATCCGAGAGTCGTGGGTTCGATCCCCACCCAGGGCAAACATTTGTGTGATGAGCAGATTTGTTTGCGCTGTGTCTGGGTGTTAAATATCTATTTAAGTATGTATTTAAACGTATATAAGTATGTATATCAGTCTCTGGTTCCCATAACACAGGGAATCCTACTTTGGGGCCAGATGAACATGTCCGTATGGTTCCCGGCTAAGAATAGGACCATCCCATCTCTTCCAATGGGTGTCGTAAGAGGCGACTAAGGGACTTAAAACCGGAGGATGGGCAGCAGCGTCTTTCCGTGCATTGCAACACATCTGCAATCAAACTGCGATCGCCAACCCGCCTGCCAAGCGTGGCGATTACGGCAAAACCCCCCCTATGAATTTCACACCCAGAAAACGGCCCCTAGTCCCCGGCAGCCCCGCTATTCCTGGCTCCGGTAGCAGTCATGGTAACGGCGGGGTAGGGGGTGCGAAGAATCCCCGGCAGATGCCAGGCTACCAAACCCAACGACCTTTGGCCCTGGCAACTTACAACACGCGCACACTGCGGACTGACGAGAAACTTGCAGAACTCGAAGAAGTATTGAGCAGGTTACGGTGGGATATCGTAGGTTTATGTGAAGTCCGAAGAGAGGGAGAGGACACCATGATCCTTAAATCCGGAAACCTGCTCTATTTCCGGGAGGGCGACCAACAGTCCCAGGGTGGTGTCGGGTTTCTCGTCCACAAGTCCCTCATTAACAATGTGGTCCAAATCGTGAGCGTTTCGACAAGGGTAGCATACCTTATACTCAGAATCACCAAACGGTATTCGATGAAGGTCATACAGGTATACGCGCCGACAACGGAACACTCCGACGACGAGGTAGAGACTATGTATGAGGACATCTCTACAGCCTTACATAGCACCAGGACCCATTATACCGTTGTTATGGGGGACTTTAACGCGAAACTGGGCAAACGAAGCGATGGTGAGCTGAGAGTGGGGCAATTTGGATATGGAGTAAGAAATGCACGTGGCCAGATGCTGGCCGACTTTATGGAGAAGGAGAGCCTCTTTATGATGAACTCCTTCTTTAAAAAGTCAAAACAGCGGAAGTGGACATGGTTGCATCCCAATGGCGTAACAAAAAACGAGATAGACTTCATCTTGTCGACAAGGAAGCAAATATTCAATGATGTCTCCGTGATCAATTCAGTCAAAACAGGAAGCGATCACCGGATGGATAATGAACATGTGGTCAGAGGCACATTGAATCTAAAGACCAAGCTAGAAAGATGTCGACTGATGAAGTCTACGCTCCGACCAGCGCCCATCCAGCTCCAAAACCCCGAAAGCTTTCAGCTCGAGTTGCACAATCGTTTCGAATGCCTAGGAGACTGCGAGAATGTGGACGATTATAATGACAGGTTCGTGGAAATTGTTCAAACGGTCGGGTCTAAGATTTTTAAAACTCGCCGTTCAAACAGAACCAAAAAAATCTCCGACTTCACCAGCAACCTCATGGAAGAAAGACGCAGATTGGTTTTGCAGTCCTCTGAAGACGCTACTCAGTATCGGCAACTAAACAGGCAGATCTCTAAGTCCCTAACTCGCGATTTACGCCAATATAATACAAATTGTATTAAAGAGGCGATTGAGCACAACAAAGGCTCAAAAGTGTTCGCGAGAGATCTGTCTGTTGGACAAAGCCAACTGACCAAGCTGAAGACTGAGGACGGCAGGACCATATCGTCTAAGACTGAGTTGCTGGAAGAAGTTGAGAAGTTCTATGGACAATTGTACAAGACCACACGTTTGCCTGTCAGCGATCTGGCTGAAGACCCAAGAGCCAGACTAACCCGACACTATACCGAAGATATCCCGGACGTCAGCCTGTACGAGATTAGAATGGCTCTCAAACAGCTCAAGAACAACAAGGCACCGGGTGATGATGGAATTACGGCTGAACTTCTGAAAGCAGGTGGAACACCGGTACTTAAAGCTCTTCAGAAGTTATTTAATTCCGTTATACTCGAGGGACAAACGCCTAAGGCATGGCACAGAAGTGTGGTCGTGCTTTTCTTCAAAAAGGGTGACAACACTCTGCTGAAGAACTACAGACCCATCTCACTTCTAAGCCATGTCTACAAGCTGTTTTCGAGAGTCATTACGAATCGTCTCGCACGCAGGTTTGATGACTTCCAGCCTCCCGAACAAGCCGGTTTCCGAAAAGGCTTTAGTACCATAGACCACATACATACGCTGCGGCAGATTATACAGAAGACCGAAGAGTACAATCAGCCACTATGCTTGGCGTTTGTGGACTATGAGAAGGCCTTTGATTCAGTCGAAACCTGGGCTGTGCTACAGTCTCTCCAGCGGTGCCAAATTGACCATCGATACATCGAGGTGTTGAAGTGTCTGTATGAAAACGCCACCATGTCGGTTCGCCTCCAGGACCAGAACTCGAAACCTATCCAGTTGCAGCGAGGGGTGAGACAGGGAGACGTTATATCTCCGAAACTGTTCACCGCCGCCCTGGAAGATGTTTTTAAGCTTCTGGACTGGGGTGGACTCGGCATCAATATCAACGGCGAGTACATATCCCACCTCCGATTCGCTGACGATATCGTGGTCATGGCTGAGACTATGGAAGACCTAAGCACAATGCTCGATGGCCTCAGTAAGGTCTCTCAACAAGTGGGTCTTAAAATGAACATGGACAAGACGAAAATAATGTTAAATGTCCGTGTCGCACCCACTCCTCTAAAGGTTGGAGACTCTACACTGGAAGTTGTTGACGAATATGTATACCTGGGACAAACAGTCCAGCTAGGCAGGTCCAACTTCAAGAAAGAGATCAATCGACGAATCCAACTCGGCTGGGCAGCGTTCGGGAAGCTTCACAATATCTTCACGTCCCAAATACCGCAGTGTCTCAAGACTAAGGTCTTTGACCAGTGTGTGTTGCCAGTGATGACTTACGGAACTGAGACATGGTCGCTTACTATGGGCCTCATAAGAAGGCTCAAGGTCACCCAAAGGGCAATGGAGCGTGCTATGCTCGGAGTTTCTCTGCGTGATCGAATCAGAAACGAGGAGATCCGCAGGAGAACTAAAGTAACCGACATAGCTCACAGAATCGCTAGACTGAAGTGGCAGTGGGCAGGGCACATAGCTCGTAGAACAGATGGCCGATGGGGCAGTAAAGTTCTCGAGTGGCGACCGCGCACCGGAAAACGTAGCGTAGGCAGGCCTCCCACGCGGTGGACCGATGACCTGGTGAAGGTCGCGGGAAGCCGATGGATGCGGGCAGCGCAGGACCGGACGTCGTGGAAATCCTTGGGGGAGGCCTTTGTTCAGCAGTGGACGATTTGTGGCTGATATGATGATGATGATGATGAACATGTGCGATTTGTCCCAGAATATTTTTTTAATATTATTTATTTATGTGATTTGTAATCGTTCTACTAGCTTAGAAAAAAAATATTAAAAAAAACGAGTTTATAACATCTGTTAGGTATAACGTCTGCGTTAAGGCTGTGCTTGTTTTTTAGGGTTCCGTACCAAAAGGGTAAAAATGGGACTCTATTACCACACCTCGGTCACTGGTGAAGACTATATAAGTATTTACTTTCATACATATAGATGGATCTAAAGAAGTTTTACTTCAGTCGTGTGCTCTAAAGCACACTCGTATTTTTTAAAAAAGTTATATCACTAGTGGCTTTATAAGCAGTACTACAACTCGGGAGTTTTTCGGAATAGCTGAAATCGGGGGTAGTCTGGCAGAACTGAATAAGTGAAAAACTTTTAAAAAAAAGTTAATACAAAGGCTGCTTTTTTAACTGAGAAAACCGTATAACTGCAGAAGCTTTTATTACGGTTTTTGAAAAGCAAACGGTCCGTGAAAAGCATTTATATAACATTTTTTTCCACTAAACTTAAAAGCAAAAAGTTTTATCACTCCGCCGGGAATCGAATCCGCGACTTTCTGATGTAAAGCTAATGGACTTAACCATTACGCCACGAAGGCGGGTTAAACAAAAAATAGACAATAAATATAATAAATTTCTAAAAAGGAGGAGGTTCTCAATTGGACTGTATGTCGTTTTTTTTGTATGTTTGTTACGCGATCTTCGTAGACTGTGGTTCATGATTTTTTTTGATACCCTATGCTTCTACGTTGGTCCCATATTTTTTTATATAAAAATCAGTGTAAATCAAAAAAATATTATCTTAAAGTTTAGTTTAGTTTTACTTTAGTCGGTTTTTACTTCCGAGCGGATGGTATCGTGATGGCAAAAAAATCTAAAATCTAAGTTGAAATTTTGATGGGCATTGATTGTCTTACACTAATAGAGTTTTAAAAAAATAAAAATAAAAAAATGTGTGTGAGTGTGTGTGTCTGTACGTCCGTCCGGTGCTCTAGTTCCCAAACTACTGGACGGATTTGGGTGAAATTCGGGTTAGGGCAATTTAATTTTATATTTCCAGTCGTTTTTTTTTTCATTTCCTTTATCTCGATTTTTAGCGTTGCCACCATAGTAAAAAATCTATTGTTACATTTTAAACTCAAAAATGGCTTTATCGATTTTTATGAAACTTGGTATGTATATGGCCTACCAGTACGCAGTAGTCAGTTGTTCTAAGAAAAATCGAAATAAGGTACCTCCCATACAAACCCCGGTTTTGTGTTACTTTTTCTCAAAAATAGCTTTAACGTTTTTATTGAAACTTTGGGAATAATCAGTGCTTAATAAGGCCTACTACCTACACTGGATACTTCAATATTCCAGAAAAAAAGTTAGTAAGGTACCTCCCATACAAACCTCAAAATTATTTGTAATTTTTTGATCAAGTCTGATAAACCTAGTTTTATTCTTTGCTACTAAGTAATAAGTGTAATGTTTATTGTTAATTTGTGTATGCCCGACTATGACAGATGGTGAAGGCTTTGCGAGAAAGTATGCTCAGCGTGTCTGTACAAATTTATTTCTCCTGTCTTCAGCAACAACGCACCCCACGACACCGACAACTGCCTTCTTTCCGAGATCCGACTCTTCGACCTTCAGCGAGGAGTTGACTACGAACACTCGACTGATGACTGGCTCTTCGCCTTTGATCTCTTCAATTCAGCCTGCTGGAGGAAGGTGCATGGAAGGGAGAATCCGTAAGTGTCTTTACTATACCTTCAAACATCAAAGGTCAGCATTGTAGTTTATTTTTACAAGTTTTAATTAGCTTGCTGTGTTAGTTAGTAAGGGACAAATCTTGGAAGCTAAATTAGAATCATTTCCTGGTTTCAGATTGAGCTGAAATTTTGCATACTTATTAAGAGGAAAGAAAGGGTTTTTTTAAATTGAAATGAAAGGGTTTTTTTAAATTAACAATTGGTAAGCCCTTGGCATCATCTCACCTGATGGTAAGTGACGATGATGCCGAAGATGGAAGCGGGCTTACCAAGATTCCCCAATGCAATGGAGAACTGGCTATCTTATCTTTAAGCCGGAGCACATCAATGTTGTTAAGACTGATGTTTGGCGGCAAGACTTCGCTGAGAAGAATGCGAAATAATTAATAAATTGCTTTCAAACTAAAGCTTGTACCCAAAAGTCACCCTAATTCAGGGTAGGCTCGAGCCCCTCGGTGAGGACATATACAGTGGTGGCCACATAATTAAGAACGCTTCATAATCAGACATAGCTTTTAAATGTATATGGTCATAATAAAGATATTTAAACCATATTTTTTCATCAGTCACCTTGATGGTGCTAAGAAATGCCTTACCGTATTCCTTGATTTGAAAAAGGCATTTGATACTGTCTCTATCCCTACCCTTTTAATGAAACTGGAGAGAATAGGCATCAGAGGTGTTCCCTTATCTCTTCTTAAGGACTATTTAAGTGAAAGAAAACAGAAAATAAAGATTGGACATCATATAAGTGACCATATTGTCGTCAACTATGGGGTTCCTCAAGGAAGTGTCCTTGGTCCTACCTTGTTTCTCGTTTATATAAACGATCTGTGTAATTTAAATATAAAGGGTGCTAATATTTTCTCGTATGCCGATGACACCGCAATTGTTTTCTCTGGCAACTCTTGGCAGTCTCTTCGGTCAGAAGCTGAGACAGGTCTCATTAAAGTAGCCCAATGGCTTGAAACAAACCTTCTTACACTCAACGTGACCAAAACAAATTTCATCTGCTTCTGTATAAATAGGAGGACATGTCCCAATGTCGATTATAGCATAAGAATCCATAGATGTGGTTCTGTCTCTAAGGCCCAACAGTGTTCATGCTCATCTATTAACAGGGTAACATCTCTTAAATATCTAGGAGTAATGCTCGATGAGAGGCTTGACTGGTATTCTCATTTAGAGCTGGTTGCCGGCAGATTACGTAAATTAATTTGGATTTTCAAAAACCTTAGACATATTGCTCCTATTAACCTGTTACATAAAATATATATTGCCCTAGCTCAATCGATATTGATTTACTGCATACCTGCTTGGGGTGGAGCCCTAAAGACACACTTTTTAGATTTAGAACGAGCACAACGTGGACTCCTAAAGGTCATGTATTTTAAAACCCTCAGATTTCCTACGAAACAGCTATATACAATCAGTAACCTGCTAACCGTAAGACAATTATATATACTTAGTATAGTTATCAAAACGCACAAATCCCTAGAATATAACCCTGATAACCTTAGTAAAAGACGCAAGTATTTAATAGCTCCAACACAAATAAATAGGACCTCATTCGCTTTCAATCAATACAAAACCAGATCTTCATATATTTATAATAAAATAAATAAATTGCTTGATATATACCCATTAAAACTCTCCGATTGTAAGAAAACTGTAGTATCTTGGTTGCAGTCCCTTAGTTACGATGATACTGAATCTTTACTTGAAGTTGTCAAATAAACGAACAAACACACACAATACCCTCACGACACTGCACTGCATCACACCACACGTACACACACACACACATGCACACACACACATGCACATACTCACACACACACACACATGCACACATACAACATACTCATACTTCGTTACACAAACACTTAAAATAAACACAAAACATAGATACACAAGCTTTTCTTTGTCTACATTTTTGTTTCCCTAATATCTTGTTTACATGTGTTCACATTGTTTATTATAAGACTTTTGTTATGGAAGTGCGAGTCCTCCTGACACAGGTTTACAAAAAAACCTAAAAGGAGGTCTCAACCTCTATTTTGAGATGTTGTAAAAGTGACCTAATAAACAATTTTTAATTTTTTAATTTTTTTTTAATATTGAACAATATTGACTATACTGCTGGTTAGTATATTTATGAGGCCAACATAATCAAAAAAGGAAACTAGGAAATAATATTCAATATTCAATTTAATTAGCTGTTGTTTAGGTATTGTTCACATAGCTTTAGGCGAGAGGCTGGACAAATAATTAAGAACGAGTTAAAACTTTATAATAAAAGTAACAATAACTTTATAATTTAAGTTATTTATTAATTTAAAGTGAATGTAACAGCGTTTTTCTTGATGAATTCAACTTGTTTTGTAACGTTAGTACTTAGTTGCATGTCTGCTACCGTGGATAACTGCCTGACAGCCGCGGCGGCGCGGAATTGATGCTATGCTATACCTTTGGCAGATTTCAACTAAAAAACAAAGGGTGTCAATTAAATGGTTAGCATAGTATTGTTATTTCTGTGAGCAGAAAAATATAATCGGTGAGCAGAAATAGCTAATTGGTCAGCAACTCATGGTCAGCAAACATTTCAAAATCAATCAGCAATTTATGTCATTCTGGATGGCTGTAATTATTTTAAACATCCCCGTACTACACTCTTCCTACAGTGTTGAGTGGTCGACGGAGCTCCTTCGGGGCTCCTACTTCTGTGTTCTCATGTTAAACCTAACACTACGACTGTGCGGGGAGGCGAGCATAGCTCGCCTCCCCGCACAGTCTCCGAACCTAAAGGATCCGAGTCGGGGTGCTCCGCAAGTTCGAGCTCGCTTCGCTCGCTCCCGCTTCCATTTAGAACTCCCCGTACCACACTCTTCCTACAGTGTTAAGTTGCTGCTTATAGACATGTTTTTCTGCCGCTCAATCATGAAATCTTGCCGCTCAAGTAGTTATTTTGCGGACTGAATGTTTATTATGCAGTTACATTATATTTATTCCAAAAACAAATGCATTGTAAAGTTCATTCATGTTACCACACACTCTGTTCGACAATTGCTTTTTAACTTGATACCACAAAATTTCTATAGGATTAAGATTGGGCTATTTGGTGGCCAGTCTAATACAGTTACCATTTGCCTATTGAGGAATGTTTTTACAGAGTTGGCATGGCAGTGTGTTTGAGTCATAATCATGCTGGAATATCCCAATTCCCGGGAGATTATCGTCAGCGTATGGCAGCATACATTCTTCCGAGTAATCTGTTTACATTGGTATTGATCCATGTTACCTTGTATCAAACATGTATAAGGTCCCATACCATGACCGGCAAAGCAACCCCACATTTTGACGTTTCCACCGCCATGCTTTACCATATTTTTTGTGTATTTTGGGTCAAATTCCTTATTTGCAGGTCGGCGCACCTACTGCTTGCCATGAGAGCATATTCTATTTATTTTGATTTAGTTAGAAAAAAGTACATTCTTCCATTGCTGTTCTGTCCAGTTTACATAATTCCTTGCAAACGCAACTCGGGCCTGTCTATGGCATGGTGTCAGCATGGGTACCTCTCTGGTTCATCTCCCAAATAACTGTGCCTCCACCAAACGTCTTTGAACAGTGCGCGCCGAGACTGTTTGAGGGTTATTTTCAATAAAAACTTCATTTTTAATTGATTAGAGCCTTTAAATGGGTCCTGCTTAGCAAAGTGAACTATTCTTAAATCGTGTCGAGGAGACGTTTTTCTTGGTTTTCGTTTGCGGGGATTATTAGAAGTAGCTTTATGGGTATTAAAATGTATCACAGCCTGGTACACCATCGTTTTAGAGCAGGCCAAATGATCCACAATTTCTTTGTAAGATCTATTACGACCACGCAACTTTATTATTAGTTCTCTAGTAGCAGAGTCGCAAAATTTATTTTTTCCAATAGTTTTTGACGAATAATTGCAAAAACCAGAGAGGAATCAATAACTGCGCAAAACTGCAATAAAAATAGTAAAGAAGAGCATCGCATTCCATTTTCAATCTGATGAAAAAATAAAAAAAAATTTCGTTCTTAATTATTTGTCCAGCTAGTGTTCCTGAAAATAAATGAGTTCTTGTGATTTAATAAATAAGTAAATAGACATGCAAACTGTTTTGACAATATTGTGATACTAAATAAAACAGGATAGTCATAGCAATATTCTACAACAATAATAAATATTTTTTATAAACTTATTGTACAATTTATTCTGGTGACAAAACTGAATTTGCCTTGTATCTTTTATCGTTCTTAATTATGTGGCCACCACTGTATGAGCTGATATGATGACCCTAAAGTTTTTAGGTTTTCCGTAAATTATTTATATAAGTCCAAATCACACACGGTCATGTGGCTTCTCTGTACTATAGGAACCGGAGACTAATACTTACATACTTACATACATTTAAATCCATACATTGATCTATGGATAGTAAACACCCATGTACGAAGCAAACAAATCTGTTTATCACACGAATGTTTGCCTTGGGTCAAAGAATAAAGACTAAAAGAACTAAAAGAAGGTTCACTCCGCAAAATCATTTGAATGAATGGCGACTCTTGCTACGACACAATAAAGTGCAAATTCAGGTCGCACAGCGCTAATTACCTACAGTTATATTCACCTACAAGTTGCCTCTCTTTCTATCGCGTAACTCTTATCTCTTCTGACTACTGAATTTGCGCCTTGCAAGGGGCCACGCGGCTTGGCGCGGCCGCGGCGTGAGCGCGGCGTAGGTACATTTGTAACATTTTCATACCGTAGGCAGGAGCGCTGACCACGGGACCACAGAGTCAGTCGATAGTAGTCTGAGTTATAGTTATAGGGCCGGTTGTGATGATGGTAATCATCATCACATGCCAAAGCAGGTTGATTAGCAAATACTACTTCGTTTTCAGGGATCCAGCTCATGAAACACCTCATCAACCACCTCCGTTACCCGAGGTAACCTATCCTGCTCCAGGGCCGTCTGGATCTCACACTTATTTACCAACACCTCCAGGTAAAAAAGCAACACATTTCATGAAGAGATCAAATATTCTTAATCATCATCACAGCAGCTTCCTGTTAGCTTCAATAGATCAACAGCCTACCTGGCAACAGGTGGTTTTACACTAGACCGCTCGGTACTGGCAGCGGCAAGGCAACGGTGAAAATGTAAGAATATACTTATGGAGCGTGATTGTGACGGAGTCCAGTTTTTGTTTCATTTCAATTTCTTTTGAAGAGATGAGATGTTGTCAAGGGTTTACCAATTGTGAATAAAAAATAATAATAAAAAAAAGTAAAACTTCTTTACGCACGCTTGACTCGGGAAGTAAGCTGGTGAATGCGTTACGAGAAACGGGGATTAAGTTTTACTTCAGTCGTGTGGTCCAAAGCACACTCGTTTTTTTTTGTATTATCTTCTTTAAAAAAGTTTTTTCTTTCTCGATCCCGTAGTACGGTTCGTACGTACGTAGGATAGAGGAAGTATTGTTATCACGAAAAAATTTTTTTTCCAATTTTCGTGATGTTTTCTATATCGTTAACACAACCAAAATACCGAAAATCTCAATTCCATCCGTCCGTGCGTCCATGCGTCCGTCCGTTCGCTTGGCTCTGGAGGTTAAATCTTTAGTCAAATTGGGACCAAATTTGGAACTTAAGAGTTTTAAATTATTTTATCCAGGGATTATTGAAAGTTTATTCGTACCGTCAAACGGAAGAGTATCTACAAACAACAAAGACAGTTTTTTTCCTCAAAACGGCTCTAACGATTTTAATGAAACTTTGCACGTCGTAGTCGTAGTTGCTTATGTTTGTCTATAACATAGTAACACCCATTGGTCTGAAAAAAAAACATGTTTTTATGGTTCTCCTACAAAAAAAATTGAGACTTAAGATACTTCCTCTACCCTACGTACGTACGAACCGTACTACGGGGTCGAGAAAGTAAAAACTAATTAATTCTACAGAAGATAATACAATAAGAGATTGAAACTCCGTCACAAAACGCTTCATATATTTTCACATTTTCACCGTCGCCTTGCCGCTGCCAGTCAGTACCGAGCCGTCTAGTGTAAAACCCCCCGTTTCCATGTAGGCTGCTGATCTATTGAAGCTAACAGGAAGTTGCTGAATATATGTCCTGGTCATCTGTGCGCGCAGCAACGGCACAGCGGTAATGACCACCGCGCCAGCCGCGCCGTGTAGTGGACGGCAAGCTCTCCGCTTCTCGTCGGCTGGCAAAACTGTTTACGTATTGCGTTGTTAATGTAACTTTACCATGTGTGTGTGTGTGGTGGTGTAGGGAGACGCCGAGTCATCGCTTTCGCCTTGCTGCTGTCAAAGTAATTAGTACTAACGTACAGTATGGGCACTCCCTGAGTCTCGAGTCAACCTCACCGTCACGCAGATTGGTTACTAGACTGGTAACCGAACGTAAAGGATGAGCTACGTTACAATGCCCCGACCGCTGTGATTTCGTTTGGGAATTATTAAATCCAAGTCACTCCAGGTCACGTCAAGTCTTACGTGTTTTTATTTTTATTTTGCTCGGGAATATACGGACTTACCGTGGCGTGCGGGGATCATTGAACTATTACTAGCGGGGGATGTGGGTTATTTGCATGCGTAGCTATTTAGCTATGTATGATGAAAAATTTTATTCATGTAAGTTACCTACCAAGTAGGTAGCCACTGTCGATTGTTACGTACGTGCAGTAAATATCTCACAAACATTTCGTGACCAAAGCCGCCGCCGGTGTGATTCAACCCTACCGGCATTGATGCCTATAGATACGTCAGTTGTTTATATGTATATCATTTCTCGCTCGTTAGTATGAAGACGTGTTGATCGACTTCACACACAACCTGCGAGTTTCTTCGCAAGCGTGTGCAGGTTTCCTCACGATGTTTTGTTGGACTGGGCACTTGGCCCGCGTGGTCGACTAAGGCCCGATCGCCCTAATTCAGGGTAGGCTCGAGCCCCTCAGTGGGGACGTATATGAGCTGACATGATGAGTATGAAATGTCCGGAGTGTGCCGCTGTGCCATGCCGTCTAGTGGAAAGGCACCCAACCGCTCAGTGCTTTGACTTTTGACTTACAGTCTTCACTTTATAGCTACATTTTTACTTTAAGACTTATTGCTAGTGAATTTGATGGTTTTTTTTGTCATAGAATCATCATACCTCCCGGGAGCACCAAGCGGACCAGGTCCAGATCACAGCCCCAACTACCCACCATTACATAAACCTGCACATCCTGGTCGGCCTCCCTACGAACCACCCCTGGAACCGTACCCTGGCACAAGACCAGGATATTTACCAGAGCGTCCAATTTACGAACCAGTGCCTCCAGAATCTGCAGGTTACCCGGTTCCAAGTGGGCCAGGGTATATACCTGGTTATCCCGTTGAACCCAGCGGTCCAGGGTACAGGCCAAGTCATGGGTATAGCCCGGGATATCCGGTGGATCCGAGTGGACCAGGTTACAGACCAGATCCAGGTTTAAAACCTGGAATTGCATCAATACCTGGACCGGACAGGCCGTTGTATCCAGGTGATAGGGATGAGGAACCAAGTAAGTATATTATATATCTTACTATTTTGAAGCAGTAGCTGCAATACCCTATTTTAAATAAACTTACCACAGGTTAGATGATGCCAAGGGCTTACTAATTGTGGAATATTTTTGTAATACTGATACTTTTTTTTGTTTTTTTGTTAACATAGGGTAGGTACTTATCTTAATTTAGCTTAAGAGGATTGTGTCAGCAACGATGTTAACTAGTGCACGGATAAACCTGTAAAAGTTTTTGATGTACTAATATTATCACAATTTTTGTAACTTTTTTTAATCAAATAAATAATAATTAATAAAATAATAGGAAACTTCAATTGCAACAAACTAGTATACCTAAACAATTTTGATTGATTGATTGAAAACACTTTATTGCACAACAGAAGAGAAAAAAAAGATACTTACAATGATTAAGGAAGTTGTACATATAGGCGGTCTTTACATAGATTTTGGAGCGACTTTCATGGGTCCGATTGAGCTGAAATTTGAAATGAAGCCGTATTCCCGGTGACAATAGATCATTTTAGTATTTTGAGGTTGATCTGATGATGAACTTTGGAGGTGGAATCAAGGCCCCAGAATAGTTTTTTTATTTTTCAATAGCATCGTAAAAAATACAGTCTTCTGCTCACCTTTTTTTAAATTTGGAAACGGATATTTTTTTAAATTCATTTGAGCATATGAACTCTTTACAAATAGAAGCTTGTACCTAGAAGCTTTCAGGTTTTTTCGAAAACTATTTGAAATCGGTTGAAAAATGAAAGAACAATGAAAGTGCTAAATAAATTATGATAGGACACAACACTAATAAGATTTGTGTGGCAGGAGACTAAGTATTATTATTAACCGACATTAAAAAAAAGGAGGAGGTTTCTCAATTCGAGCTAACATTTTTTTTATGTGTGTTCGCGGATAACTTCGTCGTTTATGAACCGATTTTGATGATTCTTTTTTTGTTGAAAAGGAGATATCCCAAGGGTGGTACCATGATAAGTAAACCCGGATCTGATGATGGAATCCCAGAGAAATCGAGAGGAACCTTACTTTTCTGTATGAAGTCTGGTTTTCTTTTTCAAAATTATTATGTATTCTTGTCTTTTTCCAACAATTTTATTTGTATAATGATGATTGACACAAACTTATTAAAACTGACTTAATCTTTTGCAGCCGATCCAGAATTTCTTAGTGTCTTTCAGGCAGTTTAAGCCAGCTGTTCATGCATGTTGCATATTTTTTTCAAAAATAATAGTTAGTGTCATATTCACGTAGCTAGTTGTGTTTCATCACTTTCTCATCATAGCTCACTAAATATAAACTCATGCAAAATTAAGTCATTAATTTGTCATTATACTCATTAGGGTAAGGGCCCATTCAGACCTAGGTACCATAACCACACCACCAACACAACGATAACTATGTAGGCAGGGGCAGATTTTTATGAAAACGCACAGTTTTTACACAACTGCCCACAAAACGGAGTGTTTTCAGGTCTAACATAATGTATGTATTAGATTCGTCTTGTTTCCGTGAGTTACATATAATACTTTTTACCCAATTTCCCAAAAAAAAAGGGGTAATGTTTTTATACAGTCGTGTTTTCATTCAATTTTTGGGCTTTCGTACCCAAAGGGTAAATACGGGAACCTATTACTGAGACTTGAGTATTTGAGACCGAGTATTTCATGTACCGTGATAGCTGGACAATGTAAATGTTCACACATGATGTATTTCTGTTGCCGCTATAACAACGAATACTAAAAAACAGAATAAAATAAATATTTAAGGGGGCTCCCATACAACAAATTTAATTTATTTGCTTGTTTTTGCTCGATACTGAAAACGGCAACAGGTAGGCGCTTGAAATATTCATAGAATATTTACTTATACATTCACTTTAAAAATAAATAATTAAATTAAAATAGAACAAATATTTAAGGGGGGCTCCCACATAATTGATTTTTTTTTGCTCGTTTTTGCTCGCATTGATAACGGCAACAGGTAGACTCTTGATATATTCACAGAATATTGAGTTGTATTATTTGCTTTAAATATAAATAATTAAATTAAAATAAAATAATATTTGACTGACTCGGTGGCTCAGTGGTTAGTGCCCTTGACTACTGATCCGAGGGTTGTGGGTTCGATCCCCACCCAGGGCAAGCATTTGTGTGATGAGCAGATTTGTTTGCTCTGTGTCTGGGTGTTAAATATATCTATATAATGTATGTATTTAAACGTATATAAGTATGTATATTAGTCTCTGGTAACCCATAACACAGGGAATCCTACTTTGGGGCCAGATGACCATGTGTGATTTGTCGCAGAATATTTATTATTTATATTTTATTTATTATTTAAGGGGAGTCTCCCATACAACAAACGTGATTTTTATAGATAATGGTACGGAACCCTTCGTGCGCGACGAGTCCGAATCGCACTTGGCCGGTTTTTATTTAAAATTATATTCATAGTAACCAAATTTGGTCGTTGCGATGTGGTGTGGTTTTCGTTTGGTTGTAGTGCGGTAGTGGCACGTCTGCATGGTTACAAATCGTAAAAACGACATTTTACTTTTGATTACATTTTATTCTTAATCTGAACGATGTGTCTGCTTCTCTTTCTGTTATGTGATTACATATTAACCACCTCGTGTTATGGTAAAAGACTGGGGACGCCATGCGTCAGTTATAAAAGTATTTGTAAAAGGTTTAAAAAATAAAAATTTCTTTATTTCTTTTTTTTAATTACATTAAATAAAACTTTGAAAATTAGTGACCATCTAAAGTGCAGTTATTGAAATACGTGACACAGTTGGACAAATTTAAGTCCCTGTATGGGCTGGGTTAATTTTAAGTAAATTTAGTTAGTTTGTTACACACTATGACATTATTATTTCAGTCGCAGTATCGTGGCGGCACTACACAGTATCCGGGCTGCCTTGTCGGAAGGGCAGCGTCTGCGCACAAAACCAGATCGCTGGACACTGGGCATGTGAGCCCGAGGGCGGTGAGATAGGTCAGTGTTGCCAACTATCTTTAATATTTAGCTGTTAGTCTTCCTAAACAAGTAAATCCTTACTAATATATCCCTACTAATATTATAAATGCGAAAGTAACTCTGTCTGTCTGTTACGCTTTCCCGCAAAAACTACTGAACGGATTTGGCTGAAATTTGGTAGGTAGACAGATTAGGACCTGGCTTAAGACATAGGCTACTTTTTACCACTGCGGCTCGCGCACTGCGCACCCTCGAAAAGTCATAGAAACGTGGTCCACGCGGGTGAAGCCGCGGGAAACAGCTAGTAATATTATAAATGTGAAAATGTGTTTGTTTGTTTGTTACCTTTTCACGCTTTAACGCCTAGAGCAATCGTTATGAAATTTGGCATGCAGGTAGCCTGTGTCACGGGGAAGGACATAGGCTACTTTTTATCCCGGGAAAATAACATAATCTAATGCAGTTCCTGAGGGTACTAAAAAAATACTCGATTGTTGTGATTTTTTGCACAGAGATGGTTGAGTAGGTGGGAAACAACGTAATTTACTAATCACCCATAGAGACACTCATAAAAATGCTGTCCACGCGAGCGAAGCCGCGGGAAAAAGCTATTAATAAATGCGAAAGTTTGTAAGAATGTATGGATGTATATTTGTTACTCTTTCACGCAAAAACTTTTGAACGGATCTGGTTGAAATTTGGTAAGTAGACAGATTAGGACCTGGATTAACACATAGGCTACATTTTCGCACGGTGCACCATCGAAAAGTCATAGAAACGTTGTCCACGCGGGTGAAGCCGCGGGAAACAGCTAGTAAATAAATAAATTTGATTCTAAGAAACATCCAGATACCGGCCCTGTGAGACTTACAGTACTGGATAGGTTTGGTGGCATTCACCAACCGTTTCCGTGGTTTGCGAGGCGTTTTTCACCATTGGTGCTGGCTGTTATCACGGCACTTTTCACCATTGGTGCTGGCTGTTATCACGGTACTTTTCACCATTGGCTGGCTGTTATCACGGCACTTTTCATCATTGGTGCTGGCTGTTATCACTAGGCGGCAGTGGGCGGCAGTCGCTAAGTCGTGCGTGACAAAGTATTGTCAGGTCATAAAACTGAATAGCCGGACAGAATAGCCAGTTTAGCCGGACTTTTGGGTAACTAATCCGGACTTCCTAAATTATTAAATCCCGCTTTAGACTTGAGTTAATTTAGTGCATTAGTTAGCCATTCAGTCATGTTTAGACGAGATCTTAATCAGACTACAAAATGCCGCCATAGAGTCACTTATATGACGACGCGCTCGCTCGCCTGAATGTCTAGTTGATCGTTTAAAAAGCCTCAAAGGCCGGACAGGACGGGCACCATTTTATTTGGCCGGACCCGCATCCAAAAAGGCTAACCCTGTCTGGCTTTATGAGTGGCAAGGCTAGTCAGAGGTCTTGCAGGCGGCTGGAAATCTTCTGGTAGTACCTAGGGTTCTCCACTAGCTCAACAATCTCCATTAATCCAGGCTCCAGTGTGTGGCCTAACCTTCCCGAGTTTGCGAATAGAGCCGTCATCATCATCATCATAACTCCCTCAAGGATTTCCACGACGACCGGTCCTGCGCTGCCCGCATCCAGTTTTCCGCGATCTTCACTAGGTCGTTGGTCCTCCTCATAGGAGGCATGTCTTCGCTACGTTTTCCGGTGCGCGGTCACCACTCGAGAACTTTACTTCCCCAACGGCCATCTCTTCTGGTAGAGATTGTAGGGTTAGTGGCGAACCTTAGGTACTATCAGAAGATTTTATTTTGTTTTCATCAAGTTCTGTTGGTGTTTTTGTTAATTTTCAATGACTTTTTGTTCTTTTTGCAATGGCGACATTCTCTAGTGAAGAATATGCAGGTATTATGATGGGACATGGAGCTGCCAGTAGTGTTGAAAGTGCAGCGCAAAAAAAAACAAGACGACAACTACCAGTATCTAATTTATTTTGAATACGATAGGAACATACAACAGTGCACACTAAAATAAAATATAAATTTGGATGCTACAATAACTACATTTTTAAAAATTTTAGTTTAAACGCAGAATTTCGGGTTTTCTTTTAAAAAAACTGAAAAATTTTAAGTTCTAAAATCCGTGGGGCAAAGAAAGGATTATGGGGGCTGAAATGATAGCTGTCAGCCAATTCAATTTGGCACACGATGCATAAAACACCCAGTAGACCTACCTTTAAGTTAAATTATTACATTTTAGCAGCAAACTTACCTGCGTAAAACAACTAAGCATTGTTGCTTTCTTCTTCGTGGCTTTCACCTTCAACTCTCGCATTTATAACATTATTATAATATTCTATAAATATTTCTTTATTATTTAGTTTTTAGTTAGCCGTTTTTAAAAATTTCGTTGGCATTTTTTTGGCACAGTTCCGCTGGCAAGTCAGCATGAGAGAGTTTGTAGGCAAAGAACAGCGGATGATGTAAATCTCCCTCTTTTGAGGAAATTAAAGTATGAACTCACTATAAAAATTAAGTACAATACAGTTGAGGGATTCCCCGTAAAACATGTACAAAAAGGGTTGCCAACTTGGGAGATTTTAATTCCCTTAGATTTTATTAAAATAAAATAAAAAATGTTATGGAACGCGTTGTTCGAACCCCCCTGCTACCCTGTAACGCAACAAATCGTAACGTTTGACTGAACTCCCCTTCCCGTCCCCCCAAATTTTGTTACTTTTTACTTTAAACCAATGCTTTCACTGATCTGTCAAGAATGAAAATTATCCACGAAATTCAGTAACTACAACAAAACGTATTCAATGAATGGCGCCAAAACTTAGCACATCACCGCGCATGCGTTAAAGCGGGCGCTGTAGCAGACAAGTAAAAATTCGAATGAAAACTTTTTGTAATGCTGTAAAAAGGGCGCGAACCGCATGTGCGTTCCAATAAAAAAAAATTGATACGGAACTTCGTTGTTGATATTAACTTTTTGGATTAACTTGTATCGTAATGGAAAAAAATACTTCTTAACATTATTTTGTTACAGAAATAATGTTATAAAGTGTTTTTTTTTTATTTCGGTATTGTGTTTATAAAGTATGCCAATATAACTTCGTTTTGAAGTTTATAATTTGAACTTTACTATATGAGAGTATATAAAGAAATGTATAATATAATGAGTATTAATAGTATAGATTTATTTCACATTATAGTATGCCTTAGTGGCGGGACATAACTGTACTACGAGTATATTTTTTATTTTTTTGTCATCTGTTCCAGCCTGTGATCAAAAATAAATAATTTCCATTTCATTTGCAGTATTAGTTACAATTATTTGTTCTCGTTAAAGTTCTCGACTGGCAAACGCGCACCGGAAAACGTAGCGTAGGCAGGCCTCCCACTCGGTGACCCGATGACCTGGTGAAGGTCGCGGGAAGCCGCTGGATGGGGCAGTGCAGATATGATCATCGTGGAAACCCTTGTGGGAGGCGTTTATCCAGCAGTGGACGTCCTTTGGCTGATATAATATGATCTGTTCTCGCTTGAGCTTCGTATGTTGGTAAATGCTGTGTTGTCTATTACAGGCGCTTGGGACTACTGCTGTGCCCCTACACATAGATGTGGATACAGCGAAGGGTTCCACAAACCATGGTAAGATTACTCAAGCATAATTCGGTAAGATAGACTGACTCGGTGGCTCAGTGGTTAGTGCCCTTGACTACTGATCCGAGGGTTGTGGGTTCGATCCCCACCCAGGGCAAGCATTTGTGTGATGAGCAGATTTGTTTGCTCTGTGTCTGGGTGTTAAATGTCTATATATGTATGTATTTAAACGTATATAAGTATGTGTTTATCAGTCTCTGGTAACCCATAACACAGGGAATCCTACTTTGGGGCCAGATGACCATGTGTGATTTGTCCTAGAATATTTATCGTAATACCGTTTTAATAAAACGAGTTAAAATCGGAGAAAAACACACATTCCGGTGCTTTTATTTGAAAAAAGCAAATGTAAATGTAAATTAAATGTTTGATTCCAAATACAAAAAAAAAACCGGCCAAGTGCGAGTCGGACTAGCACTCTGAAGGTTCCGTACCACCATACCTCTCCACACTAGGTACTACATATTCGTAGCATAAGGAAAATTATACCTATTCACATTACAAACCAACATCAACGCGAGCGACAAAAATCAGCTCAGCTTGGACTACCTAACGCGAGTACGACTCACACTTGGCCGATTTTATAAACTTCAGTGTAAGGTTAATAATCACAAAGTTACACATTGTATTTATTACTGTTTTTACGATAGAGCTTAATCCCAAAAACTTCTAAAGACCTCTAAAATGTTTAAGCTTTTGCCAATGAAGCCCTTTCATACGATATCCCACATGACACGGCTAACTCAATTCAAAATTTGGACAGCAGTTCCTTGCATAATTGATTAGTCCGTAATTTAAATAAAGACTATATTTTTTATGATCTAATTACAAATGTTTAGTTTTCTGTTTTTTTTTACCAATACTTGTAGTATAACATGGTATTACTAAGCAAATTTCATAGTTCTATATCAATTGAAAATACTCTTTAAATTTAGATTCCTATGAGAGTATACATTTTTTGCGGCATAAACGGCCGTATCTTTTTTGTACGTTAACTTAGAAGTTTAATTTTTTTACAGCTTCAAGGGGCTGTAGACCGAAGTATATGGTTTCAATTTCAACTCGATACCTCTACGCGATCTCAATATAAAGGGTAATGACAGACAGACGGACGAACCGACGGATAACAAAGTGATCCTATTAGGGTTCCGTTTTTTCTTGTTGAGGTACTGATTATTTACTTTTTGTCTACTTGTAGGTGCTATGTGGGTCCTTCTGAGGACCAATGGAGACCCTGCAGTGAGAAGTACTATCCTTACCACCAGCACAACATACCCCATCCTTCCACACAAGGACATCGCAGAGGTTGGTATCTTAATTCTTTGACCTAAGACCTGTGTGTGACCTGCGAATCCTTACTTAATATTATAAATGTGAAAATGTGTTTGTTTGTTTGTTACCTTTTCACGCTTCAACGCCTTGACCAATCTTTATGAAATTTGGCATTCAAGTAGCCTGTGTCACGGAAAAGGACATAGGCTACTTTCTATCCCGGGAAAATAGCATAATCTGATGCAGTTCCTGAGGGAACTGAAAAAATACTCGATTGTTGTGATTTTTTGCACAGAGATGGTTGAGTAGGTGGGAAACGACATAATTTACTAATCACCCTTAAAGACAGTCATAAAAACGATGTCCACGAAGGCGGGGCCGCGGGAAAAAGCTAGTTTAGTTACATATTAAAAAGGTAGGTTGTAAAATTAAGCTTAGGTTTACAAAAAAAAATTGATGCACTTTAGTTTCTTTGATCGTAGCTCAGTGCGGTCCTTGCGTGGTTACACAAGGACATCGCAGAGGTTGGTATCTTAATTCTTTGACCTAAATCCTGTGTTTGACCTGCGAATTTAGTTAAATATAAAAAAGTTAGTTTGTAAATTAAGCTTAGGTTTACAAAAAAAGTTGATGCACTGTAGTTCCTTCGATCGTAGCTCAGTGCGGTTCTTGCGTGGTTACACAAGGACATCGCAATTGCAGAGGTTGGTATCTTAATTCTTTGACCTAAGATCTGTGTGTGACCTGCGAATTTAGTTAAATATAAAAAAGTTATTTTGTAAATTAAGCTTAGTTTTACAAAATAGAAAAATGATGCATTGTAGTTCCTTCGATCGTAGCTCAGTGCGGTCCTTGCGTGGTTACACAAGGACATCGCAGAGGTTGGTATCTTAATTCTATGACCTAAGACCTGTGTGTGACCTGCGAATTTAGTTAAATATAAAAAAGTTAGGATGTAAAATTAAGCTTAGGGTTACAAAAAAAAATGATGCGCTGTAGTTCCTTCGATCGTAGCTCAGTGCGGTCCTTGCGTGGTTACACAAGGACATCGCAAAGGTTGGTATCTTAATTCTTTGACCTAAGACCTGTGTGTGTGACCTGCGAATTTAGTTAAATATAAAAAAGTTAGTTTGTAAATTAAGCTTAGGTTTACGAAAATAAAATGATGCACTGTAGTTCCTTTAATCGTAGCTCAGTGCGGTCCTTGCATGGTTAAGTCGATCACACAGGTTAACTGAACTGATTCCTGATGCACGGTCATTGCCTGGATGGGTTTAACTGTTGTTAGTGGTATTTCTCTCGACCGTTTGCATGCTTCACAGGGAAAGTTAAGCCATTGGTGACGGTTGCTATAACTAGATGGCAGTCGTTAAGTCGTGTCGGATGCCTTAAGACTTCTTGAAAAACTTCTGGCAGTGGGGTTTGTTATAAAAAGTAGTCATATATATACGAGAATGTCGCAGGCATACTGTATAATTCGTCATTATACATGCGGTCAGGCAAATGTCAGGCAAATTATATAATGGCGAGGGCGGGGAGCGAGGTTCTTTGACAGTTAAATCATAGTCCAGTCATTATAGTAAGTTCACTTCGGAATTCGAGATACCCAGCTGTAAATCTGTAAATACTTGTATATTGACACCCTAAAAGTTGTCTCAAAACCTACATATGGTAGGGTGTAAGCAACTATTAAATTTCAAGGTCAAAGGTCACAAAAATCGGTTTTTTGGGCTTTTTTTGGAAATATCTCATTTCCTATGGGTTTTTTGCTATTTGTATTTATTATCAATATTGTAGAATACAAAATTTTCTACAAATTTTGTTTTAAATTTTTTTTTATACGGTGAACCGTTTTCGAGATAGAGGGCGGAGAGCACGCGGTCACAGCATCACTTCAGGTCAACCGGTGCCTCCGGTCGAAAACGCGCCATATATAGTTGATGAACTATCGATAAATCAATGATTATAAATATTTGTCAATTTTTATTAACTATTATATTATATTTTATCATTTTTTTCCTAACTTATCCACTTTTTATTCAGTATTAATTTATTTAACAACACTTACCTGCCCATGTAATTGCAGAATTGTTAATGAAAATATAGGAATTATATTTGAATTTTAACCTAATTAATATTTATAACTTCTTACATGATGAAAAAAAAACAAATAAATTATGAATTAATCTTTTTATTAAAAAATATCATTGAATACATTTATTTTTATTAAAAGTAAAGAAATGGAATAATCATCTTCTTCCTCTTCATCGTCGTCTTCTGGCTGCTGGTAAATTTCAAACTGGTTTTCATTATCGTCTTCAACGACATTTGTCTCAAGTTCTTCCATGATTTCGGGGTCAAAGGTTCCATCTTCGTTAATGTCGCTCTGATATGGCAGAGCATTGAGACAAGCTTGCCCATTACATTGGCCACAAGCTAAAGAGCATTGCAAGCCTGCTTTCCTGCATCCACCAACAAGTGCAGCTGCTCATCAACATTTCAACCGTGTATATTATCAAGTTCAAACTTGGTTAGGACATGATTTGGAACCCCAGGTATGGGGTTGGTCAATGCGAAAAGATTTTCTGGAGCCTATCATGACAATTTTACCACCTGCTCCAGAAGATTTGCTGAATACAATTTTCTGCAACTGCAAGAGTGGTTGTGGTTCGCGATGCGGATGCAGGAAAGCGGGCTTGCAATGCTCTTTAGCTTGTGGCCAATGTAATAAGCAAGCTTGTCTCAATGCTCTACCATATCTGAGCGACATTAACGAAGATGGAACCTTTGACCCCGAAATCATGGAAGAACTTGAGACAAATGTCGTTGAAGACGATAATGAAGACCAGTTTGAAATTTACCAGCAGCCAGAAGACGACGATGAAGAGGAAGAAGATGATTAAAATTATAAATTGTAGTTTTTGTACCCTTTATTCCATTTCTTTACTTTCAATAAAAATAAATGTATTCAATGATATTTTTTAATAAAAAGATTAATTCATAATTTATTTGTTTTTTTTTCATCATGTAAGAAGTTATAAATATTAAGTAGGTTAAAATTCAAATATAATTCCTATATTTTCATTAACAATTCGCGTATATGGCGCGTTTTCGACCGGAGGCACCGGTTGACCTGAAGTGATGCTGTGACCGCGTGCTCTCCGCCCTCTATCTCGAAAACGGTTCACCGTATAAAAAAATTTTTTAAACAAAATTTGTAGAGAATTTTGTATTCTACAATATTGATAATAAATACAAATAGCAAAAAACCCATAGGAAACGAGATATTTCCAAAAAAAGCGCAAAAAACCGATTTTGTGACCTTTGACCTTGAAATTTAATAGTTGCTTACACCCTACCATGTGTAGGTTTTGAGACAACTTTTAGGGTGTCAATATACAAGTATTTACAGACTTACAGCTGGGTATCTCGAATTCCGAAATTCTTACCTAATTTAAGCTTAAATGACTGGACGATCAATCAAACCTGACCGAACCTAACATCACTTGATTAGCGAACTCATTTTCAAATCTGCCTTACGGCATTTTGACAATTTGCCTGACTTGGCATTGACCGTTTATATACGGACGAATTATTACAATTTGTCTGGCTCGGCATTTTACAATCTGCCTACAGAATTTTATATTTTGCCGGAACGTTTACATAGGGACGAATTATTACAAATTACCTGAATCGGCGTACAGCATTTCAAATTTTGCCTGATTACATACGGACGAATAATACAATTTGCCTGACCGTATGTACAATGACTAATCATACAATTAGCTTGCCACATATAGATTATAACGGTAAAAGATTCTATTCTTTCCAGGAGATGGCGCTAAATACCCACCACATAGACCCTACCATGGACCCGGTTATCCAGGAGACAGAGACAGACCAGACCCAACGTACTTGTCAGAAGAGGACAGAAGATACTGGGATGATTTGTATAAGAATGGCCCTAGAGCGTACTATGATAAATACGGAAATCCTTTGCCAGGTAAGGGAAGTTTTAACAAATTGTTTTGTATGTTTAGATAATTAATTAGTAAAATTAAAAACCCCCGACAAATTTCAGCTACATCGGAGCCACTTCACGTTCTGCGGCAATATACGTACAAGCGTTAAACTAAGTGTGATTAATGATTATAGTACCTACATACACTAAAGAAATACAACAATTAATGAAAATCGGCCAAGAGTGGGTCGCATCGCGCTAAGAATAGAACTAAAAAAATTTTTTTTTGCTGCTCTCGTTGATGTCTTTTGATTAACGATCGCACGAGTCCGACTCGCACTTGGTCGGTTATTTTACTACCTTTAAGCGAAAAAATTAAATACTTTTATAATTATCTGATTTAGGCTATAGCAGAGTACCTATGGAGTCACCTCCCTACATCAAGTACCATCGAAACTACCCGCGCCCAGGGTCCGGTCAATGGATACCGGTCTCCTCTCATCCATACCAGCCTGAGTTGGACCCTCAACTGCCTGGCGGACTTGGCGCTCCAAGGTAAAGCAGAGATTTTAAAACAGTATATAGTTATTAATGCCACTGCCAAGTATTATATCAGCTCATATACGTCCCCACCGAGGGGTTCGAGCCTACCCTGAATTAGGGCGATCGGGCCGTAGTCGACCACGCGGGCCCAGTGCGGGTTGATCGACTTTACACACAACCTGCGAGTTTATCCGCAGGATGTTTTCCTTCACCGTAAGAGCGTCGGATAAACGTACATATGAAATCTAAATTCGAAATCACATTGGTACGTGGCAGGATTCGAACCACGACCTCCCGGACAGGAGGCGGCGGCCCTAGCCAATACGCCACCGACGCTCCACTGCCAAGTAATGATGGCTAATTGCGTGCAGTGGCATACAATACTTTTTCTACGACCATGAAATAAAATAAAAAATGTGCATTAAAATTTTGTCACAGTCATATTATTATATTGAATTTTTGAAGCCAAAGCCATAAAAATATTTAAAAAGTTTCGTTGTACCTACTGCAGTTGTCTCGTTTTGATATGATCATTGTAAAACGACTTGTAGGAATGAATAGGTTTGTGATATGATTTGAGGTTATGTATTAAGCAATTACCTAATGGAAGTAGAAACAAACAGATAATCGACAGACGCGCCAGGTGACATCGGTGACTCTAAAACAAGCTCCAAAGTCTTCGGTGTTTAATCGAATTAATTTCAGAGACTACGTAAGGACTACACAACCTCTTTCCCCAGCTCTATTCCACCTTCAGTCAACGAGACGGAGCTCCGTATATCCGCACGAAACGTTATGATTCCTCATTTATTAAGCGGACAGCAAAGGAGTGGAACTCCTTACCTGCGTCAGTGTTTCTCGACTTTTATAATTCAAGGCAACAAGCAGAAAGTCGAGAGTGAATACGTATTATTTGAGTTTGTGTGTAACGTCCTTAAATGCATCGTCACTCTCTGTCAGGTAAAATGCACTCAAGCTCAAGCTTAAACATTTTAAGCCAATAATTTGAGGTACAGTAAATAAAAAAAAATGAATTATAAAGGAGTGTTCTATTTTGTTCCGTTGAATGTGAAATTGTTTATTTGTTTTCGCTAATGCACTGCCCTCAATCTTCACCACTTTTTTATCAAAAGGTTGTTTTTAAGGGTAAAGGAAAATAGGAAGGAACTCCTATAAGATCACTTTGTTGTCTGTCTGTCTGTCGGTCAAGACCCTTTTGGGTCAGGAACACGTGTAGGTATTATAAAACGCATCATAGGCGGCCTCCTACTCGGTGGACCGATGACCTGGTGAAGGTCGCTGGATGCGAGCAGCGCAGAACTGTTCGTCGTGGAAATCCTTGGGGAAGGCCTACGTCCTTCGGCTGATATGATGATGATTTTGACACTTGCAAGTTAAAATAAACCTGTAGGGTACTTTCCGTGGACCTCGAATCATGAAATTCGGCAAGAAACAAGGTCTCACAGTACAAGTAAAGAAAAAAATTAAAAAAAAATTAATTTGTACTTTTATTACAAAAAAACGTCCCATATAAAACTTACATTAATTGCAGTTGATAAATTGACCGTATATCGACTTATTTAACTAAAATGTTAGTTTGTCCTTTAATCCGACTTATTTTTTGTAAATACACAATACAAATATATTGTACGGTATTACGGAACCCTCGGTGAGCGAGCTCGACTCACACTTGGTTGGTTTTTTTTCTTTTGCACTCTCCTTTTAGAACTGTTCTTATTTGCAATAAAGTATATTGAAAGGCCAATTATTTAAATTACACAAGTTCTTTAATATCAACACCCACTGTAGAAATAATTTCTGCAAACCTCTGTTAAAAAATTTATCAAATGTGTTTTTCAGGTATTGGCCAGTTTCGTATCTCCACAAAGGTCCACCGCCCAACATGACTTACTTCCGTTACAACGATACTACTAACGATCAAACAACTACCACAGAAAGATACAGCCAGCCTGAACCTGCCAAGGAAAGACCATCACAACCTTTCAATAATCCTGATAGGAGTAACAGCAACTATGACAATGATAGCAAAACTCCCAGAGATGAGAAAAACAGAAACATGACCAATCCCAATAATGTATTCAATATGGATGTCAACAAATTAAACGATAATACGACTACACCTAAAAATGATATTAAAGAAAATATCACGGAAGCAGACAAAGGTGAAACGAATCAACAAAAAGATGAGAAGAACAAAGATTCAGAAATAAAGATGGAAGCACCAGAAAATAATAAGATGGATAAAGAAACAGAAAACATTAAAGGTATCAATGGTAAAATTGATCTATCAGATTTAATCGAAGTGTTAGACATTGAAGATGCTAAAAAGGGGGATAAACTAGCAGATTTGAGAACGCTGGAAGCAGAAGAAAGACAAATAGAGGAAATTGGCAGATTACTAGCTTCTAGACGAGATGGTAAACTTATTTTAGAAAAACGTTCCCAAAAAGACTTTGAGGCCAAAAGTATTGCTATTGATAAAGATTTAGTAGACTTTAATTTTGCAAACAAATTTCCAACAACAGAACGAAAAGGAATAATACAGAAAGTCACAAAAGAAGAAATAGAAAAAGAACGAAACGTAGACAAGAGTCTAGAAGTAAGTGAGACGACGTTTGTGAGACCACCAAGAGTTTTAAGTACTACAGAAAATATAAGGAAAACATTTGTCAATGGAAAAATCTTCTATGATGCGATGTTACGTGATCAAAGAAATTTGACGGCCAGTTCAAATTCTACAAGAAAACCAAAAAGTTTGAGACCTCTAGAGGAAAGAGCTCCTTCCGTTATACAAAATGCAACTTATGGTAAAAAGAAGAATGTCAGAGCTAGAAATGTAAATCCAGTAAATCCTGTCAGGAAAGTAAGAAGAGTTTATAGAAGGAGATACAATCCAGATGAAGTGAGACGGCGACTCTTAGAAAGAGAGAAGAATAAGAAGGGAAACAGTACGGATAGCAGCAAAATTCAACATTGACTCACTTCACAAGTTGTCTCTATAGATTGATTTCGTATCCAAAGAGTTTCTCTACTTGTGAAACTGATCAACTTTCTCATAGATCCAAGTTCTACCTACCTATAACCTATTTTAAGTGTTGTTAAATTATACCCCGAAATTCAGTAAATATAGCTGCAAATGTTGTTAAAAGCATGAAAAATAGAATGATTGATCTTTAGGCCATATGAATCAATATCCTTTGCTTTTTACTTTCTTGCGACGAAGGAGTGATGAAGGTATTGTGATGACCAAAAATCGAAGTTAAGCTTTTGAAAATAGTAGCTGTCATACAAAAAAAGTTTAAAGAAATGGCGCTAAGTAAATTAGTCAATCGAGAAATCTTCATAGTTTCATATTTTATTTATCCTTAATTATAATTACAAAACAGTACCTCCTATAGAAACTTTATAAAGTTAGACGCTTCTGCGAGAAGCTCTGTTCTCCGTGGACAGTGCTTTGTATAGGTTTCTTAGGGAAAGTTCATCATCATAAGTTTCATCAGCAGAGTCAAGATCATCTGCATGGTAATAATGTCGGTTTCAAAACCACTGACACAAAATAATGTCGGTTGGATGTAACACGTTATTTGACAGGACTAAATGGCGGAGCAAACAAAATCAAGGCGAAATCCTATACGTTCTAGATCCAAACCATAACCAATCTGTATCCATCTGGGTGTAGAGAGGGTGAGATCGGAATCTAGAGAGCGGCAGGGAGTGTCCATACTATATGTTAGTACTAAAATATAATATACTTTGACTAAACTAAATTTAAAAATACTTTCCTTGTCTTTTCGATACAGAAAGAATAAGACATAATGCGTAAATTTAGTTTATTCCTGTCAAATAAGTTAAATCGTGTTACATCGAATCGACACCGTTGACTGTTAACACAGATTTATTGCTTTAGTTTTTTCATTATACAAATGATTATAAGAATTAATTTTATGAGTTTTTTTAAAATAAGGATTGGTGCTCTATTATGTTGTCAGTTTGACCCAAAGATATTTCTGCTTTTGTGTTAAATTGACGATGCTTTTGAAATTAATTACATTATTAATAAAAATAAGTACCTAAACATGTAAGAATCCCTTTTTAAGATATGTTTTAAATTGTATTAAATAAGTTAATATCTTTTATTTAAACATAATTTATCATAGGATATATTTCGTTCAGTAGGTACATCATTAAAGTTACCAATAAAATATTTAAGACAAAAAATTAATATGTTTTTTTTCTAATGTGCTTGCAAAGAGCATTATTTTGACAACCTTCTTCTAGAGAAATCTAAATTGCTGTACTGGCCAAATACATGCGAGCAGCGGCCGGCAGAAGTTCTATGAAAACTCATATCTGTCGTGTTTTAGCGGCCAAATAAAATTATTTGTAAACTCTGTACCTGTCGTGTAATTTAAAAATGGAACGATCTTTTACTCCGGAACACGGCAACCAAGGAGGTAACTAACTTATCAAACGTTTTATTTAAATTTCAAACTGCACATAGAAAGCTGTTTATTATACAAAAAATATAACAAATGAACACTTTGGAGCTTGAAAAATATTTTTGTTTGTTGTACGTCACTGATTTTGAAAAGTAATTTGACAAAATGAGTATTATTAACAAATAAAAAGTTCTGCCTAGGTAGGTACTAATAAGTTTTAATTTCCACGCATTATTTAAAGAAAAGTACTATACAAGCTTCGGCCACAACTAGGAATTGATGGACTTACGTCTGTCCATCAATACCTCTTTTGCTGGCCACTACAGTAATGGGTGTTATACATAATAATATATAAGTCGCCTCGGCATTGTTCGATGGGGCAGAATAGCGCAACTCACCGCCGACTCCAACCGAATGAAAACATAAGTAAAATAATAAACTTATTGCTAGTACATAAGATTTAAAATCCAAAAACAACTGGACTCATTCATAATACTTGACGTGGCGCGTATACGCATCAGCCAATAGATTTGTTCGCGGGTTCACAGGGCGCGCTATGATTGGCAGAGATATTTACGCGCCATGCAAAAATTTGATTTCAGCGCAGGAATATCGGTGTAACTAATAAAAGTGGTTGTAGCTAAATATTTGAGGGTGAGCAGTGCGCGAGCGTTACAAATAGTTTGTCAGTCATTGCGACGTAAAAAAATTGACAAACAAAAAAGGAGATTTTTCACCGGATCATCACATCAGCTTATAATATACATCCAGCCCGGGGGGCTCGAGCCTACCCTGAATTAAGACGATCGGGCCTTAGTCGACCAAGCGGGCCCAGTACGGGTCGGTCGACTTCACACACAACCCCTTGAGTTTCTTCGCAGATTTGTGCAGGTTTCCTAACGATGTTTTACTTCACCGTAAGAGCGTTTGCTAAACGTGCATAACCGTTGGATAAACGTACATAATAGAAATTCGAAAACACATTGGTACGTGGCAGGATTCGAACCAAGACCTCCCGGACAGGAGGTAGCAGCCCAAGCCGTTACGCTACGAAGCTCTAACCGGATAAAAGTAGCCTTTTCACTTCTTGCCCTGCAACTATCTTTATGCAAAAATACCGTCGAACCGGTGCAAGAATAACAAACACAAAATAGTTTTTTGCAAAACCCCCAGAAACAATTTTACATCGGGACAAAAATTAAGCGTATGAACTCTGCAAAAAAAACACTTAATCTGATGGTTCATTGCGACGACGTGAAAAAACAAACGAACAACCGAACACACTTTCGCATTTGTTATATTAGTAAAGATTGATTTCTAAACTTTTGGAATCAAAATCAGAACAAAACCAGCTAAGTGTGTGTCGGGCCGCGCATAGTATAGGCACACCCCGGACACTGCATACAACGGTCGTGAAAAGAAATTTCTCAAAAACTAATGACGGAGCAAACAAAGTCACGGCGGAATCCTATATACGTTCTAGATCCAAACGGGGTGACGAGGGGTGAGGTTGGAATTTAGAGAGCGGCAGGGAGTGTCTATACTGTATGTTAGTACTAATATATATACTTTGGTGTAGGTATCCGCAGTGATAACTTGAAAATTATTTAACTTGGATATGTAGTTACATAAAAATCACTTGATCATTGATATGATATTCGTCAACAATAAACTAAAAACAAAAATAACTAAAAACCATTTTCATAGGTAGTTATGAAACCCACACGAGTGGTGGGCAAGAATTTTTATTTAAAGGAGGCACAGATAAGAAAAATATTTTGTTAAGTACCTATCCTTTAAAATGAAAATATATTTTTTTATTATTTAAAAGTATAACTAATCATTTGTGCCAAATTTCATAAAATTATGTTCGAAAATGTAAAAATTATAAGTTTTTCTGTGTCTGTGTCGGACGGACGGACGGACACGACTATCGTATAGAAGTTCCTATTACGGAATACGGAACCCTAACATTGCAGAGTAAATGGATAATAAAATTAAATCTTTTAGAAAATCTTGTAAAACCGTAACCGGAAAAACTGTAACCAATCTAATTAAATTAAACTACTTAGATGATGCGTGTTGCGCGAGCCACAAGCGGCTCGGTTATATACAAATCTTCCTCGCTTATCGCTCTTTCTTTAAGTGAAAACCGTATCAAAATCCTTTGCGTGGTTTAAAAAAAGTAAGCGGAGAAACAGATAGAGGTAGACAGCGATTTTTTTACACTATTTAGAGATTTCAGAATCAATAGTAAATACCTGCCTAGGAAGAAGGAATTAAACTTTTAACAACAAGTATCAGTTAATTAATATAGTCAAAGTTAATTGTAAGTAATTTAAGTAGAAAACACACGGTCCCACTGCAAAATGAATAGAAAGCGAACTTTACTGCAACATACTGAGGCCCCCCTGAGCTTTGTCACGGCCGACCGCCATCTGCATACGGATGCGTACAGAGAGCGGCCAGAGATGTACTCAGACTGTAAGTGGTCCCACAGGAAAAGGGACCCTCACCCCACCTCTCAGTTCTTGTGCCATCCCCGTATGGCACATTCCCATGGGAGGGGCCACTGCATTGGGTGCGCTGGCTATCTGCACAGCGCGTTTGGCGCAACCCCTCTCTACTTACGCACCCACACCCTTATGCTACGTTACCTCGTCTACATACGGAAAAAACGGTGGAGGTACTATCCATGAGAAAGTATGCAGGCGCCTAAGAGCCCTACCACAGCTTCTGTCGGCGCGGTGAGCGCAATGGCGGGCGGGCGGCGCGGTTTGCGGTGGTATGCCACAGCTCGAATAAGCGACCGCGGGGAATACTTCCATCGCCTGCCTCCGCAGGCACTGCACTAAGCTGTGATCTGTGGCCGCCTAGATACTGGCTAGTTCACTTATTTCATTCATTCTTCGCCGCCGCGAATCGCTCGGCTCTCGCCGCGCCGCAATTCGCGTCGCAATTCACGCCGACGGTAGCTGTGGCATACTTCATACAATTTCCTTCGTTTTTTTCGCCGCTCGCCGCTTGCCGTGTCGTAAATTAAAGTAATTCGCGCCGCAGGTAGCTGTGGCCAGGCCCTAAGAATTACTTACACAGAAAAATAAGCTTCTAATATGGTCAACTCCATTAACATACTCTTTCATCAGCCTCTACTTAAAGCAATCCTGGGCCACACGTATACAGTGACTATCCGCAAGCTTCACAAGGGTCATGTTGGGGGGTGAACGTATCTGCCACATAGTTTCTAAATTATCTGTAAGGATGAAAAGTATTTTCTTTTACTGCTCAACGAAGAACTGTGGCGTCAAGTAACCAATTATAAGACGTAGCTGAGAAAAAAAATGTATGAAAATTACATATGGCTCACTCTCACTACAACTAAGATGCGGAGTATGTCGTATAACATACTCAATCGTGTGGTCATTTACCTGACCTAAAATTTCCTTCTGGAAGTATTAAAGAAACTCTTTGCTCACTGCTAAATATAATTTTAGGTACAAAAATTCATAAAGATAATCTTTTAACATTGACAAAATAATTGACTGTTCTTCAATGAACTTTCATTATTTAAACACAGAATTGCAGTATCTTAGCTAAAATAGCCCGTAAAATATTTCCTGCAGTCAATATAGTTAACCTGTTCTCGCATTACGAACTTTCGCCACTTTCCACGTTATCTGGGGCCACGTTCCAAATCCTGCCCTGCATGCATAACAATTTAGTAAAACGGCTGCATTTCACCTGGGAAAGTGCATCGCCGGGACGAAAGAGAATTCAACAGAATCTGCATATAATGCGATTCATGGTTAAGTATAAGTAACTCTGGCATAATGGTTAGTCACTTAGCTTCACATCAGGATGTCGCGGGTTCGATTCCCGGTTGAGTCTAACTTTCTACGACTTAGTTTAGTTGGTAGTTGGTAGTAAAGTTTCTAAGCTCGCCTGGCTACTACTATCTTATTACCGTCAAACATCAATGTTCATCATCATCATCATCGTATCAGCCGAACGTCCACTGCTGGACATAGGCCTCCCCCAAGGATTTTCACGACTACCGGTTCTGCACTGCCCGACCTTCACCAGACCATCGACTCACCGAGTGGGAGGCCTGCCTACGCTACGTTTTCCGGTGCCCGGTTGACACTCGAGATCTTTACTGACCCAACGACCATCTGGCCCAGAGGCTCTACACTCGAAGTTGTTGACGAATATGTGTACCTGGGACAAACAGTCCAGTTAGGTAGATCCAAATTCAAGAAAGAGATCAATTGTCGAATCCAACTCGGCTGTGCCGCGTTCGGAAAGCTTTGCAAATATCTTCAGGTCCCAAATACCGCAGTGTCTTAAGACCAAGGTCTTGGATCAGTGTGTGTTGCCAGTGATGACATACGGAACTGAGACATGGTCGCTTACTATGGGCCTCATAAGAGGGCTGAAGGTCACCCAAAGGGCAATGGAGCGTGCTATGCTTGGAGTTTCTCCGATTGATCGAATCAGAAACGAGGAGATCCGGAGGAGAACTAAAGTAACTGACATAGCTCTCAGAATTGCTAAACTTAAGTGGCAGAGGGCGGGGCACATAGCTCGTAGAATGTACACATCATTATTTTTTTTCTCATTCGTCCCCAATGGCGACGGTAGAAATTTTCTATTCCCATTTATCACCATCAGTAGTATACAGCACGTAGTAGAGTGCAGAGTGGAGTGGAGAGTAGTGTAGTCTGGTGAGTAGAGTGGAGAGTACAGTGGAGAAGAGTTGAGTGGAGAGTACAGTGGAGAAGAGTTGAGTGGAGAGTACAGTGGAGAAGAGTTGAGTGGAGAGTAGAATGGAGAGTAGTGTTGAATGGAGTGGAGTGGAGTGAAGAATAGAGTGGTGGAGAGTAAAGTAGAGTGGAATGGAGTGGAGTGGAGTGAAGAGTAGAGTGGTGGAGAGTAAAGTAGAGTGGAATGGAGAGTAGAGTGGTGAAGAGTAAAATAGTGAAGTGAAAAATTCTCAGTCGACGGAGCCCCTTCGGAGCTCTTATTTCTGTATTCGCTTCGTTCGTTTAATGAATGGCCTAAGTATAAGCATGTATTATCATTCAGGCAGTTAGTTAAATGCCGCGTTAGTTAAATGCCGCCATTTAATTAACCGGCTAGGCAGTTAATTAAATGGCTAATTTAACCACTTGGCAGCAACATACACACTGCCCAATGATTTTTACCGACTTCAAAAAGGAGGAGGTACTTAGTTCGACTGTATATTTTTTTTATGTATGTTCACCGATTTTTCCGTCAATTGTGGACCGATTTTCAAAATTATTTTTTCATTCGAAAGAGTATACTCTCGAGGGGGTCCTATAGTCACCAAGTCAGGATCTGATAATGGGATCCCAGGGAAATCGAGAGCAACCCTCAAATTACTCATTACGTAGGCACTTATTACGTGATTCATATGTTTTCTAAAGCTATTAAAATACTTGCGTCTGTTAGTCATCATCTCATGTTGATAAGCTGATGAAGGAAGGTACAACTCCTTAACGGTTAGGAGTAAGAGGAAAATTCTTTCAATATTATACATAGATATATACGTAGGTATACATAGACCGATAGGCTGTATTCTTTCAGGTTATTCAGATGAGCTTATGATGGACGATTAACTCCATAACTTTCATGTTATGGAGTTAAATCGTCCATCATCATCTGCTGAGATGATGATGGAAGCCACAGGACTTTGTATCTGATAATGAAACACATGTATTATGATTTGATAATTCCTATTGAGTAGGTGATTGGATTTAACGTTGTTAGATAGATAGCATTATCACTAAAAACAAAGAAAATAAAAATAAAAGTTTAAAAATGTATTTATATAAGTGAATTTCATTTTAAAGTCGGTTTTTAGTTTTTTTAAACTTTTATTTTTTTTTACTTTGCTAAGCTTTAAAAAGCAATGTCGGAGTCACCCCTTGTTTTTCAAAGCTTACATTTTTTTCCACATTGATAAGCCCTTGACATCATCTCACCTGATGGTAAGTGACGACGATTTCGAAGATAGAAGCAAGCTTATCAAGATTCCCCAACACTATGGGGAACTGGCTATCTATCTTCATGCCGGAACACTTCAATACTGTCAACATAGGTGTTTGGCGGCAAGACTTTCAAAATTAAATTATCTTTCGAAATTATCAACAATATGACGGATGAGACCTTTATTAATGATGGTTAATGATAACTGAACCTCTCATTTACAAGATGATCCTACGTCGAGAAAGTTCCGAGTGAAAACTTCACCCCACGGGACCTTTGGCTTCGGTTTATCGACGCCTGCGCATCTATTGAATAGAGAACGAAAGTAGTGTACTTATATTATTATTATGGCCGGTTCGGTTGTAATGATCGCTGGGTCGTGATGAGATTGGGTGCACGGACATTTCTTGATATACGGGAAGTAACAAAATTGGTGTATAGGTCTTGATAACTGGGGCTTTTTACTCATAATACTAAACAAATATTCTTAAGATGAAATCGCAAAAATGAGACTTCCATGTATTGACCAATTACTACCTACCTACTTATTACATACATTGTTTGCGCTGTTTTTATTTAATTTTTCCACCTCGTTTCTGATTCGATCACGCAGAGAAACTCAGAGCATAGCACACTCCATTGCCCTTGGGGTGACCTTGATCCTTCTTATGAGGCCCATAGTAAGCGAAGCGACCATAGGTCAGTTCCGTAAGTCATCACTGGCAACACACACCGGACAAAGACCTTAGTCTTGAGACACTGCGGTATTTGGGACGTAAAGATATTGCAAAGCTTCCCAAACGCTGCCCAGCCGAGTTGGATTCGTCGGTTGATTTCTTTCTTGAAGTTGGATAGGTAGGCCTAGCTGGACTATTTGTCCCAGGTTCAACAACTACCAGTGTAGAGTCTCCAACCTTTAGAGGGATGTGTGCGACACGGACATTTCACATTATTTTCGTCTTGTCCATGTTCATTTTAAGACCCATTTGTTGAGAGACTTTACTGAGGCCATCGAACATTGTGCTTAGGTCTTCCATAGTCTCAGCCATGACCACGATATCGTCAGCGAATCGGAGGTGGGTTATGTACTCGCCGTTGAAATATCAACGATAAATAGATGCCGATTCCACCCCAGTCCAGATGCTTGAAAACATCTTCCAGGGCGGCGGTGAACAGTTTCGAAGATATAACGTCTCCCTGTCTCACCCCTCGCTACATCTGGATAGTTTTCACGTTCTGGTCCTGAAGGTGAACCGACATGGTGGCGTTTTCAAACAGACATTTCAACTCCTCGATGTATCGATGGTAAATTTGGCACCGCTGGAGAGACTGTAGCACGGCCCAGATTTCGACTGACTTTCTGGCTTTTTGGCTTTCTCACAGTCCACAAACGCCAAGCATAGTGGTTGATTGTACTTTTCAGTCTTCCGCAGCGTGTGTATTGGGTCTATGGTGGTGGCCTTTCCGGAAACTGGCTTGTACGGGAGGCTGGAAGTCGTCAAAGCTGCATGCGAGACAACTTGTAGACATGGTTCAGAAGTCAGATGGGTCTGTAGTTTTTCAGCAGGGTGTTGTCACTTTTTTTGAAGAAAAGCACAACCACACTTCTGTGCCATGCCTTAGCCGTTTGTCCCTCGAGTATTTAATTAAATAAGAAGAATTAAATAACTTCTGAAGAGCTTTAAGTACCGGTGTTCCAACTGATTTCAGAAGTTCAGCCGAAATTCCTTCATCACCCGGTGCCTTGTTGTTCTTAAGCTGTTTGAGAGCCATTTTAATCTCTTACAGGCTGACGTCCGGGATATCTTCGGTATAGTGTCGGGTAAGTCTGGCTCTTGGGTCTTAAGCCAAATCGCTGACAGGCAGACGTGTGGTCGTGTACAATTGTCCGTAGAACTTCTCAACTTCTTCCAGCAACTCAATCTTAGACGATATGATCCTGCCATCCTTAGTTTTCAGCTTGTTAAGTTGGCTTTGTCCTTGGCATCATCTCATCTGATGGTAAGTGACGATGATGCCGAAGATGCAAGCGGGCTTACCAAGATTCTCCAACGCAATGAGGGTCTGGCTATCTTATCTTCAAGCAGGAATACTTCAATGCTGTTAACACTGATGTTTGGCGGCAAGGCTGAGATAAGATAGTGGTAGCTAGCCAGGCGGGCTATGAAATTGCCCTACCACCAACCAAACCGAGTCTTACAAAGTTGACCGCGCCGGGAATCGAACCCGCAAACTCCAGGTGTGAATCGAATGGACTGACCATTAGGCCACCCAAGCGGTAAAAAGGCGGTTGTTTGTAATGACTTTTAAATGTTGAGCACCATGACAATACAAATAAACATTGAAAATTTTACTGCACTTATCTTTTTTTTCTCCAATTTCAAGCTATAAAGCAATAATAGAGAAAGTTCCCTAATGTATAATGATGATTCTGACGTAATTTACCTTAATCGGTCGATTATACACCGCTTATAAGGTCCAAAATCATTGGTAAAGTATGTTTGTATGACTGTATGTAATGCGTTTGCAAGAAAACCTGCCGTAACCGCAGCTGGTAACTTTAAACCGCGAAGAAAGAAAGTACAGTTAGCGTTGTAATAACTGGACGGTTTGTGAGTCGGACCCGCGCAGTAAAAACTTCTTTGTAAAAAAATAAATCATTTCAAAAATTCTGCGGGGTTTGAACCTAAGACTTTCTATATAAGTAATATTTAGATAAAAAACTATCAAGAAAACTTCATTAGCACCATTTTACAGACTGGCTTACCGCGCAATATCCGTGCTCCGTGCATTAGCTCTTACGAGTGTTTTTTTTTTATTATTCACAATTAGTAAATCCTTGGCAACATCTCACCTGATGGTAAGTGACGATGATATTGAAGATGGAAGCGGGCTTACCAAGATTCCCCAACGCGAGGGACAACTGGCTATCTTATCTTCAAGCCGAAACACATCAATGTTGTTAAGACTGAAGTTTGTCGGCAAGACTTAGTTAAGGTGGTGGTAGCTAGCCAGGCGGGATTAGAAAATGCCCTGCCACCAACCAAGTCTTACATGTTGAACCCGCCGGGAATCGATCCTGGTGTGAAGCGAATGAAGTAACCATTATGCCACGGAGGCGGTTAAATGTTTTGCGATTTTAGTGAATTTCAGCATTTTTTTGGTATATTTTTACGATTGCGATGCACCTTACGGACGAACTAGGGCCTGGTCTCGTATATTGTCCTCTTTCTGAGGTATTTGTTCTCATAGATGTGGCCGTTCGCCTTTACAAGGTTTTCTCAAAAGACCACAGCATGCGAATCTTCAAGAAGAGATTCTGAAAGTTTCTGGTTGTGGTGTCCGCACTGGGTTCATGTAGTATTAGTCCCGATTTAAAAAAAAAAATTAATCATCAATATCGTACGCAATAAATGTACCTGCATGCTGAGCGCCAAGGACTCACATGAAAACTTTGAACTCGCATATTTAGTAAGTTTTAGCGGCTATTTTTCCCCAGTTTCCCACCTTCCTTTCCGTGACACGAAAGACGCGGAGCTGAGCGGCCAAGCTCGTATAATATTATGGTGAGTCTTATGGCCACATACGCTGCTCATAGAAAATGTTTAAGACCTCTTGCAGGTTTTTTGTTATTTTATCAAAACACACTTTTTTGACGTGAATGAGATGAAAGTCTTTGTGGACGGACAGAGGTGTCGGATGGAGAGGGTAATGATTTTTTTGAGTGTACGATTCAAGTGGCGTATCGTTTAATATGTCTCCTAAAATTGATCGAAGGTTTCTTTGAACACTTTTTAAATTAAAGGAGCATTTAAATATTTTGAGCTCCAAAGTGACGCTTTTGGTTTGCACCATCGATGTATATGTACTTACTTATATGTAATGAGTAGAAGCCAGTGGGAAGTTCAAAAATATCACTTTTGCTTAAAGTTGCACGTTTAATATTTATTTTTCAATACAGTTGCTCAAAAAGTGGTCCTTTATATGCCAGTCAAGTATGCGCAAAATTGATTTTACCGCACACGTTGATTTGATTTGCACCCTTCTATTTTTTAATTATGGGACTAAATATTAAAAAAATAACCCTAAAAAATGAAGATACTATAGTTACGCTTTACTAAAATGATCAAATGAAATTATTTTTGTCCTAAAAAAAATTCACTGTTCCATACAAGTGAAATAGTTTAGGACTGCACAAAAAATAAAATTATTGTTATACAAAATTTTGTAGGTACATTTTAAAATATAACGCAAAATGAAAAATGGAGGCTTTTTGTCAAACAATTTTTTTGTGTGCCTCCCATACAAGTAAACGCGACACATAAAAAAATTTTTATGGGTTCCTTGGGGACCCCTGATACGGGGTATCATTGATAGGTCTTCTTAAATGAAGTACGTAGTTTTTTCTAACAACGGAAAACATAGCGTAGGCAGGCCTCCCACTCGGTGGACCGATGACCTGGTGAAGGTCGCGGGAAGCCGCTGGATGCGGGTAACGCAGAACCCTTGGTCGGGGGAATCCTTAGGCGAGGCCTATGTCCAGCAGTGGACGTCCTTTGGCAGATGTGATGATGATACTTTTGTCAGATCTGCCGTCAACTTAAAGTCGTTAACAAACTGTCCCCGATGTTTATAAGCTATTTGACCTAGGAAAATTATTAAGGGTATCCTGAGACAAACAGTTTTCAAGTAAAAAATCTAGAACCCTACACTATGCGTGGTTCGACACGCACTTGGCCGATTATTTTAACTCAAAATTTGAGAGCGTTTGGCTGACCGTGGTCATGGTCTCTCATTTTCTATTCCGACTGTATTTATAGGTTCATTGGCCGCTATCGGATTTCTTAAAAGTGTGTAATAACATCAACAGCTCAGATAGCACTTTTACTCAGTTTTAGCGAAAGCCACTTTCGCCGATCAAACTTCGCGGATATCAATGTGTTAGCTTTTACGTAATTTTGGCTTGTTTTGTAGAGTTTTGAGCATTTTATTACTTTTAGTGTGCAATTCTTGTATGTGTACAGGGTGTAAATAATTGGTGTAGGACCCGTTAACTGGCGGATCCAATCCTGAGATAAAAAAAAACAGATAGAACCTAATGTAAATTCAATGTAAAGCCAATCAAAACCACTCTAAACCTATACGTTCACTGTACACGCACATATAAGACATCAAAACCACTCCAAAATACTCGATAGTATGTGCTAAGACGTTGTCGAAGACACACACACATATCACACTGATCAATTGCTTCAACAGTGGCTTCAACTTGACAGTTTGCTGCATTCTAAGCGACCTTTTTTTTTGAGTTCTACTTATCATACTTAACAACTTTCCCCAAGAAACCCATAGTCAATTCTCAAAAAAGACCATCCATACAAAAATACACACATGTTTCAAAAAGTGGTTTCAACTTGACAGTTCGCAGCATTCTAACTGAACTTTTTTCATCTGAGTTCTACTCATCATACTGAACAATTTTCTCCAAGGAAAACATAAGTAGTCAATTCTCAAAAAAGACCCTCCAAAAAAAATGCACACATGTTTCAAGAAGTGGCTTCAACTTGACAGTTCGCTGCATCCTAACTGAACTTTTTTTTATCTGAGTTCAGCTCATTATACTTGACAACTTTCCCCAAGGAACACATAGTTAATTCTCAAAAAAGACCTTGCATACAAAAATGCACAAAATTAGCCATTCAGTTGATCTATTTGTATGAAGTTAAGATTTTTTGCGATTTCAACAATTATAGAACAAAAGTTGTTCAGTATGATGAGTAGAAGCTGCAAGTAACATGACCTACACCAATTTTGTAACATCCTGTATAAAAATATAAAATAAAATTGGTTTCTCTAAAACGGCTCTACCGACTTGGATGAAGTTTTGTATATAGTAATGTTTAACATTTTAAGTCTATTTAGATAGGTGTCATTCCTGAGAAAACCAGTTTTCACACGAAAAATATTTTTACTTTACATTCCTAAAAGACTTCAAGCAACGCTCGGTCGCTCAGGTTCTAGAAAATAAATATTAAACGATAAGCATTAAAACCTCCTTGGAAAAGATCCTTTGGTGTAACTTGTGCGCTTCATTAATATTTTCTCTTCTTTTCTTCACAACCCAAAGAGAATCTAATTAGCTAGCGTTACGTACACTTATGTACTAACCTCACGGAGGAACAACCTATCTCATTATAAATTCTCCTTTCAAAAGTCTTAAAGAAGATTCTGTATCTTTAGTTATTTTATTATTTATTTGCTACAAATGTCTTGTTCCTCCGAGCTACAAATTTTAAAAAGGTGGTAAAGTAAAAGCACGTGTGCGGTAAAATCAATTTTGCGCTTTGACTGGCATATAAAGGACCACTTTTTGAGCAACTGTATGGAAAAATAAATATTAAACGTGCAACTTTAAGCAAAAGTGATATTTTTGAACTTCCCACTGTCTTCTACTCATTGACCAGTACAATATTATACTCAATAAACCAATTCTCAATAAGCTCATTGGAAGGGTACTGGGGCATAACAAGAAACGTCACACAGGAGTCGTTTTTAAACTGAGTATGGCAACTGAAGTGGCAGTGGGCAGGGCACATAGCTCGTAGAACAGATAGCCGTTGGGGCATCCCCTCTCGTATATCTACCAGATACGCTAGACTTCCAGGTTTATGATATAGCGTCCCCACTTACCTACCCTAGGGCATAACAGTGAGGGCCGCTATTCCTGCCAACACCATAAGGTGAAGACAAGGACCAGTTACGGTAGGTCTTGCCGCCAAGACGCTTGTCCTGGTACTCTGCAAGGCGAGTGCCTCGTGGAAGTAAACCACTACCTACTGTCCAGGTAGGTCCCGGAGCTGTAGGCGCGCTCACCTCCCGCGGCTTTCGCTGCTGGCGGTTCGATCCCCGCTCGGGACGCCAGAGAAGCTGGCTCCCACATATCCGGTGTGGTACCGGAGCTGTAGGCACGCTCACTTCCCGGCGCTTATCGCACCTGTCCAGGCTTACTCCTACGCGGCTGGATCGGCCGGAGCAGTACTAGCTTAGCGTAGCGTTGGGGCAGTAAAGTTTTAGAGTGGCGACCGCGCACCGGAAAACGTAGCGTAGTCAGGCCTCACGCGGTGAACCGACGACCTGGTGAAGATCGCGGGAAGCCGATGGATGCGGGCAGCACACAACCGGTCGTCGTGGAAATCCTTGGGGGAGGCCTTTGTCCAGCAGTGGACGTTTTTCGGCTGATATTATGATGGCAACACTTAGGTTTTCGCGCGTATTTTTAAAAGGCATAAACTAAAAAGCGCAAATATAATCATAGTCCTTCGTGGCATCGATTATTCATAACACGGTACAGGTTTAAAAGTAGGAGTTAAAGGAACGTATCAAGGAATGTCCTTAGTCTAAAGGAACGTAACAAGGAATTTCCAAACACATGCCAAAAGCACATCCTTTACACTTCATACAACATTACGTTATTATAACTCTAAATTAAAAATTGAATGAAAATTTCACTGCCCAAAACGTTACCCCTCTTTTTGCTGTGTCGGGTAAAATGTATTCTATGTCACTTACGGGAACAAGACCAATCTAACGATACCTGGCATTTTAAAATCCAAGAAGCCCTTTAGAAATATCGTGGAATAAAGAAATACTTATACATACATAAGACCTGTAACACACCCTGGACACTTCATACAAACGGGCCAGAAATGACATTTTAAAAAACTAATGACGAAACAAACAAAATGGCGGCGAAATCCTATACGTTCGACAACCAAACTGTAACCAATCTGTATCAATCTGGGTGACGAGGGGGTGAGGTCGCAATCTAGGGAGCGGCAGGGAGTGTCCATACTGCATGTTAGTACTAATGTATATACCTTGCCAAAAGTTTGATTTATACCTAAAACGGCTAAGGAGTGGAAGTCCCTGCCGGCGTCTCGTCTGTATTCCCCGATTCGTATAATTTAGGAATCTTCAAGTCGAGAGTGAATCAGCACTATTTGAGCTTGCGTGTTATATCCCCGGCTGCATCGGCACTTACCATCAGGTGAGGTGCAACCAAACGCACTCAAATTTTTAACTTAAAAAAACTGATCTCTGCTAAGTAATCTTAAGTTCTTATTAATAATTTCCAAGAAAAATTGGTTTCAAACAGTAAAACATTAATTACAGAGAATCTCATTATTGTGACATTTCTTGTTATGCCTTTGTACCCTTCATTTTTTATACCTTAAAACTTTAAGGTTCAGACTTTTGTTTGAAAATATTTTTGATGTGTAGCATCTTTGCTCTCGCTTTCCTGCAATTTGTGGGAGTGATTTCGTGAAATGGGACGGAAATGTGTAACAGGAAATGCGAACGTTTTTTAATTCTCGAAAACTAAGGTTGTCATAGCCATGCAGCCTAGTGTGAAGTATTTGGAAATGCGAACGTTTTTTAATTCTCGAAAACTAAGGTTGTCATAGCCATGCAGCCTAGTGTGAAGTATTTTGTCACATGTTACACATCATATGCGAGTACTGTAGGTCTCGCTCGTTTTTTTATATTTATTTTATAGTATTCTTCTCAGCTTAATAATTGTCCTGTAGTCTCACCAATATCCCAGTAACCAGTCCAGCAATTACCCACCCATAACCCATAGTTCCCATATTTTCTGCAATAGTCCTTGCACCTGGCGGGTGCTGCATTTGGGTGAATCTGTATGATAGAGGCACACCCGGACATTGCATACAAATGGTAGTGAAATGACATTTCTAAAAACAAATGACGTGACGGAGCAAACAAAATCACGGTGAAATCCCATACGTCCCATAATCTGTATCAATATGGGTGACGAGGGGGTGAGGTCGCAATCTAGAGAGCGGCAGGGAGTGTCCATACTAATAATTATTAACGAGTGTACTTTTGTGAAGGTGTGTGTGATTACGTCATATTATTAGGGCGTGTTACCCTTGAGATTTTTTGAACTTGTGAATTATTTAAAAAATTAATATCTCGAAAATTAGGCTTTACTGGCCCATGTTTATATTACTTTTTTTGTCTAAATAGGCATTACAATCTTTGGTTATAATTTGTCGGTATACTCCTTCCCACCCTGTATATACTTTGGTACAGGCAGAGACGGCACCCGCTAGGTGTACACATCAAAAGATATTATAATATCTCAAAGAGGCCTCTGTGTGTTGAATCTGTATCCCCACGTACGCCTTCCAAGGTACCGGCCTTTTAAAAAGCCGTGTTTAAAAAATCTGAGATATGCATAATAATAAATCTCAGCATACCCTTTAATTTGATACCCATATCATGGGGTTCCATAAAAAATAAGAGATCCGCCATCTTTGGGAGTTCGACTTAATAAACACATTACCTCTTTTTTAGGCAGTTGGGTAAAAAATGTTCGTGCGGATGGTGGCGCATCGGGAGCCGGGTCGTTCCTTTTCCTATAATATGGTTGATGGGAGCGATGGCTGACTCTCGCGTTATACTCGTGACCGTGTGCTGTCCGTGTGAACTGGCCAATGACATTCAATGATTTTTATGTGTAACTTTTCGTGTCATATTGTTTTTATGTTTTAATGACATAATCTGGTTTATTTCAGAGTTAAATTTTGACGTTATTAATTAATGATTGTTTATTTCTTGAATTTTCACAAATGACATTATGTTATTACTATTTTATCACTATCAGAAAGAGTGTAATTTTCACCTATTTTGAATAAATATATTGAATTGAATTGAAAGAGAAAATTCTACCACTCCAAAATCCGTCAAGCCGTTTAGGCTGGCTGAGCCAAAGAAACATACATCATCATGCGTCAGTTCCGAAACTTAACAACCCTAGCAGCAATAGGAGAAGAGTAATTATTAACCTTTACGAAATTTTGCTCAACTTCCTTTGCACAGCGCCATTGTGAATTCAACATTAAAACTATCTTTTGCCCGCGACTTCGCCCACGTGGACATCGTTTTTATGACTGTCTTTGAGGGTGAGTGATGGACATGAGATTTCTCCAGATCCCTCGGGAACTATCGCAGGATATGCCAATTAGTAAATATTTTTTTTATTCACTATTGGTAAGCCCTAATTAATTAATTATGTCATTTTCCACCCCTTAACCATCTATATGCAAAAATTACAACAATCCATCATTCGGTTTTGATGTTAAGGAAATAAACCAAAAAAGGAGTATTTTTTTCAGTTCCCTCAGGAACTGCATCGGACTATGCTATTTTCACCGGACAAAAATTTTTTTATGTTCTTCCCAGTGACACATGTCGCGGCGAAATATGAGGGTGTAAAGATAATAACATGAAAACCGCGATATAAGTAGGTACATGATATGAAGTAAAATAGCAATGTAATATTAGACGAACGGCGATGGAAGCAACGTCATATTAGCCGACTTTTTCCATGATCATATTCGAGACGAACCCCTCGTTCTCCCGATGCTGTGTCCTTAGGTGGGAGACCGTGTCTCCGTGGAGCCATCATCACCATGATGGATATGGCCTGAGCCGCGCTCTACCAAACCTCCACAGGACACTGAGTACTAAGAAGCCGGACCGCTATCCGCTCCTATCACGCAACGTAACGACTACGAAGCCCCCTAGCCGTAGGGGGCATAACGGAGTCTTACGTAAGAAGGTACAACGCGCTGCGCGCGCTGCCTGAGTCTTAAGCTTGCTATAATAACCTAAGCCAAACTTCGCGATGGTGCTATACCCCTGTAGGAACTCCAAACCTCCCCTTTATTCCTGCCACACGCCCAACAAGATAGCAACGATCTCAGTGCCCACACCAACCCGGAACACCCGCCATGATCACAGTTACTCATCGAGGTTAAAACCCGAAGGTTACCTAACATGAGGTCGCTCCATCGCAGTTAAACTAACTCGATATCTATTATGGCTACGACTCACCGGGACATCTTGGTGCTAAAGGCACTACGAGCAGACGCACTACACATCCTTCTAGCCACGCGCACCGAAGAACATAAAGTCTACCGCGATTGGCGCGAGAGTTGTGTCAAATACTATTCGTTCGGAAAATCATTCCTTCCAATCATATTTCAGTGTTGCTATCATAAAAAAGGCAAGTGAGTGAACGAAAGGTAATACTCACCAACATAAAAGTGTGCTCTGAATTCGCAGCCTCTGCGACACTCCCGACGGCAAAAGGAAGGTTACAGCAAGGCCACCAACTGCTGCGTCCATTCAGCTATTTTCTCTCTAGCCCGAATGGCCGCTTCACGTCTGGATCTTGGTGCTTGTACTTCACTTCCTTCTCGCATTGTCGTCGGCACACACTCTTCACCTCGCTCCTCGGACGGCGACTGAACCATTTCACCTGGAGGCACGAAAGTCTCTTCCAAACTCGTCGCAGACTCTTCTACTTCCATCTCCAAAGTATCAGTCTGTCCATTAAGTTTTGCCTCGCCTAGATTTCCAGGTTGTTCATCTTGTAATCTCTCTATCTCAGTGTTTTCTTTGAGAAGAGGCTGTTCACTTGGTTGCTTATTTTCAACCACAGAGATTTCTGGCACGACACTTTCATTATCTGCCTCCAACGGATACAAATGACCCAAAGAGAGCGTAAACTCGGCGCTTCCAACTTTGACCTTGGCTACCCGGCACTGACCATCAGCACCTTTGATGAGAGACGATATTCTGCGAACTTTCCAGTCATTTCGGTTCTTTGAATCATCTTTTATCTGCACAATATCGCCAAGTCTAGGCGTCCTGCTAGACTTCACTCGTGGCTGTCGATAAGAGTGCTTGTATCTTTCACGCAGACTCGTGAGATATTGACTTGTGAACATTTTCTTGAACTCTTCTAAAATCATAAGACCCTTGCGCCAACTGCCTATCAGGTCTATCTTGGTGGAAGTCTCCATGCCTGTAGTCTCACAAGACGGGATTGGTATGAGGCAGTTTCTGAGACTTAGAAAGTCCAAGGGGGTCAAAACTTGTTCCAACTCAGCTCCCACACACGTAAGTGGTCTCGAGTTTATAACAGTTTCCACTTCTTTCACAACTGTCAACAGCTGGTGGTCATTGAGTAGATGCTTGTCCACAGTACGCTTTAAACAGTGTTTCACCAATGCCATTAGGCGCTCATAAACAGCTCCATGCCATGGTGCCAGTGATGGAATAAATTTCCATTGAATACTGTTCTCTTTACAGTATGGCTTGGCCAACACTTCAGACACGAGCTTGAAGTATAAGGCATTGTCTGACACAATCTTCTTTGGTAGTCCTCTAGCAGCAATAAGTCTCCGCAGAGCCAGAAAACTTCCTTCAGCTGTCAGGTCATTCACTACTTCTAAATGGACAGCTCGTACTGCCAAACAAGTGAACAAACAGATCCACCTTTTCTGTTTCCCAGTGCTCGTGGTGACGTACAATGGTCCCATGTAATCTACACCAACATAAGTAAAAGGGGTGCTCTTTCCGAAGGTAGAGCTGGTGCTGGAGGTAGTTTGTACGGACCTCCTCCGTACTTGATACACTTTGCACAAGCTTTCAGTATCTTCTTGACCTGGGCTCTACCTTGAGGTATCCAATATTTCCTTCTCAAAAGGCTGAGGGTATGAGAGACTCCAACGTGGTAATTATCTTCATGTGTCTTCTCTATTACCTTCTTTGTGAATGCACAGTCTTTTGGTATCAGAATTGGATGCTTCATGTCATATGACCAGCTAGTATTTGTCATGCGACCCTCGCAGCGTAACAGTCCATCAACATCAATGAAGATTCCTAGGTTTCTCTTGAGACTCGTATCCTGGCCGGATACTTCATTAGGGAAGTACTCTGCTTGGAGTTTCTTTATCTCTCTTATATCTTCATGCTCAGTTTCTACTGTAACAACAGGACTAGGCATTTCAAATTGAGAGTCGGGGTCAGGCGAATCAATCTCCATTCTATAATTGACATCATCCCAACACTGTTCATAACCTTTTTCCGTCATTTCTGGACCATCCACAATGTCCAGAGCCTCCCCGGCCAAACAAAGTGCCTGTTCCGCATCAACTTGTTTGATTTGAGGTCATGCGTCATCTGGCTGAACCAGAAATGGTGGCCCTTGGAACCAGAGCTCACTCTTTTGTTGCCAAAGCTCTGGTCGTGTAGCTACATCAGCTGGGTTCTGCTTGGTGTTCACGTGGCGTAGCTCTATCTCTTTGTTCAGTTTGATCTCATTGACTCGTCTTTGCACAAAGGGTGGCAGAAGTTTATTGGATTTCATCCATGCAAGCACCACTTCGCTGTCAGTCCACAACACCTGACGAGAGAATGTCATATTCAGGTTTGTCTTCACATACAATAAAAGTCTGTTACCAATCAAATAAGCTAAGAGCTCCAGCCTTGGTATTTTGAGGTCATTTCTGTCTTCAACAGGTGTGACTCTTGCCTTGGACATAATGAAGGCGGTTGTTATCGTCTCTTTACTTATTATACGAAGATAAGTTACAGCAGCATATGCATCCTTTGAAGCATCACAAAAGCAGTGTAGTTCGTACTGTGTGTTAACATTGGTAAAGTTGTTTCCAACATACCTCGGAATTGCTACATTCTTAGCTGACATTAAGTTTTCAAGAGCAGACACCCACCTTTGCAGCATATCGTCAGGAAGAGGTTCATCCCACTTTAGTTTTCGTATGCAAAGTTCTTGAAATACCAACTTTGCCTCCAAGATAGCAGGTGATGCGAATCCACAAGGATCGTAGAGACGAGCTGTTGTACGTAGGACTTCCTTCTTTGTGACAACATCATCTGTACGCTTTTCAGTAACATTATCCAGGTTGAGTGTCAAACAGTCCTCATACAGATTCCATCTCAAGCCTAACACTTTTACCGTTTCAGCTCTGGTAGCTTGTTGGTCTTTAGGAATTGCTTGCATTAAGTCTAAACTGTTCGACATCCAGTCTCTGATGTTCATTGAGATCTCTCCTAATATTTTTCTAGCATCCTCATATATTTGCAGAGCCTCTTTCTCTGTATCTATGGCCAAAATCAGATTATCTACGTAGCATTTATCGGCTATCTGAGATAGTAATCTACCGTCCGTTCTGGCCATATGGAATCTGATTGTTGCTGTCAACAGAAAGGGACTAGATATAATGCCAAAGGGCACTCTGCAAAATCTGAGATGAATTAGATTGTCATCAGTCAAGGCCTTCGAAGTATCCTTCAACCATAGGAACCGGGTGACGTCACGATCCTCCTTTTGTAACACCACTTGCAGAAAAGCCTTTTCAATGTCAGCGATTATGCCTATCTTTCCCATTCGGAATTTCACTAACAGAGCTGTCAAATCCTCCAGCATTGACGGGCCGCTGTACATGCACTCATTCAAACTTTTCTCACCTTTTAGTTTAGCTGATGCATCATACACAAGACGTCCTTTCTTTCCACTCTGTTTCACCATGTGATGGGGAAGATAGTGAATAGGTGGTGTAGCTTGGCAGCTCTGAACTTGCTTGGGCTCTACGATCTCAATCACTCCCGCTGCAAGCTGCTCCTGTAATATTGCGTTGTAGTCGGTTAGTGTCTCCTGATCTAACTTCTTCAGGATTCCCTTCAAGCGACCATAAGCCAAACCATAGTTAGTTGGGATATGTGGTGGGTACTGCACCCATGGCCACTTCACCTCGTATCTGCCATCAACAAATCTAGTGGTTTCATTAAAATGCTTTACAGCCTCCTCTTCTCTGGTACTTTTGGGTGAGTCTACGATTCCTATACTCTCCAGGGCCCACATGAACTTCATGTCAATATCTCTTAGGGGCAAGTCTGGTTCTGTAAAGTATGGACAACCAGGTTGATGGCATTGACAGTATGTGATCACTGACAAGGTGTTTTCCTCCCTTTTATTTACAGTATGACCAGAAACCAGCCACCCAAACTCAGAATTGACGAGGTATACATGCTCTTTGATTTTGATTGGTTCTCCGGTAATAAATGAGAAATAAAAATTGTTACCTATTAGCATGTCTATTGCTTCGCCCACCGAATCGTCATCAGCCATGAAGTCAACAGCTTCTTTACCAATGGTGGCAACTGGTACTCGTTCAGTAATATGAGGTACAACATTTACTTGTATTGTTCGTGTTGTTCCACGTTTGGTCTCCAGTGTTACTTCTGCTGATGGGCTTATCATCTCCTTAGGTTCATTAGCTCCAAATGTGTAGACAAGAAGATCTTTCTTATCTGGTGTCAATCCGAGTATCCGTGCCATCCGACTACTGATATAACTCCTCTGGCTGCCGGAATCCAGAAGGAGTCTGCACGATTTCTTATTGACTTGTGCCACTGCCGTCTGTAAAAAGGAAAATGTGTAAGTAGTCGCCAGGCTGCGAACACATACCCCTTCTACATCTAGGTTGTCTCCATACAAGTTACCCTGGCTCTCAGGAACTTTCGTGGCCACAGTGTTCGCCTTGCCATCGATCTTCAGTTGACATAAAGCTCGGTGGTGTAGCTTCGTACAGTAGACACATTTCTTGCCCACTTTGCAGGACTTGATGCCGTGACCAGATGCAAAACATAGATAACATTTATTCTGCAGCTGTTTTTTACGCTCCTTTAGGGTCTTGAATTTCTGGCACTGGTCAGAATAATGTTTGCCATCGCAGAACTGACAAGTCCTCCCATATCTAGGCTTCTTGTTTGCCTGGTTTTCATTATTAATGTTACCTTTCCTCTTTTGGGCCTGTCGCAAGTTTTGATTTTGTTTAGTTCTTGAGTTGGAAGATACCGGCACTGCCTTGACATGAAGAGCGCCTATTGTGCTCGGTCCCGGAATGCTGTCAGGCTCCTTCACTTCCAATTGTAGGATCGATGACCTTTCCATAGCGGAGACGATCCGGTTTAGGTTTTTTCGTATGGTAGCCATGGTGTTGTCCTCTTCCTCACCCATGAGATGGTGTTCACGCAAGACCTTCTCCGGAAATTTACCTAATACCACGGCTCTTAGGTGGTTGCCCCCTATAGGCTCTCCCAAAGTTTCCAGTACTCTCATATGGTGTTCGACGGAGTCTAATGTGGTCCTACAGCTTTCTGTAGAATCTAGGGCCCTTGGGAGATTAGAGAGTGCAGTATAGTGGGAATCTATCTGCAATGAACGAGACCCGAAACGGTTTAACAAAATGTTGACTGCAATATCATAGTTGGCTGCAGTTGTAGACAGTCCAGCCACTGCTTTGGATGCTGTTCCTGTTAGGCAGCTTAGCAAATAAGACAGCTTCTCGACATCTGGTAGGTTCTTCTTGTGGACATTACTTTCAAATTTGTCCCAGAACTCACACCATTGTGTTTGGGATCCATCAAATTTTGGCAATTCCATTTTTGGTAGTTTTGTGGATGTTGTGGTAGCGACGTTCAGAACAGGTCTGCTTGCTGCACACTTTTGTAGGTTCACAAGCAGATCCTCTGCTTTTATTTGTTGGTCTAAACAGTCGTCCACTGTATCTTGGTCTGGGGCCTGAGTTTTGTCCAAATAATACTTCGTTTCAGCATCTAGCGCGTCAATGAAGCTCTTCAAGTCCAGGATGCGCCCTGGTAAGCTGGTCATGTCAACGCCAGCTGCACATTCTGTCTCGGTGACTCCGACTCGTAATACTAGCCGATCACGGCGAAGTTTAAGTCGACGCAATAGTAGGTCTTCCATCCTGACTGGTTTGGTTTCCTTAGAGAGACGTCACCTGGAACAATTGTGTGACGAGGTAATGGAAGGATCTCACGAAGAACAATTGTAATTTCATTCAAGGAAATCGCTTCAGTATGTCATTTTCTTTGCAGCAAAACTTACCTCAAGTTTTCTGACGATTTGCCAAAAGGAAACCTTGCCTGGCTGTTTGAAACTGAGTTTTTTTTTTCTCCGCAGAATAGTAATTGCCAACGAAACAGACACAAGTAACAACGTTTTACGGTGTATTTTCACAAAAAACTTAAATTTTCACCACACGCACTTTAATCAAAGCTAAACACGTGCAAAACACGGTAAACATCATAGACAAGAGCGGTTTTTTTTTTACGACGCAATGGGCAATGGATTGACCCAAACAGCCTACACGTTAAATAATCCGTCTCACTGTGACGACGCCGCGCATTGTCATCATCGTGGCGTAAAAAATCTAGGGATTTAAACAAGGAGTACACAAAGAGGAAAATAAAATAAAACAACAAATTTTTTTATTATTATTTATAATTTCGAACACATCAAGAAAAAAAAAACGGCATCGATCTTTCTAAATCGATTAAAACCTCTATGGGTATAAAAGGCACATAATAGGTCATCTTTGGTAATAGTAATATCGTAACAAAACGCAACTGTGTGAGAATCGACAGTATACATGACAAAAGTATGCGCAGAAAACAAAATGTAAAACACAACGGCGCGAAAATCGAAAATGTGTAAATAGAAACAAAATAAATAGTAAGGCGTAAGCGAGAAAGAAATATAGGTAAATCAAGCTTCATCATGGACGTATAAAAGGTGAGTAGATCCGTGGATCTGACACAGCCTCCTCTTGAGAGTCCCCGCTCTTCCTCCCAGCCACTGTAACACAGCGACCTCCCAGAGGACCACCCGCAAAAAACAAAAGTCGTTTCAAGGTGACCTTAATCTTTTTTTTGTTTTGTTTCGCGGGTAGGTAACTGTTCAGATCGAATGAAAGGGTTCATATCGAACAGCCACCTCCACCATTATGTCGCGGCGAAATATGAGGGTGTAAAGATAATAACATGAAAACCGCGATATAAGTAGGTACATGATATGAAGTAAAATAGCAATGTAATATTAGACGAACGGCGATGGAAGCAACGTCATATTAGCCGACTTTTTCCATGATCATATTCGAGACGAACCCCTCGTTCTCCCGATGCTGTGTCCTTAGGTGGGAGACCGTGTCTCCGTGGAGCCATCATCACCATGATGGATATGGCCTGAGCCGCGCTCTACCAAACCTCCACAGGACACTGAGTACTAAGAAGCCGGACCGCTATCCGCTCCTATCACGCAACGTAACGACTACGAAGCCCCCTAGCCGTAGGGGGCATAACGGAGTCTTACGTAAGAAGGTACAACGCGCTGCGCGCGCTGCCTGAGTCTTAAGCTTGCTATAATAACCTAAGCCAAGCTTCGCGATGGTGCTATACCCCTGTAGGAACTCCAAACCTCCCCTTTATTCCTGCCACACGCCCAACAAGATAGCAACGATCTCAGTGCCCACACCAACCCGGAACACCCGCCATGATCACAGTTACTCATCGAGGTTAAAACCCGAAGGTTACCTAACATGAGGTCGCTCCATCGCAGTTAAACTAACTCGATATCTATTATGGCTACGACTCACCGGGACATCTTGGTGCTAAAGGCACTACGAGCAGACGCACTACACATCCTTCTAGCCACGCGCACCGAAGAACATAAAGTCTACCGCGATTGGCGCGAGAGTTGTGTCAAATACTATTCGTTCGGAAAATCATTCCTTCCAATCATATTTCAGTGTTGCTATCATAAAAAAGGCAAGTGAGTGAACGAAAGGTAATACTCACCAACATAAAAGTGTGCTCTGAATTCGCAGCCTCTGCGACAACACAAGCTACCTGCTTGCCAAATTTCATCAAGATTGGTGAGGTTTTGAAGCTAGAAAAGGTAACAAAGAAACACATTTTCACATTTATGATATAAGTAAAGATTCTTCAATGAAAAAAATATTACTCAGCTTTAAAAATTGGTTAACAAAATTAAACTTTGATGAAACATCGGCACTTTACAAACACACACGCGCAAACACACAAACACATACCCACACACAAAACTACTTACCTAAAAAAACTTTTAGGTACTTATGAATTGTTGTCCTTTTCCTGTAATATTAAGATTTCGCTTATTAGGTACTTATGAATTATTGTCCTTTTGCTGTAATATTAAACTTTCGCTTATTAGGTACTTATTAAGTTTTTTACATTTATCAAAAATAATTTTCTGTGAGTTTTCATAAATATTACAATTATAACGTAACTTAGTAAGTAAGTTGTTATTTATCTACTTCTTCATGCATTTTTGTTATGCGTTTATTGGGGGAAGACACTTTTACCTGTAACATAGTTTCTAACCACCACGGGAACACCATCGTAATTCATCGTTCCATCCGCTTTTGTAACCACACCTTTAAACAATAAAGGTCTTATTTATTTATTTATTATAATTTACATACACAAATACATACATATACTCGAAAAACGTTGAAGCTTCGGTGGCTCAACCGGTAACGACTCGGTCCTTCTAACCAGAGGTACCGGGTTCAAATCTGGACGGCCAATGTACCAATGAGTTTTTCAAAAACTTACTTAAATATACTTACCGATTGCTTTAACGGTGAACGAAAAAATCGTGAGGAAACCTGCACACACCTGCGAAGAAACTCGCAGGTTGTGTGTGAAGTCGACCAACCCGCAACGGGCCCGCGTGGTCGACTAAAGCCCGATCGCCCTAATTCAGGGCAGGCTCGAGCCCCTCGGTGGGGACGTAAATATAAGCTGATGTGATGACTCGAAAAACAAACTTTTTGGGCAGTGGGGTGAAAATATACAACACAAGGGGATCGGACTGCATCAATAATAAATTCTGAAATATGATTTCCTAAATTGCTCTCCTCTTGAAGTTTCAAAAAACCTTACTTGTTTTGTTTTTTCATAACGTCTTCATTTTTTAATTGATCAAATTCACAAAATAAGTTCGTCAATGACGCTAAAAATCTATGATGTCACTTGTGGGTATTTCAAACATTTTTAAACCAAAACTTCGTTTTTGACACATCATAAAGAGTAAGTAAAATGACTAGAAGTCCGATCCCCTATTGACTCATCAAGAGAAAAGCCGTAACAGGTGAGTTATCCGCGAGATTCTGCGTTTCCATGCTGAAGAGTCACCCACGATTATGACTGGCGTTGCGACGGTGCCTGTGCTAGTAAAATACGGTCAGCAAAAAGTTTTAACCACCTCTCTGGCGTAATGGTTAGGTCCATTAGCTCCACAACAGGAGGTGGTGGGCTCGATTTCTGGCGGAGTTTAACTTTGTAAGACTCGGTTTGATTAGTGGAAAGGCATTTTATAAGCCCGCCTGACTAGCTACCACCATCTTATCCAAGCCTGGCCGCCAAACATGAATTTTATAAAAGTTTCATGTGTTCCGGCTTGAGAATAAGATAGGTTTAAAATTTTATGAAAATCGGGCTTGTGGATTTTAGGGTTCCGTACCCAAAGGGTAAAAACGGGACCCTATTACTAAGACTTCGCTTGCCGTCTGTATCTCTGTCACCAGGCTGTATTTTATGAACCGTGATAGCTAGACAGTTGAAATTTTCACAGGTGAGATGTATTTCTGTTGCCGCTATAACAATAAATATAAAAAATTAGAAAAAGCGAAAAAATTAGAGGGTCTCCATACAAAAAACATGTTTTTTTAAACGTGAAGTAGCTAGTGACATCTAGTATTGTGGTACGGAACACTCTGTGTGCGGTTCTAACTCGCACTTGGTCGGTTTTTAATGTTAAGTCCCGAAGCTGCGTCTAGTCTGTGTGCACCCTTATGTGTTGGCTTAGATTATATTTCGTAATCTCTACTATAAATTATAGCTTCTGCTCACGATAATGAACAACTTTTTTCAAGGAACTACACGTTTGAAGTAAAAAAAAATGTTAGTCAATTGATCATTCAATTTGCGAACCTTTGTTCAAAAAGCTTGAAAAAGTTTTTAATATAAAGTTGTCCCCACTTTGAATACTAGGGCTCGTTCATACGAAGTAATTTTTCAGGTATTTGTGTATTTTTGAAAGTGTGTGTGTGTGTTTGTGTGTGTGTATGTATATGCGTGTGTGAGTACTTCTCTAATAAAAATACAGAGCGCATCGCTTACCAAAAATGATGAAATTAAATCCTCTAGATAATAAGCTCTTATCTATAGTCTGTAGTTGTATTAATCAAACAATTTTGTAAAGTAGCGTTAGCAGATAAAATTGGATATAAGGTTTTCCAGCCGTTAATTAAATCAAATTTTAGAAATTAAAAAACAAGTAGGTACCTAGTACCTACTAATACTACTAATAGACAGATAAAAAGCTTTATTCTAGACACATACATTCCTACTGACCCTACCTACATTAACATACTTGTAAATGTTTAATTGTATCGAGGTACCTATATCACAGTATTACGATATGGCTTACGATGCGCCACCGGCGTAGGTACTAGCCCATACTAGCCTGTAGTCAGCGTTTGCCAGACTGTGCCCCGCCGCCCGCTGCCCCGCAAGTACCCTTCCGTTGCTCTGCGTAAGTACCTACATTCGTTGCGCTACTGTAAGTCGCTATATTGTAATACTGTGTCTATATTATGCCTTAGGCCTAGGCAGTTTGGATAAACAATCTACTTAGGACCTTTTAAACGATTTTTTCAAAAGGAAAAATGGAACTATTATAGAATAACTTCGTTGTCGGTCTGTCTGTCTGTCAAGACCCTCTTACTCGGGAAAACGTGTAGGTATTAAGTTGAAATAAATATTAAATACTAAATACGGTCCCTTCAAAAACGCAATTAAAAATGGCTATTTATATCGCATATTTCATACAATCGCAAGTAAATCAAAACCTATTTAAAGTATCTCCGGTTGACCTAGAATCATGAAATTTAGCAAGAAGCAAGATCTCACGGCACGAATAAAGGAAAAACCTAAAAACCTTTAATTTGTAATTATAGCCTATAAAACAAATTATGATTCATCATCATCATCATATCAGCTCATATACGTCCCCACCGAGGGGCTCGAGCCTACCCTGAATTAGGGCGATCGGGCCTTAGTCGACCACGCGGGCCCAGTGCGGATTGGTCGACTTCACACACAACCTTCGAGTTTCTTCGCAGGTGTGTGCAGGTTTCCTCACGATGTTTTTCCTTCACCGTTAAAGCAATCGGTGAGTATATGTACGTAAGTTTCGAAAAACTCATTGGTACATTGGCCGTCCGCATTTGAACCCGGCACCTCTGGTTAGGAGGACCGAGTGGTTACCGGTTGAGCCACCGACGCTATTATTACAAACTTACATTTGCAGTTAAAGAATTAACTGCGCCGTATATCGATGTAGGGAGAACAATTTTACAATTGCAAAGATAAGTCTGTGCTTCAATCCTAAGAACAACAATGTTACGTGCGTACCTTAACTACAATTAATGTAATTTAGTAAGTTAAATATTTTGTTAAAAATAGAAACCTAACGCGTAACCAGTCAAGGTGATTTGGACTGGCATATTAATTAAGGGCCCCAAACTGTATGAAAGATTTTTTTTCCTGTCGGTCTTGTTAATGTATTTTTATATTGAAATGAGTACCTATCATTGTTGTACTCGTTGGTGGTGTTAGGGATCCGTATCCAAAGGTGTGTGTGTTTGTGGGTGTTTTTCACAGCAAATATTTTTTGTAACAATTTTCTAAAAAATCAAATCGTACAGTATAAAAACTAAAAAGTTAAAACTAAGTAGTTATAAAGTAATTTAGTTTCATCAACATCATATCAGCTCATATACGTCCCCACCGAGGGGCTCGAGCCTACCCTGAATTAGTGCGGTTTGGTCGGCTTCACACACAACCTTCGATTTTCTTCGCAGGCGTGTGCACTGTGCAGGTTGCCTCACGATATCTTCTTTCACCGTAAGAGCGTCGGGTAAACGTACATATGCAATAATTGTTACGTGGCAGGATTCGAACCACGACCAATTATTACATTAAGTTTTATTTTATTTTAATATACCTACCAACTATGTTATCAGCATAAAACATAAATAAACTTTGGGTGTTTTTTGTCTTTAATGGATTTAACTAAATTTAATATACACAGGCCAGCACATCAAGCTACACACATTGGACTTTGTACCGTTCTTATGCCGAATGCTTAGGGATCAGAATCGCACTACGAGTGTATAGCTTGATATGCTGGCCTCTGTACATCAACACAAAGTTATTTTTGATAACTTATACCTTATATACATTTTGTGTTTATTTACAGTGTGGAATTTAAAGTGCATACATTAATTATTTTAAACTTTAGTTTTTGGAGCGCATAAAAATGCCAAGTACTTAGTGTGCCGACCATACTAGCAGACTCAACAAATAAACTTTCTATTGTGTCGAGCCGTGTCGAATACTTTATCGATAATGCCTCCTCGACGGACAATAGGGTTGGCATTATCGATGATTTATTGTCGACTTGTCGATAAAAGTAAATTTTATTGACGTTTTGTTTTGGTGAAATTTTCGAACTGCCAGGAGCTCGTCTCATTGGTAAAGTTATTTATTTTATTGCTTACTGTTTAGGTTGGTATATGTTTGTCTATTTTCATAGCTTTCTCTTAGCATGGTTTGTTCTATTTACGAAATTTAGTATACATAGTAAATAAAGGAAAATGACTAATGGATTCAACTTTGAAAAACCAGTAAAAGGGAGAATAATTTAAAATCCCTAAGCTTTAGGTAAGAACATCAGTTGTAATATGGTACAGTTTCTTATCATATTATTTTCATCTTCAAAAAACTTCTGAGCGTCTTTTAGTGATCATTCTAAACGGCTTGACTGATTTAGATAACACATTGGAGCGATGTTGCGCGCACAAAAAAGAAAACAGCAAGCTCGGAAATTTGTCAAATTTGGGAATTTTCTATAGGACTTCACGAGTCGAAAGAAAACGATATTCACACGGACAAAGATGTTACAGGCACCCACGTAAAAGATTATAAAAAACAAACACCGCGAGTCACTTACCAAAAAAAATTAAAATTCTAGAAACAGTGAAAAGCGACGTTTTTATATAGTACTTTTTACGTTTCATACTAAAACGATATTCTCGTGGGTGAAGTCGCAGGAAACAGCTTGTAGGTAGTCATATATAATTTATTTAAATTTTTCAATTTTATGTTAAGGCCTTAAGATAGGTCAAATGACAATATTCAATTCAAATGATTGAAAGACTGTGTAAAGCTATCACCATGGAAAAAATATATAATATACTTAAATTAATAAAAAATAATTTCATTAAATACAATATTTTAAATATTACCACTTTTGATGTAAAAAAATATGCTGTAGACCCTGTTTTTGGCATTAATTGCAAAATTTCTCGAAAACAAATAGTTAATGTTAAATGAAACCAACATACAAAAATCGGTAATTTTAAGACCTTTCATTTTAATTGAACACATTTTTTAAAACGTATTTAAAAGTATAGAAAAGTAATAAAAACGTGTAAAAATCTACAATTGGGCACTCGGTTTCAACGTAATAGCTGCGTTGAAGCCCGCATTGATTTGAACTTGCGTTCGATATTATTTTAACACGTATCAACTTGCTCGGATTGAGGCAGCTTAAAGCCTTAATAAAATGTCTTAATCATCATCATCACATCATATCAGCCGAAAGACGTCCACTGCTGGACAATGCCTCCCCCAAGGATTTCCACGACGACCAGTCGTGCGTTGCCCTCATCCAACGACTTCCCGCGACCTTCACCAGTTTGTCAGTAATAAACTTTAACTGTAATAAAATCATATTTTTTGCAAAAAAAAAAAACACTTTCAAATTAAAATTATGACATACCTTTTTATCGTTATCGATAGCCACTTGTGTCTAACACTAGCGCCGGCCATGACGTGACCTCCAAGCGAAAGTCACTTCCCGACTCCGGAGATAGGTAAGTGGGTTATGTATTTTCCCAGGTCGGAGCGGGAGGTCAATGACCTCTCTCAAGTAAAATAAAATCGTGTGTCACTGGTGTGTGAAAAAAATGAAAGTGCATATTGAACTTGAATATTAGAAGCAATCAATATGGTAATAATTGGTAGCAATAAAAATAACTTTGTTAAAATAGGTTTCTCAAAATGATTCGACAATTTTGTTCATTCGAGAAATTCATTTTTAAGTAGACTTGTCATATCAGCTTATTAACGTCCCCACCGAGGGGCTCGAGCCTACCCTGAATTAGGGGTCGACCACGCGGGGCCAGTGCGGGTAGGCTTAAGTAGGCTTATACAATTATTTTTAATGTTTGTATAAATAAACATAAAGTAAAAAAAAAACTATTTAAGCTCCAAGTAGAAATATTAATTTATCACGGTGTGAAAACTCTATCCGAAAAAGTTCAGCACTTTTCCGCTTTTCAGGTACAGTGTGTCTGCAAAAAGACCTTTAAAGTAATTTTATTAGTGGGTAGTAGGTTAGTTTGTTTACAATCCATAAACGAAATACGTCCACTGCTGGGGTGCGAGTTTCTTCCCATAAATGGGGGCCAAGTCCAGGTTGGTGGAGGTTGCTGGACTAGTGGCGTGGCGAACCCTATTGTCAGAGGGTTTTAAGTTTTAAGGCAGGCACCGGTGGAAAAGCGGAGAAACCCTTTTGCTACATCAAATTTTTTGGGTAATTACTACTAAATATCAGTCTTGCAAAAAATATTGGACATACTTAAGGATATTGTCTGAGGAATGTGCTAATATGTTACACGATAGTGTGTACTTTACTCGATCATAAAAAATCCTTAAAACAGGTCTAAAATGTCTAAAAAAAAGTCTAAAACGAATCGTTTATTAATAAAATTTCTAAATTTGCACAAAGTTTTTATATGGAGATATTTCTTTTTAAGTGCTACAGAGAACCTGCTTAATTTTAGTTTCTTAAGAGAAATAACAACGTAAAACATTGAAACAGTGCAAAAGTGTGGTTATTTTCTTGACTTTTTACACGTAAAGGTAAAAACAGATACAACTGTTTTACAAATGCATCGCCTTAAGCCGCCTATTAGGCATCTGACACGGCTTAACACTGCCATCTAATGATGACACTCGGCACAAACGGCCTAAGCATGGAAACGGTCGAAAAAAAGCCACTAAAAGTCAAACCCATCCAGGTAATGACCGTGCTTCAGGACAGTTAACCTACGTGATTGACCCAAACGCACGTTGCACTGAGTTACGACCACTGCAGTTTAAATCAGATAACTGAACACTACTTAACATCTAAAAAAAGATACTAAATCATATACAAGATAAAAGTTAATTAATTTACCGTTTCCATATAATTAGCTCAATTAACATCTCTTCGATATTCCCTGCGCAAGAGACGATCCAACCTAGATCCACTGTGCAACAACAGAAATATACTTATCTTTGTCCCTCAAAAGGAAAGATAACTAGTAAAATGAAAGAGACAAAATCCATTGACGGAGAAATGCGAAGGAGGTGAATTTTTGTTAAATTATGTCATCTTTGAAGTTAATATTAGTGATGAAAAAGTGAGTTGGACGGATCGCCGTTACCGTACCACGGTTACTATGTTTGTGGAGCGACCACGAAGACAATGGACTTGTCTACCTGTTAAACTTTTATAAAGTTATAGGATTTTTTTTCACAGACAGACATCTAACCAGCCTTTCCAAACGTTTTGCTTCAAAACTACTAAGAAAATTGTACACCTGTAATTAAAGTTCCTTCACGGTAAGAATACACCTAAGACGACAGTTATAGGGCCGGAACAAACTGTAGAAGACCATGATATACAGGTTGTAACAAAATTGGTGTATGACCCGTTAACTGGGGCTTTTAGTCATTCAAACTGAACATAGTTCTAAAAGTTTGCTAAAATAAAAACAAATCACTTAATACAAAATCATCAGTGGATTGCCCTTTTTTTGTACATTATTGTAAGGAGAGTTTAATTTTTTTTTAGAATGACTGGGTTCCTTGGTAAAAGTTGTTGTATGATGAGTAGAAACCCCAGTTAACAGCTTCTATGTCAATTATATGACATCTTGCATACCAATGGAAAGTCAGTGCTCACTCACGGATAGCCATAGACTCCAATTTTAGTACCATTTATATTTAATGGCTATATTTTCTAGGGTAACATTCGCCCCAGTTTAAAGAGTTTCGGATAACTTTGTGAGATGTTTTGCACACTTTTGAATTGTTTAGAAATTTAGCCGACTGAAAAACTCTATTTCTTAATTTTCAAAATGTCTAGTCTCTAGTTTTAGTGGTGGCGAAAAAGAAATGTCTACCCATCCCACTCTGACGTACGGTTGTCTCTCACAATTTCTCATTTCTCCGCTCACTTGTTTAGCAAGTCGTTGCTATAATAAGAAAAAGTACTTTCACCATAAATATACCATCTTCATTTAAACTCTAACAGGTAACAGTTAGGTCGTATTTTCTTTGTCATTTGCAAGACAAATAGAACCTTTTTACTTCGAAGTTTTATTTGTAATATGTGTATTTCTTATTTTACAGTGTTAAGTTGGTCAGTCGGCTAGTGGGTTCTTCAACGTGATATTGGACGCACGTCTCCTAAGGTGACAAAGTAAATAAATTTAAAATACGCAAGAAAAATCACTTTGTAAATAACCACACGAAAATGTCAAGAAAACCCTTTAAATGTCGACGTTGAAAGACCTAAAAAATTTAAAAAAAACAAAATAAAATGTGATTGGACGGAATAAAATTTTGAAAATCGAACAACTTTTCAGCGCTCACGAAAGTTTCTTTGAAAAGTTTTCGCGCGAAAAGCCATGATGTGGGTTGCAATTGGAAGACGTAGTGATGTGAAATACATGTTTTTGTTTTCTGTGCTGTTATCGATATTGGACAGTCTGCCAGTAACCTGTGATGATAGCAGTAGAGGTAAGTTGATATATTTCGTAATCCAGAAAAACTACAACATTTACAACACAATAAACTTTCTGAGAAACCTGTTTGTTTAAAACATAATACGAAGAATAATAATCTAATAGAACGTTTAAAAAGATTTTTCTCTGTTTGTGTGTATACATATTAAGTAAGTATATAGGTAATATTCACACTGTACTCAAATATATGTTCTAAGAGAACGTTTAAAAAATATTTTTCACTATTAATACATACATATTATGTATACATTAAAGTAACATTTAGACCGTATTCAAATATACAGGTGACCAAAACTGGTTGAATCAAATTGATATGAGAAATAGCTTGGCTAAGGAAGGACATATCAGAAGAGCTGAAATAACCACAGTAAAAATGTCATGGATTTAAAAAAAAAGCTTTTTTAATTTTAATTTCATATGAAAAACGTTGAGATATTTGTTTCATATTTGAGAGCGTCGGTGGCGCAACGGCAAAGGTCGCTACCTCCTATCCGGGAAGTCGTGCTTCGAGTCCTGCCACGTACCAATGTGTTTTCGAATTTCGATCTCATATGTACGTTTATCCAACCCTCTTACGGCGAAGGAAAACATCGTGTGAAACCTGCACACGCCTTCGAAGAAACTCGAAGGTTATGTGTGAATTTGACCAACCCGCATTGGGCCCGCGTGGTCGACTAAGGCCCGATCGCCTTAACTCAGGGTAGGCTCGAGCCCCTCGGTGGGGACGTACATATGAACTGATATGAATGAATGAAAAACGCATTACTTTGAATTCTTATTTTATCCACTATTGGTAAGCCCTTGACATCATCTCAACTGATGTTAAGTGAAGTTGATGCCGAATATAGAAGCGAGCTTACTAAGAATACCCTAACGCAATGGGGAACTAGGTGTCTTATCTTCAAGCCGGAATACATCAATTAAGTTCACATTGATGCTTGTAGGTAAGACAGATAAGATAGTAGTAGCACACCCCGGACACTGCATACAAATGGTCGTGATTTGACATTTCTAAAAACAAATGACGCAGCAAACAAAATCTCGGTGAAATCCCATACGTTCGAGAACCAAACTGTAACCAATCTGTATCAATATGGTTGACGAGGGGGTGAGGTCGCAATCTAGAGAGCGGCAGGGAGTGTCCATACTGTATGTTAGTACTAATATGTATACCTATGTACTTTGCTAGTAGCTAGTCAGGCGGGGTAAGAAAATGCCCTTCCACCAGCCAAACTAAGTCATACAATAGACTCCACCGGGACTCGAAACCGTGGCCTCGTGATGTAAAGCTAATGAATTCAAACATTACGCCACGGACATGGTTGGCTAAAATTGATATGAGAGATAGCTTAGCCAAAGTATATATATTAGTACTAACATACAGTATGTACACTCCCTGCCGCTCTCTAGATTGCGACCTCACCGCCTCGTCACCCACATTGATACAGATTGGTTATAGTTTGGTTCTCGAACGTATGGGATTTTGCTGTGATTTTGTTTGCTCCGTTATTTTTTTTTAGAAATGTCATTTCACGACCGTTGTATGTAGTGTCTGGCTTAGCTAAGGAAGGACTTGCCTTCTTCTTTTAATTTAAGACTGCTCTGTCCTGCTCTGCTCCGTGGAGTAGTCACCAATTCTTTCTATCCTCAGCCATCGTCTTAAGGACCTAATATATGAGCTAAATGACTTTAGTGAAAAGAATGAGTAAGTTTATTAATAATTTTGCTTCTTTAATTTTAATTTTCAAGCGACTTCCAAAAAGGAGGAGGTTCTCAATTCGTCTGTATGTTTTTTTTTTATGTTTGTTACCTCAGAACTTTTGACTGGATGAACCGATTTTTATGATTCTTTTTTTATTTGAAAGCTAGTGCTTTCCGTGTGGTCCCATATAAATTTTATCAAAATCGGTGTAGTACTTTAGTAGAAAATTAACAAAAACCAAAAATAATAATGCAAAAATGTAGTAATTTGTTGCGATGGAAGTCGGTTTTTTAACGTGTTTAGCGTTTTGTTTATGTATGAAAAGATGCATTGAATGTTCCATGATTCAAAAAAAATTTTGCAGTGCAATAACTGTGCTAAATATATAAAAAAAACTACCATATTACATCAGAAAAAGAAAATCCTAGAAAATTTGTATGGAACTTAATGCTTCTTTTTGGGAGTTATTTTTTTTAACTAATCAATATTTTTTTTATACTTTAGTACTAACCTTGTTGGAAAGCTGATGAAATAAAGAAGGTTTTATTATATTTAGAAAACTCATCGCACTGCACATTTTTTTAAATCACGGGATATTCAATGCATCTTTTTATAAAAAAATTAAACTAAAGAAGCAAAATTACTCATAAACTAACTCATTCTTTTTTACTAAAGTCATTTTAGCTCATCTGTTAGGTCCTTAAGACGATGGCTGAGGATATGAAGAATGGTGATTACTCCACACAGAAGAACAAGCAGTCTTAAATTAAAATAATAAAAAAAGATATACGTCCTTAGCTAAACTGTCTCTCGTATCAATTTTATCCAACCATCTACGTGGCGTAATAGTCAAGTCCATTAGCTTTTCATCACGAGGTCGCGGGTTCAATTTCCGGCGGAGGCTTACTTTGTAAAACTTGGTTTGGTTGAAGGAAAAGCATTTTGTAAGCCCGCCTGGCCAGCTATATACCACCATCTTATCTAAGTCTTGCCGCCAAACATCAATGCTAAGAACATTGATGTGTTCCGGCTTGACGATTAAAAAGAGTTCAACGAGAGCGATTCACGTACAACTTATTTTTTTTTAATTCCACGAAACACATCAAAAAATGTCCTCCGGCGACGGTTCCTGAAGTATTTTTAGTACTCCTCCAATGATCCTATGAGTTAGATCCATTTTCCCATATGATCCACTAGTGGATGCCCGCAGCTTTGCCCGCGCAGATCCCGATTTTTGAGGTTTCCGTGGGAATTTCCCAAAATCCTTTCATAGCGGATGCCTACGTCATAAAATCTACCTGCATGCCAAATTTCAGCCCGATCCGTCTAGTGGTTTGGGTTGTGCGTTGATAGATCACTATGTCAGTCACCTTTGAGTTATATATATTTAGATTGTCAAATTGTTTTTGATCTTTTTTCTAATAATAAATTATTATGTTTCCTCTTCTTTCCCCTGTAAATACTCTGTTTTAAGGGCAGGCAGCAAAAAACAATGCAGCCAGAAGACAGAAAATTTTTAAAAAACAAAAAATATAATTATGAAAGAAAAAAGAAATAAAAAAGAATTGACAATTTTCATCACTCAAAAAACAATCTCTATATTTCCGCCTGCCCAATGCTTATGAAACAAAGTTTATTCCTGAACCCTGAAGCGTGCGGTCAAGTTAACTTAAGTCAAAAAGCGGTCATAGCGATGCGGTCATGCGATTTACGTGGCCGATCACACACGTTAACTGACCAAAACACGGTAATTGCCTGGATTGGTTTGACTGTTAGTGGCATTTTTCTCAATCGTTGCCGTGTTTCTACAAGGCACTTTAAGCCTTTGGTGCCAATTAAGACGGATGCACACAGACAGACACACACACACACAGGCACGTATAAATATTTACAGACACACACTCATACACACACACACACATACACACACACACACATGTATACACACGTATAAATATTTTTTGTAGTTTTTTGACTCTTTTACTAAATTTACTTGACTTTTACTAAGCATTTAATATTACTTTAGTGTTAGATTTATCTAACACATTCAAACTAAGTATAATAGTATTTCAGCCAGTGTTCTACCTTCATAAATCACAAAAGAGATCGTTAAATATGTCCGAATCTTTATACGGCACTTCAACGCGTACAGACAATGTTAATTCGTGGACCACGAGTTTTCGAAAACCCAACCGGCCAGTGTTACCGGTATTTCGGCAGTAATGAGGTTGCATTCGCTTTTAAGGCAACCTGGAAAAGAACAGGCCAGGCCTTAAGAGATACAGTTTAGTGCAATACCCTTAGGGCAGTTTTTTAACGTTTAACTGTTGTTTAATTAACGTGTGAAGCCACGACATTGATATCGAGAAACCTATGTATACAGGATGTAAAAAAAAAACCTTATAAATTTTGAGATTTTAAAAGGGCACCAGTAGGTTATATTACCGTATCCTTAGTCCTTACAAATATTATAAACGCGAAAGTTTGTATGTATGATGTATGGATGTTTGTTACACTTTCACGCTACAACAGATAAACGGATGAGGGTGAAACAGATTAGGACCTGGATTAACATACAGGCTACTTTTTACCACGCTCGCGAGCCGCTTGCGGCTCGTGCACTGCGCACTCTCGAAGGCAGTCATAAAAACTATCTTCACACGAGCGATGCCGCTGACAAAAGCTTGTAAAAGTTAATTCAAAAACACTAAAAACATGTTTTTAATTCTTATTAAAAAAAGACAAATTAGGTTGTTAAAGACTATGGCACTTATGACATCACTATGTCAGTAACGCGAATAATTACAGAACCACAGACTAATATGTGTGTGCAGAACAAACTTTCGTTTTTGAAAGTTGATAAAAATTTACTCAAATGACTAGTAGTAAAATACCGTTCAAGATTCAAGATTCATTCAAAATAGGTGCAAATTACAATCTTTCTGGTCGTCATAAAATAATAATAACATAGATTCAATTGTGAAAAATCGAGAAATAAACAATCATTAGATAATAACGTCGAAATTAAATCATTAAAATAAACCAGATTATGTCATTGTCATGAAAAGCGTCGGTGGCTCAACCGGTAACAACTCGGTCCATCTAACCAAAGGTACCGGGTTCCAATCTGGACGGCCAATGTACCAATGAGTTTTTGAAAAAAAACTTACGTGCATACTTACCGATTGCTTTAAAGGTGAAGGAAAACATCGTGAGGAAACCTGCACACGCCTGCGAAGAAACTCGAAGGTTGTGTGTGAAGTCGACAAACCCGCACTGGGCCCGCGTGGTCGACTAAGGCCTAATCGCCCTGATTCAGGGTAGGATCGAGCCCCTCGGTGGGGACGTATATGAGCTGTAATGATTATGTCATTGTCCGTACTGTGCATATCTATGATTAAGCCAGCGGGTATTTTATTTAGTTCGGTAAGTAGTAGGTAAATATGTGAAATGGGGCACGCCCAGATTTTTGTACTAATAATAAAACAGCCTTTTTTCTGTTTTACTAAGTAAAAGTCAAGCAAATTTAGTAAAAGTATAATATTAATAGAGTCAAAAAATATTTATACATGTGTGTGTGTGTATTTGTGAGTGTGTTTGTGTCTGTGTATCTGTGCATCCATCTTAATCGGCACCAAAGGCTTAAACAGAAAGAAGGATGAATTATTTTATAAGTAGACTTAAGTTTTTCCTAAACCCCCGGGACCCGAATGAGATTTTTCCAAGATTCCATGAATAAGGTATTCTATGTTGCTTCGCGTCCTCTACTATGCCGTATGTTAGCGAAATATGTTTAATTGTTTTAGCGTGAAAGAGTAACAAACAGACAGACACACTTTCGGATGTACAATAAAGTAAAGGAGAAAGGATATAATGTGGTACCTGACCATTTTTTGCAATTTCGTTAACAACTTTTAGGAACGGTGCATTACTCGAAGAGAGCAAAAGGATATCTCCGCTAGCGAGGTGGTATGCCTGGAGTCCGGCCGTGAACCAATCGTTGATAATTGGTATCTGTATATATACTAAGCGCTGAAGAAATTCTTATAGCGCGGTCTAGATGTTGTATTTCTTTTGTTCTCTCGTCGCTTGTGTTAAGGTTCAGTGGCGGGTTACTGCAGTTGCCGCCACAAACTCATAAACGTCCCCACTGCTGGGGCACGAATCTCTTCCAAAACTTATTTATTTATTTATTTGCTATTCGGAAGATTTACAGCTTAATATTATATATAAGTAACAAAATTAAATTTAAAAAGATGCTAATTACAAACCTCCATCGTAAGAAAATAGAAAATTAACATTAGTTACATCAAAGTACATTTTTTTAATGACAATCCGTTTAATTAAACAGTTATTCAGTCTGAAAAGAATTCCTGTGCCACTAGTCGCCTTACCGCAGTAGTACTTGCAATAAAGAATATTGTATTGTATTGTATTGTATTGTACTTGTACAGAATAGGTCGACGTCAGGATGCTCACAGACTAGTTTGTTAAAACTATTACAGCTACGCAATTAAAATGTATTCCGCCTGTAGTTAGTGCTCGCATAAGGAACATTTAATATAGGTCGCAATCTGAATGATAAAAGGTTAGCACGAAGTTGCAATTTACATAGAAATTCGGGGCTGTCCAAGCCGCCATTCATCATAACAGCTCATATACGTCCCCACCGAGGGGCTCGACCCTACCCTGAATTAGGGCGATCAGGCCTTAGTCGACCACGCGGGCCCAGTGTGGGTTGGTCAATTTCACATACAACCTTCGAGTTTCATCGCAGGCGTGTGCAGGTTTCCTCACGATGTTTTCCTTCACCGTTAAAGCAATCGGTAAGTATATGTACGTAAGTTTTTGAAAAACTCGTTGGTACATTGGCCGTCTAGATTTGAACCCGGTACCTCTGGTTAGAAGGACCGAGTCGTTACCGGCTGAGCCACCGACGCTTTTAGCCGCCATTAGCTATTTTTAATAGGAAACATAAATCATTAATGTTTCGCCTGGTGGAAAGAAAAAGCTTTTGGAACGGAGGCGGTTAAAATTTCCACGTAGTTTCCGATTGCGTCTACGATTTCTATGAACATTCACGTAGCTGTAGCCCTGGTTACAACTTAGACTGACCAGCAATAACCTTTGAAATTCTTGTATTATCTAAAGATAATTGTAAAATTAAAAAAACTTAAAACAAACGTTAACTAAACTAATGATCTAACAAGTAATATTCAAATTACGAAGAAACCGTTGACCTTACTCATATTAGCTTTTGCCCGCAGCTTCGTCTGCGTGGACATTCTTATGACTTTGCGGGTGTGTGGTGCGCGAGCCGCAAGCGATCCGCGAGCGTGGAATGCTAATTGCGTGGGTTATGCCAATTAGCTGTCCATATCTCTCTCACTCACCCCTTCTGCTATCTCTCTTTAAAAAATCGTATCATCCCGTTTCTCCGTTGCACGGTAAATAACCAAAAAGTGTTTTTTTAGGGTTTCGTACGCCCAAGGGGTGGCCAACGGGATCGTATTACCACAGTCTAAGAATCCATACAGTGGTCCATCGCCTTTGATGATTGCGTCAAAGCCGACATCACTAGCACTGGTCCATCGCCTTTGATAATTGCGTAAAAGCCGATATCATTAGCACAGTGTAAGGATCCATATAGTGGTCCATCGACTTTGATAATTGCGTCAAAGCCGACATCACTACCACAGTGTAAGGATTCATACAGTGGTCCATCGCCTTTGATAATTGTGTCAAAGCCGACATCACTACCACAGTGTAAGGATTCATACAGTGGTCCATCGCCTTTGATAATTGCGTCAAAGCCGACATCATTAGCACAGTTTAAGGATCCATACAGTGGACCATCACCTTTGATAATTGCGTCAAAGCCGACATCACTAGCACAGTGTAAGGATCCATACAGTGGCCCATCGCCTTTGATAATTGCGTCAAAGCCGACATCACTACCACAGTGTAAGGATTCATACAGTGGTCCATCGCCTTTGATAATTGCGTCAAAGCCGACATCATTAGCACAGTGTAAGGATCCATACAGTGGTCCATCACCTTTGATAATTGCGTCAAAGCCGACATCACTAGCACAGTGTAAGGATTCATACAGTGGTCCATCGCCTTTGATAATTGTGTCAAAGCCGACATCACTAGCACAGTGTAAGGATCCATACAGTGGTCCATCGCCTTTGATAATTGTGTCAAAGCCGATATCACTAGCACAGTGTAAGGATCCATACAGTGGTCCATCACCTTTGATAATTGCGTCAAAGCCGACATCACTAGCACAGTGTAAGGATTCATACAGTGGTCCATCGCCTTTGATAATTGTGTCAAAGCCGACATCACTACCACAGTGTAAGGATTCATACAGTGGTCCATCGCCTTTGATAATTGCGTCAAAGCCGACATCATTAGCACAGTGTAAGGATCCATACAGTGGTCCATCACCTTTGATAATTGCGTCAAAGCCGACATCACTAGCACAGTGTAAGGATCCATACAGTGGCCCATCGCCTTTGATAATTGCGTCAAAGCCGACATCACTAGCACAGTGTAAGGATCCATACAGTGGCCCATCGCCTTTGATAATTGCGTCAAAGCCGACATCATTAGCACAGTGTAAGGATCCATACAGTGGTCCATCACCTTTGATAATTGCGTCAAAGCCGACATCACTAGCACAGTGTAAGGATTCATACAGTGGTCCATCGCCTTTGATAATTGTGTCAAAGCCGACATCACTAGCACAGTGCAAGGATCCATACAGTGGTCCATCGCCTTTGATAATTGCGTCAAAGCCGACATCACTAGTAACCACTATCACTAGGGCTCGCGCCCCTTGCCCGCAATGAACTCTACCGCTGGACTGGACAAACGATTTGTATGGACCAGGGGGATGTACCGCCCCTCGGCCCCCGCACGATTGCCCTGTCTAGACGTCTCCGTTGGACTACTGTATTGTTCTGTCTAAGAGACTGTGGTATTGCTAAGCCTCTGCTGTCCATCCGTCCGTCTGTCTGTCTGTCAGCTGGCTGTATTTTATGAACCGTGATAGAGTAGAGGCGTCGGTGGCTCAACCGGTAACGACTCGGTCCTTCTAACCAGAGGTGCCGGGTTCAAATCCGGACGGCCACTGTACCATTGAGTTTTTCGAAACTTACGTACATATACTCACCGATTGCTTTAAAGGTGAAGGAAAACTCGAGCCCCTCAGTGGGGACATATATGAGCTGATAAGATGAAGAAGAATACACAGCAGAACCAATGCTAAGTATTTTCTTTTCCCCAAGTCTAGCAATTTTCTAAGCACGCCTGGCTTTTATCGCCATATCTAAGTTTTCTTATATAATTAATGTTAACAGCATTGATGTGTTCCAGCTTGAGGATAAGATAGCCAGTTTACCATTACATTGGGGAATCTTGGTCAGCCCGCTTCCATCTCTGGCATCATCGTCACTTGCCAATTGTATATTAAAAAACCTCGCTGATTTCTTCCAATAAATAGCGATGAACATCGCAAGCTTGCTATCATCGCAAGAACTGTGTTTAGCTTGCAGAGTTATAAGCATTCTATGATAACAGCAATAAGCTTCAATTTTGTACTAACAAATATTTCAATTCTCTCGCACATCCCCGGCATATCTACATAGTGCTAGGGGAATTAGAATTTTGTCGCACAAATTTCAATTCTCGCTCATTCCATGTCATCTTACCGGTGGATGAAGAGCTTTAGCACGCTTTTTATATGGATCCAGTTTTTGTGCTACTCAAGAGTATCTTATTCATATTTACATTTATTCCGTAATAATCATACATTGTCAAAATATACAAAGAAATACTAATAATAGTAACTAAATAATAATATTAAGAAAAATGTAAAATTAAATTGTAATCAATTTCCAATAATAGAAGAAAAAAAATAGTAATTTCTCAATACTTTAAATTTCCTAATAACAGAAAAATAGTGTCAAAATTATAATTCATAACAAAAATATAGAAAAAAAAGTGTGTGTGTGTCAGCTCCGACGCACGACTGGAGTTTACTACTTAAGTACGATTGTCTAAACAGGCACAAAACAGGGCTTGACTTTAGTTTTAAATTTACTCTGCACAGTTTTTATAACTAATGATTCCAATTTCCGGCCTCTTTTCATAGCTGATGTGTCAGGTGTTTTAGCTCCCATGGTCGCAGTTACTAATGATCTATTTGGTGTTTGGCAGCGACTAACCTCGTATGCTTTAGATGCGGTTATACGAGCGTATCTTAGGTCATACCATAAAGGGCTCTAACATTGGTTTCGTGTTGACTCTTCAATTAAATCAAGAGCATTTTTGTTAAGTTTCTCTTGTAATGTTTCTAGTAATTTGTTGACATCTTTCTTTATATCATCACTCACTTAAATAAGGAAATGATGAAATGAAAACTGTCGAATATCACTGTGTTTGAAGTCGTTCTGATACTTTAAAAGTTCACAATTCATAATTTTCTTCTTTTTTGCTTCTTGAAGAAACCCGTGGAAAAGGTCTGTGCTGGTTTCATGATGTGGAGCTGTTTTTTTTTTTCAAATTTGATATACAGTGACGTATTTCGTAGTAGTCCCTACTCTCGAGAGGACGGGTTTTTTCCAGTAACATTCAACCTCGGTGCAGGAAGGTTCTTCACTGCGACGATGGGTCCACATCAAAAATGCCACTGCATGCTTACAACCACCAGCTAAAGCTGCACAGTTCAAGCACTGGCAACTGACGATTGAGAAAAATTGTAAGACTGCAACAATCACAGATCTGATTTGATTACTGTGTTGTGACTTCATCTTAGATTTCGTAGTGACTTATATTCTGTCAGATTCAGTCAATCCTGACTGTTTTGTATCACGTGACAGAGGTGCGCACAATAGGTTGCGCGTGAAAAACGTAACGCGATCACTAGATTTTACTCCTCGTATTTTTTTCATACCGGGCGCCTTATATGCAAATCGATTCTTAAGGAGTAAACTCCAAAAATAAACGTACAACAAAGTACAAAGTACTTACAGTCTTAATTCTTAAAATTCACTGACTGAGTAGAAGCCTTTTGGATCAGCCAGCATTTCAGTTTATCTAGAAAAATATAATACCCTTGAGTTTCCCTGATGTCCGCCGGTATCATCGCCTTTCCCTCTAATATGGTTGATGGGAGCGATGGCTGACTCTCGCGTTATACTCGTGACCGGGTGCTGACCGTGTGAACTGGCCTACTCTTGTCAAAGGTATCAATGATTTTTATGTATAACTTTTCGTGTCGTATTGTTTTCATGTTCTAATGACATAATCTGGTTTATTTCTAGGATTGCATTTTGACATTATTAACTAAAATGTATGTTTATTTCTTGATTTTTCACAAATGAAATTATTTTATGACTAACAGAAAGAGTGTAATTTGCACCTATTTTGAATAAATACGTTGAATTGAATTGAATCATGTTATCTACCCACCCAACAAGTCCATAGAAATAAGGTCTTTGATTGCACGGCTATCCTTCGTGGCGTCATCAAAACCAAACATGCACTTTCTCTAAAGTGGCCATAATTGTACCTGGTTACGATGTAAATGGTTTCTGAACTCAGTAACAGTAGACCGTAGACCGTAATGTAACGTGAACTGATGTAATTTGGCTTGGTTTCACCAAGTTTTCACTTTTGTTAGTCCGAGAAATGGACTTTTTGAAAACCGATCTTTTTGTAGGGTTGCGTACCCGGAGGGTAAAAACGGGACTCTATTACTGAGATTTCGCTGTCCATCTGTCACCAGGCTGTATTTCATTAACCGTGATAGCTAGAAAGTTGAAGTTTTCACAGATGATTTATTTATACTGCCGCTATAACAACAAGTACTAAAATCAGAAAAAATTAAAAAATAAGGGGGGGGGTCATCATACAAAAAAACGTGATTTTTTTTGCTTGTTTTTGCTCCATATTAATAACCGCAACAGGTAGATCCTTGAAATATTCACATAATAATATGTAATATATTCTTGTTAGAAATAAATAATAAAATTAAAATAAAACAAATATTTCTTGGGGAAAGTTGTTCAGTATAATGAGTAGAAGCTCCAGTTAACGGGTCCTACAACTTTTTTTTTACATCCTGTATATATTAGTACTAACGCAACTAGCCGTCCCATAAGAGGCCGGACACATAATGCCGCAGGACCAATAGCCACTAAACAAAGTAAGCTCTGGAGCGGAGATTACATTTAGGCAAACGCTGGAGCGGAGATCACGTGTGAGATCACATTTAGGCAAACGTAGCCTTAATGTGATCTCCGCTCCAGAGCTCACTTTGTCTAGCGGCTATCGTTCCTGCGACATTATGTGTCCGGCCTCTTGCCACTTCAATCGGCTAATTCCCTGAGCTATGTCGGTCACTTTGATTCTCTGTCGAATAACTTCGCTTCAAATTCTATCCAGCAGAGAAACTCCAAGCATAGCTCTCTCCATGGCACGCTGTTGTGTGATTGAGCTTGTGGACTAATTGTAAATGTTTACAATGTTAAATCACAATTATCTTCCGTTGCCAATAACACAAAAAAGAAATTTCTTCTATACAAACATTGCCTTTGTCTTTCATTCATGTGAAAACGTGTTATAAGTAACACATCTTACTTTATAAGCAGTGAAGCTTCTAGCTCTGGCCCATTCTCACATGGAGTCATTGTAAGTGGAATGAAAGGGACAAAAAGTGCTAGTCTATTCAGTTATGTGTGATTTTCACATTTGTCAGTTATCAGGTTTACGTTACGTTGCGGTCAGGGTCACAAAGGTGTTGGGACAGTCAGACGCAAGGCACGGCTCTCTTCGGACTTGGCTACCGTGTGTCTGAAGGAGGAACTAACTTCAGTGACGCACATAGGTTGGGGCAGGTGGGACACGCTCCTTGAGCGCCTTTCAAAAAGGGATGAAAAGTTCTTTTAGTTGCCTTATACTGTCATGATTGGGTCAGCAAACTCTATACAGGGTGTAACATGATTGGGTCAGCAAACTCTATACAGGGTGTAACAAAATTGGTGTTGGTCCCGTTAACTTGGGCTTCTACTCATCATACTGAACAACTTTTGTTCTACGACTTTGCTAAAAACGTATTTTTTTACTCTTCATACAAATTGAATAGCTGATCGACCGATTTTGTGCATTTTAGTATGGAGGGTCCAAATTTTATTATGAGAATTTACTTTGGGTTCCTTGGAAAAAGTTGTTCAGAATGACGTGTAGAACCCTCAGTTAACTGGACCTACACCAATTTTGTTACACTCTGTATACCTACGTACCAAATTATATTTCTTTTGTCCAGTAGTTTAAATGGTACAGCCCTGTGACACACTGTCAGTAGTATCCTTTTATGGCTTTTTGTGCACGGTACCCCAAAATATCAAGCATTTAGGTTCATAGCCATCTCACTCATATTATGTGACTATGACAAAGTGATTTCAAATGGGTGTCAATTAAATGGTTAGCATAGTATTGTTATTTCTGTGAGCAGAAAAATATAATCGGTCAGCAGAAATAGCTAATTGGTCAGCAGAAATAGCTAATTGGTCAGCAGAAATAGCTAATTGGTCAGCAACTCATGGTCAGCAAACATTTCAAAATCAATCAGCAATTTATGTCATTCTGGATGGCTGTAATTATTTTAAACATCCCCGTACTACACTCTTCCTACAGTGTTGAGTGGTCGACGGAGCCCCTTCGGGGCTCCTACTTCTGTGTTCTCATGTTAAACCTAACACTACGACTGTGCGGGGAGGCGAGCTTAGCTCGCCTCCCCGCACAGTCTCCGAACCTAACGGATCCGAGTCGGGGTGCTCCGCAAGTCCGAGCTCGCTTCGCTCGCTCCCGCTTCCATTTAGAGCTCCCCGTACCACACTCTTCCTACAGTGTTGAGTTGCTGCTTATAGACATGTTTTTCTGCCGCTCAATCATGAAATCTTGCCGCTCAAGTAGTTATTTTGCGGACCGAATGTTTATTATGCCTTTAAAAAATATATATTTCATTTCAAATAAGGTATAAAGAAAAACCTAAAAACTTTTTAGTACGAGCTTTTATTTGAAAAAAGTATTTGCTACGATTCTATTGAAAAAAAATATATATCCTGGGGCCTTGATTCTACTTCAAATCAAATCAATTAAAGTTTATCATCAGATCAACTTCAAAATGCCAAAATGATCGATTGTCATCGTGAACACGGCTTCATACAAAATCTCAGCTCTATAGGACTCCTGGAAGTCGCTCTAAAATGGTTTGTAAGATTTGAACTTTACAAACTAACAAACACTGCTCAACATTGCCTAGGGATATTTAAAAAAAAAGTGTATGTGTCAGCTCCGACGCACGACTGGAGTTTACTTCTCACTAACGATTATAAATGTACAAACGTACTCAAATTTTTAATAAAAAAAAAATGTGCTGGGGTATGGCGACCAACTTTTTCAATTCTGACAACGGATTTGTAATAAGAGACCTCAGGGACCCCCAGATATCGATTTTGGAAGCAACCTGTCGAGTAATTAAAAAGTTCAAAATGGCGGCCTGTTTTTTTAATCCTGACAACGGATTCGTGATAAGGGATTTAGAAAGCATTCAGTTCAGTAACTTAAAAGTTCAAAATGGCGGCCATTTTTTTTCATTTCTGACAACGGATTCGTTTTTAGGGAATTCAGGGCTCTTTATTATAACTCTTTATTGTACTGTGCTTCAGGGATCCTCAGATATCAATTTCGGAAGTAATCGGTCCAGTAACTAAAACGTTCAAAATGGCGGCCACTTTTTTTTCAATCCTGGCCACGGTTTCGTGATTAGGTACCTTAAGGACCCTCAGATATCGATTTTGAAAGCATTCGGTCCAGTAACTTAAAAGTTCAAAATTGCGGCTATTTTTCAATTCTGACAACGGAATCGTTTTTAGGGACTTCAGCAATCCTCAGATATAAATTTTGGAAGCAATCGGTTTAGTAACTAAAAAGTTTAAAATGGTGGCCACTTTTTTAAATTCTGTCAAGACAAATCTAACGACACCCCTTTCGGCCGTCATCGCAACCATGTTTCACAACCAGTTGCAAGGGCAGAATTTTCCTCCTTTGTTTGTAACTCAAACAAAGACATCTCGCACTCCAAAATCCATGAAATAAACATACATACATATATACACACATAATGAATAAATAATTAATAACCATACTAGACAACTATCGCATAACGCGTAGCATAAAGTTTTGATTTTACTCTGTATAAATTTTCATGCCCCTGCGGGCATAAATATGAAAAGGAGTAAACTCCAATAAACTCCAAAAATAATCCATGCAAAACATGGTTTGCTCATCTCGAAAGTTCCTAACAAATTTTTAATAGTTCTTCGAAAAACTATCTTTTGTATGAAAAGTATAAAAATATCCCTAGGCAAACTTGATGTGTGTACATACAATCATTGCAGGTTAAACAAAAACTTTTAAAAACACTTGTACCAAACAGAGCGTCAAGCAAGCGACTCGACTTAAGGTCACTGCTATAAACAGTGAAAGTATTTAGAGAGAGAAATTTTAGCTCTTGACTGTACCAATAACAGGCCAGATAGCGTTAATTTTTCGGAGAAACTTCTTGTTTAATAAATAAGTCTGTGTTTGCTAGAGAGTAGACTTAGTGGTCTGGTCTGAGACGCATCTGTGGGATCAGTTATTCTTTGTTCATTAGAGTTATGTAGCCCGAAGACACAACAGGACTCTATTATTATAAATCATACGCCGACCGTCTGCAGTGGCGTAACCTAGGCTTTTGCCGCCTGGGGCCGGCCGGCCGAAAATTGGCCGCCCCCTCTATTTTAATTAAAATTAAAAAATAATTTTATTAAAATTTCAATTTTTAATTAAAATTTAATAATTATTTATATTAAAATGTAATAGTCAAACAAATCATTTTTAATCTTATTTTCATATATTTTATATTAATTAAAAATAATATTTTATACAGTTGACATTATTCAATTTTTATGAACTGCATTTAATTCGAAAACCTTTTCGAGGAATAGCTTCTGTGATAATTTTCCACTTATTCCAAAATTTGAGTGCGTTTGACTATTATCTCACGATGTAGTCAAGGATGGAACACGCAAACTTAAATAATGCCTATTCACTCTCGCCTTGAAGATCCCCAAATTGTAGGAGTCGGGAAACACAGACGCAGGCAAGGAGTTCCACCCCACCGCTGTCCGCATAATAAATGAGAAAGCGTAACGCTTCGTGCGTATAGGCTGAATATCAACAAGAAAGGGGTGGAACCTCCCCCTGCGTCTCGTTGACCAAAGGTGGAATGGAGCTGAAGGAATGAGGTCGTGAAGTTTTTGAGCACACTCTCCGAATGTATATCTTGTTCAATTGGCAGAATAGCTAAATTTGATAGCCTTCTGATACTTGACTTGTTTGATCTTTGTGAGAAATATACGGGGTGCTATCGAAAATCATTAAAAAGTCATGGAATAATATTTGGCCTTTTGAACACGAGCTGTGATCATTTGGCAAACTTTTTTTTCTCAAATTTCCATGAACTCGTTTGAAATTTGAGTTGACTTATAAGGGAAAAAATGTTTTGGCCCATTTTTATCCTTACTATGCTTGGAATTATAGGATTAAGGTGATTGGCGAGTTCTAGCTGACAGCTTCCACCACATCAGCACAGTATATATATTAGTACTTGACATCAGTCCCCCCTTCGAGACTGGAGGTCGATCGAGGTGCGTTGCGGTGCTTGCGTTGGGATGATTGCTTGAGTTGCTTGCTTGGATTGCTTGCTTGGGTTGCTTGCTTGAGTTGCTTGCTTGGGTTGCTTGCTTGCGTTGCGTTGATGCATCTCGTCGGGGCCTCCAATTGTAGGAACGGATTTGTTCCTATAGATATCTCCGCCAGGCGAGGTGGTGTGCCTCAGGTCCGGCCGTGGACCAATCGTTGATAATTGGAATCTCTATACATATATGGTCAGTGGCGAAGAAATGTCAATAGCGCGTTCTAGTTGCCGCCACACAAGTACCCGGACCTGGCACACGAGGTTTATGATATGGTGGCAAGTGGAATTCATTGAAATCATCCCCGTAGTCCTATCTGTTAACGTGATAATCTCAGCCGACCTTGAAAGACACCTAAGGCGACTGGAACTCCGAGGCAGACCATTAATTGCGGCAATGCAGAAAGCAGCCTTCTCGACAATGCCCGGATAGTCCGACGCTTTCTCTCCCCTTCGCACTGAACTCCAGCCGACTGTGCTTCCGCTGGAGGTGCTCCTGCCACTTCGTCTTGTACCAAGTGAGCAGGCGGGAAGCTTTAATTTTATATTTTTAAATCATAATAAAATAACAATAATAATTTTCATTTATTTAAACTTAATAGGTATCTAATACATAGTATATTAAGCTGTCGCACAAAGTTTACAGACAGGTTTAGATTTAAATAAGTACGGATAGGATGGCCGTTGAGGCAATAAAGTTCTCGAGTGGCGACCGGGCACCGGAAAACGTAGTACCACTCGGTGGATCGATGACCTGGTGAAGGTCGCCGGAAGCCGCTGGATGCGGGTAGCGCAGATCCGGTCGTCGTGAAAATCCTTGGGGGAGACCTATGTCCAGCAGTAGACGTTCTTTGGCTGATATGATAATGGTCATGGGTATGTACTTATTTACCCATTTAAATATCATGTTCTTGAGAAAGATGTAACTGTCATTGTACAGTATTACAATTTTTTGTTATTTTTTTTTTTCAATTTTGTTTCGAGTAACATAAACTCATAGTGTGTTAGTAGACAATATAGCGGTGTTATTGTCTTGGGTTTAAGACATATCTGCTCCGAAATTAAATGGTTAAGATAGAAGATAAATTTACTTAAATGAAACAAGTCATACTAAACATATATTATTGTTTCAATTACTTAATTAAACTAACGAGATATCAAGAGTAGCCATGTAGGTAACAAAATAAATACAAATAAAGCTAAAATGTTAGGAACAACAATTTTCTACCTGTCTTTTCCTGTTAAATAACTTTCATTGTAGTCTTTAAAATACGACTAAAATCCAGAAAACCAGCCAAGTGCGATTCAGAACCGCACACAAAGGGTTCCGTACCATCATACTAGATGGTGCTAGTACAACGGGTTCCGTACCATCGTACTAAATGGAGCTAGTTTCTTCATGTTTAAAAAAAACATGTTTTTATATAAAAACCCACCTTATTTTTTCACTTTTTCTAATTTTTAGTATTGTTGATATAGCGGCGACATAAATACATCATCTGTGAAAATTTCAACTGTCAGCTATCACGGTTCTTGAAATACAGCCTAGTGACAGACGGACGGACGTACAGCGACGTCTTAGTAATAGGATCCCGATTTTACCCATTGGGTATGGAACCCTAAAAATTACGACAAAACTAATAATTGGTCCTTCTAGCCGGATACGTGACGCTAAATCGACACAAATTTGTTAAACCCGATATATCTGAGTACCGAAGCTCTTTTATTACACTTGTCACAACTGCCTGCACACACTTGTTACCTCTTTCTATCGCACCACACCTGTCTCGTTTCTATTTAACCACGAATTTCACTTTCCTTGACCTTTAGAGTACTTACTTTCTATGCTTTTATTGCCGCGACGACAATATCAAAATTCATTGTGTACATTGACTTGTTGGAAAGGTCAGTGAGCGTGGAATTCGTGTTGAATGTGCAATGGTTACAAAAATGTTGACAAGAATACTTGCAAGATTAATTGAGTTGGAATTTTGGTACTTTGGCATACTTATGTACGATTAAGTTGATATGAATTTTATAAAACGTAGAACCCCACGATTTACTAACGAGGATTAATATTGTATAGGGATCTTTTGAAATACTTGTAAAAAAATATGGGTGGCGTCAGTTTACGAAACTGAACAACTTATTCCATTACCTATATTGATTTTGAAGAGCGAGGTCTCTTTAGATTCGTCTTGATCCAATAAGTGGCATTAAGATACATTTTTACCCAACTGGTCAAAAAAGCGAGGTAAGGTTTTTTTATGCAGTCGGGTTTTTAATTTTTTATTAATTTGTTTTTCGTCGGGTCCCGACGAATGGGCACACAAGGGGTTGATGCGAAATGAGCTTTTTCAGCAAGAGCTGCCTGCAGAAGCACATGGTCAGGCACATAGGTCAGAGGACGTTTAAGGCGAGGCATTTGTTGTCTCTGTTTTTTCCTTTTCGTGTAAAGAGTCAAGAAAATAACCACACTTTTGCACTTTTTCAACGTTGTTATTTCTCTTAAGACTTCAATTTAAAAACTAAAATTTAGCAGATTCTCTGTAGTACTTAAAAAGAAATATCTCCATATAAAAACTATGTGCAAATTTAGACATTTTATTAATAAACAATTCGTTTAGACTTTTTCTTAGACGTTTTAGACCTGTTTTTGGGATTTTTTATGATCGAGTAAAGTACACACTATCGTGTAACATATTAGCACATTCCTCAGACAATATCCTTAAGTATGTCCAATATTTTTTGCAAGACCGATATGTAAGTAGTAATTACCCAAAAAAATTGATCTAGCAAAAGGGTTTTTCCGCTTCTCCACTGGTTCCTCGCCTGTGCGAGGTGTGTTTGAAGGCATACGCGAGGACGAATACCCTGACGAAGCATATGAGGATACACGCGAATGACAGGAGGTCCTCTTGTTCTTGGCGTTCGTGCAGAAGTGGAAATGGCCCCTCCATACATGCGTTCTAAACACGGCGAGTGTGTGTAATATAAGTTATAATATAAACCAGTAACCGCCTCCGTAGCTCAGAGGCAAAGTTCACTAGCTTTACACAGGAGGTAGCGGGTTCGATTCCCGGCGGGGCGGGGTCAATTGTAAGACTCGGTTTGGTTGGTGGTAGGGCGTTTTCTAAGCCCGCCTGGCTAGCTACCACCATCTTATCTAAGTCTTGCCGCCAATTATCAATGTTGATATCATTGGTGTGTTCCGGCATGAAGATAAGATAGCCAGTTCCCCATTGCGTTGGGGAATCTTGGTAAGCCCGCTTCCATCTTCGGCAACATCGTCACTTACCACCAGGTGAGATGTTGTCAAGGGTTTACCAATTGTTAATAAAAAAAAAAAAAAAACCAGTAATATGAAATACACGTATTTCTTTCTTACGTTTCACTTAATATAAATTCGTTCCGATTGCTCTCGAGACATCAGGGCCATGGTACTCTGAGGTCAAGTCTTTTGTAGACGATTTAGGGCGTCGTATGAGGGAAAAGGGCCTGGACACGAGATCGGGCCACTTTTTGACCCAACTCATCTCGCTAGCTATTCAGCGGGGGAACGCAGCAAGCGTCATGGGCACGTTTGGGCAGGGGACACTGCGCTTTTTGACTAGGCCATGGAGTTTGTTGAGCTTCTTCCGTAAGAATTATCTTTAAGAAATTGTATTTTGGTTCACTACCTATGTGTTTCTTAAAATAATAAAGCCATTTATTTCTTGCATCAAAAAAATAATTATATACTTGAAATATTCCTCTTTTTTTCAATTATGTATAGAACAGGGAGGACGAATGCTAGTCATCTGAGTTACTTTTTATCATCTGTCAAAAACGACATTTTGTTCTTAAAATGTTTGAAATACCAAGGCGTGACGTCATAGTTTTGCAGCGTCATTTATGTACTCATTTTGTGATTTTGGTAAATTAAAAATCGAAGACTTGATGAAAAACAAAACGAGTAAGGTTTTCCGAAGTTTAAGTAGGAGGGCAATTTAGTAATTAAGAGTTTATAATTTGTTTCTGATGCTGTCGTCACCCCTACTGTAGGTCGTAGCTTAATGCTAGGTACTGTAGAGATCGTATGTCTCTATATACATCTACTTCTAGCCTCTTTGCTTAGTTTCTTGCCAGCGCGAATCGTACCTATTAAGAATATTAGTTTAAATTTGATTTTGTAAGTCATTCGGAAGCTTTTTGAAACAAGAGATAGATTGGAGGGCTGACCGTGAGCCAGGACAGAGGTCCTTTGAGTAAAAGTATATTTTCATTATCCGAGCGTCTGGGCTGAGTTCCCTAAAACCATAGCAAGAAAGTGAGAGGAATCATTGAAGCTAATAATAATCAGTCAGCCGACAGAGCCTTCTATCTTTTTTTTGCTTAACAATAAATATCATCACTGATGGTCATTCGATAAGCATACTAAACTTTCATTGTAGGAAAAAAAAACGAGTTACACCCCCGGCGTCTCGTTGACGTCGTCACAGTACCTAAATGGTTGGGTCTATCACGCAGGTTCACTGACAAGAATAGGGTGCTAAAGAGAAAACCCATCGCTGTTATAAAGTTACATTGTTGACAAGGTTAATGATTGGAAATCTTCCCATCGTGGAGTTACGAACCCACTTCACTGTGACCTACGTGATGGCCTGATAAGCACATCGGTGAACCGTTACGTGATGATCATGTGATTGGGTTCCACGAGGTTGTGAGAAGTTGAAGGGAGGTTTCAATTTGTGAAGCTGAATAACTTGAGAGAAGTACTTCCCTAGCGCGCTTCATAATACAAAATAATTTGTTAGGTATTATTGGGTCCTTTTACCTGACTGTCCAAAAATGAGGGTAGTGTAATAATAGTATATTTACGTATTTTTTTTTTACCCGAAATAGTGTATTTACGTTTTTTTTTTTTTACCTCCTTAAGAATCGATTTCTGTATATAAGCCCGGAGTATGAAAATTTATGGAGAGTAAAATCAAAACGTTATTCGTTGTATAGTATAGTTATTAATCTCCGCTGAAAAGAGGAGTTAAATTTTTGTATGTATGTACGTATGTATGTTCATCTGAGCACAAGTGTGTACACGTGTGTACATGTGTGTACATATGTGAATATGTGTGCACATGGGTGTACGTGAGTGTGCATGTGTGCACATGTGTTTACAGGTGTGCACAGATGTGTACATGTATGTATATGTGTGTACAGTCAGCACATGTGTACATATGTTCAAATGTGTGTCCGTGTGTTCACATGTGTGCCTGTGTGTTTACATGTGTGCGCATGTGTGAACATGTGTTATATAGTATAGTTATTAATTTTATGCGCAACTTATCTCGCGCATCCCCCAGCACATTTATAATCGTTGGTTACGAGTAGGGAATGCAATCCCGCAAGATAATTTCAATTTAAGTATTTCCGGGACTGAACTATCTTAGTCCCGCTGGATCCAGGTATTTGCGGGATCCAGCAGGGTCGATTTAGACCTCTGAAATCAATCGCAATAAAGATTTAATAGACCTAGTTTGAATGGTTTTAATTTTAACCTAAATTAAACAACCTTTTATGGTAACAGCGTCGGTGGCGTTACGGCTAGGGCCGCCGCCTCCTGTACGGGAGGTCGTGGTTCGAAAAACATCGTGAGGAAACCTGCACACGCCTGCGGAAGTGAAGTCGATCAACCCGCTAGAACCGCGTGGTCGACTAAGCCCTGATCGCCTTAATTCAGGGTAGGCTCGAGCCCCTCGGTGGGGACGTATATGAGCTGTTATGAAGATGTATCTAGGATGTATCTGATGATAAAGGGGTTGGAAATTTTTTGTAGGGGCTTGGCATAGTGAATAATATACACATAGATTTTTTAATTTTTCCAGCATTTATTGATAGGAGATAAAATTACAAGCCACAAATAAGGTAATTTTGACCTAAAGCGTCACTTTACTGAGATACATTGAGTTCAAGGTGGTCATAACATCAGTTTCTCTCTTTTCCTAAAATATCTTATTGTTAGTGACGTGACGCTTTAGGGATACAATTCAAAAATGATTTTGGTTTTTATTTGCATTCCCTGTCGAAATATATAAAAGATTTAATGGTATGCGAAAGATTCTGACTGACTCGCTGGCTCAGTGGTTAGTGCTCTTGACTACTGATCTGAGGGTTGTGGGTTCGATCTCCACCCAGGGCAAGCATTTGTGTGATGAGCAGATTTGATTGCTCTGTGTCTGGGTGTTAAATTAAATATTTATATATGTATGTATTTAAACGTATTTAATTATTTGTATCAGTCTCTGGTTCCCATAACACAGGGAATCCTACTTTGGGGACAGATGACCATGTGTGATTTTATGATTAGGGGTTCAAAATTGATCTAGCTATGTCTAATCTCTGGAAAAACGCGTTTTTCAAAATGTTCACGCACATCGTCCGCGTAATAAGATTGGTAATTTCACTGCACCAGATATGTAAGTCATAGTCCAGTGGTCAAAGCGATGGACTCCTTCCTCGTAGATCATGGGTTCAGTGTGCATGTTTCCTCACGATGTTTTCCTTCACCGTAAGAGCGTCGGATAAACGTACATAATGAAATCTAAATTCGAAAACACATTGGTACGTGGCAGGATTCGAACCACGACCCCCCGCACAGGAGTTACACCAATCAGATACATACATTTACAGAATAAAAAGAAAACAAAATAATTCAACAAAGTTAATTATAAAACTAATCTCGTCAAGCGTTCCCACGACGACGGTGCGACTCCAATTGTCTTAATAGAAATTTGTTCCACTTTCGTTTTCTCTTCTATTACAGGTAGATGGAGACTTTCCTACTGATCCTTACTTAATATGACATACTCGGAAGTGAGTCTGTTTGTTACTCTTTCACTATAAACTACTAAACCGATTTTGTATGGCACAGTGCTTAAGGCTTATACGGCCGCCAACGACCAAATTTTTAACCGCTTTTTACTGCAATTGAGGATTTTTTATTGAAAAAAAAAAAGTTTTGGAATTTCCAGGATATGATGAGTGATTTTGATTTCCTCGAATTCTAATCTAATACGCAGAACCATGTCGGTTCGCCTCCAGGATCAAAACTCGAAACCTATCCAGCTGCAGAGAGGGGTGAGACAGGGAGACGTTATATCTCCGAAACTGTTCACCGCCGCCCTGGAAGATGTTTTTAAGCTTTTGGACTGGGGTGGACTAGGCATCAATATCAACGGCGAGTACATCACCCACCTTCGATTCGCTGACGATATCGTGGTCATGGCTGAGACTATGGACGACTTAGGCACAATGCTCGATGGCCTCAGTAGAGCCTCCCAAGAAGTGGGTCTTAGAATGAACTTGGACAAGACGAAAATTATGTCAAACGTCCGTGTCATACCCACTCCTCTGAAGGTTGGAGGCTCTACACTCGAAGTTGTTACCGAATATGTATACCTAGGACAAACAGTCCAGTTAGGTAGGTCCAACTTCGAGAAAGAGATCAATCGTCGAATCCAACTCGGCTGGGCAGCGTTCGGGAAGCTTCGCAATATCTTTACGTCCCAGATACCGCAGTGTCTTAAGACCAAGGTCTTCGACCAATGTGTGTTGCCAGTGATGACGTACGGAACTGAGACATGGTCGCTTACTATGGGCCTCATAAGAAGGCTCAAGGTCACCCAAAGGGCAATGGAGCGTGCTATGCTCGGAGTTTCTCTGCGTGATCGAATCAGAAACGAGGAGATCCGTAAGAGAACCAAAGTAACCGACATAGCTCTCAGAATTGCTAAACTTAAGTGGCAGTGGGCGGGGCACATTGCTCGTAGAACAGATGGCCGTTGGGGCAGTAAAGTTCTCGAGTGGCGACCACGCACCGGAAAGCGTAGTGTAGGCAGGCCTCCCACTCGCTGGACCGATGACCTGGTGAAGGTCGCGGGAAGATGCTGGATGCGGGCAGCGCAGAACCGGTCGTCGTGGAGATCCTTGGGGGAGGCCTATGTCCAGCAGTGGACTTCCTTCGGCTGATATGATGATGACACAGAACTAAAGAAAAAATATCCCAATGCACCCTTTTTTCTAGTTGTACCCTTAGAACTGCTGCAATTTTAATCGAAACATTATGATCGTTTATGAACTTCTTAACAAAACAATATAAAATGTTTTTTTTAACTTTTTGGAAATTTTTCTTTATTTATTAATATTAAATTAAAAACCACAATTGTCGCACGATTAATCTTGTTGCAGTAAGAGCTGATAAGAACTTTATTTTTAAGCTACTTCGTTCGATGTTTCGTATCGTGAATGGAGTTGCTAATTTTAGGGATGGAGGAGCCTTAAGCAAAGGGTAAGAGGACAACATAGGATCTCTTTATCCTGGATAAATGCAGTTTCAGAGGGATCTGAGGAAAACTTTAGTCCAGCCTCGCAAGCCGCTCGCGGCTCGCGCACTGCGCTCCCTCGGATACAGCGATAAAATCGATATCTATGTGGGCGAAGCCGCGAGAAAAAGCTAGTGATAAATAAAAGTGAAGTACAGTCACCATTCTAATTAGGGCTGTACGTGACCATAAAATTTGCATTATAATAACAGGCTATCTTACAGTCTAGTTGTTTGTCTGCGTGGGAATATAAATGTCTCCCACCCACCAAAAACCTTTTTTTTTATTCACAATTGGTAAGACCGTGGCATCATCTCACTTGATGGTAAGTGACGATGATGCCGAAGATGGAAACGGGCTTACCAAGGTTCCCCGACGCAATGGGTCACTGGCTATCTTGTCTTCAAACACATCAATGCTGTTTATATTGATTTTTGGCGGCAAGACTTAGATAAGATGGTGGTGGCTACAAGCTAGACAGGCGGGTTTAGGAAAAACCCTTCCACCAACCAAACTGAGTCTTATAAAGTTAGACTCTGCCGGGAATCGAACCTGCGACCTCCTGTTAAGAAGCTTATGGATTTAACATTACGCCACGGAGGTGGTTAAAATCTAAATCTATGGATGAATTAATATCTTGTATATACAGGTGTAACAAAATTAGTGTAGGTCCCGTTAACTAGGACTTCCACTCATCCATCATACTGAACAACATTTGTTCTACAAGTTTGCTGAAGTTGCAAAAAAGAAAATTTACTCTTCATACAAATCGATCATCTGATCGACCAATTTTGTGCATTTTAGTATGGAGAGTCCAATTTTTTTTTGAGAATTGACTATGGGTTCCTTGAGGAAAGCTCTTCAGTATGATGAAGAGAACCCCCAGGTAACGGGTCCTACACCAATTTTTTTACACCCTGTAAAAATCAGTGTTTGTTTGTTTGATCGTATTTTATGCGCTGACATACCGTTCAATCCGATTGCGTTGAAATTTCGTAGTTGTTGCGCGCACACCGGGAAAGGTTAAAGGGTTACAGTTAAAAAAACCAATGAGCCGCTCCTAGCTCGCCCAGCGCACACAATCGATATCCAATGGCTTGTTAATATGGGGAAATTCTGTTCACTTTAATAATGTTTTCATTGCACAGAAGAAATGCATACGAGCTATATGCTGTTACCCTTGCCCTGCATGTATATTTTGGAGGTCGCTACTTTCGTAAAACATAACTTACATTTATTTAAAAAGACGAGAGATGTACACAACAGAACTGTAAGAGACCCAAACAAATTGGTTTTAAACAGTATACCCAAACTGACTCATTATAATAGACAGTGTATAGTAATGTGTGTTAAAATTTATAATGCTCTACCTACTGACATGAAATCAATACCGAATAGTATATCATTTAAACGCAAACTTGTGACATATCTTAAAGAAAAATTATTTTATTCCGTAAATGAATTCCTATATAGACATTTTGACAATTAATATTGACTATGACAAATGCAATTGTATCTGTAACTTTATTTTGTAGTATAGTTGGTAGTATAAGTATTAGCTGTGAATTTTATAAGTAATAATTATAATAAGATTAACATTTGCATGCCAATCTGGTGAAATATGAGGACTACCTAAATAATGCAACAACTTTAAAACCATGTTTTATGCAAATAAACTTTCATTTCATTTCATCCATGCGGGCTAAGCCGCGGACCCTCACTGGTAAAGAAATAAAAAAATATTTTACTAGAAAAAAGACCTTAATATAAAGTCTTCTTGCATGTCACTGGATGCAACAAGTAATTAAAACGCATGACAATAAGTTGTAGGCACACCCCGGACACTGCATACAAACGGTCGTGAAATAACATTTCTAAAACCAAATGACGAAGCAAACAAAATCACGGCGAAATCCCATACGTTCGAGGACCAAACTTTAACCAATCTGTATCAATCTAGGTCACGAGAGGGTGAGGTCGGAATCTAGAGAGCGGCAGGGAGTGTCCATACTGTATTAACATACAGTATGGACACTCCCTGCCGCTCTCACTAACGTACTAATATAATTTACTTTCTTGTAGGTAAGGCTCCAGATGTGCGTCAGAAAATGGTGCCGTTTTCAACCGACTTCCAAAAACGAAGAGGTTTGCAATTTGACTTTTTTTTGTATGTTTACGTGATATCTTCGCAAATTGTGAAACGCTTTTCATGATTCTTTTTTTTTAATTCAAAACGCGTTTTCCAGAGACGAGCCCTAGATCGATTTTTCGCCCCCAAAACCGCACCATGTAGCAAATTTCATCGAAATAGTTAGTATTTTTCAAGACCTCAAAACATATTTAACGTACTCACAAATATTGCTCCTTTAAGGCTTTAAGACAATCCGAGTAGGTCGATCCGTGATAGATAACATAATATTGAAGGTAAGTCTATGCGTGCTTCGACGCGCCTGTTACGTTGAAACCAAACGCCCAATTCTCGTTTTTTACATGTGTCTATTACTTTTCTTGACTTTCATATAAGTTCAAAAAAAGTGTTCAATTAAAACGAAAGGTGTTAAAGTCACCGATTTTTGTGTGTTGGTTTCATTCAACATATACAATTTGTTTTCGAGAAATTTATTCAGTTAATGCACAAAACACATTTTTACACAGGATATTTTTATATATTATATAAAGTGGGAATATTTTTTTAAATTGTATTCAGTTAAATTGATTTTTTATTACTTTAAATATATTATTTTTTTTTTTCATAGTAATAGCTTTGAGAAGTCTTTCAATAATTTTAATTGAATATTGTGATTTCTCCATGACCCATCTGAGGGCCTGAAGAGAATAATTCAAGTTTTGTTGCTTTATGGAGCAATATTGCTATTTTTTAAATAAAACTCTTTAAATAAAATTAAAAAAACAGTCAAGTTTATTTTTGTTGCATTTGAGCTGACATAGTCGCTCAGCGACCAAAGCATTTTGCATGAATAAAAAAAAAAGCTTCAGCTGGAACATGTCAACTATTAGGCCTTACTTAGCGCTTAAGAGCGATCCTAACTCCTAAGTCACGTACACAGAATGACTGGTACAAAATTGCAGACCTCACCTGGTGATTCTACTCACAAAACTGAACATTTGTCTTCTACATCTTTTATCATATCAACTCATATACAGGGTGTAAAAAAATGGTGTAGCACCCGTTTACTGGGGGTTCTACTCATTACACTGAACAACTTTACCCAAGGAACCCAAAGTCAATTGTCAAAAAAAATTGGACCTTCCATACTAAAATGCACATAAGTAATTGAACGAACGGCTGATCGATTTGTAGAAAGATTTTTTGCGCTTTCTGCAAAGTCGTAGAACAAAAGTGGTTCAGTGTGATGAGTAGAAGCCCCAGTTAACGGGACCTCCAATTTTGTTACATCCTGTATATACTTCCCATCAGAGGGACCTATCCTGAATTAGGGTGATCGGGCCTTAGTCACCACGCGGGCACAATGCGGGTTGGTCAACTTCACACACAACCTTCGAGTTTCTTCGCAGGCATGTGCAGGTTTTCTCACGATGTTACCGTAAGAGCCTCGGAATGCCTAGAAGACTGCGAGAATGTGGACGATTATAATGACAGGTTCGTAAAAATTGTCCAAACGGTCGGGTCTCAGATTTTTAAAACTCGCCATTCAAACAAAACCAAAAAAATCTCTGACTTCACCAGCAACCTCATGGAAGAAAGACGCAGATTGGTTTTGCAGTCCTCTAAAGACGCTACTCAGTATCGGCAACTAAACAGGCAGATCTCTAAGTCCCTGACTCGCGATTTACGCAAATATAATACAAACTGTATTAAAGAGGCGATTGACCACAACAGAGTCTCAAAAGTGTTCGCGAGAGATCTGTCTGTTGGACAAAGCCAACTGACCAAGCTGAAAACTGAGGATGGCAGGATCCTATCTTCTAAGACTGAGTTGCTAGAAGAAGTTGAAAAGTTCTATGGACAATTGTACAAGACCTGAAGTTTGCCTGTCAGCGATCTGGCTGAAGACCCAAGAGCCGGACTAACCCGACACTATACCGAATATACCCCGGACGTCAGCCTGTACGAGATGAGAATGGCTCTCAAACAGCTCAAGAACAACAAGGCACCGGGTGATGATGGAATTACGGCTAAACTTCTGAAAGCAGGTAGATCACCGGTACAAAAAGCTCTTCAGAAGTTATTTAATTCCGATATACTCTCTCGAGGGACACACGCGTAAGGCATGGCACAGAAATGTGTTCGTGCTTTTCTTTAAAAAGGGTGACAACACCCTGCTGAAAAACTACAGACTCATCTCACTTCTGAGCCATGTCTACAAAAGCTGTTTTCGAGAGTCATTACGAATCGTCTCGCATGCAGGTTTGACGACTATGAGAAAGCCTTTGATTCAGTCGAAACCTGGGCTGTGCTACAGTCTCTCCAGCGGTACCAAATTGACCATCAATACATCGAGCCGCTTGCGGCTCGCGCACCGCGCACCCTCCAAGCCAGTCATAAAAACGATCTCCACGCGGGCGAAGCCGCGGGTAAAAGCTAGTAATATTATAAATGTAATAGTTTGTATGTATGGATGTATGTATGAATGTTTGTTACAATGATTTTTATGTATAGCTTTTCGCGTCATATTGTTTTCATGTTCTAATGCTAGTAATATTATAATCTGATTTATATCAAGTATTTAATTTTGACGTTTATAACTAATATTTGTTTATTTCTTGATTCTTCACAAATGATATTGTTATTATTATTTTATGACTATCAGAAACAGTGTAGTTTGCACCTATTTTGAATAAATATACTGACAATTCAGTATATTTATTTAAAATAATTGAATTGAATTGAACTCTTTCACGCTTTAACCACTGGACGGATCGGGATGAAACTCGAGACACATATAGGTTACGTCTTGGAATACCTGCGTGTAAGATGATATGACAAGGTAATTTTGAATTAATTAAATTTTATATGACATTATTATTATTTAATCCGTGTTGTTTGTTATTTTATTTGTATTTAACTCTTATTTATATTTTAACTTATTATTATGTTTTATTTATTATGGTCTGTATAAATTTATTTTATTGACTATGGGGCTAGTACCTGAGAATAAATGATTTCATTTCATTTTCATTTACCCCGGGAAAATGTCTCATTCCCACGGGAAAATCGAAAACAACGCGGGTGTAGCCGCAGGCGGATGGCTAGGTTTTTTTTAAAATTTTAGCCGTGCAAAGCCCTCGAAAGTACTTGTTTTCGGTAATGGTACAAATTTTTTTGGAATGCCCGCCGAGAAAAAGAGCAAGACGTTCATAGATGTTTTATTGGTAAGCCCTTGGCATAATATCTCATCTGATGGTAAATGACGATGCAGGCTTACCAAGATTCCCATAACGCAATGGGGAACCGGTTATCTTATCTTATCTTCAAGCCGGAACACATCTATGTTGTTAACATTGATGTTTGGCGGTAGATAATATGGTGGTAGATAGCCAGGCGGGCTTAGAAAATACCCTTCCACCAACCAAACCGAGTCTTACAAAGTAAGACTCCGCCGGGAATCGAACCCGCGACCTCCTGATGTGAAGCTGATGCACCTAACAATTATGTCACGAAGGCGTTTGATTCATGTCAAATGTTATTGTTATTTGTGTAACAAGGGGCAAAAGTAATATTTTTTTCCGAGGGTGTTACTTTGAATTTTGAGCTAAGGATTCTAGAGTATCCTGAGTGAGGAATTCAATATTCGTCGCCCGAGAATAAAAAAAAGAGTGTGTGGTTTTATGAAACCACGGTAAAAGTGAAACTTTTTTTCACATTATACACATTTACAGAGCACGAAACGATCATGCATGGCTGCTCTCGTCTTGGAGCTACGGTACAGAGGACGAAACGATCATACCGACCGTCACGCGACACACAGACGAAAAAATTTGAGACGATGTAATAAAAGTTTCACTCCCCGAGCGACACATACAATTTTTCATCACGTTCTATGAGAAAACAGAAGCACGAACGCGGACCAATCAGAAGAGAGATAGCTCTAACTCCAGCTCAAACGCGGACCAATTAGAAGAGAGATAGCTCAAACTCCAGCTCAAACGCGGAACAATCAGAAGAGAGATAGTTCAAACTCCAGCTCAAACGCTGACCAATCAGAAGAGAGATAGCTCAAACTCCAGCTAAAACGCGAACCCATCAGAAGAGAGATAGCTCAAACTCCAGCTAAAACGCGGACCAATCAGAAGAGAGATAGCTCAAACTCCAGCTAAAACGCGGACCAATCAGAAGAGACATAGCTCAAACTCCAGCTAAAACGCGGACCAATCAGAAGAGAGATAGCTCAAACTCCAGCTTAAACGCGGACCAATCAGAAGAGAGATAGCTCAAACTCTAGCTAAAACGCGGACCAATCAGAAGAAACTAAAACTCACTCAAATAATTTTGTTCGCACTTATTGAACCAATTGTCATTTTTCGAGTAGGTGTGATAAAAAATAATTATACTCTCCTCATCATCATCATCATTATCATATCACCTCATATACGTCCCCACCGAGGGGCTAGAGCCTACCTTGAATTAGGGCGATCGGGCCTTAGTGCGAGTTGGTTGACTTCACACACAACCTTGGAGTTTCTTCGCAGGCATGTGCAGAGGTTTCCTCACGATGTTTTCCTTCACCACAAGAGCGTCGGATAAACGTACATATGAAATCTAAATTGAAAAACACATTGGTACGGTGCAGGATTCGAACCACGACATCCCGGACAGGAGGTAGCTCTTGTTTCAACGCTCCTACGCGTTGACTATTCTGATTAATGATTCAACCGTACTTATGAAGTTTTATTGCAATGTAAGAAACATCCTGGAACTCTGTACACATATAATAATCTTAACGGTGTCCTGTCCATATTGAAATATACATGTAATATAAGCTCTTACATAAATAACTTAAGCTCTTACATTGTAAATGAAGTCAACGGTTTATACAGATTAAAATTATTGCAATGAATCAAAAGGGCTTGGCCGTGTTTTACGAACAACATGTCTTGGAAGCAGATTTAAGGCTTTAAGTTGGGTCAAATGACAATATTCAATTCAAATTATTGAAAGACTGTGCAAAGCTATCACCATGGAAAAAATTTATAATATATACATAAAGTAATAAAAAATCGATTTATTTGAATACAATTTTAAAAATATTACCACTTTTGATGTAAAAAAATATACTGTAGACCCTGTTTTTAGAATTAATTGCTAAATTTCTTGAAAGCAAATATTTAAAATATTGAATGAAACCACGCACACAAAAATCAGTGACTTTAAGACCTTTAATTTTAATTGAACACTTTTTTAAAAAACTTTTTTGAAAGTGATAAAAAGTAATAAAAACATGTTAAAATTGAGAATTGGGCGTTCGGTTTCAACGTAACAGCCGCGTTGAAGCCCGCATTGATTTGAACTTAAAATGAATACACTTACGTTCGATATTATTGAAACATGTATCAACCTGCTTGGATTGAGTGATCTTAGCGCCTTAAGAGCGTACAGATAAGCCAAAGAAGAACGGGTATTGATAAATAAAATTGAATTCAAAGATAAACATCTTGTTCTGGAATTTAATAGCGTGGAGTATGAAACTCAAAAGACGCGCTTGTTCGCCAAAACGTAGATTCCCATCTTCCGTGAAAGATATCTCAAGCATAAAAAATAAACAAGAGATGGTAACCCTAGAGTAGTCGCGCCTTTCCGTGAAACGTGAGTGGTCACGTGGGGAGCATTTTGCCGCCTATGTCATAATGTATTTTTGCACACAATTGTTGTTGAATAAATTTAATTTTAGATATATTGTTGAGAACTAGATTTCGCAATCTGACCTGCAACACGGAAGTTGTCAATAAAAATATTGTATTGTATTGTAAATATCAATCATGTACTATACAAAACAGTAATATTTATTTAGGTAAATTTAAAAACTTAAAAAAAAACACTTGACAAGATATTTGGGGAAACTGCTGAATTTTGACCATCTTTAAGTATCTTCATAAGTTTTTGTTTAAATCTTTAATTTAATGGCTGATTTATATATTTTTATTACTTTCGGCATATATTTTAAGTACTCAAAATAAGTCCTGAAAATGTACGAACATTGCTCGCTCCACAGTAAATTTGCTCATATACTGGAACTATTTTTGGTCCTGGCAAGCGACAACACTTTCCTTTCGCGGTCACCCGCGCGCTGATGTTCTTTCAACTTATGATACAAATAGGTAAAAGGACAAAGGAGCAGCTTCTTGTACTGGGAGGCTTGACTTTGGCGAGTGCATAGTTTATAAAATACTAGATTTTCTATGACTGTCTTCGAGTGTGCGCAGTGCGCGAGCCGCAAGCGGCTCGCAAGCGTGCAAATAAGTAGCTTATATGTTAATCCAGGTCCTAAGCTGTCTATCTAACAAATTTTAGACAGATATGTTTAGTAGTTGGTTAGTTTTCGCGTGAACATAGTTTTTATGTCTGTCGTGCTGTCGAGCGTGGGAACCTTGGGAACTATGTCGGGCTATGCTAATTAGTAGTCAATTAGATAATCAGTATTAATTAGTACGTCAATCCTTCGCTTCATTGCGACGTGACATAAATTAACAAAGAAGAGATAGTTAATAGCTATAGGTACCACAGGAACACTTAAGAAATCGGGATAAAAAGTAACCTATATGTTAATCCAGGTTTAAACCTATATGTGTGCCAAGTTTCATCCCGATCCGTCCAGTGTTTAAAGCGTGAAAGAGTAACAAACATCCATCCATACATACAAACTTTCACATATATAATATTATAGTAGGATTATACATTTTTTAGCGAGGGCGGCAAAATGATCATAGCGCGAGCACTCTAGGGTTAAGAGTATATTGCTAAAATACTTATAAGTGATTAATTTCAGATCAAGAATACGAATCAAGATATAGATGTACTGTTTAGATTATTTATAGTTAATTTCTTGTCTTTAGGTCACAGAAACAACTGTTTTTGTTTTTAACTGGTCAAACTATTATTGAGAAAACGTTAGATGTTATTATATCTTAAATGCTACCATCAAAAAACTTTATTACTTTTTTATTAATTATATTACAACAAATCAGAAATATTATAGATAACTAGCTGTTTCCCGCCGTTTCACCCGCGTGGGCAACGTTTCTATGACGTTTCGAGGGTGCGCAGTGCGGGAGCCGCAAGCGGCTAGCGAGCGTAGAAAAAAGTAGCCTATGTGTTAATCCAGGTACTAATCTGTCTACCTACCAAATTTCAGCAAGATCCATTCAGTAGTTTTTGCGTGAAAGAGTAACAAACATACATCCATACATTCTTACAAACATTCGCGTTTATAATATTAGTAGGATAGGATAGGATTATAGCTTTTGGTGCTGCTCTATTATTTTAATATTCAGGAGCGAGTCATCTGGCCCCATCTGGTACGAAGGTCGCGGGAAGCCGCTGGATGCGAGCAGCGCAGAATCGGTTGTCGTGGAAATCTAGGTAGGCCTATGTCTTTCGGCTGATATGATGATGATGATAATAGGGATGACGACAGCATCAGAAATAAATTATGAACTCTTGATCACTAAATTGCCTACTCCTACTTATCCTTAAGAAAACCTTACTCGTTTTGTTTTCCATCAAGTCTTCGATTTTTAATTCATAATAATCACAAAAAGAGTACATAAATGGCGCTGGAAAACTATGACGTCACGCCTAGGTATTTCAAACATTTTTAGAACAAAATGTCGTTTTTGACAGATGATAAAAATTAACTCAGATGACTAGCATTCCTCATCCCCATTAAACAGTAAAACGTATAAGCAAACAAACCTTTTCATCACACTAATATTTGCGCTGAGCGGGAATGCAACTCACGACCCTAGCTAAACCTAGGAGACAGGAGCGCTAATCACTACGCCGCCGGGTCAGTCAATTATTTCTTACTAGCTTTTGCTCGCGGCTCCGCCCGCGTGGATATCGTTTTTGTGATTTTATAGCTGGTGCCAGCGACTTCGGGTGATGGTTCTCTTGATTAATTAGTGCGAGGTACTTCGTTTTCCAAGAAAAACGGAATAAGGTACCCCCATAAAAATACAGGTTGTTTGATACTTTTTCGCGAAATGGCTCTAACGATTTTCATGAAAATTTGGTAAAAATAGACCCGACTACGACAGACGATGAAACGAAAAAGTATGCACAGCATGGCTATACAATTTATTTGAATTTGGAAATGTTCACATTTGGCACACTGAGTTTGGCTTTTTGAGTTTATGAACTCTTTTCAATATTTTTTTAATTTTTAGGTTTTTGAAAATAATTGATTATAGGCTAAATATATAAATATTTTTTTAGGGTTAAGTACCTCAAACAGTAAAAACAGAACCATTATAGGATCACTCGCGTGTGTCTGTCCGTCCGTCTGTTACAGCCAATTTGCTTGGAAACTACTGGACTGATTGAGTTGAAATTTGGTACTCATATGTAAGTCGGTGACCTAAAGACGGACGTGTAACCTATTTTAAACATAGGGGCCACTATGGGGAATTAAAAAAATTTAAAGAAAATTTAATGTGTTGTGTGAAATATCAAATGAAAGGGCTTATTGTGAAAATCTGAAACATTTTTTTTATAATTTTATAATAAATAGTTTTGTAGTTATTTAAGAAAATAGGCGAAAATCCCCTTATCTCCGAAGCCAAAATCTTGAAAACATCGCAGTATATGAGATTGAATGCATTAATTACAGGAAAATCTATGAGAAAACCTAAAGTCCTTCCGTTCTCACAGGAAAATGAAATTTCAAAGTCCAGAATAAGTAGAACCCTATTTACCTAGAGCAAAGTATGTACTGAGAAGTCTGTTCTGTTGGTAGTAAAGTTTTGGTGCTGTTTGTGTGACCCCGCGTCGTTCTTGACCGGTTTTTTCTGAATCTTCCGCACGCAACTAAACCTATATACTTCCATGGAGGCTTTAAATAGAAACCGAAAATATATTAAGTCTTTACTCGTAACCACGGATCAGATAAATAAGGTTGGATTGGAAATGTGCGCTGGGCAAGCGCGACTCCGGTATGATTATACAATCATATTTAACCGAAGCAACGTATGTGGTTGTGTGTAACGTACAGACTCTCAAAATGGTGTGAGACACAATTGCAGCCCTGTGATCTGTGTATTTTGTTTATTAGTGCGCGCAATTCGTGTATATTTATTATTATTGCTCGTGTAGTGGAGTTGATGGGTGGGAGACAGGCGGCGACGATGGTTTTCAAACAAAAGTGTGACTATTGCCAATCCAACATTATTTATCTTATCCGTGCTCGTACCTATGAAATTTCCGATTGTATAAAAAAATGTTTAAAGATAAAAAATTAATATTAAGAACAATAGTTATTAAAACAATATTCATTCTCAAAATAGCATTAGACTATTAGAAATTAAATAGTGGTAAACATATGTCTATTGTTTAAATATTATGAGAGCACGGTGGCTTTAACCCCATGAAGTCGGGATTTTTCACCTGAAAAAAATCGCCTTTATTAAGGCAATAAATACACATTTTTCATTTTAAAGCTCTGGAGTTATCGCAGCAGTTTCTTCGTTACTAATGTCATATTTAGGAATACCGCGCATAAGATTTCGTCACTTTCAGGAAAATTCAAGAAAATTAACTAGTTTAAAAAATTGCTCCAGCTGACCACTAAGAAAACGCCTTTGTTCTATTCAATGGTACATGGCTCAGGGGATTGGAACATGAAAGACGTGCCACTAGTTACTAATAAAAGATCGTAAGTAGTGTCACCATAAGGTCAATAATAATAAAAAACTTTTTAATTTTCAATAAAAATTGGCACTTTGAACTTGAACTTCAAGAACTGAATCGACAATTTCATGGGTAAAGACCTATTATTAAGACATTTTGACATAGAGAGTCACGTTACTGAGATAGTTGTCAATGCATTAATTTCTCTCCTTGTCTCAAATATCTCTGAATACGTGACGTCTTAGATCCAAAAAAACTGAATCGGCAATTTCATAGGTAAAGACCTATTATTAAGACATTTTGACATAGAGCGTCACGTCACTGAGATAGTAGTCAATGCATTAATTTCTCTCTTTGCCTCAAATATCTCAGAATACGTGACGTCTTAGATCCAAATGTCTTTTTATTTTTTCGGTTTTTATTTGCTTCCCATAGAATAATAATAATAGTTTAGCTACCTGTTATCTATGCCAAAGAGTTTCGAACCCTTTTTTAAACATCTTCCGGTTAAGTAAGATAACGATGCAATACCACCCACAAACACCAAATTCTCCGTAAACTAACCATATTGTTCAACAACAAACACTTATTTCAATAACAATACATCTTTATCCTACTGTTGTAAGAAAGTTAGGTAGTTAAGTAACAAAACAGCCAGACCGACACATAACAGCTATAAGTTATTAACCTCTAAAAGGCTGATCGAAGTTAACAGTAAGTGAAAGTGTTAATACAGCTGTTTCTTATGTATGAAAGCTGTTTTTAGTCATTTTTGTTTTTGACAAAAAGGAGTTAAAAGTTTGTTGTTTAATATTACGACATCTCATGCTTCATTATCTATCACTATAAGTCTTAACAACTTAGTTTGAGATGACGTGTCATACATAACAAGCAATGTGAGTAGAGTAAAAGTATATTACAGGTTGCTTATTAATTAGTTCTTGATAGCAAAGGATATGGATGTTCTCGTGATTACAAACAACTTTCCCAAACAAACTATATGTCAAACATGAAAAAAAAATGTTGTTTCTCAATACACTTTTGCCGATCTAATTTGTTATGTATCGAGGACCAAATTTTTTTTTTCCGATTTATCATATAGTTTCTTTGGGAAAATTGTTTAAATCACGAGTACATGCATATATTTTGTAATCAAGAACTAATAAAAAGACCCCCTGTATATTAGTACTAACATACAGTATGGACATCGGACACTCCCTGCCGCTCTCTAGATCACTCCCTCGTCTCCCAGATTGATTAAGATTGGTTACAGTTTGGGTGTCGAACGTATATGATTTCGCTGCTATTTTGTTTGTTCCGTCATTCGTTTTTTTAAAATGTCATTTCTGGCCCGTTGTATGAAGTGTCCAGTGTGTGGTAGAGTGGTAGAATAAATCATTTCACTATGTATGACCTTGTGGCGTAGTGTTTAACGCTCCTACTTGCTAGTACTTTAATTTTCTGTAATTAAATTACTTTAGGTACAAAAAGTAAGGAAGAAGTCGATCAAAACCTACATCTGGAGTATAGTCATCTGACTTACTTTTTATCATCTGTCAGAAACGACATTTGGTTCTAAAAATGTTTGATATACCTAGGAGTGACGTCATAGTTTTGCGGCGTCATTTACGTACTTACTCATTTTGTGATTTTGATGAATTAAAAATCGAAGACTTGATGGAAAACAAAACGAGTAAGGTTTTCCGATGTTTAAGTAGGAGGGCAATTTAGTGATTAAGAGTTCATCATTTATTTCTGATGCTGTCGTCATACCTATTGCACTGTATGAATGTGATAAAAGGACATATAATAAAAGGAAAAGTGGACGGTAAAAGAGAAGGTGGGTGTTGCCACTGATGACTTACGGAACTGAGACATGGTCGCTTACTATGGGCCTCATAAGAAGGCTCATGGTCACCCAAAGGGCAATGGAGCGTGCTATTCCCGAAACTCTCCGAAGTTTATCTGCGTGATCGAATCAGAAACGAGGAGATCCGCAGGAGAACCAAAGTAACCGACATAGCTCACATAATCGCTAAACTGAAGTGGCAGTGGGTAGGGCACATAGCTCGTCGAACATATAGCCGATGGGGCAGTAAAGTTCTCGAGTGGCGACCGCGCACCGGAAAACGTAGCGTAGGCAGGCCTCCCACGCGGTGGACCGACGACCTGGTGAAGATCGCGGGAAGCCGATGGATGCGGGCAGCGCAGGACCGGTCGTCGTTTAAATCCTTTGGGAGGCCTTTGTCCAGCTGTGGACGATTTTCAGCTGATACGATGAAAAGAAAAGGAGGACGACCAAGAATATCTTACATCCAACCACTTAAAACATGGTCTGAATGTCAGTCGTACCAGAGCTCAGAGGTTGAAGGAAAGAGCGCAGGATAGAAAAAAAATGTTGGCTAATACAACGACATGAGCCCCGCCCCTTAGATTAAGAAGAAGATGTACATAACATATTTTTTTAATTACTTTCCAAAGTATTTTTTAATTCTTAGAGTCTGGTTTGGGGCCAGCTGACCGTGTGTAGTTTGTCCCTGTTGCATAGTTAGGCAAGGTATTGATTGAAACAGTTGTCTCTGTGTTTTGCTTCACCTGTAAAGAGTAAAAAAAAACACACTTTTCCACTTTTTCAATGGTTTTTCATTTCAATTATAAAATAAAAAAGTAGAAAAAGTATAAAAAATAATAACATTACTCACTTTGTATTATCATAACAAATATCCTTACTAATAATTATTATAAATGTGAAAATGTGTTTGTTAGTTTGTTTGTTACCTTTTCACGCTTCAACGCCTTGACCAATCTTAATGAAATTCGGCATGCAGGTAGCCTGTGTCACAAGGAAGGACATAGGCTTCTTTTTATCCCGTGAAAATAGCATAGCCCGATGCTATTCCCGAGGGAACTGAAAATATACTCTATTTTGGTTAATTAACATCGCAACGGAACAATGGATTGTGTGATTTTTTGCACCGAGATGGTAGAGAGGGTGGGAAATGACATGATTTACTAATAAGCATATCCTGACATAGTTCCCGAGGGATCTAGAGAAAATTTATGTCCACGCTCGCGAGCCGCTTGCGGCTCGCGCACCGCGCACCCTCTAAGTCAGTCACAAAAACGATATTCATTTTTTTATTTATACTTCAAAATGGGTAGTATTTAAACGCAAATCAAAAAATATCCTTTTTCTATGCAATAAGATTCCAAATTCCCATCAAAATTACTGATTGCACAGCATAATATTCAACTCAAAAAGTCAAAATATCACTAAACACACTACTATTTATTTTCGCAGCGTACAGCAATTTTTCCTAAAGCAAAAGCTTTTTCATCATTGCACAGCTAATAATCTTAATGCACATTATACCTGTTAACTCTTTTTCTTTTAAATATAGCTTCTATTTTTATATTATTTACTGCAGTTTTTCTAAATAAAACAGCATTTTATTAGTCACAGTCGTCTTAATTTTTTTTGTGACAGAATTTGTATACATGCGCGATGTCCCTTCTGGCGCTTCGCCGGCCGCTGCCGCGGCACGCTCGCTCCGCTCGCTCGGCTCGCGCGCTGTGACTGAAAAATAACACTTGACCGAACCCAACCTACAGTTTTTTATGACGGCCATTTATATGTACGTATACGCAGCGGAAAATTTGCTGTGCAGTCAGTATTTATGCTATGTATGTAGTATTTTTGTACAAAAATAAATTTAACTGTAATGCATTATGAGGAAAAAAGTAATGTCATATTGATGTATAATTTCGAATTATCTGCAGTTTGAGTTTTGTTAAACAATTAGTTTATTTGTAGTGAAGTAAGTTATTTGATGTAAAAAAGAATATAAATGATGAGTATGTATTGATAGGCGATTATTTATTTGATATGCAATTTATAATATCCCCTTCAAAATATTAGTCATAACTAGAGTTGGAAGTAACGGTGTAGATCTATCTTTGGGGTTTTTTTTCTGTCAAGCCAAAATTACTCAATCGTGTTTCTAATAGCTTTTTATTTAAAGAACGAACGTCATGAACAGTAAGGGTATTTTTTTCAATCTTGTGTTTTCTATCGTTTAGGAGTAATTTACGCCAAAAATAAGAAAAATCTATAATATTACCGCATAAATTATTTATGTATTCACCGTCTGTGCTCATTGCACTCACACTGATGCAAAACAATGCAAAAAAGCTATTTCTATTAGAGATATGCTATATATAAGGGGAGGTAGATAGTAACATGCGTCCAAAAATGGAAGCAAATAAAATGATGCCAATTGACATCTCTTTTCTTAGTAGCATGAAGAAAAGAGATGCACTGAAGTGCAATGGAAGCGAACTACCTATAATACGTTAGTGTGTGTAAGGGTTTGATTTTCATATGTTGTTTGTTAGTGCATAACCCATCTATGGTAACAAATCTCTGATGTCTAGGGTGATTACCTGAGGTACTCACTCATGCCACACTCTGGACACTTCATACAACGGGCCAGAAATGACATTTCAAAAAAGGAATGACGGCGAAATCTTATACGTTCGACAACCAAACTGTAACCAATCTGTATCAATCTGTGTGACGAGGGGGTGAGGTCGCAATCTAGAGAGTGGCAGGGAGCGTCCATACTGTATGTTAGTACTAATATATATATACTTTGCTCATGTGCAGAATATAAAAAAAAATGGTCTCGTTAATTGGCGCTTCTACTCATCTCACTGAACACCTTTTTTTCTATGACTTTGATGAAATCGCAAAAAAAATAGCTTTTTAAACAAATCGGTCAGCGGATCGACCTATTTTGTGCATTTTTGTATGGAGGGTCCTAATATATTTTTTTTGAGAACTGACTATGGGTCTTTGGGGAAAGTTGTTCAGTATGATGAGTAGACCCCCCAGTTAGCAGGTCCTTCAACAATTTTGTTTCATTCTGTATATGCAAATCAGGGAGCATCGCCCTGATCAATAAATGGCGATCAATAAAACTGTGAGATAATAATATAATTCTAGATGCATTCGGTATGCGTTTTCTACCACGCTCTGTTTGCCATGTGGAGCTTCCGTGCAATCCCGCGCATGTAGCGTCAGCGGAACAATGTTTTGGGAATCGATGAAATATAGTAATAATATTCTGGGACAATAATTCAGGGTAGGCTCGAGCCCTCGGTGGGGACATAGTATATGAGCTGATATGATGATGATGATGATGAATCTGGGACAAATCATATACGGTCATCTGACCCCAAACTACGATTATTTGTAATACTTGTATAATAGGAGTCGAAACTGATATACAAACTCATGCACGAAACATAGTAATAACCAATGTAATTAAAAATTAAATTATGTTTCCCTAAAATGTAATTTTCCTCATGAGGTCAAGACGAATCCCATCAAAATCATTTTTATGTAAAAATTCACCGTCTCGTGAGTCTCCTCTAAAAATATGTGAGATCTATGGTGGAGCCAAGTCTAGCAGTACTTTTTTAAAATCAACATTGCACACTGAAAATTGTACCGCAGTTCTCTTTAAAACATACTGAGTAAATAAAAATACATAAACACAAGATCAATATTATTTAATATAATGCACCTTTGTTGTCTTGGATATTTTTTTATCTCATTTACAAAGATATTTTTCTGACTTGGCAAGCAGGAAATGTATTTGTTTTTTTTGTCAATTCTTCCCAGCTGTCATGCATGCATCGTCCTCATGATTTTTATGAGATTTTTTGAAATGTCATAAGTTTAAGTATTATTATGTATACTCAGCATGTTGAAAAGTGAACTAGGTTGCAATTTGCTGAATACTGATTTTAAAAAAGTAGGTACAGCCAGACTTGGCTCCACCTTAGATCTCGTACATTTTTAAGGGAGACTCACGGAACTTGGCGAATTTTACATTAAAATGTTTCTGATTGGATTTCATTTCTTTTTGTAAGAGTTTTCCTTTTTTCCTCGACTCATAAAAAATATATTTTCATTATTATTTATATTAGATTCTGTCACCTGGAAGTGCTCTATCTTTTTGATGATCTATCACTCACGGAATCAAAAAAATCTAACGACACCGCACATTTCAAAATCCAGGAAGCCGTTTAGGCGGTGTTGGTGGTAGGGCATTTTCTGAGCGCGCCTGGCTAGCTACCACCATCTTATCTAAGTCTTGCCGCACAAACATCAGTGTTAACAACATTGATGTGTTCCGGCTTGAAAGATAGCCAGTTCTCCATTGCGATGGGGAATCTTGGTAAGCTCGCTTCCATCTTCGGCATCATCGTCACTTACCATCAGGTGAGATGTTGCCAAGGGCTTATTGTGAATAAAAAAAAACAGAGCGTGCCAAATAAATAATTATACATACATTCATACACACGAAAAACATAACCCTCCTTCTGGTGCATCGGGTAAAAACATTCGATTTCAAACGAGTTGTTTTGCCGACCGTATGAAGAGAATCAATCGTAATCTATGCGGATACCTTTGTAATTTTTCTTTAGTGCGCAGCTTTGTTGCGATTTTGTCATAACAGTTGTACGTCTCTAGCGACATGTTTTTGTCATAACTATTTGTACGTCTCTAGCGATATGTTTTTGTCATGACTATTTGTTTGTATGTCTCTCGCGAGATATTTTTGTCATAACTATTTGAAAGTCTCTAGCGACATGTTTTTGTCATAACTATTTGTACGTCTCTAGCGACATGTTTTTTCATAACTATTTGTACGTCTCTAGCGACATGTTTGTCAGTAATTTTTGTTCGATTATCTGACAATGATGATCGTTCCTGCGCTACCCGCATCCAGAGGCATCTTTTGACCATCGCCAGGTCATCGGTCCACCGAGTTGCAGTGCGCGGTCGCTACTTGAGAACTTTACTGCCCTAACGGCTGTCTGTTCTACGAGCTATGTGGTCCACCCACTACCACTTAAGTTTAGCGATTCTGTGAGCTATGTCGGTTACCTTGGTTCTCCTACGGATCTCCCCATTTCTGATTCAATCGCTGGGTTTGTATGCTGGCGTCCTTTGGGTGACCTTTAACTTTTTTATAAGGCCATAGTAAGCGACCATGTCTCATTTCCGTAAAATCTAAATAAACAGGGTGTAAAAAGACCACTCCCGGAAACTTAAACTGGGGCTTCTACTCGTCGTACTGAACAACTTTCTCCAGGAACCCATACTGAATTCTCAAAAAAAAATTCGACTCTTCATACAAATCAGTCAGCTAATCGGCCAATAACAATTATTTTGAGAATTCAGTATGGATTCCTTGGAGAAAGTTGTTCAGTATGATGAGTAGAAACTCCAGTTTAAGTATCTGCGAGTGGTCTTTTTACACCCTGTTTATTTAGATTTTACGGAAATGAGACATGGTCGCTTACTATGGCCTTATAAAAAAGTTAAAGGTCACCCAAAGGACGCCAGCATACAAACCCAGCGATTGAATCAGAAATGGGGAGATCCGTAGGAGAACCAAGGTAACCGACATAGCTCACAGAATCGCTAAACTTAAGTGGTAGTGGGTGGACCACATAGCTCGTAGAACAGACAGCCGTTAGGGCAGTAAAGTTCTCAAGTAGCGACCGCGCACTGCAACTCGGTGGACCGATGACCTGGCGATGGTCAAAAGATGCCTCTGGATGCGGGTAGCGCAGGAACGATCATCATTGTCAGATAATCGAACAAAAATTACTGACAAACATGTCGCTAGAGACGTACAAATAGTTATGAAAAAACATGTCGCTAGAGACGTACAAATAGTTATGACAAAAACATGTCGCTAGAGACTTTCAAATAGTTATGACAAAAATATCTCGCGAGAGACATACAAACAAATAGTCATGACAAAAACATATCGCTAGAGACGTACAAATGGTTTATCGGGTCGCTGATTATTAAACCACAACGATTTAATAATTTAACCGACTTGGTATTACATGGATCTCACAACTTTTTACGGTAGAAGAACTGAGTTGCGAGGCTTGTTTTTTTTACAGTTTATGTATTTGATGGCATTTTATTTTCCTTTTTATGTGGATAACATATAACATTGTGACAAAGTCAATCTTTTTGGTTCTTTATATATTAAATCTACTTTTATATCATTTTTTTGTCTATTTTTACTTATCGATCTTTTTGGTTTTTGTTATATTAAACCTACCGTTATATCATTTTTTGGCTATTTTTACCTTTCAATTTTTTTGGTTCTTTTTATATTAAACCCACTTTTATATAATTTTTTGTCTATTTTTACTTTTCAATCTTTTTGGTTCTTTTTATAATAAACCCACTTTTATATAATTTTTTGTCTATTTTTACTTTTTGTTAATTTGTTTGTTTGTTAAAATTGTTACTCTCTGCGTCAACGAATTCAATTCCGATCCTATTATAAAAGTAAAAATAGACAAAAAATTATATAAAAGTAGATTTAATATAAAAAGAACCAAAAAGATTGATTTTGTCACATCTGTCCATTACCATATTTTTACGTTTTGTTTCTTCATTTTAATATATTCTGTTATGAAGTGGAATTTTCTATTTAATTTGATTTGTTGGACCCTGCCCTTCATAAAATTCTACTTCTCCATCTCGTGCGAGCTAACAAATTTTTTTCTTATCTGTGGATCACGTGCACCAGACGATTTTCTGAAAAACGCTCAAATGATAATCGTTGTGTTATCAGATTATGTAAATTCGATAGGGACCTAGCTGAGGTTTTTAATTTAAGTATTTTGACGTTATCCTCACTAATATTAGAAATGTGAAAATATGTTTGTTTGTTACCTTTTTAAGCTTCAACAACCAATCTTGACGAAATTTGGCATTCAAGTAACGTGTATCAAGGAGAAGGACATAGCTATTTTTTATCCCGTGAAAATGGATAGTCCGATGCAGTTCCTTTTTACCAAAATGCTCTTTTTGGTTGATTTATTTAACATCGCAACGGAGAAACTAATTGTTGTGATTTTTTGCACAGAGATGTTTGAGTCGGTGAGAAATGGCGTAGACTACTAATTAGCTAATTAGCATAGCCCAAGTTAGTTTCCGAGAGATCTGGGAACGCTCACGTCGGCCACGCAACAGAGCAACAGATTGATATGATTTTTTCATAGAAGTAGTTGAGGGGGTAAGAAGTGGCATTGACTGCTAATCAGACTTGCCAGATATAGTTCCCTAGGGATCTGGGAGTAAACTCCTATCTACGCTCGCGAGCCACTCTCGGCTCGCGTACCATTCACCCTCAAAACAGACATATGACAATGCCCACGCGAGAGAAACCGTGGGAAAAGCTAGTTGACTATAATTTTGTTTGTTTTTATATTTTTCACATACTTGGACATTATGTATTTAATATGATTAGGTATCATTATATTATGTACCTTCAAAAAAGGGGTAACTATGCTAGGTGCTTTTGAATACTTTTGAAGGTCTACCACCGAGCTTATGTCCTGGTTTAAATCATTGGGTGCAATTTTTTTTATTGTACCTAATTAATTAATCATACACGTTTGTTTGTAGCTTATTAAAGCGCATCTGAAGTTAATATGTAATACCACAGTATTACAATATAGCGGCTTACAGTAGTGCATGCAACGAATGTACTTACGCAGTACTCTTTATTATACTGTGCTTACGCAGAGCAACGGAAGGGTACTTTCAGGGCAGCGGATGGCGGGGCACAGCCTGGCAAACTCGCGCTACAGGCTAGTACTGCTAGTACCTACGCCGATGTCAGCATCGTGCGACATCAAAGGCGTTGCGCTATTGTTAGCCATATCGTAGTACTGTGTGCCGCAAACGGTTCGCGATTATGTACAAACGTTCTTCGTTTATCGCTCTTCTATCAGTTAAAATCGTATCAAAATCCAACTTTAAATTAAACGAATTATTCGAAAACCCGACTGAATAAAAACTTAACCTCTCTTTTTGGCGAGTAGATCAAGACGAATATAACGACACCTCGCATTCCAAAATTATTTAAGCCTTTTAGCAATGTATACATATTAGTACTAACATACAGTATGGACACTCCCTGCCGCGCTCTAAATTGCGACCTCACCCCCTCGTCACCCAGATTGATACAGATTGGTTTAAGTTTAGTTCTCGAACGTATAGAATTTCGCCGTGATTTCGTTTGCTTCGTCATTTGTTTTTAGAAATGTCATTTCACGCCCGTTGTATGAAGTGTTCGGTGTGTGCTTTTAGGCTACATAACGTGCCAAAGAAAATAAATATACATACACATACACTCGAAAAACATAATCTTCCTACTTGTGCAGTCGGGTAATAATAGGAAACGCTTAACACGTTGAAAAACCGATAGACTGAAAGACTTTAATCCCAACATCAGGTACATTTTCGCTACCCATATTTTATGTTTTTGTTTATTTCCTAGAAAAGTACTAAGCCGATTTTAATGAAATTTCTATAAAACTAATCTGAAAGTATATATTATAAACTTTCAAATAAAAGGAGAATTTTCCAAATCAGTTTATAAATGAAGGAGTTTTAAGGTAACAAACATGAAAAAAAATACGACCGAATTAAGAAACCCTTCCTTTTTTGAAGTCGTTAAGGACCTGCTCCTTTTTTTAATTCGGTTGAAAAGAAGGCACATATCATTTTCACATTTGATTTTAAAATTTTACTTATTTTTTTATTTTCATTTTTCTATCTTTCTATCTTTTGAACGTTTATTAAATTAGCATTTTTAATGGCCATTTACCACTTATTGAGTAATTTATTTATAAGTAAATTTACAGCATGACAGTACAAACCAAATAATAGTTATATAATAGTAATTTAAATATAATAGTAGTTAAATGTTTTATATAAAAAACACACTTAACAACAAGTAACTTACTATAGGTATCAGTATCAGTACACGTCGTCATTGGGTGTCAAACTCATGCGATCTTTAACACTAATGGAGGTTGACGTTTGTGCAACTGACGGTGTGCACCTAAAAGGATGGCTAGTAGGCCAATGGGTCTCAAACTCAAACTCTGCAGGATGTCAGAGTATGGCCCGGCGGTCACTCGCACCCTGAATTCGTAAGCAGATGAACTGGACTAACAGTCACTTTCTAAATCCACAGCCTTACAATTGTAAATTAGTTGAGAGATTGATGAAGGTATTTAGGGGCAAATCACATACATACATCATCTGGGTCCAAACTAGAATCCCCAATACTATGGAAACTAGAGACAGATATAACATACATACATTATACATAAATCAATCACCCAGATACAGAGCAAACCACCTCTTCGACACACAAATGTTTGCCCTGGGTGGGAATCGAACCCACGACCCTAAGTCTAACAACTTCGAGACCACCGGCACAGTACAATAAAGAGTACTAGCGTCCACCGGGTCTGTTGTTATTAGGTCGATAACTACATTTTTTATTACATCCAGAAAACAATCAGAGAACTTCACTTTATCACGCTTTTATTAGCTGCACCTGTACTTATTTATCCGACTTCTTTAAACTCGATTTTGACCCACTTTAAACGAACAGATTTAATTTAAACTTTGTACAATTATCGAGAATCAGTGACAATATAATAATTTCATAAGTTAATCTCATTATATTTTATAAATTAAAAAATAAATATAGTTAAAAAAAACTAAAAAAACACGCTTTTAAAGTACATCAAACTAAAAATTGAAAAAATAATTCTTAATTTAAGCTGAAAACAATAAATAATGAACGAAAAATTGAACGAAAAATACTAGTATAATTGTAAAAAAACCATGGGCGCTTTGTGTCATATTTTTCGTATAACTAGCAACCCAAAATTGAAAAAATGATTCTTATTATAAGCTGAAAACAATAATGAACGAAAAATACTAGTATTATTGTAAAAAAAGCGTGGGGTGCTTTGTGCCATATTTTTCGTATATCGAGCAACTAAAAAATTGAAAAAATAATTCTTAATATAACATGAAAACAATAATGAACGAAAATTAAGAATTATTTTTCACTTTTTAGTTTGATGTGCTTTAAAAGCGTGTTTTTTATTTTTTTTAACTATATTTATTCGTCATAACATTTGTAAGGTCTGTGAATTATAACATCGTTTTAGTCACACGTATTCAAAAAACATCGATTGGTTCCTTGATATTTTTTTTATTTTCCTTATTGATAAGTGCGGAAAAAAAATAAAATTTGGTCCCTAGGAAGATTTGGTTTCTCTCTTCTGATTGGTCCACGTTCGAGCTGGAGTTTAAGCTGATTGGTCAGCGTTCATGCTTCTATTTTCTCATAATTCAGGATGAAAAATTGTGTGTGTCACTCGGGGCCAAAATATTTTAGTCTCGGGCGACATAGAATAGAATAAATATAGAATAATAATTTATTACAGATCACTACAAATCCATAGTATTTATATTTAATTTCTCGCTAAGCTCATGATTCCACCTTAGAATCCTCCGCTTAGCTGAAAATTTAAACTAACACCCTCGGAATAAAAATATATTACTTAAATTATGTTACACAAATAACTATTTGTGTATCAGTCTCTTGTTCCAATAGAACAGGGAATCCTAGTTTGGGGCCCAGATGGCCGTGTTTGATTTGCCCTTGAACTTATTACATTATTATAATTTTACCTTCCATTATAAATTCCATTAGTAATGGTTACCTAAGAACTTACAAGGGAAAAACACACGTTACAGTTATACACGGGTCTAGTCATACCAGGCACCCCGGGGGTGCGTGCGCAGAACCCTGCGTTTGGGGCGATCTTAGATTTTGTATGAATTTCTATGCCTACAAATTCTATCGAGTGCCCGAAACACAGGATTCTGGGCTTGCGTCCTGGGCGCCTGTAGTAGTAGCATGTATTTCCATAAAATTTTCTGTGTATATTCGGTAGGTCTGAGAATAGTTATAGAAAATTTTTCACCGGGATCTGAGCGGGCGAAGCCGCGGGAAACAGCTATATTATATTATTATATTATATTATATTATATTATTTAGGATTGTCTTACTTTTCTAACTAGTCTCTAACTTATATCAGCCTAAGCCATGCTTATTGAAAACCTTTACATCACCACCTTATCTCGCGTAGGTACTATACCTTACTCATTAAAATCCAAGTAAAACGTTAAAATTGTGCTAAAGCGTCAAAATCGGGGGCATCGAAAGAAACACAGTTACTGTGGCCTTTTAGCATAAAACTTAGATTTGTAATCTGAGATCGTCATTGCCTACTTTACAAGAAAATCGCTTGCATGATAATACGCAAACAAGATGTAGACAGTGAAATATGGGAGTCCACTTGTCGTTTCAAAATTATAGTTATCAATAATTTATATTTTAGTTAAATGGGCTACCTTCTTCCGTGCTTCGTTTGAGGCAGTTGATATGACTAGATGGCAGATGGGAGGTCCGACGCAGATCGGAGAATGCCAAAGTGTCTACACAATTGGCATCCCAAAGCAAACAAACACCAGCGTTAAGCCGACAGGCCTTTTGCCGTCGGCTCGGCTGGGGCCCGGCGGTTCGACAAGGCTCGGGACGTTGGCCGAAATTAGGGCCCGACGGATAATGTTATTGAGAGCGTGGTCTCCTACCTGAGCACCTGAGACAACTCAGTGCGTGGTGGCCATTGGCTTCTACTGTTGAGCCGCAGATGCATAGATAAGGAACTGACACGTCGCAGCCCAATCGGTATGCCACAGCCACACGCAGCGAGTTGTCGTCCAGGAGATTGCCCAGGTGGGGTGAATAAAATCATTGAAATAAAACAAATAAAGTTATTTGGACATGAAAACAATATGACACGAGAAGAAATACATGAAAATTATGGAATTTGTCGTTAATGCCTTTGACAAGAGTAGGCCGGTTCACACGCACAGCACCAGAGCGGGTGACAACGAGTATAACGCGAGAGCACCCGATGCACCACCAACATTCAAGCGAGCATGCATCGTTTGTCGTTTACGTTTACGACTCATAAACGTTCCCCACTGCTGGACACGGGTCTCTTTCCAAACTCTGGAAGGTTAGGCCCATACTCCACACACACATCATTTGTCGTAAAAATAGGGCCATCCCATTTCTTTCCGTGGATGTCGCGTGGGTGAAGGGACGAATAAGGAATTAAAGCTTCGATTTGAGATTGAAGCTGTGCTCTCCTGCATGAATAAATAATTATCATGTAGCAAAAAGCAGAGTTCTTCGTCGATTTAACTCCAAAAATTTTCGGTTCCTAGTCTATAGAGGGGGCTTCTTAGACAAAGTCATGGACCACAGCTAGTGATTTTGTAAAATTAAATAAATTAAAAAAAAATTTTGGAAATATTTAACATTTGAAAAAGTTCCAAATTCAAAAAAGTCAAGCTGAATAGCATTGATATTATATTATAAATTATTTGCTGAATAGGCACTAGTATTTTCTGGGACTCGAGAAAAAAAACAATAGACAATATTGGGACCTTGATTCCACCTTCAAAGTTCATCATTAGACCAACTTCAAAATACCAAAACGATGTTTTGATCCCAGGAATACGGCTCCATACCAAATTTCAACTCAATCCGACCCCTGAGTCACTCTAAAATCAATAGCAAGTTTAACGCTTACTAACAAGCCAAGTTAAATAAAAGCTGTAAACGGCAATTACGGCCTTGTAAACAGCCTATGGTATTCTGGGGCACACGAGTAATCTGTCCTGGCTCTGACCCCGTACTCTTGGTATGCTGGCTCCTCCTGGTGCACGTTAACGTGTGGCTTTGGGATCGGACGTAGACTCACATTTCTTATTCCTACTGATACTTGAAACCTTAATATTTGCATGCTGTTTTTAATAGCTAAACACGAGTGCTCTAACTATAACATTAAGAGCAGGCTCCCAAAATAAGTACATTTTTGCTAGAATATGTTGAGTCGGTCTCAAGCTTGCTGAACGTGAAAACTACACATCTGATTCTTTGAACATTTTTCTTTGGTATGGCTAAAACAAAAACACGATTTTTTGGTTTTTGCTCGATACTTTTTATTTTGGAAAACCATGTAGTTTTGAGAGTTTATGAGGTTTTTCTCTTACATTATATCAGTTAGGCGCTAAGACGAAATTTTTCTAGAATGTTTACTAAGGTTGCAATAAACGAAAATATGCATTTACGCCCGAAGTAAAGGACGTATGTCGCGTTAAGACAATCACGCGAAATTCAACTGTAAAGCTGATTCCTTATGGTTAAGTATCAGGTTGTTCGCCAGTACCGCGCTGGGAGCCTGCTCTTAAAGATCTCTGTATACCGTGTTTAAGAGCCCGCTGGAGTTCATAAATCCCATACAAACGTAGTATTTGATTCATTTGTTAACCAAAGAACCGATTTTGAAATAATTTTATATCGATAACCGGATGACGTATATCTGTGTCTGTACCGCATTACTTTTTTGAAAAACGAAACAGAAATCCATTATTAATGAATAAACTTGTTTTTAAGGTAAAAGACGGAAAACATGTTTATTGGTATTAAATGGATTCCTGTTACGTTTTTCAAAAAAGTAATGCGGTACAGACACAGATATACGTCACCCGATTATCGGTATAAAATTATTTTAAAATCGGTTCTTTGGTTAACAAATGAATCAAATACTACGTTTGTATAGGATTTATGAACTCCAGCTGGCTCATAAGGCAAATAAATGATTATCTATTTTCATTTTTTTTTCTGTTTACTGTCCCATTTTTAAATGTCATTTGTATCGAACGAACGGGTGCTTTAAATAACTACTTCAAATTTTGTTTTTTCTGCATGAAATTACACTCTGGCTCCTCCTAGTGTTCCACTCTCCTGCTGTTAAACTGGTTTAGAGTGACCAAGTCTAGGCTCACAACGGCGCCACAGTATTACGATATGGCCTTTCAGTAGCGCAACGTGTTTGATGTCGCACGATGTCGCCACGGCGTAGTTAAAAACAGTACTAGCCTGTAGCCAGCCTGACAAACTCGCGAAGTTTGCCAGGCTGTGCCCCGCCGCCCGCTGTCCCTATTGTAATATTTTAACGCGCTATCTGTGCGTGCGACGTACTACCACAGATGAGATACTAGTTACTTGTACTACTTATAATCAAGTAGGTACCAGTCATCGCAAGCGCAGGACCGGTCGTTGTGGAGGGTTTTATCTAGCTGTGCACGTCTTTCGGCTGATATTTTGATGAGATAATCCTGTAATACACAGTTTTCCAGGACTGCGGAGCCCGACACTGTGCGTGGTCCGACACGCAATTCGCCGATTTTTAGGGTTGCATACCAGGATCCTATTAACCAAAGTATATTATTAGTACTTACATACAGTATGGACACTCCCTGCCGCTCTCTAGATTCCGACCTCACCTCCTTGTCACCCAGATTGATACAGATTGGTTATAGTTTGGTTCTCGAACGAATACGATTTCGACGTGATTTTGTTTGCTCCGTCACTTGTTTTTAGAAATGTCATTTCACGACCGTTGTGTGCAGTGTCCGGGGTGTGCTATTACTAAGCCGACGCTGCCCGTTGTATGTGTGTCCGACTTTTAAACTGTATCTATTGAACCGTGATAGGCAGCCGGCTGAATATGTGTCATTATGGGGGATTTACTGACAAATAATAAAAAATAATAATAATAATGTCTATCAGTGGACGTCTTTTGGCTGATATGATGGATAAAAAATTATATCATGGGGTCCCCATACACGAAGCAAGTTTTTTCAAAGGTTGTTTTTGCTTTATCGTAAAAAGGTAATACATACGAGTACAAGCTTGGAGCTTGATGTGACTTAAGACACATATTGACACATTCTTCAAACACGTGCGGTAGGGTAGGGTGGCAAGTAGGCATAGGCAATGTTAGAAGAGCCACACACCCTAACAACGCCTACTTATGAAAAATCTAGGTTAGGCGAAATATTCTGAGACCTAGCGTTGCTCGCAGTCTCCTAGGCATATAAAATAATAATAAGCTTGTGCCAATGAAGCCCTTTCATAACACGGTTAAAAAAAAAAAAAAAAAAACAAATCAAAATTCAGACCGCCGTTTCTTGCATAATTTATTACGTACTTTAAATAAAGACTATTTTTTTATGATTTAATTACAAATGTACAGTTTTGAGATTTTCCATATACTTGTAGTATAAGACGGTATTACTTGCCAAATTTCATAGTTCTAGGTCAACGTTAAATACCCTTTGAATTTTGATTACCTTTACAGTGTCGAAATATACATTTTTTGCGTCATAAACGGCTATATCTTTTTTTTTTAATTAGAAGTTTAATTTTTTACAGTTTCAAGGGACTGTAGGTGTAGACCGATATACAGGGTGTAACATAAAGGTGTGGTGATACTTTAAGGTGGGCTTGTACCCATCAAACTGAACAACTTTCTCCATGGAACCCATAGTCAAATCGCAAAAAAAAATTTGAACTTCCCATACTAAGTTGGCTGATCAGCTGATCGAGTTAGTATGGGAGAGCCAAATTTTTTTTGCGATTTGACTATGGGTTCCATGGAGAAAGTTGTTCAGTTTGATGGGTACAAGCCCACCTTAAAGTATTACCACACCTATATGTTACACCTGTATATGGTTTTGATTGTTACTCGATACCTCCACGCGTTCCCGAGATAAACGGTGTTGACAAACAGACACACGGACAACAAAGTGATCCTATAAGGGTTCCGTTTTTTTCCTTTTGAGGTACGGAACCCTAAAAATAAAAGTTAAAAAAACTAAAAGTCTAGGTATACTTCAAAAAGAAATTCACAAAAATTATGATTTAATTTTTTTATAGATAAATACACGATATTAACCAACAATAACGAAATGAAAACAAAGGTGGGTAAGAAACAAATTTTTTTTATGTTGGTACTAGCACTTGAAAAAAGACAAATGTTTTAGATTCGATGGCTTCGATGAAAATTGTTTTTTTTTTTTTAATAATTTTGATGACTTCATGTTGCATTGACCAAATTACTTCATCATCATCATATCAGCCGAAAGACGTCCACTGCTGGACATAGGCCTCCCCCAAGGATTTCCACGACGACCGGTTCTGCGCTGCCCGCATCCACAGGTGGACCGATGATCTGGTGAAGGTCGCGGGAAGCCGCTGGGTGCGGGCAGCGCAGAACCAAATTACTTATTTGTAACCAAATATATACATAGGTATTCGTAATATATGACAATTCAAAAGCTACAAATTTTTGTGAAATAATCGGAAATTTCAATTTCAATTGTAGGAGAACCAAACAAACATGATTTTTCCACAGTATTACAATATAGCGGCTTACAGTAGTGCAACGAACTTACGCAGAGCAACGGAAGAGTACTTCCGGGGCAGCGGGCGGCGGGGCACAGAGTTTGCCATTCTGGTTACAGGCTAATACTGCTAGGCTAGTATACCTACGCCGTGGCGGCATCGTGCGAAATCAAAGGTGTTGCGCTACTGTAAGCCATATCGTAATTCTGTGAATTTTCCCAGACCAATGGGTGTTACAATAGACAAACGTAAGCAACTACGACGTGCAAAGTTTTATCAAAATCGTTTGAGCCGTTTTTGAGGAAAAACAAACGGTTTTTGTTGTATGACAGCTACTCTCGGTTTCACGGTACGAATAAAGTTTTGATGATCCCTCGATTAAATAATTTAAAACTCTTAAGTAAGCGTGATGGACAGACGCACGCACGGTCGAACGAAAATGAGATGTTCGGTTTTTCCGTATGTATATAACACATTTTCACTTAAATTGGAAAAACTTATTTTTTCGCGACAACAATACTTCCTCTACCCTATGTACGTCGTACCGTTACGGGGTCGAAAAAATAAAAACAAAAATAATTTTGAACAAAAAAATCCGACTTCAAACAGGAAACTAAGGTTCCCCTCGATTTCTCTGGGATGCAACCATCAGATCCTACTTTCCTTATCATGGTACCACCCTTCGGATATCTTCTTTCCAACAAAAAAAGAATCATCAAAATCGGTTCATAAACGACGAAGTTATCAGCGAACACACACACATATATATATACAGGGTGAAATTTTTGAACGCCACCTGGAGGGAAAGCACTCTACATACTGGAGATAGACAATTTTACTCAAAGGAAACATTCCTTTATTTTTAAAAACAAACAGAACTGCATTCACAGATTTTCGAAAATTCGCTTGCCACACCCGGGAATCGAAACGGGTAAAATCCGAAAAAAATAACAACCTGTACTTTTACGGCATCGATCGATAGGGTCAATCATAAGGATCAAATCTCTCTAACAAACGTGGTAAATTTAATGAAATGAAATGAATGAAATCTAAACTTTTTTAATTGAATGAAAAAAAAAGGCTAAATTTACTAATTAGTTGCTCGAAATGAGCTCCATTTTGTTGGATACAGAAATTTATTATTTTAAGTAATTCATTTCCAGTAACTTTTAATATCGAGTTGTGATAAATATTCATAATCGTATTGTGCACCTCAGCTCTTCAATCGTTTGCAGTTGCATGGAAATTTTGGTAAATTAGTTTTTTTACATATCCCCATAAAAAAAATCTCGCAGGCCATCTGATTGTGCCATTTGTTCCGATCTAGGTATTACAGTGGTTATTAACATAGGTAGTGGTGATTCTGCTGTTATTGGCCGGAGCGCAATCTTGCTGTACTTGGTTTCGCTCTTCCTCAGGTAAAACATTTAACTCATTTCTTAGGAGATCCAGTATTTCAAGATACTTGACAGTGTTTAGATGACCTTTGTACACGTGGACTAACACAATTGTATTTCTCATAATTCCGCACCAGACGTTAAAAGAGAATCTTGTTAGTTTCATGAACACGAACAGGATTCGCTCGAGACCAATAATGGTTATTGCGGCGGTTGTACATGCCGTTATTACTAAAGTGGGTTTCATCACTCCATACAATGTTACTCAAAAAAGTGGGGTTACGGGCAACTTCTGTCAGAATGTTTTGACAAAATTGTAGTCGTCTCTCACGATCCCCAGGATGCAATTTTTGAACCAACCGACCTTCACGATAACATTTATACTTATACTTTTTCAGCACTTTAAGTTTATATACTCGGGTAGAGTTTGGGTGGTTCCAATTTCTTCGGCAGCTTCTCTGCTTGAAGTCTTTGAATATGCTTCGAAGTATCTTAAAACACTTACATCAAAATCGGAATAGTCCTGCTGAGGACGTTGCTGTTGCCTTTTGTGACTACCAGTATTTTTTAAATAATCAACCATTCTCTTCAAAACAAATCGAGTTGCTACTTGTCGGTCCCGATATCTCTCTCCATAACACCGCAGAGCTAAATTCACATCTTTGTGATTTAAAAAAAAAGCTTCCATTAAATCAAATTGTTCTTGATAAGCCATTATTACGGTGAGCTGACAAATATGAAATGATTTGTATAAACAATAAAATGTGAATAACAAAAGACTATTGCAGGGCGTTCTATTTCACTATTCTATTTTTAAATATTCCATTTTTAAATGTTGTGTCCAGTCAGCATTACAAACCCCTGCAAAATGCAATCTTATCTAAATAGTTCTTCGTCATTTTAATAAATAAATGACGTCAACGATAATTAATAATTACTAACATAAGTAATCTGATGGACCATTGAGTAAAAGTGCTTTAGCTTATCCCATTGAATTTACAAGTTTAGATTTCATGGTTTTCCTTTCATTAAATTTACCACGTTTGTTAGAGAGATTTGATCCTTATGATGGACCCTATCGATCGATGCCGTAAAAGAACTGGGTGGTATTTTTTCGGATTTTACCCGGTTCGATTTCCGGGTTTTGCAAGCGAATTTTCGAAAATCTGTGAATGCAGTTCTGTTTCTTTTTATAAACAAAGGAATGTTTCCTGTGGGTAAAATTGTCTATCTCCAGTATGTAGAGTACTTTCCCTCCAGGTAGCGTTCAAAAATTTCATCCTGTACAAATAGTCGAATTGAGAAACCTTCTCCTTTTTTGATGTCGGTTAAAAAGTGTAAAATTAAGGATTCATACAAAAGACGTGTTTTAACGTATTTTTAAATAAGCTCTATCGTAAAAACGGTTATACATAAAAGCATCAAACTTGCTTTGATTATAATACTAATATTGAAGTAAAACAAAAAAACTGGCCAAGTGTGAGTTGTACTCCTTCTAAGGAGTTCCGAACTGAATGAAAAAACAAGCATATTTCTGTCACGCGCGTTGATGTCTCTTGTTAGTAATGTGAATAGGTATCATTGTCATAGTTGTGTGGAGAGTCGTGGTGGTAAGGAACCCTTGGAATGCGAGTCCGACTCGCGCTTGACTGGTTTTATGATTTATTTTTTCTATCACAATTGATTGAGATAGGATCGTCAGCATCATAACATCAGTCGATGGACGTCCACTGCTGGACATAGGCCTCGCCCAAGGATTTCCACCAAGACCGGTTCTGCGCTGCCTGCATCCAGCGGCTTCCCGCCACCTTCACCAGGTCATCAGTCCACCGAGTGGGAGGCCTGTCTACGCTACGTTTTCCGGTGCGCGGTCTTTACTACCCCAACGATCATCTCTTCTACGAGCTATGTTGATTCTACGATTGAGATAGGATCGTGAACAAAATAAAAAAGTTTCTTTTACACACATCAACAGATCACGTACCTAGGTAGACTTTCTTCGATCAGTGATCAAAGCACGATTTCACTATATACTTTAACTGTTGTCCGTTAACTGTAACTGCCGCGCGATTATGAACCCAATTTAGCGGTAATAAGCACGCAGAACCAACACTTAGCTTATTAGAGATTAGACACACGGATTTTCTAGCGTGAATCGCAGAATTCAACAACTTTTACAATTGTCTCTTTCATTCTGTGATTTAGAAATGATGGCTCGTGAAGATGGTTTACAGAAACCGTTAGTAATTTTCAAAGTGAAAATGTGAAATATCTGGATGACACAGCTTTAAAAGGAAACGAGGTCTAAATAATAGGTATTTGAATAAAATGTTGCTGTCTCCCTCCCCCAAACCTCTCCGTATATAGCAAGAAAGGGAGAACTGCAGCGCAGACCGATAATATGCACAAAATTTGACCAGAACAGCATTTTATAGTCCCCTATTTCCTCCACCAAAACTGGAGCAATAATAATATTTTTTCAAAAATAATTTCTAAAACGCTTTACCTATGCCACCGTGTTTTAATTTTATTGTTAATATGTGTATTATACAAAAGCGTCGTCGGTGGCTCAACCGGTAACGACTCGGTCCATCTAACCAGAGGTACCGGGTTCAAATCTGGACGGCCAATGTACCTATGAGTTTTTCAAAAAACTTACGTACATATAATTACCGATTGCTTTAACGGTGAAGGAAAACATCGTGAGGAAACCTGCACACGCCTGCGAAGAAACTCGAAGGTTATGTGTGAAGTCGACCAACCCGCACGGTGCCCGCGTGGTCGACTAAGGCCTAATCGCCCTGATTCAGGGTAGGCTCGAGCCCCTCGGCGGGGACTTATATGAGCTGATATAATATAATATGTGTATTATTTCTTGGTAGATGACTGAAAATGACGTTTCAATTGGGCAATTTTATCAGTTTTTAAACGCTTCTACTTTCTATTCTAATTAGAATATGGGAAAAAACAAAACATACGGGCATGGTCACGGTAGATGATAGATAGATAGATAGATAGATAACTCATTTATTTTTCTAGCAAAACAGCACCATACATCAAACAAGCAATGGAGATAAAACATTATAAGTACTTAATTCATAAAAGAGTACACTGATAATGAAAACACTAATAAAAACTAAAAGGTAACTGCCTAGCCAGAAAAAAAGGCCTAGGCTCAGCATAATGTTGTGCATGCAGAGTATACAATACATGCGCAACGCTGTTTTTCAGCCAAGACCAGCGAAGAGAGGTAAAATGTGCGCACCTCTGTGAAACAAACTCGAACCAGGCAAAATTAATATCATATTGTGTTATGCATTTATATGTATTAGTATGTGTATATAGTATATAGGTGCAAATAAGGCCAGTTGGTAAGTATGAAGCCCATAAATATATTTTAATAAGACGATAATGTGTAAGTAACTATGCAAAATATCAGAGTGAAATGTTAATAAATATGGATGAGTGTTGCACAGCCAATTAAATAAAAAGGTATGGTTTTAATTTATATTTTATTTTATTTTCGTCGCAGTATCCGCTACTCGCTTTGCTGTTGTGACATCAAATATTCCCGTAATTGTTTTTTAAAAATATAAAGTGATGGTAGTACACGAAGTGGCGGAGGGAGGTCGTTCCAGCATTTTGAAGCAAAGAAGCGGAAACTGCCGCGAAACAAAGCAGTTTTGTGTCGAGGGATAACGAAAACACTTGAACAATATCGTGCCACGTAACAATGACTAGCATAGCGACAATTAAGTATCTTAAAAAGATAGACGGGTTGCTGCGTTTTAAGAATCCCGAAAAGCATCGACAAATAATATAGCTTTTGGCGACCCTGCATTTTCAAAATATTAGAAGCATTAAGGTATGGCGTTACATGAGATCGTGGTGGTATGTAAAAACAATACCGGGCACAAGCATTCTGCACTCTTTGGATTAAACGCTGCGATTTTTGAAGAATGCAAGGGCCGTAAACCGCAACACAATAATTTAATTTTGACAGAATAATACTCTCACAAAGTCTGCAACGTAAGTCAACACTAATAAATGGTCGGATTCGGTATAAGATTTTCAACCGGTAAAGACAGTTCCGTACTGTGTCTGCTACATGTTTTTCAAAGCGTAAGTTTGCGTCAAACAGTACCCCCAGGTTACGAGCCTCGGTTACTCTTTCTATCAGTTCATTATTTATCACCACTTTTGGTTGCAACTGAGAGATTACTTCAATTTGTTGCTTGGTTCCCATGACTATATATTTAGACTTTGTTGGATTTAGCATTATGGAGTTATTAACTGACCACTCATAAACCCTACTTAAATCTTCATTTAAATTTTCAATAGCCTGCTGAACATTTTTTTAAATCTATACTAGCATAAATTTGGAGGTCATCAGCATAGATATGAAAATTACATTTTCGTATGCTTTTGACAATGTCAGCGCTATAAATTATAAATAACAAAGGACCTAAAATTGATCCTTGAGGGACTCCTCTTTCTACAGGTAACAAAGGTGACGTAAGTTTACTTCCATTGAGGTTATGAATTAAAACCTGTTGGGAACGTCCACGCAGGTAACTGTCAAACCATTTTAAACTCGAGCAGTCAAAGCCATAAAAAGATAACTTAGAAAGTAATAACGCTGTATTTATAGAATCGAACGCGCGTGTAAAGTCAAGGAGCGCTAGCACGCTACCCATACCTCTATCAGACGCCAACAGAATATTGTCAACAACATCTAGTAGAGCACTAGCCGTACTGCGATTTTTTCGAAAGCCTGATTGCAGTTCTGGAAGGATACTATTATGCTCGCAGTATGTAAAAACTTGGTTGTAAACAACTTTCTCCAGTATTTTGGATAAAAAAGGCAGAATACTAATTGGCCGCAGATCAGATATATCTACAGGATCACTTTTCTTAGGTATCGGTCTGATGAGAGCAATTTTCCAAAGATCAGGAAAAGTTTCTGTCCTAATAGAAAGGTTAACAATTGCAGCAATAACCGGTAGTGTACGTGGAAGCGTCAGTAAAATCATATCTAAATTTACACCATCAATACCTATTGCGTTTGTTTTAATACCCAAAATAATTTTTGCAACTGCATTTTCGTGAACAGGTTCGATTTTGAACGTAGAATTATTGTATCTATTAAACTCATAATGCGTTAAAAGTGACAGACTGACAAGATTATCACCTGGAACTTTAATAAAATGTTTATTAATACAATCTGGATCGTTAAAATGTTCCGGAAGGTCACAGTGCCCTTTAAAATCAGGAAGAATTGTTGATTTTAGATTTTTCCAAAGATGTTTAGGGTTGTTAATATTTTGATTAATATTTTGATCAAAATACGCTACCTTCTCTGCATAAATACTAGAATTAACAAGATGCTTCAGAGATTTGTAATGCACTTTGTCACTATCCAATTTTGACTTACGAAACTTGTGTGCTTCATCGCGAAGTTGCATCATATATCTAACGTTGCTTGTGAACCATGGCAGTTGCTTATGACGTACTAACATGTTCTTTTCAGGTGCTAGCTTATCTAAAATTCTCATTAAATGGTCATTAAATACGCTAACCATAGCATTGACATCAGACATTGCAGCTATGGCCAGCCAGTCCACCAGGTCCATTTCATCATTGAGTTTATCCTGGTCAATGCTTTTAAGAGGTCTAAAAGAAATGTATTTCGGAGGTATTTTAGGTTTCTTCATTTTAAATTCTGCCCAGACAAACGCGTGTCCACCAAGTTCGGGTGAAATGATAAGACCTGTGTTTTTAAAGGGAGCATCGGTAATAATAAGATCTAATAAAGTTGAGCTATGGTCAGTGAAGTGAGTAGGCTGGGAAATACAGTTAGCGGTGCCAGTACAATGCATGAACTCATGTAGTCGAGAAGTTAATGAATTATCACATAGAAGGTCTATATTAAAGTCACCTAATATGATAACATTGTCAAAATTACCAAAAGATAAAAGGGAATCTGTAATTGAGTCAAAAAAAATATCAACATTCACCCAGTTTGGGCGATATGCTGTTCCAATGAGTAATTTGCTTGAGTTGACGTGCAGTAATATCCACATTTGTTCAACCTCCTTATGTGATATTGGGTGAAGGCATGTGCGAACTTTAATTCCCCGTTTAATGTAAAAACCCACTCCGCCTCCACCCGATTTTAGAAGGCCCTTGGGGCGAGGAATGTGCCGAAATCGGTACCCTGGAAGAGTAGGAGCGCTGGCATCTTCACCAGCTCTAAGCCAAGTTTCGTTAATGGCGATAACATCAAAAGATTCACGTGCAACAACCGCTGAAAACTCATCATGCTTACTGTTTAGGAGCCGGCATTGTACAGTCCAACACCAAAGTTATTTCCTTTAACCATTATGTTTTACGTGGTATAAATATACCACGCAAAACAAGTGTATAATTATATATAGGCAATGATGTTCATAGTAAGGAAATACATATATAGTTTTATATGATATATAATATATGACGTGATAATATGAACCCACTTTTGCCGGCCAAGAGGAAATCATAATATTTTCAAATAGCAAAAAGTTTATGTTTACCAGTAAATTAATAAATTTTATTTTAATTGCTGGGCTTGGCAAAACATATACTATAAAACAAAAATAACTAGTATTCAGTGCAAAGTACATGTGATCTAAATTGATATTCATACACGTAACTAATTTTAATGGTAAGAAGTGTTGAAAATTACAAAATAAAACATAAGACACATGAGCCACGCATGTAGCAAAAAAATGAAAACCAGTTATTCTGAGTTTTTACTGTGAGTGACATAGGTTTGATGTTTTGGTGCACAGTACAGCTATTTTTTATAGTTTATTTCTATCGTTTGTAAATTGTACCTGGAAATTGTTGTACTGTGCTCTAAATAAAAGTTTTTCTATTCTATTCTATTCTATTCTAAAAAATATTTTTGCTCTATTGTCATTATCAAGGGTGAAAACAGGGGACTACGTTTGTATGGAAAAAATGGCGCCCGCGTTTCCTCTTAGGAGAAAACTACTTAATCATTTAGAACCTGCCACTGCTACTGCCACATCACATATTGGCCCGAAGACGTCCACTGCTGGACAAAGGCTTCCACGACAACCGGTCTTTGAAATGTAGAAGATGTAGCTTGAAAAGTAATTGTAATTGTTTAACCGCCTCCGTGACCTTATGATTAGTCTATTAGATCCACATGGGTTCGATTTCCGGTGGAGTCAAGTTTGTAAGACTTGGTTTGGTTGGTGGAAGGGCATTTTCTGAGCCCACCTGGCTAGCTACCACCATCTTATCTAAGTCTTGCCGCCAAACAGGAATGCTAATCCTTCTGATTCCATCACGCCAAAACTCCAAGCATAGCACGCTCCATTGCCCTTACTTATTAATAATAATTAATATAACAGCTTATATTAAACTTAAAGGCCAAGACATTTTTTTTTTCTACTTTTTATTGGTTTTTGTCGGGGGTTTTAATTTTAATTGTTGGACCCTGCCCTTCCCTCCATATTCAACTTCTCTTGTGATTCTCGGCGTAGATGGAGGGCACGCCGCCGCCGCAAGTTTTCATACTAACAACCAGCTTAGTAGCAAACTTTGCATAAAATCTTCAAAATCAAAAGTATAATGTAGAAGACGCAACTTGAAAACTATTATTATTATTATTATTCACAATTGGTAAGCCCTTGGCATCATGTCACCTGATGGTAAGTGACGATGATGCCGAAGATGGAAGCGGGCTCACCAAGATTCCCCAACGCAATGGAGAACTGGCTATCTTATCTTCAAGCCGGAACACATCAATGTTATTAAACACTGATGTTTGGCGGCAAGACTTAGATAAGATGGTGGTAGCTAGCCAGGCGGGCTTAGAAAATGCCCTACCACCAACCAAACCGAGTCTTTCAAGTTGACCCCACCGGGAATCAAACCCGCGACCTCCTGGTGTGAAGCGAATGGACTAACCATTACGCCACGGAGGCGGTTAGAATCTAGTTGCAATTGTTTTACCGCCTCCGTGTCGTTATGATATTAGTCTATTAGATTCACATCAACAGATCGAGGGTGGATTCTAAGTTTAAAGGACTAGGTACGATAGTACTAATATATGTATATACTTTGGACTAGGTTTGGTTGGTGAAAGACCATTTTCAAAGCCCGCCTGGTTAGCTACCACCATCTTATCTAAGTCTTGCCGACAAACAACATTGTTAACAGCATTAATGTGTCCGGCTTGAAGATAAATAGTCAGTTCCGCATAATCTTGGTAAGCCTGCTTTCGTTTTGCCAAAGGATTACTAATTGTAGATTTAAAAAAAAAACACTAAGTTCCTACCTGCCAATCCTACTATGCAATGTTATAAATGCGAAAGTTGTAAGAATGTATGTTTGTTACTCTTACACGCAAAAACTACTAATCGGATCCGGCTGAAATTTGGTAGGTATAGATATATTAGGACCTGGATTAACACATAGGCTACTTTTTTCCACGCTCGCGAGCCGCTTGCGGCTCGCGCACTGAGCGCTTTCGAAAAGTAATAGAAACGTTTTCCACGCGGGTGAAGCCGCGGGAAACAGCTAGTACATGTTATTATAACAACCTTTACTGTACGAAGTAGGTGTTTGTACACACCTTTTGAGTGATCAAGTAGGTACTAGCTTTTGCCCACAGCTTCACCCTAGTAAATCATAACAGTGATAATGCGACATTGTAATATCAAATTCGACAGGATTTTTTACTCCTGTTTTCGCCTCGTGCGCAGGCGAGGGGTCAGATAGAATTTTTACTCCTTTTTGTTCTTGAATTCAAATTTAGGGACAAACTCCTGTGTTTTTCCTGTTTCCCCCCTTATGGAGACAGACAGGAGCAACCCATTTTTTATGTCTATACAAATCTTCTTATATGCAATAATAGCTATCCTTTAAAAACCATGCATTTTTCGAGATAAAAATCAGCACATGTGATAATCCAGTGCTTGGTGCCTACCAAATTTCATTCCAATCCGTTCATCCGTTTAGGTGTGAAAGTGGAATAAACAAACAAACATACATTCGCGTTATTAAACGCGAAAGTATGATTGTTGTAGACATTTTTATTATTTGGCCACGACAGTTCTTTAAAATGGTTTTTTCTATCTGTTTCAGATTCAAGAAAACTCTTCGGCGGCTACAGAATAACACCAGCGTATTGCAAAGCAAGCCGAGCAGCCAAGCACAACCGGGGGAACACCATATGTATGTTCAACCATGAATGCGCGCAGCGTGGGGGCGAGGTACTATCTGCATTATTAACCGACTTCCAAAAAAGAAGTTTTAAGTTCTATTGTAATAGCAGCCGCCCGCAACTTTTCAACTTACCCCGCTCGCGTTCGTATGTATCTACATGTTTGCTTACATGCTAATTACAGCCGTTTCCAACAATTAAGGAAGTAACACCAGGATCCTAGAAAATATTTCCACCCTCTTAATATTATATTAGAAATAGGGGGGGGGGGCTATTTCTTCTCCCAATCCCCCAAAAAGCCAAAAAGAAGGGGTCTTTTTAGCGTGAAGGACTGCAAAATATACGCGAAAAATCGTATGTTAACTTGTTTGTTCAACCACTTTGTTATCAAAGTTATTTCTGGCCTTCTGGCTGTGAAGTGTTCTTTCCTGTAAAAAACATGTTTAGCTATAACTGAACATTCGGCTGATTCAGTAAACAAGAAGATATCGGCTTCCTGTACCTAGTTAAGCTACGTACGTGTTCTTGCTACTCACCTTTTTATGCCAATAAGCTCTTTGTAGGGTCTTCTCAAGAACGTATATCCCAAAATTTTAATAACTTATTTGTTTTAGGTCGTTGGAGCCTGCATGGATGGATTTCTTTTCGGAGCATGCTGCCAACTCAAGTCTGACAGCCAATCACACATCCCCAAAGGGCCAGGGGTGGTCATGACAAGCTACCTGGATTACCCTGATCCAGAATCAGAGACATCAGACTATGACGGAGACCAACTAAGTGTGCTGCATAACAGTTTCAAACCTGTAGTCACGCCTGGGTATAGGCCTGGGGATAGGAATCAAATTTCTAGCACAGAAAAAGCTATAAGTAACAATCTGAGTACTCAAGGCGTTCAAGCTGAGATTATTTCTGAAGGATTTAATCAGATAACAAATACTTTACTTCACGCACCACCAAAAGATGAGTATGTTTATATAAAACCAAAGCCGGATGATATTTACAGTCATAGTACAATAGATCATAATCTGGCTGATACTATATTGTTACACAAAAATGGTTCAGCTGTCAATGATATTGCCAGACCTTCAGATTTCAATATACAAATATCTTCGATGCAGACGAAGCCAACATCAGCACCAACAACATCGTCATCACCACCTCCAAAAACAGGATCCACTCACCGCCCAGTTTATACAAAACCAATATTTAAACCAAAACCAGTCAAAGTGACAACTAATAATCCTTCAACTGAAGCTTACGTGATGGTATCTACATTCACTAAAGAAACTCAAAAGATACCTGAGCTATCTTCTATAAATAGTATCATCCAAATGTTGAACGAAAGTACCCCAAGTTTAAAAGATGAAGTAACATCACCGTCTTCTTCAGAAGATCTTGAAACCAAATCATCTCCAACTCCTACTGTGGAACCGGTATCTTACAGCAGTGGGTATCCCAACCAGTACATTTCTACCGGACACTACGTCACATTAAAACCGTCGTCTTATGGTAGCACAACTACTGCATCGAGTAATGTGAAATATACTAGCAAAAAACCAGCCTTTCCTAGTAGCACAACTTATGGGAGCAGTACAGTGAATATCCCAAGCAAAAAACCTGCTTATCCAAGCAGCTCAATATTTGGGACCAGCACTATCCAATATCCCAATAAAAAACCTAGTTATTCAAGCAGTACGTTGGGAACTAGTACTGTAAAATATCCAAACAAGAAACCAGCATTCACAACTAAGGTTCCTGTATACACATCATCAAACAGTATCAGACCAGAGACGAAACCAACAAAGAAACCTGCCTCGTCTCCTAAACCTAGTCAATCTACTAGTCAAGCTATCGAAGCTTTTAACAGATATCCAACCGACCCTAACTACTTTGATGACTCAGTCACAACATTCAGTTATGTTAGTTCCACGACGACCAGACTTCCTCCAACATCAACGTCTCGAAGACCACCTTCAACCAGCTACGTCACAGGTTCGAAGCCTTCCAGAAGACCAATTACATCAGAATCCACTCCAATACAAAGCCAATACGATTACGCCCCGGACTCATTCTCAAGTGTTACTCCAACAGTTATCGTCCTCAACGGATTCACATCGAAACCTGAAATTCATGAACAGAAAGAACCAGAGTTTATCGAAATATCACAAGAACCTTTCAAAAAACCTGTCAACCAGATAACAGTCAACACTGTCATTGAATCTACGAATAATATCTACATGCATAAACCGCCAAATTACGAGCGACCTTCCTCACCTACCATTGTCATAACACCAAAGCCTGCTCCAAATACATCTCCTTATCCTCCTAAAGGAACAACGAGACCTAGTGTGACAATAACAAGTCCAAGCTTCGATTCCTACACAGAGTACTATTCACCAACAACTTTGAGGCCTGAACTTCAGACGTCTCCTGATGATCTGATAAACTTCCCTCCAGTAAGGAACCCAATGCTCAATGCTACAGGATCAAACGTAGGACTTTACAACACAAGCGTTGCTGTAGCAGATGTAAATGAAATAGACTTATTACACGACTATGAATTTACGACACCAACATGGAAAGAAGATGAAAAACTAAACGAAAAAATGAACGTATTCGTAAGCAAGATTGTTGGAAGTCTGCAAGGTACATTCCAGGAGCTTCACGATATAGTCATTTTAGACAAGAAGACTAATTTGACTTCTGTTACAAACACTAAGACTACCACACAAAAGCCCACTAAACGACCAGCAGTAACTACAAGAAGGCCTGCAACAACTACTAAAAAGCCTGTCAGACTCACAACTACCCGAAGACCTCCAGTGAGAACTACAAGGAAACCAGTTAAAGCGACGACACAAGCAAGACGGCCGACTACAACAAACCCTCCTGCAACCACAACAAAAAAGCCGGTACGTACAAGATTATTCCGAATTAAGAATAGTAGGTTACCATTAAATCATCACGAAAAGTAATACAGAGGGTAGATTCCTTACTACCAAAGCTCTACCAATGATATCCCAGTATCAAGAATCGGGGTATTACTTAGATGACTTTAGTCTAAATAGAGTATTTTTTAGTTCGGTCTACTTTGACGATATAAAATATAGAAATAAGGTAGGTAGGTACATATATGCTTTTTACTTCAAGCTTTTATTTAGCTTGTAATGTTTGTATGTGTCAAAGTAATTTTAGAGCCAGGTACTTCCAGAAGTCTTATTGAACTGCAATGTGGTATGAAGCCGTATTCCCGGTGACAAGCTCTGATATTTTGAAGTTGATCTAATGCTGAACTTTGGAGGAGGTATCAAGGTATATGAGGTAGCAAGCTATAGGATTTCATAGGATAGTCTTTTATTTTCAATAGAATCGTAGGAAATACTGTTCTCGCCTTGTTTTAAGTTGGAAACGTCAATAAGTGTTCACATTTGGCACACTGAGCATTTGGCTTTTTGAGAATAAAAACTGTTTTCAAATAAAAGCTTGTACCTACCTAAGTACCTCAAACTTTTTAGTATTTTCAAAAATTATAATCATGTATAAACTTTTCGTCTCGTCCATGTTCATTCTAAGACTCACTTGTTAAGCTACTCTACTGAGCCGATCGAGCATTGTGCCTAAGTCGTCCATAGTCTCAGCCATGACCACGATATCGTCAGCGAATCGAACATCGTCAGCTTGGTCTTGTAAAATTATGTCAAACGTCCGTTTCATATCTACTCCTTTGAAGGTTGGAGGCTCTACACTCGGAGTTGTTACCGAATATGTATACGTGGGACAAACAGTCCAGTTAGGTAGGTCCAACTTCGAGAAAGAGATGATTCGTCGAATCCAACTCGGCTGGGCAGCGTTCGGGAAGCTTCGCAATATTCTTACGTCCCAGATACCGCAGTGTCTTAAGACCAAGGTCTTCAACCAGTGTATGTTGCCAGTGATGACATACGAAACTGAGACACGATCGCTTACTATGGGCCTCATAAGAAGGCTCAAGGTCAACCAAAGGGCAATGGAGCGTGCTATGCTCGGAGTTTCTCTGGGAGATCGAATCAGAAACGAGGAGATCCGTAAGAGAACCAAAGTAACCGACATAGCTCTCAGAATTGCTAAACTTAAGTGGCATGGGCGGGGCACATTGCTCGTAGAACAGATGTTCGTAGAACAGTGAGGTTGGGTCAGTAAAGTTCTCGAGTGGCGACCACGCACCGGCAAACGCAGTGTATGCATGACCGATGACCTGGTGAAGGTCGCGGGAAGCCGCTGGATGCGGGCAGCGCAGAACCGGTCGTCGTGGAAATCCTTGGGGGAGGCCTATGTCCAGCAGTGGACGTCCTTCGGCTGATATAATGATGATGATAAACTTTTACTCTACTTCAGGACAAGCAATTTTTTTTTTCATCATATCTATTCGAAAAATGACGATTGGTTCTTCAATAAGTGCGAACAAAATTATTTTCTTTTGTTTCTCTCTTTTGATTGGTCCGCGTTCGTGAAGGTTGAACATTAAATTATCTGTGGTGATAAACTCACTTTTGTGGTTGGTTAGAAAGAAGTTGTTTTAAAATACTAACTCTCGTTGGTTAATATGTGAACTTAACCAAAGAGACCGAACGCATAATGTGTGAAGAAGTTAGGTTATGGTTAGGCGCTAATAAAAAATCGAACGGTGATGTGGGTTCTTCCTTTTCAGAAAAATCGGGTATTGTGTTTTTGTTATTTACATTTTTTTAAATACAATCTTCACGAACACGAAACTCCTAAAGGGAGCAAAGTAGAATTTCGTTCGCACTTTAATAAGTGATTTCTATTCTTTTTGTCAATACAAAAAGAATAGAAATCACTTCGTTTTCTTATTTCGAATAGATGTGAAGAAAATAACTGTTTTTTGTCCTGGTCAAACCTTGCAGTCGATTTTAGGGCGACATCCAGGGGTTTGATTAAGAAAAAAAATTGTTATGAAGCCGTTTTTCCGGTGGCAATAGATCCTTTTGTTATTTTGAGGTTGATTGATAAACTTCACGGTGTCTAGACCGTTTATTGTGTTCAATTGAATCTTTGGAAATGCTCTCAACAATCGGATTGAAATTTGAAAGACAAATTTAACTCAGCAGGTAGTTGAAAAATACTGGCCAAGTGCGAGTCGAACTCGCACACGAAAGGTTCCGTATCATCCTACAAGAAAAAAAATTCGTTTCTTGTACATCGTGAGGAAACGTGCACAGACCTGCTTAGAAATTCTAGAAAAATGGAAAAGACTAAGGCCCGATCGCCCTAATTCAGGGTAGGCTCAAGCCCCTCGGTCAGGACGTTATAAACTGATATGATGATAATAATTTTTAAATTTCTTTATTTTTATCATATGTACGCCATAACGGCAATAGAAATAAATACACATTCTGTGAAAATATCAACTGTCTAAGTTCATGAAGTACAGCTCGCTGACAGACAGACGGAGAAACGGACGGACGGGTGGATAGCGGAGCCTTGGTAATAAGGTCTCGTTGGCTACCTTTTGGTTAGGGTATGGTACCGCCTCCGTAGCTCAGAGGCAAAGTTCACTTGCTTTACACAGGAGGTCGCGGGTTCGATTCCCGGCGGGGTCAATTGTAAGACTCGGTTTGGTTGGTGGTAGGGCATTTTCTAAGCCCGCCTGGCTAGCTACCACCATCTTATCTAAGTCTTGCCGCCAAATATCAATGTTGATATCATTGGTGTGTTCCGGCATGAAGATAAGATAGCCAGTTCCCCATTGTGTTGGGGAATCTTGGTAAGCCCGCTTCCATCTTCGGCAACATCGTCACTTACCACCAGGTGAGATGTTGTCAAGGGCTTACCAATTGTGAATAAAAAAAATACATCGATATAGGTACGTCATCGTCAACTCTCTACCAGCAAATTAATGTAAGTTTGTAAAAAAAATATGTGATTTAACTATAAATTTACAATTTTCGGATTTTTCTCTTCACTTGTGCTGTGAGTCCTTGCTTATTGCCAAATTTATGATTCTAGGTCAACGCGTAGTACCCGGTAGGGTTTTGAATTACTTGCCAGTATCAAAATATTGTCCGTATGGCTTTTGCCGAAATAGGGCCATCCTATTTCTTCCAATAGGTTTCGTAAGAGTCGACTAAGGGACTTAAATCGGAGGTTGGGCAGCAGCGTCCTTTCCGTGACTTGCAGCCGACCTGCAACAACACTGCGATCGCCAACCCGCCTGCCAAGCGTGGCGATTACAGCTATTGCTGTGACTTAGAAGCTGGAAATTTTCTCAGTTTCTAAAGACCGTAGACCTTATTTGACATTTATGTAAACTTGATACCTTCACGCGTTCCCTAGAAAAAGGGTCTTGACAGACCGACAACGAAGTGATCCCATAAGGGTTCCTTTTTTTTTCTTTTTGAGGTACTGAACCCTAATGAAAATAAATAATTGGATACTCTCTTTCTATTTCAATGTACCAAAAAAGACATAATATGAGATCAGTAAATTATGTCATTTTATGTGGTTAGATTGACAATGATCGTAATAGTTATTTATGATACGGTGAAGGAAAACATCGTGAGGAAACCTGCACATACCTGCGAAGAAACTCGAAGGTTGTATGTAAAGTCGACCAACCCGCACTGGGACCGCGTGGTCGACTAAAGCCCGATCATCCTAATTAAGGGCAGGCTCGAGCCTCTCGGTGGGGACGTATATGAGCTGATATGAATGATACAAGGGTGGTAAAAAGGTAAATTACAAACGAGTGACTTTGAAAGTCGTAGGCAAGGGTTTACCATCGTTAAGAGTTTGTCATTTATCTTTTATACTCTTTTGGTAACGTAAAAAGCACGTGTGCGGTAAAATCAATCTTGCGCACACTTGACTGGCATATTATAAAGGATAACTTTTCGAGCAACTGTATTGAAAAATATGTTTTACAGTGAACTCATTATTACCTAACTACCTAATCAAAAGCTTGTAACTGTAGGAACTTGCTATTATACTGGGGACAATCAAACTGGCTGGATTCTTATACTTGCAGTTTGCACAACAGTAAGATTTCATGTGGATAGGTAGATACACGAATTTTTATGATCCACTTCAATGTAACCACAATAAATGGCTTAATTTGTTATACTTGTTTATTTTTACTCGACTGCGTCAGAAGGAGGGTTGTTATTTTTAATAGGCACACTGAAATAAAAGCTTGTATATTAATAAAACCACTTACCACCAGGTGAGATGTTGTCAAGGGTTTACCAATTGTTAATAAAAAAAAAAAAAACCTAAAAAAATATTTAAATTATAAAACTCTTCTAGCTAATAACCGCCTAGTTAAAATTTTCAGTCTTTGCCCACAATAGGAACAAAGCCTCCCCCGATTCTACCTAATCTACTTCCAGGTGACGACGACAAAGAAGTCAAAACCCACAAAGAAGGTGACCACCACGACGCTGGCCAGCACCACGGTTACCGAGTTCGCCGATGAGCTCACCACTGAGAGCAGCTCCCAGGACCAGACAATCGACTACAACGATAAAAATTGTAAGTCTACAGTCGAAAAGTACTACAACAATATCCTACCTAGACGTAACGTACTATGACGTAGTCTGCGTGACGCCAGGAGGTTCGTAGCCGGTAGAGCGGTACCGTAAAATAAAATCACTTAAGTAAGTATTAAATATAGCTGAAAAGTTTTATTTATTTAATACGTAAAAAAGCGTCGGTGGCTCAACCGGTAACGACTCGGTCCATCTAACCACAGGTACCGGGTTCAAATCTGGACGACCAATGTACCGATGAGTTTTTCAAAAAACTTACGTACATATACTTACCGATTGCTTTAACGGTGAAGGAAAACATCGTGAGGAAACCTGCACACGCCTGCGAAGAAACTCGAAGGTTGTGTGTGAAGTCGACCAACACGCACTGGGCCCGCGTGGTTGACTAAGGCCTAATCGCCCTGATTCAGGGTAGGCTCGAGCCCCTCGGTGGGGACGTATATGAGCTGTTATAATAATACGTAAAATAGATATAGGCTCTGTCAGCTGACTTATTATTGGTTCTTTAAACGAAACTATTTGAAATACTAAAATAGATAACTCGAGATATCTGCCCTAACGCGCGGTCTTCAATCTATTACACACTTGAAAATGGAGCTCTGTCCTGCCTCGCGGTCCACCGTAGAATGAATCTCAACTGTTTTAAACTAATCTAAACTATTTGAAATACTAAAATAGATAACTCGAGATATCTGCCCTAACGCGCGGTCTTCAATCTATTACACACTTGAAAATGGACCTCTGTCCTGGCTCGCGGTCCACCTTAGAATGAATCTCAACTGTTTCGGAAAGCTTTCGAACGACTTACTAATTTTAATTTGAACTTAGATTTTTATTACGATTCGCGCTGGCAAGTAAGTTTATGAGGAGTCGCGAGTACGGAAACCTATCTACCTACCTTTCAAGATTTCAAAACAGGTGCATATTTACACTTTTTCTGATGGCCATAAAATAATAATTACAAATAAATACTTAAATGCCATTAGTGAAAGATTATAAAAATAAAATCATTAGTTAAGAGGACTGTGAACCCACAGCGAAAATTGGACTTTTCATGCAAAAGGCGTTAACGATATTCACCTCTTATATGTTAACCGATTTGGACCAATTTTTTAAAGGTTGTCAGTCAGAACAAAAGCTAGGCTTATACGTTTTCGTTTTTTGAATTATTGATTATAAATGAACAAAAAATGGCCGAAATTAGTTTTGTATGAAAACACGTTAACGACAGTAAAATTAAAGTTATTACTTAACATTATCGAAAAAACAAAAATAGCTATAACTATAGCTTTTGTTGTGACTGACAACCCATGAAAAATTGGTCCAAATCGGTTAACATTTAAAAGATGAAAGCCGTTTGTATGAATAGTCGCAGCTACACAATCCTCTTAATAATGTCAAAATAAAATCATTGATATAAGACAAATAATTGTCATTAGGACATGAAAACAATATGATACGAGAAGTTACATACATTAATATTCACAGACAGACAAATAAAAAAGAGACTTAATAAAAACGTGTTAAAATTATTAAGTTCATTATAATGACTACAATAATAATGACTTCAATATGAAGTCATTATTATTTTTGTCATTAAAATTAATTCAATAATTTTAACACGTTCAACAAGTCTCTTTTTTATTTGTCTAGTAGGCCAGTTCACACGGACAGGTCAGCACCCGGCCACGAGTATAACGCGAGAGTCAGACATTACACCTTACCTACAACCCAACAGAGATACTAACTGAAATAAAAACACAACCGTCACTCACGCCACGTGCTAGCGAAATAATTAGACTGTCTAGCCAATTTAATTGAAAACCCGACTGCTGAGCTCTCAGGAGATCAAGACGAATCCGCCGTTTAGGCTATAGGCTTAGCTAAATAAACATACATACACCCTACAACATTACCCTCCTTCTTGGACAGCCGTGTAAACACAAAGTTAGTAATGCTCTATTCGCTTCGGTGAGTAGACGGATAATCTGTTAATCCAAACCTATATCAAAGTATTTATATTAGTACTAACATTTAGTATGGACACTCCCGGACACTGACCTCACCCCCTCGTCACCCAATTTGATATAGATTGATTATAGTTTGGCTCTCGAACGTATGGGATTTCGCCGTGATTTTGTTTGCTCCTTCATTTGTTTGTAGAAATGTCATTTCACGACCGTTTGTATGCAGTGTCCGGGGTATGCCTTTATGCTGGCGAGAATAATCATTAAAACTCCCAGAACGTCTCCTTAGTCCAACACTATGTTAATGAGTAAAGTAAAGGATGATATTATTGTTTCGTTGTATTATTAGGGATTAGACGGCAGTCCTTAAACCGAGTCAGATGCCTTATAGGCGGCTTGAAAAATTTCTGACAGTCGGGTTTGCCACTAACCCTAAAACCTCCTCCAACCCGTGTGTGGAGTATGGCCTAATCTCCTGATTTCCCCAGCAGTGGGGACGTATGTTGTTAACGATTTGAGATATAGACTAAAATATTCTTTTAATTTCAAAAAATGCTCTCATCCCCAGTGTGTGGCGTCCGGCCCCTAGTGAAGACTGGTCGAATCGTTGGCGGGAAAAACGCCAAGTTCGGTGAATATCCGTGGCAGGTGCTGGTCAGGGAGTCCACCTGGCTTGGTCTCTTCACCAAGAACAAGTGTGGAGGAGTCCTCATCACCAACAGATTCGTCACAACCGCTGCGCACTGTCAGCCTGGGTGAGGTTATTTAGATTTCGACTAAAATAATAGATAGTTATTAACACCTTCTATTCTTGCCCCTAAAATTAACCTTTTCATGGTTCAGAATTAAAATCCTTACCGCTTAAATCAACACAATCTCACAAAAAAAATCCCAACTTCTCAGCTTCCTGGCATCTCTAGTGGCAGTTTTCGGCGAGAACGACATCTCCGGAGACCTGGAGCCGAGAAGACCTATATCGAAGAACGTCAGACGAGTCATAGTTCACCGACAGTATGACGCTGCGACGTTTGAGAATGACTTAGCACTGCTGGAGTTGGAGTCTCCTGTCAAGTTTGATGCTCATATCGGTGAGTTACTTTAATAGATTATTAGCATACACTCAAATAACTCGCCTCCCCCACATGGTCTATCGCATGTGTGTGAGTGCACAATGATAGTGTAATGAGGCAAACGTTTCCCCGCGTGCGCTACAGCCCCATAGTAACTTACTATCTCATTAGCTATTGCCCGCGGCTCCGCTCGCGTGAGCATCGTTTTTATGACTGTCTTTGAGGGTGAGTGTGCACGAGCTGCAAGCGGCTCGTGAGCGTAGACAGGAGTTTACTCCAGATCCCTCGGGGAACTATATTTGTTTTTGCTCTATCGGTTGAGTTATACGCACAACACAAGCGTGAAACTTAGTGTAAAAATTAATACTTATCCTAAAAACAAAAAATAATAAAAGAAGGTCAAGTATGAGTCGTACTATGTAAAAACATGTGTTTGTCGCTCTCGTTGATGGCTTTTGTTTGAAATGAATAAGTATCATTGTTGTACTCGTGTGGAGAGGTGGTTATACGGAAGCATCGGTGGGCGAGTGGAACTCGCACTTTTTTTAAATCCACAGTTGGTAAGCCCTTGGCATCATCTCACCTGATGGTAAGTGACGATGATGCCGAAGATGGAAGCGGGCTTACCAAGATTCCCCAACGCAATAGGAGACTGGTTATCTTATCTTCAAGCCGAAATATACCAATGCTATTAACGTTGTTGTTTGGCGGCAAGATTTAGATGAGATGGTGGTAGCTAGCCAGGCGGGCTTAGAAAATGTCCTTTCACTAACCAAACCGAGTCATACAAAGTTAGACTCCCTCGGGAATCGAACCCGCAACCTTCTGATGTAAAGCTGATGGACTTAACCATTACGCCACGGGGGTCAAAAACTGTGTGTAATTTAAAGTTCGCATCATCATTTGGGTAGTATTCAATGGACTCCGAGGACTTTTCGTAGATACGAGTATATCACTCCACTCAGAGATTTTGCCAACGCGTTCTCCTTCTCCGTTTTCAGTGCCAATCTGCATGCCACCAGACGAGGCTGACTTCACAGGCCGCGTGGCAACCGTCACGGGCTGGGGTCGACTCAAGTACGGTGGTGGAGTACCAGCTATCTTGCAAGAGGTTCAGGTGAGCAAGGGTTTCTGACCGTCTGAGCTTTACAGGGTTTTTTTTTTCAAAAAAAGCCACGAAGAGAGATGTCAGTAAGGCGCCTGGCTTTCGTTTTCTCCAACTTTCGTGCACCTCGCAAACAATTCACCGTAATGCACTCCATGCGTTGCGGCTATTACCTACCCTGGTTGCCGTACTAACTGTTTGGCAGAAATATTTTTCGTCTTTATCAGAACTTACCAATGGTGGATTTTCACAGCAAGCCCTTTCATTTGATATGTCACACGATAGTTCGCAATAATAATATCTAATTTATCCCCCTAAAGTGCCCCCCCCCCCCCATGTTTAAAATTCATTATTAACGTTACGCGGCTGTCTTTGGGTCACCGACTTACAATATGTACCAGATTTCAACATCAGTTTCCGAGCTAATTAAAAAGTACCTCGAAAATACCTATAAAAAACACGTTTATTTTGTATGGGGACCCCTTTTAGTTTTCAACTTTTTCTAATTTTTATTATTTGTTGTTAGCGGCAATAGAAATACACATTCTGTTAAAATTTTCAACTATGTACAGAGGCCAGCATATCAATTTATACACTCGTAGTGCGATTATGATCCATACCCATTCGGCATAAGAACGGTACAAAGTCCAAAGTGTGTAGCTTGATGTGCTGACCTCTGTACCTATCACGGTTCATTAAATGAGCCTGCTAACAGACAGATAGACGGACAGCGGAGGTTTAGTAATAAGGTTCCGTTGGTCACCCTTTGGATTTACAAAACCCTATAAAAGATCGCAGAATATAGTTGACAGATGGACGGACGGACAGACAGACACACACGCGAGTGATCCAATAATGGTTCCGTTTTTATTACCTTTTTAGGCACGGAACCCTAAAAATAGACAAAAACTGGGCACGGTGTATTTCCAATTCTTGGATCAAAGGAAAATATCCTGATCCGGTTGTACATGTGACGAGCAGTTGCCCGCGATACGTGGATACAGGGCTGTAGCTAGAGTCGAATTTAAGGTAGGGCATCACAGATATTATAATTAAATAGACCCATCTCGCTTCATGCTCTATACAGAGAACAAAGAATTATTATAATATGACATGAATGTCACAAACTGTGGTATGTTCGGAAAAGTTGAGATACCTATCATTACAATTTTTGATGTGTAACATCTTTGCTCTCGCTTTCCTGCAATTTGTGGGAGTGATTTCGTGAAATGGGACGGAAATGTGTAACAGGAAATGCGAACGTTTTTTAATTCTCGAAAACTAAGGTTGTCATAGCCATTCCGCCTAGTGTGATGGCAAAGGCAAAGATGACATACTACTATTCGAAGGGTCGGCCCGTGAATGTACGACCCGATAATTAATTAATTTCATAAGTATTTTGTCACATGTTACACATCATATGCGAGTACTGTAGGTCTCGTTTTTTTTTTTATTTTATCTCAAACTATGAACAAACCATTTAATTATAATCATTTATCTTAGTTTTTGGTATTTTAAAGGTAGGGAATTGTGATTTCAAGGTAGGACATTGCGCTACAATGCTGGTAGTTTAGCGTATCTGGTAGAAATACTAGAGGGAATGTCCGTCCTTCTGTCTGTTAGCGGGCTGTATTTCATGAACCATGATAGGTACATAGTTGAAAACTTTCGCAGAGTGTGTATTTCTATTGCCGCTAACAACATCATAATATCAGCTCATATACGTCCCCACCGAGGGGCTCGAGCCTACCCTGAATTAGGGCGATCGGGCCATAGTCGACCACGCGGGCCCGGTGCGAGTTGGTCGACTTCACGCACAACCTTCGAGTTTCTTCGCAGGTGTGTGCAGGTTTCCTCGCGATGTTTTCCTTCACCGTTAAATCGGTAGGGTAGGGTAGGGTAGGGTAGGGTAGGGTAGGGTAGTGTAGTGTAGTGTAGGGTAGGGTAGTGTAGGGTAGGGTAGGGTAGTGTAGGGTAGGGTAGGGTAGTGTAGTGTAGGGTAGTGTAGTGTAGGGTAGTGTAGTGTAGTGTATGTAGGGTAGGGTAGGTTAGAGTAGGGTACGGTAGTGTAGGGTAGGGTAGGGTAGTGTAGGGTAGTGTAGAGTAGTGTAGTGTATGTAGGGTAGGGTAGGGTAGTGTAGGGTAGGGTAGGGTAGTGTAGTGTAGGGTAGGGTAGTGTAGTGTAGGGTAGAGTAGTGTAGTTTAGGGTAGGAAAGTATAGGGTAGGGTAGTGTAGGGTAGGGTTGGGTAGTGTAGTGTAGGGTAGTGTAGCGTAGTGTAGTGTATGTAGGGTAGGGTAGGGTAGTATAGGGTAGGGTAGTGTAGTGTAGGGTAGTGTAGTGTAGGGTAGTGTAGTGTAGGGTAGTGTAGGGTAGGGAAGTGTAGTGTAGTGTATGTAGGGTAGGGTAGGGTAATGTAGGGTAGAGTAGGGTAGTGTAGGGTAGTGTAGGGTAGTGTAGGGTAGTGTAGTGTAGGGTAGAGCAGTGTAGGGTAGGGTAGTGTAGGGTAGGGTAGTGTAGTGTAGGGTAGGGCAGTGTAATGTAATATAAGGCGGTACGTAGTTCGCCGGGACAGCTAGTCTACTATATAAAAATAAGTCGGGTTTTCCTTCCTGACGCTATAACTCCAGAACGGCTGGACCGATTTGGCTAATTCTTTTTTTGTCTAGTTCGTTATTGTCAGGAGAAGGTTCTTATGTAGGGTAGGGTAGGGTAGGGTAGGGTAGTGTAGTGTAGGGTAGGGTAGTGTAGGGTAGGGTAGGGTAGTGTAGTGAGTTGTAGGATAGGGTAGTGTAGGGTAGGGTAGGGTAGTGTAGGGTAGGGTAGGGTAGTGTAGTGTAGGGTAGTGTAGTGTAGGGTAGTGTAGTGTAGGGTAGTGTAGTGTAGTGTACGTAGGGTAGGGTAGGTTAGAGTAGGGTACGGTAGTGTAGGGTAGGGTAGGGTAGTGTAGGGTAGTGTAGAGTAGTGTAGTGCAGTGTAGGGTAGTGTAGTATATGTAGGGTAGGGTAGGGTAGTGTAGGGTAGGGTAGGGTAGTTTAGTGTAGGGTAGGGTAGTGTAGTGTAGGGTAGAGTAGTGTAGTTTAGGGTAGGAAAGTATAGGGTAGGGTAGGGTTGGGTAGTGTAGTGTAGGGTAGTGTAGCGTAGTGTAGTGTATGTAGGGTAGGGTAGGGTAGTGTAGTGTAGTGTATGTAGGGTAGGGTAGGGTAATGTAGGGTAGAGTAGGGTAGTGTAGTGTAGGGTAGAGTAGTGTAGGGTAGGTTAGGGTAGGGTAGTGTAGTGTAGGGTAGGGCAGTGTAATGTAATGTAAGGCGGTACGTAGTTCGCCGGGACAGCTAGTCTACTATATAAAAATAAGTCGGGTTTTCCTTCCTGACGCTATAACTCCAGAACGGCTGGACCGATTTGGCTAATTCTTTTTTTGTCTAGTTCGTTATTGTCAGGAGAAGGTTCTTATGTAGGGTAGGGTAGGGTAGGGTAGGGTAGGGTAGTGTAGTGTAGTGTAGGGTAGTGTAGGGTAGGGTAGGGTAGGGTAGTGTAGTGTATGTAGGGTAGGGTAGGGTAGGGTAGGGTAGAGTAGGGTAGGGTAGTGTAGGGTAGGGTAGTGTAGTGTAGGGTAGGGCAGTGTAATGTAATGTAAGGCGGTACATAGTTCGCCGGGACAGCTAGTGTTTCATAATCATATCAGCCAAAGGATGTCCACTGCTGGACATAGGCCTCCCACTAGGATTTCCACCACGACCAGTCGTGCGCTGCCCGCATCCAGCGGCTTTAATATATATTTATTAAAATTCTCGTGTCACAGTGTTAGTTGCCATACTCCTCCGAAACGGCTGGACGGATTTCCATTAAAATTTCTATGTGTATATTCAGTAGGTTTGAGAATAGGTATAAAAAAATCACCGGGACCTGAGCGGGCGAAGCCGCTGGAAACAGCTAGTCTCTTTACAACATTAGATTCGAGATACAATCCCGATAGCGTGTTGTAATTCGATCTTGGCACCATCTGTAAAACTACTTGGACTGCGAATTATGGCGATGTTTCATCAAATTCTCTGCGCATTTGTTTTTCCACAATAAATTACATGGGTGCATAATGGAATCGTCGGTGGCTCAACCGGTAACGACTCGGTCCTCCTAACCAGAGGTGCCGGGTTCAAATCGAGACGCCCAGTGTACCAATGAATTTTTAAAAACTTACGTACATATACTCACCGATTGCTTTAACGGTGAAGGAAAACATCGTGAGGCAACCTGCACACACCTGAGAAGAATCTCGAAATTTGTGTGTGAAGTCGACCAACCCGCATTGGACCCGCGTGGTCGACTAAGGACCGATCGCCCTAATTCAGGGTAGGCTCGAGCTCCTCGATGGGGACATATATGAGCTGATATTTTGATGACATTATGGAATCATTGTAAAATTTTATCCAATTCATTTGCAGGTGCCTGTAATAGAGAACAGCGCATGCCAGGAGATGTTCCAGACCGCTGGTCACTCCAAGAAGATCCTCAGTTCCTTCATATGTGCAGGATACGCCAATGGACAAAAGGATTCTTGTGAGGTAAGTATTATATCATGCCAACGTTTTAGGCTTTAAGGACATTAACAGTATTTTTATAGAAATTGGACCTAGGGCTGACTTGCAAGAGCTACAGGCTGCCTAGAATGAACACATAGTGCATTATGTTCCTTAAAACAAAGCGCCTCACTATCTATCCAAGGAGTCATGAGAAAAAAGGCTTCTTTTTTTACAAAATATCGATATACGGAATCAAAAATATCGATATATAGCACTGACCAGTAAAACAAAAGCGCCTCAATATCTTTCCTAGGATTCATAAGAAAAAGGCCTTTTTTTTTTACAAAATATCGATATACGAAATCAAAAATATCGTTATGTTGATATTTTTTCTACAAGCCTATTACGGAGACAACGCAATCGATTTGTTAGATGTGGATTTATATATTTTTGAGCGTAAACGTATCAAATGTTATAATTAATAAAAAATAATTATCAACAGAAAAAATCTTGAAAACAATAAAACTCATTTTAATTTATTTTCTCGGACCGATTTTTTATCGTTTTATTTTTAAATATAAATAAATGTAAAGAAAATTCCAAATATATAAGTCACTGCACCAGCTCCATTCCACCGTCGGTCAACGAGACGCAACGAGAGTTTCCACCACTTTGTTGATATTCCGCCTATCCGCAATATTACGCTTCTTTATTTATTATGAGGACAGCAATGGAGTGGAAGTCCTTGGCAGCGTCTGTGTTTCCCAACTCAATTTGGGGATTTTCGAGGCGAGAGTGTATAGGCATTATTTGAGTTTCCGTGTACCATGCTCGACTACATCGTCACTTTCCATGAGGTGAGATGTAGTCAAACGCATTGACATTTTTAAGTCGCTCGAAATTAAAAAGAGTCTGCAGCATTATGCTAACACGAACCTTTCTATTATTATTATTAGCATTATCAAATTCTAAGTACTGTATTGTTTTTTGGCGTGCAATAAAGTATATTTCGAAAGAGCGTCGGTGGCGTAACGGTTATGGCAGCTACCTCCTGTCCGGGAGGCCGTGGTTCGAATCCTGCCACGTAGGTACTAATGTGTTTTCGAATTTCAATTTCATAATGTACTATTGTACGTTTATCCGAAGCTCTTACGGTGAAGGAAAACATCGTGAGGAAATCTGCACACGCCTGCAAAGAAACTCGAAGTCTGTGTGTAAGGCCCGATCGCCCTAATTCAGGGTAGGCTCGAGACCCTCGGTGGGGACGTATATGAGCTGATAAGATAAAAGTATTTACTTCTTACTTTCTTCCAGGGTGACAGTGGAGGCCCACTAGTCCTACAACGCGACGACGGTCGCTGGCAACTCGTCGGCACTGTTTCTCACGGCATCAAGTGCGCTGCTCCCTTCCTGCCTGGGGTCTACATGAGGACCACCTTCTACAAACCATGGCTTAAGAGTATAACTGGTGTTCACTAGGTTTTTTTAAATTTAATTGTTCTTTCTTCAAATTAACTTAAGAACGCCGTCACCGGCCGGCGTCCATACAAATCTTAATCTACTGATACTTAATTTGAAAACAAGAAGTTGTTTTATAAAAAGATCCATTTATTTACGATCGGATATGAGAAAGTAATATAATAATACATACCTATTATGTTTATACGTATACAGGATGTAACAAAATTGGTTTGTTTCCTCGACTGCATCATCACTTACCATCAGGTGAGTTGCAGTCAAACGCACTCAAATTTTTAATTTAAAAAAATCATACAGGATAACATTTTTTTTCTACGACTTTGCTGAAATCGCAAAAAAAATTTTATTCTTCATACGAATCGATCAGCTGATCGACCAATTTTGTGCATTTTAGTATGGAACGTCCAAATTTTATTGAGTATTGACTATAGGTTCCTAGGGTAAAGTTGTTCAGTATGATGATTAGAATCCCCAGTTAACGGATCCTACACCATTTTTTTACATCCTGTATATGTATGTGTTTATTTTGACCGTTATATCTCAGCATATATAAGTTTTTTAATAATAATATGGACATAGATTTCTTTTATCCGCTTGTAAATGAACGGTTTATGTTATTAAATAACTACTTGTTTTCAAATTATCAGTAGACTACGATTTGTATGTACAGCGGTCACGGCGTTCGTTCTGAAGGAAAGGAACATTCTTACTCTGTGTCTATGTCGCATCTAAAGTAGCTGTTTTACAATACAGCTAGCCGCTTTGTAAAGTATGTACTTACTAAAGTGAAAAATTGGTAACGCCAAACACGTTAAAACGGATGTCAATCGCAACTATTTAGTACAATTTTGCATTATTATTTGTGTTTTTTTTTTAATTTAAAAAAAAAAGACATTATTTACACTAACTTTGATAAAATTTATATATTTATGGAACCAACGTGTCAGACCTATCGAATAAAAAAAAATCTGAGAAGATGCACTGAGAATCACAATCTGAGAAGATATCGCGTAAAAAACATACAAAAAAACATACAGTCGAATTGAAAACCTCCTTTTTGGAAGTCGGTTTAAAAGTCCTAATAAAATTGGGTCGAATGGAGCCCAGCGTGAGCTCTTTGTTAAGGTGGCACCAGACATGCTAACCTAACAGTTTTTAAGTTTTATTCTGAGTTTTTTTTATTCAGTACTTTAAAAAGCGGCTAGCCGGTTCGTAAAACAGCAAATTTTACAATTTGGCTGCGACATCTACTTATATGGGAAATACCTTCCACCTTGGCTGAAGAGTATTAGGTACTCATGTACACTAGGTTTCATTATCATTATATAAGCCGACAGACAAAGGTTTAGCTACGAAAAAATTATTCCTTTTAAATTGTTATTTCTTCCTTATATTGGGCAGAGAAGGAACATTCTTATTCGCTGTCTATATTATACAATATAGGTACAAGCCTAGGTTGAAGAGTTATCACTTGAGTTCACTAGGTTTATCTACACTGAAATTGTTATTTCATTCCTACTCGTGTATATGAGGGCTACCATCCCTATACTAACGAATACCTCACGTCATCGTGAGGAAACTTGCATACGCCTGCGGAGAAACTCGCAGGTTGTGTGTGAAGTCGACCAACCCACACTGGGCCCGCGAGGTCGACTAAAGCCCGATCGCCCTAATTCAGGGTAGGCTCGAGCCCCTCGGTGGGGACGTATTTGAGCTGATATGATGACCTCACGTCATCATACAATTATTATAGTGGTTTTAACCTCGACCATACCTACATACAAAAAAGTAGACCCCACCATCACGCGGGCGTAAATGTCTGAATGTAAAGTCCATCTTTTTACTCGCGGAGATGTATTTATAATGGAACTGTGAGTCTAGTTTTTTTGTGTGTATGGTCGAAGGGTATGAACTTAAGCGTATTCAGAAAATCGTTTCCCATACAAAATTAAAATTACTACTTTTTGAAAGTGGGTGGGCCGATTCTAATGAAACTTTATACACATAATCAAGTCGCGAAAATCTAGTTTGTGGATACTTACAATACATTTCCGAAATACTTTATTTTGTTAAGAAACGTACTCAAATTTTTTATTTAAAAAAAGATGAGCGAAATTAAGGATTAAGTGCTATGAAAACCTTTAATCACTGTTATTATGTGCCAACACTAAGCCTTTTTTTTTGAAAATGTAATCTATCCACAAACTATAATTTCGTGACTTGGTTATGTGTATAAAGTTTCATTAGAATCGGTCATTCCATTTTCAAGAAGTAGTAATTTTAGGTATGTATGGGAAACGATTTTGTGAATACGCTCTTAAATAGACGAAAATACAGAAGATTTTTTTTTAATTATGTAGAAATCTCACGTGAGAACAATTTACATCTTAAATCTTCAGTTTTTTTCTTATAATGACGTCATGTAATTAAGGACGTCCCTTTACAGGTATGAAAGTAGAAAGCCCTCGCGTTACGGGGATCCCCCTAATTAACCAGAGCCGCCACCAGTTAAAAAATAATTACTCGCTGAGCAAATAAATTACATACTTTGATAAAAAAATTAAACGATAAAAATAACCGCCTCCGTGGCGTATTGGTTAGTTCATTCGCTTCACACCTGGAGGCCGCAGGTTCGATTCCCAGCGGGGTTCAACTCTGTAAAATTTGGTTAGGTTGGTGGTAGTAGGGCATTTTTAAGCCCGCCTGGCTAGCTACCACTATCTTATCTAAGTATTGCTGCCAAAACTCAATGTAAATACATTGATGTGTTCCGAAATGAAGATAAGATGTAATGTGAGGGAATCTTGGCAAGCCCGATTCCATCTTCGGCATCATGGTCACTTACCATCATGAAATAGGAACTATAGTTTATTTAGAAACTATTTAAGTGTCCACTTTTAGCACTCATGCTATCTGAAACTACAGCGAACTATATTTCACAGAGTTGATAGTCTACTATTAGGTTACCTATGAAATTGCCGATTGTATAAAAAAGTTTAAAGATGAAAATGAATATTATGAAAAATATTTAGTAAAACAAAATTTATTCTCAAAATAGCATAAGACTATTAAAAATTAAATGGTGGTAAACATATGCCTATTGTTTAGATATTTTGAGAGCACGGTGGCTTTAACCCCATGAAGTCGGGTTTTTTCACCTGATTTTTTATTTTAAAGCTTTGCCAGTTATCGCAGCAGGTACTTCGTTACTAATGTCATATTTGAGAATACCCCGCATGAGATTTCGTCACATTCAGGAAAATTCAAGAAAATTAAGTAGTCTAAAAAATTGCCCCATCTGACCACTAAGAAAACGCCTTTGTTCCATTCAATGGTACATATCTCAGGGGATTGGAACATGAAAGACATGCTACTAGTTCATCATAAGTAGTGTCACCATAAGGTCATAATAAAAAACAATAACTTTTTTATTTTTAATAAAAATTTACAATGAACTTCAAAAACTGAATCGGCAATTTCATAGGTAAAGACCTTATATATTATATATTATCACTTATTAACTATTATATATTATTATAGGTACTTAAATTATCGTTACAGTATTTACTCAGCGAGCAATATTTTTTTTACTGGTGGCCGCGCTAGCTAGGTAGGGGAATAATATCCCTTTAATGTTCTCTAATAATTTTCCGCCATTACATCACTTATTTCTAAGTAAGTGCGCATGAAAAAAAAACATATTGCATCGAAAGATCAAATTTAAGAATGGTTTAAAATATTTTTTAATCTAAATAAGCTCTCTTAAAGTAACTAACATTATATTGAGCTTGAAAACAATTCCTTAGCAAAACACAGATAAATTACACACGCGCACACACACATACACACGCACACACACACACACACATACACACACACACACACAAACACACATACACACACAAACACATACACACGCACACACGGAATTAAATTTTGTAACATATACTTAAATGTATATTTTAGTATTGACTGTTGTACATTAAAATGCATTTATATTTATTGATTAAAGTTAAGTAGTTAAATTAGCTTTAGCCTAACGAATTGTATTGTAATTAAAATTTCAAAAGCCCCCGACTATAATATGTTATTATTGTTATATTATTTTTATAATTATTATCTATGTATAACTTAATCAATCAGACTATTCCAATGAGCCAAAATACGATACCTCTGCTGTAAGTTGGCAATGATACCCAATATCCTACAGATTCCAGGTGACACTGGAGCATTAGGTCAGGGTATTCTACAGATTCTAGGTGACACTGGAGTATCAGGTCAAGATAACCATGTTCTTGCAACATATTTGAAGTAACCGGATACCAAATTTAAAATTGATCAGACCTGTGAAAGTTTTAATGATAGAATAACCCTTCATCAACTGTAAAAGAGCTAATTAACTTCAAACGGCTGAAAAGATATTTTTTTAATTCATACCTTTTATGAATTGATCGAGTGATCAATTCACATTTAAAAAAAAAACTAAATCAAAATTGGTTCATCCGTTTGGGAGCTACGATGCCACAGACACAAAGATACACACTCGTTAAACTTATGATACACCTATGTTTGCGTCGGGGGTTAAAAGATACCTACTGTTGTATTGCTCAATAAGATTGTTTCACTATGAGCCCGAAGCATAGTAAAAGGAAAGATTTTACTATGTCCGAAGTGACTTTACTATAGATATAGTTTTAACCGTAAGGAAAAGTTAAAAAATGTTGGGTGTACCTAATAAAATGACTGTTATGCATTTATTAAAATCATAAAACTATTTTCGTTTTTGTCTTTTTATATTAAACTAGCTTTTGCCCATGGCATCGCCCGCGCATGACGTTCCCGTAGGAATTTCCCAGACGTAGCGTAAGCAGGGCTCCCACTCGGACCTGGGACCAGTGAGATCTGGTGAAGGTCGCGGAAGCCGCTGGATGCGGACAGTGTAGGACCTGACGGACGTGGAAAGCGATGGGGAAGGCCTATGTTTCGAAGAAGACCTCTTTACATGAATAAGTCTCTATTGCTTTTTATATAAAAGGACAGAGCGCAAAGGCGCATATTAGTGGGGTTTTTAGGTGCACTCAATGTATGGGAACCAATATTTTTTTCATTAAAGCATGAGACTTGGCAAACTTGTTACTAAGGTGGACCAGAGTCGAAAACGCCCGGGAGGCAGCGGGAGACACCCCTCTAGGGGGGAGGGGGAGGGGGTGAAGTTTTCCTACGCCGCGCGCACTGTTGGTCGTTATAACTACTAAACTTCAGCTACTAGGGCAAGTGTGGTATCATTTTCGGATAAATAAAAGATGGCCAATCATTTTCTGAAACAAAAAAAACTCCTTTACATAGAAAAAAATTGAAATACGGCCCAAAATCTAAAATCTTTTGAGTAAAAAAAATCTTTCAAGGTCAATAAAATTTTAATGATTACCGATATCGAATTAAAAAAATATATATTTAAAAAGGCGCATTAATACAGATTCCAAAAATGTAAGTTACATTGAAAATATTTAAGAAAAAGATGTTTATAAAAATAAAAACACCTCGCGGCAGAGTCGTAAAAAGTTGTGAGGAATGTTGTATTTACATAATTTGTTTATTGTAAAATATGAAGCACTGCCAATGTAATGCAATCCTTTAATTCTATACACAATTGTTAGTTTTGCGTATGATTTCTTATATTTGGTACCTAAACAATAAATGCGTAGGTACTTCCCTTTAATAATAATGTTCTCAGTTAATTAGGTAAGTAGTTACGTACTAACTTTATTTTGAAAATATATGAAACTGCAACACTAAAAGAAACGGTGAGCTGTGCAAAATTACGTATAGGTAATAGGTAGTTCCTTACAAGTAATTCAAAAGCCTCGTACGGAACCAGTTCCGAAACTCCGGTTCTGTAGACGGCCGAAGGGAGGTACCTATAATGTTTTTATCATTCGATTTACCATATAGTATGTGACATTTTGCAACGAAAGATTGCACACTAGTTCTAAAAAAAGTTTATATGATCCAATAAAATTGAATAAATATACGCTGTTATCTTCGGCAAAAAAGCGAGAAGCTAAATCAAACAATAAAATCAGCGGGCTTAAAAATGATTGCAGCCTGTTCAGCAAACTCTACATTGCCACTTGTGAGCACAGAGCTGGTGATCTTGCTACGTTCTTTGCGCACGAAAACCAAGCTAGTCCTCCAGCTCTTTCTTTAATGGGAAACTTGCGGTCTGGAACCAAATCAGATTTACTAAAAGTTTTCACTTCTATGTGTGATACTTCCACAGAGGATACTTCCGCCTTGTCGAATGCTCCACAAGTCTCTGTTAAAATTATGGATGGACCTGCACTAGTCCATATGCTGAATCCAGGCCAAAGCAAGATATTTAGTGACTATGCAAGTACAATATTTGTACCTTTTCTGAACAGAGCTTACAAAGGTTATGCGTTTAGATATCGTCTGGGACACGTACAACAGTGATAGCTTGAAAAATTTTACCCGAGAAAAACGTGGCACTGGCCATAGAACACGTGTGACAGCAAGCACTAAAATACCAAAAGATTGGGCAAACTTCCTTAGAGACAACAATAATAAGGAGGAATTGTTTCATTTACTCTCTAACAATTGCTATTCACATGATTTCGATGAGAGTAAAGACGTTTATATCACAGATGGACCCAATGTCTTAACAAAAAGCACTCGCGACACGTAAAGATTAGCTCCATGTAACCATGAAGAGGCTGATACAAGAATTATAGTGCACATGGCTGACGCAGTAAGTCAAGGTTATACGCGGGTAATGATACGCACTGTTGATACCGAAGTCGTGGTGCTAGAGGGGTGTCTCCCGCTGCCTCCCGGGCGTTTTCGACTCTGTTCCACCTTAGTAACAAGTGTGCCAAGCCTCATGCTTTAATGAAAAAAATATTGGTATTGTCCTTTAACGACCCGACTATATGCGTCGAAAAAAGTATCAGCTAACTGTTAACCAAAGAATTTATATATTTCGCAGCCATATTTAAAAATTTGTCGTTTTACAATACGGCATGCAGCTTCATAAACTACTGAGGATAAAACTCCGCATAAAACAGAGTCAGACGGACGAACGGACAGACAGTTAGGTTAGGTTATAGCCCGTCAACTTCGTGCGCGATACGCCTGAGCAGCTGAGGCCGGGTGTGCGGGATGATCTACGCGGGGGAGCTTGAGGATAGCGGGGAAGTTGCTCTTTCCCGCTAGTCTCAAGCACTCCGCGGAAATCGTGTCGTGTCGTGCTACCTCGCCCCCGCCTACCCGCCCTAACCGCGCACGAAGTTGACGGGCTGTCTTGTTTTTTTACTCAGTAGCTTTACAAAGCGGCGCGCTCTTTTGTAAAACGGCTAATTCTACAATATGACTGTGACATATACAGTAGTAGAAACAGTGTCAGCTTTTAAAAAGTGTCCAGGCAAATAACGGGGTAGGCCGCTATTTGGAATGAACTCGTTCAAAAAACTCCAAAATTCTTTGTAAACTTTAAATTTACTACTAGTCATTTGAGTAACTTTTTATCCACTGTCAAAAACGAAAGTTTATTCTGCAATGGGGAATATGCATATTTTTTTGCTTTAATAAAAGCTCATTTATATAAGAAACGGTATACAAAAATATTTTTGAATAACTATAAAAATAACCAAGATATAAGCCATTAAAGATTTATCTCTATCTCTTTCTAGCAAAACAGAATGTAGCATAGAGTATAAATGAACCGTGTGTTTTATGTCGTCACATTTACATATCGCATCTCTCAGTCTAATTAATTGTTGAAAATGCTTATATCTTCCGTATTTCTTGGCCGATTTAAATTTTCATTTAGACTTTGTTTTGTACGAAATTTTCGTATTTTGTTAAAAAATGCGATAAAAAAAAATCATGCATATACCTATTATTCGCGTTACTGACATAGTGCATAAAGAACTAATTTTGCTGTTTTTAATAAATTTAAAATTAAAAATTGTTGAATATTTCAAATGAGCAAGTGATTTTGCTATTCTGGAAGAAATACTATTTATTGAATAGTGTTTTTTAATTTATTTTTTATAAGCCTGTTCTGTCATTGATTTCGTATAAGACCCGTAATCTACTAGCTGAGAACCATAAGAATAATATAAAAGTCGTTAGCCTATAAGCCGCTCTCTGCCCCACAGTGTCCATAGTGACTGCAAATAATACGCACACAAGCATATAATTCCAACTCAATTTTCTTCAGACCAGTACTCCCGTGCGTAAAGGTGCTAGGACACGGAGGACAGGACAAAAGGTGTGCCATGATGATGATGAAGAGGCACCGAACTCACATGCACAATCCCAGCTGTAGCCCCACCTGCACACATTTTTCTTGCTCCAGCCAACTTGAGACCGGAGTTTATACGGGGTGTAAAAAAATGGTGTAGGACCCGTTAACTGGGGGTTCTACCCACCATACTAAACAACTTTCTCCAAGGAACCCGTAGTCAAATCTCAAAAAAAAATTTGGACCCTGGATACAAAAATGCACAAAATTGGTCGATCAGCTGATCGATTTGTATCCAGAATAACAAAATTTTTTTACGTTTTCAGCAAAGTCGTAGAACAAAAGTTGTTCAGTACGATGAGTAGAAGCCCCAGTTAACGGGACCTACACCAATTTTGTTACACCCTGTATAAAGACTTCTATGTCGGCCAGGGGAGGTTGTGTCCAGACGGGAGTCTTTTAGATTGTGGGATATGTGTAGCCCGTGGCAGCATCTCTTTGATAAAGCTGCACAGACTTTTGAACCTGGGGGTACAGAAACGTGATGTAGCATTCAGTGCCAAGGGACTTCTTCTTGCTTGGCCTAATAATTTTTTAATATTTTAATAATTTAATTTTTTCCTACTGGCCGAATGTGCCGTCGCATTATTATTATTATATCAGCTCATATACGTCCCCACTAAGGGGCTCGAGCCTACCCTGAATCAGGGCGATTAGGCCTTAGTCGCATAATGACTACAAATTCGCGGAAGCAAAATAAGTTGACCTAAGATGGCGCCGACACTGTTCTTGTAGACGTATACGGTGTGCGAGCGCAAGCCAAGCTTGTTGTCGGTAAGTTTACATTTCACAACATGTTTCATCATCATCAGCCGAAAAACGTTTACTGCTGGACAAAGGCCTCCCCCAAGGATTTCCACGACGACCGGTCCTGTGCTGCCAGCATCCATGGGCTTCCCGCGATCTTCACCAGGTCGTCGGTCTACCGTGTGGGAAGCCTACCTGCGCTACGTAGTCGGAGTTTCTCTGCGTGATCGAATCAAAAATGAAGAGATCCGCAGGAGAACCAAAGTAACCGACATAACTGACAGAATCGCTAAACTGAAGTGGCAGTGGGCAGGGCACAGGCACATAGCTAGCACAACAGGTGGCCGTTGGGGCAATAAAGTTCTCGAGTGGCGACCGCGCACCGGAAAACGTAACATGTTTACGATGTTTTTATTCCCTACATTGGGCGCGAGAAAGTTTGTATTGGGTTGCCTGCATTATTTTTTTATTGTCGTTTTAACTGATCAATAGTTTTGTATTTTAGGGAAAGACTTCATGAAGGTAAATTATTTATACGATCCAAATAAAGACAAACCAATTTTTGGCAACATGCTAAAGAAGAAGGTTGTTTTTTTTTTCTTATCTGTTGGTTGATAGGACCAAAATTAAACATGATATATTAAAATCGAACTGTAGCTTATTCAGTATATTATTTTTTGCAACATCACAACACCGCACAATCGATTTGGAAGAGTTTTTTGGCCATGAAAACCTTCCCTATCTGTGATGATACTAAATCAGACCTTCTACGCTGCCTTACTAGCATGGATGTGACGAAGTCAACCTCTTTGGTATTTATTTTCAATCTGTTTTTATATCATCTTTTTGTCTATTTTTGCCTTTTATTATTATTTTTTCTTTGAAATAATCATTCCTTTGTCCTGTTCACCGATACTTCACATCTGTTACCATATAAAATGTATTTGTTCTTTTTATGTAGTCACTTATTTTCATAATAATATTTTGATAATACTGTGAATAGGTAATAACTGTAATGCAGTGTTATAAAGAAAATAAATAAATAAAAATATTTCACGTTTATTTCTTTTTTCATAATCTACAGGCTGTTTTTTTAACACTGAGCAAGCCGTTAAGAATGAGCGCTACTCATGAAACTAAAAAACTTTGCCCAAGAAGCCCATACTAAATTCGCATTTTTTTTTAAATTTTCATAGAATTCGACCATTCTGATTAGCCAATTTTGTATGGAGTCTACTTTTTTTTGCGATTTCAGTATGGATTTCTTGAGGAAAGTTGTTCAGTTTCAGGAGTAGAGCCTACCCTTAACGGCTTACTTGGTGTTAAAAAAACAGCCTGTATATATTTGGTTTTGGTGGATTTTACCGTTTTTAGGGTTCCGTACCTCAAAATTAAAAAACTGAACCCTTATAGGATTACTTTGTTGTCCGTCCGTCCGTCTGTCTGTCAAGACCCTTTATCTCGAGAACGCGTAGAGGTATCGAGTTGAATTGAAAACCATTTACGCTTGTCTACGGACCCTTGAAGTGAAAAAACCAAACTTCTACGTTAAGATCCAAAAAGATACGGCCGTTTATGCTAAATATATCGTCACTCTCAAGGGAATCAAAATTCATAGGGTATTTCCAGTTGACCGAGAACTATGAAATTTGGGAAATAATACCGTCTTATATTACAAGTATACGAATACAATACAAATACAAATAATTTATTTAAAACAGTTATTTACAAAGTCTGTGTACATATCGGTCCCAAACTAGGCACGCCTGTATCTTGGGCACCAACAATAGATTAGACAACGTAGATACTGCTCGTTGAACTAACTACATATTTAATTTTTAAATACTATATAATTATTAATCACTGAAGAAACTGTTCACACTGTACTACTATCTAACATGTTAATATGTACTAAAATAATTAATTAATGCAACAAAAAAATAAGTAGCGTATAGTATAAGTTGTGTGTGTGTGTGTGTGTGTGTGTGTGTGTGTGTGTGTGTATAGGGAAAAATCTGAAAACTATACATTTGTAATTAAATCATAAAAAAAAATAGTTTCTATTTAAAGTACGTAGTCAATTATGCAAGGAACGGCGGCGGTCCAAATTTTGAATTGAGTTAACCGTATTATGTGGGGTATCGTATGAAAGGGCTTCATTGGCATTAGCTTAAAAAAAAAAAATATTTTTTTGATACATAGTTTTCAATTTACGACAAATAATAAAAAAAAAACTTTTTATAAATGTATAGGTAGGTACCTAATAATTTTGGAGTATGTAGTACCTAACAGTTTGCACTGTTATGATTTATAATATATACCTACAAATTTTTACGGAACCCTCGGTGGGCGAGTCCAACTTGCACTTGTCCGGCTTTTTAATAGAACCCTGCCCTTCCCTTAATAACCTACTCTTTTTTGTACGTGCACCGGCGTAGTAGGAGGCTACGCCCGACGCCGCATGACCAATGCATGCAACAAAGACGATAGTTTAAAAAACATATCCCGACAAAACCGTGGCCAAATTATATATATGGACACTCCCTGCCGCTCTCTAGATTGCGACCTGACCCCCCGTCACCCAGATTGATACAGATTGGTTACAGTTTGGTTGTCGAACGTATAGGATTTTGCCGCCATTTTCTTTGTTCCGTTCCCTTTTTAAAATGTCATTTCTGGCCCGTTGTATGAAGTGTCCAGGGTGTGCCGTGGCATGATGAACTGAATGCGGAAATTTCCAAGTATTCGACTAAGTTTTTACATGATGCATCTAACAAAGAGCAACTTTTTGTATTATTATCTACGAGATGACATTGTCAGGAAATAAAACTAACCATTAAAAAGAACTGATCGTAACGAACAAGGTTAAGGTCACTAGAATCAGTAACATTCTCTCAAAATCACAGCACTGAAAAACTGGAACCTTGTATTCACAATAGTAATGTTAGTACATGCTGCTGATGTTGTTGACCAGGGTTATAACAAGATTATTATTCGCACTGTAGACATAGATTTTGCGTTGATTGCAGTGTCAGACAATTAGAAACTGCCACATTTTACCGGTTGATTGACTAGTTTAACACATACCTACATTTTACCGGTTGGTTGACTAGTTTAACTTTATACCTACATTTTACCTTGACTAGTTTAACTTCATACCTACATTTTACCGGTTGGTTGACTAGTTTAACTTCATACCTACATTTTACTGGTTGGTTGACTAACATAATACCTACATTTTACCGGTTGGTTGATTCATCATCATCATCAACATATCAGCCGGAAATCTTCCACCGCTGGACAAAGGCCTCCCCCAAGGATTTCCACGACGACCGGTCCTGCGCTGCCCGCATCCATCGGCTATGATTATTATTGGTTGATTATGATTAGTTTAACATCATACCTACATTTTACCGGTTGGTTGACTAGTTTAACTTCATACCTACATTTTACCGGTTGGTTGACTATTTTAACATTATACCTACATTTTACCAGTTGGTTGACTAGTTTAACTCATACCTACATTTTACCGATTGGTTGACTAGTTTAACTTCATACCTACATTTTAACGGTTAGTTGATTATGATTAGTTTAACATCAAACCTACATTTTACCGGTTGGTTGACTAGTTTAACATCATACCTACATTTTACCGGTTGGTTGACTAGTTTAACATCATACCTACATTTTACCGGTCGATTAACTATTTTAACATGATATTTTTTCAGGTTTAAAAATGGCGAAGGTCCTTCCTTTTTTCCACGCCTTCACGAGATGCGACACGGTTTCCTGGTTTAATGAAAGAGGAAAGAAGATAGCATTTCAGGCTTGGAGTGCATATAGTTATAAAAAAAAACGAGCGAGACCTACAGTACTCGCATATGATGTGTAACAAATCACTGTTACACATTTCCGTCCCATTTCACGAAATCACTCCCACAAATTGCAGGAAAGCGAGAGCAAAACTCATTCGTCAGATCGAATAGCGCGCGCTTTCGCGACTTCCTGTTACACATTTCCGTCCCATTTCACGAAATCACTCCCACAAATTGCAGGAAAGCGAGAGCAAATATGTTACACATCAAAAACAGTAGCGAAACCGTTGTTTATCTAAATTTCTAGTTTTTTTTACAGGTCACGCTACACGAATTTCAATCCGCTAGTGGCATCTTGCGGTGGTGTTTTTTTATACAAGCATAAAATGCGGGTAACCGTTTATAACGAAATCAGCATCTTAACTGCTTACTTCAAATCGTTCATAACCATTTAATAACCGGCTTCGTGTATTTCTACAGGCCACCAATGGGTTTAAGTTGCTTTCATCATGTCAGCCTGTCAGCATGTCAATAATGTGAAAAAGGCCTCCCTAAAGGATTGCTATGCCCGCATCTAGCGGCTTCCCGCAATCTTTACCAGGTCGTCGGTCCACCGCGTGGCAGGCCTGCTACGCTACGTTTTCCGGTGCGCAGTCGCCACTCGAGAACTTTACTGCCCCAACGGCCATCTATTTTACGAGCTATTTACCCTGCCCGCCACTTCAGTTTAGCAATTCTGTGAGCTATGTCGGTTACATTGGTTCTCCTGCGGATCTCCTTATTTCTGATTCGATCGCGTAGGGAAATCATGTTGCTTATTTTGAAAACACGAACAAGTTCAAGTTACTTATGGAAGGAAAAATTGAGAAAACTGATCCTATCGTACAAAAATATGTCGTAACTATGTATGACAGGTACGTACCTACTTATATATTCCTACTATTTTCATTGCCTACATTTCCTCTTACTTTGCTAATCAGATTCAACATTGCTTCTTTCTTTTACTGGTCAAGTCAATGAAATCGACAATTAGAGAACATACCACCTACTCAGTCAGTCTTGCAGCAATGCAGCACACACTAAGAGCAGTGTATCAAGGATTCCATATTTGGGGCCACGTGCTGGAGCCCTTTCATCACCTTCCCGATCCAGCGTCTTGGGGCTAGCGGAAAAATAGAAAGGAATCCAATCTGAAGTTGTGAATACGCCGCGCCGTTGTCGCGTAGATCTTGAAACTGTCCAAACTTGGTCAAGCAGAGGTAAGACACGTTCACTCATAGATGGCGCCTTTGACAGCCTAACAACAAAAGGCTTAGCGTAAGTCACTTGGACTCGAAATTTCCACTTTCCCAAATCTAGGACGATGATGGCAAAAGACTCGCGATAGCTCCTATTGCTAATCACTAGCTACGTAGGCAAATGAGCAATTTCTTGCTTCGTATTTATAGCTGTAACAATCTCAATTTTGATTACTTAATCACATTCATAAATTAAATAAATCACGATACTTGTTAGATGCGCGCCGTACTAGCAGGTATGTTAGGTATACGATAATATAATAATATATATATACATAATATATATATATATATATATATATATATATATATATATATATATATATATATATATATATATATATATATATATATATATAATATATAGTATAATAGTGTCAATATCGGACACCGCGAATAAATAAAAATCTGTGTATATAAAAATTTTATTCTTCTATTTCCGACTATAATTTGTAAATATTGTCCAGTAGAACCATTTATTAAAATACCCTAAAAAACACGTGTTTGATTTTAAAAAAACAAATGAATATAAAATATATCAAATAACACTGGGGAATTCATCGAGACATTTGTAATAGTACCTCGCTCTCCAAAATCCGTAGAAACGGACACATAAGTAACAACACCCGAAAAACATTACCCTCCTTCTTGGGCAGTAGGGCTAATAATCTTGAACAGTAAATATAAAGTAGTACTTATGATTCCATTACGTTACAGTTTTTTTACACTTAACGCATAACGTTCCCTAATGCACGTGACGTATTATAATAACCCAAGCCTTTATTCATCCACACTTTTAGGTTATGTCGATGAAATGTTCCATAAATTAGACTTATCAATCCTAAATAAATCCTTGTTTTAAAAATCTAAAGAAACAAATAGGAGTTTTACTTTCCTCAGTAATTGACATTCGTAATGGATAGAAACTTTAGTGAGCACTAACCATGCACCGTTCCGTCACTGGTTTTGGGCAAGCTGACAAGCTCAAGACGGCAGCTGCTGTCAGACTAAACTAATATTGCCATTGTTCAAAGTTAAACACTCATTATGGTAGAATTATGTTGTTAGGAGGATTAAATCAACCCGTTATGTAAATGGAATTCCGCTTCTTGTGATTTGAAGGACAGAACAAATCTGCATTTTATTCTAGTTAAGCTTGTTAGATAACAACTACTACAAATAAACTATTTTAATTATGTCCTTGAACTTGTTAAGGTAGGCGCGAGGCACGTCTAAAAACAGCATTTTGTGCTTTAAATTGCACTTATATTCATTTTTAAAACACATTTTTTATGATTTTTCATGATAATAAGCATTCCAATAATATTTGTTATTTCCAGAGGCCCTAAAAAAATTAGTCATCCGGTAAGTAATTTCAAATTCTTGAGGCACGTGTATACTACGGCCTAAGCAAACAATTCTGAAACCACCCAGTTGAAATCGGCTCGTGGCTCCAGAAGATAATTTTCACCGAATTCAGGTCAATCGCAGGTCCGCTGCGGATAACAGATTTAATTATAGTACACAGTGGATGCTTTTCACTAACAACGAAGCTTTTCAAAAATTATTCACCTTATAAATTAAAAACAGCAAAATTTATCAATTAGGATGACTACCCGCAAAAAAAATTGAAAATTGTCTGCATTCTGTTGCTAGAGCTGGTAGCGCAGTTTCGCCTGACTACGCGGCGCAACGTTCAAGATATTTTTTCAGCGTATATTTGTAAGATTACATAGACAAATGTCGGTGGCGCAACGGCAAGGGCCGCTACCTCCTATCCGGGAAGTCGTGGTTCGAGTCCTGCCACGTACCAATGTGTTTTTGAATTTCGATCTCATAGGTACGTTTATCCGACGCTCTTACGGTGAAGGAAAACATCGTGAGGATACCTGCACACATCTGCGAAGAAACTCGAAGGTTGTGTGTGAAGTTGACCAACCCGTACTGGGCCCGCGTTGTCGACTAAGGCCCGATTTCTAATTACGGGTAGGCTCGAGATCCTCGGTGGGGACGTATATATGAGCTGATGTGATGATGACATATTATAAAATCAGCTAGGTACGAGTAACAAGCAATTACTTATGTCACGTCCTGCCCGGTGAAGTTGTAAAGGCCCCAATGGCCAACAACAAGCTTGTCCTTTCGAAAAAAAAAAACTTATGTCACGTTCATTTTAGTCGTCCGACTAGAGATTGCGAGCGACTTATGAGCGTATAATGAGCTGATGTGATGGCATAGACAAAAGGTATATTTTTCTGAATCTACATAAAATATAATGTATGTGAGGAATTCATTAATTTGGTGTTGGGATATACAAAAATAAATACGCTCTCTTTCTAACTTCAGGTAGTCTTTCTCTTTTACACAATTTGTTTATATTAACTTCATAATAATAATCCTTTGTTTTGTGAGTCTGGCTCTGTTATACGTTACTTCTTTCTCGGCCCCTGCCTGGTTTGACTGTGCACCTACACACACCTTTCAAATATAATTAAATAAATAATCTTGAATTAATTTTACGTAAATTCAGGTCTTTCATTGATGTCCATAATTCCTATATTTGGCTCTTTTTATCAATAAAGTCTTATACAGAGATGTAACAATATTAGTGTAGGTTCCGTTAACTGGGGCTTCTACTTATCATACTGAACAACTTTTGTTCTATGCAAAGTCATAGAACGAAAGTTGTAAGCAAACTGAAATCGCAAAAAAATATATGTAACTCTTCATACAAATCGATCAGGTGATCGACCAATTTCGTACATTTGTGTAAGGGGGTCCATTTTTTTTAGAAGTGTCTATACAGGGGTAGCTTTAGTCTTTGTTACTGAGTACCACCTCCGTGGCGTAATGGTTAGTCCATTCGCTTCACACCAGGAGGTCGCGGGTTTGGTTCCCGGCGGGGACAACTTTATAGCTCCAGCTTACCCTGTATTAGGGCGATCGGGCCTTAGTATACCACGCGGGGCCAGTGCGGGTTGGTCAACTTCACACACAACCTTCGAGTTTCTTCGCAGGTGTGTGCGGGTTTCCTCAGCGTCGGATAAACGTACATCATCATATCAGCCGAAGGAAGTCCAATGCTGGACATAGGCCTCCCCCAAGGATCTCCACGACGACCGGTTCTGCGCTGCCCACATCCAGCGGCTTCCCGCGACCTTTACCAGGTCATCGGTCCACCGAGTGGGAGGCCTGCCTACACTACGCTTTCCGGTGCGTGGTCGCCACTCGAGAACTTTACTGCCCCAACAGGCAACTGTTCTACGAGCAATGTGCCCCGCCCACTGCCACTTAAGTTTAGCAATTCTGAGAGCTATGTCGGTTACTTTGGTTCTTTTACAGATCTCCTCGTTTCTGATTCGATCACGCAGAGAAACTCCGAGCATAGCACGCTCCACTGCCCTTTGGGTGACCTTGAGCCTTCTTATGAGGCCCATAGTACATATGAAATCGAAATTCGAAAACACATTGGTACGTGGCCGGACTCGAACCACGACCTGCCGGATAGGAGGTAGCGGTCTTTGCCGTTGCGCTACCGACGCTCAGAAAATAAGAATTACAGCTCTGCAAAAATTTCCAACGACGGCTGCAACCACATCAACTTCAACGTATGCGTCAGCTGCCTCGCTCCAACCAGCGACCGGTACCGCACGCCCTAAATGGGCCGTAGCGATGCATACGAAAGAGAATATTGCAGCTACCGCAATCGCTATGAGCACATCAACTCCAACGTATGCGTCAGCTGCCTCGCTTCAACCAGCGACCGGTAACGCACGCCCTGAACGGGCCGTAGCGATGCATGCGAAAGAGAAGATTGCAGCTACCGCAACCGCAAGAACCACATCAACTCCAACGTATGCGTCAGCTGCCTCGCTTCAACCAGCGACCGGTAACGCCCGCCCTAAACGGGCCACAGCGATGCATTCGAAAGAGAAGATTGCAGCTACCGCAACCGCTAAATCACAGCGGGCCAATGAAAATAAAGCGCTGAAAGCGCATGTTCAAACTGATGATATCGAAACAGTTGACACACCCACATTGCCTCCAAAATCACAAACGAATTCTAAATAAAATGACGAAGAACTATCTGAATGGCAGAAAAATATCTCAAATTTTTACGATGGGAGTTTCCAGATACAAAAGAAAAAAAGATCACAAAGTAAATGCGTCTGAACCAAAAAAATTAACCAGTCCACTATCAAGGGATCGGCTATGGACGTAACCCTCGAAGATGCGGAAATTACTCGGTTCCTAGATGGCTGCCACTTCAAAAAGAACACTATACCAAGACGACATAATAAAATATCTAAACAAAAAACACAATGGATATAACTAAACCGCTGAACCAATCCCATCGAGGCACGATACCTACAGTTCATTCAAAATAGGTATTCCGGCATCAGTTTATGGCCAGTTTCTAAACCTATCCGCCTGGCCTGTGAACACCAGCATATCACCATGGTAACCAGTGTTGCCAACTACACCGTAATTACGGTAGATATACTGTAATTATTATTGAGAATTTTCATAAAAACACTGTTGTTTTGGGCATTAGGGCTTGCATACAAAACACCGTATTTTTTTTTAAATATCTGGAAATTTTGATGGTAGCCCTTTTTGTACGCGAAAAGAACCCAAGCCTCCATCACGAAAGAGAGCTCTGGATCAAACCAATATCATACTGAATGCCTACGCACTCCACAATCAAACTGCGCATAGTGCATCAAAACATTAACAGGTTGAACATCAACTTCAACTCCAGAAGTATATTGACGTCCTCTGCATATCTGAACATTGGATAAAAGTGCATGTAATAATGTCAATATCTTGAACTACAAACTGACTTCCAAATACTGTACACCTACCTGGGAAGGAGGCGGCGTGTGTATTTTCACTAAATCTAATATACTGACAATTGAGAGGACCTACATCTGCGCCCTATCTCTGGAAATTAATTGTGGGGTGTGTGCTTCGGAACTCGTGGATTACGATGTGATAATTGTGTGTGTTTAAAGGCCACCCCCGCAACGAGGAGAGCCCAGTAACGTACCCATTTTTATTTCTAAATTAAATGATCTCACTAACCTCAACGAAAATAACAAGGTGTTAATTTTAGGGAATATCAACATAAACCTACTAGGCAATAGTAAAGACAAAAAACATTTATTTGATGTACTCAAAACATCAGGCTTTAGATCAATTGTGAAAGTCCCTACTAGAATATGTAAAACTACTGAGACCATGCATCATCATATCAGCCGAAAAACATTCACTGCTGGTCAAAGGCCACCCCCAACGATTTCCACGACGACCAGTCCTGCGCTGCCCGCATCCATCGGCTTCCCGCGATCTTCACCAGGTCGTCGGTCCACTGCGTGGGAGGCCTGCCTACCCTACGTTTTCCGTTGCGCGGTCACCACTAGAGAACTTCACTGCCCCAACTGCCATCTGTTCTACGAGCTATGTGCCCTGCCCACTGCCACTTCAGTTTAGCGATTCTGTGAGCTATGTCGGTTACTTTGGTTCTCCTGCGGATCTCCTCGTTTCTGATTCGATCGCACGCAGAGAAACTCCGAGCATGGCACGCTCCATTGCCCTTTGGGTGACCTTGAGCCTTCTTATGAGGCCCATAGTAAGCGACCATGTCTCAGTTCCGTAAGTCATCACTGGCAACACACACTGGTCAAAGACCTTGGTCTTGAGACACTGCGGTATTTGGGACGTGAAGATATTGCGAAGCTTCCCGAACGCTGCCCAGCCGAGTTGGATTCGTCGATTGATCTCTTTCTTTAAGTTGCACCTACCTAGCTGGACTGTTTGTCCCAGGTATACATATTCGTCAACAACTTCCAGTGTAGAGTCTCCAACCATTAGATGAGTGGATATGACACGGACATATAAGACCATGCATACACAAACAACCAAAAAAAAGTGTGTGTGTCAGCTCCGACGCACGACTGGAGTTTACTATTGTCTAAACAGGCACAAAACAGGGCTTGACTTTAGTTTTAAGTTTACTCTGCACAGTTTTTATAACTAATCATTCCAATTTTCTGCTTTCACAAAATTGACACCCATGATGGAGTGGAATACCAAATTATATAAAAATCACAAATTTTAAAATCTTATCAGATCAAAAATTGTAAGACTGCAACTGATTCGATTACTGTGTTGTGACTTCATTTTAGATATCGTAGTGACTTATATTCTTTTTGTCAGATTCAGCCAATCCTGACTGTTTTGTATCACGTGACAGAGGTGCGCACAATAGGTTGCGCGTAAAAAACGTAACGCGCAAAGAGAATATAACAAACTACGTTTTCGATCACTAGATGTTACTCCTCATATTTTTTTCATACCAGGCGCCTTATATGCAAATCGATTCTTAAGGAGTAAACTCCAATAATATTTAAAAAGTATTCGTACTCGTATACGACTTTATAGTATCTGATTATATGTGTGTCTCTGTAAATATTGTAATTCGTAAGCCACTTCAATGTAGTAAAATTATTAAAAAACGATTATTCTCAGAAATTAGCAAAACTAATTTTGATCAAAAACTATTTTATATGATTTAAAAATTTTATTAACTAGACAAGAACCCGCATGCAAAAGTTTAGAATCTAGTATTAACAATTTAAAGTAGTTTTTTTTATATTAATTTTCCATTAAAAAAGTGCAGTATAAAAAATCAAACCACAGCATGGATCAGTGAACTCGCTACTTAATTACGTAGGTCTATTAAAAATGTTAAAATAAACCTGTCGCAGACAGTTAGCGATTAGTTTTGCATTATTGATTTGTTAACCCAACTAGAAAATAACTATTCAATCCAACTACATCAAGCGCGTAGCGAGTTTATAAATAAACACCATTCTAAACAGTGACAATGTTTGCCGGAGTATGTGGCGCGTGATTATGTCCGAAACGTGCAAACACGAGAACAAAAGCAGCGCTCTTTATATACTGATAAGTCGATCAGCTTGTGACAACTTGGAGAAGCGAATGCTAACGATAGCCCGTGGTATTCTTCTCGTTGCCCCCGAAGGGGGCGACGGGGAAACGTTCCCGAGGCGAGGCCTCCTTAACGTGGCTGCTTCCGCCGCCCATCACGATGAGCGGGTCCTTGGGTGGGCGCAGGGCCCTTGGCAGCCACTCCAGCCCCGGTTGGGGCGAGCAACTGCTGAAGTACTCCCAGAGCATGCAGGAGGTCACTCTGGGAGGGCACAGTGGTGGTGTTGGTGGCGGTGGGGGCGGCGGAAGCGGGGGCTAAGGGCCTCTTCCTCCTCCGGCGGGTTCTACGGCGTTTCTGGTGCGTCGCGGGTGCGTCTGCTGAGCCGCTCAGCACGGCGGGCGCTGCCGGTGCAGCGCGCTCAGCTGTGGCGGCGGGTGCTGCAGGTCGAGGGGCGGTTGTCCGGGCGACTGTCCCGGCCTTTTTGTTCCGGAGCGCCCTGCGGAACACCGGGCACGAGATGTGGTTGGCAGGATGCGGGCAGGTGGGTGGGTCCTCACGCGGCCGAGGGCAGTCCATTGCGGCGTGGGGATCGCCGCAGCGGACGCAGGCCAGCGGGCGGTGGCAGCCGTGATGAGTGCCGGAATGCCTGGCACCGGTGGCATTGCGCGGGTCCACGCTTGCCACGCCAGGCCTCGATAATGATGCCCGGCATGTGCAGGAGCTCCGTGATGGCGTAGATGGCAGCGATGTTGGAGGTCCGCCGGATCTGGACGTAAAAGAGGCATCCGGGGCGTCCTGCACGCGCCCGGATGGCCTTCACGTGTTCCGCCTCATAGCCATGTGTGGCTAAGGCGGTGACGATCTCGGCGGGCTCGGTGATCGATGGGAGGCCTCTGATGGCCACCTTGAGGGGCCTCTCGGCCGGCAGCGTGTAGGAGAACCAGCTTATCTCCGGTAGCGTAGACAGGTACCGCTGCACCGTGCGGTACTCGTCGCCGTCTTCAGGGGAGAAGCGGATTCCGTTGCCGTAGGGACGGGCGTTGGGAGCTCGCCCGAGCTCCTTGGCAAGCTTCTCGAGGTGGGTCGACCAGTTCGGGAGGGACTCCACTACCAGAGGCGGGTAGCGGGCCTTCTTGGGCTGGCCGACGGCAGCAGCGGGGGCGGTGGAGGCGGCGGAGGGCCCCGCGGCAGCGGGGGCTGGGGCGCGCGGGGGCGCGCGGGGGCGCGGCGGCGGGCGCGGGGGCGCGCGGGGGCGCGGCAGCAGGTGCGGGGGCGCGCGGGGTCGCGGCAGCGGGCGCGGGGGCGCGCGGGGTCGCGGCAGCGGGCGCGGGGGCGCGCGGCGGCGCGGCGGCGCGGTGGCGCGCGGCGGTGCGGCGGTGCTGAGCGGCGCGGCGGCAGCGCTGAGCGGCGCGGCGGCAGCGGTGGGTGGGGCCGAGAGGGGCGGCGTCTTGGCTCGGTCCGCATACGTGCGACCACGGCGGCAGGGGGTCGCCAAACTCGCGGCAGTGGCGCTTCGCCAGCTGTTCAGGCGAGTCCTCGGGGCTGCGGGGGCGTCTGGTGGGCTTCATCTGGAAGTCCGGCACCGTGTCCCTGACGACGGCGGCACAGACCTCCAGGTCTGCGGGTATCTGTAGGAGCTCCGAGCTCACTGCTTGGAGGCAAGCAGCGGCGAAGCTCTTCTCGGCGTATTGTGGCTCGGCGGGGGTCTCCAGGTGCGCCGCCATCGCTCTCAGCAGTCCGACCCGATCCGTGATTGACACAGGCGTGCGACAACCACGGTGTCGGCGTCCAGCGCCGACCTGGGCGAGAGGGGCTGCGGTGGGCGAGTACTTGCGCTCGCTGTGGGCGCGAGGTCCTCCGCCGGGGCTTCTTCAATTGGGGTGCCGTCATGCGACGATGACGGCCGGGACGCGTGCGGTGACCCCGAGTCGGAACCCGAGGTCATCACGCTGTGGTTGGAACTGACGCTCGTAGACAGCTCCGCGGGGTTTCGCGTGCGCGTGCGACCAAAAGCAGCGAGTAGAACGGGTGCCGCACTGCGCGGACTTACCCGGGGCTTGCCGCTGGTGGCAGACCGGGCTTGCCCACGCGGTGACGGCATCTACTCGCCGCGGCGCAATTGAGGGTAGGTGGTCCCCTCCGACGCGATGAAAAGCGTCGGGTGCTGCTCGGAGGGTAGTTGCGTCAGCAACTACCTCGAGAACGCGAAGTGAGGGTAGGTCCGGGCACAGTGACGGTAGCGCGGGACACGGCTACCACACACAAACGAAAGACGATCCGCTAACGATAGCTGAGTCGCTGAACAGGTTATATAATATAAATGCGAATAATGTAGTTAATCCCACTTTCTCTCCGAACCTCCCCCGTCAAAGCAACGACCTAAGCCGAGGTCCGTGCCCACCTGGGCGCCCTTAGGCAGTTGCATCTTTTTTGCTTTGCACTAGGTTGAGTGCCTTCCGTACTCGCCTGCCCTTCCCGGTGAAGTTGTAAAGGCCCCCACGGCCAACAACAAGCTCGTCTTTTCGAAAAAATAGGCAACTCATGTGCCACTCGGGGACTACCGCGGTAAAGCTATTGCATAGCATTTTTTCATCAACTTATGCAAATAATATTATTTATTTAGGCAGTATTTATTCACTATTTTTTGATGTTTTGCTGTTTTCGTGTGCTCCTTTTAACTAAAGGACCATAATAGTCCTCGGGGCGCGGGATGTGTAATAAATTAACACTAAGAAAATTACACCACTAAAATTGACTTAGTCTTTTTAGTACCGAAAAACGCTAAAAGATGGCACTGTAAGTTTTTAGAACGCGGTAACGTTACGTTACGCTAGGCAGAGTGGTGGGGTGTTAGATTTTATTTTCGTTACGGAATTTCTTGATTCGGTCGCCGCGCTGAAAGCCCGCGATAAAAGCTATGCAATGGCTTAAAAAAATCAATCCCAGTCTGAGCGTGGCAGAGGCAACGGCGTTACTGCAAGACCATCCGGCGCGTAATAATTATTTTTCTTTCGATAAATTTACTAGCCTAGAATTTTCAATAGTAGTAATCAATATTAATTACAGTTAGGCCTCAGTACAATAAAGAGTACTAGGTTAGGCTGTCATTTCATCGTAGTAGCTCCGTCAAGCCCCGCCCCCCGTCCGCGGCGTCATTTTTTGTAACAGATTTATTGCCCCAGTAATATAAACAAACATTGTTTGAAAGGCGTACCTTTTATTCACAATCGCTGCGTCGTCACGGCTTGTCAGAAATACAATCCAATGAACACAAAAAATACTACAGCCAATCATATATGAGATCATATAACTATAAATCATGTTGATATCATTGGTGTGTTCCGGCATGAAGATAAGATAGCCAGTTCCCCATTGCGTTGGGAAATCTTGGTAAGCCCGCTTCCATCTTCGGCGATATCGTCACTTACCATCAGGTGAGATGTTGTCAAGGGTTTACCAATTGTGAATAAAAAAAAAAGTGTGTGTGTCAGCTCCGACGCACGACTGGAGTTTACTACTTAAGTACGATTGTCTAAACAGGCACAAAACAGGGCTTGACTTTAGTTTTAAGTTTACTCTGCACAGTTTTTATAACTAATGATTCCAATTTCCGGCCTCTTTTCATAGCTGATGTGTCAGGTGTTTTAGCTCCCATGGTCGCAGCTACTAATGATCCATTTGGTGTTTGGCAGCGACTAACCTCGTATGCTTTAGATGCGGCTATACGAGCATATCTTAGGTCATACCATAAAGGGCTCTAACATTGGTTTTGTGTTGACTCTTTAATTAAATCAAGAGCATTTTTGTTAAGTTTCTCTTGTAATGTTTCTAGTAATTTGTTGACATCTTTCTTTATATCATCACTCACTTGAATAAGGAAATGAAAACTGTCGAACATCACTGTGTTTAAAGTCGTTCTGATACTTTAAAAGTTCACAATTCATAATTTTCTTCTTTTTTGCTTCTTAAAGATACCCGTGGAAAAGGGAGTGTGCAAAGTCCTGATCCACGACGTAGTTGCACGTACCCAATAGCATCGTCACCGAAAGATTCTCGTGCAGCCCTGAAAATGCAAACTAATTACTTACTGTAAACAAAATTTATTCTTTATAACCTAAAAAACTACTACTGAAAGAAAGACTATTATTTCGCCTTAGCAGAATTAAGGTTACTTACGTAGGTAGTATTATTTATAGTTATTATTTATAATATTATTTTATAGTACTTACATTGCTGTTTTTACATTTCTCAGCTCTGCAGAATAAAAATCGGGGTTATTTTTAAAGAACATGATTGCGTCTACTTTGGGCAAGTTTCTGCTATCTGCTTTCACAAAATTGACACCCATGATGGAGTGGAATACCAAATTATATAAAAATCACAAATTTTAAAATCTTATCAGATCAAAAATTGTAAGACTGCAACTGATTCGATTACTGTGTTGTGACTTCATTTTAGATTTCGTAGTGACTTATATTCTTTTTGTCAGATTCAGCCAATCCTGACTGTTTTGTATCACGTGACAGAGGTGCGCACAATAGGTTGCGCGTAAAAAACGTAACGCGCAAAGAGAATATAACAAACTACGTTTTCGATCACTAGATTTTACTCCTCATATTTTTTTCATACCGGGCGCCTTATATGCAAATCGATTCTTAAGGAGTAAACTCCAAAAATCACTAAAAAAATGGGCCACATGAAAACCCTCGACACTTGACCTTGGGCGCAAAAACATTGATTTATTGCTAAACGGCCATCGATATTTCAAGGATATTTTTTTGTATATTCATCTCACCTGATAGTAATAGTACTTTACGGAAATCGGAGATTTTATAAACAAGTAACAATCGATAAAAATCTAAAACAATTGTATACTATAAATAACAATATATCCCTCAAGTCCCAAGTTTTTTATTTCCCTTATTCGGAAGAAGGGGAAGAGATGCCTCGTGTATACCAATACACCCTGGCTGTACTGGTTATGTGGGAGTCACAGCGGAAGGCTGAACCTACACACTAAAACTCCCCCCATTGGATTTAGGGCAATCAAGACCTGTAAAATCCTTCATCGGAGCGACCTACACCCTTAGGGAAGGGTGGGGTGCGTAAGTTAGGAGGAGTTGCACCGAACGCGCCGTGGATATAGCCAGCGCACCCGATGCAGGGGCCCCTCCCAGGGAATGTGCCATACGGGGATTGCACAAGAAGAGGTGGGTGGAGACGGTAGTGACCGTAAAAGGCTGCCTTGTACTCGTAAAAGGCGGCTCGAAACTATAGTAAGTGCCGCAGACCGACGATGGCTTCCCGACGATGAATGGCGCACGCAATGTCGAGTTACAAACGCCTGGTGAGTATATCTACGCCGACGACGCCTGCACACGCAAATCCATCACCGGGGGATACCACCGAAGCACTCGAAACGACGGTCTTGATCGTCCGAAACAGGCCGGCCGCGACGTGTATGGCCACGTTGGCTTCCCGACGCTGGAGGCGTGCACGGTGACCCAGTTACGCTCTCTTCATGTCGACTAACTCCCGCGGGGTTGTCAGTAGGGGCGGTACGATTTCCACGGCTGCGATCTTGCGTGCTCCTCCATCGCCGCGATACACCTCCGAAGCACACGACGACCCGAGCTGACGACTGATTGAAGTCCCAAGCACTGTTGCGGTCAAGTAAGGCGTAAGCACTCTTTTTTTATTGAAAATTTGTGTGCGTCTGGCTGCACCTCACCTGATGGTAAGTGCCAATGCAGCCGAGGATGTAACACGCAAGCTCAAAATAGTGGCTAGTGATGGATTCACTCTCATCTTGAAGATTCCTAAATTATACGAATCGGAGAATATAGACGCCGGCAAATATATTGAGTAGACACATATCGATGTTTGAAATTAGTTTTTGATGACTGTAACAAAAAAACATCTCTTTATAACCTAAATAAACAAATCATTTACCGGAAAAACCCGGCGAAGTGCGAGTCGTACACGCGCAAAGTAGGGTTCCGCAGTCTCTTCTAAAAACAAATGTATACTTATTTTAAAACAAAAAGTTGTTTTTGCAGTTGGTAAACATGGTGGAACATTTTGTATTAAAAATCTATGATTTTTTTACAAATCCAACTGCACATCTTAAGGTGGACGAGTGATAGTTTTCCTTTTAAACTAACTAGCTGTTGCCCGCCGCTTTTCCTCCGTGGATATCGAGAGTGGGCGGGGTTTCTAGCCTATGTCCATCCTGAAATCCTATTCTATTTATGAAACATTTTTTTTAAATCGGATGGGGAGTTTCGAATACCTCCTATACAAAAATACAAACTTTACCACTTTACAATATTAGTAAAGGTTGTATCACCTACTATTTTCAATTTAAACCTTAATATTTCGGAAATGGAAAGCTGAATCGAAAAATAGTTTCAGCAAACCCTCAATAGTTTCAATAAACCTATTCAACGATACCCCACACGATAGAGTACGTCAATAAAAAAACACCCCCTCCTTTTATGTAGGGGAGAACTACCTTAAAAATACTTTTATCAAGATTTTGTTTTACCGCTTTGTCGGCGTAATTAATATGTATACCTGTGCCAAATCACAACTTTCTTGTGTTAATATGGTCTTTGAGCTAAGCCGTGGACAGACGGATAGACAGACGGACAGACGTGGTTAAACTAAAAGATCCTGGAAGAGATCCCGTAAGGGATAAGTCGGCCTTTATACTATAAATATCTGTTTTATGTTCTGTATTCAAACATGTCAATAAAGAGTTTACAAACAAACTATAAGGGTTCCTTGTTTACTAACTACGGAACCCTAAACTGATATTTCTGTATTCAAACATGTCAATAAAGAGTTTACAAACAAACTATAAGGGTTCCTTGTTTACTAACTACGGAACCCTAAACTGATATTTACAAACTAGTTATAGTATCGGCCAGTAGGGAAAAAGCTGGCACTGCAGTTGCTACCCAACATTGCGCAAGCCACTAAAGTAACTAGGCGCCCTGTCAGCATTTCAAGTATTCCACAGGATGCAACCCGATCTAACTGTTTACCGGATTAATGTATTGTTATAATAACCATTGTTTAATTAATTCATTCTATATCTAGCATCGAGCTGAATTAGACTAAGCTTTATTTGTAACTCTTTACTTTTAAATTAAATTAGTTTAAAGTCATTTTGGTTTTTTTTGGGTCCTCCGGTTGTAGCTATCGTAATTAACTCTCAGTAGTTTATGTAGACCTATTCAATAATACACCAGACGTGTGAACAAAAAAAAACATATTTTATTTCATAAATTTATAGGAATCACAGATAATAGCTGCAGTAATAATCTTTGGGTAAAACCGCTATGTCCAGCAGTGGACTTCCTTCGGCTGATATGATAAAACCGCTGTGACATACCGATGGATAGACAGGCAGATAGACGGAAATCAAATTGCAAATCAACGTGTCATGGCAATAATCTAATAATCAGGTTTTTTTATCAGTGTGTGACGCACTCAAAACTCGTCGTCCGCGTCGCTATCGATGTCGCCACTCAGCGAGTTGCTCCAGCAAAGTTTGCGCGTGCGCAACTACGCCACTCGGCTCAACGCGCGGCTGAAATTCAGCTGTTATTTATTTATTTATTTATTAAACATAACGAATTAATACTGCACGCGGTAACAAAATAAATTTTGTTGAAAATTGTGAACTTGAGTGACAGTTTGAGAATGGTCTCAGACGGTGCGCACGGGGAAGACGCTATGTGTATGCAGGTGGGTTTTGTTGATGATTCTCTATCATTCATTATGATTTAACACGACTGCCTTTTCAGGTCTAATGTATGTATGTATGTTTCTTTACTTTACGATATCTTTTAAACGTTTTGATGGGTTTTACAGTGCAAGGTATCGTTAGTTTCGTCTTGATCCCGTGAGTGACATAGGATACATTTTACCCGACTTCCCAAAAAAAGAGGGGTAATATATTTATGTAGTCGTGTGTTTATTAGGGCTTTTCAGCTACCTTTTGACCCGCTCCCTCCCCCTGGTGATATTTGGTGAGGTTCTTGGCCGCCCCCGCCCCCCTCACATTCTTTTCTTTCTAATTCAACCTAATTTTAAGATTAATAGTATTGTTTATAGCGAGCGGGGTCAAGCGCGCGCCAAAATTTCGTAAAATAGACTCGCCATTTTGAAGTACTCGTAGGTATATTACAAGTGAAGATTTATTTTTAATGATAGGGCCCCTGCTGTTTATAATTTACATAAATGACTTACCTAGACATATACAGTATCCCATGACACTATTTGCTGATGACAGTACGGTAGTGATAGAGTGCAAAAATAAGAGTTATTATCAATATGAAATAAACAGCACATTATGTGGCATAATTACTTGTTGAAAAACAACAACCTGCTAGTAAACCTATTAAAAACAAAAATTATACAATTACGACAACGTGTCTCCACTCCCTCCTTAGATATTAAATACCAAGACTTCAAAATAGAAATATTAGAGTCAATAAAGTTTTTAGGAGTAACAATGAATAACTCACATGGAAGGAACACGCTGTAACACTGTGCTCAAAACTATCCGGATCCGCTTATGCCCTACTTAAACTTTCACAAATAGTGGATATCGCTACTGTCCTAAAGGCGTACCATGCCCTTGTTGGCTCAATTTTGAGATATGGAATAATATTTTGGGGTAACTGCACAGAAAAAGAAACCATTTTCAGGAATCAAAAAAGATGTATTCGAGCAATATTTGGTCTTAAACCCATCGATAGCTGTAAACCTTTCTTTTTAAAGTTTAATATATTGACACTTCCATCAGTATACATACTGGAGACAGCAGTATTTGTTAAACAAAATCCTGGTTTGTTTAAAAATATAGAGCCTACAGCATATCATAGTCATCTTCGCTCACGAGATCTAACGAAAATTTGTCAACAATGGAGCAGTACAGCTTTATTGTCAAAAAGTGTTTTTTGCATGGCGCCAAAAATATTTAACAAAATTCCAGTTGACATAAGAACTTGCAATGTTAATCCATTTAGGAGAAGATTGAAGGAACTATTGACTAAAAAATGCTATTACACAGTAAATGAATTTTTAAATGATAAATTAATGTAATCCTATTTAAAATTATTATGATTATTCTTGTACTGAGACTAGATTAAATTATGACCATTTTTTTTTTAATATGTATAGGACAACATGACTAAAAATGATATTGAAATAAATTAGATGACTGTAAATTATAAATTGTAATTGTAAATGAGCTAAACTGTAATTTAAATGTAATTAATCATTGCATGAAGCGCCTATTGAGCGAGTTAATGAAATCCGTGATCTGGGTTTAGTGTTGGATCGTAAATTCGACTTCCACACTCATGTCACTAGCATCTGCAAACAGACTAGTAGAACTTTAGGATTCATCATAAGGACATCCGCTTCGTTTCATCCTGGAGTCGCCCAGATACTGTATAACGCCTATGTCCGATTGTCCGTAGCAAGCTGGAGTTCGGAGCTGCTGTATGGGATCCTCATGAGGCTAAATATTCCCTTATGGTTGAGAAAATACAGAGAAAGTTTGCTCGTTGGCTCTATAAAAAAACCTACGGATACTATCCTTACCTCTACCCGTCCTTGTTCGTTTCCGGGATGTTGGGTTTGGACACACTTGGTTTGAGGCGCAGGCTTTTGTTGTTAGTACATTACCTGTCAATCATACATAATAAGGTGGATAGTCCGTCAGTGTTGGGGAGGGTCGGGTTAATAGTGCCGACACGCATCCCCTGCACCTCGGCGGGCTTGGTGACGCCACGCCGCAGACCGCCCCTACTGCAACGGCTGCCTGCGCGTACGCAATATGCCCGACACGCCCCTACTGTTAGAGCTTTTTCGCTTCTCCAAAAGATGCTCACTCAGCGCGAGGATATTGACATGTTCGCAGATCCATGGGCTCACTTATTTAATGCAGCTAAGTTATTCTTAAATGATTATGTGTAATATTTTTTTGTTGTCTATTATTTGTGGTGTTCTATTTTAAACTTGACATCTTATTAATTATTATCAATAACTTAATTTAATGTGTAAGTGCTTTGGTTTAAACTGTAAACTTACATTGTGACTGAATAAATAATAAATAAATAAATAAATAAATGGAGTGTGACTGCAACTGTTTTTGTATGCTGCAAGGCAAACATGAAGAACTTCTATTGTAACACTAACATCTGTATTTTAATTTACTCATGTTCTTGACAAATAAATTATCTTTATTATCTTTATGAAACCGAGAAAAACTATCTGCTCATGTGTTAGATTTTTTTCTTTGTTTGTTCACTGAAGAAAATTACACGTGAGTTCTCCTTTAACCCCCCTCCCCCAACGTGATCTGTCGTGATTTTTTCGTGACCCCTATCAAACCTCACGTGATTTGTGCACAAGCCCTTATCAGTAATTTAAATTAAGTAACCGCCTCCGTGGCGTAATGGTTAGTCTCTTCGCTTCACACCTGGAGGGCGCGGGTACGATACCCGGTGGTGTCTAACTTTGTAAGACTCGGTTTAGTTGGTAGTAGGACATTTTCTTAGCCCGCCTAGCTAACTGCCACCATCTTAGCTAATTCACCGCTACCCTGAAAAATGTTTTCAAGCTTCTGGACTGGGGTGGATTCGGCATCAATATCAACAGCGAGTACATAACGCACCTCCGATTCGCTTACGATATCGTGATCACGGCTGAGACTATGGAAGACCTAAGCACAATGCTCGATGGCCTCAGTAAAGTCTCTCAAAAAATAGGTCTTAAAATTAACACGGACAAGACGAAAATAATGTTAAATGTCCGTGTCGCACCCACCCCTCTAAAGGTTGGAGACTCTAAACTGGAAGTTGTTGACGATAATATGTATACCTGGAACAAATAATCAGCTAGGTAGGTCCAACTTCAAGAAAGAGATCAATCGACGAATCCAACTCGGCTGGGCAGCGTTCGTATCTTCACGACCCTAATACCGCAGTGTCTCAAGACTAAGGTCTTTGACCAGTATGTGTTACCAGTGATAACTTACGGAACTGAGACATGGTCGCTTACTATGGGCCTCTTAAGAATGCTCTTCGTGATCGAATCAGAAACAAGGAGATCCGCAGGAGAACCAAAGTAACCGACATAGCTCTTAGAATCGCTAAACTAAAGTGGCAGTGGGCAGGGCACATATCTCGTAGAACATATGGCCGTTGGGGCTGTAAATATCTCGAGTGGCGATCGCGCATCGGAAAACGTAGCGTAGGAAGGCGTCCCACGCGGTGGACCTGGTGAAGATCGCGGGAAGCCGATGGATGCGGGCAGTTCAGGACCGGTCGTCGTGAAAATCCTTGTGGGAGGCCTTTGTCCAGCAGTGGACGTTTTTCGGCTGATATGATGATGATGATGAAGGTGACCTTAATAGACAGATGTTACGCTGTATTAGGAGGTGGTGGTTGATCCGACCTACTTATATCCGAGAAAGGAATGTTGCTGCGGAGACAGATAGCTACCCCGTCGTGAGGCGAGGTTTAACGGTCGTTACGAATCAACAAGAAACCAGGGATAGAGTAGGATGTTGAGGGAATAGAAGGATAAAAAAAATATCCAGAAAGAAGGGGTCCTTCTTCATTTTATTTTCTCGTTCTCCACATTGCTCACGTGCACCGGACAATTTTCTTCAAAACGCACCACTTTTTGAAACAAAACTCTATCAGAAAACAATGCAAAAACAATAAAATAAAACTACGACTGCGTTCACCACAAATCCTTCCAAAAAACGACCAAAATATAGTAAAATGAAAATTGGTCTTCTTGTTTCTTCTTTCCGGCTTTCAAAAGCGCGGAAAAGGCAAAGGTGACTAAGACCATACAGCCAGGTCTGACGTATAAGCTTCCTTTAGTTTTTTGATTTGTAATGCTAGTGCCGTGCATTACAAATCTTCTCTGAAGTTCTTGACAGCATTTGCAGCAGCTACATTCTGAGTTGGAACACCCAGTTGCTGTAGGGCGTCTATAAAACTACACCCAGAGCAAGTTGCGTTCTCACGTCCTCCTTCGTTTTATTTTCTTGTTCTCCACATTGCTCACGTGCACTAGACGATTTTCTCCAAAATGCACCACTTCTTGAACAAAATCCCAGCAGAAAACAATGAAAAAACAACAAAATAAAACTAGGAATGCGTCCACCACAAATCCCGCCAAAAAAACCCCTAAATAGTAAAAACTCGTGTAGTGTGACCAGTTTTAGCAGAATTCTGCGATTTTAGCAGAATCGGACTTCAAAGTAGGGCTTAGCAGATTGTGTCGCAGAACTGAAAAGATAGCAGTTTTAGGCAAAATCATATAAATCTCAGCAGAAAGTAATCATGAAGAGATTTACAAATTATTAGTTTTACTTATGAAGTTGGGCTAGAAAATTTTCAGATTTCTACCAATTTTAAATTGAATTTTTTTTTACTACACTAGCAACTTTTTAGTAAAGGAGATTGACCATTTTGCTATGGAGATCCTGTTGCGGAGCCTATGAATTGTATGACATCCAAAATTAGACACAAAAAAGTAGTCAATTCATATTTTCAAACGTTATCAAAATCAGACTTTTTTTATAAGGTTTCCTGTACAGTACCAAAGATATGTCTGATTTTGAGGTTAGTTTCGAAGTATACAATGCAGCTATCAATAAAATACCTTGTTGAATAGAATCTGTGGGTATATAGATATTATAAATCAGTCTAAACAGTTACTTCTCGAGCGTCGCGCGGACTACTGATAGGCCGCATAAGGCCGCACAAACTTCAAATCAACTAAACTAAACTAAAGTTAGGTTAAGATGTGTCAAAATTACGTTTGCTATTCGGAAAAACTCGACTTGACTTATCTGACAGATCTAAATTAAAATCGAACTAAATTAAGTTTATACGCCATTTTGATATTCGGAACGCCCATTATTTAGATGTGTCAAACAAAAATTGAGCCAATTTTAATCGCGACCTATTTTAGTGACCACTAAATTTTAATTGGTCTTGGAAAACAACAAAAGTGAAAATTTTGTGTTGAAAACCTAGGTAAAGCGATGGTATAAACCCTGATAAGTACTCCAGGACATTGCATCTTTGACCTGAGGGTCTCATGATGACCAGGTTGGTGGCCGACAGCTCTATAAAAAACAGTCAAAGCTTGAAGTTTGGCGTTTGAACCAAAATGCATCAGCACACTGCGCGCCTCTGACCCGAAGAATTCTGATCTGAGGCTTTGACTCTGATGATGGTGACCAGGTCAATAAACCAGATTGGAAGACGTCTGGTCTTAAATCTTTACAACTTTCAACTTCGGCAGTTTTAGGAAGCGATCGATTGCCAACCTGGTTATCATCAAACCTTCAATTTCTCCAGATTCTGACGATTCACAATGCCCAAATTCAAATTCCTTAATACTTCATTCAAAAATCCTTGATGCCAAGCCAAAAAAAGAAAAACAAAATCAGTATTTTTATAGACCGTTTCATAGATTATATTCGTAGCATAAATGACATATGCAACAGAGACAGCGCTATAGAAAATTATATCTTGTTTTCTCTTTCACTTACGATAAACAGGTTACGTCAATCATATTGTTCATTCTTTCGTTCATCCTTTAACATAGTCTGTGAATTCAATTTGATCGTGTTTAGTTCAGTCAAACTAGGCAACCTAATTTAGTTCGTGCATAAAACCAAATAGCACATGAAAACCACTAAACTTATTTTAAACGTATTTAAGTTTAGTTTAATTAAGTCGAGTGTTTTGTTCGATACGACACCATTGTCTAGATTCTGGTTCCATCCATCCCGCATCGGTGTTAGAAAGATGTTGGCTAGTCGAACGAACGGGGATGACGACGCACCGACGGCCTAACTACTGGTTACTTGATCAGGTGAGATTGGCGGAAAATTACATTACCGCTTGTTAAAAGATATACTTTACATTTGGACACTATACATTTTATCCACTTTTTTCTATGTATGGTCGAAGTTTAGGGCGGATATAACTGATATACATGAATTATCGGGTCGGACATTAATGGGCTAGCTGGCATATATGGACTTGTAAGCCTCTTGTTAAGGACCCTACCAATAAGTTATCTTTGCCCAACCAACCGACAGGAATAAAGCAATTATCAACGATGACTTACTAATACAACTGCACTTGAATAGAATAAATTTCTAGGAAAAGAGGAAATAAATCATTTTGCAGCTAATTTTAATGAAAATGCAAACCCCGCATATGATTTCACCATTTCATGATTTAATCCGACTGAATCAAGGTAAGTGCTCATACTTGGCTCCTTAGAGGTAAAAGACCGCTGCTAGCTATCTCCTTTCAGCGTTTAGGGGAATTCCCGAAAATGTATAATATTTGCTTTCGAGTTATATGTAGAGTACATTGCCTGTGTAGTGCGTAGTAGTCGTTGTCAGTCAGTTGTGTCATGAGCAAAAATAAAAAAGTGATAAGAAAATAATTTGACCAAAACTATCGTTCTGAGTGGGAGAAAGATCCAATGTTTTCCTCTTGGCTATTCCAAAGAGGACAACGATGCCGCTTTTTGTAAAGCATGTAATATCAAATTAGTTTCAAGGCTTTCAGTTCTAAAGATCAATAAATAATGAAATACAAAAAATGTATCATTGGATATTCTGGACAGTCATCTTTATTTGCTGCAAAAACTCCTTTTTGGGGTTTCGTACCTCAAAAGGAAAAAAACAGAACCCTTATAGGATTACTCGCGTGTCTGTCTGTCCGTCCGTTTGTCACAGCCAATTTGGTGTGAAACTATTGAACCGGTTGAGTTGAAATTTAGTACAAATATAATATGTAAGTCAGTGACCCAAAGAAGGACGTGTAACAAATAAATTGACTTTAGACCAATAGGTACCTATTCAATAAATGTTTTTGCTTTTTTATTTAATATATTGGTGCAAAATATGAGTTTATTCATTAGCAGAATTTTGACATTTTTAACAAAACATTTAGCAGCCTTTAGCAGAATTTAGCTAAGCAGCTAGCATAATGTTCAATTTAAATCTGGTCACACCGTGTGGCTGACATTAGTAGATCTCTGGGCTGACAGGACAGTGACATGAGTGACAGTGGAGACATCATTTTACAATACAAGCAAAGGAAATGCGAGATAAATTAACGGTACAAAATAAATTTACAAAGGTTATTGATATAGGTGACCTATACATGCATAGAACCTACAAGAAAAATCAAATACCTACCCGCAACAGTTTTAAAATTTAGAACCAGCTTGAGTATTGCACTACACACACCTATTAATTAGCACCTTAGTTCTACTTTTTCTTGTTCAGCTTGCTTTTGGGCTTAGGCTTAGTTCACCACTGGGCTAGGGATATTTTCCAATTCAGCGATAGAGGTGACGCGGTGAGGTTTATCATCATTGGGCCCAATGACAAAGATGCAACCGCCCCTGGACTAACATTTAGATACAGATACACCAAAACCTTGCCTCGCTGCCATGAATACATCCTGCCGTGACTTAGTCAGGAACACCGATGCCTTTCAGCCCAGATTTTTCCTTCCAGACCTTATCATGGGTCGACATATCTTTGAGTTTTATAAGCAATGGACGAGGCTTGTCGTTGGCAGAGTGACCTATGCAATGACTCCTACTGATACTATCCTGAGTCAGCCCGTTGACATTGAGATGTTTGAACAGCTTGGAGACTGTAGTAACAGTAATATCTTCTTCCTTTGTCTCTGGGACACCATGAACCAGCCGGAACATTTGACGACTTCTCTGCTCGCACCTCTCATGCTCTTCAGTAAGGAACTCAATTTGTTTCTGGAGCGAGTTTAGTGCACTGACAACAATTGTGTTAAAAGCATTGAATTCAGCAGCCAAAGACATCACTGTGATAGTGTCCAAAGACATAACTGTGATAGTGTCGGGAGGTGCAGCCTTCTGAAGGTCTTTTTGAAACTGAGATCTGTGAATTAAATAGCACTGCCATATCTGCATAATAACTGCACTGTTTTATGGTGTCTGCATTAAAAGATAGTAATGTCTGTGTGCTGGTGAAGTTAAACAAAAATGTTGATGTTACCCTGTGCCTATTGTAAGAAAAACAACTGCTTGCAGGTAATTTAACTCAAACTTACATTTGAAACTAAAATTTTAGCATTTTACACAAATTTTACTATATTCATTCATTATTGACAATTTATTTTTTCTTTGTTTTTGATTTGCTTATCTTCATAAGGCTGAATACATTACTGGCATTGTAATTTTCACCCGACTACGAAAAAAGAGAGTTATGCTTTTGACAGTCTATGAATGTATGTATATTCATTTGTTCCCTTGTATTTCCTAAGCCACTTAACCGATCTTGACAAATATGGTGTCTTTGGATTCATGCTATCACTCCACGTGTTACAGGATATATAGCATTTAAAAAATCAACATTTTGGATTTTATAGGTGATTTTACACAACCCAAAAATCATTTTTTTAGATATTCACATTATGTTTGGGTGTTTCTACGTTAAGGCTTTAAGATCACCCAATCCGCTGACAATATCGTGGAGAGTAGAGCCTCTCAACAAGTAGGTCTTAGAATGAACATGGACAAGATGAAAATTATATCAAACGTCCGTGTCACACCTACTCCTCTGAAGTTCGAAGTTTTTTCCGAACATGTGTACCTGGGACAAACAGTCCAGTTAGCTAGCTCTCACTTCAAGAAAGAGATCAATCGTCAAATCTAACTCGGCTGGGCAGCATTCGGGAAACTTTGCAATATCTTCACGTCCCACATAACGCAGTGTCTTAAGACCAAGGTCTTTGATCAGTGTGTGTTGGCTGCTAGTGATGACATACGGAACTGAGACATGGTCGCTTACTATGTGCCTCATAAGAAGGCTCAAGGTCACCCAAAGGGCAATGGAGGGTGCTATGCTCGGAGTTTCTCTGGGTGATCGAATCAGAAACGAGGAGATCCATAGGAGAACCAAAGTTACATACATAGCTCACAGAATTGCTAAACTTATGTGGTAGTGGGCGGGGCACATAGCTCGTAGAACGAATGGCCGTTGGGGCAGTAAAGTTCTCGAGCGGCGATCCCAGGAACCGGACTGGAAAACGTACCGTAGGCAGGCCTCCCACTTGGTGGACCGATGAATGCGGGTAGCGCGGGTAACCGGTCATCGTGGAAATCCTTGGGGGAGGCCTATGTCCAGCAGTGGACCTCCTTCGGCTGATACAATGATGACTACTAATTTGTAGCTGGTAACGCAAACCCCAGAACGCTCGGTGACTCACGTGAAGATAGCATTAAGCGTCACGCGAGTAGCGTTGCCAGGCGTCCGGAAAAAGCCGGACAGGGTTAGGTTTTTTGGATGCGTGTCCGGCCAAATTAGATGGTGTCCGGCCTGTCCGGATTTTGTAAGGCATTTTGGGTTTCATGATTTAACCAGTCACCTGGGACATTCAGGTGAGTGCTGTCGTATATAATAAGGTGTAACAAAATTAGCTGAAACTATTTTAACTGGTGCTTCTACCCATGAAACTGATCAACTTTCCCCATGGAACCCATAGTCAAATCGCAAAAAAAAAATTGGCTCTACCATACTAACTCGATCAGCAGAACAGCCAACTTAGTATGGGAAGTGCAAATTTTTTTTTTATGATTTGACTATGGGTTTCATGGGGAAAGTTGTTCAGATTTATGGATAGAAGCACCAGTTAAAATAGTTTCAGCTAATTTTGTTAGACCTTATATATGTGACTATGGCGGCGTTTCGTAGTCTGATTAGGACCTCGTCTAAAGGCCAGTAAACATGACTGATTTAGTGATGTCTAAAGCGGGCTTTAATAATTTAGGGAGTCCGGCTTTTTACCCAAAAGTCCGGCTAAACTGGCAGATATGTCCGGCTATTCAGTTTTGACACCTAGCAATCCTACACGCAAGCAGTCCGCGCGGTTTGATTGGCGGTCATTGTGACCACGCAGTTGGTTTCGTACGGATGAGAACAGTGAACGTCGCGTCGTCTCTACACTACTGGTAAGCTTATTTTTGTAATGTGCTTTATTATTTAAATAAATGATTTAATCGCTAGTTAATTGTAATTATATCCCTAAATTTACATGTTTGCGTCAGCGAGTTTTAACAAAGAGAAGACACTGTGTAAAATAACCGTGTTCCGTTCAAGTGCGGCACATGCATGCACCGCAGCTCACTCAGTTAATCTTAGTGCGCACTGCTTTGCGTTGCTTTAACGCATAATCTGTAAAATATAGAGTGTAATAGAAGTGCGCGCATTGCGGTGAAATAAACGCATGCGGTTTAATGTTTGTTGAGCCTACCGCTCATATTTTTGTATCGCATAGAGATCTATGAAGCACCGCGCTCTGCGGTGATAAAAACGCACTGAGATATTCAAGTGATACTCAGTAAAAGAGCCTCTCTTCTACAGAAACAGCCTTTCTCCAATTTATATTTTTGTAATAAATTTCAGCGCCAATAATTCTTAACAAATTATCAACAGATCTAACACTCACTCTATAATATCCAAAAAACTTTTTTGGATACGAACGATCGTATATCTGACTTTAAAAAGCCCTTCATAGGCCTGAGGGCCGTCAAGGGATGTACCCAATACCGTTTGAGTACCCGTTTTTACGCAAAATTAAATATATTATGCAGATAGCTTTGTATGGTAGTCCATAACGACGACGTGAGGGCACGACGGCTGGAGTTCGAATGACAAAACGTGCGTTTTTTTCGCGGTAGTCCGCGGACCCGTGAGTGCATTTAATATACCGCACGGGAAAATAAACGCAGTCACGGACTTATCTATATTGTGCTCACGGCACAATATAGATAAGCAACAGTATTTTATCTTCATACAAACTGGTCGAAACGACGCGCCTCAAAATCTCAGCCTATCGCGGCACGCAACAGTCGCAAGTGCTCTGCAGTTCAAAAAAATTCAAAATTCAAAATTTAAACTGTTTATTTCAATAAAAACAAGGAAATATGATGCCACACAAAAAACGCAAATCTTATCTTATTATATCTTATTATATAAAAAGATTATGTGCGTTTATTGTTATTTGCACAGCTCGCAACTTGAGCGTCTGGATGTCCACCAGCCTCGTCAGTTAGGTAGTTTTTCTGAGCAAGGAAAGTTTTAAGGATCTTTTTTGTTTGGTTGTTGTTACTACTTTCTATTTTTTCTACAAGGTCTTTAGGTAGATTGTTTAGGACACAAGGTAGTGTGCACCTCCAGACTCTCTTACCATATACATTATTAGATTTAGGTATACAAAATAAAGGAAGATATGACAAATTACGCATATTACCAGGTCTTACACGTTTTTCTAGTTGATTTATGTTATTGTTATATTGTGTTACAATTGCAAGTTTCACTTTGTCGTACACATTTAGAACATTACAGTATTTGAATAACTTGTCGTAGTTGTCTTTGTATTTATATTTAATTTTTAGAGGGACAATAGTTTTTAGCATTCTTAATTGTAAGTTGTAGATATTATGTAAATAAGTTTTGTATGTCCTACCATAGCTTGACAATCCATAGCTTATTACAGAATCTGCCAATGACAAGTAAAGTAGTCTCAGTGTATTATACGGAAGCTTGTGTTTAAGTACACTAAGTTTAGCTAGTATTGATCTCAGTTTACTGCACACATGGTCCACATGTGGTCCCCAATTAAATTTATGGTCGATCTTTAGCCCAAGGTAAGTATGTTGGTAGACAATATGAAGAGGCTTACAGACACAAGTATTGGTTCGTAGGTGCATGCAGTTGTGGTCATGGGCCACGATGGTGGGAGTGTCGGTAATTGTTTTGTAAGGAGAATGAATGTACATCAGTATAGTTTTATCGTAGTTTATCGACAGTCCCACGTCGTGTGCCCATTTACACAGTAGATCAAAATCTTCTTGGAGTCTAGCCTGGGCTATTTTAATATCCTGGTGGGCAGTTACAAGACATGTGTCGTCTGCAAATTGATACACAGAGCCATGCCGGAATATTTTACACATATCGTTAACGTAAATTAAGTATTCAGTTGGACCTAGTATAGAACCTTGGGCCGTGCCGTGTAGGGTTGGAACAAGGTCACTTATTTTGTCTGCAATGCTCACTGTGTTATATCTATTGGTATGATAATTTTTAAGCAATTCCAGCACTGGTCCCTGTATACCATTCTGCTGCATTTTCTTGTACAGGGTGTCATAATTTAAAGTATCAAATGCTTTGCTAAAGTCTATCATGATTGATAGGACATGTTTTTTTTTCGTTTAGATAAGAATTTATTTCATCTGTAAATAAGGACAATAATTGTGAAGTACTTTTGTTTCTTTGGAATCCAAATTGTTTCTCGTGAATAATGCCATTACTTGATAAGAATTGATTAATTACTTGGCCAAGATATTTTTCTATTATTTTGTCTATGCAAGATAAAATTGTTATCGGTCTATAGTTATTGGTATCTGTATAGCTACCTTTTTTGTGAATTGGTCTGATTAGTCCAATTTTTTATTTTTCAGGATAAATAGATCTAGAAATGCATACATTAGTTAGGTGGGTTAGCACTGGGGTCATTTTGTCACCTATGTATTTTATGTCCTTAGCACGAATCTTATCGTACCCTGGGCGTTTTTTGTCATTTAGGTTATTTACAATTTTAAACATAATTTCTTCGTTAATTTTATTAAGTTTTAATGATAGACTTGGGGTGTAACTATATGAAGTCTCGTCAAGTAATGGCTCATCACAGGTGCTTAAGACATTTTTAACATTTTTCTCAAAATCTAAGGCAAATTTTTTAGTCAACTTTTCCGCTTTTAGTCTACGTTACGTTCAGACATGAACTGTCGGGGAGAACCCGCGACCTCCTGGTGTGAGGCGAATGGACTTACCATTGCGCCACGGAGGCGGTTCATACTTCATACTTTGTATGCGTAAAATAGTTTGAGATTTTTTTATCTAAATTAATACATACCTAATATTTATTTCTATGGCGATAAGCAAATTTATTTCGATTTCTACTAATTTAATATTACCTAAATTTTATATTTAGTGAAAAGATCATAAGACAAATTTAATAGAGCATTATAAATACGTACGTAACCCAAGACAGACATCCCTAGGGCGGGGCGCGTGTTCACGCAGTTGTACGTAATGATTTCAAGGACACTGCCGAGTTAAAATATTGTTACTTATCTATATTGTGGTCACGGTCACCGCAAGGCCGTGCGCGCTAGCCCTAACTTTTCATCGGTTAGTAACTGAATGTCTCGTTTTAAATCAATAATTCCAAATCAAGATTTTGACGAGGCATGTTGTTGCGTCATGTCAACAAAGACTAAAAATGTAGAAATAACGTGTAGATAGAATAGTCGGCTTAGAATGTTTACTGAGTTAAGGGCAATATTATACGAAGGCGTAAGTTTAATGTAAGTACGTACTAGTAGGTATGTACCTACCGCATTAATATTTCACAATGAATTAGAATAAAAATTTTACGTACGTATACTCACCGATTGCTTAAACGGTGAAGGAAAACATCGTGATGAAACCTGCACACACCTGCGAAGAAACTCATAGGTTGTGTGTGAAGTCGACCAACCCGCACTGGGCCCGCGGGGTCGACTAAAGCCCGATCACCCTAATTCAGGGTACGCTCGAGCCCCTCGGTGGGGACGTATATGAGCTGATATGATGATGGAGTAAAGAAAACGGGGCATAGAGTTAAAATTACCTACTCAGATAAATATCGTGATAAAAACACAAATAAAAAATGTGTTAAACCCCGTTATTAACTTTTTAGTTACTGAACCGATTGCTTCTAAAATCGACATCTGAGGCATTCTGAGGTCTCTGATCACGAATCCGTTGTCAGAATTGATAAAATAAACCTACCAAGTGCGAGTCGGACTAGCGCAAAGAAGGGTTCCGTAATCTTCTCAAAAAATTTATGTATGTTTCAAAAAACATAATTATGTTTACAGTTAGTAATAGAACATTTAGGATGGAAAATCTATGAACTTTTTACGAATCCAACTGCATACCTTAAGTTGGTCGGCTATTACTCCTAAACTAAGAAAGTCTTGCTAAGCCGTAATACTTTTTTTTCTTTTAAATTGATTATATTATGTTTATGTCCTTACTATTTACAATCTTTTTCAGATGACCTTAAATAGCGGTTTAGCTAGTAGGTCACAAAAATTTGCACTTTAAAACTTTATATTTCACAAACCGATCACTGATCACGAATTGCTTTTAAAATCGATATCTGAAGGTCCCTGGGATCTCTGATCATGAATCCGTTGTCAGAATGAAAAAAGTGGCCGCCATTTTGAACTTTTTAGTTACTGGACCGATTGCTTTCGAAATCGATACCTGAAGCTCCCTGAGGTCTTTGATCACGAATCCGTTGTTAGAATTAAAAAAAGTGGCCGCTACTTTGAACTTTTTAGATGCTGGATCGATTGTTCTCACAATCGATATCTGAAAGTCCCCGAGGTCTATGATCGATTACGAATACGTTGTTAGAATTAAAAAAGAGGCCGCCATTTTGAACTTATTAGTTACTGAACCGATTGCTTCTAAAATCGATATCTGAGGGTCCTTGAGGTCCTAATCACGAATGCGGCCATTTTTTTCAATCCTGGCAACGGATTTGTGATAACCTCAGGGAGCTTCAGGTATCGATTTCGAAAGTAATTGGTCCAGTAACTAAAAATTTCAAAATAGCGGCCACTTTTTTCAATTCTGACAACGGATTCATGATCAAAGACCTCAGGCACAGTATTACGATATGGCTTATAGTAGCGTAACGCCTTTGATATTGCACGATGCCACCACTCGCGTAGATACTAGCAGTACTAGCCTGTAGCCATCCTGGCAAACTTGCGGAGTTTGCCAGGTTGTGCCCCACCGCCCGCTGCCCCGCAAGTACCCTTCCGTTGCTCTGCGTAGGTACCTACATTCGTTGCACTACTGTAAGCCGCTATATTGTAATACTGTGCGTCAGGGACCTTCTGATATGAATTTTGAAAGCAATCGGTCCAGTAAATAAAAAGTGTAAAATAGCAGCCACTTTTTTCAATTCTGACAACGGATTCTTATTCAGAGACCTCAAGCAAGTTTCAATAACTAAACGAATTAATTAAAATTTGAAACCCGATTGCAAAAAAACTTTGCCTTTCTTTTTGGCCAGTCGGGTAAAATGTATCCTATCTCTCCGGGAATCAAGACGAATCTAACGACATCTTCTAAAATCCATCAATCCGTTAAAGTTACAAAGCGTGCCTAAGAAATAAACATACATTCATAAACTCGAAAATCATAAACCTTCTAGCGCACTCGGTTAAAAAACAAGTGTAAATTGGTTTATAGCTTAAGGCGGTGCTTCACAAGCCGGTATCACATTCGACACTATCCGTAAGCACTTATATAAATGCAAAGCTAAGCTTAGGCCTCGCGGACAGACACACAAAATCGGATCAAACAGATTTTAAGTTGCGGGTAGGTCGAAACTCGAAAGTGGTCCGAAATGGTTTCTTTAATATAACCCACAGCTAATGTCGCCCTTTTTTTCGAACTAGGTAGACTCACTTCCGTGTGTCTGGAAAACTGTTACCGTTTGCTTTACTATAGTCGGGTAAAAAGTAGGTTCAGAGGAATAAACAAGCTTTTATTTGAAAAAAGTTTTTATGCTCAAAAAGCCAAATGCTAAAATGAATATAAAAAATACACAGTTCCACATTCAAAAAAGGTGAGCGCGGTCAAGTCTAGTTGTTTGCATTAAAAAATAAAAGACGATTCTGGGATCAACTTCAAAATATCAAAAGGATCTATTGTCGGCGGAAATACGGCTGCATTCCAAATTTCAGCTCATTCGGACCCCTAGAAGTCGCTTTAAATCGATCGCAAGATTTGAACTAAACAAACATAGTATACATTCATTGCAAGTTAAATTAAAGCTTTTAAAAATACATAGTTTCAAATCATGAGTAAGAATTACCCCTTACCGTACCAAATTAATAAAATAGCTTAAACCTGACTGCATAAAATCACAACACTCTTTTGTTTTTTCTGCAGTCGGCAAAAAATCCTTGTTAATCTGTGTCAATCGACACCTCACATTCCAAAATACAACAAGTCGTTTTGGCTATATGCGGTAACAATGAATCGGACAACAGACTCACACATACCCGATAAACGCCTGGGTGAGTAGTCGGTTTGCTTAAGTTTTAGTGGTTATTAGGCAGATAACTCCATTACATTGAATATCGCATCTGTTTATTTGTAGCGCGGTGCGCTGTTATTCGTTCTTCGTTCATCCGAACTTCTTTTCATTCCATCTATTTCTTTTTCACGCCATCTGACAATTTCATTCAAAAATCCAAATATTTTCACTTTACCTATGTCCTATTTTTTAATAAAATAAATTAAATAAAGAAGTAATTCTATCTAATAAAAGACCCATTACGGGTAAGACTCATGTATGTTTTTGTGATTTGTGTTTTACATTTGATGTGTATAATGTTTTATAATCCTTGTTATATTTCTTCTAGGTCTTATTTTACGAATAAACTCCAATTACCTATAGCACGCATCGGCATTATTAAAAGAACCCACTCCCTACCTACCCACCTACCTATATCTACCTACCTACCTACCTGCTGCCGTGCGACATATTTATTCTTCATGAACGTCACGCGATAGTCCCACCCCCACGCCTTGTACTAATATATATCTACATATACAGTGGTGGACATATAATTAGAAACACTTCCAACGGATCTTAACATTATCTACTATATAAAAATAAGTCGGGTTTTCCTTCCTGACGCTATAACTCCAGAACGCACGAACCGATTTCGCTAATTCTTTTTTTGTCGAGTTCGTTATTGTCAGGAGAAGGTTTTTATGTAGGGTAGGGTAGGGTAGTGTAGTGTAGTGTAGTGTAGGGTAGGGTAGGGTAGTGTAGGGTAGGGTAGGGTAGGGTAGTGTAGTGTAGTGTATGTAGGCTAGGGTAGGGTAGGGTAGGGTAGTGTAGTGTAGTGTATGTAGGCTAGGGTAGGGTAGGGTAGGGTAGTGTAGTGTAGTGTATGTAGGCTAGGGTAGGGTAGGGTAGGGTAGTGTAGTGTAGGGTAGTGTAGAGTAGTGTAGGGTAGGGTAGTGTAGTGTAGGGTAGAGTAGTGAAGGGTAGGGTAGTGTAGGGTAAGGTAGTGTAGTGTAGGGTAGGGTAGTGTAGTGTAGGGTAGGGTAGGGTAGTGTAATGTAAGGCGATACGTAGTTCGCCGGGACAGCTAGTACAATATACTTTTCTGAACACTTTTAATTTTAAAATGAAACCACAAATAGCATAAAATATGTTCAATGACTTATAATTTACTAGAAAAACAAAAAAAATCCGACTAAACAACTGCCGGTTAAATATTAGTTTCGTACAAACAACCAAACGACTTTTAAAGAATCAACAATAATGGACAACTAATTAGAAACAACAGAAAAATACCGTGAAAATTTAAATAGTTAATGAGTATATGTAATCAGAATTATATTATTTACGTGATATTATTCGCAGGCTACTAAATATAGTTATAATTAATATTTAGTTGCGTAGCCTTTGTTGTCAATGACAGCTCTGCAACGACGTGGCATTGATTCAAGCAATTTCAGACATTCTTCGAGTGGGATTGAGTTCCATGCTTCGACAAAAGATCCGTAAAGTTCATTTTGACTAGTGTTGCGTTTGTTTAAGACTTTTTTTTAACGATATACCACAGATTTTCTATAGGATTTAAAGCCGGGCTATTTGCAGACCAGTCTAAAACGGAAATATGCTGTTCCCTAAGAAAATATTTGACACTGTTGGCCGTGTGTTTAGGGTCATTGTCTTGCTGAAAGATCCAGGTTACAGGCAAATGGTCGTCAGAGTAGGGAATCATTGTCTCCTCTAAGATGTTTTTGTACTGATACTGATCCATTGTACCTTCAATCTTTCGAACGGGTCCAACACCACATCCGGAAAAACATCCCCATACTTTGATATTTCCACCGCCGTGCTTGACTATGCACCTTGTGTATTTATTCAGATTCAGATTCAGATTAATTTATTTGTGATCATAAGTAAATGTACAGGTGTTAAACAAAATTAATGTGCTTTATGACCTGTCCTTTAGGACGTACAAAATTAGAATAACAAAAAAACCAGATAAATCATGAAAAGGCACATAATAAATTTCAGAAAATAATATAAAGTAATGTCAAAATAAATTCTTATGTCATAGTAAACCAAACCTAAAATACAAAATACTATATCAATGTATTTATTAAAGTTATAAAGTAAAACAGTATGTCAATGTATGGAACAAACATGTCAAATGGATTTATCGTTTACAAATTCGTTAATTGTATAGTACGCTTTTTCTGTCAAAAAAGTCCTCAATTGTCGTTTAAAACTATTCATGTTATTTGAGTCACGTATTACTTTAGGTATTTTATTATATATCGTAGGAGCCATTGCAAATATACTACTGTGAAAGAGCGTAGTTTTACATGGTACGTGGCACAGACGATCGAAGCGTCGCACTCGTGTGCTGCACTGAAAATATTGTGGGTGTAATCTAACAAAAACTGCAGTTTTATATATATACAGAGCTGGTACTGTAAGTAGCTTAAGTAGCCTAAATTGTGGCAAACAAGTGTCCGTTTTATGTAATCTACAGATGGCCCTTATGCATCTTTTTTGGGATCTCAGTACCGCCTCCTTGCCAGTAGCATTTCCCCAGAAAATTATTCCATATTTCAAAGTTGGTACCACATAGCCATGATAAGCTGCAAGCACTGCTTTGCGATCTACCGTTTTATCTAACATATAAAGAGCATAGGAAAACTGAGTTACTTTTTTACATACTTGATCTATATGTGTACCCCACTTCAAATTACTATCTATTTGCAAGCCTAAAAATTTAGTCACCATAACTTACTGAACTGCTTCACCTTCAAACTGAACATTAGTCGTAAGATTTGTAAAATTTATCTGTTTGAAAGACATAATATTAGTTTTTTCAATATTAATTTTAAGGTTGTTTTGTTTTAGCCAATTGACTATTGAGTTAAGGTCATTGTTGATATCACTTTCATTTTCGCAAATCACAGTACTATCGTCAGCATATAAAACCATTGGATTTTTGATACTGTTAGGTAAATCATTTATGTATGTATATAAGGAACAATAACGGACCCAGAACACTGCCTTGAGGCACACCGTATTGCACACTTCGTGGGTCAGAAATGTAAGATTTTTCAGTTTTTGATGTAGGACATATGCGTTCAATTTTGGTAACCTGATTTCTGTCACATATGTAAGATTTTATTAAATCGTTTATGTTTCCTCTTACACCATAAGATTCAAGTTTCTTAAGTAAAATTTTGTGGTCTACGTAATCAAATGCCCTCGTCATATCCAGATAAAGTGCGAATACTGGTAATCGAGTATCGACCCTTTTATATATTGTTTGTAAAAAATCATAGATAGCTACATCAATTTTCTTATTTTTTCTGAATCCATTCTGTTCCTTCACGAATATATTATTAGTTTCGAAGTATTTATACAGTCTTTTGTGTACAACTTTCTCTATAATCTTCGACATAATGGGAATCAATGCAACCGGTCTATAAAACTTCATGTTGTCTTTGTCGTCTTTTTTAAATACAGGTTTTATAACAGAAAGTTTAAGCTTCTGTGGAAATACACCATGTTCGATGCAGAGGTTAGTGACATGACTTAATATTGGCGCAATTATTAGTGAGACGTACTTTACAATTCTTGTACTTATATTATCATACCCTGTACTATTTGTATTTTTTAAATTTCTAATAATTTGAAGGATTTCTTCAGGGCAGGTTGGTTCCACGAATAGCGAGTTAGGTTTGCTAAATAATTCAGTTAAATTATGGCTTCTAGGTTAGTCTGAGTTGATGGTAGTACTTCATCAATAAAGTAATTATTAAAAGCTAGTGCTATTTCGCGTGGATTTTCAATGAGCCTATCATTCACTCTTATTTGTGTTATATATTCTCTAGGCAGATTGTCTTTTGCTTGATTGATTACTTTAATTTATAATCGAAAGCATGGTTTATTGGACGTCTAACATAGCGCTTTCCGTCTGAATTTACCATGTTTATTTTTGTTTCATCTGAGAATAACACTTTTTTCCATTCTCGTACCGTCCAGTTAACATATTTTTTCGCGAATAACAACCGCTTCTCTCGGTGTTGCTTGGTAAGAAGCGGTACTTTTCGAGAAACCCTCCCAAACAATTGAGCTTCCACTAATCTTCGGCGTACCAGTTTTGACGGGACGTTTCTAGGGTCATCAGGCGAAAAAACTTCATTTCTAATCTGGTTGGAACCTTTAAATGGGTCTTGTTTAGCAACACGTACGATTCGCATATCTTCTCTGGGTGATGTTTTCCTCGGTCGAGCCTTTCTCAGAACATTTTCAATGGTTCCGTGTCTTTTATAATGGTCAATAGCATTAAAAACTTTCTTTACAGAACATTTCAAATGGTCAGCTATTGTTTTATATGTCCACTTTTCATCAAAATGCAAATTAACAATTATTTGCCTAGTTGACGCGTCACAACTTTTATTTTTACCCATTTTCAACAAAACTTATTAACCACAAAATTCGAAATTGATGTTTAATTGCCGCCAAAGCGGTAGAAAAGGCGAAGAAAGATTTTTCTTTCAATTTCAAAAATGGAACGAGTCATGGATGCTTTTCTAAAGTGTTTCTAATTAGGCGTCCAAGCGGCCAGTAATTGAAAATAGACCTAAATAAGGTTTAAATTCTTTTTGTGATTAAAGGTTGAGTAGGTATTTTTTTTTAAATATATTATGAGTAATTTAACTGTGTGGCTATACTCTTGCATGATTATTAGTTATTGAATCTACATATTTTTCATATTATGGCCAGTTGATTTTATACTTCCATAATTCATATGAACTTTTTCTAATTATATGTCCACCACTGTATACTATGCCCACGCACTCCTCGCGACCCCCAAGCAGAGCAAGACATTTGTTTTGACTAGCTGTTCTAGTTCAATGGTTCCGTGTGATTTCTAAACGATAAATACTTTACAGGTAAATTCCACGTTAAGTTGAAAAAGTCTCTCCCCTGCCATATTTCCCCTGCCTCGAAAGATGATACAAAGGGTACAGTGGAGATACAATTTGTGAGCTAAGAAATATGTAGTTGGCTTCAACAGTAATGAGATAGTGTACCTACCTATTCATTTTTAAACTTCTGTGTTAGAATACAGCTATATATAGATATTTCAAACAATCACAAGGTTTAAAACTGTTTTTGTGCCTGTAATGACAGTAAGTTTTTGATACTTTATTTAAGGATTGAAAAGATGGCAAGCCAATTACATTCAGCATTTTCAGTTTTGCGATATTATTTTAATATTTTTATTAAAATCATGGCAGCTCGAAAAAAATTGTCTCGTGAAGAACGTTTAGAAAGAAAGCGTGAAGCTGAAAGATTGCGCTATCAACGAATAAAAATGATCCCGAAAAATACGCATAACAAAAACATAAAAAGAACAAAAAACAGAAAAAAAGAAAAAGGTACTATCAAAACTGTAAACAAACTGACCACTGGAGAACGAAAAACCCGAAAGTTGTGCAGAAAAAAAGCTGCAAAACGTACGAGTGGGCGGGCTGATTTCCGCAACCAGGCGACCGCTGCGCCCATTTTGCGTGATTGGCTGGCATCACTGCCAGCCCAGCTCCTCCAAGAAGCCCAGTAGACCCCGTAGGTTGCCGACGACTTCCTGGAGTGACCTCGGGTCACCGAGGTGCACGACCCTGTACTGTGCCAGCCCCCCGCAATCCAGCAGGATGTGGGCAGCAGTCTCCTCAGCCTCCATACACGCTCTGCATAGGGAGCTGTCGGTGATACCTAGAGCGAAGAGGTGTTTATTAAAATGGCCATGTCCAGTAATAGCTGATGTTATTGCGGAGCTGAGTTCTCCCAAGTCTCAGAAGCCTCCTGGATAGACCAGGGTTAGCTGCCGGGAGGGCCGACCTCGCTTGCCTGCAGGTTTCCAAACCAGACCAGTACAAATTGTGTTCATTTCTTGTGCGTTGCCTCAGGGTCGACCGAAGCCAGCCATAAGGGAGGGGTATTATAGGTTCTGGTCCCACAGCCATGAGCTCTGACCCTCTCCTAGCAAGCTCATCCACCGCATCGTTGCCGCTTGAGTTGCTGTGCCCTTTAATCCACTGCAGAGTTACGCCGCCACGGTTAAGTCTTTACCCTCTGTCGTAGTCGGGCATACATAAATAAACAATAAATATTACACTTTACTTAGTAGCAAATACTATAGATATTACAAATAATTTGGGTTTGTATGGGAGGTACCTTACTCGAATTTTTCTAGAATAATGAACTCCTTAGTGTAATAGGCAAAGTTTTACTTAATTAGTTATGGACTTAATAACTAACAAAATAAATTTATAATTAAAAAAACTTATTTTTGCAGTTGGTGTACAAATTTTTGTACAGAAAATCTATGGATTTTTTCCAAATCTAACTAATCATCATAATATGTAGGTCGACTATTACTCTTAAGGCCTTAAGATGGGTCAAATGACAATATTCAATTTAAATTATTGAAAGACTGGTAAAGCTATCACCACTATGGAAAAAAAATATACTTAAAGTAATAAAAAATCGATTTAATTGAATACAATTTAAAAAAAATTACCACTTTTGAAGTAAAAAAATATACCTGTTTTTGGCATTATAATTGCAAAATTTCTCGAAAACAATTAGTTCATGTTGAATGAAACTAACACACAAAAATTTGTGACTTTAAGACCTTTCATTTTAATTGAACACCTTTTTTAAACTTATTTTAAAGTGATGAAAAGTAAAAAAATCGAGAATCGGGCGTTCGGTTTTAACGTAACACCCGTGTTGAAGCCCGCATTGATTAACTTAAAATGAATGTACGTTAGATATTATTTAAACACGTACCTACCAACCTGTTGGATTGAGTGATCTTAGCTCCCTAAAACCAAAGAGTACTTTATTTGTTAAAACTAAGAAAGTTTACTTGGCCGTGATATTTAATTTATTATATGCCTGCTGTTTCCAATACTTTAACATTTTCTGAAATAGCGGTTTAGCTGATGGGAGGGAGGGGGGGGACATGTAACTTTAACAAAAAACACCACTAAAACACAAAAAAATCGCATATACTGTTGAATAGTTCGCCTTTTTAAAGCCCTACACGATGGGGTTCGTGAATAAACACATAACCCCTACTTTACAAACAAGGAAGTTATTTTTTACTGGTTTTATTATAAAGTGTAATTTAGTGTATTTTAAACGTCACAATTTTTTATAATCATACTAAATTTCAGCTTTTTATATAACAATCTTTTAGTAAAACGGCTATGACCACATAAATTGCTATGACATACCAACGGACAGATAGAACGAAGGACTATATGGCGAAACTACAAGGGTTCCTTACTTTGAATAGGGAATCCTAAAAACCAAGGACAAATGAAAACGGGTTGGTTTGCTTTGCAAGGGCGAGGTTATTTTACCATTGAGTACATAGTGTAACGAAAATGGTTGAAAATTGGGTTAAATACCCTTTAAAATTCCGTTACATTATACGTAGAATTTAGGAGGTTATATGGCCAATGTTGAAAAATGGAAAAGGAAATTTTGTGGTAATAAATAAAAATAGACGACGAGCTTGTATGAAAAGATTGATGAATGTAGAGGAAGCGAGAGAAGTATGTCAGGATCGTAGCAAGTGGAAAAATGTGGTCTCTGCCTACCCCTCCGGGAAAGAGGCGTGATCTTATGTATGTATGTATGTATAAATAAAAATATAATTTAAAATTTGTAAAGTTTGTACAGCTGTTTTAAAAAAAATATGTTGGTCACCTTTTTATACGTACACGTAATAACATTAAATTTAGTAGTTCTAAAACTATGACTAAAATTGAATAGAAAATTAACACGTGTGATTACACCTTTAGTCCGTTTAGAAATTTTATCAAAAGTAGCAATGACGATCTATACGTATAGATTGTTTCCAGTTATTTTTGGTGAAAATACCTCGAATTAGCCTCTCAACAAGTGGGTCTTAGAATGAACATGGACAAGACGAAAATTATGTCAAACGTCCGTGTCATACCTACTCCTCTGAAGGTTGGGGCTCTACACTCGAAGTTGTTACCGAATATGTATACCTGGGACAAACAGTCCAGTTAGGTAGGTCCAACTTCGAGAAAGAGATCAATCGTCGAATCCACCTCGGCTGGGCAGCGTTCAGGAAGCTTCGCAATATCTTTACGTCCCAGATACCGCAGTGTCTTAAGACCAAGGTCTTCGACCAATGTGTGTTGCCAGTGATGACGTACGGAACTGAGACATGGTCGCTTACTATGGGCCTCATAAGAAGGCTCAAGTTCACCCAAAGGGCAATGGAGCGTGCTATGCTCGGAGTTTCTCTGCGTGATCGAATCAGAAACGAGGAGATCCGTAAGAGAACCAAAGTAACCGACATAGCTCTCAGAATTGCTAAACTTAAGTGGCAGTGGGCGGGGCACATTGCTCGTAGAACAGATGGCCGTTGGTGCAGTAAAGTTCTCGAGTGGCGACCGCGCACCGGAAAGCGTAGTGTAGGCAGGCCTCCCACTCGGTGGACCGATGACCTAGTGGAGGTCGCGGGAAGCCGCTGGATGCGGGCAGCGCAGAACCGGTCGTCGTGGAGATCCTTGGGGGAGGCCTATGTCCAGCAGTGGACTTCCTTCGGCTGATATGATGATGACCTCGAATTACTTATAAACTATCACACTGTTAAATTTATAAAGTTCAATATAAGCAGAAGCAATCTTGTGCGGGAAATAGGAAAATTAGTTAACAAAGGCGTGTACTTCCCTTATCAGCTGGCGAGAAGATGGTATATCCCTTTCGCTGACTGATGTTATATCTGTTTCGCAGCTGACACAATGGTGGTGGATTTTATCGGCTTGGGACGACCTTGTTGGAAATAAATCCCTCCCCACTGGACACGTTAAGGGGTATGCTAAAAACCCTTGAAACAGCGGCAATTAAAATTTCCAGATAAAAACACACAATATCAAAAAATGTTCTCCTCTGGTAACCAACATTCATCTTTTTTTTTTTCTTCAATCCTTCCAACTCTGTCAGAAAACGCCTTTTTTCAATTTCGCATGAAAAAGATTCTGAACCCCAAAAAGGTTTTATTTTGTAACGAAACCAAAAAGATTACGTTACAATAGGTACAACTGTATTATAGAATACAGTTACAATTCACACCAAAAATACCGATGCGATGTCTAGAAACAAAAATGCCAACTTGGTAATCCTACGCACCGTCACTGCTGTTAGTTGGGTATTTAGTGTCACCAACCTTGCAAATTTTCAACAAAGGAAGCCACTTGGCACAGCCATACCTAGTGGTCATCTGAGCTGATTTAGCCCTGTACCCACGTGGTACCACCCTGCAGGTAGGTGGGGGGGGGGGGGAAATTCCATCTGCCGCGCTGCACTCTTTCGTCCATATCTCCGTAAGTTTAGCAAACAAGTCGTGTTTGGTATCGTTTTCGTATAATTTAAGGACGACAAATTCATTTCTGGAACAATATTTTCACTTGTTCATAGAAGAAAAAAAGATTAGGCGCAAAAATAGAAAAAATAGAAATAAAAATTCTTACAAAATCTATGCCTACAATTAAACCAGGAGACTATGTTTTATAAAAAAAATATGATTTTGTAGCCCTGTTTATCTAGAATATATAAACATAAACTTTCTTAATAGATTGAACTAGTAAATGTGTCAAAAAAAATTTATTGCCACGTGCGGTGGAGCTGCGACGGGAGAAGTAAGTATTTTTGGATAGGATTTGACACTAAATTGTAAACAATTATTAAAATAATGAGCAATGAAACTAATTAATATAGGTGTATCTATATCTAGAGATAATATTCTTGAAGAAATATCTAGAGTAAATATTGTTAAAAAATAATATTAGAGTTCATAACATTAAAATAAATGTTTTATAATCACTGAGATAACCCTAAATTTCAGCTTATATTAATCATGTTAGTTGTAATAGGGATTCCTATTTTAATTGTAATAATGGAATAAAGAATAAAAGGTCTATTTTAGTAAATAAGACAATTTATTGACCGTTTCCGGGTGTAAGTGGTCCAATAAACATCTTTAGAATCTAAGCCGACCTCACCTGCTCGTGGTGCACCCTGCTAGGCTACAAACGAGGCTCTGGCGAAACTGGTTACCTTCGTTGTTTTGGGAGTCAGACGGCAGTCGCTCCTTATAATACCTGAAACCTGTCATTTATTGTGAAAATGTCGGACAAAGACCATGGCACAAGTCGGGACAAAGCTAGGTAGAAGAAGAAGATTCACAGTTTCCGCTGCAGCCACACAGTTCGGTGCACCTTATCTCTCTTTTTAAACAATTGCACCTTCCTGCGCATTTTTTCTTGCATTTACATCGTATTAACTCCACGCAAGCAGCGGCTGCTGGCGGTAGGGTGGTCCAAACAGGCTCCCATTTGCCATTATTTTTTGCCCAACCCCAGTCAGCAGGACATGGCAGGTTTTGTGTAGGTTGCAAAAGTTGACCCCATATATGTCCTCCCTGATAAATTGCTCGCAAAATATTTGCGCAGGGCATCTTTAGTTGGTGGAAGATTCTCCAGCTGTCTGTGCTTTTTCGTAAATAGTAGTTTTTTACACTGATTATTATCAGTGCACGCGCCAAATCTAAAATGAAACAAATTGTACACAACATGCATTCCAATAATTACTTAAATCATTTCAAATCACAAAAGCCAACCACCACTTAAATTACTTGTCATTTATAGAATTGACAAATTTTTCTAGTATTGGTAAAGCTTGTTCCACATTTCCTTCTTTAGCGCTTGTGAACCCCTCCGTCGCAGGTAGATAAGCGCCCCAAGCTTCGAAAGCACTCTTTTTCCCTTTACCAGCAAAAGACGAAACGGTATCACACCCGGAAAAGGCGTGGAACATTGGCAATACTTCTGCCTTTTCTGGTCCTAAAAGAAAATAAACTAGTATATAGCTGAATTACTTTCAGATTTGAAAGTGTAAATATATTATATTTATTAAGGTTACCTAATGAAGCTGCAATAGCATGGCATGGCAAGAACTGTTTTTTTCCCGTGCCAATATGAACCCACAGTTCCTCAAGCTGTGGCAATTGTGACACACATGAAACCGCAAGGACAACAACATTGGTATGCACTGTACGCACCATGATTTTTGTGTGTCCTTGGGCTGCAGCATCACCAATGTGGACCATTATGCGCGTATCTGCTTCCTCATGGTTGCATGATTCCAGGGCTTTTTTATCACTGGGGCTGTTGCTGAAAACTGTGGGTCCATCAAAGTCTTTGCAAGCTAAGAATTCTGTAGCTTGGCACTGTAGAGCTAGGAAATGGAAAAGTTCCTCTTTATTGGAATTATCCCTGAGAAAATTTGCCCAACCCTTCGGAATTCTAAAATTTGAATTAAAACGTGTTCTTTGTCCGGTGCCACGTTTTAGTCTCGTTTTTGAGACTGTCAGTGTCGTATCTGTCCCAAATCACATCTAATCTTGATACAGTGACAAGCTCTCTGTTCGCGAAAGGTATAAATACTTTTTCAGCAGTTTTGCTGAGTCCTGGAGCCCTTAATTTTAGCAATTCTGAGAGCTATGTCGGTTACTTTGGTTCTTCTACAGATCTCCTCGTTTCTGATTTGATCACGCAGAGAAACTTCGAGCATAGCACGCTCCATTGCCCTTTGGGTGACCTTGAGCCTTCTTATGAGGCCCATAGTAAGCGACCATGTCTCAGTTCCGTATGTCATCACTGGCAACACACACTGATCGAAGACCTTGAGATAGGTACCTACTATATAATAACTTATTAGTAGAAATAAAAAATGGTGTTTTTTTAAGATAACCGGTCGGCTGTCTTCTTCCTGAATCCATCATCGGACCCTCCTCACCTAGTGTAATATATGGGACTCGTCAAAACCATCCAAATGAGCCCAAACTTAAGAGGGTTACTAGTAATACTAGAAGAGTTTCACTGTCCACCTCCTGACTTCATCATCAGGCCCAGTTGAGACTACCATAATATTGTTTCGTTACTAGCACCCCACGTATGCAAAGGTTCATAAGAATCGATTCAGTACAACTGAAAAAGCTTTCACAAGATTTGAAACAAAGAAAGGCATAAATATACGGGGTTAAGTCAAATAAAATCGTTTAAAAACATAGTAAATCTAAATAAATACTTACAATTCTCATATCCTATGAAAAAAATATACTAGTTTGATAGTTTATCGTCCTGAAAACACTTCAAAAGTTCAAAATACGTGCTTGCGTTATAGTGATCACTGAGTAAGATGCGAACCGACTGAACTGAGAACACGCGTGTATGGTCACTGAGCGCTCCGCGCAGCGGTCGAGTTGAACGAGCCGCTAAAACGCAGCTCCGCCGTGCGACGCTAATGATTTTTTTTTACAAATATATAAGTTAAATTTATTAAGAAAATTTATGTATGTATTATCAAAATAAACAGGGCTACATAATTATATTTTTTTTATAAAACATAATCTCCTGGTTTAATTGCAGGCAAAGATTTTGTAAGAATTTTTATTTCTATTTTTTCTATTTTTGCGCCTAATCTTTTTTTCTTCTATGAACAAGTGAAAATACTGTTCCAGAAATGAATTTGTCGTCCTTAAATTATACGAAAACGATACCAAACACGACTTGTTTGCTAAACTTACGGAGATATGGACGAAAGAGTGCACCGCGGCAGATGGAATTTCCCCCCCCCCCCCTCCCCCACCTACCTGCAGGGTGGTACCACGTGGGTACAGGGCTAAATCAGCTCAGATGACCACTAGGTATGCCTGTGCCAAGCGGCTTCCTTTGTTGAAGATTTGCAAGGTTCCCATACAAATCACCACACTAAATACCCGACTATGTAGATTGTCGCACTTAGGGTGGGTATAATACCTACTTGAGCAGTTATACACTTAACTGATATTCCTCCACTTCAGGAGAGCAAGGACGCGCTAAAGATGGCGGCGGTGCGCGCGCAGACCGGTGACGACGCGCTAGAGAACGTGCTCATGCACGTGGGCGAGATGGGCCGCTACCAGTGGATCCTGTTCATGTGCATGCTGCCCTTTGGCTTCTTCTTCGCCTTCGTCTACTTCGTGCAGGTACGCGTTAGAACACTATAGTGTGGTAGGAACACTTGAGGAGCGTACAGACTAGAGGCAACCTCGGTCTGAGGCGGGATGCCTCCGCGTGTTTGCCCAACTGTGGACGCACTCAGCCCGAGGCATGCCGCACTATGCACATGCCTCGAGCCGAGTACTAAAGCGGCGCTCGGCGCTAGAAACGTTGCCTCGGCGCGTTGCCTTATTTTACGTCCGAAACACACGCGGCACGAGTCGTGCGTGGCGAGGCTGATCACCCCTAGGCTGCCTCTAGTCCGTACTCACCTTTATGCAAGGTTGGACTGGGTTCCCACCACTGCTCGCTCTATACAAAGCACTGACGACTTCTCCGCTGTTATAGGACTATGAATAGTCATGCATGATGCTGTATGCCTGGTATCACAGTTGTGTTTATAGGTATTCATAATTCGTAATACTATATGCCTGGTGTCACAGTCGTGTTTAAAGGACTATGAATATTCATAATATTATATGCCTGTTGTCATACACGTGTTTATATAAAACTGAAGTACGCCTGGTGTCACAGACGTGTTTATATGACTATGAATAGTTATAATACCGTACGCCTGGTGTCACAGACGTGTTTATATGACTATGAATAAACATGATGTGGCCGCCGCTTCTGTAGATCTTCGATGAGCAGATCTGGAGATCATCCACTAGTTGAGAGGTAGATGGAGGTCCTCAAGTTGCGAGGTGGTCCTCAAGTTGCGAGGTGGTCGATGCTTCTAGTTGAGAGGTTCTCGCAGGTCCGCTAGGTGAGATGCAGTGGAGCGGCGAACCGATGCATAGGGGCGGTGTCAAATGAAACAGCTGCTGGTACGATGAGAGCCGCAACCGAAGAGCGAGGTAATTCTCCAAGCGAGTTTTTTCTGGATTTTCTTCTTTTTCCTTTTTTACTGCTAGGGCGGTCGGGTGCTAACTGTGTCGGGAACCGGCAACCGGCCCTGTATTTATACCAATTTTTGCTGGCCAGCGATCCCTATTTTCGCCCTTTATAAGCAAACTCGCTTGGTGAGCCCCTCACCCCTGGAATGCGTTTTTATTGAAATTATATCTTAAACCTAGTTTTATTTACAATTTTCATTCAAATCCTTATTCTAGGTCTTATTTCTAGTGTTCCTAGATCTAGGTCTTATCCTTATTACGTCTAGTTTTTGACTGAATCGCAATTTCCTTATTTTTCATATATATACTACCTCACCCCCCGCCTCAGGTGTATAAATATGTCGCCCTAAGCGGAGAGCCTTTCAATTGGTCTGCGACTTTTGTGAGCTAAACACCTAGATCCCTAAGTTTGTGCCTATTTTTTGTGCCTAATTCTTGTTCTAGTTTATAATATCTACAAAATAAACAACTTTAGTTAGAGATTTCAGTAAGCCTACTACGAAAAAACTAGCTTTAAACTTCAAAATTGAAATATTAATAACTCCTAAACTATCTGGGCCTACTTATTCGTTTTAGCTTTAAAAGAAGCCTAACTAAGCCTATTTTGTTCTGAGAAAATTAAAACACCCTAGCTTATTAGCCCTAAAAGTTATTAACATATTTACATAACAAATAATTAACCTACAGTTTTCCTCATGTTATCCTACTCTAAAGGTATAGTTGTCTTTATTTATCATTAGAGAGACTTAATAAATTTACATTTTAAACTTAAATATTTCAAAAATACTATCGTCGTGTTCATTCTCCCGCCGTCGCGCGAGCGATCATCCTTGTATCACGACGATCTTCTTGGTCGGTCTCCGGAGGACGTGCCCGCCCTTGGTGATGACGTCCACGACTCTGGTCTCGCCGTCCTTCCCTGGATACACTTTGCTGATGCGTCCTCTTGGCCATGTATTTCGGGGCAGATTGGAGTCGCAGATGATGACCAGGTCCCCCTCCTTTGGTGGCACGCCGATAGTGCGAGGCTCCCGCCGGTGCTGAAGTAGAGGAATGTACTCGCGCACCCATCGCCGCCAGAAGATGTCCGCAAGCATCTGGGCGCGTTTCCATTGTTGTTTCGGCGTGATGTCTTTGTCCTCGTAGCGTGTGAAGGTAGGAAGTCTGTTATTTGGTCCAATGAGGATAAGGTTGGGCGTGATTCCTTCTGGATCCTCTGGTTCGGAGCCGACGTGTGTCAGAGGGCGTGAGTTGACTGTATTCTCAGCCTCGGTCAGGAGAGTTAGGAGAACTTCGTCGCTCGGATACTTGTCCTGCAGGGTCACTCGGAGAGCTTCTTTTACCGCCCGGACCATGCGTTCCCATGCTCCTCCCATAAATGGTGCTCCAGGAGGTATGTAGCGCCAAGTTATTTGACGATTTGCAGCTTCTTCTTGCAGAGCTTCTATTGCTGCCTCGCTTAGCTCCCTTTCAGCGGCCTTGAAGCAGGTGGCGTTATCACTCCAGAGCTCTGTGGGACATCCTCGTCGGGCCATGAACCGGCGGAGTGCTGCTATTGCGGAGTCCGCGCTCAGTGAGTAGACCACTTCGATGTGAATTGCACGGCAAGTCATGCAGGTGAAGAGTGCTCCATAGCGTTTCTCTCTGTGACGTCCCACAGTGACTTCGATTGGCCCGAAGTAATCAAGACCCGTGTAGGTGAAGGGGCGTGCGTGGTGTGCTAGACGGGCTGCTGGGAGGTCTCCTGTTGATGGAGAGGTTGGCTTCTTCCTCCGGAGCTGGCACGAGATGCACCTCTTGATTATCTCCTTCACCGTCGGCCGGATTCTCAGGATCCACATCCGTTGACGAAGCTCGTTGATGACTATTTCTACTCCCCCGTGGTGAAGTTTCTCGTGGACATATTGGATGTAGAGACGGGTGTATGGATGTTTTCCGTCCATAAGAGGTGGATTTGATGCGTTCTCGCTTATCTGGTGTGCGGATGTTACTCGTCCTTTCAACCGCAGCGTTCCTTTTTCGTCGATATATACACTGAGGGTGCTAAGACGATCGCTGCCATGTGGAGTAGCTTCGCTACGGACTCGCTTCATCTCGGGTCCGAAGCTTTCTTCCTGTGATGCTCGTATCCAATGCTCTTCTGCTGCTTTGATGTAGTCTGCTGGAACGGTACGGAATGAAGACTTCTTTTCTATTATTTTCCCTGGACGCCTCGTCTTGACGAATTTTTGGTTCTGGCGCCAATCTGAGTCTTCTTCCTTGTTTTTTATGGTCCTTTTCCTCTTAGCTGCGGCGACTGATGACTTCCATGGACGACAGAGATCGATAAATTGGAGGACTCTTGCTGTAGTTCTTATGAGTCGTAACCACCGGGAGAACTTGTTGATGTCTGGCAGGTGATTATGCTCCCGCCGGTCTTGCGCGACGTTGCATTTTTCCTTTTCTTCTCCAGTTTCTATGACTTCGGTGCTTTTCTGTTCCTTTGGCCATTTTTCTTCTGGAAGATACAGAAAGTCTGGACCGTTGAACCTCCTGTGGCTAAAGTCGAAGCTGTGAGGTGTTGCTCTGGTGGCATCGTCAGCGACGTTCTCTCTGGTTGGTAGCCATCTCCATTCGTTCTTCTTAGTAGTGTCCTCGATTTCCGCTAGCCTATGAGCTACGAAGGTTTTGAATGATTTTGGCTCCGCTCTTATCCAGGCTAGTGCAGTTCTGGAATCAGACCAGTAGGTTTTGCTGGTCACTTCAAAATCATGTTCCAGGAGTACAGTCCGTGCTAATCTTGCGCCAAGTAGAGCTGCTTGTAGCTCTAGTCGGGGTATTGAGATTGGCTTTAGCGGTGTCACCCGGCTTTTTGCTGCTGCGAGTGATACGTGTACGCTGCCATCGCTTCTAGTCGTTCGCCAGTAGACTGCTGCTGCATATGCCTCTTCGCTGGCATCCACAAATGTATGTAGCTGGCGTTCAGCGGCAGGTTTGTAGTCGTAACATCGCGGTATTCTGATGTCTTCTACTGCGCGAAGAGATGTGATCCAATCACCCCACTTTGGCTGCAGCTCTTCCGGTAGGTCTTCGTCCCAGTCCGACTTGTAGCGCCATGTGTCTTGCAAGATTCGCTTCGCAGGGGTGGTAACAGGTGAGATCAGTCCCAGTGGATCAAAGAGAGACATGACCACACTTAGGGCTTCTCGCTTCGTCGGTGGCCTTATGTTTTCCAGAATCTCTGGTGGAGTCTTCCTTCTATTGATGCGGAACCCGAAGCAGTCTTCTGATATATACCATTGGAGGCCCAGCGCTTTTTCTGTCTCGCTCGCTCCAATATTGACCGATGTTGTCCCCTTGTTGACTCCTTCGCAGTCTTCTATGACTTCCTTGTTGCTGGAGGCCCATCCATTCAGTATGAAGCCAGCCTTTCTGTGGACAGCGTCTACTTCTTTCGATATTTTCCTGGCTTCTTCTACTGATTCAAAGCTTTGGAGATAGTCATCCATGTAATGATTCTTCTTTATTGCAACTGCCGCTTCTGGATATTCTGACGCGTGGTCGTCGGCGTTGCGATTCTTGATATATAGCGCGGTACACGGTGATGAGGATGCGCCGAAAATAACTGAGGTCATTTGAAATTCTTCTGGTGGTCCTTTCCGCTGTTCTCCTCTCCAGAGGAATCTAAGAGCATCTCTGTCTTCTTTTCTAATCTTGATCTGCATGAACATCTCCTTGATATCTGCAGATACGGCGACTGGATACTGGCGAAACTTCATGACTACACCAGGCAATGACTGAAGTAGATCTGGACCAGGAAGCAACAGGTCATTGAGACTGATGCCACGGTATTTTGCGGCTGCGTCGTGAACCAATCTTGGTGGCTTATGTGGCTTGGCTGGATTCACCACCGGAAAGTGGGGTAGGTACCACGTCCGATCTTCTACTGGTGGTGTAGTTGCCTTCTCTGCATAGCCCGACGTGAAGAGATTGTTCATGCGTTCAGTGTACTGGATCTTCAGTGTTTCGTCTTTGTCCAGCCTCTTCTCAAGACTGATGAGTCGCTTCTCGGCGTCTTTGTAGTTATTGGGTATCTGCATGTTGTCATCTTTCCAGAGGAGGCCCGTTTCATATCTTCCTCCAGGAAGTCGGTGACTTTTGGACTCGAGTATCCTTAGGGCTCTTTCTTCGGGATCATCTTTTGGTTTGCGAGGCTCGATGCCTAATGATTCGAGCTTGAAGAAATTCTTCATCTGTTCTTCCATCGGTTCTTCCTTCTTGGTTGTGAGGTGTCCGCAGAATGCCACGGTGTTCGTGAGTGATGAACTGCAGCCGTGAAGCACCCAGCCAAGTTCCGTGAGTGATGCGACAGGTTGGTTGCGTCGACCGGAGCGGATTTCTCTGGACACGATGAGATTCCAGTTGTCTTGACCGATGAGAATTTTTGGTGTAGCTCGTTCGTATATAAGCTCGTGCTTGATTCCCTCTAGATGTGAGCAGGTCTCGAGGTCGTCTTCATCAATATCTTGGGATGCGAATTTCAACCTCTGTATTGTTCTGACTTCTTCCAGATTGAACTCTTTCTTTGCGTGTTTTCCTCTTATCTTCAAGCTGACTGCCTTGCTTTCTTCATGCTTCACTTCTGTACCGACGCCTTGGATCCACATGGTATTTGCAGGTCCATCCACTCCCAGCACTTCTGCGATTGAAGCGTCTATGATGGTGATGGTGCTGCCTTCATCAAGCAGGGCATAGGTGTCGATGCTAGTGTGTGGCCCTCTTAGAATGACTGGAGCTATCTTGAGGAAGGCCCGACGACCAATGTGCTCATTTGCTGATGCAGCGACTTCAATTGTTGAAGCGATGGATGCTTTCTGGTGTACTGGTGTGGGTGTGTCTTCTGGCTTCTTGGCTTCTGGCTTGTGGTGTAGCAGGCGATGATGTTTCAAATGACAGCCGTCTTGTCCACAGGGCCGTGCTTTGCAGTACATCCTTCTATGTTTGCTCTTCAAGCAGCGGAAGCAAATGAAGTTCTTCTTCGTTACGTCCCAACGTGTGTTAACGTCAGAACTCAGGAACTGCTTGCAGTCTGGTAGCTTGTGATCTTGCTTGCAGATGGGACATTGATAATCATCCCGTTGCTTCGTTACAGATGCAGTAAACGTGCGCTCTGTCTTCTTTTTTGTTCGCTCTCTGGTATCTTCTACGATATTCTCTGGAACTGCGTATGGTCCACATTTATCTGCTTCTTCATCTAGAAAGCGTGATATCCTCAGCAGTTCCGGCTCTCCTTCATTCTTGAGTGCTGCGTAGTCGTACCATTTACTTTTCATTATTGGAGTGAGCTTCTCAACAATGTACTTTATTGTTTCTGGACTGTGAAGGTACTGCGGTTTTTTGAGGGCTTCTATTGTTCCGACGACGTTAGCTATCTTCCCAGCGAAGATACAGAGATCCCGAGGATTTTCTGTTAGCTTGTTTAGTGTCTTCAGTTTTTCAATCTCTGCTTGGATGAGAGCTTCCGGACGCCCAAATCTCCTTTCGAGTGCGTCGATGATCTTCATCGGATCCGGCTGGCCAATGAGGCGTGATGATACTGCTTCTAGTGCCGGACCTCGCAGGCTCCTTCTGAGTCTTACGATATTCTCTGCATTCGCGAAGTAGTGTTGCGTTTCTACGAATGCGTACTTGTAGGTCAACCATTCGCTGCTGTGTCCGCCAAAAATTGGTAGATCTTGAATATATCTTGGTGGCTCCCTGGATGTGTTCTTTGTCGCTTGGGCAAAGGCTTCTGCTAGTGTAGACACGTCGAATTGCTGTTGCACAGGTTGGATGACTGGACGGTCCTCCTGTTGTTTCTCTGCCTGTGTAGCGAGGTGCTCTTGCACAGACTGGATGACTTGATGGTCTTCCTGATTCTTCTCTGCCGGTGCAATGGTCCTCTGCTGTACAGACGGAATGACCCTCTGATCTTCCTTTTGTTTTTCTGTCCGTGTTTCAGCTGTCTTCATTGTATTTTCTTCTACTGGCATGTCTTTCTTTCTTCTTTCTTCCAGGAAGGCAGCCACCACTGGCGGCGGTACTGGATGGCTTGTGTCCTTTTCATTTAGCCAATTGTTGATCCGTACTGATGCGAGATTGTCTTCAATTTCTTCCTCTGAGCTTGATTCGTTCTCTGCTTGTCTGCGGCGCAGGCGTGCTTGTTCAAGCTCTATTTCTGCTTGCACTTGTTTAAGTTTCAGAGCTGCAAGTTTTTCTTCTGCTTCTACTTCCATAAGTTTTCTTCTCGCCGATCGCTTTGATGACGTGATGCTGTTGGGCTTCAACGTACTTCTGGTTGGAGCTTGCTTGGTTCCACTTTTGTTTGCAGACCTTGAAGTTCTCTTTTCCAATGTTTCTTCTGATGTGAAGTCGTCTGTTGTGCCCGAATTATCTGCCGTAGTCGACGTAGCATCCGTTGCATCCTTTGTAGTAGGCGTAGTACCCGAAGCAATTGTCGTAGTACCCGTAGCAGTCGGCGTAGTACCCGTAGCAGTTGGCGTAGTACTCGTAGCAATTTTCGTAGTACCCGTAGCACCCGACTCGTAGCCCGTAGCAGTCGGCGTAGTACCCGTAGCACCCGACCCGTAGCCCGTAGCAGTCGGCGTAGTACCCGTAGCACCCGACTCGTAGCCCGTAGCAGTCAGCGTAGTACCCGTAGCACCCGACTCGTAGCCCGTAGCAGTCGGCGTAGTACCCGTAGCACCCGACCCGTAGCCCGTAGTAGTCGGCGTAGTACCCGTAGCACCCGACTCGTAGCCTGTAGCAGTCGGCGTAGTACCCGTAGCACCCGACCCGTAGCCCGTAGCAGTCGGCGTAGTACCCGTAGCCATCGTAGTCGGTTGGGGGTCTTCGACGTGTCCAACTGCTCTTTCATCCAGGTCCAGTGCTGCACTCGATGGTGTTTCCTTGGTGTGGCTCCGTGTCACCACCATGCTGCTGTTCCAATGACTCGAAGGACCAAAAAATGTGGCCGCCGCTTCTGTAGATCTTCGATGAGCAGATCTGGAGATCATCCACTAGTTGAGAGGTAGATGGAGGTCCTCAAGTTGCGAGGTGGTCCTCAAGTTGCGAGGTGGTCGATGCTTCTAGTTGAGAGGTTCTCGCAGGTCCGCTAGGTGAGATGCAGTGGAGCGGCGAACCGATGCATAGGGGCGGTGTCAAATGAAACAGCTGCTGGTACGATGAGAGCCGCAACCGAAGAGCGAGGTAATTCTCCAAGCGAGTTTTTTCTGGATTTTCTTCTTTTTCCTTTTTTACTGCTAGGGCGGTCGGGTGCTAACTGTGTCGGGAACCGGCAACCGGCCCTGTATTTATACCAATTTTTGCTGGCCAGCGATCCCTATTTTCGCCCTTTATAAGCAAACTCGCTTGGTGAGCCCCTCACCCCTGGAATGCGTTTTTATTGAAATTATATCTTAAACCTAGTTTTATTTACAATTTTCATTCAAATCCTTATTCTAGGTCTTATTTCTAGTGTTCCTAGATCTAGGTCTTATCCTTATTACGTCTAGTTTTTGACTGAATCGCAATTTCCTTATTTTTCATATATATACTACCTCACCCCCCGCCTCAGGTGTATAAATATGTCGCCCTAAGCGGAGAGCCTTTCAATTGGTCTGCGACTTTTGTGAGCTAAACACCTAGATCCCTAAGTTTGTGCCTATTTTTTGTGCCTAATTCTTGTTCTAGTTTATAATATCTACAAAATAAACAACTTTAGTTAGAGATTTCAGTAAGCCTACTACGAAAAAACTAGCTTTAAACTTCAAAATTGAAATATTAATAACTCCTAAACTATCTGGGCCTACTTATTCGTTTTAGCTTTAAAAGAAGCCTAACTAAGCCTATTTTGTTCTGAGAAAATTAAAACACCCTAGCTTATTAGCCCTAAAAGTTATTAACATATTTACATAACAAATAATTAACCTACAGTTTTCCTCATGTTATCCTACTCTAAAGGTATAGTTGTCTTTATTTATCATTAGAGAGACTTAATAAATTTACATTTTAAACTTAAATATTTCAAAAATACTATCGTCGTGTTCACATGACATGATACTGTACGCCTGGTTTCACAGTCGTGTTTATAGGATTGTGAATAGTTAGCGTTGCCAGGCGTCCGGATAAAGCCGGACAGTGTTAGGCTTTTTGGATGCGTGTCCGGCCAAAATAGAAGGTGTCCGGCCTGTCCGGCTTTTTAGGTGTAATGATTTTTCCAGTCACCTGGACTTTCGGGTGAGTGCTGTCGTATTTATGAGACTATGGCGGCGTTTCTTAGTCTGATTAGGACCTCGATAAAGGCCGTAAACATGACTGATTGATTTAGGAGTGTCTAAAGAGGGCTTTAATAATTTAGGGAGTCCGGCTTTTTTACCCAAAAGTCCGGCTAAACTGGCAGGTATGTCCGGCTATTTAGTTTTAAGACCTGGCAACCCTATGAATAGTCATAATACTATACGCCTATTGTCATATACGTATTTATATGAAAATGAAGGTACCACAGATGTGTTTATATGACTATGAATAGTTTATGATTTGTCTGTATGACTCCCGGCTTAGAATAGGGCCATCCTATTTCATCCATTTAAAAATCGCCGTAAAAAAGTTTAGGTACACTGTCCGCCATGCGGTCGGACAGACCACAGTTGGAATTTGGTTTAAAATTAATCGCCAGGATTGCTTCTCCGACGCAACTACTACCCGCTACGACGCCAGCGCAATTAGCTCGAAGGTACTGAGACGCTCAGGTCGGCGGAGGTCGGGAACAGTGAAATCTAGCAGTTTAGGCCACCTCAGCGGTCTTTGCGTGGCGGTGGTTAAAGGTTAATTACCCGACTTCGCCAGAAGGAGGGTTAAATTTTTTGAGTGTGTGTATGATTGTTGTTTATTGCATTGTATGTATGTTTATTGCTTTGGCACGCCTTATAGCCTAAACAGCTTGATAGATTTTAGAGTGCGAGGTGTAGTTAGATTTGTCTTGATCCCGTGAGTGACATAGGATACATTTTTACCCGACTGGCCAAAAAATTGGAGTTAAGTTTTATGCAGATGGTTTTTTAATTTTTAATTAATTCCTAAAGTTATCTCCTACAGGATCGGATTGGGTTGGCGTGAAATCATTTTATAAGCTAGCCTGGCTAGCTATACGTATATTTACCAACATCTTATCAAAGTATTACTGCCAAACATAAATTGATAAATTTTCCTACATGGGAGATAACCCTTTCCACAATTCTCTGGGGATACTTAGTTAGCCCGCTTCCATCTTTGACATCATCATCACTTACCTCAGGTGAGATGATGGCAAGGGCTTGCCGAGCATGTACAATTATGAAGCGTATTAGAGGCAAACAGTGGACTCCTCCACCGATGACACACATCCGCTTTGGCAAGTTTATTTCTGTTCCACGCAAAGGCGGTTTGTGTGTGTGAAGTCGACCAACCCGCACTGGGCCCGCGTGGTCGACTAATGCCCGATCGCCCTAATTCAGGGTAGGCTCGAGCCCCTCGGTGAGGACGTATATGAGCTGATATGATGATGATGAAATAATGACGACAAATATTTTTCTCTCTTTTTGTAGATGTTTATAGCGGCGACACCACAGAGACACTGGTGTAGGGTGCCTGAGTTGGCCCACCTGGACAATATGGAGTTAAGGTGAATATTATATTATAAATATTTATTATTATATCGTATAGGTTTTTTTCTATAATGTCAATTTCTTTTTTTTATGTTTTGATGCATTAAAGAATATTTTATTGTATTATTGTATTGTATTACCTACTCTTAACTTGCACTAGCTAACAAGAAACGAAATAACTGCTACAAGTTATCAGTCTGTTGCATACAATATTGCACAATAATTAATACCAAAATCTTATCAAAACACAGATCCTACCTACGATCGCAATCTGAAACAGAAATCAGAAATCTATAGGTATACAAAATGTTTATCAAAATGATAACGGATAAATACTTCTAATTTTATGAAAACTCTGGTTTCTAAACTAGGCTATAAAAAGCCTGTATATTAGCATCCATGAAACTCGTCGAACTAAACAACTTTCCCAAAAAATCTGCAGTCTATTAGAAGAAAAAAAAATGCGGCATTTTTTTCCTTCATGAAGAAAAATGTTGGACAGATGAGAAGTACAAACCATATTGCGAATTGCACATGTGATTGCATATGGGTTTTCTTAAAGATATTAATCATGGGAGGTGATTTTGGCGATTTTTCGACCCTTCCTCCTCCCTTGGTGAGATGTCGTGATATATGGCTCGACTCCCCCCTAATCTCACGCGAGAGGACAGATGAGAAGTACAAACCATATTGCGAATTGCAAAGATATTAATCATGGGAGGTGATTTTGGCGATTTTTCGACCCTTCCTCCTCCCTTGGTGAGATGTCGTGATATATGGCTCGACTCCCCCCTAATCTCACGCGAGATTTTTTTTAAATGCGTATTTTTAGTGTGCATACTTACGTTAATCTGTGCTTGATTGCGTTGGCTTTATTAAAAAAAATTGCTTAAATATGTTTATTTAAGACTATACAGGGTGTAAAAAAATGGTGTAGGGCCCGTTATCTGGGGGTTCTACTCATCATTCTGAACAACTTTCCCCAAGGAACCCATAGTCAATTCTCGAAAAAAAAAATTGGACCCTCAATCAACGGACGCCCCCAAAGTTGTTCAGTTTCATGAGTTGAAGCCACAGTTAAGGCTGAAAAGAACAAACCTCCCTATCCGACTACCATGCTTTTGCTTTTGCAACTACCATTTAATGCATAGATTACATGAAAATCTATAAGAAAATCTAAAGTCCTTCCGGTCCCACAGGAAAAATGAAATTTCTAAGTCCAAAATAAAATGTAGACCCCTATTTGTCTAGAGCAAAGTATGTAAAGAGAGGTCTTGTTCTGTTGGTATTTAAAGTTATGGTACGGAACCCTTTTTGTGTGACCCCGTGTCGCATTCGGCCGGTTTTTTTTGTATTGTATTGCAATAAAGAATATTAAGTAGATTTTATTTGAATTGTTGTTATAGTGGCAATGGAAATATACACTGTGAAAATTTCAGCTGTACACCTATTACGGTTCATGTCAGCCCGCTGACAGACAGACAGCGGAGGCTTATTAATAGGGTCCCGCTGGTCATCCTTTGGGTGTAACGGAACCCTAAAAATATGCACTAGAGTCGCGTTAAAGCGCTAAGGTCCAGCTTACATTAACAATAGTAGCTCAGAGGCAAAGTTCACTGGCTTTACACAGGAGGTCGCGGGTTCGATTCCCGGAAGACTCGGTTTGGTTGGTGGTAGGACATTTTCTAAGCCCGCCTGGCTAGCTACCACCATCTTATCTAAGTCTTGCCGCCAAATATCAATGTTGATATCATTGGTGTGTTCCGGCATAAAGATAAGATAGCCAGTTCCCCATTGCGTTGGGGAATCTTGGTAAGCCCGCTTCCATCTTCGGCAACATCGTCACTTACCACCAGGTGAGATGTTGTCAAGGGTTTACCAATTGTGCATAAAAAAAAAACAATCCAAAAATAACGTTCCCACTTGCGGGGCATGGGTGTCTTCCCAACCTTGGCAAGTTAGATTAGGTTAGGCTCCACATACGGGGCCAAGTTCAGATTTTAGATCTAGAAGCGAACAGCCACGCCGCCTATTAAAGCCTCTGACAAGGCTTAACGCCCGCGTTTTAGTTATAGCAACCACACCTGCCCACAGGTAACGTGCCTTGCGAGGCATGTAATTATTATAACAGCTCATATTATAACAGCTCATACACGTCCCCACCGAGGGGCTCGAGCCTACCCTGAATCAGGGCGATTAGGCCTTAGTCGACCACGCGGGCCCAGTGCGGGTTGGTCGACTTCACACACAACCTTCGAGTTTCTTCGCAGGCGTGTGCAGGTTTCCTCACGATGTTTTCCTTCACCGTTAAAGCAATTGGTAAGTATGTACGTAAGTTTTTGAAAAACTCATTGGTACATTGGCCGTCCAGATTTGAACCCGGTACCTCTGGTTAGATGGACCGAGTCGTTACCGGTTGAGCCACCGACGACGCTTGTAGGCATGTAATAAATGCCCCTAATCTAACTTTAAAAAAAATTGTAGATGTTAATTTTTGTCCTACAATCATTACAAAAAGTGGGGTAACGCTTCTTCCTACTAATATTATAAACGCGAAAGTTTGTAAGAATGTATGGATGTATGTTTTTTAGTTACTCTTTCAAGCAAAAATTACTGAACGGATCTGGCTGAAATTTGGTAGGTAGACAGATTAGGATTTGGATTAACACGTAAGGAAAATTTTCTGTTCACGCTCGCGAGCCGCTTGCGACTCGCGCACTGCGCACCCTCGAAAAGTTATAGAAACGTCCACGCGGGTGAAGCCGCGGGGAACAGCCAGTCTATTATATATACGTATGTATCTTTACTTTAAGTGGTGACCTAGAATAATGTTTAGACACGTGATAGGTTCTATCCCTCGCTGTTATTGAGACAGGTGCATTTAAGACATGTCACAGCACATTTCGGCATGTTGACGGTAAGTATGCCAACATGTGACTGGAAGGAAAACTCTGCTCCGTCGTGAATCGTGATTGGAGCAGAGTTTTTTATACCCCACTAGCTGTTTCTCGCGGCTTCACCCGCGTGGACAACGTTTCTATGACTTTTCGAGGTTGCGCAGTGCGCAGAGCGAGGAAAAAAGTTGCCTATTAGTTAATCCAGGTCCTATAGTCTGTCTTTGTGCGCGGTACTGACTCGCACTTTACCGGTTTTCAAGCGACTTCCAAAAAGGAGGAGGTTCTCAATTCGTCTGTATTTTTTTAATTTTTTTTTTATATTTGTTACCTCATAACTTTGGGCTGGGTGAACCGATTTTTATGATTCCTTTTTTATTAGAAAGCTAGTGCTTCCCGTGTGGTCCCATTTAAATTTTATCAAAATCGGTGTAGTACTTTTTTAGAAAATTAACAAAAACCAAGAATAATGATGCAAAATGTACTAAGTTGTTCCGATGGAAGTCGGTTTTTTAACGTGTTTAGCGTTTTTACACTCAAGATCTGACAAATCACGTTCAAATTGAGCCGCGTCGGATTGCGCGCGTTGTTTTTGCCTAATCTATGGAGTTGTTGCCTCTTTTAGCGTGCCAGACCGGTGGGTGTAAGCCCGGACTCCGAGTATTAGGTCGGGGAAAAAGTTTCTTCGTATTTTGTATGGAGATTCAAACAGGGCGAACAAAACGAGCTGCATCTTGAACGTTAAGATTTCCATACTGGAAACGCTTGAACCAAGTTTGTGCTACTGATTGATTACTGCATTAGGTCCATAAACAGCACAAATTTTATTCGCGGACTGTGTTGCATTCGTACCTTTTTTACATAAAATTTCAAAATGTAGCGAATTTCTCGTTACTTTCACTTATTTTCATAGACAGAAAAAGCAATTATAAATTGGCGGGCATTTTATTTTAAGCTATTGCATAGCTTCTATCGCGGGCCTTGAGCGCGGGGACCGAATCCAGAAATTCCGTAACGAAAAAACCTCACGCTCCCCACTCCGACGGGCACGGAGGTGTGGCTTGAAGGCCGTGCATCGTCTAACGTCGTTTCAGTTCGGCAGTCTTCGACACGGCGTTGTGTGCGTGCGATTAGACGTATTGTACGACTCTACGAAACTCGCACGAATCGAGACGAGCTGCTCCGAAATCGGACGAATACATAAGCAGCTGTTTATGAGAAAGTATATAGGTGTATAGATATTTATGTACAACAGTGAATAGGGGGGCGTCCATTAATTACGTGAGGTGTTTAAGGGGGGGAGGGGGTCAAGCTAAATCTTTCCAAATCTCACATGGGGGAGAGGGGGGTTTTAGCAAATATCACGTAATTTGTTTTCTTGTAGAAAACGGTGTAAAATTGCGAAAAAATAAAGTTAAATCAAAGTAAAAAAAATCTAGAATGAAAATATGGCGAAATTTCACACAACAGTGTTTGTCGTATTTGTCCGAACCCCGCAGAGCAGCACAGTTCGATTGCGTTTTTTTTTTTGTAATAACTCCGAAATGTTTTATCAGATAAAGAACCCCGTACCAAAAGTATGGAAAATGTGGTTTCAGTTAAATATTTTGAGATTTTGATATAATATAGATTTTAACGTCCTGATCAAAAGTCTCTATGGGGGCTACCACTGTTGCCGAGTCCCTTTCAGAGTTACGACTGATTTGATTTGATTTGAAATGAACCCATAAAAAACCGAGTTTGAAAGTGTACATGTGTATCTATGAAAATATATGTAGATAAGATTTAACGAGTAACACTATTTTTCTTTCATTTTACCCGTTATTGATAGTTTGTTTTGTCTGGTACAGTCTACTGTAAAAATATGGGTGCATTAAAATGCTCAAAAATATGTTCCAATGTCTGTGTGTCGTTGTAATAAGAACTTCGTAAAATGTTTATGAAACGATTTATTTTGCACTAGAAAAAGACACTGGAGGTGTCATATTACTGATATTACTGTCACTGTGACAAGGTGCGAATTGGTACTAGAGTCGATTTCCTTGAGGGTACAAAACCAGTCGTAACTCTGAAAGGGACTCGGCAACAGTGGTAGCCCCCATAGAGACTTTTGTTCAGGATGTTAAAATCTATATTAAATCAAAATCTCAGAATATTTAACTGAAACCACATTTTCCATACTTTTGGTACGGGGTTCTTTATTTTTTTTTATTCAAAAAATCAAATTTTGTTCATCAGATTTTTTTTTTTATTAAGCTTAAAAAACTACATCAATCGCCGCAAACCGCGTGAAAATTGGTTGATTCATTTAAAAGTTATAGCAGTTTGAAGATTGAAAAAAATCGTGTTTCATCAAACTTAGACTTTTATAATCCAACGCGTTTCCAGCCAAAATACAAATTTTAAAAAATCTCACGTGAGATTTGGGGAGGGGGGAGGGAGTTGAGGAAAATCTCACGAAATCTCACCAGAGGGGGAGGGGGGGTCCATAAATCCTGAAAAAAGCCTCACGTAATTTATGGACGCCCCCTAGCTGTAGGTACTTGTAAAATTTGTGTATAAAGTGTTTTTGTTTACCAACGATATCGGTTGCCAAGGCAACAATATCGGTTGTTAAAACAATTAAAACAAACATACCTATAAGATAAAAAAGATTTGATCATTTTCGGAGAATAATAAAACTCTTTTCATAAACTGTGTATACCTCCATATGACAAAAAAGATTTGATTATTTTCTGAAGACTAAGTATTTACTTTCAAACATATATTGATGGAGCTAAAGAAGTTTTACTTCAGTCGTGTGGTCTAAAGCACACTCGTATTTTAAGCTATTGTAAGTATAGCTTTTATCGCGGGCTTTGAGGGGACTGAAAAAAACCTGACACCCCAAAAAAATATATATTGAGGTCTAAAAAACTTACAGTGCCATCTATCTATCCATCATGATGATGGTGATGGTGGTGGTGATGGTGGTTGCGATGGTGGTCGCGATGGTGGTCGCGATGGTGGTCGCGATGGTGGTCGCGATGGTGGTCGCAATGATGGTCGCGATGGTGATCGCAATGGTGCTCGTGATGGTGGTCGCGATGGTAAATAATTATAATTGCATAAGTTGATAAAAAATGCTATGCAATAGCTTTACCGCGGCAGTCCCCGAGTGCCACACGTCTTTTTTTTTTAATTAAAACTTCGAAAGATCACTTATTTAATTTTATTTTAACCAGCCAGGTACAAATAATACACGCAAAAAGATTTGATAACAAATTTATAGTTACAAAATACGAAGAAACATTTTCCCCGACCTATTATTAAGTGCAGCTTATTATACTTCATGTAACAGACGGAATCTGACAGCTCCACCAGAGGGTAACGAATGGGACCGCTGCCGAATGTACGACGCCAACTGGACAGATGTGCTGCTGACGATGAAGCCACCTGACCCATCCACGCCGCTCATCTCCTGTCTACATGGGTGGGAGTTTGAGCTGGGAGACATTCCTTACCACACCGTTGTTAGCGAGGTAAGCAGTAAGCCACATAATCCATCCACGCCGCTCATCTCCTGTCTACATGGGTGGGAGTTTGAGCTGGGATACATTTCTTACCACACCGTTGTTAGCGAGGTAAGGATTAAGTCACATAATCCATCCACGCCGCTTATCTCCTGTCTACATTGATGGAAGTTTGAGCTGGGAGACATTGCTTACCACACCGTTGTTAGCGAGGTAAGCAGTAAGTCACATAATCCATCCACGCCGCTTATCTCCTGTCTACATTGATGGGAGTTTGAGCTGGGAGACATTCGTTACCACACCGTTGTTAGAGAGGTAAGCAGTAAGTCACATAATCCATCTACGCCACTCATCTCTTGTCGATATGGGAGTTTGAGGTATGTAGCAGTGGCTGCCGATCAATTTGAACCGAAAGGAGGTAGTAATACAGTCGACCATAGAATGAATAAAATAAACAAAAAGGAAGTGTCCTGAACTGCTAACTTCGGAATTTCCGATCATACAACATTGAAAATCAAGCTCCCTAACAATATACCCAACCTCAGATTCTGAAACTTGATTACTATATTAAGCAAACTGAAATGAAGTTTTTGAAAAACTTGTAAAACGTAAGATAGGACTTACGAGTAGCTTACAAGATCAATAAAAAGATATCAATGTCGTGTCAAAACGGTAAGGGTACTTAGCCATCCTTAAAATAAATAAAATAAATAAATATTCTGGGACAAATCACACATGGTCATCTGGCCCCAAAGTAGGATTCCCTGTGTTATGGGAACCAGAGACTGATATACATACTTATATACGTTTAAATACATACATATATAGGTATATAACTCCCAGACACAGAGCAAACAAATCTGCTCATCACACAAATGTTTGCCCTGGGTGGGGATCGAACCCACAACTCTCGGATCAGCAGTCAAGAGCACTAACCACTGAGCCACCGATTCCTTGAACTTTTACTGCCAATAGGTATTTAAGAAATTACTGGTTGTGCCACGATATCCCCTATTCTTTGGCTGTACGCTGTCGCCAACATCAATGTTAATAGCATTGGTGTGTTTATTTCTTTATTTATCAAAAATACTTGGCCAGCGTACTGTGTACAGGGTGTAAAAAAATTGGTTTAGGACCCGTTAACTGGGGGTTCGACTCATCATACTGAACAACTTTCCCCAAGGAACTCATAGTCAATTCTCGAAAAAAAAATTGGACCCTCCATACTAAAACGCACAAAATTGGTCGATCAGCTGATTTGTATGAATAGTAAAAACTTTTTTTGCGAATTCAGCAAACTTGTAGAACAAAAGTTGTTCAGTATGATGAGCCGAAGCCCCAGTTAACGGGACCTACACCACTTTTGTTACACCCCGTATAGGGCAGTAGGTATACAGTGTTATGGCGTGATAGGGAATCTTGGTAAGCTCGCTCTGTGTCGTGAAGATCTCAAAGAGATTTATTATTTCTCTTAAGAAACTAGCAGTCCATGATCAATAGTTGTTAAGATATAGGCGTGAAGATATTGCGAAGCTTCCCGAACGCTGGCCAGCCGAGTTGGATTCGACGATTGATTTCTACCTTCAAGTTTGACCAACCAATCTGGTCTTTTTGTCCCAGGTACACATATTCGGCAATAACTTCGAGTGTAGAGCCCCCATCTTTCAGAGGAGTAGGTGTGACACGAACGTTTGACATCATTTTCGTCTTGTCCATGTTCATCCTTAGACCTACTGGTAGAGAGGCTCTACTGAGGCCATAGAGCATGTGCCTAAGTCATCCATAGTCTCAGCCATAACCACGATATCGTCAGTGAATCGAAGGTGGGTTGTGACAAAAAATAATAGAAACTTGGGAATTTGCCACATATGACACGTAGAATTTTTACTCGGTGCCTAAATATGAATTTCGGAAAGAAAATAAATTTTGGGGTAATATGGAATATTTTTATTTTATAAGATTAGAAAAAATAGATAAAGACGTAAACAAGTTGATGAGTTAAAGTTGTAAAGAAAGGATGACCATAATATTTAAAAAATAGGTAAAAGGCGTAACAAATAATTGGTATAACAAATGGATGACCGTGGAACTAGTTAAGTATAAAAATAACACATTACCTAAATTTAATATATAAAAAAAGGTTAGGTAACGATCGATCGTCCCCCCAGGTGTAAAAAATTATCGAATAAATACCTAAAACATAAATGGAGTTAATTTATTGGGTGTCTAAATAACCCCCCAAAGTTGTAGGAAATACTTTGGGTGTACAATACTCTTAATGATTTTAAAATAAATGCAAAATTGACAAAGTAAACGGAAACAGGAGAACACGTAGGCCAGCAGCTGCGCTTGGAGTCACCAGTGATAACAAAATGGTGCGGCAGGTCGTAATGCTTGATCACCAGTAGTAGTGTTTGGTCACCAGTGACAACCAACTTCAATGGGCCTTAAAATTAGATAGAAACAAAGGTTCCACTTCCCTTTGAGTAAGCGGCAGGCAGTTGTAGAGCGGTGAAACAAACGCCGGTGGAAGACTAGCAGTAATCCAGGATAATAGTGATTCGTTCGGGCCGGGTGGAAGACCCTACGAACATAAATAAAAATTTAGTTCGCAACGGCAACAAATAAAAATGGATAGCTATCTCTAAGCATAAATCACTTACCCCTGTTAAATATAGGAGGTCTTGTAAACAAAACCAAAATCACAAAATTTTAAAATATTTTCATCAAAACACCTATTTCGACGGTCATCAGTCATCCAGCATCAATTTTTGTTTTACACTTGTCAAAAAGTCACAAATATTTTCAAATTAAATTTTCATAGAGGAACAAAATCAAAAGAGAATTTAATTATGAAACGCAACAAAGGAGATAGGCTCGAAACGATAGTTTGCGTTTCAGGGTGATGTACTCGCCGTTGATATTGATGCAGAGTCCACCCCAGTCCAAAAGCTTAAAAATATCTCCCAGTAAGGCGGTGAACAGTTTCGGAGATATAACGTTTCCCTGTCTCACCCCTCTGTGCAGCCGGATAGGTTCTGAATTTTGGTCCTGGAGGTGAACCGACATGGCAGCGTTTTCATACAAACACTTCAGTATCTCGATATATCGATAGTCAATTATATAATGTTTTGTTAAGAAATTCATAAAATATCATATAGTTTCCATTAAAATTGCAAGAGTTCTATGGTTACAAAAAATTGGGATATTTGTGTATTAAAACAGATTCGAGAAACTGAAAGTCACTCCTTATATCCTGTTAATTACGAACCACAATTTTTTTGATCAAAAATCCATAATTGAAGTAAAAAGTGGTTACAAAATTGGTCGATGGCGGCGGTATAAACCTAAGTTTGATGACAGCTGTCATCCGAAATGAAGATCTGGAAAACCATGTTACCCTTGTGTGATCCGCCGAAGTGATGGACACAGTGTCGATAATGTGTTCGTGTAAAAAATTCTTCCCCTTGTTTCAGCGCGGATGGGTGTGCGAGAACTCGGGCTACGGACCTTTTGCGCAGTCTATATTCTTCGTGGGAGCCTTCTTCGGTGGGCTGCTGTTCGGATGGATGGCGGATCACAGCGGACGCGTGCCCGCCTTGGTTGGTAAGGGGTGATCACTACACCATACTACACTGTGTGGTGGGAGACGGGATATTTTACCTGAATATGTATTTATTTACCGTTTCGTATAGCCACTATACGAATAATAATAATATCCTGTACAAACTTTCACACGCAATTAAAATGTCTTTAAAGTTCGCCTGGCGAATGAACGAGTGCGCATGAACAACACAGCTCTTTTAGATAGTTTCATATCGGCTTTGCGAACAGAACAGGCTTAGTCGGTATTAATAGATAGACCGGGTTTAGACTCGGTTTATTTTCAACAAGGATACATTTTAGATTTTGGACTAGTTACTTCGTAATATGGGGTGTCCCAAAAGTAAAGAAACAAAATATACTTGAAAAAAATTAATGAAAAAAGATGTGATAGTTGATAACATAATATTTTTAACATAAGATTTGTGCAAAATTATTACATTTTTTTAAAATCTAATCAAATATGCTTCTACGATGCCTTTGTAGCCTATTTTTCACAAAACTTAGTACAATTTTGCATTATCATTTTTGGTTTTTAGTTAATTTTATAAAAAAAAGTATTATACTTACATCGATTTTGATAAAATTTATTCGTGACGGACCTGGCAGCATATTCATCATCAATATCAGCCGAAGGACGTCCACTGCTGGACAAAGGCCTCCCCAAGGATTTCCACGACGACCGGTCTGCGCTAAACAGCATATTATCAAATAAAAAAATCATGAAAATCGGTTCAAAAGATGCGGAGATATTGCGTAACAAACATAAAAATTGAGAAGTTCTTGCTTTTTGGAAGTCGGTTAAAAAAACAGAAAATGCTAAGTAAAACGGTGTCGAGCTGACCAAAAACGAGTGACCAAGGAGAGAAAGGACACAGGATTCATTTAGCTAATCTGATCAGGATAAAATGGTTGAGTTTAGGATGAAATGGCATCTGAACCTAAGTTCGGCAGTTGGTAAGCTCGTACAGTCAGCAACGAAAGTTGCCGATCAAAATAACGGTACAAAAGATACTAGACACATTAATTGTACGTAAGTTACTAAACATAGTTACAAAAATTCCATTTACATCATAAATTTCCAAAAGTAGCTGTACAGTATATTTACAAAAATGGACGGACATTATATTTCCAAAAGTGGCTAGACATTATATTTCCAAAAAAAATATGGCCGGACATTATATTTCCAAAAGTGGCTGGACAGTTAACTTCCAAAAGTTGCTGGACAATATACGTCTAAAAGTGATTTGTTAGATCATGACCGGACCAATTTAGAATGATGACAATCACCTGTATTGACATAAAAACTATTCGACCTCTTGCTTACATTCCCAGTCATCATCATCATCATCATATCAGCCACAAATCGTCCACTGCTGGACAAAGGCCAACCCCAAGGATTTCCACGACAACCGGTCCTGCGCTGCCCGCATCCATCGGCTTCCCGCGATCTTCACCAGGTCATCGGTCCACCGCGTGGGAGGCCTGCCTACGCTACGTTTTCCGGTGCGCTGTCGCCACTCGAGAACTTTACTGCCCCATCGGCCATCTGTTCCCAGTAATCACTCAATATTATCAATCTGTTTATTTAGTTACATCAGTCTATAACACTATCACGGTACAGCTATGGGACGATTCAGCTCCAATAAAGACGACTTATTTGGACGATCTGACAAAGTTTTCCACGGCCCGGCCGCTGCTTTACAAATACCACTATCTTAGTCTCGTTACATAGCACAGTTACGTATTATCTGTGGTTGCTGTCGATCCCACAAACTATCATTCGGTTTTGTGGGTCCAATGTTTACCTGTGTACTCCATTTTTTCCGATTAATATAAAAAAAGGTAATGACCTTCCCAAAGTACACTCGACAACATGAATGATTTCGATTCATCTGTTTTTACTTTGTTTACTTTTCCAGGGACGAACCTGGTCGGGTGCGTGGGAGGCATAGCCACCATCTACACCACTGGTCTCTGGGACTTCGCTTTCTGCCGCATCCTCGTCGGCATGGCTTACGACAACTGCTTCATGCTCTTTTATATCTTGGGTAAACTGAACACCATTTCATTTTTCCAGTCGTTTCAGCGTATTATCGCTACAAACAGATTTAATTTATTGTTGACTTGAGTTATCCAATTCATCATATCAGCTCATATAGGTCCCCACCGAGAGGCTCGAGCCTACCCTGAATTAGTGCGGGTTGGTCGACTTCACACACAACCTGCGAGTTTCTTCGCAGGCATGTGCAGGTTTCCTCACGATGTTTTCCTTCACCGTAAGAGCATGGGATAAACGTGCATATGAAATCTAAATTGGAAATCACATTGGTATGTGGCAAGATACGAACCACGACCTCCTGGACAGGAGTACGGTCCTAGCCGTTACGCCACCGACGCTCTTACGCCATCCAATTAGGTGAACATAATATTTTTTCTCAGACATGCTTGGAAATTAGAGCATTATTTTGACAACCTTCTTCGAGATAAGTCGAAATTGCTGTACTGGCCAAATACATGCGAGCAGCGGCCGGCAAAAGTTCTATGGAAATACATATCTGTCGTGTATAAGCGGTCAAATAAATTACTAATAATGCCGTGAAATTTAAAAACCGGTAAAGTGTGAGTCAGAACCGCACACAAAGGGTTCCGTACCGTCATACTAGATGGCGCCAGTTTCTTCACGTTTAATAAATATTTTTTTTGTATGGAGTCTTTCACTTTTTCTAATTTTTAGTATTTGTTGTTATAGCGGCAACAGAAATACATCATATGTGAAAATTTCAACTGTCTAGCTATCACGGTTCATGAAATACATAATACAGCCTGGTGACAGACGGACAGACAGATGGACGGACAGTGAAGACTTAGTAATAGCACACCGTGGACACTTCATACAACGGGCCAGAAATGACATTTCAAAAAACGAATGACGGAACAAACAAAATGGCGGCGAAATCCTATACGTTCGACAACCAAACTGTAACCAATCTGAATCAATCTGGGAGACGAGGGGGTGAGGTCGGAATCTAGAGATGTATGTTAGTACTAATATATATACTTTGGTAATAGGGTCCCGTTTTTACCCTTTGGGTACGTAACTCCGAAACATGGCAACCAACGAGGTACCTTATCAAAGGTTTTATTTAAATTTCGCAAATAGAAAGCTGTTTTATAAAAAATAAAAAGATAAACACTGGCGCGTGAAAAATTATTGTTGTTCGTTGTTCGTCATTGATTTTGAAAAGTAATTATATTTAACAAAATGAGTTCAATTGAAGACAATGAGTGTGATGAACTTACTTTTCAACCGACTTCCAAAAAGGAGGAGGTTCTCAATTCGACTGTTTTTAATTATGTTTGTTACCTACCTCGGAACTTTTGACTGGGTGAACCGATTATGATGATTCTTTTTTTATTTTAAATATATAAATTTTATCAAAATCGGTGTAGTAACAAAGTATATATATTAGTACTATCGTAGTAACACTTTATTAGAAAATTAACAAAAACCAAAAGTAATTTGGAAATACTACTTAGTTTTATATTATACTGTACCTTATCTATTTTGCCATCGAGATTACGAATATTAAGTAGGTTCATACTAACCTAGATAGTTTGATTGATGGAGTGATTATAAGATAGCTCGACGGTACTAATCTAATTTACCTAAGTGCTAGTGGACTGGTCACGTCACCTGAAAATGTATTATATTATTCTTAATGCCCCAAAATGTATTATATTATGCTTAATGACTGACTCAGTGGCTCAGTGGTTAGTTCTCTTGACTGCTGATCCGAGATTTGTGGGTTCGATCCCCACCCAGGGCAAACATTTGTATGATGAGCAGATTTGTTTTTTTTTATTATTTATAATTGGTAAAACCTTGACAACATCTCACCTGGTGGTAAGTGACGATGTTGCCGAAGATGGAAGCGGGCTTACCAAGATTCCCCAATGCAATGGGGAACTGGCTATCTTATCTTCATGCCGGAACACACCAATGATATCAACATTGATATATGTTTGCTCTGTGTCTGAGTGTTAAATATCTATATATGTATGTATTTAAACGTATATAAGTATTTATATATCAGTCTCTGGTTCCCATAACACAGGGAATCCTACTTTGGGGCCAGATGACCATGTGTGATTTGTCCCACAATATTTATTATATTTATATTTATTAATGCTGTACCTAGATAGCGTTTAGTGTGAGACCGAAACAGCGTTTGCATCTGAAACCGAACCTTCGGCGTCGGTCTCAGTTTCGGCTGAAACCGAAATTTATAAAGGCAGTATTAAATTTTGTTTTGTATGCTGAAATTTAGTGTATTTTGTATGTCATTTAGTCAATAAGAGTTAAATGAAGTAAAAAAACAGCCAAGTGCGACTCGCGGTCACACAAACATTGTTCCGCTCCAAAACTATTACTACCAACAGAACAAGATCTCTCAGCACATACTCTTCTATTGGTCTATTTATTCGGAAATTTTATTTTCTCATATGTTTTCCTCATAAACTGTGATTTTAGGCCCAGTAGTTAATTTTCGCCTATTTTCTTAAATAACTTCAAAACTTTTTATCTTAAAATTAAAAGAAAACTTATTTGAAATTATCACTAAACCCTTTTTATTTGATGTGTCACACAATAGATTGCAATTTTCATTTTATTTTTCTAATTTACCCTCCAAATATGGCCCACATGTTTTAAATTCATTTATTTATGTTACGAGTTCCTCTTAGGGTCACTGACTTACGTTATGTGTACCATATTTCAACTCAATCAGTCCAGTAGTTTCGGAGAAAATTGGCTGTGACAGATGGACGGACGGACAGACACGTGAGTTATCCTATAATAACTCTGTTTTTACCTTTTGAGGTAAGAAACCCTAAAAACAAAAATTATAGTATGTAAGAAATATTGTTTACTAGCTGTTTCCCGCGGCTTCACCCGCGTGGACCACGTTTCTATGACTTTTCGAGGGTGCGCAGTGCGCGAGCCGCAAGCGGCTCGCGAGCGTGGTAAAAAGTAGCCTATGTCTTAATCCAGGTCCTAATCTGTCTACCTACCAAATTTCAGCCAAATCCGTTCAGTAGTTTTTGCGGGAAAGCGTAACAGACAGACAGAGTTACTTTCACATTTATAATATTAGTAGGGATTATTAACTTTCACATGAACACAATGAAGCGTCGGTGGCTCAACCGGTAACGACTCGGTTCTCCTAACCAGAGGTGCCGGGTTTAAATCCGGATCACCAATGTACCAATGAGTTTTTCGAAACTTACGTACACATACTCACCGATTGCTTTAACGGTGAAGGAAAACATCGTGAGGAAACCTGCACACACCTGTGAAGAAACTCGAAGGTTGATAGATATAGTATAGGATTGCGCTCTAATAAAACTTCGGACTATCTTCCAGCCCTAGAATACGTGGGCCCACGCTACCGGACCTGGGTGGGCAACATGGCTATTGCCCTGTTCTTCGGGATGGGCTGCGTCCTGCTTCCCTGGCTGGCGGTGTGGATCGCAGACTGGAGGAAGCTGATCTGGGTCACTTCAGCTCCCATGCTCCTAGTCCTTTTTGCACCTCTCGTAGTGCCTGAGAGTACCAGGTGAGCAAATCACTCCTCTTTGCAATCCAACCCGTCGCTCCCTCAATGCTTATCATCGTGACTGTCATGGCCTAGAAATAGTGAGTGCTCTTGTTCATTGCTGTTCCTGGCTATTACGTCACTGAATCGCCATCTAGAGGAGGAGGCTGGTCTTGGCAACATGAGCTCTCATGTGACCAGCTCTTCTCGCGTATGTATCATACACCATGATCATTATCATATCAGCTCATATACGTCCCCCCCCCCACACCGATGGACTTGAGCCTACCCTAAATTAGGCAGAATAGGCCTTAGTCGACCAAACGGTCCCATTTCGGGTTGGTCTATTTCAGACACAACCTTCGAGTTTCTTCGCAGGCACACACCTTCCTCACGATGTTTTTCCTTCACCAAAAAAGGGTAACTATCTAAAACGCCTGAATCGAAATAATAAATGCTCTATGGTGGGGATCTATTGATAGAAGCTAGCCGCTCTAGTTAAAATAGCTGTTGATAACAGTCCGCGCGCTAAGATTTTGAACTATGTCTGGACCGCGAACTTCTGTTGTCTGATGTGACTGTGTCTACGGTATAGATTGGAGAGTAGATCCGAGGAAGTTGCCTTAAGCTCTTTTAGCTCACGCTGATGGGTATTAATTAGCCTCATAGCATCTTTCTGTACCTGATACAGATCCGCACCGAGTTACGGCCGCATTTCCACGGTACTAGGGGCCTGCTTAAGTTTTATATCGTGAGCAAGAAATAGACAAATATATGTAGCTGATGAAATTAGGTAGATACCTCTTAAGAATATCTGGACGCAAGGTATAAATGCTAAAAGACCACTTGCTTTGCGTTTTATTCAAAATCCTTTTGTTGGTTCTGTACACCCGACGGGTGACCAACGAGACCCTACGACTAATCCTCCGCTGGCTGTCTCTCTGGTGGTCTTTAGAAGTATTTTTGATTTAGCTCTATCGTATGAATTTGGAACAAAAAAAAACCGGCTTCAAACAGGAAACTAAGGTTCCCCTCGATTTCTCTGGGATGCCATCATCAGATACTAGTTTTCTTATCATTGTACCACCCTTGGGATATCTCCTTTCCAACAAAAAAAAAATCATCCAAATCGGTTCATGAATCATCAGATCCTAGTTTTCTTATCATGTTACCACCCTTGGGATATCTCCTTTCCAACAAAAAAAATCATCCAAATCGGTTCATGAATCATCAGATCCTAGTTTTCTTATCATGGTACGACCCTTGGGATATCTCCTTTCCAACAAAAAAAAATCATCCATATCGGTTCATGAATCATCAGATCCTAGTTTTCTTATCATGGTACGACCCTTGAGATATCTCCTTTCCAACAAAAAAAAATCATTAAAATCTGTTCATGAATCATCAGATCCTAGTTTTTTTATCATGTTACCACCCTTGGGATATCTCCTTTTCAACAAAAAAAAATCATTAAAATCTGTTCATGAATCATCAGATCCTAGTTTTCTTATCATGGTACGACCCTTGAGATATCTCCAATCCAACAAAAAAAATCATTAAAATCTGTTCATGAATCATCAGATCCTAGTTTTCTTATCATGTTACCACCCTTGGGATATCTCCTTTCCAACAAAAAAAAACAATCAAAATCGTTCCATGAACGATGAAGTTATCCGCGAACACACATAAAATATATATATATATATACGATCGAATTGAGAAACCTCCTCCTTTTTTGAAATCGGTTAAAAACGGTAGTACACACAAGCGTGAAACTTGGTGTGATTATCAAGTAAAACAATAAATAATAAAAATTGGCCAAGTGTGAGTTGTACTCGCGCTAAGAAGTCCGAACTGAATGATAAAATGATAGAACGGCAGGGTAGACTGATGTAGCGGTGGAAGTCTCGTGGCAAGAAAAAGGTACACGTGATGAAATAAAATATTTATCAATTCACTAATGCACCTGCGTTTTATTCATAAAACAATCAGGCTACATCGACACGTCATAAGATTAATAAAATACATTTGGATTGAATTGTACAACACATTATTTCTTATTTAAATAGGACGTCACGTAACAAACAAATATCGAACCATGGGCCGGGGAGAGCGAAGAGGAAACGGAAACGAATAGCCACAGCAAGTCTGTGTCAACGTCAAAAGGAACGAGTAGAGCCACAGAGTAGAGCATACAATCCACAGATAATGTAAAGCATACATATCTAAATTGTCACAGATAACAATTTCAACATAAAAAAGCATACTTTTGTCGCTCGCTTTAATGTCTTAAATGTACTGTGAACAGGTATAATTGTCATTATACTATGTAGTTGTGTGGAAACGTGTGGTGGAACTCTCAGTGCTAATCCGACTCGCACTTGGCCGGTTTTTTTTTTCATAGATAGGTACTCGGTAAGTAGATTTTATTTAACGTAAATTTTATAAAACCGGTAAAGTGCGAATCAGAACCGCTTACAAAGGGTTCCGTACCATCATACTAGATGGCACTAGTTTCTTCACGTTTAAAAAAACACGTTTTTTGTATGGAGACTTTAACTTTTTCTAATTTGTAGTATTTGTTATAGCAGCAACAGAAATACATCATCTGTGAAAATTTTAACTGTCTAGCTATCACGGTTCATGAAATACAGCCTGGTGACTGACAGACGGATAGCGAAATCTTAGTAATAGGGTCCCGTTTTTACCCTTTGGGTACGGAACCCTAAAAAATGATGATTTACAATGATTACAGGTGGATGTCGTTCCACGGGCAAACGAATAGAGCTGTCAAAGTGCTGAGGAAGTTTGAGAAAGTAAACCGAACCAAAATACCGCAGGATGTTATGGACGAGTTCATGGTAAGTGGCGACTACACCATAGGAGACTACAATAGGGATGACGACAGCATCTATGTATATATGTATAAAAATGAATCCCTATTTCCCTTGGTCACGGCATCACGCGTGAACGGCTGGACCTATTTTGCTAATTTGTCGAGTTCGTTATTGTCAGGAGAAGGTTCTTATGTAGGGTAGGGTAGTGTAGTGTAGGGTAGGGTAGGGTAGGGAAGGGTAGTGTAGTGTAGTGTAGGGTAGGGTAGGGAAGGGTAGGGTAGTGTAGTGTAGTGTAGTGTAGGGTAGGGCAGGGTAGTGTAGTGTAGTGTAAGGTGGTACAAAGTTCGCCGGGAATGCTATAGTCAGAAATAAATTATGAACTCTTGATCACTAAATTGCCCTCCTAAAACCCTACTCGTTTTTTTTTTCAATCAAGTCTTCGATTTTTAATTCACCAAAATCACAACGTGAGTACATAAACGACGCTGCAAAACTATGTCGTCACGCCTAGGTATTTCAAACATTTTTAGGACAAAATGTCGTTTTTGACAGATGATAAAAAGTAAATTAAATGACTAGCATTCTTCATCCCTATTGGTCCAATTTGTTCTTGGAAACGTCTTTTAGAGGTCTAAATAGCTATTATTTTCATTTGACGATTATTGTATCATGAATACATATTATGCCATTTGTAGAAATCTATCTGGACTTCGTCCTGTCTTTTGAAAATCGTCTTGTCTTCTATCTTCATTGAATTATTCTATCTGGTTCATATTTCTTTAATCGTATTAAAGGTAACAGCGTCGGTAGCGCCTCGGTGGGGACGTATATGAGCTGATATGATCATGATGATTAAAAGTAAACCTTTACCTTTCATTCCAGGTTTCATGCCGACAAACGCGGCAGACGGACGAGTCGATTGGCGCGCTCCTCAAGTCGGCTCCCTTGCGGAACACGATGCTCCTGGTGCTGTTCGCATACATGGGCTGCGCGATCCTGTTCGACGGACTCGTGCGCATGTCGGAGAACCTCGGCCTGGACTTTTTCGTCACCTTCACGGTGGCTGCGGCGACTGAGATACCGTCAATTACGCTGCTAGCGCTTTTGCTAGATAGGTGAAATAAAATGTTTATAATTTTGAAATTTTCCAATTTTCCAATATAAAACCTATCAACCTCATTTAGTTTGTTGCCCTCCTGTAAATCTGTTATCTGGACAAATCCGCTTTTGTTCGCCATCTTCTCCATTGACGCTTATGTTATGGTCCCTCTATACGATGGCCCATCATGGGCTAGCGAGAGGGACAAAGCTATAAGTAAAATAAGGTCGTACTTACACCTTCAGTATTCTAACCTATAGCTGTCCCTTTTGCTAGCCCATGGTGGCCTATCGAGTACCTTACATAAATTACCAAAGTTTTAAGGAGGTATACTTTAACATTAGGACCATTCCTGTCATATCACCTTTGATACTTGACTTGATAATGACTGATAGTCTAAAGGATTTCCTGTTCCTCCTCTTATTAGTCGAAAGACATCCTCTGCTAGAAAAGCCCTCCCCGAAGGATTCTACGACTGGTCCTGTGTGCTGTGCTGTCCGCATCTAGTGGCCATCCAGCTGGCCGTGACCTTTACCAGGCCGTCGTCGAAAATGTCTAATGACATTATTTTCAACCAACTTCCAAAAAGGAGGAGGTTCTCAATTCGACTGTATGTTTTTTTTTTATTTGCGTTACCTTATAACTTTTGACTGGGTAAACCGATTTTTATGATTCTGTTTTTATTTGAAAGCTAGTGCTTTCCGTGTGGTCCCACATAAATTTTATCAAAATCGGTGTGTTACTTTATTAGAAAATTAACAAAAACCAAAAATGTACTAAGTTGTTGCGATGGAAGTCGGTTTTTTAACGTGTTTAGCGTTTTCAATTATTGGGTATTTTGTGTCGGTAGCCTAGTTTTCATTCCCAGGCAGGCTGATGATTTGTTTTGACTGTGCTCATGAATGTGCCTCTATTTTGTTGCAGAGGGGGTCGAAGACTACTCACAGCTGGTCCGATAATGACTGCCGGTCTGCTGTCTTTAATAGCCGCATTCGTTCCTAAAGGTAAGAATTTTATTTAGTACCCACCTACTGTGCAAAGAATATGCTATAATCATCCTCTTCTACTGAACATTTTGAAGATTCTAGTTTTTTGTAGATCGATTACATAACCTAAGCGAAAATAGTTTTTCTTAACGTTCTTACGGATGACGGACCAAACCTCTCCTCGCAATTTTTAATGTTGACTTGTGTGTGCTAGAGGGTGAAAGCTGCACAAGTATGCACAGTGTGGCTATACAATTTAATGTTGATTTATGTGTGCTAGAACGTCGGTGGCGTAACTGCTAGGGCCTCTACCACCGTCGTGGTTTGAATCCTGCTACGTACCAATGTTTTTTCGAATCTCTATTTCATTTGTACGTTTATCCGACGCTCTTACGGTGAGTGAAAACATCGTGAGGAAACCTACACATGCCTGCAAAGAATCTCAAAGATTGTGTGTGAAGTCGACCAAGCCGCACTGGGCCCGCGTGGTCGACTAAGGCCCGATCGCCCTAATTCTGGGTAGGTTCGAGCCCCTCGGTGAGGACGAATATGAGCTGATATGATGATGATGATTATGTGTGCTAGAAGGTGAAAGCTACACGAGAGAGTATGCACAGAGTGGCTGTATAATTTATTGTTTATATATGTGTGCTAGAGGGTGAAAGCTGCACGAGTGAGTATGCACAGAGTGGCTGTATGATTTATCTACCATATAAAAATAAGTCGGGTTTTCCTTCCTGACGCTATAACTCCAGAACGGCTGAACCGATTTGGCTAATTCTTTTTTTGTCGAGTTCGTTATTGTCAGGAGAAGGTTCTTATGTAGGGTAGGGTAGGGTAGTGTAGTGTAGTGTAGGGTAGGGTAGTGTAGGGTAGGGTAGGGTAGTGTAGGGTAGGGTAGGGTAGTGTAGGGTAGTGTAGTGTAGGGTAGTGTAGTGTAGTGTATGTAGTGTAGTGTAGTGTATGTAGGGTAGGGTAGGGTAGAGTAGGGTAGGGTAGTGTAGGGTAGGGTAGTGTAGTGTAGGGTAGTGTAGAGTAGTGTAGTGTAGGGTAGTGTAGTGTATGTAGGGTAGGGTAGGGTAGTGTAGGGTAGGGTAGTGTAGGGTAGGGTAGGGTAGTGTAGGGTAGGGTAGGGTAGGGTAGTGTAGTGTAGCGTAGAGTAGTGTAGTTTAGGGTAGGAAAGTATAGGGTAGTGTAGGGTAGGGTAGTGTAGGGTAGGGTAGGGTAGTGTAGGGTAGGGTTGGGTAGTGTAGTGGAGGGTAGTGTAGTGTAGTGCATGTAGGGTAGGGTAGTGTAGGGTAGGGTAGTGTAGGGTAGGGTAATGTAGGGTAGGGTAGAGTAGTGTAGGGTAGGGTAGTGTAGTGTAGGGTAGGGTAGTGTAGTGTAGGGTAGTGTAGAGTAGTGTAGTGTATGTAGGGTAGGGTAGTGTAGGGTAGGGTAGTGTAGGGTAGTGTAGGGTAGGGTAGGGTAGTGTAGGGTAGGGTAGTGTAGAGTAGGGTAGTGTAGTGTAGCGTAGAGTAGTGTAGTTTAGGATAGGAAAGTATAGGGTAGGGTAGTGTAGTGTAGGGTAGAGTAGTGTAGGGTAGGGTAGGGTAGGGTAGTGTAGTGTAATGTAATGTAAGGCGGTACGTAGTTCGCCAGGACAGCTAGTTTTTTATATATGTGTGCTAGAGGGTGAAAGTTACACGAGGAAGTATGCACAGTGTGGCTGTACAATTTATTGTTTATATATGTGTGCTAAAGGGTGAAAGTTACATGAGGAAGTATGCACAGTGTGGCTGTACAATTTATTGTTTATATATGTGTGCTAAAGGGTGAAAGTTACACGCGCAAGTATGCACAGTGTGGCTGTACAATTTATTGTTTATATATGTGTGCTAAAGGGTGAAAGTTACACGCGCAAGTATGCACAGTGTGGCTGTACAATTTATTGTAATATGTGTGCTAGAGGGTGAAAGTTACACGAGGAAGTATGCACAGTGTGGCTGTACAATACATTTAAAAACGAGGCAGAAATGACTTTTCTGTCATACAAATATGCATGCGGTAAAAAAAGTTTAAAAAAAACTAAAAACCAACTTCATAAATAAATTCACTCAAAAACACGAAATAATATCCTTCATTCTATCCTACTTCCTAGTAATCACACTAATATTATAAAGACGAAAGTTTTTGAGTGTGTGAGTGTGTATGTTTACTACTTCTTCACGCAAAAACTACTGAACTGAAATTTGGTCGGTAGACAGATTAGGACCTGGATTAACACATAGGCTACTGTTTTTCACGCTCACTGCACACCCTCGAAAAGGTCATAGAAACGTCCACGCGGGTCAAGCCGCGTGAAACAGCTAGTAATATTATAAACGCGAAATTTTCTATGTATGGATGTATGTTTGTTACTCTTTTACGCAAAAACTACTGAACGGATCTGACTGAATTTTGGTAGGTAGACAGATTAGGACTTGTATTTACACATAGGCTACGGTCGCGAGCTGCTTGCGGCTCGCGCATCTTCGAAAAGTCATAGAAACGTTGTCCACGCGGGTGAAGCTGCGGGAAACAGCTAGCTTTTATATACAAATACAGGAAATTAACCAACAACAACGAAATCAAAGGTACGTACGACTCAAATTAGGTATTTACATATTATTTTAGGTCGCTACCAGCACACAGCTACCTACCTATCAAGTCAGGTCGGCTGACACAAGTTCACACAACTAGTGTACAAGTTTTTAACCGCCTCCGTGGCGTAATGGTTAGTCCATTAGCTTCACACCAGGTAGGTCGCGGGTTCGATTCCCGGTGGGGTTATCTTGTAAGACTCGGTTTGGTTGGTGGTAGGGCATTTTCTAAGCCCGCCTGGCTAGCTACCACCATCTTATAAGTCTTGCCGCCATACATCAGTGTTAACATCGTTGATATGTTCCTGCTTGAAGATAAGATACTATACTATGATGTTTCCAGGAGCACCGCAAGTCTCGCTGACCACAATCTCCCGGTTTTGCACGAACATGTCGGTCAACGCGGTGGTCCAGTGGGCCACAGAGCTGCTGCCCACTGGTGTCAGGGCCTCAGGGTCCGCTGTGATACACATCAGCGGGTACATCGCTACCATCGTTTCCCCCTTCATCGTGTATTCTGTAAGTACCTATCCGTACAAAGGAGATTTAGGGTTCCTTAGTCAACGCGGTGGTCCAGTGGGCCACAGAGCTGCTGCCCACTGGTGTCAGGGCCTCAGGGTCCGCTGTGATACACATCAGCGGGTACATCGCTACCATCGTTTCCCCCTTCATCGTGTATTCTGTAAGTACCTATCCGTACAAAGGAGATTTAGGGTTCCTTAGTCAACGCGGTGGTCCAGTGGGCCACAGAGCTGCTGCCCACTGGTGTCAGGGCCTCAGGGTCCGCTGTGATACACATCAGCGGGTACATCGCTACCATCGTTTCCCCCTTCATCGTGTATTCTGTAAGTACCTATCCGTACAAAGGAGATTTAGGGTTCCTTAGTCAACGCGGTGGTCCAGTGGGCCACAGAGCTGCTGCCCACTGGTGTCAGGGCCTCAGGGTCCGCTGTGATACACATCAGCGGGTACATCGCTACCATCGTTTCCCCTTTCATCGTGTATTCTGTAAGTACCTATCCGTACAAAGGAGATTTAGGGTTCCTTAGTCAACAAGGAACCCTTTTAGTTTCGCCATGTCTGTCTATCTGTACATCAGTCCGCGACTCGGAGACTAAAAAGCTGTAATTTGGCATAGATATACATGATGATGATGATCTATCCGACCGATTTCGGTCATGGAGACCATTTCGTCTCCTAGTCGGTTTGCCGCGCGTGCGCTCGAAGATGGTTTATGTAGCCAATCTTCTCAGCGAAACTCCTCGCGCAATGAGGGCGTTTAAGTATGCCACACTCGTAATTGTATGTACAAATTATTTTTTTTATTTTTTTTGTGTACTTCCCCTACACGTAAGGAGGGGGATTAAGCTTTAAAGTGCTAATTTTTGTAAGGGTCAAGTGTCCCCACCCCCTCTACCAGCTAAACCGCTATTGTCCTTACATTTGAAAAAAAAGATATTTAAAAGGTCATATAATTAATTTAAAAGGATATCTATTACGTCTAAGTAGGCTTTCTTAGTTTAGGACTAATAGTTGACCAACTTAGATTTTCCATACAAAACTTTCGATTACCAACTGCAAATATTATTATTTTTTAAATACACATTTTTTTTCAAAAGCTACGGACCCTACTCGCACTTGGCTGGTTTTTTTGGTATTGGTATTAGTAGTGGACTACCATTTTCGCATTTAGACTCTTTTCCGGTACTCAATACGTGCAGGTATGGTCGAGAAGCACAGATTAAGTATCCTGGGACATTCACAGGCTTTTAAGAGCGACCCCATGTCATTTATGATTTTGCCTGGTGTTCGGTCAGAACAGTGCATTCCAGGAATACATTTCTTCGACCTCAAGATAACCCCTGCCGAGAGGACTTTCTGTGACATTAACGATAAATAGATGCTCATTCAAGGGTAGTACCTGCAATTATTTGAAGATCACGTTAGTTGAAGCTGAGAAGTTTCCGGGTCGAACGTTTTTTAAGTTGCGTCAAAACCATATTTGACTCTCTGCAGCTAGTTTGATCAGTCCAAAGGGAATCGTGTCTATAAAAGGTGTGCATCTTTGCCCATGAGTGCTCTTGTCTAAAAGGGATTGGCAGAAGTGGCACGGGTATAGCTACTTATAGCCTTTTAAAGGTCGGATAGACAGACCATCAGACGGATGGATAGACGGACAGCGTAGGCTTATTAATCGAGTCCCGGTGCCTGGTATTGAACTGTAAAAAACTGTAGATTACCTACTTCCGCAGTCACAGGCAAATAAATAAATAAATATTCTGGGACAAATCACACATGGTCATCTGGCCCCAAAGTAGGATTATGATAAGTGTTATGAGTTACCAGAGACTGATATACATACTTATATACGTTTAAATACATACATATATAGATATATTTAACACCCAGACCCAGACCGTTTTGCTTTAACCGGCCAGTCGGTGTCAACTAGTCCACCTGCACACCTGCACATGGTGGGACGAGGATTTCTCTCGCGAAGGCTACGAATAAATAGAGTGAAAGACAACAAACAACTTCCAAAACGAAGGAGGTTCTCAATTCAACTGTAAATATGATTTTTTGTTACATAATATCTTCGCAGATTGTGAACCGATTTTAGGGTTCCGTACCCAAAGGGTAAAAACGGGACCTTATTACTAAGACTTCGCTGTCCGGCCGTCCGTCCGTCTGTCTGTCTGTCCGTCCGTCTGTCACCAGACTGTATTTCATGAACCGTGATAGCTAACAGTTGAAATTTTCTCAGACGATGTATTTCTGTTGCCGATATAACAACAAATACTAAAAATTAGAAAAAGTGAGTTTTAACCGCCTCCGTGGCGTAATGTTTAGTCCATTCGCTTCACACCAGGAGGTCGCGGGTACGATTCCCGGTGGGGTAAGACTCGGATTGGTTGGTGGTAGGGCTTTTTCATAGCCCGCCTGGCTATCTACCACCATCTTATCTAAGACTTGCCGCCAAACATCAGTGTTAACAACATTGATGTATTCCGGCTTGAAGATAAGATAGCCAGTTCTTCATTTCGTTGGGGAATATTGGTAAACCCGCTTATATCTTCGGCATCATCGTCACTTACCATCAGGTAAGATGATGCCAAGGGCTTACCAAATGTGAATAAAAAAAATTAAAAAGTGAAAAAATAAGGGGTCTCCATAAAAAAACGGTTTTTAAAATGTTAAGAAACAATCGCCATCTAGTATGATGGTACGGAACCCTATGTGTGCTCGCACTTGGCCTGTTATTTTATTATTTTTTATTTGATATGCTCGGGTATGCTCCCGAGTTGATCTCGTATAAATTTTATCAAAATCGGTGCAGTATATTTTTGGAAAATTAAGAAAAAACAAAAATAATTAAAATAATGTCGGTTTTTTAAGTTGTTTAGCCTTTGATTCTCTAGTACGACGAGCAATTGAAGCAATATTGTTTGCATGGATAATCGCGATAACGAATCTGCTTAAGGCCTTAAGATAGGTCAACTGATAATATTCAATTCAAATTATTGAAAGACTGTGTAAAGCTATCACCATGGAAAAAAAATATATAATATACTTACAGTAATTAAAAATCGATTTGATTGAATACAATTTTTAAAATATTACCACATTTGATGTAAAAAAAATCCTGTAGACCCTGTGTTTGGCATAATTGCAAAATTTCTCGAAAACAAATAGTTAAATATTGAATGAAACCAACACACAAAAATCGGTGACTTTAAGGTTTTCATTTTAATTGAACACATTTTTTTAAACTCATTTGAAAATGATGAAAGTAATAAAAACAGGTAAAAATGTGTGTTCGGTTTCACGGCAGCGGCCTCCTTGAAGCCCACATTGATTTGAACTTAAAATGAATAGACTTACGTTCGATATTATTGAAACACGTATTAACCTGCTCGGCTTGAGTGATCTTAGCGCCTTAACGAGAAATAAGCCAGATCCAGTTTTTCATCAAGAATAGTTATTTGACCGCCTGTCATCTGTATGCAGGAGCACTTCTGGAATCCGCTGCCGTTGCTCATAGTGGGCACGGTGGCCATTGCGTCGGGCGCGGTGAGCCTGCTGGTGCCGGAGACCATGGGCCGCGCCATGCCGCAGACCATCGCCGACGGGGAGAAGCTCGTCATGAGCCACTCCATCTTCAGGAATCGATCTAACAATAGCAGGTACACAAATACAAGTAACTTATGTTTAACAATAATAACTATAAATATTCCAATTAAAAAACCTGCGACACGTTTTTTTCACCTATCATCATCATCATCACCATCTATTTTTTTCACAAGAACAGGTTTTTGTCTTATAGGCTACACACACCACGTCGTCGAACTGCTCAGCTCCACTTATGACCCGAACCCCTGTAGCGCGGTGCGCTGTTATTCATTTTTCTTTCATCCGATCTTCTTTTCATTCCATCTATTTCTTTTTCGCACATGCGCTGACATTTGTTTTCAAAAATCACATTCAATATCTTTCACCATTTCTCCATTTTCGTTTCTTTCATCATAATAATGTTACTTGTATTTAAACCTGTTTCTTCCTATTAAGACCCATCTCGGATAAGATTAATTTATATTTTTGTGATTTCTATTTTAAATTTAAGTGTCTATTGTTTTCCTAATTTTATGTTGTTTTCAGGTCTTTTAATCTTATTTTTCATCTTTGTTCCACAATTAAACCCCGATTACCTGTAAACGCGCATCTTCATTTCAACCCACGCCCTATCTACTACCGAACTTACGAAGTCGTGTTACACCCGTATTCATGTCTAGCCCCGCAATGCCGCAATTTTTTAATTCACAAGCCCAGGCTTAACGCAAGCGGTTACTGGCTTTCAGAAGGGTCGCCGATGTCGTTCGAGCTATCTAGAACATTGTTTTCATAATGCTCATACCGTATTTTATTTAAACTGTTTTCCCTCTAGCATAACTGTCAACATGGAGGTGGAAAACAGTCCTGGATCGCATACTCTCCACAACATAACTAAGATTCGCCAAAGACAAATGCTTGTTCGATCTCTGTCTATTCGAACGCGATTGACAAAAGATTCCCTTCATATTGACACGGATACGCTGTCCAATAAACTGTACATCAGCTCCTAATAACCAAGGAGCCGGAAAACAGTCCAGGATTGTATATCCTCCACAATAGTAATGAGATTATACAAAGTCACACGTTCGTTCAAGATTATTCTCGTCATATCGTTAAGAATACGCTCTCCATTGATCTGTACTTCATGTCATGTTAACCCAGAGACCGCAATTCAACCATGATCATTCTTTTCAGAAGATCTAGTTAAGTTGCCTAGAGACTTCAGATCATTCCGTTATGGAATATTGATCTGTACTGACAAGTGATCCTTCCTTCAGAAAATTGCGATCGCTTATTAGCCATTGGTATACCTAGGGTCTTATCTTATCTTATCTTTGTAAGTGGGGGCTACAGTTGCAGCGACACTTCGACCCAATGGGAACTTTTGTGTCTACCCCTATAACCTTTGCACCTCAACCCACTCGAAGATGTGCTGCATCGATGCAGTAATTCCGCTGATTGGAAGGTGCTTGTAGTCCTCCGGTTTTGGGTAGCCACAAGAGCTTAGTGTTTGTGTCCATCCCTGGATAGCCATGTCAATCTGTTTCGTCCCTGGCCTGTTCCCTTATAATAGTGCTTCTTGGTAGCCCTATCATCGGTTATGGACCACACACTGCTACACACGCCACAAAAGCCCGTAGAAAGAGATAATTTTCTCTCGTCGCGAGCGACACATGTCTATGACCTCATGCTACGCCTACTGGCAGAACATCATATTGATATAGGCGATCATCTTCCAATACGTCAGCGTTGATATCGCTTATCTCCTGAAAAACAAAAAGCTTAATGTACCGAAGTAGTGTAATATTAGTTGTATTGATGTTCTTTAACTAGCTTGTACGTAATTACGTGTTTCTTTGTCCTCACTAAGTCCTCTGTTTATTATTGCAGAGGTTGACTGGAAGAGATCCCTCTAAGGGATAAGTCCGCCTTTGTACTTAAGGTTTTTTTTTATAACATTATTTTAAGATTTTGTACAAACAAACAAACAAGTAGATGAAATATTACGATTGGATGAAATCGAACCTCGCGAAAGCTCATGGCTTAGCCCCGTTATAATTACACCTAAAAAGGACGGCACCTGGCGTTTCTGCGTTGATAGTCGTAAACTTAAAGACAATACCAAAAAAGATGCGTGTCAATTCAAATGTAAATTTTTAATTTGATTTTGAGAATGGAATGTTGTCTGGAGCCTTCTAGAGACATTCTGCGTTCGGGCTTCGCTCAGGACAAAAGTCCCATTAATTTAATCGAATCATTATCTTTGCATGAAAAGCTACGAAATATTAGCTTTAGCACAGTATATATATTATTATTGTACTGCTTAAGTTTATTTCTATACCAATTAAAGCCAGCCTGCACAGCAGATTATAAAGTAAATAAATTATAAAAGTTAATTTATGTTTTTATAAGAACCCTGACGATCAGTAAGAAACGTTACAATACCATACTGTTCTATTTCCATATTTTACGTTTATTTCTTTTTCATATCTTTTGCCATTACCAGTTTTAATATATATTCAGTTTTATTGGATTTGTCTATTTAAAAAAAAGAACCCTACCCCTCCCTCCATAACCAAATTCTTTTTTGTGTATCGGCGTAATTGAGGGTGCGCTAACGCTACATATCCCTTGGATAGCATCGCTGTTTCCTCGTGGTCATACTAGTTTGTCATTCCAGTATGACCACCAGGACATATATGTCCTCGTGGTCATACTATACAAATTTACTATACAACTTTTTCATGAATATAGTCATAGTCAGTCTACGTCCCCACCGAGGGGCTCGAGCCTACCCTGAATTAGGGCGATTGGGCCTTAGTCGAACACGCGGGCCCAGTGGCGGGTTGGTCGACTTCACACAGAACCTTTGAGTTTCTTCGCAGGTTTGTGCAGGTTTCCTCACGATGTTTTCCTTCACCGTTAAAGCAATCGGTGAGTATATGTACGTAAGTTTTGAAAAACTCATTGGTACATTGGCCGTCCGGATTTGAACCCGGCACCTCTGGTTAGGAGGACCGAGTCGTTACCGGTTGAGCCACCGACGCTTGTGACGATGAATATAGTGCATAAACTAATTGAATTGACAGTAAAAAAGGCATTATCTTTACATAGTGTCATATCATTAGCATGGATAAAATTGTGCCACGCAATAAGAGAGAAAGAGAGGTTATTTATTGAACACGCAATGTCTGGGTTACTCAGCTTTATGTTAATGTATAGTTGTATACTATAGACAAACTACTAAGCTGTCCCACTTGGTCCTGCCACGCAACGGTCGTACCGTGAATGCGGGCCTAGAACTACAATGATTTTACAAGAAGAACAGTTACACGTACTACTTCCTTCACATACATCAATGATTTGGAGAACGTCTCTTCCATTTTGATGATAATTATATTTTCCAGCAAAAGAATAGAACGAGCAGAAGAGCTGGCGCTAAAGAACGACCTGCAAGGCGACATGACCGCGAAGACTGGCAATCAACTCTCTTAAAGACCCACAAGGGTACCAGAAGAAATTTTGAAATTGGTCACATAACGACGCACATATTTAGGCCATATCTACTCTCGTTATTGAAGGGTTTGTTTATACTTTCCTCTTGTTAATAGGTTTCGAATAAGTACATAATACAATAAAAAAATTGACTTATTGACTGGGAAAGTGTTTTAGTATGATGAGTAGACTGAGACTGAAAAAAGTAAGTGTGTGATTTTATGAAACCACGGTAAAAGTGAAACTTTACAGAGGACGAAACGATCATGGCTGCTCTCGCTACGGTACAGAGGACGAAACGATCATATCGTCAGACGAAAGCGACCGTCACGCGACATGCAACACACAGACGAAAAATTTTGAGACGATGTAATAAAAGTTTCACTTTAATAAGACTTCCAGAGCATCACTGGTCTGTGAAATAGTATTTTTAGTGTATATGTTGGATGGTGATAGGTAGCTTCCTTACACCCCTCCATTTGTGTGGTTTCACAGAAACTCTAGATCATGTGTTGCCTACGCTACATTTCTGTACATCCAACTGCCAGCCCGAAGAGACTTCTAACGACCTGTCTTCTTACGCCTCATGTCTGCGTCTGCAGCATGTTATACTCGTACAGCGGGACATGCAGTGAAGTGACGATGGATATGTCTCAGCCGTTATGTAGAGTTCGCCAGCCGGCGGATTTTGCGCCGCTTTGTAAACTTGGTACTGAGTAAAAAACTCCGAATATAACCGATGATTTCGTCTTCTGTGAAGCATTCTGCTACCTAGGGCAGAGGGGAGGGGAGCTCTTTGTATAATTAATCAAACCTGACCGAACCTAATATCGCTCGCTTCGCTAGGTCATTTACAATTTTTACTTAGTAGTTATTACACATAACAATGCGGTGTATACTTTATTTCAGCCGAATTGCAATCCGGCTGAACTTGATGTCGCCGCATCACAAAACGCCGCCGTTTTACAATCCGGCGTTATTCAGCGCGCTGTTTTGCAAAATGGTGAATTCTACAATACGGCTTCCTCATATACACGTGCACGAGCTATTGCAATACACAGGCATTCTAAAGACTGGAGCAGCCTGTGATAGATGTTGAAATTTGGAAATTGGAGCCCGAAGAGGTAGAAATACCTAAGCAGTATCAAGACTTTTTACTTGATGATTATTCGGAAAACGGTATGCGAATTGTCGTGTTCAGTTCAAAAGACGCTCAAAAGCGTCTAACCCAGTTAACAAATTACTTTATGGATGGGACGTTTCAATCTTGTCCAAGACCTTTCCGACAGATATATGTTATCCAAGCAGATATAGGTAGCGACCGTAACAGTACAAACATAGTGCCATTAGTGTTTGCTTTAATGAGTCGTCTAACAACCGAGGCATATACTGCCCTATTCAACTTGATTAAAAACAAAATTCCGGACTGGCAGCCCAAGATGGTAACTATCGATTTCGAAAAAGCAGCTATGATTGCACTGTCAAAATTTGATCTAGAGATTCAAGGTTGTCACCGTCACTTCTCTGATGCCCTATTTCGTAACGCAAAAGCTTTGGACATAAAAAAAAATAAAAACAACTGGAGGATAATTTCTCTATGCAGTAAACTTGCTTTACTTCCGGAAAATAATATACAAAACGGCTAGGATTACATTAAAAATGAAATTTCGCTAAATCAGGACAAGCTAACTAAATTTGTAAGTTACTTTCACAAAAACTGGATGAAGGACCACTATTATAGAGTCTGGTGTGTGTATGGCCTACGCCATCGCACAAACAATAGCGTAGAAGGTTGGAACCACAACATTAATACCAACATCAATAAAAATGAAGTGCAGTTGCAACAAATATTGCACGTTTTACAGCAAGAAGCTTCATTGGCTGCACTGAATTGTGACCGTTGGGAAAGATTCAAGAAAAGGTCAAACCCTATACGCCGTAAAGCAAGCGTTGAAAATGATGATCGCATTTTGTTTGCTCAAATGCAGCTTGTAAATGGCGAAATAAGCGTTGGCCACTTTTTAGAAAAAGTACGCTAATTATTAAGTTTAGTCTAAAGTTTAAGTTTAGTTTTAATTTCGAAGTGCAAAACTTCATCCTATCCAATAAGTATTCAGTGCAATAATATTTTATGCAATAGTTGTGTATTTGTTATTTTAATAAAAATAAAAACTGATTGGTTTTGCTTGCTTTTTTTGAGTTTTTTGTTTGCTTCCTCGCTTTAGTGTGGTGGGTCATTCGGCAACAAAGTTCGTTTAACTCTTATTCCTTGAAACCCTCGCAACGATCAAGATTCCAATTTTGAACTCAACTTTGGGATGTTTCGCTTGCTCATGTCTCAATATTGGAACAAGAGGTAAACCAAAAACATTGGCACTTTAAAAAAGAACGGTAAATCACTGTACATCCATTGATCAGATCCATAATATTAACCATTTTTGAATATTCTATCTAGTGACACTAGACATAATCGATTCGATATTCGATTCAATTAAGATTAAAATATTTTGATAATATATCTATTAAGACTAAATGTTCTCATTAGATCCATTTAATTAAACAGCAGATCAATCGAGAAAAAAATGTCTCAATAGATACATTATGGATCTAGTCAATGGATCTACTGAGAATGATACTATTCAGTAGATCCACACTTTTGAAAATTGGATCAATCGAGAAAAAAATGTCTCAGTAGATACATTATGGATCTAGTCAATGGATCTACTGAGAATGATCCGGCCAATTTAGATGCAGACAGCTGCTTAACATGCCTATACGAAGATCTACCGACACTTTTGGTAGAGGTTCCTCTGGAATTAAGAATTTCAATGTGGCTGCAGAACTACGGGTGTCCAGCGCATTATGTTCGTCAAGTTCGGGCTAACTTGAACGAGCAATATCCCAGAAGATGGATTGGTCGTCTAGGATCAATCCTATGGCCTCCTAGATCACCGGATCTAAATCCCCTGGGTTTATTATATTGGGGCTGCTTAAAAGATAAAGTTTATCAGAGGCCCATACACAACCAACAAGAGCTGCGACAAAGAGTAAACGTCGCGGCGAGAGAAATTTCTACGATTAATTTAAGAAACTTATGAAGATAATTTTTACGTAGGTGCCGAGCATGTATTCGGGCTAGAAGCAGACAATTTGAACATTTATTGTAAAAAAAAATAAAAAATAAAAAAAATTACTACTTAGTTTTATTTACTCGTAATTAAAATCTATTAAATCATAAATTCATTAAAATTAGCAATTCAATCGAAATCTGTCCCCTACGCAATAAACATAGCAATATCTCCTTATTCATTAATAAAATGGGTTGATGTTACTTTTCTGAAATCTGCATTCATTAAGCATTTTTTTTTATTTCTATGCCGTCAATGCCTAGTACTTTTTTCACCAGCGGGGGTCAAAGTAGAGTCAAATAATTTTAAGCAACAAAAAATAGTATATTATGCAACTAGTGAATAAAAGACGGATTTAAAGCGTGGGCCATATATGAATCACGAGCATGTGAAGGGTTCTAAAGACTGAATCACGACCGTAGGGAGCGATACATGATTCAAGTATTAGAACCCTGAGTGACGAGAGTGATTCATGGCCCTCGATATAAATCCGTTTTACTCAAGAGTTGCATACTATACTTACTACTACACTATACTACTACACTACTACTATACTATACTAGACTCCGAGAAAAAGAAGAGAAAAGGCGAAAATAGACATTCAATGAAGAAAAAGTAAAGTAAAATTAATTAAAATATTCATTAAAATTGGAACAATTACTAAAAGAGTAATTTTCTTTGTGTTACAACTTAAAGTATTCAAAATAGCGCCAATTTACTAATGAAACGACAGCAAAGAACACAAAACAGTTTTTATTCTAATGCTAAACTCCTTTTTGAAAATATCGAACAATCTAATCTCGAGAAATTATTTGCACAAGGAGTTTGTATGTCAAATATTCTTGGATTAGGCGTTTATATCGAGTATTTTTTGCGCAAGGAGGTTTTATAGCTGAGATGCGAGATCGAAATATATTGGTGTGTTCTAAATTCAAACACCAAAATAGTGATTAAAAGAGCTTTTTATTCACTGTTTTCAGTGAATAAAATAAGCTTTTTAGAGGAGCAATGGTATAAAATATATTTTTTGAGCACACTAGCGTGTTTCGGAACGCAACCTTGGCGGCGCGCATGCGCGGTGCGATATTACTGCAAATTTATTTTCGCGCCATTAACGTTTGTATTTTTCCTTATGCAGTTTGTATAATATGTAATTCGTTATTCGTTGTAATAAGTAAGTCGTTATTACAAGTTTTTTTACTAAAAACCCAGTAAAATGTCTGAAACTGATAGTGATATAGACGAAAATTTGACACCCCCGGATATTCTTGAAACAGCAACTAAAATGACAAATAATCTTCTCCCAGAAAAATCAAGGAAGATATACGAAAAAACCTATGAAGAATTCATGGATTGGAGAATGAAGAAAAACACAATGTCTTACTTGCGTATTTTCAAGAGATGTCAGAAAAACTAAAATCTCCAACTTTGTGGACTAAATTCTCAATGCTCAAAAGTACATTGGGAATTCATCACAACATTGACATGACAAAATATTCAAAGCTAATTGCTTTCCTCAAAAGAAAATCAGAGGGATACAAAGGGAAAAAGTTGAAAACCTTTTCACCTGACCAGATAAAAAAGTTTATGAGCGAAGCACCCGATAAGCTATATCTTTTTTCAAAGGTAGGCAGATACTTATTGTTTATTATGATTGTTTAATGTTATTGACACTACTTATCTACATAAACCTTATTTATTCATAATATTGTTACAGACTGCACTCATCTTTGGAATAATGGGTGCGTGCCGAAGACAGGAGTTATACAATCTTCAGTTTAAAGATGTACAAGTGTTTGAAACCACCATTTTAGTCAATATTTACAACACTAAAACAAAGATAAGCCGCTCTTTCTCTATAACGGGCTGTTATTACGAAGTATGTAAAAAATACATAGAACTACGCCCAAATCCCTGCAGCAGCCCTTATTTTTTTCTAAACTTCCAAGCTGGAAAATGTACCACACAAAGAATCGGCATTAATAAGTTTGGTTATCTTGGAAAAGTGATTGCAAATTATCTAGATCTTCCCAATCCAGAATTATTTACGGGGCACTGCTTTCGCAGGACGTCTGCGACATTGTTAGTGGACTCTGGTGGAGATATAACAACTTTAAAAAGACATGGTGGATGGAAATCTACGACTGTAGCAGAGGGATATATTGATGAGTCAATAGCCAACAAGATTCAAGTGTCGAATCAAATACTTAATTCCATCGAAAAAAATACATTGAATATAAATATCCCATCTACATCTACTATAAATGCACGAGAAGGATCGGTTCCATCCGCAAATATAACCTTTAATAATTGTACCATACAAAATGTCAATAATTATTACAATAAACAATGATTACTTTATTTTGTCTTTAATTTAAATTTGTTGTATGAGTGTAGATAAACTATTGTATGCAACTGTGCATAATTAGTATTTAACACTCGTGTATACTTTTATGAAACTCGCTGCGCTCGTTTCATAAACCACACTCGTGTTAAATACCCCCCATTATGCAACAGTTGCATAAATAGCTATTTATGTGCACCTACTAGTCAATAATCTGACAAAAGGTAGTGAAAATTTGATTTTTCTAAAAATCCAAATAATATCTCGAAAACGGTGAGATTTTCACTAGGGTCATATTTTGATATTCTGGTAGGTCATGCATGACCCAAGCTATCATCCCCTTAATTTTGGCGCACTGCTTTCTGGACACATTATATATATATATATATTGCTCACAAATCACCACGTCACGGTGCGCACTATTATGAACGTTATTTCGGTGTAGTTTAGATCGAAATTTACACTGACGCGAATCAAGCTGCTACTTTGAGGTAGGTTAAGCCCGTTAAGGCTGTATTTATGCACAAGCCGCATGTACGCTCCAAACGGGGCTGGCGTATTCGCAAGGTGAATAGAAGAGCGCCATTCCAGTGGCCTGTTTCTATCGCTTATCAGGGTGACACTCTATCTTGTCAGTAAATAAACAAAGCTATTTCCATATTAAAAAAAACTTAATTTATTTCTTTCTCTTATCTTTATCGGACTTCTCCCTCTTCCGTTTGTTTATAGGGTTCCGCGGATCGTATATGTCAAACCAATCATCGCCTTTGGTGCTCGCGTCCTTGGCCAGTACCGCGCCTTTGTCCTCGAAGCGAAGTCTGTGGCCCAACCTGAAAGAGAAATTGTTTTGTATGTAGGGCGGTCAAAGAGCGTCGGCGGCGTAATGTCTAGGGCCGCTACCTCCTGTCCAGGTCGTGGTTCGAATCCTGCCACGTGCCAACGTGTTAACGAATTCAGATTTTAATGTACATTTATCCGACGCTCTTACGGCGAAGGAAAACATCGTGAGGTAACCTGCACACGCCCACACCCTGGACACTTCATACAACGGGCCAGAAATGACATTTCAAGAAGGAATGACGGAACAAACAAAATGGTGGCGAAATCCTATACGTTCGACAACCAATCTGTATCAATCTGGGTGACGAGGGGGTGAGATCGCAATCTAGAGAGCGGCAGGGAGTGTCCATACTGTATGTTAGTACTAATTTAAATACTTTGACATGCCTGCGAAGAAATTTGGACCAATAGGTAATTTTTTTTAAAAAAAATTTCAACTTTTGATGGAGACCATAGACCATTCCATACTTGAGTTTTTTTATATGGAGTGACGTATGCCTTCATTATAATTCTAAGAGAACTGTCTAAAAAAACGCTCGGCCTTCTAAAAAAATGTGAAACATAAAAAAGTTATCATATCATCATCTAAGACCATATTACCAGTCATCAGTGTTAAGATCCTCGTCGTCGTTAGCTTCTTCCTTGTTAGGTTCTTCCCCCTCAGTGTGAGCCTTCTCCTTGATCGCGTGCAGCTTGCTCTTGAACTTAGATAAAAGCTGTAGTGTGAAGTCCTCTCTGAAAAAAAAATCTTCAGTCATGGGTGATCTGTCTATATGCTATAATAGACGCCTAATCCAATGAGGTTGTATGTCTTCATAAGGAGTTTCTATGTTACGTGTGTAATGTATGTATGCGTATGGCTAGCTACCACCAATCATAGCTAAGCCTTGCCGCCAAACATCAATGTCGACAGCATCGATGTGTTCCGGCTTCAAGATAAGATAGTCAGTTCCCCATTGCGTTGGGAATCTTGGCAAGTCCGCTTCCATCTTCGACATCATCATCACTTACTATCAGGTGAGATGATGCAAAGGGCTTACCAATAGTGTTTTTTTAATGTACTCGCCCCAGGAGCAGTATGGACATCCGTCAAACTCCTTAATAGGTTGCTGTAGTCAGAAACATTCCCTCTCGTATATCTACCAGATACGCTAAAACTACCAAGTTTATGATATAGCGCCCCACTGGCCGACCCTTAGGGTATACAGTGAGGGCCGCTATTTCTGCCAACACCATAAGGCGGAGGCAAGGACCAGTTGCGGTAGATCTTGCCGCCAAGACGCTTGTCCTGGTACTCTGCAAGGCGAGTGCCTCGTGGAAGACAGAGACAGAGTGACAGTAAAAAAAATGTGGTTAAGGTTCCGTACTTCTATAATTGAGCCTCCGTATAATTAAACGTCCGTCTATCTGTCTGTCCGACGGCTGTACTTTTTGAACCGTCCGTAATAGGTATCTGGAATGTTTTTTCGACGTTTTTTTTTTAGTTTTTTCCACGACATTAATGTTAATTAACATACCTTTCAAAAAACATCCCCTAAAAATGGCTAAGTGCGAATCAGACCACGCGCCAAATATGGTTCCGTAGTCTTTTCAATATATCTATACTCCTATACTGCTTATAAATCGTTAGTCCTGCCTGCCTGACAACTATCAACGCATAGCTCGAACCACTGGACGGATCGGGCTGAAATAAATCTACAATTATAAAATCGTTAGTCCCGACTGACTATTAACGTACAGTTCAAAACACAGGACGGGCTGAAACGTATAGTACGGTCTCCAATGGACATTGAGGTCACTTCCGTGGGACTCAGCCCCGCCATACGGACTACTGGTATGTACTTATTCGGCATGTTTTCCTAAACATAAAAAGTGCGGTAGTGACTTCCTAGGGGTATGGGGGGTGGCTATAACCCCCCATACCGAATAAGTACATACCAGTAGTCCGTATGGCGGGGCTGAGTCCCACGAAAATCGTTATTTGAACACTTTAACAAATGGATCTCGTACTAGTAGGCATCGGTTAAGAAAGGATTTTGTTTGGGTAATTGGGCAAAAAAACAGGATCTGCGCGGGCAACGCCGCTGGGCATCCACTAGTAAATGTTTATTTAAAAAACAAAGTTCTTTTTGCAGTTGGAATAAAACATTTTGTATGGAAAACCTTTTTACATATCCAACTGCACATCTTAAGTTGGTCGACTATCAACCAAGGATGATCGCAATATCCGTACGATCAAGATGAACCAAAAAAAAATTCAACATATTGTTACATGTGAAAAAAATTTTTGGTTTGTCTTGATCAGTTATGAAAACAGTACGAAAAGCCATTAAATAAGGTACTTAAGTATCTCTTACTTTGGAACCACCAAAAAACCACTTAACCCTAGGTAAGTCAATCTCCTTTTAATAGGCCAAAGTCTAGATTTGAGATGCAGTAAAGACTTCTTTCACAACATTGGAAGAGGATAAGCGTACAAACTAAAACAGAAAGTATACAAACTTGGGGGCATAGATAAAAACTTCTTAGTCAGAAAAAAAACAGCCAAATGTAGGACCACGCATAGTTTATAGGGTTACATAATTAGATAAAACATTTATTCAAAGCTACATTACAAGATACAGTGATACACAAAAAGAAAACAAAAAATAACAATAACTTATTAACTCATAGTGATTGATTAAGATTATATAAATATCTTTAATGCACACCAAATACACAGAAATGATTACCTTGAAGTCTATTTGTCACAGGATATTTGAAACAATTATCTACTAAAATCCATTTACATGGGTGTTTTCAAGTTTCCAGCTAAGACCATTTAGAAACACAAGGGGAAAACTTTTCATTTTACTCTATATATTGCAACAATACTGAACAGTTCGATAAAATTATGATCTTAGAAAACTCTACTTCATTTTACTAAGAGCTTACCAAATGTGAATTAATAAAAACTACCCATTGCAACAATACTCAACAGGTCAATAAAATTATGATCTTAGAAATCTCTTTTTATTTAATTCACAATTGGTAAACCCTTGACAACATCTCACCTGGTGGTGGTGGTATCTCTTCTTCATTTTACTCTACCTATTGCAACAATAGTCAACAGGTCGATAAAATTATGATCTTAGAAAACTCTACTTAATTTTACTAAGAGCTTACCAATTGTGAATAAAAAAAACACCTATTGCAACAATACTAAAAACTACCTATTGCAACAATCTTAAACAGGTCGATATTCCAGCAGGTGTTCCATGGTATGGACGGGCTCGCCATAGTCGCACTGCTCAGTGCTTACGATCAGGGTCCCTGTACCCCCAGCTGCAACGGTGTTGGATCTGCAGCGGCCTGCTCGGATGCTGACTCGATAGAACAAGAAGACGAAATTAAAAACATCTCGCATTTCAATATCCATCAAGCCGTTTAGGCTTCAAGCTCCGCCGAAGAACCAGACACACCCAAAAACCTTAATCTACTTCTTGAGCAGTCGCTTAAAAGGGACACATGGCTAAAGATAATATAATTCTTCCCAAATAACAATTAAGAGATGCTCCACAATTTGGACCGAATTGGAACTTTATAGCGCTCCCCTCTAACGTAAGCCCTCTACTTTTAGGTTATTTCGTATTCTTGTCAATTTATGTTATCTATCAATTAGATCACTCAGACATTCGTCCAAATCATCAGAATCATTGATCACAGCTTCATCCCATGGACCATAGATGTTATCTTTATATTTCTGCCATCTCACAAATAGTACTGGACATACAGCACTTATAATGACCACTAAAAAAACAAAATAACCTAAAAGTACCGTTGACACACTACCCAGAGTTGCCAACGTAAGTAACAACGTTGCCATAAACAAAAATATAAAAAGTTTGGTATACAAAATCACTTTAAATAGCTGTGGACTTAAAACAAACGATATGACTGACACTGTTAATAATACAAAAGCATCGAATGGAGTAGACAGTCTTGATACTAGACATACGGAAGCAAATATTGCAGCGTTTATCGATAATGATTTTGATACAATAGCAGCAGGTACATTGTAATCGAAAAATATTAAATGTATTAACATCATTATAACTGCCCAAGCATAAATCGTATCAGTACTTACCGTATCAGTCAATGTATGTAAAATTGGTGACAAAATATATCCTATAACCAAATATATTAGCACTGTCATAAAATGTGTTAGTAATTTCGCTCCTTCAAACCACACATACAAGAAATAGCACAAGAAAGTTAAAATCACTGATATGTTTATCACTGTGTATGCGTGTATCCAATCGTTGTACATGTACACGAATAACACGGCATACAACACACATATGCACAATCTTAGCACAACACGAAATGAGCCAACGATAGCTTCGTTTAACGTCACTTTTTCAACATACAAATTCTTTCTCAAATCTTCAAGGAAGTTTTTATTGGTGTAGTTGTCAGGATAATCTCGGTTTTCGTACAAATTCTTCACCCAGGGTTTCTTTCGCACCGCCTTTCTTGTCTTTGTGCGTCTGCTTCTGCAAAAGACGTGCGATTTCTTCAGTTACGTGCTTGCTTACTTTTTTCGAAAGTTTAGTGATACTGTATCACTTTTTCTTAGTAAAATGATGGTTTATAACTCTTATGTCATCTTAATCATATTTTCAAGGCATTTGCTCTTGAACTTGGTTAACAACAGTCATTCAATGTTGTAATTTGAACAATGTGTAACTGTACATACATATGACAGATAATAAATAAAGATTTTCTTGTTGTCTGGTTGTCTGGAAAAGATCGCTTGTTAGCGATAAGACCGCCTATATGTACAACTTCCTCAATCATTGCATCTTTTTTTTTCTCTCTTATGTTGTGCAATAAAGTGTTTTCAATCAATCAATCAAAGATTTTCTGTTCTATTGACATTAACACGGTGAACGAACAAGTCCGATTCAAGAATTACACAACTTCAAACACATAATTCAATGAAGATTTTGATACGAGATAGACACAGATAAACACGCCAATTCATTCAACATACTTGTAGTCTTCTCCGCAAACTTTGCAAACAATAAAATACGTAGTTCTGAATTCAAATTTTTATACATGATAAATCTAATTAGTATGGAATATGAATGTTAATATTCGACTGCATTCGGATATGTGATGATTTCAAATTAGGTGAGATGATGCCAAGGGCTTACCAATTGTGGATAAAAAAATAAAAAAGAAGCACTGTATAGATCGCGGCATCTTTGTTGTACAATGCACAGTGTCTTATTTTCAGGTCTCAATTGAAGTGCGAGACACGGGGGTCGCGCGCACAAAGAGACTCCAGCCCCTCGCGCACCAAGAGACTCCAGCCCCTCGCGTAACCCGTGCGCTCCCACCTGCGCGAACGACCGCCATTTGAATCTATACGCCGCGAATTGTACGCAAATGTGGTGCATCGCATATTTTTTTTTTATAAATAAAAATGCTTTATATCGGATAAAACAATATCCATACCTAATTATATTGTTTCCGCCCATGTTTGAGAAAATGTTTTTTTTTATATGTTTATCGAGCGTTTGCTCGAGCGAAGCAGCTAACAGAAACTTAGCACTAACTAAATACACTCAGAGGCACAATTAACAGAACACCTGACTTTATCAATACATTTTCATAAAAAGGGGCGTCCAAACGGTTTTTTTATGAAATCAAGAAAAGTAAGGAAACTACTAAATGAAGTCAATAAATAAGATCCCTGGCTAATGTATTAAAGAGCATAACATTCTGCAGATCTTCGGAAACTCCGTAGACTGATCAAAACAAAGAGCATGATATTTTTTCCACCAAATGTACGGAAAATTTGTCAATTTGCCAATAGAGCTAATAAATTAGATCCCTGGCTACAAATATGTCCAAGAGCACAACATTCTGATAGATCCTCGTGTACACCATAGACTGCTCTAAACAAAGAGCATATTTTTTGCGCTAAATGTATGGAAAATTTATCAATTTGCATTTTTTCTGCGCAGTCTACGAAGTTCCCGAAGATTTGTAGAATGTTGTCACACCCTGGACACTTCATAAAACGGGCCAGAAATGGCATTTCAAAAAAGGAATGATGGAACAACCAAAATGGTGTCGAAATCCTATACGTTCGACAACCAAACTGTAACCAATCTATCAATCTGGGAGACGAGGGGGTGAGGTCGCAATCTAGAGTGGCAGGGAGTGTCCATACTGTATGTTAGTACTAATATATATACTTTGATGTGGTGCTCTTCGACACATTTGTAGGCAGGAATCCTAATGATTGCACTTTGCAGTTTCTTACTTTTCTTGATTTAAAAAAAATCGTTGCTTTTTGGACGCCTCTTTGTATTAAAATATATTGAGAAAAAAATAATGTTCCTTTAAATGTGCCGCCGAGTGTACTTCTAATTCATCTTCATCATATCAGCTCATATACGACCCCACCGAGGGTTAGCCCCCACTTAATCGACCACGCACAAACTGCGAGTTTCTTCGCAGGCGTGTGTAGGTTTTCTCACGATGTTTTCCTTCACCGTAAGAGCGTCGGATAAACGTACATGTGAAATCTAAATTCGAAATCACATTGGTACGTGGCGGGATTAAAAAACACGTCCTCCCGGACAGGAGGCGGCGGCCCAAGTCGTTACTTCTAATTGCAATTATTATAATTACCTTGCAGCCCCTTTCTTAGGAATCTTTTCTTTCATCTTTCTATATCTTTCCTGCTCTTCGACGTACTGTCTGTACATCTCGTTGTTCTCTTCTATCTTCTTGTTGATTCTCTGTTCTTCTTCTTCTTTCTCTTTCTCCTCCTTTTCTTTGTTGTCTTTCGCACCTTTCATTTCTTTTTTCAGTTGTTTGATCTCGTTTCTTATTCTTTCTCTGAAACAAATTAATCGTGTCAGTTAAGCGGTTAAAAGACTGAAGCACGGTCAGAACCTGGATTGGTCGGACTGTTTCCGTGCTTCGTAGGGCACTTTAAACCTTTAGTGCCGGTTGTTACCACTAGATGGCAGTCATTAAGCTGTGTCAGAGGCCTTATGGCATAGGACTTATTATTAATTTACAAAAAACTAAAAGTATGAAATCTAGTCAAAGAGAATATAAAACGGTAAGCACTAAAATAATTTATGATAACCATGAACACAGCGAAATTGTTAGGCTTCCATATTGACAATAACAATTTTAACCACCTCCGTGGCGTAATGGTTAGTCCATTCGCTTCACACCAGGAGGTCGCGGGTTCGATTCCGGCGGGGTCAACTTGTAAGACTCGGTTTGGTTGGTGGTAGGGCGTTTTCTAAGCCCGCCTGGCTAGCTACAACCATCTTATCTAAGTCTTGCCGCCAAACATCAGTGTTAACAACATTAATGTGCTCCGGTTTGAAGATAAGATAGCCAGTTCTCCATTGCATTGGGGAATATGGTAAGCCCGCTTCCATCTTCGGCATCATCGTCACTTACCATCAGATGAGCTGATGCCAAGGGCTTACCAATTGTGAATAAAGAAAACATGAAATGGCAATCCCATATTGATTTTGTTTGTGATAATTTAAGTCAATTCTCGTAGGTAGTACGCATTATATAAGTTACGCAAAGTTGTTGACCAAAAGGTAATTTTAACCGCATATTAAGCACATTCTCCAGCAACACTTAGATACGATATAATATTTTGGGGTAATGCCACTAGAGAAGGGCCGTTCTATGTTGACCGCTATTACAGCCCATTGATAATAATCCATTGGATTTCGGGACCGTACCTTAAATAACGAACGAGTCAAGTGAGTATGAAAACACAGAATGAGTATGAAATTTCGCATCAGTCTTCATTTGGTCGCCGCACTGACCACGCGCCCACGATGGCGTACTAAATATCAAAAACCTGTAAAAACTACGAAACTAAAGTGCGAAAGACGATGGTATATCATATTTCCATTAAGTAAACTCATGTTTTATTATTGTGAAGTATTATTATGCTTAGCAATACAATTTATTCATCACGAAAAGAAGCAAAATATATATCTGTCTTTGTCTTCCGTGTTGCGCGCCATAAATAATGCGAAGCTGCGTAATGCAAGTTGCAAGCAAAAATCAGCAGTAGTGTCATGGTACACGATTTCAAATATAATGTTTTATTTCTATATATACACCTACGTCCATGTAGGTTTATTCAGGATAATATCGTCGTAAATTTTGTATTAGACCCGGCGCGGCGTCCATTGCTTTGTAGGTCGATGTAGTAATCTTAAATTGTGCAACATTTAAAGCCCGTTCGCTTAGATAGTGTCGCTCGCCCTTTGTAAACACCGACACAGCGCGTGCCGCCGCGTGTCAAAGAACGCCTCCTTGACGTCAAAAAATTCTGACACATGTGTATTACTTGATTTGTATCTGCTATCTGCAAATTGTCTATTGAAGTAGATTTAATTCTTGCATTTTGTTTAAACGAATGACACTATCTGAGCGAATCGACTTTACCACTCTGTTTAAAAATGTGGTCAATAGTGAATCGCAGATAAAATATGCTGCAATTTGCTTGCTTCGGGAGTCAGGTGGTTCCTTTCCCTCTAATATGGTCGAGGGGAGCGATAGCTGACTCTCGCGTTATACTCGTGAACGGGTGCTGTCCGTGTGAACTGGCCTACTCTTGTCAAAGGCATTAATGACATATTCAATAGTATTAATGTATTACTTCTCGTGTTTTATTGTTTTCATGTTTAAATGACATTATTTCATTTATGTCAATAATTTTATTGTGACATTAACTTAATGATTTATTTTTTATATTTTTCAAACACTTAAATGCATAATGGCATATTATTACAATTTTATTACTACCGAAAATCGTGTAATATGCGCTTATTTTATCATCATCGTATCAGCCGTAAAACGTCCGGACTGACGACCTGGTGAAGATCGCGGGAAGCCGATGGATGAGGGCAGCGCAGGACCTTTTTATAAAAAAAATTAAATCTTGCTTTAACTAAAAATAAGAAACGGAGTAGTTACTGAAATTATGAAACAATGTAGTATCATAGTGGTCTTCATAGGCGGGTTCTACAATAATAGTGAACGTGTTTTACTGGATACATGCAATCTATGCATAGGATAGATACTTGTCGACCGCATTTTAAAAAAATTAAGAGGAAACGCGGTGTGAAGAATAGGTATTTGAATAAAATGTTGCTGACTCCCTCCCCCAAACCTTTCCGTATACAACATGACACGGAGAGCTGTAGTGCATTTCGTTTTCCCCTATTTCCTCCTCCAACACTTGAGCAAAAATAATATTTTTTTCAAAAATAACTAAAAAATAGCTTTACGTATGCCTCTAAGTTTTCATTTAATATGCTTAATATTTATTTAGTGGTTGTGTGAAAATGACGTTAAAATTGGGCAACTTTTTCAGTATTTTTAGGCTCCTTCTTCCTATTATAATCAGAATATGGGAAAATTCAAAACATAGGGGGCCATGGTAGATATAGGTTTGATAGAAAAAAACATTTTTGTGTTATTGTCATTATCCAGGGAGGAAATAGGGGACTACGATTGTATGGAAAAAATGGAGCCCGTGTTTCCTATTAAGATATTGACACTGTGTTTAAATGAAATGTTTATCCGGCGTAACCTTCACTTATTCAACCATGTTTCACGGGCACGACGCGATGCTGTGACAAACTGCAGACCAGACCTTGTAAGAAGACATTATTACAGAAACTTGTCTGCGCACTTGAACTTTATAGTAAACTGACAGCACGAATACGACACTGTTCCACTAATAGAGAGTTCAAAATAGAACTGTTTGACTATCTGATTAATCAAACGCTATACTTAGTAAAGAACTTCTGATATAATTGTCATTTTATTTAAATAAAACCTGGAGAGTTCGAGTCAAAACCGCGCACAAAGGGTTCCGTACCATGATACTAGATGGCGCTAGTTCTAATTTTTAGAATTTTTCTAATTGTTAGTATTTTTTGTTATAGCGGCAACATAAATACATCATCTGTGAAAGTTTCAACTGTCTAGCTATCACGGTTCATGAGATACAAACTGGTGACAGACGAACGGACGGACAGCGAAGTCTTAGTAATAGAGTTACCTTTGGGTACGGAATCTTAAAAATATTCCAGACCTTAAATCACCCTTTTTGTTCCAGGAGGTGTAATTGCGCGGTTATTCCTCTGTCTTTTAACCGCCTCCATAGCTCAGAGGCAAAGTTCACTGGCTTTACACAGGAGGTCGCGGGTTCGATTCCCGGCGGGGTCAATTGTAAGACTCGGTTTGGTTGGTGGTAAGGTATTTTCTAAGCCCGCCTGGCTAGCTACCACCATCTTATCTAAGTCTTGCCGCCAAATATCAATGTTTATATCATTAGTGTGTTCCGGCATGAAGATAAGATAGGCAGTTCCCAATCGCGTTGGGGAATCTTGGAAAGCCCACTTCCATCTTCGGCAACATCGTCACTTACCACCAGGTGAGATGTTGTCAAGAGTTTACCAATTGTGACAAAAAAAAGTAACACACCTATTTTGATATTTCTACACTATTACACAAAAGTGTTTGCGCAATGACACCGAAAATTTATAACAATCTTCCAATAAGAATACTAAACCTGTTCCACTACTAGAGATTTCAAAATAAAACTGTTTGACTATTTGATTGATCAAACGCTGTGCTCAACTAAAGAACTTTGATAAATTGACATTTAATTTTATGTTAAATAATCCTTTTTGTTCACGGACGTCTGAATACGCGGTTCTCCCTCTCTGTCTAACACAGCTATTTTGATATTTCTATCGGACTACACTATTACAGAAAAGTGTTTGCGCAATGACACTGAAACTTTAAAATAAACTTTCAGTAAGAATACAACACAGTTCCACTGATAGAGAGTTCAAAATAAAACTGTTTGACTAATTGATTGACCAAACGCTGTACTCAACTTTAACTATTTGAATAAAATGTTGCTGTCTCCCTCCCCCAAACCTCTCCGTATACAGCAAGAAAGGAAGAACTGCAGCGCAGACCGATAATAGGCACTAAAATTGACCAAAACAGCATTTCGTAGTCCCCTATTTCCTCCTCCAAAACTTGAGCATTAAAAATATTGTAAAACTCTTTACCTATGCCTCTTTGTTTTCATTTTATTGTTATTGATAAAGCGTCGGTGGCTCAACCGGTAACGACTCGGTCGTTCTAACCAGAGGTGCCGGGTTCAAATCCGGACGGCCAATGAACCAATGAGTTTTTCGTAACTTACTTACATATACTCTCCGATTGCTTTAACGGTGAAGGAAAACATCGTGAGGAAACCTGCACAACACACCTGCGAAGAAACTCGAAGGTTGTGTGTGAAGTCGACCAACCCGCACTGGGCCCGCGTGGTCGACTAAGGCCCGATCGCCCTAATTCAGGGTAGGCTCGAGCCCCTCGGTGGGGACGTATATGAGCTGACATGATGAATATAAATAATCTTCAATCACAAAACAATTTGGACTTTTCTTTCGATCACGCATAAAAACTAAATTCACGGTCAATGGTTAAAAGTTTCCGAACGTTAAGTCACTTTGTTCACGGAGGTGTACTTACGCGCTTCTCCCTCTCTGTCTAACACAGCTGTTTTGATATTTCTGTCATTGTCTCCTATTAAACAACTGTTATTTTTGGAAGTTTGTTTTGTATGAAACCGGGGATAGATATACAGGTGTAAAAAATTGGTGTAGGTCCCGGTAACCGGGGGTGTGTGCTTATTATACTGAACAACTTTCCCCAACTAACCCATAGTCAATTCTCAAAAAATAATTGGACTCCATACGTAAATGCACAAAATTGGTCGATCAGCTGATCGATTTGTAAAGATGTTTTTTTTGCGATTTCAAAAAAGTCATAAAACAAAAGTTGTTCAGTATGATGAGTAGAAGCCCCAGTAAACGGGACCTACACCAATTTTGTAACACCCTTTGAAGTTATGTAATACTGATCGAAGGACTTTTGATAAAAGTTTTCGTTACCCTCTACAAAAACACTCACTTTTCTTTCTGTATCCGCACGTCCTTATCTTTCCCCAAATAATACTCCTCTTCATCGCTCTCGCTCTTACGCCTCTTGCTGTCTCCCTCCCGCTCATCGTGTTCAATGCTTTTGTCTCTTTTCCTCGCGTTCAGTTTGTCTCTTATGCTGTTAACAGTCGTCGCTGTTTGCTCATTCCTTCTCTCGTCCTCAAGTTTGCTTTCTTTGCTTTGTTGGTTTTGTTCTTCTAGCTCCAACTCTGTGAAAAAATATTTTTTTATTTCATCACGAGATATAAGTTGATAAAATAACTTAAGCAATTTTAATAACAATTAAAAATTTGATCTTATCCTCTAGATTAAGGTCTTCAACCAGTGATGACGTACGGGACTGAGACATCGTCACTTACTATGGGCCTCATAAGAAGGCTCAAGGTCACACAAAGGGCAATCGTACGGGCTATTAATATTATTCAACATTTATTCCAGTGTTGTTAGTAATATAGATCTTATTCCTGTGTTGTTAGTAATATAGGTCTTAATTTTAAAGTTAATAAAATACAAAAGGTATCTGCTACGCTCGGAGTTTCCCTGCGTGATCGAATTAGAAATGAGGAGGTCTGTAAGAGAATCAAGGTAACCATCATAGCTCACAGGATCGCTAGAGTTAAGATGGCCCTTGGGACAATAAAGTCCGCGAGTGGCGACCATGCACCAGGGTGCATGTTCCTGGACTGTCCACCCCATTCAACACCGAGACCGGGGCTACCGGATCGCTTAAACAATTTTCCATCTGCTCTGTTGACGAGGCAGGACCTCCGTATACATAATTATAAGTACTAACTAACAGTATGGACACTCCCTGCCGCTCTCTAAATTCCGACCTCACCCCCACATTACTCAGATTGATACAGATTGGTTGTAGTTTAGTTCTCGAACGTATAGGATTTCGCCGTGATTTTAATTGCTCCGTCATTTGTTTTTAGAAATTTCATTTCACAATCGTTCTATGCAGTGTCCAACGTGTGCCTCCGTGGAGGATGGTATCGAGTTGTCATTTCAGATACCAAATAAACTGTTCAAGTGTCAGTCGCGCACTAATTGTTCCATACAACCACATGGCGGAGAGGCCATCGTTTTGGTTTTCGTAAGCGATACAGGCTTTTCCTGGTGTGGAGTTACGTGGTGCTTAACCTTGAAAAACAGGTCGATAGCGCGATAGTCCTAACGAAAATATTGACATGCTGTAATACTATCGATAGTATCGATAGTGAAAATCAGGCGATACTATCGATTCTATTGATACTATCGAAGTACGATGGTATCGCTTCAAAAAGGTCGATACTATCTATGATCTCTCGGCGCGTATTGATAGTTTTTCTTTAGTAAATATCGACGTATTTTCGATACCACCGACTGGAAATAAGTTATGAGCAAGCAAAAGTATCGTAAAATGTTCAACTATCGATAGGGCAAAACTATCGATAGTATCGATAGAATCACTACTATCGACACTCTTCCAATCGATAGTATCAATAGTATCGATAGTGTTTGTACTGATGCTATCGATAGTATTGATACTATTGATCTTTAGCAATAGTATTATTTATCTTTATCAATCGATACTATTGATAGTATCGTCCAGGGTCGATAGTTTCGATATGACTGTCGATAGTATGACTGATATTCATGCCTATGATAGTATCATGATACTATCGATAGACTATTGCTATCACAACATCACTAATCCCAAATAATTCCTAAATAGTTCTTACTAGGATCCACTGTAATGGATATTTTAACGGTCGAGCGAAAAGCTAAAGAAAGTACCTATAATCACCGTGATTTTTTTTATCTAATTTTACTCAAATGTAGCATATACATTACTACACAAAAAAAACATGTTTGCCCAAAACGTCCGATCGTCGGTCTGTCAATCAGTTTCGCTTCACCTAGCGGTAAAATCAATGGTCCGAATCAAATTAAGAGTTTTGATATGTAAGTTGTGTCTTTATTAAGGCGGTAATATTACAGATTTTCGTTACTTTTGACGTCTATCGCTCCAAAACGATAGAAAACCCAAGGTTGAAAAAAAACCGTTAATGATGATGTTCCTTAAAGTCAAAAACTATTAGAAACACGATTGAACGGTTTTGGCTCGATAGAAAAAAAATAACAAAGATAGGTCTACACCGTTACTTTCTACTCTATTTACGACTAATATTTTGAAGTATAAATTTTAAAAAATATACAACAATATTTGTTATGATAATACAAAGTGAGTAATGTTATTATTTTGTATACTTTTATAGTAGTTTTTGATTGAAACGAAAAAACGAAAGTGAAAAAGTGTGGTTATTTTCTTTACTCTTTACACGTAACGAAAAAGACAGAGACAACTGTTCCCATCAATACCTCACCTTAAGAGAAAATACGCTGTGTCAGACACGCATGTTTGTGCCTTTGTGAGTTGAGCGGACGTACCCTATAAATAACGTGTCGTTCTGTGAGCGCGGTACCTGGTGCGGGGTGTGAGCCAGTGTTTTAGGTCCTGTTGCATAATCTAGGGTCCGTAAGACCCTACAAATGCCGACGAAGTCGAAGGATTCTAAGCAGTTTCTGGCTGGAATGCCATTTAATTCCACCATACAATGAAAAATGCAGAAATCACAAAAATGAGTCTAACTATTTGGACATAAAACTTTGCAACTAGTATAGTAAGTAACTATTGTTCATATATTATCTACTATTAAGTGCCAGTACTGGTTATTACGGCAAAAATCGTTAAATACTGGCGTCATACAACAGCAATTTTTGCTTGCGATTTTCTTTATGAATCGATCCGCATCATTACTGCTTGCGATTAGTTTTATGAATCGATCTGCATCTTATTATTGCTTGCCTACGCTATAAAAGCGGCATGTTAATTGGTGATTTGTGAATTCCAGATTATGAAGGCTACGCGAGAAAGTATGCACAGCATGGCTGTGCAGTTTATTTACTGAAATACTTACCAGCAGATGTCTTCTTGCTAAGTTTAGGATCCTTCAGCAGGTCATGGGTCAACTTGGGCTTGCCGCCGTATTTCGAAGCCTCACACCCTCGTCCGCTTAACTTATTTTACTACAAGGTTTTCTCACCATCAACGGTCTTCCTGCGAAGTTTAGGATCCTTCAGCAGGTCGTGGGTCAACTTGAGCTTGCCGCCGTACTCCGAAGCCTCACACCCTCGTCGTGTAAACTTATTTTATTTCAAGGTTTTCTCACCAGCAACGGTTTTCTTGCAAGTTTAGGATCCTCCAGCGGGTCGTGTGTGGACTTGGGCTTACCGCTGTATTCCAAAGCCTCAAACCCTCGTCCTCCAAACTTATTTCACTACAAGGTTTTCTCACCAGCAGCGGTCTTCTTGCTAAGTTTAGGATCCTCCAGCAGGTCGTGTGTGGACTTGGGCTTGCCGCGGTACTCCAGAGCCTCACCCTCGTCCTCTTCGGCCTCCTCACCGAAGGACAGCAGACCAAAGTTTCTGAAAGGTTATCAAGGTGAATGTAAGGATCAGCCCATTCGAATAATACGGAATATGTGCGCTAGACATTTGAGTTCATTATATTATCTGTCAAAAACACATATTTGTGCTAAATATGTATGAAGCCTTACAGTTGTGACGTCATAAGTGTTCACAATCATTGACGAACCTTTCAACCGACTTCCGAAAACGAGGAGGTTCTCAATTGGACTGTATGTTTTTTTGTATGTTTGGTACGCAATATTTTCATAGATTGTAGACCGATTTTAAAGATTATTTTTTTATTCGATAACTAGCTGTGCCCGCGACTTCGTCCGCGTGGAAAAGTGTCTTTGGGTAGCATTTTTAATAATTTAGGCTAATTATTTTACAAATAAGAAACATACGTATACATACTTTATTGAGCTATTTGCAGTGTTTCACTGCGTCGGTGAGGTGGGGAGTGCACATCGCTAGATACACTGACCCGAACGGGCAAACATCGTTGTCGCACGTATGAAATATATTATTATTTGCGCTAATTAATTAGCATATACACTCACCCTCAAAGACTGTCATAAAAACGATGTCCACGCGGGCGAAACCGCGGGCAAAAGCTAGTCGTTATATGTACGTGACGAGAGTGTTAATTGAAAAAAAACTTAGATGTTGTTTTAATTATAGACCATACGATGACTTTGATAAATATTTATGGTATTTCATTAGTGACCAGTTAGATGTCTTTCATGTTCTAACTGCCGGAGCTACGTACCATTGAATTGAAGGTTTTTTCTTAGTGGTCAGATGGGCCAATTTTTTTGACTAGTTAATTTCGTGAATTTTTTTAAAAGTGCCGAAATCTTATGCGAGGTGTTACCAAATATGACATTAGTTACGACGAAACTGCCACGAAAACTCTAGAGCTTTGAAATTAAAAAAATATGTATTTTTGCCTAAAAAAACAGCAATAAAAAATCTGTCTTCAAGGGTTTTAAAGCCAGCGTGCTCTCAAAATATATATACAATAGGCCAAAAGGCCAATGCCGGAAATTGGTGCCATTGATTAAACCTTGTTATTTGAATACAGGATTACGTAACAAACAACTTTATATGGCATCTATATCGCTAAACTCAGTCCGAGATGAGTTATATAAAGGTAAGAAATTAAAACTTTTTCATCACAATTTTTAACCAAAAATACAGGTGTGACAAAGAAAACATATAATGGATTCTATATCGCTAAACTCTCTGAGTTGAGTTGTAAAGAAGAAAGAGAAAAACTACAAAATAATAAATTGAAAATAAGAATGACTGCTAATAGAGAGGAGAAGGATGCGACCCCCTAATGGGGGATTGTTCGTCAAAATGTACTGTATAGAGTTTGCAGACCTAATCGTAAACGTATAGGGCAGATCAACTAAATCAAATTGTACCGATTAATTATGGGGGTCAAAGTAGAAAAAAAAAAGCTTTTACTAACGTTTTTTAAAAAGCTACTTTAAAAATAATTTTCGAAAACCCTCAAATCTTTTAGGTAAAAGATTTTATGTTTAAAAAGCTAAATGTTCAGAGTGTCAAATGTTACTAAATACACGATTTCAAATTCAAAAAAGATAATCACAGTATTTCCTACAATTCTATTGAAAACAAAAGAAGATCCTGGGAGCTTATATCCACCTCCAAAGTTTATCATCAGATCAACTTCAAATTACCAAAAATATCTATTGTCACAGGGAATACGGCTTCATACCAAATTTCAGCTCAGTCGGATTTTTGGAAGTCGCTCTAAAATGTTTGCAAGATTTAACCTGCCTAAAAAACATACTAACATACATATATACCAACATACAAACATTACAGTTGAACAAAAGCTTTAATTAAAAACAGCATTTTCGTATACTAAAGAGATTAAAAACAAAATTAAGTCATTCTGTTTAATCGTAAGTTCTGTATTGTTCTTTGGCGTGCAATAAAGTATATTTACTGACTTACTTAAGTGAGCAACTTTTAAAATTTAGAAGGGTAGAGTTATTTATGTATTATTAGTAAATCAGTACTAGACATTCTTACTTAACCCCCTGCCGCTCTTTCTTCTTCTTCTTCACCGCGGGCGCGGGCAGGGCCTCTGTGACCCTCGGCACAATGTCTGCGAAAGGGTTGATCAACACCTCTGCGCTTGTGATCTTGTGAGGGTGCTCCGGTCTGTCATCGGGGCCTACGAGACCCTCCGCCAGTTTGAGGACATTGTAAATTGTCTCGCCTAGGGACGAAAAGTATTTACACCACAATTTATTAAAATGGTAACCGTCACCGTGACGTAGTTGTACATCCATTCGCTTCACACCACGAGGTCGCGAGTTCAATTACCGGCAGGGCTTAACTTTGTAAGATTCAGTTCAGTTAGTCGTAGGACTTTTCATTAACCCGCCTGGCTAACTGCAAACCATCTTATCTTAATCTTGTCGACAAACATCAATGTTAACAGCCAGTTCCCCATTGAGTTGGGGAATCTTGGTAAGCCCGCTTCCATCTTCGGCATCATCGTCACTTACCATCAGGTGAGATGATACCAAGGGCACAACCCGGACACTGCATACAACGGTCGTGAAATGATATTTCTAAAAACAAATGACGGCGCAAACATAATCACGGCGAAATCCTATACGTTCGAGAACCAAACTATAACCAATCTGTATCAATCTGGGTGGCTAGGGGGTGAGGTCGCAATCTAGAGAGCGGCAGGGAGTATCCATACTGTATGTTAGTACTAATATACGAGTATATACTTTGCCAAGGGCTTATCAGTTGTGGATATGTTACAACTAGTTTTATCCGGCTAGAACTTAGGTGCAGCTGACAACAGTTGGTTAAGCTTAGGTGTAATTCTTTGAATTTGGATTTTCTTTGCTACAAGGTAAAAATATATTTTAACTAGTTGTTTGCAGCGGCTTCACCCGCGTGGACGTTTTTATGACTTTTCCAGGTCCTAATCTGTCTACCTACCAAATTTCAGCCAGATCCGTTCAGTAGCTTTTGCGTGACAGAGTAACAAACATACATCCATACATTCTTACAAACTTTCGCGTTTATAATATTAAGTAGGATATTCATTTCTGTATTCCCGATTCGACTCCTTGCCTGCGTCAGTGTTTCCCGATTCCTATAATTTGGGGATCTTCAAGGCAAGAGTGAATAGGCATTATTTGAGTTTGCGTGTACCATCCTCGACTGCATCATCACTTACCATCAGGTGAGTTGTAGTCAAACGCACTCAAATTTTTAATAAAAAAAAAGGTGATGATAAAGTATGCACCGTGTGGCTGTACAATTTAATTTATTTATCTCTTAGCATACCCAACCCAATACTCCTTAAGCCTTTTCACCACATAGTAGGTTACATCTATCCATCTCTTTGTCTTTTTATTCTTATTTATCATATCACAAAAATTAAAATAAGAAAATCATATTTTACGTGTGAAATCCTTTTGTAGTTTTTTTATGTATTTCTTTCTAGGTCTTATTTTTCAATAATATTTTTTTTTCTAAGTGTCGGTGGCGTGATGGCAAGGGCCGCTACTTCCTGTCCGGTAGGTCGTGGTTCGATCCTGCCACGTACCAATGTGTTTTCGAATTTCAATGTCATATGTTTATCCGATCATCGTGAGGAAACCTCTACACGCCTGCGAAGAAAGTCGAAGCAAAGTATAAATATTAGTACTAACATACAGTATGGACACTCCCTGGCGCTCTCTAGATTGCGACCTCGTCCCTCGTCACCCAGATTGATACAGATTGGTTACAGTTTGACTGTCGAACGTATAGGATTTTGCCGCCATTTTGTTTGTTTCGTCATTCCTTTTTTGAAATGTCATTTCTGGCCCGTTGTATGAAGTGTCCAGGGTGTCCTGGGTGTGAAGGTTGTGTGTGAAGTCGACCAACCCGCATTGGGCCCGTGTGGTCAACTAAGGCCCGATCGCCCTAATCCAGGGTAGGCTCGAGCCCCTCGGTGGGGACGTATATGAGCCGATATGATGAAATTTATCTGTGTGCACGAACGGTACTTATTACCCACGCCCTATCGTACCTATCTAACCTACACCTGCCTGCCACAATATCAGCCGAAGGACGTCCACTGCTGGACAAAGATCTCCCAAAGGATATCCACACCGACCTGCCCTGCGCTGCCGCATCCAGCGACTTCCCCAAACCTTCTCCAGGTCGTCGGTCCACCGAGTGGGATGCCTGCCTACTGTACACACTTAAAAGAGGGGATCACTAACACAATATAAATTGCAAACGAATTAGAGTGTTTTTATTGTAAGGTAAGTATTTAATTAGCTAATTGCGAATTAAGAGCGACGAGAGAATTTAATGTCTGTCGATTCGCAACAGCTGATCTAAGTTGAAGAATGAACGGCGAGGTCGGATCGGCGAGCGGAACCTAGCAGAAGACCGGTTTCCGGTAAGTCGCGATAGGGATGAGGGCTTGTCGATAAGTCGTGACGCTATTTTGTAACAGTTACAAAAAAATGTTCGTTATGAAGTTTGTTACAGCAAAATAACGCTACACTACGCTATTTCTCTTGATTGCCCCCATATTGCCGATGACACGCCTATATCCTTTTGCACACTGTACAGAGGGTGGACGAAAAACGAAGAGGTAAAATTCAGAAATGGTCTTTTTCGTTAGATAGATAAGACGTTTATTTGTCACATATTATTACACTCGTACATAACATAAAAACAAAACTTAACAAATTAAAAAGAGCAAAGAAAGAAGACAAAAACATATGTTATTGCAGTACTACAAAAGGGTCGTGACTCAGTGGGTTAATGTGCCCCTGCGAGCAATAAACTGAACTGATATAACAAGGTAGTCTTAAGTCGCTAAGATCACTCAATCGGAGCAGGTTGATACGTGTTTAAATAATTTCGAACGTAAGTCTAACATAAATATCTCTATAATGATATAATTTAATATATACTTAAGTACTTACCTATTCATTGAACTTACTCATGTGTACTGCACGATTTCTTTTTTTTCTTTATATTAGATATTTACTTATTGCACGGAATCTGCCTTTGTTTGTTTGTTTGTTACCCATTTACGGGACACGTTATTGGAATGTAATTAGTTATTTATATATAACCTAAGAGATTTTGTTACGTATATTCTTCTTACATTTGTTTTTGTACCTTCCGATAATAAATAAAAAAAATCGAGCGAGACCTACAGTACTTGCATATGATGTGAACATGTGACAAAATACTTTATAAAAGGACGGCAAAGATACGGCAGACTAGGCTGTATGGTCATAGGTACCTTTGCCTTTTCCGCGCTTTTAAAGCCTAAAAAAAGGACGGCAAAGATACGGCAGACTAGGCTGTATGGTCATAGGTACCTTTGCCTTTTCCGCGCTTTTAAAGCCTGAAAAAACGCGACTTCCTGTTACAATGGGACACATTTCCGTCCCATTTCACGAAATCACTCCCACAAATTGCAGGAAAGCGAGAGCAAAGATGTTACACATCAATAAGTCTATTCATTTTAAGTTCAAATCAATGCGGGCTTCAACGCGGCCGGCTGTTATGTTGAAACTGAACGCCCAATTCTTGATTTTTACATGTTTTTATTAATTTTCATCACTTTCAAATAAGTTTTAAAAAATGTGTTTTTAAAAGGCCTTAAAGTCAACCAATTTTTGTATGTTGGTTTCATTTAACATGGACTATTTGTTTTCCAGAAATTTTGCAATAAATGCCAAAAACAGGGTTCTACAGTTTAATTTTTTACATCAAAAGTGGTAATATTTTTAAAATCGTATTCAATTAAATCGTTTTTTTTTATTACTTTAAAAATTATATATTTTTTCCATGGTGAAAGCTTACCACAGACAATTTGAATAGAATATTGTCATTTGACCCATCTTAAGGCCTTAACCAGAAGTGGTCAAATCCAGAAATGCCCTTAGGCAGAGATAGTCGCATCAAGAAGTGGAGCCCAATCGTCAAAACCAATAACTTACCAGTGACCTTTCCGAATATGGTGTGTTTGTTTTGCAGCTCGGGGGTCGCCGCGAGAGTGAAAAAAAATTGGGATCCGTTGTCGTCCTTCCCGGCGTTCGCCATTGCCACCAGACCGCGCCGGTTGAACCGGAGACGCGAGTGGAACTCATCCTGTTAATGAAAATAAATCAATATTTATAAAATTCTCGTGTCACAGTGTTAGTTGCCATTTTCCTCGGAAACGGCTGGACCGTTTAAATGGAATTTTGTGTGTATATTCGGTAGGTCAGACCATTCCATATAGAAAATTATAGATATTTATAGAAAATCTTTCACTGGGCGAAGCCTAGGGAAACAGCTAGTATTGATATAAGAAAACCCCAACCAAATTTTTGTGTTCCGGCATGAAGATAAGATAGCCAGTTCTCCATTGCGTTGGGAAATCTTGGTAAGCCCGCTTCCATCTTCGGCATCATCGTCACTTATCATCAGGTGAGATGATGCCAAGGCCTTACTAATAGTGAATTTAAAAAAAAAACATCCAAATCGAAGCAACTTTTAACCGCCTCCGTGACGTAATGGTTAACTCCATTAGCTAATATCAGGAGGTCGCGGGTTTAATCCCCGGCGGAGTTTAACTTTGTAAGTCCGTTGTGGGGCAGTAGTCCACCTGCTCTGTCCAACCAGTTGGACTACGGGCCTTTACTAGGGTTTTTTTTTGGTGGAAGGGCATTTTCTACGCCCGCCTGGCTAGCTACTACCATCGTATCAAAGTCTTGCCGCCAAACATCAATGTTAACAGCATTGATGTGTTCCAGTTTGTAGATAAGATAGCCAATTCCCCATTGCGTTCGGGAGTCATGGTAAGCCCGCTTCGATCTTCGGCATCATCGTCACTTACAATCAGGTGAGATGATGACAAGGGCTTACCAATTCTGAATTAAAAAAATATATTACTCACCACTCTCAACAAAAGCCTTTTGGCTCACAGCGCAGCCTTGACCCTGAGGCATGGCGTATACGTCAGACCCACTGTCGGCAGAGAGTTCCAAACCCCTATAGGGTCTTTCAATTTTAGTTTTAAAAAAATATTTGTATTTGTTTGTTACTTCTTCACGCTACAACACGACATTTGGCATGCAGGTATCCTGTGCCATGGGGAAGGGCATAGGCCTACTTTTGATACCGTGAAAATAGTATATAGTCCGATACAGTTCCTGTGGAAACTGGAAAAAAAACTCTTTTTTGGTTGATTTCTCTAACACCTCAACGGAGCAACGGATTGTTGTGATTCTTTGCACAGAGATTGTTGAGAGAGTGGGAAATGACATAGACTACTACAATTATCATAGCTCGAGATAGTTCCCTAGGGATCTGGATCTGGACTCTGGATTTTTGCATAGAAACAGTTGAGAGGGTGGGAAGGGAAGTGACATGGACTGCTAATCAGAATAGCCCGATATAGTTTCCGAGGGATCTGAAGTGAACTCCTGCTTGTGGCTCGTGCACCACTTACCCTAAAAGACAGTCATGAAAACAATGCAAAGCCGCGGGCAATGGTAGTTTTCTATAAAGTTTTCTATAAAGTAATTGTATTGTATATGGTATACATGATATAAAGTTTTAAATGGTATATATGGTATACATGATATAAAGTTTTAAATGGTATATATGGTATACATGATAAAAAGTTTTACCTTGAACGGTGCACTGTACACGGACTCTCCACCAGTGCCGTCTCCGTTTGGATCACCGCCCTGAACTATGAAGTCTGGAACAACTCTGTGGAATATTGTACCTGAAAAGGAAACAAATATGTTTGTTACATATTGCTCACAAGGGCAAAACAACACACGGAGTTATGGCCCCTTTATTCGTCTGCAACATTAGAATTTTGAAAGTTTTGTTAATACAATGTACTAGTAAAGGTCCTTACTTACAATCTACTAGTATGACGTGTGAGATGATGCCAAAAAATGTGTGAAGGTAACAATCAAAAAGATTGCCAGTGGCGTAATGGCTATGGCCGCTACACGAAGTTACTAGTATCTCATCTGTGCCGCTACCTCCTGTCCTACACTACGTTTATACGGTGAAGGAAAACATCGTGAGGGAGCCTGCGTATGCCTGCGAAGAAAGTCGAGGGTTGTATGTGAAGTTGAGAACCTGCACTGGGCCCGCATGATCGACTAGGGCCCGATCGCCCTAATTCCCTAATTCTCGAACCCCACTGTGGAGACATATATGAGCTGATATTACAGATTTTATTCTATAGCTTTATAAGGGTCACAGATTTGTGTAACCATACCACAGACTAGATAATAGTTACTTCGTAACAATACCAAATATCAGCTTAACAGCTGTAATAGTCTTTAGAAACAGCCCTTACCTTTCACAATATGGAAAGAGGTTATTGAGGTCGTCAAGTTATTAAGATAATTTGAACTAGAAACGATCTAAAAAAAATACATTCAATTATGCTACACCATAAGCATCCATTTTCAACTGACTTCCAAAAAGGAGGAGGTTCTCCATTCAATGTTTTTTTTTATGTTTGTTACCTCAGAACTTTTGACTGGATGAACCGATTTTGATGATTCTTTTTATTTGAAAGCAAAATCTGTGTAGTACTCTTTATTAGGAAATGAACAAGAACCAAAACTAATAAGTGATGCAAAATTGTACTAAGTTTTGCAATGGAAGTTGATTTTTTTTAACGTGTTTATTAGCTGACTGCCTTTCCAAGAGGGTAATGTTTTTACCCAACTGTCTAAGAAAGAGAGTTATGTGTTTCCAGTGTATGCATGTAAATGTGTCTGTCTGTATTATTTGGTTAAGGCTGTAGCCTATATGGCTTACAGGATTCTGAAATGTGATATGTTGTTAAATTCATCTTGAATCTTGATACCCTAAATGTAATAGAATATATTTTGAGCTAGTTTTATTAATTTTTATTAAAATGACTATTACATGTTTTCCACATGATGTTTTCATACTTACCATTATCCCAGATCCCTACACAATCAAATTGGCAAATAGAAAGATCCATAGAACAGCCAAGGTAAAGCTCACGCCAAACTTTATTACGGCTCTGAAGTTGGTCACAAGATGAAGTATCAAACTTTGGGTGTTAATAGGACCTAAAGGTCCCTACTACTCGGGTCTACCGGTGCAGTAACCACTCGCATCACAATTCAGATCAGCAATAAAGTTTGGCGCGAGCTGTAACAGACATAGCTCACAGTAATTTTTACAAATTAAGTGATAGTGGGCAGGATACTTAGCTCATAGAACAAATGCCCGTTGGGACAGTGAAGTTGTTGTAGTCCAGTAGTTGTAGAAATCTTTGGGAAGGCTTTGTCCAGCAGTGGACCTTTTTCAACTGAAATGATGATGATGACTTACCATTATAATAGCCTTCCATACAAAGTTGCATGAAGTTGCGAGATGCTTTGGGTGTTTCTTTTGTCCATAATTCTATGTCTATATCACCTGCTGTTGTTTTCAATAGCACCTGTCAAAGATTTAATTATTAAATTAATTATTTAATCTTGTAATAATTTAATTATTTAGTTATTCAAGATATTTATTCAAAATAAGTGCAAAGTACACTCTTTCTTATAGTCATAATTATAAAATAGCAACTACATATTGTCATTTGTGAAAAATCAAGACTTAAACACTCATTAGTTATTAACACCAAAATCCAATCATCATTGTCATCATCATATCAGCCGAAAAACGTCCACTGCTGGACAAAGGCCTCCCCCAAGGATTTCCACGACGACCGGCCCTGTGCTGCCTGCATCCATCGGCTTCCCGCAATCTTTACTAGGTCGTCGTCCAAAATCCAATCCTTGATATAAAACAAATTATGTCATTAGAATATGAAAACAATAGAAACGAGAAATTATACATCAAAATCATTGAATTAACACAGACTCAAGTATAACGCGAGAGTTGGCCATCGCTCCCATGAACCATATTAGAGGGAGTATTATAGTATATTAAATATTTAATTTTCATTATAAAGATTTTATAAATTAATACAGCAGTATGGAATGTATCATGGAACAATAATTGGTGTGTTTTGCTATAGACAAGAGGAAGAGGTGCTTAGGTCGACAAAGAAAAAGATTGGTGATTGATATCAAGAACCTAGCAAGAGAGGAATGGATGAAAGTTGCCAAAAACTGCAAACAATGGTTAAAGTTAGAGGAGTATTTTACCCAAGAGGGACTACACATCGGCAACAAATAAATTGCACTTTGAAATTTTAAGTTTCCAGATAAACAGGTTGATTTTAAATGTGTAGACAAATCAAGAAGCTTAAACTGGAGAAAACGCTCAATGAAAACAAGTGAAGACAAATAAAATGACCTTGAATGTCTCTTTCTCGAAGGGCTTGTCTTCTCATTCTAACTTGTGTGTCTATTAGGAAAAGACAGTGTTGCTATAAAATTTATATTGTCACATAATTTATATTTTCCATTAGTAAAATTTCAATAATCATTGAGAAGTTTTCTTTATTTCATAACTGAACAGTCCATCGTAGAGTTACAATATGTACTGAGAAAATGTTAGGCACGGGGTGGGTCCTGTGTTTTTTTTTTTTTTGGTTAGTCGTAGTCCTGTCAACTTTGGGAACCACTGCAATATAAAATTATATTCAAATTTATTATTTGAAATGTTGAATTTTTTTGTAGGGCAGCCCTTCAGAGTGCACTCCAAGAAGTTTATCACTATTTAAACTTCATTGAGTGCACTCTAACCACAGCTTCTGATTTCTTGTTACCAATGTGGACGGCATTTTAATAATAATGTAGATTTGTAATAACCTCGAAGAAACGAAAAGCCAGGGAATACAAAAAAAACTTCAATCATTCAAAATTCTTACCTTGCCAAGCGCTGGTGGTTCCTGTATGTATATGTTACTCATTTTGTATAACTCAATTTAGGAAGAAAATATAAAAGATTATTTTGGTCATCAATTTATCTAAAATTGGAGTATTGATGAACAATAAAATAAATAAAGTCAAACTATGTAATACTGCTCTTTGTGTCAAACCGTGAGTGTCAAAGCGAATATAATAAACTACGTTTTTAATCTGTGTTTTACGTGTATTTTTTTTTGTTTCTTCTTTCCACTTCTTTCCGGCTTAGAAAAAGCGCGGACAAGGCAAAGGTGACTAAAGACCATACAGCCAGGTCTGACGTATTTAAGCTTCCTTTAACTTTTTAATTTGTAATGCTAGTGCCGGTCATTACAAATCTTCTCTGAAGTTCTTGACAGCATTTGCAGCAGACCGCAGTGAAGATAGCACCCCACTTTGCCGGACCCCTTTTTGTTGTGTATGCTGTGAACACGCCCTTACTATAAGGGGGTTAGCACCCTTAATCTTACTTAATTTACCAATAATCGACACTACCGTACAAATAAAAGAATTTCAACTGTCAGAAGCCTTTCTTTTCATCTTTGTCCATATCCTACCATGATTAATAGTTCAGTCAATCTATAATATATAGCTGAGGTACCTACCTAAATAAACAAACGCACAGCACAGACGAATTATTGTGAAGTGGATAATTGAATATCAGCGTAAGTATCTACCTACCTATCAAGCAATAACGGAAGGATTTCACTACGAAAACAAAGCTTACTTTTGATCACGCACGATTAAACAACAGGTTCCTCAAATCGTTACTCAAGTAAATTGTACCTACTTTGAAAGAGATAGATAAGTACGGCTCCCTATTAAAATACATGAGGTGAAGTTGGTAAGACATATGTCGGCATGTTGAACAGGCTCTGCTGAATCGTTTAAGAGACAGAACGACTCCAGTTAATGTTCATATTTTTGAGATATTTGCGTCTGAAGTTTCTATATGAAGTCCAATTTTTCAAAATATTGAACTCCACTTTTAGGTACATTGCATGAAGTGAAGTGGGTAAGACATATCTCGGCATGTAGAACAGGCACTGCTGAATCGTTAAGGAGACAGAGCGACTCCAGTTAATGTTCATATTTTTAAGATATTTACGTCTAAACTTAATTTGTGTAGTCGATTTTCCAAAAAAATAAACTCCTCTTTTAGGTACTTTGCATGAGGTGAAGTGGGTGAAACATATGTCGGCATGTTGAAGAGGCTCTGCTGAATCGTATTAGAGATAGAGCGACTCCAGTTAATGTTCAAATTTTTGAGATATTTGCGTCTGAAGTTTCTATATGAAGTCGATTTTTTCAAAAAATTGAACTCCACTTTTAGGTACTTTGCAAGAAGTGAAGTGGGTAAGACACATGTCGGCATGTTAAACAGGTTCTGCTGAATCGTATAAGAGACAGAGCGACTCCAGTTAATGTTCATATTTTTGAGATATTTGCGTCTGAAGTTTCTATATGAAGTCGAATTTTTCAAAATATTGAACTCTACTTTTAGGTACTTTGCATGAAGTGAAGTGGGTAAGACATATCTCGGCATGTTGACCAGGCACTGCTAAATCGTAAAAAAGACAGAACAACTCCAGTTAATGTTCATATTTTTGATTTATTTACGTATAAACTTTATTTGTGTAGTCGATTTTCCAAAAAATTGAACTCCTCTTTAGGTACTTTGCATGAGGTGAAGTGGGTGAGACATATGTCGGCATGTTGAAGAGGCTCTGCTGAATCGTATAAGAGATAGAGCGACTCCAGTTAATGTTCATATTTTGAGATATTTGCGTCTGAAGTTTCTATATGAAGTCGAATTTTTCAAAATATTGAACTCCCTATTTAAGGTACTTTGCATGAAGTGAAGTGGGTCAGACATATCTCAGCATGTAGAACAGGCACTGCTGAATCGTTTAAAAGACAGAGCGACTCCAGTTAATGTTCATATTTTTAAGATATTTACGTCTAAACTTTATTTGTGTAGTCGATTTTCCAAAAAAATGAACTCCTCTTTTAGGTACTTTGCATGAGGTGAAGTGGGTGAGACATATGTCGGCATGTTGAAGAGGCTCTGCTGAATCGTATAAGAGATAGAGCGACTCCAGTTAATGTTCATATTTTTGAGATATTTGCGTCTGAAGTTTCTATATGAAGTCGAATTTTTCAAAATATTGAACTCCACTTTTAGGTACTTTGCATGAAGTGAAGTGGGTAAGACATATCTCGGCATGTTGAACAGGCACAGCTGAATCGTTTAAAGTACAGAGCGGCTCCAGTTAATGTTCATATTTTTGATTTATTTACGTATAAACTATATTTGTTTAGTCGATTTTCCAAAAAATTTAACTCCTCTTTTAGGTACTTTGCATGAGGTGAAGTGGGTGAGACATATGTCTGCATGTTGAAGAGGCTCTGCTGAATCGTATAAGAGATAGAGCGGCTCCAGTTAATGTTCAAATTTTTGAGATATTTGCGTCTGAATTTTCTATATGAAGTCGATTTTTTCAAAATATTTAACTCCACTTTTAGGTACTTCGCATGAAGTGAAGTGTGTAAGACATATCTCGGCAGGTAGAACAGGCACTGCTGAGTCGTTTAAGAGACAGAGCGACTCCAGTTAATGTTAATATTTTTGAGATATTTGCGTCTGAAGTTTCTATATGAAGTCGAATTTTTCAAAATATTGAACTCCACTTTTAGGTACTTTGCAAGAGGTGAAGTGGGTAAGACACATGTCGGCATGTTGAACAGGCTCTGCTGAATCGTTTAAGAGACACAGCGACTCCAGTTAATGTTCATATTTTTGAGATACTTGCGTCTGAACTTTCTATGTACAGCCGATTTTTTCAAAAATAAAGAACAACTTTTAGGTACTTTGTATCTAACATAATTTGTTGAAACTATTTTAACTGGTGCTCCTACCCATGAAACTGAACAACTTTCCCCATGGAACACATAGTCAAATCGCAAAAAAAAATTGGCTCTCTCATACTATCTCGATCAGCTGATCAGCAAACTTACTAGACGTGTTCGCCGATCGGCGTGGCGCACGCCGCCGACATTTTAAATCACGCCGCCGCCGCCGACGATTGTGTCGGCGTAAAATCGGCGCCAATATGTGTATGTTGTCAACCCGTACAAATTCCTTAGTCACGCATCAATAAATCGAAATTAATTCATAAATCGGATAAATACGTACAAATCTGCATAAATGGAAACACTCAGCTCACGGTGACTTCTTGGAGATTTCATAAATATAAATATTGGATAAAAATCGGGATGCCGTCAATATAATGAGTGGGTCAAAATCGACTACAACTAATGCCGCTGTTGTATTTCGATGTGAAATAGAAGATGCTTTGAAACAATTGAATGAAACAAACGAAGAAAAACATGTCAGGAAGATTAAAACACCGATTTTCTGTGAACAAGCTCTTGATCGCAGCAGCATTACGTGACTGTCGATTTCAAAGTCTCTATGCTGTTGACAAGTATTAAAAAGCAAAAAGTGTATCATTTCTGCCTATGTAAGAGAGCTAACAAAATAATCTGATATTCATCAGAGAGAAAGAAATGAAAATGTTCAGTCGTCGTCTTTTATCGAAACTCAAAATACCGCCTTAGATTTGCTTCTAACGATTTCAAATTATTACTCTTCAGGCGCTGGTACAGATGATGATCGTACAAGTGGAATGTTGGAAGTAGTTTGGAGGATGCGATCCTGAATATTTGTTAGACGAAAACTTGCTACGTTATTAGCAAGAAAAAAAACACAGTTATCCTTGGCTGTTTAATTTGGTGAGAGCCATAATGTGTACTCCTGCCGCCCAGCGAGCGAGTGATTTCGGTTGCAGGACTTACAATTTCAGTCAAAAGGTCAAGGTTAAGTCCAATATCAGTGAACAAAATTATATTTATAGATGACATGTAAAAACTACGTACAAGTAAAATAGTGATTTTTGTTATTCTGTTTAAGATTTGATTTGAATATAATATTAATAATGCTATGTGAACAATCTTGCCATATGGTGCTAGACTGAGTAGGGGTGCTTCTAGTGCTCTATTTTTCATTTTTTTATTTAGATTTTGTTAATCCGTTTTTGTAGTTCATTTATTAAATATTTGATATTTTGAATAAAAAATCTCTGAAATGTTGTTTAAAGATCGTGCTATATTATGATAGATTGAGTAAAAGTGCTCTATTTCTCTAATTTTAAGCAGTTTTTTGCTAATCTGTCTTTTTAAGTAATTTTGTGTAAAGGATTGTGCCTTATTATTTTAGACTGTGTATTAGTGCTCTATTTCTTTAATTTTAAGTAGATTTTTGTTAATCTGTTTTAGTACATTTACTCAAGACTTAAAAAAAATAAAGCAACGTGGTGTGAAGGACCGTGACATATTATGTTAGATTGAGCAAAATTGTTCCATTTTTGTTGAATAAAAGGTGGAATAATTTTAACATAACTGTTAATTATACTGCCCACGCCGATGACGCCGAATACGTCGCCGCCGCTGACAAATTTGACGCCGGCGTCCGCCGCCGGTCAAGAAGGCATCGGCGCACACATCTACAACTTACTAAGGGATGTTCAATTTTTTTTTTGAGATTTTACTATGGGTTCCACGGGGAAAGTTGTTCAGTTTCATGGGTAGAAGCACCAGTTAAAATAGTTTCAGCTAATTTTGTTAGACCTTATATATAAATTGTGGTAATAAAATTTACGGGTTGCAAATTTCAGCTTTATAGGTCAAGTAGTTTCGACATTCAGTGAGTGAATGGACCTCCTCTCCAACCTCCCCAACTGCACCAAAAATCCACTTCTGAAAACCATCTTAGGAACCACTCAGGAACACAAAGATAAGTAATTCTGCCAAAGGAAATATTTGATTCAGAAAATCCGCCTTTTTATGTCGTGTACAAAACGAAAATACTCACCGTAACAGCAGTTTTACTGTTGTAGTTGTAACACGTACGAAAAGTTTTGGTAGCAATAAAACCACAATAAAACAATCCTATACAATTCAGAAACTTTTAAACAAACTGATAAACTTAGTGCTCTTAGATCTCGAACTATTTGTATTCCAACCAAAGAGATATAAAAAAAACAATAATCGTTACGTGGTCTGATCCATCTAATGAACTTGGGCCAGACAACGAAACACTTTAAAACGCCATAGCCGTAATTATACAAAACAAGGCAACGAAGGTCGATTTTTCATTTATAGCTATAGGCCTGTTCAACATGCCGACATAATATTATGTCTTACCCACTTCAACTCATGCAAAGTACCTTAAAGTGATCTTTAATTTTTGAAAAAATCGACTTAATATAGAAAATTCAGACGCAAATATCTTAAGAATATGTACATTAACTGGAGTCGCTCTGTACTTCAAACGATTCAGCAGAGCCTGTTCAACATGCCGACATGTGTCTCATCCACTTCACCTCATGCAAAGTACCTAAAAGAGGAGTTCAATTTTTTGAAAAATTCGACTTCATATAGAAACTTCAGACGCAAATATCTCAAAAATATGAACATTAACTGGAGTCGCTCTATCTCTTATACGATTCAGCAGAGCCTCTTCAACATGCCGACATGTGTCTCACCCACTTACCTCATGCAAAGTACCTAAAAGAGGAGTTAAATTTTTTGGAAAATCGACTACACAAATAAAGTTTAGACGTAAATATCTTAAAAATATGAACATTAACTGGAGTCGCTCTGTCTCTTAAACGATTCAGCAGTGCCTGTTCTACATGCCGAGATATGTCTTACCCACTTCACTAAATGCAAAGTACCTAAAAGTGGAGTTCAATATTTTGAAAAATTCGACTTCATGTAGAAACTTCAGACGCAAATATCTCAAAAATTTGAACATTAACTGGAGTCGCTCTATCTCTTATACGATTCAGCAGAGCCTCTTCAATATGCCGACATATGTCTCACCCACTTCACCTCATGCAAAGTACCTAAAAGAGGAGTTCAATTTTTTGGAAAATCGACTACACAAACAAAGTTTATACGTTAATAAATCAAAAATATGAACATTAACTGGAGTCGCTCTGTCTCTTAAACGATTCAGCAGTGCCTGTTATTTATGCCGAGATATGTCTTACCCACTTCACTTCATGCAAAGTACCTAAAAGTGGAGTTCAATTTTTTGAAAAATTTGACTTCATATAGAAACTTCAGACGCAAATATCTCAAAAATATGAACATTAACTGGAGTCGCTCTATCTCTTATACGATTCAGCAGAGCCTCTTCAACATGCCGACATGTGTCTCACCCACTTCACCTCATGCAAAGTTCCTAAAAGAGGAGTTAAATTTTTTGGAAAATCGACTACACAAATAAAGTTAAGACGTAAATATCTTAAAAATATGAACATTAACTGGAGTCGCTCTGTCTCTTAAACGATTCAGCAGTGCCTGTTCTACATTCCGAGATATGTCTTACCCACTTCACTTCATGCAAAGTACCTAAAAGTGGAGTTCAATATTTTGAAAAATTCGACTTCATATAGAAACTTCAGACGCAAATATCTCAAAAATTTGAACATTAACTGGAGTCGCTCTATCTCTTATACGATTCAGCAGAGCCTCTTCAACATGCCGACATGTGTCTCACCCACTTCACCTCATGCAAAGTACCTAAAAGAGGAGTTAAATTTTTTGGAAAATCGACTACACAAATAAAGTTTAGACGTAAATATCTTAAAAATATGAACATTAACTGGAGTCGCTCTGTCTCTTAAACGATTCAGCAGTGCCTGTTCTACATGCCGAGATATGTCTTACCCACTTCACTAAATGCAAAGTACCTAAAAGTGGAGTTCAATATTTTGAAAAATTCGACTTCATGTAGAAACTTCGGACGCAAATATCTCAAAATTTGAACATTAACTGGAGTCGCTCTATCTCTTATACGATTCAGCAGAGCCTCTTCAATATGCCGACATATGTCTCACCCACTTCACCTCATGCAAAGTACCTAAAAGAGGAGTTCAATTTTTTGGAAAATCGACTACACAAACAAAGTTTATACGTTAATAAATCAAAAATATGAACATTAACTGGAGTCGCTCTGTCTCTTAAACGATTCAGCAGTGCCTGTTCTTTATGCCGAGATATGTCTTACCCACTTCACTTCATGCAAAGTACCTAAAAGTGGAGTTCAATTTTTTGAAAAATTTGACTTCATATAGAAACTTCAGACGCAAATATCTCAAAAATATGAACATTAACTGGAGTCGCTCTATCTCTTATACGATTCAGCAGAGCCTCTTCAACATGCCGCCATGTGTCTCACCCACTTCACCTCATGCAAAGTTCCTAAAAGAGGAGTTAAATTTTTTGGAAAATCGACTACACAAATAAAGTTTATACGTAAATAAATCAAAAATATGAACATTAACTGGAGTCGCTCTGTACTTTAAACGATTCAGCAGAGCCTGTTCAACATGCCGACATGTGTCTCACCCACTTCACCTCATGCAAAGTTCCTAAAAGAGGAGTTAAATGTTTTGGAAAATCGACTACACAAATAAAGTTTAGACGTAAATATCTTAAAAATATGAACATTAACTGGAGTCGCTCTGTCTCTTAAACGATTCAGCAGTGCCTGTTCTACATGCCGAGATATGTCTTACCCACTTCACTTCATGCAAAGTACCTAAAAGTGGAGTTCAATATTTTGAAAAATTCGACTTCATATAGAAACTTCAGACGCAAATATCTCAAAAATTTGAACATTAACTGGAGTCGCTCTATCTCTTATACGATTCAGCAGAGCCTCTTCAACATGCCGACATGTGTCTCACCCACTTCACCTCATGCAAAGTACCTAAAAGAGGAGTTAAATTTTTTGGAAAATCGACTACACAAATAAAGTTTAGACGTAAATATCTTAAAAATATGAACATTAACTGGAGTCGCTCTGTCTCTTAAACGATTCAGCAGTGCCTGTTCTACATGCCGAGATATGTCTTACCCACTTCACTAAATGCAAAGTACCTAAAAGTGGAGTTCAATATTTTGAAAAATTCGACTTCATGTAGAAACTTCGGACGCAAATATCTCAAAAATTTGAACATTAACTGGAGTCGCCCTATCTCTTATACGATTCAGCAGAGCCTCTTCAACATGCCGACATGTGTCTCACCCACTTCACCTCATGCAAAGTTCCTAAAAGAGGAGTTAAATTTTTTGGAAAATCGACTACACAAATAAAGTTTAGACGTAAATATCTTAAAAATATGAACATTAACTGGAGTCGCTCTGTCTCTTAAACGATTCAGCAGTGCCTGTTCTACATGCCGAGATATGTCTTACCCACTTCACTTCATGCAAAGTACCTAAAAGTGGAGTTCAATATTTTGAAAAATTCGACTTCATATAGAAACTTCAGACGCAAATATCTCAAAAATTTGAACATTAACTGGAGTCGCTCTATCTCTTATACGATTCAGCAGAGCCTCTTCAATATGCCGACATATGTCTTACCCACTTCACCTCATGCAAAGTACCTAAAAGAGGAGTTAAATTTTTTGGAAAATCGACTACACAAATAAAGTTTATACGTAAATAAATCAAAAATATGAACATTAACTGGAGTCGCTCTGTACTTTAAACGATTCAGCAGAGCCTGTTCAACATGCCGACATGTGTCTCACCCACTTCACCTCATGCAAAGTTCCTAAAAGAGGAGTTAAATTTTTTGGAAAATCGACTACACAAATAAAGTTTAGACGTAAATATCTTAAAAATATGAACATTAACTGGAGTCGCTCTGTCTCTTAAACGATTCAGCAGTGCCTGTTCTACATGCCGAGATATGTCTTACCCACTTCACTTCATGCAAAGTACCTAAAAGTGGAGTTCAATATTTTGAAAAATTCGACTTCATATAGAAACTTCAGACGAAAATATCTCAAAAATTTGAACATTAACTGGAGTCGCTCTATCTCTTATACGATTCAGCAGAGCCTCTTCAACATGCCGACATGTGTCTCACCCACTTCACCTCATGCAAAGTACCTAAAAGAGGAGTTAAATTTTTTGGAAAATCGACTACACAAATAAAGTTTAGACGTAAATATCTTAAAAATATGAACATTAACTGGAGTCGCTCTGTCTTTTAAACGATTCAGCAGTGCCTGTTCTACATGCCGAGATATGTCTTACCCACTTCACTAAATGCAAAGTACCTAAAAGTGGAGTTCAATATTTTGAAAAATTCGACTTCATGTAGAAACTTCGGACGCAAATATCTCAAAAATTTGAACATTAACTGGAGTCGCTCTATCTCTTATACGATTCAGCAGAGCCTCTTCAATATGCCGACATATGTCTCACCCACTTCACCTCATGCAAAGTACCTAAAAGAGGAGTTCAATTTTTTGGAAAATCGACTACACAAACAAAGTTTATACGTTAATAAATCAAAAATATGAACATTAACTGGAGTCGCTCTGTCTCTTAAACGATTCAGCAGTGCCTGTTCTTTATGCCGAGATTAGGGCATGCTCCCGGGAAATCTCGGTCTCGAAAATACCGGGAAATCCCGGGATTTTTTAAACAACCCGGTACCGGGTCTCCACTGAACGAATCCCGGTTCTTTCGATACTTTCGGTACTTTGTACGTGCATATCATTTTCTCACTATCTGTCTTTCAATATACGATAAAATCAAATAAAAAAACCTACTTTTTATACAATGTTATAAAGATATGTCTTACCCACTTCACTTCATGCAAAGTACCTAAAAGTGGAGTTCAATTTTTTGAAAAATTTGACTTCATATAGAAACTTCAGACGCAAATATCTCAAAAATATGAACATTAACTGGAGTCGCTCTATCTCTTATACGATTCAGCAGAGCCTCTTCAACATGCCGCCATGTGTCTCACCCACTTCACCTCATGCAAAGTTCCTAAAAGAGGAGTTAAATTTTTTGGAAAATCGACTACACAAATAAAGTTTAGACGTAAATATCTTAAAAATATGAACATTAACTGGAGTCGCTCTGTCTCTTAAACGATTCAGCAGTGCCTGTTCTACATGCCGAGATATGTCTTACCCACTTCACTTCATGCAAAGTACCTAAAAGTGGAGTTCAATATTTTGAAAAATTCGACTTCATATAGAAACTTCAGACGCAAATATCTCAAAAATTTGAACATTAACTGGAGTCGCTCTATCTCTTATACGATTCAGCAGAGCCTCTTCAATATGCCGACATATGTCTTACCCACTTCACCTCATGCAAAGTACCTAAAAGAGGAGTTAAATTTTTTGGAAAATCGACTACACAAATAAAGTTTATACGTAAATAAATCAAAAATATGAACATTAACTGGAGTCGCTCTGTACTTTAAACGATTCAGCAGAGCCTGTTCAACATGCCGACATGTGTCTCACCCACTTCACCTCATGCAAAGTTCCTAAAAGAGGAGTTAAATTTTTTGGAAAATCGACTACACAAATAAAGTTTAGACGTAAATATCTTAAAAATATGAACATTAACTGGAGTCGCTCTGTCTCTTAAACGATTCAGCAGTGCCTGTTCTACATGCCGAGATATGTCTTACCCACTTCACTTCATGCAAAGTACCTAAAAGTGGAGTTCAATATTTTGAAAAATTCGACTTCATATAGAAACTTCAGACGAAAATATCTCAAAAATTTGAACATTAACTGGAGTCGCTCTATCTCTTATACGATTCAGCAGAGCCTCTTCAACATGCCGACATGTGTCTCACCCACTTCACCTCATGCAAAGTACCTAAAAGAGGAGTTAAATTTTTTGGAAAATCGACTACACAAATAAAGTTTAGACGTAAATATCTTAAAAATATGAACATTAACTGGAGTCGCTCTGTCTTTTAAACGATTCAGCAGTGCCTGTTCTACATGCCGAGATATGTCTTACCCACTTCACTAAATGCAAAGTACCTAAAAGTGGAGTTCAATATTTTGAAAAATTCGACTTCATGTAGAAACTTCGGACGCAAATATCTCAAAAATTTGAACATTAACTGGAGTCGCTCTATCTCTTATACGATTCAGCAGAGCCTCTTCAATATGCCGACATATGTCTCACCCACTTCACCTCATGCAAAGTACCTAAAAGAGGAGTTCAATTTTTTGGAAAATCGACTACACAAACAAAGTTTATACGTTAATAAATCAAAAATATGAACATTAACTGGAGTCGCTCTGTCTCTTAAACGATTCAGCAGTGCCTGTTCTTTATGCCGAGATTAGGGCATGCTCCCGGGAAATCTCGGTCTCGAAAATACCGGGAAATCCCGGGATTTTTTAAACAACCCGGTACCGGGTCTCCACTGAACGAATCCCGGTTCTTTCGATACTTTCGGTACTTTGTACGTGCATATCATTTTCTCACTATCTGTCTTTCAATATACGATAAAATCAAATAAAAAAACCTACTTTTTATACAATGTTATAAAGATATGTCTTACCCACTTCACTTCATGCAAAGTACCTAAAAGTGGAGTTCAATTTTTTGAAAAATTTGACTTCATATAGAAACTTCAGACGCAAATATCTCAAAAATATGAACATTAACTGGAGTCGCTCTATCTCTTATACGATTCAGCAGAGCCTCTTCAACATGCCGCCATGTGTCTCACCCACTTCACCTCATGCAAAGTTCCTAAAAGAGGAGTTAAATTTTTTGGAAAATCGACTACACAAATAAAGTTTAGACGTAAATATCTTAAAAATATGAACATTAACTGGAGTCGCTCTGTCTCTTAAACGATTCAGCAGTGCCTGTTCTACATGCCGAGATATGTCTTACCCACTTCACTTCATGCAAAGTACCTAAAAGTGGAGTTCAATATTTTGAAAAATTCGACTTCATGTAGAAACTTCAGACGCAAATATCTCAAAAATTTGAACATTAACTGGAGTCGCTCTATCTCTTATACGATTCAGCAGAGCCTCTTCAACATGCCGACATGTGTCTCACCCACTTCACCTCATGCAAAGTACCTAAAAGAGGAGTTAAATTTTTTGGAAAATCGACTACACAAATAAAGTTTAGACGTAAATATCTTAAAAATATGAACATTAACTGGAGTCGCTCTGTCTCTTAAACGATTCAGCAGTGCCTGTTCTACATGCCGAGATATGTCTTACCCACTTTACTTCATGCAAAGTACCTAAAAGTGGAGTTCAATATTTTGAAAAATTCGACTTCATATAGAAACTTCAGACGCATATATCTCAAAAATTTGAACATTATCTGGAGTCGTTCTATCTCTTATACGATTCAGCAGAGCCTCTTCAATATGCCGACATATGTCTTACCCACTTCACCTCATGCAAAGTACCTAAAAGAGGAGTTAAATTTTTTGGAAAATCGACTACACAAATAAAGTTTATACGTAAATAAATCAAAAATATGAACATTAACTGGAGTCGCTCTGTCTCTTAACGATTCAGCAGAGCCTGTACAACATGCCAAGATATGTCTTACCCACTTCACTTCATGCAAAGTACCTAAAAGTGGAGTTAAATATTTTGAAAAATTCGACTTCATATAGAAACTTCAGACGCAAATATCTCGAAAATATGAACATTAACTGGAGTCGCTCTGTCTCTTATACGATTCAGCAGAGCCTCTTCAACATGCCGACATATGTCTCACCCACTTCACCTCATGCAAAGTACCTAAAAGAGGAGTTAATTTTTTTGGAAAATCGACTACACAAACAAAGTTTTTACGTAAAGAAATCAAAAATATGAACATTAACTGGAGTCGCTCTGTCTCTTATACGATTCAGCAGAGCCTGTTCAACATGCCGACATGTGTCTTACCTACTTCACCTCATGCAAAGGACGTAAGAGTGGAGTTCATTTTTTGAAAAATTCGACTTCATATAGAAACTTCAGACGCAAATATCTCAAAAATATGAACATTAACTGGAGTCGCTCTATCTCTTATACGATTCAGCAGAGCCTCTTCAACATGCTGACATGTGTCTCACCCACTTCACCTCATGCAAAGTTCCTACAAGAGGAGTTAAATTTTTTGGAAAATCGACTACACAAATAAAGTTTAGACGTAAATATCTTAAAAATATGAACATTAACTGGAGTCGCTCTGTCTCTTAAACGATTCAGCAGTGCCTATTCTACATGCCGAGATATGTCTTACCCACTTCACTTCTTGCAAAGTACCTAAAAGTGGAGTTCAATATTTTGAAAAATTCGACTTCATATAGAAACTTCAGACGCAAATATCTCAAAAATTTGAACATTAACTGGAGTCGCTCTATCTCTTATACGATTCAGCAGAGCCTCTTCAATATGCCGACATATGTCTCACCCACTTCACCTCATGCAAAGTACCTAAAAGAGGAGTTCAATTTTTTGGAAAATCGACTACACAAACAAAGTTTATACGTAAATAAATCAAAAATATGAACATTAACTGGAGTCGCTCTGTCTCTTAAACGATTCAGCAGTGCCTGTTCTATATGCCGAGATATGTCTTACCCACTTCACTTCATGCAAAGTACCTAAAAGTGGAGTTCAATATTTTGAAAAATTCGACTTCATGTAGAAACTTCAGACGCAAATATCTCAAAAATTTGAACAATAACTGGAGCCGCTCTATCTCTTATACGATTCAGCAGAGCCTCTTCAACATGCCGACATATGTCTCACCTACTTCACCTCATGCAAAGTACCTAAAAGAGGAGTTAAATTTTTTGGAAAATCGACTACACAAATAAAGTTTTTACGTAAATAAATCAAAAATATGAACATTAACTGGAGTCGCTCTGTCTCTTATACGATTCAGCAGAGCCTGTTCAACATGCCGACATGTGTCTTACCTACTTCACCTCATGCAAAGTACGTAAAAGTGCAGTTCAATTTTTTGGAAAATTCGACTTCCTATAGAAACTTCAGACGCAAATATCTCAAAAATATGAACATTATCTGGAGTCGCTCTGTCTCTTAAACGATTCAGCAGAGCCTGTTCAACATGCCGACATATGTCTTACCAACTTCACCTCATGTATTTTAATAGGGATCCGTACTTATCTATCTCTTTCAAAGTAGGTACAATTCACTTGAGTAACGATTTGAGGAAACTGTTGTTTAATCGTGCGTGATCAAAAGTAAGCTTTGTTTTCGTAGTGAAATCCTTCCGTTATTGCTTGATAGGTAGGTAGATACTTACGCTGATATTCAGTTATCCACTTCACAATAATTCGTCTGTGCTGTGCGTTTGTTTATTTAGGTAGGTACCTCAGCTATATATTATAGATTGACTGAACTATTAATCATGGTAGGATATGGACAAAGATGAAAAGAAAGGCTTCTGACAGTTGAAATTCTTTTATTTGTACGGTAGTGTCGATTATTGGTAAATTAAGTAAGATTAAGGGTGCTAACCCCCTTATAGTAAGGGCGTGTTCACAGCATACACAACAAAAAGGGGTCCGGCAAAGTGGGGTGCTATCTTCACTGCGGTTTGCAGCAGCTACATTCTGAGGTGGAACACCCAGTTGCTGTAGGGCGTCTATAAATCTGCACCCAGAGCAAGTTGGGTTCTCACGTCCTCTTTCGTTTCATTTTCTTGTTCTCCACATTGCTCACGTGCACTAGACGATTTTTTCCAAAATGCACCACTTTTTAAACAAAATCCTAGCAGAAAACAATGAAAAAACAACAAAATAAAACTACGAATGCGTCTACCACAAATCCCGCCAAAAAAAACTCCGTGTGTTTTATAATAGGTGAGTGCTCTTTTTTTATAATACCTTAACGTTTCACGGGTACAAATTCTATTAAGAGACAATTCCTATTTAATTAATCTTCATTAGTTTTTTGATATGTAATGCTAGTGCCAGTGGATTACAAATCTTCTCTGAAGTTCTTGACAGCATTTGCAGCAGCCTCATTCTGAGGTGGAACACACAGTTGCTGTAGGGCGTCTATAAAACTGCACCCAGTCAGTGCAGTAGATAAACTGAATATATCAATCAAAAAAAAATAAACAAACAAAACGCCCCTATTTTGCAAATTTCTCACTAAAGTCAAAGTATATACAATACAGGGTGTAAGCGACGGATAGGCAAATACTGAAGGGGTGGGCTCAGGCCATCGTCCTGAATAGGGTTTCATTTTTTTTCCGAAAACCTTTTTTTTGACTACTCAATGTAACGCGCACAGAACGATAACTCGCAATCGATAATAATAGCGCGAAAGCGTGTGGGGTGCACAGAGAGCGGCCGGCTCCGAGCGAGCGACCGCCGTTGGTGTACCTCACCTCCGCCCCGCCCGCGACCCGCATGCAATGTTTATGCCACATTTTCAATATCAGTTTTTGGGCATATGAACTGCAATTTGTACATAAATCGTTTTAGGTGTTGTTAAAAAACAAGGTTCAGGTCTTAGAGACCAAGAAAAAGGCAAAAGACAAATTTAGTAACAAAAAAAACGTGTGGAACTCGGGGACTGCCGCGGTAAAGCTTAGCATTTTTTATCAACTTATGCAATTATAATTATTTATTTATATTTATTTATGCAGTATTTACCAGTAACATATAGTCCTTGGAGCGCGGCATGTTTATGTAATAAATAAATTAACACTAAGAAAGTTAATCATCATCATCCGTTATTCGTCATTCATGATTCGTTATCCGTCATCGTCATCGACATCATCATGATGGACAGATAGATGGCACTGTAAGTTTGAAATACATTGTGGAGTTTGGACATTGTGAAATTTTTCGATTGATGTCGATTTGTTTTTAAGATTGTTTTGAGTATATACTTAACGAAAATTAGGTAAAGACGGTTACCGGGTTACTAAAGCATTTTCCTAAGAATCTCTGTCGAATTTTTAATAACATTTCCGTGTGAGAGCTTAGAGTTACGGTTCAACCCCCTGTTTTGTCTACTCATCTGTGGATCATCATGACATCGTATACGGTAGACATTTTTCTAAGTTTCTTTACATTTATTACACATTTCAAACATTAAGAAATTTCTCTCACAACGGATTTTTTTGTAAAAAAGAAATACCCTGAAACCATTTATGGAATTTAAAAATATTTTACTGTGCGGCTGATCAACTGCACTCCAACCGAAAATATAGTATCATTAAACTCATGTAAAAAATTACTAATTTAATCAATGTCCAAATTAGATAATCGACAGTAGAGTTTTCCCAAATCAAGCACCGCTCTACTCTTGCCGAGCAGACCCACCCTCTCAAGCGAGGCGCCATCCTTACGTCTATAGTGGCAGAAGCTTTAATTTCGTATCATTGCTGGTTTTATATATTACGCATTTTTTACAGTTTTTCTTGCATAGTGGGGTTATCGACCTTATAATACTTACATCATATTAAAAAGAAAAAAAATCGGAAAATTATAGAAATTCCTTCTGATTTCCATTCAGAATCATGGCCTGAATTCACCCTTTCAGTATTTGCCTATCTGTCCTTTACACCCTGTTTATTAGTACTCACATACAGTATGGACACTCCCTGCCGCTCTCTAGATTACGACCTCACCCCCTCGTCACCCAGATTGATAGAGATTGGTTACAGTTTGAGAGTCGAACGTATAGAATTTCGCCGCCATTTTGATTGTTCCATCATCCCTCTTTTGAAATGTCATTTCTGGCCCGTTGTACGAAGTGTCCAGCAGGCGTAGCATGAGGTTATAGACATGTGTCGCGCGCGACGAGAGAAAATTATCTCTTTCTACAGGCTTTTGTCGCGTGTGCGAGCATGCCGTCACAGGTAAAATGAGAGTGTGTAGAGTGAAAAGTCGCGGCGTCATAGCAGTTTGATAGGCGACAGATCTGAAGATTTTGTTTTGTTGCTCGCAAATTGCTTGGTTTGTATTTCCAAACAGAGACCGAGATATGAAAATTTGCTTGATTAAGTAATAATTTGACACAAAAACAACTGTTATCGTTTGTGAGGTGGGCAAACGCAGTGATTATTTGCTCTTTGGAGGTGAGGGGACTGTCTGGCTCCGTTGGTTTTCCTGCAAGTTTCTGAGACTAAAGCAAAGGAAAATAAAGGAAAAAAGTACGTACCTAATTTGTTATTTGATGATAAAACAATAATAAAACACAAAAAATCTATAAACAGTCGCTAGAAGTTTGTCGAAACCTGAAGGGAGTGCCGACATATATGTCTACAATCAAACGTCAAAATAAGCCTATTTCGGTGCGTTCATGCTCGGCACGAGATGAAAATCTCTACAACACTCTCTACAAATGACAGGTGAGAGCGAGACCAGTCTTATCTCGCGAGGGCCATGCTCAGTGTTGAGATACAACCGTTTTGTCGCGCTTCGAAGTCTACATTTGACATTAGAGGGTAGACAAAATGGACCTCATGCTACGCCTGCAGGGTGTGCTAAAGTAGTACAAAGAGTTACTCTTATCTGTAGAAAATAGAGATGAGGTACTTACATTGATCTGTTTAACAATTGATTTAATGAATAAGTAACAATGGCAAAGACGAACTAACTCTGACATTACACTCACTGGTTTGTGTGTGGTTGTGGGCCTGTATTTTCTACATACTTAATAAAGTTTACGATTTTCTTAAAAATGGCACACCCCGGACACTCCATACAAATGAGCGAGAAATGATATACATAAATACAACTGACGTATGTACAGGCAAGAATGCAGGTAGGGTTGAATCACACCGGCGGCATTGGTCACGAAATGTTATTTACTACATGTAACAATCAACAGTGGCTACTTGGTAGGTAACTTACATGAATAAAATTGTTCTTCAAATACAGGAGTTATGATTTTGTCTGCGAAACAATCTCATTTAGCAACCAACATTAAGTCAATCTCAATTTATAATTCCGTGATCACATTGTATAATATCACATCACTAGACAATTCTATACAACTTAATATGTAGTTTGGTATAATTAGTTCAATAAAACAAATAAAATCTCATATAAATTTATTTGAAATATTTATTTTATTAACTTCGGTAAGAAATGAATCAAACAGAATCTTATTATTATTGGAAATGTGTACAACTCCTTTTAAGGGTGTATACTAAATCGAATTTGAAACAAAAAAGGTCACATAACCAGGGGTCGGAAATCAATGGCTTAAATGTAACAGCCAAATTAATTTTTAAATTATGTATGAAAAACGCATTGATTTGATTCATGATTTTGTTAAAAAAAATGTATGCAAAACACTGGAAGAAGTTCTTTATTTTACCAGTTTTCCAAAAACGTATAAAAGTTGTAGTTAATTCAGCAAACGAACTTTAGTATACCCTGCTTTCATCAGTAAAGTTAGTTGCATACAAATTTTATCAAAATAGGTTTAGTACTTTTTAATTAAAATCGAAATTCGGTACGAAACAAATAAGAAGCCTTTAACCTTTTTTGAGGTTGGTGCCAGCATTTAAAACCTAAAACCAAACTACGGAAAATCTTTGTATATTAGAAAAGGCGGGTTTTAGTTTTTCAACTTTTATTTTATTTCCTGTTTTATGCTACCTGCGTGTCGTGTCGTTTGATTGTAGCGTGCATACATTGTATCGCTTGTGAGACCATTTGCTAAGAAATTAAAAACATTTTCATATGTAATATATATTTAGAATGTACTCATTGAGGCCTTTCTTTTAATAACAAACATGATATTATTTTCACAAAAAAAACTTGATTGAGTTTTGTTATTCCTATGACACACGAAGTGATGGCAAAAATCAAAATACATCACATTTGTGTTAATTGGACAAGTGGTTTAGGAGATACGAGGAAACAGATGAACATACACACATTCATACAAACATAAATACTGTCAAAAGCATAACCCTCTTTATCCGTAGTCGCGTAAAAATGATTAGTTGACTTTTTAATTCTCAAGAAGTATTTAAGACGCAAAAGCAAGGTTAGTGCGTTTGCTCCATTACACTTAAAAGTAGGTACAAAAAAATACGAAACAATTATGTTTTTCAGTTATAAAATAGATAATAATTGCCTGGTTTCGTCCAAAGGATATCTATAAAATTTTCGCTTAGTGCCTTTATCACAATATAACCTCAAACACCCGAAAACTTAGCAGTAGCTCGTCCTTTACGTTTGGTAACCAACCAATCTGAGTGACGGGGGGGTGAGGTCGAATCTAGAGAGCGGCAGGGAGTGCCCATACTGTACGTCAGTACTAATATACAGGGTGACTGGTAAGTAGTGCAAATCCTTCTAAGGGGATAAACTATATCTAATTTGCAACAGAAAAAGTCATACTAACTGCGGGTCGGAAATCAACGGTTTCTGAGTTAAAGCCTATTTTTTTATTTTTTTTTGTATGAAAAATTATTTTGTTCAAATGTTTTGTGATTTTTTAACAAAAAGTTATAATACAGTTGGCATGCAAAATACGGTAAAACCTACCTCATTTTATCACGCTTTCGAACAAAGTAAAAAAGTTAAAATGTACAAAATTAATTGCAACAAAAAACAATGAATGTTGTCAAAAGGGGGCCTAAAATCCCATACTAATTATCCAAAAAGTTCGAATTTTTTGGATGAGCTTGTGAATTAAAGTTATTGATGATGCTAGAGGGTCAGAGGTGTTTGTTTATGCGAAAAACATGATCATCATTACAGCTCATATACGTCCCCACCGAGGGGCTCGAGCCTACCCTGAATCAGGGCGATTAGGCCTTAGTCGACCACGCGGGCCCAGTGCGGGTTGGTCGACTTCACACACAACCTTCGAGTTTCTTCGCAGGCGTGTGCAGGTTAAAACATGATAAATTATGAAAATTAAAAAAACATGAAAATAATGTTTATTGAAAATTTGTATGGGGTTTGATGCATCCTTTTGACAACAATCATTATTTTTAGTTGCAATCAATTTGTATTTTTTAACTATTTTACTTTTTTGTAATGCTGATAAAATGAGAAAGTTTTAACCGTATTTTTCACGCCAACCGTATTATAACTTTTTTTTGTAAAATCACAAAATATTTGAACAAATTCGTTTTTCATACAAAATTTAAAAATGAAATGGGCTTTAACTCGACAACCATTGATTTCCGACCCCCAGTTAGTATGACTTTTTCTGTTGCAAATTAGATGTAGTTTATCCCCTTAAGAGGATTTGCACTACTTACCAGTTACCCTGTATTGTATACCTTGTATACTTTGGCAATGGCAAGGATGACCTAATTCTGGCATTACACTCGTTTATGTGTGGTTGTGGGCTATTATTGAGTTTATGATTTTCTTTCGAAAACAAATATGAATGATCGTTAACTACAAGAATGTATTTGTTGCGGATTGTTATGCTCGTTTTTTCACAGATAATGTATTTGAATAATAATAATAAATAAAATAATAAATTGTTTATTTACTATAAGAAGTCTTATCATATATTTTTCTTTATTGCTAATCCAGTTAAATGGTTTGTCCGTGTGTGTGTGTGAGTGTGCGATAGAGAGAGAGTGTTACTGTGCCTATTCTGTATACTAAGTAGGTTTTCTGTGCCTTGGTAGTCAAGTCCTAGCAGCCATTCTTTGATTTTTCTTTTCAAAGTGTTCTTAGTTGGAACTAGAAGATTTACCTGTCTAGATTCTAGATACTATTATTTTGTAAATGTAAGGAGCCATAAACGCGTATTGAGTCTGAGCAAATAAAGTTTTTTGACGCGGTCTGAGAACTTTAAAAATCCTTTTAGAATCTATTTGTAAGTTTGAAATTTCAGAATGATTCCAACTTACAAATACTGCTTGTTTTGAGGTGCATTTATACTGAGAGAATGATTTAAACCTAAGATACAGCACGGCCGACCAAAATATACAACAGTCAACTGCAGGTAGTCACGTTTTGGTTGGAGTTCGGCTTTAACTTCTCGAGAGTCGCGCGGACTCTAGATAGGACTCTAGATACACAAGACTGAATCCCTACTTTGCGCGAGTCAGACTCGCACTTGGCCGGTATTTATATTAAATACTCACCTTGGAAGCACACAGCTTTATTTTATTCTTCAAGATCCGGGATTCCTAACCTTATAGTCTATGCGCCTCATCCAAATTTCTGTTGTAATACTATGCCCTCAATATTTTTATTTCATTTCATTTAATTGCGAAATAGCGCGGTTCTGGCAATTGTACGATATTTTTTTATCTGGTACGATAATTTTCGTATACCCGTACGATAAATCACATGCACTCGTCTGGCAGCCCTGGAATTGGCTTGTATTCGCTTTGGTCGGTCACGGTTAAGCTAAATTATTGGCTTTGTCCTTTGTCACTGTCTAATTGACAGTTGAGTACAAAAGTATTTAGAAGGTAGGTATGTTGGTACGTACCTACAAAGTTGTTATATTCAGTAAATAAATAGTTTCTTTTTCTTTCCATGCTTAGTGGTTTCATGCACAGTGCAGGCACAGTATATATATTAGTACTAACGTGTGCAGGTATTAACATTGTTTTAGAGTAATAAGTGATACTTACCTAAATACGTAATAATGCCTACAAATCAAATGAATGTCTGTGCAACATGTTTGTCATTCAGCAATTTTAAGTTTCCCATGAGTGAAGACATTAGAGGTATCCTCAGAAGTCTGCTGTATGACTGCGGTTTTGTAAGTATTGTTTCTGTTTCTCGCTTCGATAAGGAGGGTGAGAGTACACTTGTAAAAGTGCCCAAAAGAAAAACCAAAAGTATTTATTTGTGAAAAACCACACGTGAAAACTACGTAAGTCTCGTTTAGGTAGGCTTTCCAACTGTCGCGATTTAATCGGGATGCCTCGATTCTAGACCCCGGCAAAGGTGGGCATAACTTAGTGATAGCAAACATGCAAATTTAAACTTACTTGCAACTGTGCTAATGTTATAATACCTTGCACGGTACTGATGCAACTTTCATTATATTAAGAACACACTAAGATGTAATGTAATGTACTGCATTGCTGATAGTAATGTGGAGTTAGGTAATAGGTCTTTGTCCAGCAGTGGACGATTTTTTTTTGGCTGATATGATGAGGTGATAGGTACTACCTATTTATACTTTATTAACCCTTCCAGCGGGAAGAACAAAGGGGGCCGCCGGGGCTCAAGTGGGGATATTAATATGGCTGCATGGAAGTCCATTTGGTGCTTTGCCGATATCCAAGGTTTTCTCAGTATTTTTGTATGATACCTATAAAAACTAATTACTGTTCGAGTTAGCTAATGAAATCTTCTTTTTATCTATATCAGTTTAAGCAAGATTCCATTTTTCTTGGTTTTTATTTTTGCATTTTTTTGCAAACAACTTGAATTTTTTTGACGTTTGTATGAAATCTGACACCAAAAAGTTTAGAAAACCTTTCTTTTGAAAAAATATCTATAGAATTACTCATATAAAAAATAAATATTGATATATCAGTCCCTTCACAGTATTATGGTATAGTTTGACAGAGATCAGAACATCCAGCGGGGAGATCAAAGGAGATCAAAGGTGGCCACCAGAGTTTCTATCCGTAACTGATAGATCCCCCTCTTTAGTGCGAATTCCACTAAATTTTCCACCCGCTGGAAGAGATAAGTTATTTTTACATAACATTGACAATGGATTTAGATTGCTTAAGTTAATTAACGATATAAATGGTAGATGCCTGGGATTGTAGGCTATAAGACTTGTAACATTAAAATAGTCTAGGAGTTGACACATGCTTTCGACAATCCATAATTATCTATTGTAGGGCCTTGACACCTCACTTTGTATCACTAAAGTAGTTGTTAAGTACTATAGTATCTTCAGTGTATACCTTTTTTTTAAAACTATAACAAGATGAAATAGATATAATGCAGTAAGTATAGTGCAGTAATCAGTAATAGGTAATCTTTGGCTTATCTAGTGGCCATACTTGAATGAATACTCGATAATAAGTATTAAGATGGTATTAAGCATTACATTTTTGGGTGCGCATTAGTTGGAGTGCGCTTGTGACACCTAAATTGCCTCTTACAGGCGGCCCCACGGCGTAGGTACATTTTCATGCCTACAGCGTGGAGTAGAAACTGTCTGTACTGTGATCGGTTTCGAAAGACATTGTTTTAATAAAAGCAGCTGCCAAACAGAACAGCTTAGATGTTCATATCAACAAACGCTGAGGAGCAAAGTGTAAGGAGCATAGCGAGCAATGATAAGTTCTGTCAGGTTTAATTGATTATACTGTCTAAGAGCCTCGCAGGCTCTTCCTCTCCCTCCTCCCCCTTCCCTCAGCTCAGGGAAGGGGGTGTTGGGAAGTAGAATAGGAGGGTCCCCAGTCCCCTCTCCTTCCCCTACTATCCCCATACCTCCCCTACCCACCCTTCTGCTTAGATCACAGGAGGGGGAGTGGTGGGAAAGGGAAAGGGGGATAGCCTCACTTCAGGGGAGGAGGTGAGGCTCTTTGATGTTATAATCAATAAAACCTGACCAAACCTACCATCACTCTCTTTGCTAGCTCAACTTGTAGAAATAAATGCTTATATAGACTATGGGTCTTGTGTAGAATCCTCCATTGCGTTGACTTGTAGATACAAATGCCGCTGCACTACAGACCTCTGTGTTGCAGCAGGGTTTGGACAGAAAACAACTGCTTTAAGCCATCTGTGAGGTAATACAGCACAGACTATGGGTGCCCGACCACAGTACTGGGCGGGATGCTGATTGACCTGATCTTTAACATCAATTTTTTTTAAAGCGAAACTTTATTACATTGTCTCAAATTTTTTCGTCTGTGTGTCGCGTGTCTGTCGGTATGATCGTTTCGTCCTCTTTACCGTAGCTCCAGGACGAGAGCAGCCATGATCGTTTCGTGCTCTGTAAATGTCTATAATGTGAAAAAAAGTTTCACTTTTACCATGGTTTCATAAAACCACACACTCTTTTTATTTTTTATTTTATGAATAGCGGAAGTTCTACTATTGTTGTTTATAAATTACCGCGAAATGCATTGCGTTGTGCCGTGCGGTGGCGCGGCGTGGCGACGTAAATTATAAAAATATTTTAAAATGCACCAAATCCCAAAATTATTATTCTTTTAACTTTTTTGAGAACAAAAATTAAACTTATTGTATATGTGTGTATGTATTGCTTAAATTTCCAGTGGATCCTTGTTTATTACTATGTTAAGAAATATTTTTTAGAAGTTCTGATTTTATTTTGCTCATTCCGATATTTTCTGCATTAAATCCTGCAATTTTGATTGGGTGAGTTGGCAACTCTGCGTATATGCTACACATATGCTAGGCGGCGCCCGCCATTGTGCACCATACCACAGATTACTAAATAGTTACTTCGTAAGTATGACACCAACATTTGCCCGTACTACTTTATCTATACGTACAGTTTTATGTACACCAACACATATTTATATAGGAGTTAGTATGTAGGTATCGCACATCAGTTCAAAGTTGTAGAGCAGATTACTAAATAGTTACTTCGTAACAGATACATCACTCCCATACAAAAGCTTAAATACCTACGCTATATTAGCCTACAAAATCTTAATAATAATACCAGCTGTTTGTAGCGAGAAGAAATGTGCCATAACTACGCATACAGAGAGTTGAGATTGTTTTGCCCGCCGCGGGACCCACGTGCAAGCGCGTCATCGAGCGAATGTGCTAGGGTTGTACCTATAATGATTTTGGTAATGAAACGAATGTTGTAGAAAATCAATTATTTTATATTTGTCGATCAAATATGTTTGAGTTTAATAAAATGATAGATGCATTTTTCCCTTCCCTGAATACCCGATTAATAAATTTTAATGACGAAAATATTCGAAACCTCGTAAATAATTTTAACAAATAATCAAAAGGGAAACAGGAGCAAAGCGGAGAAAAATTAATCAAAGTTGGCTTTTTACTTGAGTTGACGGAGAATTTCATACCTACTATTCATACAAAAACATTCCCCAAGAGGGCCTCATTGTGAGCTTGAATTATTGTTATTTTAAGTGAAAGCTAGGTAAAAACGGAACGAAAATAGTTTTTCTGATACTATTTACAAGTCATAACAAAAAACGGCTTGTGCTTTTAGTAATCTGTGCTATGTTCTTGAGATTTTTTCGTTTACATTCGTCCTGGTAATAAAAGTCGGCGGCGCTCGCGGGGGGGTGGGGCTTGATGGAGTTATTTCGATGACGTAATGGTACTTGACAAGTTAAACCTTGGATTTTGGTTTTAAACGATTTATTTACAGCTATAGAAGTGCCCCCAGCTACCGAGTGGCCGGCGCATTAGTACTTCTATTCTATGACATACCTACCTAAATCACGACGACGACGCTAGGTACATTCAGTATTCTGACATTAAGTAGGTAACTGTTATTTATATAAAAAAAACACATAAATAATACCTGAAATCCTTAATTTACGACGATTAACATAGTAGGTACCTACCCACCATTGTTCTAAGTTTAAGGAATAAATGATGATAAATTGTAAAGGAATGAGAAAAGGGAATTCGAAAAATACAAAAGATTTAAAATACTATTAACTTAGGTTCGTCTCTCGGCAATGAAAAAAATGTCAAATTTTCATTTGTCTTTTGACTGTAACACCCATCCACTGCACAATAATTGCGTGGTTTCGGAATTTCGATAGTCAGAGCGGTAAATGTGACGTGCGAGCACTCAGGCGAGCGTGCGTCAACCTACTGTCCGTTGTATCGTCTCCGATACGCTTAGCGGTAGGCATATAACGAGTGGCCTTGAGTAAGTGACGGACGCCTGACCATACTTACCGATCTGGGCTGAATGATAAGGAATACTCACAAAAAGTTACGATAAGTATACATTCCTAACAAGCAGAAATTTCAAAAACATAAACAGAAATAAAAATATAAGTCAACTTGTCCTTATTTATTACATTATGCAGATGATTTTAATTTCCACCAGAAGTTCCTGATTTTCTTTAATTTTAAATTGAGTGAGTTTTCGCTTTCATTCATTCCGCCAAGCATCTATTAACTACTTACCTACTGACCACTTAACTCATTTTTAAAGGCAGATAGAAGTGAACGAATAAAATAAACACAATAAAGTTTCTTCAGTCTATAAAAGCATGACTGTTTGCATCCATCGCCAAAAGCGGGACATTGAGCTTTATTCTTAAAAAGTGGGACATTCCGCAGAAATCAGAAAGTCTGATAACACTGTTAACCAGTTAGGTTACATAAACGTCTTTGAGATAATAATTGTAGCCAACCTACCTTATAGAACTTTGAGTCTTTAGGTACTAGATTGATTTGATACAGCTCAGGTATAGATTCTTTTCAATTTGTGTGGTACGAAGTCAAGAAGAATGGTTAATGAATAAATATTTGTCTTACTTATGTAGCTATTTATACCAAATCACCATATTCACATTGTAGAGTATCGATAAGTCATCCAGTATGCACGTAGCTAATGACTCATGGACAGTTTACTATAAGCCATTTTGATCGATTTCATAACCAATTAACCATCTGTATTCCTATACTGCTCGAAAGTAAAAAGTAAGTATACTCATTTTTTTTCCAGGATGAATTTATGCAAGCAATTCCACCAGATGAGCAGTTGACATTATGTAATACATGTAACCAGACTCTCTGTGACATGTATATTTTCAGAGAGCGGGCAAAGAACAGTTTTAATGAGTTCAAAAAGTTCTGGTGTGTACTTAAGGTATGTATAATCGTTTTCAAAGAGCACACATAGGAAAACTTTGAGCTAAAAAGTATTTGTGTGCCAATATGGCATGTATGATAAATAACTCCAAAGCCAGTATTGTAGGACAATTGTAGTTTTGTAATTAGTTGTGTAATTAACTGTTCAAGAAAAAACTCAAAACCATATTTGACAGTGTAACTATCAAACGGTCAGTGCGAGTTAAACTCCCATCAAGAGGGTTCATTACCAATCCATTTTTAGTGAGAACCTTAAGACTTACGTTTTCGTTTAAACTATAAAAGAGGCCTATATTTTATATTCCCTATTTTTACAATATTTTAAATTCCATAGAATTATCGATTTTCATTTATTTTTAATATTTTCCTTAATATCTTTTAAACTATGCATTTAAAATTATATAAAAAAAGTATTTCTTATAATAAGTCCTTTCATTTGATACATCTACTTTCTAATTTGTCCACCAAAATCTAAATCATTCATTTACGCTATACATCCATGATGAGGTCATCAAACTCTATATCTATCAAATTTCAACTCTTCATCCAGTACATTAGGCGAAAATTAGATGTGACAATCTGACAGACACACACATGAGTGATCTTATATAGGTTTTATATTATTTTTAATGTTGTATAATTTTCCTATTTAAGTACTTATATTAAATTTCCAGTCATGCGGAACTTGTATACTCAACATTTTGGGAAGTGTTAAGCAAAGTGAGAATGAACATTGAGCTTGAAAGAAACTCACTTCAATAAAAAAAAATATAGAGGTCTATGACAATATCATATCATTCAGAAACTAGTTATTAATAATTAGCGGATGCCCAGCGGCGTTGCCCGCGCATACCCCTTTTTTCTGTAGTATAATTTCCCAAAATCCTCTTAGCGGATACCTACGTCATAATTACTACCTGTACACCAAATTTCAGCCCAATCCGTCCAGTGGTTTGAGCTGTGCGTTGATAGTCAGGACTAACAATTTTACAAGTATAGATTATAAACTAGAATTCTCTGTACTATGGAAACCAGAGACATACATACCTACTTATCGTACATTAAGATGTTGAACAGAATATTATTTTATAAACTATAAAATTAAAGACTGTGTTACTTTTACTTAGGTGTTCATATAGGAAAAACAAGACTCCTAGTTTTAATTTCTGTATCATTTGAATAATTGTAATTTACTCTTTTGAATTTTACATTTCTTTACATGCTTTTTATTTTTTTCTTAGCCAATTCACGCAGCATTCTATTTTTCATTTTTAATAATAACTCATTTAACCCTTGATGTAGCAAATAAAGTTAAATTTCAATAATAATAGAAGTGTATAAATTTCTTTGTCTAATTTTTCAGCACAAACCAAATACTAAACAACCAGTCGCTGTTCCGAGCAATTCACAAACAGAAACAATTAGTCCATGTGATGAAATAAAAATAGAAGACCTCGAAGAACTTAAGTGTGAAGAGCCTGATCCTCTAGAAACAACTAAACCAGACCCAGAAAGCATAACAAACATTTATGATTCATTAACTGATATAAAAGAAGAAATTGACCTAAACACACTTAATCAGCCAGAACCTAATACTGCAACAAATAATTCAGTTGCTCCTAGAAATGACAACATCAATCAAAACTATGTATGTAATAACGAGGTAGCAACACCAAGAAATGTCAACTCTAATCATAATTATGTAAATAACAATGCAGCACCAAGAAATGATGTTTACAATCATGTAACAAAACCAACTAATAAAAATATACATCATGAGATTGGCTCAGTAGTATTAAACAATGCTGCAATCATAGACAATGGTGTCAGTAACTTTATTAACAAGCAAATATCACCAATGACAGTTGACAATCTCAACCATAACTTTGTAAATCACAATGTGGCAATTGTCCCAATATTAAATAACATGCTTCCAGCACCAAGCAATAAAATGTTCAATAATAACTTTGTTGCTTTGCCAATAAATCCTAAATTTTGTCAAACCTATCTAAAAATTGCACCAAGATTGAGAATGCCTTGCAAAGTAGCACAAAATAACAATTGCAATTTCCTTTTGGGAACTGGTAACTCTAACAAAAATTATGCAGCTGCAAATTCAAATGATCTAGAAAAAACAATACAAAGTAGCAAACATATAAAGAGTACTGATGTCCTACCAGTAGCTAATGACATAACAACATTAAATTCAAGTATTACTCGTAATTCTCAAAGAAACAATGCTGTAGCTACGACAAATTTAATGTATCAGCATAAAAGTATCTTTAAAAGTGTGAGTATTGATAATGGTCAAGTTGTCTTAGGGAGTGACAGGAATATGAAAATTGTAAAAACAAATATTAGAGACAATATTGAAAATGTGGGACAGGGGATGATGAATACTGTGCCAGTATCTAAAGATGTGAGTATACATATTATTATAATGCTTCTACTAAGCATATATAGCATGTTTTCCATGAAAAAACTTGGAATACATTACATTTATTTGTTCAAGAATATTTCGTACGCAAACTAAACTTTAACTTAAGGTGTACCAACATCAGTTTACATTTAAAAAATATCTACTTAATATAATTTAAATATTACAGGGTAAAATGTTTTTCATTATAATTTCATTGCAAATTATAAATTTAAAAAAAGTATAACTACGAGTACCAGTGAATATCAGAATGTGCCCATCGCTCTTTGCATTTAAGACTGCACTTAAAAAGCATTACCTTAATTCTCTTTCCAAGAGTTTAATATTATATTATGTATGTAGTTTATTTATGTATGTATATGCCACGGCTAAAGGTGGGTGTGAACATTAACTTAAGATTAGCCAGCTAAAGTTGTTTGGTAAAGTCCGATTATTAGTTGGTATTCGGAGTTTAATCGTACACAACAAGTTTTACCCAACACTAGCTGGGTAATGTTTTTTGGGTGGTGAGCGAGCGAAGCGAGCGATGTTAGGTTTTTAGGTTTGATTGATTTTACAATCGAAGAGCCTTGCGAAGCCCCTGGGTGAAGTTTAGCCAGCTGATCTTAACTTTAGTCTGCTAATCTTAAGTTTATGTTTACACCCACCTTTAGCCATAACATATATATTATACATAAGAATACACTTTGTTTTATGGTTGCCTGACTGTATGCTTTGAAGTCCTTTCAGCATTCCAAGGTTGACTGGAAGAGGTCGCGAAAGGAACAAGTCCGCCTTTGCTTTATTATTAATCTTTTGTTAACTTATTTATTTTTTAATGCAATAAAAAGTGTACAAACAAATAAACAAATATTTCATAATCTGCTTCATAAAATAATTTAAACTGTATCAATAAAACAAAAAATAATAAAGAGTTGAATCATTTATAGAAAAAAAATGTAATAAATTTTCAGCTTTTATTAAAAATTATAATAGTTTGGTCAGAGTACAATAAAATAAAATAGAATATCACCAAATCATATTATTAGTAGTAAAGAACTCTTCGATACAATAAAATCAGTGCTGGAGCAAACAATTTTTAGTTTTTGAATGATTTTAACGTACATTTTTTCATATCACCAAGTTAAATATATTTTGGTACATATCATTTATGACCATATCTAGCTCTATCTACCTCCCCTGCCTGGGTGAAGTTTAGCCGGCTAATCTTAAATTCACACCCACCTTTAGCCGTAACATATCTAGGGTAGTGCCCCCGCCAAGACGAGCCAAGCGAAGCGCAAGGGCACTACCTACCTTTTATTGAAACGCTTCGTCGTGATTTTGAACTCTCATAACTTTGCTTTGGATTATGCTAAATAGTTACAATTTTTTAAGATAGAATGCCATCAGTACAATCATTAAACATACAAAGTTTGAATGTCTTAGCTATTACACTTTATATTTTATTAATGTCTCAAAACCCTCGATTTCGTCACTGACACACTGACTCACTGATCATCAAAATTGTTAGGGTACTTTCTGAAGTCCTAGAAAGCTGAAATTTGGTATGTAAGTTAATATTACTACAAAGACAACAAAAAAAAATAAAAAACCTAACCTAACCTATCACCTGGGAGTAGGAGGTGCAAGCTCAGATTAGATAATAGTACCTACTACGGTGGAAGTTTGTATGAGACTTGCACTTCAATTTGTGCTATTTATGTGAAAATTAATTAAAATACTTCATATAACAAATAAAAAATACGTACGTCATAATTTTTCGAAAATCATCTCCTAACTCTTAAAAAATGGGGGTGAAAGCTTAAACGCGATCCGGCGTCACTAGATGGCGCTGACTGTATTTTGAAACGCGGTAACGACTTGTATATAGGGCAGCCTTATGTAGCGAAGTGGTTCCTCGGTAGTTTACAGTCGTTTACGACATTCTTCCTCTGCGCTAGTAAAACTTTGGTAAAGAATATTTGAATATCTCATATTATTGAAGCATCGTAACCTATTTTGAACTCTCATAACTTTGCTTTGGATGATGCTAAATAGTTAAAATTTTTCAAGATAGAATGCCAAAATTCGAAATTATTATAAGTATTTATTTGTTATTTTCTTAGAATTTAATATTGGAAGTTTGAATAGAATTAGGTATAGGATTAGTTTTGTTTATAGTAAGGTCGTAAGGTGTAGGTTTAATTGTTTTAGATTGAGTATTGTCGGTATTCTTCTGATTTTAACATGGTTTTTGAAATTGTTGTACTGGAAGTAGAGGTGGGACCCCGCCGTCATCATGTGGTACACGTGCCGGTAGATGGTTCCTGCCTCTTCCATTCCTGACCTATCACTTATTTTTAACATTAAATTATCAAATAAAAAAGGCAAAGATAGAGAGTGGGCTATAAAAAAGGTGTGGCTGACGTGCAAGAAATACACCCAAAAAAAGGAAGAAAAAATAAACGAAGAAATCAATTAACCAACTTACAAAAATAAATAAAATCCTACCAAAAACATTTTCATGTAAAAATGTTGCCAAGACGAGTCTGCGTAGCTTACCCTGTGAAAAAAATATCAGATCTCGTATAAAACCAAGCTCTAAAGACTGCACGCTCTAAACCTACAAGCTCTACACTACACCTTGCTCAAAATATATTATAAAGTTGTCAGATATCATGTAGAACCAAGATTTTTGATCTATGTGCCTTAACTTTACCAGGCCTACCTTCACAAATTCTACATTTTAGTCAAAACGTAATGCCGAAATGAACTTTGGAACATTCTCACGAAGAAATTTTTGATTTTCTAGGACTTTGTGTGACGGTGCTGACTCCTGCTGGAATGTCTCATGTCCTGATTCCGAATTATTTATATGCCCACGGTATTAACTCTTCTTTTAAGACCTTTTCGCGATACACGGTCTTGTTAATTTTGACACCCTGGTCAATTAAAACGACCGGAGAGTGACCTTCAGCAGTCACTGCGGCCTAAACCATAACAAAAGCTGGTCCTTGCTTTCTGACAGCTATTTTTTGCTCGAGATTATCGGTAGACTTCCCCTCTAACCAAACACGGTCATTTTGCTTGTTCACGTATTGCTGGACGGTGAATTTTTTTTCATCCGAAAAGACAATGTTTGGCTAAGCTTCACTCGCTTGCAAGCGTTTTAGTGCCTGGGCTCTCTCCAACCGTTTTTTTTTCTGCTCCGGAGTTAAGTCTTGCACTTTTTGTGTCAAATAGGTAAATTTTTCCAATTACCATAAATTTTCAAATAGAAATATCAATATTCGACGGAGTTTTGGAGTTTTTCCGTAGTAACACTTGGTCCCTCGCACCCTATAGATTAGGAGGTCATAACAAATCTGGTAACGACGGAAATGGTTAAACTTAAGATAAGAGGTTAGATTGCAACCCTCTGATGCTAAATATATCGGTCTGCCTGCGCAGAGTGGTTGCGTTATGTACTTATAGCGCCTGAAAAACTAGTTATCGTGACCAAAAAAAACGATAAGGGAAATGGCTGAGTAAGATATAAATAGAAAGTACTATATGTAATCATGACAATTATGCAAAAACTAACCAAGTATTCGATTGCGTTATGGTGCTACGCCCGTCAGTAGCAGGAATTCTAGACCAGACCAGACTCCCCTGCCCGAACACCATAGTTGAAAATGGCGGATATTAATTTCAAAAAAAGCATTAAAAACAATGGTGTAGCCCCCCATTTAAATCATTTGCGCGTGGTCCTATTTCGCTATCTTCAAGCGTTTCCGAGATAACTTTGGTTCTCCGGCAGGGGGGTGGGATTCTGGTCCAGGACTCTCGTTATTCCTACTACTAACGAGCGTTGCTCCATAACGCAACCGAATATTTGGTCAGTTTTTGCATAATTGCCATGATTACAACTAGAGCACTTTCATTTTATATCTTACCAAAGTATATATATTAGTACATCTTACTCAGCCATTTCCCTTATCGTTTTTTTAGGTCACGATAACTAGTTTTTCAGGCGCTATAAGTACATAACGCAACCACTTTGCGCAGGCAGACCGACATATTTAACATCAGAGGGTTGCCATTTATCCTCTCAACCTTAGTTTATCCGTTACCTCCTAGTATAATACTGTGGATCAAACTCCCATTTGTCCCCAGTGGTAACGACTGGGAATATTCGGTTTTGCCGACTATTATGGTGAAAACAAGCTTCAGATAATATGAATTAACTATGCAACCCAGAGCAAAGATTCTGATCTAAAGTAATCGTATATCGGTGGTTAGGGTTAGGTGAGATACATGAGTAGATTAGGTCAAGGTGGGGTCTAGACGGGGCAAGGTCGGTTGGTTAGATAGCGATGCGCCAGAACTAACTTCGCTCGTTGTTCTGGGTTGCGTTGCTGAGTCATATTAACTGAAGCTTGTTTTCATAAATGTTGGGCAACCTAGTGATTTAGGGAGCAACTGAGTTTTTTATAAGACAAAAGTGCTATTTAAAAGATAGACAGTTAATAAGCACCCATTTAAAATGAAATTTAAAGATATGGCTGCAATATTTAAACGGAACCAAGACTCATCGTGTGTTTTTCCTTATTTTAAGTCGCGTGAGAGCAACACAGGTAAAGGCCAAAAGAAATGGTACATTAAAATTGTGACTAGAGAAGAAATACTAAAAAAGATGGAGGAAAGTCGCAACCATCCCGACTTCTTGGAAGCTCCTCACAAATGTTTGTCCTGCGTTGCTTTGTTTCCCGACGAATCGCTTGCGGCGGCGCACAAGCAAGAGTGCCATACCGAGGTAAGCACTTTTACCATAGGTTATAGTTTTTAGGGTTCATTATTAACACTGCCCTGTACGCCAAGCAATAAGTTTCGTAATGCATGGTTGTAGTTAAAATGGATTGAAAGGTGTAAAAAGATTTTTAACGAGTTATCGACATTCGATCATGACTGTGTATTTTTATGTGTGTGTTATTTATCACGGCTCTGAAGTTGGTCGCAAGATGCGTCGCAGTAGCAAACTTTGGGTGTTAGTAGGTCGTAAAAGTACCTACTACTTGGTTATACCGGCGCAGTAACCACTCGCATCTCAGTTCAGATCAATACTAAAGTTTTGTGCGAGCTATACATATAGAATAAGTGTTAAAAGTGATCACTTATGGCACTTAAGCTATCTGTAATGTCGGGCTATATTTTACAAAGTAAATAATAGTGTCTAAATAAACTACAGCACCTTCCTTTTCATCGTTTAAAATTTTCATCGAAGTATTTACTCAGCGATTAATTTTTTTTATGTGATAACTGAAGTATAGTACTATATCACATCACATAACAAACAAACGGAATATTCGGCAATTTCCAGCAAAGGGACGCGTCATAATACTATATCACATAACAAACAAACGAGAGGTTCGGAAATTTCCAGCTGAGGGACGCGTCATAGTACTATATCACATAACATACAAACGGAACATTCGGCAATTTCCAGCAAAGGGACGCGTCATAGTACTATATCACATAACAAACAAACGGAAGGTTCGGAAATTTCCAGCTAAGGGACGCGTCATAGTACTATATCACATAACATACAAACTGAACATTCGGCAATTTCCAGCAAAGGGACGCGTCATAGTACTATATCACATAACACAAAAACGGAACGTTCGGCAATTTCCAGCAAAGGGACGCGTCACGTCGCCGTTGCCGCGCTTTCCGCTGCCATTATTTCACTTTACGTAATAATTAATTTGCGTATAATTATGTTTGTTTGGCGCTTTATATGTTTGTTTGGGAGGTCTGAATATTTACATATTACATATTGATACTTAAAGCAATCATTTTTACAGGACTCCGAGTTCACTTGCTTCGCTTGCTCACGCACTTTCAAACAGTTTCACGTGTTGAGAACTCACTACTATATTCACTTAAGCGGTATGTGCGTGTACCGCTGCATCACATGTGAGTTTACAACCAGAGACATCGAGAGCATAAAGTGCCATATCTGTCCCAAAGCTGGGTAAGCATTTTTATCTTTTATAAATAAATAATAAATTTGTTTATTTGTAAAATACAGGCAAAATGGGTAAATTTTTTTTTGGATCACAATTGGTAAGCCCTTGGCATCATCTCACCTGATGGTATAAATGATGATGCCGAAGGTGGAAGCGGGCTAACCAAGATTCCTCAACGCAATGGGGAGTCTCATAAAGGATATTAACTTACTTAAATTTAAAAAGTACAAAATGGTGTATGCCTGAATTAGGAATAACCTGTGTTTCAGGCTAAGAATTGATACAGGGTGTAAATAAATGGTGTAGAACCTATTAACTGGGGCTTTTACTCATCATACTGAACAACTTTCCCTAGGGAACCCATAGTCAATTCGCAAAAAAAAAATTCGGCGCTCCATACAAAAATGCACAAAATTGGTCGAACAGCTGATCGTTTTGTATGAAGAGTTTAGTTTATTTTTTTTGCGATTTCAGCAAACTTGTTGAACAATTTGATGAGTAGAATCCCCAGTTAACGGGACTTTGACACCAATTTTGTTACACTCTGTATATTATTATTCATAAGAATAAAGACAATTTAATTACTTAGTTCGATTAGCACACTAGCGCCGCTAATAAAATAATGATTTGGTCATTCTTATGGACTTCAATCAAAATCATTGAGTATTTTGCGCACATGCAGGGGTCCAAGGTGTTTTTTACTTTCGGGCGACTGAGAAGCGAAAAAAGTATATAATATGGCAAAAAAATAAAAGTTGAAATTTTGATGGTGATCGATTGTCTTACACTAATGAGTCTTAAAAACTAAAAAATAAAAATGTGTGTGTAAGTGTATGTGTGTCTGTAAGTCCGTCCGGTGCTCTAGATCCCAAATTACTGGACGGATTTTGGTAAATTTTGGGTTTAGGTAATATTATTTTTATAACTCCAGCCGTTTTTTTAAAATTTCCTCCATCTTGATTTAAGGGTTGCCACATGGTGAAAAGTGTTGCCATAGTAAAAAGCCACTTATTATTTTTTAACTCAAAAATTTTCAAAAACTTTACATGGCCTACAGCACACAGTAGTTTGTTATTCCAAGAAAAATCAGAATAAGGTACCTCTTATACAAATCCAGGTAGTTTGTTACTTTTTCTCAAAAATGGCTCTAGCGATTATAATAAAACTTTGTGAATAACTAGGACTTAATTAGGCCTACTGCAATGGGTTAATTATTCCAGGAAAAATCGGAAGACCTCTCATACAAACGGAAATTATTTGGAAATATTTCATCAAGTCTGATATACCTATGTTACTGTAATTCTTTGCTACTAAGTAAATGTATGTTTATAGTTGATTGTATGTATGCTCGACTACGACAGATGGTTAAGGCTTCGCGAGAAAGTATGCACGGCGTGGCTGTAAAACTTATTAATTGTTGTTGTATAACTTTACATATTAGCAAAACATACAATGACGTGAGTTAATTTTTGTTAAAATGCTACGTATTGAAAAATCTGCTGCTCAGATTGTCATATCAACCGAAAAACGTCAAATGCTGGACAAAGGCCTCCTCCAAGAATAGGGATGAAGACAGCATCAGAAATAAATTATGAACTCTTTAGGTTTTAGGGTTCCATAGTCCTACGAGTAACCCTTTATAAGATAGCAGCCAAAATATTTTTCAAATATTGGTGTCTCCAGCAACTAGCATACCTAGCCGGCGATTTTTTGAACTGAAAACTTCTTTAGCGGCGTTGTGCACTTTTTTTGTAATGGGTAAAAAATGTTAAACTCGCGTCAGGACACGTGACCTGATCGAAAATTCGTAAGACGGATGGAGTAGTGAAAACTTCGTTAGCGGCGTTGTGCACTTGTTTTGTAATGGGTAAAAAATGTTAAACTCGCGTCAGGACGCGTGACCTGATCGAAAATTCGTAAGACGGATGGAGTTGATTTTTTGTTGATTTTTCTGAGATATAAACTTTTTAATGTAACATAAATTGTCATGTTTGTGTACGATAGCGCAATAAATAAATATTGTATTCTACCACTTATATGATAGTACTTTTATACTGATAATCAAAGCAATTCGTGCAATATTATTCCCTAACCATTCCAAAATATCAAAAATGCACAACGTTAATATTCAAGTTTTCACTTCTGCCGGCAATCCCGGAGTGCAACCCGTCGTTTTTTTTTAATGAGGATTTTTACTTTTCAGGTCCAAACCCTTGCGGCCTAAAGATCCTAATATGAGATTATCGATGTTACGTTATTTATATTACTGCCACAAGTGTGAATATGTTACTGCTCGATCCTCAATACTGAACATGCATTATGATACGTAAGTATTAACCATAGATAAGAAAAAAAATCACTACGCGTACCTATCCACTATTCAGGGCATAGAAGTAAAGAAGTCGCGAAATCAAAAGCCTTTGATTCAGGGTTTCAAAAACAACGCAGGGATGATTGTTTAGGCCTCTGATTGAAGAAGACTCGATTTAGATTAGTATAATAAAACGCTGAACACGTTAAAAAACCGACTTCCATTTTTGTTTGTTTTTGTTAATTTAAAAAAAAATACTACTTCGATTTTGATACAACTATATGGGACTAACCTGGCAGCATATACCCCAATCGAATAAAAACCAGCCAAGTGCGAGTCAGAACCGCACACATAGGGTTCCGTACCTTCATACTAGATGGCGCTAGTTTCATCTTTCAAAAACCATCATACTAGATGGCGCTAGTTTTTTCATGGTTAAAAAAACACGTTTTTTGTATGGAGACCCCCCTTATTTTTTCACTTTTACTAATTTTTTGTATTTCTTGTTATAGCGACAACAGAAATACATCATCTGTGAAAATTACAACTGTCTAGCTATCACGGTTCATGAAATACGGGCGCACAGTGGAGTCTGAGTAATAGGGTCCCGTTTTTACCCTTTGGGTACGGAACCCTAAAAAATAATCAAGAAAATCGGTTCCCAATCTGCGAAGATATCGCGTAATAAACATACGAAAAACAAACCTACAATCGAATTGAGAACTGTCTCCTTTTTGGAAGGCGGTTGAAAACAGCACTCACTCCTCTTCAACGCTTTTTTGAAGTGGATACTTCTTTGTTCGGGGTCTGATATCCAGTTCCTCAGATCACAGCAATTTGAGTCCAGTCAGGCCTGTCGCAGCTGTAGGCATAAAATTCTACCTACGCCGCGCTCTACGCTGCGCGGGCCCCTATATGGGGCAATTCAGTAGTCAGAAGAGATAAGAGTTACGCGATAGAAAAGAGACAACTTGTAGGTAATATAACTGTAGGTAATAAGCGCTGTGTAACCTGAATTTGTACTTTATTGTGTCGTAGCAAGAGTCGCCATTCATTCAAATGATTTTGCGGAGTTAACCTTCTTTAACGTAGTAAATAGTCTTTATTCTTTTGTCACATCAGAAACAACTTTTTTTAACACAGGTAAATTAGATTTCTGATTATAGATTATTACGTTTTGCCATCAGTTATTATTATTCATATTATTTTAGTGTTTCTGTCATAGAAATAATAAAGCTTTTGAAATGACCTTGTAAGCAAGTGCGCCGACACGAATTCCTTCCTATGGATAAATTTCTGATTATAACGATTTTGTAAAAAGTCGGGATAGTAGGTCAGCGAAACTACAAAAATATGCTGAAATACGATTTTTGGTTCAAGCCGTCTCGGATATGGGTATATATGGCATTGTTACCACTGTTACCAATCGTCGGGGGCTGACTAGCTCAGCCTACTTTTAACGGGCAAAACTCGTGGGATTTAACTTTTTTATTTACTTTATATATAGCTGTGCCGGCTGGCTTTTTTGTGCAATTACAATCTAGTTACGGCGCGCGATTTGGTGATGCTGTATAGCATCTCAGGAGTTTTCTTTATAGCTCTTTACTAAGCCAAGACTGGATCAGGAATGTGTCCTATGAATTCTGGATTGATCTCCAAACTGAAAATAATTTAAAATTCAAATTTAACTTCTTAAAATAACACACGGCCAGATCGCTCTCCAAAGGAGAAGCAATGGACGATTGTAAGGATATCCTTACAGTATCAATGCGTTCGGTATGATCTCCTGCGCAGCAGATTGTGGAAGTAGAAACTGTGACGTCATCAAGATGGCGGTACAAATAAAAAAAAACAATTTGTATCAATTGAAAGGACTCTGTGAGTAGATTAAGATTACAAATATATACTAACATACTACAACATTTTTACTATTTGGTCAAACAAATTATTAGAAAACGTCCTAAAATTACACAATTTAGAGCTGTTTTTCTCTTTTTTCTTGGTATATCGTGTTTTTTTAATATTTTTGGGTAATTATTTTTTGGCAATATAATATAGAAAATATCTCTAGTCATTTGATTTATATTTTACAAAAATTCATTCAATGGTTTTCTATCTACAGCAGTACATATTCAACTTTCGCATAAAAAAACATAAACTTTTGAGCCCTAAACTTTCTAAACCACGTTTTTTTTAACCAGACCCACAAACTTATGTTTAACCAATGGGGCTTCTAAGTAAAGGCGTAAGATTGAATAACGCTTGTCGCACGATTTGCTGAAATTGTAAAAAAAGCCCACTTTGTATTCAGAATTTCAGATTAAAATAGACGTTTCAATTTTTATCTTTGAAAAGTCCAAATATTTTTCTGACCAGTTGTGGAAAAAAATTGTTCAGTTGCTTAATCGAAAAACCAAACAGTTCAAGCTTTTAGTGTCATGCGATATACATATGCATGCAAAGTTTCAGCTCAATTGGAAACCGGGAAGTGGGTCAAATTTAAGTTGCAAGATTTCATTACAGACACCGGGACAGGTGAAACAAAAAAATAAAAGCTTGTAATAAGAATAAGACACTGCGCACTGTTCAAGTTAGACCTGTCAGGGCACTATCCACTAGAGCTAGACTATCGAGTGAGACAAATATTGCATTTTCCAGCAAAGTTGAAACCAGTTTTCCATTTAAATTGAAACCAGTTTTTATAGCAAACTTGAAATCAGTTTTCAGTTTAAGGCGAGCTATTGATTGGAACAGTTGTCTCTGTCTTTTTCTTTAAGTGTAGAGACTAAAGAAAATAACCAGACTTTTTCAATGGTTTTTCGTTTCAATCAAAAACTACAATGTAAGTATAAAAAATAATAACATTACTCACTTTGTATTATCATAACTAATGTTGTTGTATATTTTTAAAAATTTATACTTCAAAATATGAGTCATAACTAGATTTAAAATTAACGGTGTAGACCTATCTTTGGTATTTTTTTCTATCGAGCCAAAACTGCTCAATCGTGTTTCTAATAGCTTTTGACTTTAAATAACATCATGAAAAATAAGGATATTTTTTTCAACCTTGGGTTTTCTATCGTTTAGGTGTAATTGACGTCAAAAATAACGACAATCTGTAATATTACCGCCTCAACTTTAAATCAGTTCTCCCAGCAAACCTGAAAACCAGATATGATTGTTCCAGCAAACACGAAAAAAATAACCCCAGAAAAGTGAAATGCGACGACTGCGGTCAATTATACGCAAGCAAATACGGAGTCAAATTACACATTAAACTTATGCATAGAGGCAAAAAACCCAAGGAGGAACCATTGTATTGTAATCTCTGCAGCAAGTGGTTTTCGACTAAAATTACTCATTATACCCATATGAGGAATATACACACGCCGCAAGAAGAGCGAAAGTAAGTTTTTTGAGCTGAGAGTTGGTCATGTAAGTCTTTCCCACCTGGCGGTCTGGTGGTCATCGTGCCGATAATCTGACTGACTATCACGCGCCACCCGCCTAAACGCATCACGATGCTTGGCGTCAAGTATAGAGCGAGTAGTGGTATCCATCCTACGAGTACCTTACCACTAGTACCTGTCTGCCTGTCTATACAAGAGTACCATGTACACGATAGAAGAAGAAGCAGGTATAGTAGAGCACATTTATTGAGGAGAGCTTGCTTATCAGCCTGTTTTGGTCAAAAGACTTCCATTGCTGGACATAAGCCTTCCTAAGTAGGGAGGGGGGAGGGGGATGGCCGTAATTGTCACGCTTAACAGGCGGACTAGCGATCGCAGTACGCAGTATGCGGAAAAGTCGCTGCTGCCCATGCTCCGCTTTATTTCCTTGGAGATGGAATAGTACTATTCTATAAGGCCGCATATAGGACAAGGGGCTTCTACTCCTGAAACTGAACAATTTTTATTGTACAACTCTGCTGAAATGTTTTTTTTATTTAAATCTGTCAGCTGTTTAGCCAACATTGTATGGATGACCTTTTTTTCAATTTCAGCAAATTAAAAAAAAACAAAAACCAACTAAAATAAAACTGTTTTACTATATCGAGTAGAAGCCTCTCTAAAAACATGTTCTACTAGCTTTTGCCCGCCGCTACGCCCGCGTGATCATTGTTTTTATGACTGTCTTTGAGGGAGAGTGGGGGGCGAGTCGCCGCCGGCACGCGATCGTGGGCATGATTTTTCTCCAGATCCTTCTCCCAGATCGGGCAATTGTGATCAGCAGCCCAAGTCACTTCCCATCCTCTCAACCAATTCTATACAAAAAAATCACTTCAATCCGTCGTTGCTCCGTTGCAACGCCGCCGACGTGCGCAAGCGTAGAAAGAAGTCCCCTCGGATATGCTAATTAGTAAATATGTCATTGACCTGTTGGTCCAGTGGCAGAGCTCATGTCTGCTGGGCTGAGGTTCGTAGGATCGATCGCCACTAAGGCAAACATTCGTGTAACGAACCGGTTTGTTTGCTCTGTGTATTCAATATCTATGTATTATGTTATGTATATAAGTATGTAAGTACATCAGTCGCTGGTTCTCACAGTCAAAGTATATACAAGGTGTTGTTTTGGTCGACAACGAGCTTTTCAGGGGTGATACAGTTCATGATACTGATGCCAAAAAAATAAAAAAATCATACCTTAATTTTTCATAAGAAAATCTTAGCAAATATTCTTTTATTGTTACCTTGTTTTCATACGATTATGAATGAGAGCGTAAGATCAGCGGGGTCGGGGGCGGGGGCGGGAGCCATCGACGGCCGGCCGGCCGGCGGCGCCGCGCTCACTCGCCAGTCTGCCGCAATCCTCGCCACCGGCTGTACGTGCGCGACGCGCGTGTGTTTCGCTCTGCGCAGGGGCATTTCCGTATACGACTATGGCTCAGGAACAATTTAGTAATCGCGAACTTACGATGTACTAAGCATTTACTTTACGTGTGGTGAAAACGAAACTGAGTGTGTGAGAATTTGGCGTGAAGAATTCGCAAATCGTAATTAAATAACGCGTTACACAGTAAGGACAATTGTTTATAACCTCCGTGAATGGGGTTCTTACGAAACATGTGTAGTTCCTTTGACGGTTCTAAGCCCGTGAAAAGTATGAAGGAAAAGGTGATAATTGGCGCGGCATGAATGGAGCCGGCAGCCATGGAGCTTGTCGCCCAACCCCCGCCTTCCGCATGCGCCATACGTCTTCGTTATTTTAGGATAATTTGTAAGTGATTTTTTTCAATAATTTCAAATTATAAAAAAAAAGAAAATGTGCTATTAGAACAATAATTTTTTGTCCTACCACCCCTTAAAAGCCCGTTGTCGACCAAAACAACACCCTGTATATTAATACTAACATACAGTATGGACACTCCCTGCCGCTCTCTAGATTGTGACCTCACCCCCTCGTCACCCTTAATGATACAGATTGGTTACAGTTTGGTCAATGTATATATATTAGTACTAACATACAGTATGGACACTCCCTGCCGCTCTCTAGATTGCGTCCTCACCCCCTCGTCACCCAGATTGATACAGATTGGTTAAAGTTTGGTTGTCGAACGTATGGGATTTCGCCGCCATTTTGTTTTTTCCGTTATTCATTTTTTTAAATGTCATTTCTGGCCCGTTGTATAAAGTGTCCAGGGTGTGCCACAGTACAGGGAATCCTAGTTTGGGTTACGAAGTAACTAATAATATAATCTGTGGTTTGGGGCCAGATGACCGTGTGTGATTTGTCCCTGTACCTATATATAAAAGTATCATAAGTCACTCAGGGGATCAAGGCGAATCTAAAGTCACCTCGCACTTCAAAATTTACTAAGCCGCCGTTTAGGTTAGAGGCTCAGACAAAGAAACAGACATACCGAAATCATTACCTGTCCTTGATTGCCCAAGAAGAAGGTAAATGTTTTCTTGGTGTATATCTTTTTCTTTGTTTATATACACATTTTCTCGGAAATCAAACCATAAGCACAAATATTATTTTTTAACCGCCTCGTTGGTGTAATGGTTATTCCATTACCCACACATCGGGAGGTCTCGGGTTTGATTCCCGGCCGAATCTAACTTTGTAAGACTCGCCAAAAAAGTAGGGGGTTAAGGCGAATATAACGACACATTGCACTTCAAAGTTCATTAAGCCGTTGAGGCTACATGCTCACACAAAGAAACACGACATACCGAAAAACGTTACCTATCCCCGATTGCCCAAGAAGAAAGTTAATGTTTTTCTTGTGTATGTATTTCTGTTTTTTGGCTGAACTAAATGAGCTGAGTGACTTCTTGAGCAGTCGGGTAGAGCCAAACACTAGGCACTATTTTTGAGCTTGCGCGTTATATCTTCGACTGCATCCGCACTTACTATCAGGTGAGGTGAAGCCAAACACTAGGCACTATTTGAGCTTGCGCGTTACATCCTCGGCTGCATCCGCACTTACCATCAGGTGAGGTGAAGCCAAACACTAGGCACTATTTGAGCTTGCGCGTTACATCTTCGACTGCATCCGCACTTACTATCAGGTGAAGTGAAGCCAAACACTAGGCACTATTTGAGCTTGCGTGTTACATCCTCGGCTGCATCCGCACCTACCATTTTAATATTATAAAAAATACAACCATACAAATTTTTTTCAGATTCCAATGCGATGAGTGCGAAAAGAAATTCATTACAGCTAGACAATTAGAAAATCACAAGGAACTCCACGTAATAATGAACGGAGGGGTGGTAAGTGGATAAAGTCAAGAAACTTTTTTAACTGTTAAACAAAAATTTTAAAAGGAGTTCATCCTTAGCGCGCTTCACATAAACGAATTTGTTATTTAAATATAAATTCAGCCTCGGCGCGCCCTCCGTACCGCTTCTAAGCTCGCACGATTAAATGTGTGAGAATGAGAAGATCTGGGAGGGTAGGGGACCAGGGGTAGAAAAGGAGCCACCGACTTGTTGTACAACCAACTTTTTAATCAATGAACGTAAAAATATAATCAGAAAACATTGTAAAATATAAAAAGTTTAAAAACGGTTGGAATTTGGAATGATTATTAGACTGAAAAATGCAGATCAGAAGTGAAAAAGTCAAAACTTTGAAAAAAACAAATTAAAAATAAAATAAAAACAGATTTAGAATAATAGTAATTTTCGAAAAACCTCGACTTAGGGTACAAATTTAAATTTGAAAATAATTTTAATTATTTTGTATTCTTCTCAGCAAACCCTTTTATGATTAACTAACAGACGAACTAACACGGCAAGTTAATATAAAGCTTGTAACAAACCAAAAAGTATGACTTTGAAGTATGATTATGTAAAGGACTAGGATATATGGTTATGTAATGATCTTCCAGCAAATACCTTAAAATTATAATCTGAATCATGTCATTATTTGTAATAGACATTAAGTTTTTTGACTATTTAAAAATGTTTGTAAACACCTATTTAAAATAAATATTTTTGAATTTGGCCGCTTTGTTAAGATAAGACTTTAACATTGTTTCTTGGAAAACTTTGAGACCTCGTAACTAGTGAACTATTACAGTACTAATATATGTACAGTGCTAAAATAAAGCCTGAAGTTTGAGGGGTTTTAGATAGGGCTGATAAGTTTTAGATGGGGAGGCTGAAGGATTTTGGACCTGGAGGATAAGGGGTTCTAGGCAGTGATTATTAGGATTTCGTACCCAAAGCAAAGTATATGTGTCACCGTAAAATTGTGAAAACCGTTAGATTATAACCTAACGGGATCTATCTCGCGAGATTGTGAACTGTAGAAAGATTGTGAACCGTAATATACTGCTTACAATTTCACTAGTGTCATTACAATAACACTAAGCGAAGTGAATAACATTAAATGAATGAGTGATCTAAGCAAGCGATGTTAGGTTCGGTCAGGTTTGATTGATTCAACAGTCAAAGAGCCTCGCAAAGCGAGCTCCCCCCCCTGGGTAGCAAAATGCTTTGCAGAAGAAGAAATAATTGGTTTTATTCGGAGAAACAAGAATGGGCCGTGAAATTGTAAGCCGATTGACAATGTACCGTCATATTATAATCTAACTGAATTTAGTGTAGTGAGATTGTAATATCGCGGTTTTGACAATATCCCGGTGACATATTATATATTAGTCCCAAAAAACAATTATTATTATTATTCTTTACAATTATTTATATATATTAGTCGCTTAGCTTTACCTGTATGTATGTATGTTTGTTTGTAACCGACTCTTTTGCACTCGATTTTGACCCACTTTAAACGGACACAGATTTAATTCAAACTTTGTACATTTATCAAAAATATAATAGTGATAATATAATAATTTCATAAAATTATCTCTTTATCCTGAACTAAAAAAGGAAAAATAAATATAGTTTAAAAATAATTAAAAAAACACGCTTTTAAAGCACATCAAACTAAAAAGTGAAAAATAATTCTTATTATAAATAAGCTGAAAACAATAATGAACGAAAAATACTAGTATTATTGTGAAAAAAGCTTGGGGTGCTTTGTGCCATATTTTGCGTATATCGAGCATCCCACGCTTTTTTCACAATAATACTAGTATTTTTCGTTCATTATTGTTTTCAGCTTATATTTATTTTTCACTTTTTAGTTTGATGTGCTTTAAAAGCGTGTTTTTTTCCTAGTAAATAATAAGAATGTGTTTTCTCGCAGAAAAATCAAAAATGCGATGTGTGTGGCAACGCGTACTACACAAAAAAGGTGCTCCGCAGGCACATAGCTGTTAATCACGGGAACAAGCCATCTAGCCGGAACCACGTGTGCGAAGTCTGCGGCATGGCCTTCTTTGTGAGTCCTTTTACTAGGGGATGCAGTACCGGTTCCGTCTCAAGAACCGGGACTGGATTTTCGGTACTGTACTTGGTACCGGGATTTACCGGGAAATTCGGTACTTTCGGTACTTGCTTAAATGTTGCTATTAATTTATTGTGTAAAGGGCACGAGTGCATGCAGTGAGCATATAATTAAGAAAATGGGCTCATTAGAAATGGGTTGGTGTTTTATTTTTTTCTATTCTGTGTCTTTTATTGACATTAATCATTAAAACACAATCAGTATCATAAAACATACAAGTTTTGAGATCAAAATAGTAACAAATAATCAAATAGAACTAAATTCGAGTTACATTTTGAATTAGAATAGTCTTTGTTCCTTCCACTATAAACTATAATCTCACTAAACATATTGAGCAAAGCAAAACTGAAACGCTTCTTCGAGATCAAAATATTAGAAAACACGGTGTCATCTCAAGCTATACAAAACCAGTATACACGGGTCTCACGTATTTTGAAACTCACAGGCATCGCGGCCAGTTTATACTGGTTTTATATAGCTTGATGTGGCGCCGTGTGTATATTTCCAAGTTACAAATAATATTATAATTACAAACGTTATTCTTATAAAAATAAAAAGTTTAAAAAACTAAAAATCGACCTCAAAACGCAATTCACCCAAAAGTATGAAATAATATTATTAAACTTAAATACACGATATAAACCAACAATAACGAAATCAAAGGTAAGTACGAATTAAATGAGGGTCTTAATTTTTTTTTGAGGTCTTTGCCAGCACACAGTTACTTACGTTCCAAGTGTTTTAGATTTAATGGTTTGCTGACACTGACCTCAAAAAAAATTTTAGGCCCCTAATTTAATTCTTACCCACCTTTTTTTCGTATTTGTTGGTTAATATCGTGTATTTAAGTTTAATAATATTATTTCAAACTTTTGAGTATATTTCGTTTTGAAGTCGATTTTTAGTTATTTAAACATTTATTTTTATTTTCTTTATTTTAAGTAATAATGTTATCTATCTAACAGCGTTAAACCTAATCACCTACTTGCCAATAGTAATAATAGTCATAATGCATGTTTCATTAAAATATACACAGACTTCTATCATCATCTCAGCAGCATGAAAGTTAAGGAGTTAAATCTTCCATCATCAGCTCATCTGAATAACCTGAAACAATACAACTATCGGTCTATGCGTACCTACGTTTAATATTTCAAGAATTATCTTCCAACTCCAAACCATTAGGGAGTTGTACCATCCGTAATCACCTCATTAACATAAGATGATGACTAAAAGACGCTAATACTTTAATAGCTTTAGAAAACATATGAATCACGTAATACGTGCCTATAAAATTTGAGGGTTTTCCCTTGATTTCCCTGGGATCCCATCATCAGATCCCAACTTGGTGACAATGGGACCCCCTCGGAAGTATACTCTTTCGAATAAAAAAAGAATTTTTAAAATCGGTTCACATCGTGCGACGATATCGCGTAACAAACATACAATAAAAAACATACAGTTGAATTGAGAACCTCCTCCTTTTTGGAGTCGGTTGAAAAGTAGTTGCAGTAAATACAATTTAAAACTCAACTTTTGAAATAACTGATAAATAAAATCATCATTTACATTTAAGAATAGCTTTTCTATCTCGGTAATAAGTTCTAAGGAAACTTATAGCATTAACGCTTATGTCACTTAACGACGTTCTGAGATTATTACAAATTATACATTATTAATTAAAAATAATACTTAAATTTTAAATAAATGTTGGTGTGACCGTAAATGATGCAAGTAAAATTGTGTTACTTTATAACATTGTATAAAAAGTAGGTTTTTTATTTGATTTTATCGTATATTGAAAAAAAGATAGTGAGAAAATGATATGCACTTCTAAAGTACCGAAAGTATCGAAAGAACCGGGATTCGTTCGCTGAAGACCCGGTACCGGGTTGTTTAAAAAAATCCCGGGATTTCCCGGTATTTTCGAGACCGAGATTTCCCGGGAGCATGCCCTACCTTTTACACTCTGACTACGAATATTAGGTCCTAAATTATTACCTGTTATCCTATCGTCTGTCGTGAATATAAGTCGACTAGCAGGAACTTCGTATACGAAGTCTGCGACATGGCCTTCTTTGTAAGTCCTTTTACACTCTAACTACGAATATTAGGTCCTAAAGTATTACCTGTTATCCTATCGTCTGTCGTGAATATAAGTCGAATAGCAGGAACTTCGTGTACGAAGTCTGTGACATGGCCTTCTTTGTAAGTCCTTTTACACTCTGACTACGAATATTAGGTCCTAAAGTATTACCTGTTATCCTATCGTCTATCGTGAATGTAAGCCGACTAGAAGGAACTTCGTGTACGAAGTCTGCGACATGGCCTTCTTTGTAAGTCCTTTTACACTCTGACTACGAATATTAGGTCCTAAAGTATTACCTTTTATCCTATCGTCTGTCGTGAATATAAGTTGACTAGCAGGAACTTCGTGTACGAAGTCTGCGACATGGCCTTCTTTGTAAGTCCTTTTACACTCAGACTACGAATATTATGTCCTAAAGTAATCCTATCGTCTGTCGTTGAATATAAGCCGACTAGCAGGAACCGTGTGCGAAGTCAGAACTACTGTGGGTTTACTAAAACCATTTATCGACTCAGGGATCGGTTTATGAAATATTAAGCTTTAAAGTGCTAATTTTTGTTAAAGTCAACCCCCCCACCAGCTAAACCGCTATTTAAGGACATCTGTTTTTTTTACCCGACTGCGCGACGCAAAGGAGGGTAATGTGTTTATCAGCCTATATATGTATGTATGTATGTATGTTTGTATGTTTGTTCCTTTGTGGCACTCTAGAGACCAAACGCGTGGGCCGATTTTCATGATTCTTACGTCAATCGATTTGTCTTAATCTTGTGAGTGTCACTAAAGACATGACATTAATCAAAATTCAATATGGCGGCAACCAGACGCCATATTGTGAAAACAAAAAAAGTGAAAGTTGACGAACTATGTTAAGTGGGGTATCATTGAATAGGTATTTGAAAATCAACTTTAGGTTTCCCATATCATTTTTCATTTCGAATAACCATTTTGGATCTATAAAGGTTTAAATATAGTTAGCAACCATTCTCACTTAAATTGTCAACAATACTTATATTAACAAACTGTAATAAAGTTCTTAGGTATACAATCGGTTGGCCCCTGTCTTCTTTATTTATCCATAATTATAAATGTGAAAGTGTGTTTGTTGGTGTGTCCTTCTTTCACGCTGCAACGATTGCAACGAAGCAACAAATCAACGTGATTTTGCACAGAGATAGTTAGAGGGCCTAGTAGTGACATACATAGGCAACTTTTTACTTGGCATGTATTTGATTTCTGTGAATTACCACAAAATATGAGACAAGGACATGACACTACATTTGTGGATATATTAAACAGTCTTAGAGTCGGACAGCTGACAATGCAACAATTGGAGATATTAGATAGCCGACGAGTAGACGTAAGCGAGCTCAATGAGGACATACGAGTATTTCCAACTACTAAACAGGTTGATGAACACAATCAAAAAATGACATTCATACTGGAAAAGACAACAAAACTATATAAATTACATGCAGTTGATATATCAGTCGAAACAAAGACATATGGTCAAAAACCGAAAGATGTATATGTTTCTGATGACCCTAATAAACTGGAGGAATCGTTAAAAATTTGACAATCGGATTAGGATCTCGAGTAATGTTGCGAAGAAATTTGAATGTTAACCACGGTCTTGTCAACGGAGCAATGGGAGTTATTAGGACAATTGAGTGGCCAGCTCTTCGAAGAGACCAGATGGAACCCGGAGAATTGCCACAGGCTGTCTATGTGGAATTTGACGACAAAGCCATTAAAAAACAATGTTCCTGGAGTAGGAGTCAGAATCGAACCATCGACGACAGAATTCGATGCACTTCGTGGACAGGGCAAAATAGAGCGAAAAATGTTGCCATTGATATTGTGCTGGGGTGTAACTGTACATAAGTTACAAGGAACTACTTTGGACCGAGCTGTGGTCGATTTAAGTTTATGCATTTTTGCGAAAGGTCAAGCCTATGTAGCTTTGAGCTGGGTTAGGTTCCTAGATGGATTAATAATCAGTACTTTAGACCACCGCAAGCTACTTAATAATCCCCACGATATTAACTCCCTCAATGAAATGACAAGATTGCGAAATTTACCATCTTATACTCCTCACTAAAAAGTTTAAAATAAAAAAGTTAATTAATAAAAAACAAAAACCCGACTGCATAAAAAGTAAACTTTGAAAAGTTAATTTAAAATAAAAAATAAATAAATAAAAACTAAAAACAGAAAAACAAGTCCTGGAGTCTATTTGATAAAGCTACAAGTTACAATTTTTACAGGTGTAAACTGGCAACACTGGGCACATGTATGGGATCTGACAGTAGTGTGGCCAGTTCACACCTGTAAAATTGTAACGTGTAGCTCTATAAAACCGGCCTCCGTAGTCTATAATTCTATTAAATAATATTGAATAAGTACACAATGAAATAGTTTTGTGATCGATAGACACATAAAACAAATAATTAATTATAATGCGGTACATAGCAACTTTTACAGTCGGGACCCATTATTGGGAAAGTATGATCCGGTCTAGAATTTTAAATGGGTCCCGACTGTAAAAGTTGTTATGTACCGCATTATAATTAATTATTTGTTTTATGTGTCTATCGATCACAAAACTATTTCATTGTGTACTTATTCAATATTATTTAATAGAATTATAGACTACGGAGGCCGGTTTTATAGAGCTACACGTTACAATTTTACAGGTGTGAACTGGCCACACTACTGTCAGATCCCATACATGTGCCCAGTGTTGCCAGTTTACACCTGTAAAAATTGTAACTTGTAGCTTTATCAAATAGACTCCAGGACTTGTTTTTCTGTTTTTAGTTTTTATTTATTTATTTTTTATTTTAAATTAACTTTTCAAAGTTTACTTTTTATGCAGTCGGGTTTTTGTTTTTTATTAATTAACTTTTTTATTAAATAGTATGTAGGACATTTATAAATGAATTTTAAAGGAAAACTATCACGGCTAAGTAAATTTTCTTAGTTTAGGGGTTTTGGACCAGCTTCAGGTGTTCAGTTGGATTAAAATTTTTTTTTTATAGATTTTCCATACAAAATGTTCTATAATTTCCAACTGCAAATATAATTTTTTTGTTTAAAAATTTTGAAGAGTCTACGGTACGGATCCCTATTTTGCGCGAGTTTGACTCGTATTTCGCCGGTTTAATTACTTTCTCGACTACGTACGTAGTGTAGGTAAGTATTGTTATTGCGAAAAAAAAAGTATTTCGTGTAAATGTGTTCTATATCATTAACCCATACCGAAAAATATTATAGGCATTATTTGAGTTTGCGTGTACCATCCTCGACTGCATCATCACTTACCATCAGGTGAGTTGCAGTTAAACGCACTCAAATGTTTAAATATAAAAAATAAATCCTTACAGAGATGAATTCCGTCCGTGCGTGCATCCGTCACGCTTAGCTCGAAATAGCCCGATTGGGCTAAAGATTTAGGCTTTAGCTCGTTATACACACACATGCACCCGTGCCCAAACAGTGGATACTCTAGTATATTCTATGTATATGTTGGTTACTCTCATCATATTAGTCTAAAGACGTCCTATGACAAGTTTTTCTAGATTATTATCAACAACGTAGTGATGAGAATCTGGATTAACGTCATAGCAGGCAAGAGGTCAAGAAGACGGTCACCAAAAAGATGGACCGATCAGTTGATGGGGCCATCTTTTTGGTGACCGTCTTCTTGACCTCTTGCCTGCTATGACGTTAATCCAGATTCTCATCACTACGTTGTTGATTCCACACAAAATGTTCTATAATTTCCAACTGCAAATAAATTTTTTTGTTTAAAAATTTTGAAGAGTCTACGGTACGGATCCCTATTTTGCGCGAGTTTGACTCGTATTTCGCCGGTTTAATTACTTTCTCGACTACGTACGTAGCGTAGGTAAGTATTGTTATTGCGAAAAAAAAAGTATTTCGTGTAAATGTGTTCTATATCATTAACCCATACCGAAAAATATTATAGGCATTATTTGAGTTTGCGTGTACCATCCTCGACTGCATCATCACTTACCATCAGGTGAGTTGCAGTTAAACGCACTCAAATGTTTAAATATAAAAAATAAATCCTTACAGAGATGAATTCCGTCCGTTCATGCATCCGTCACGCTTAGCTCGAAATAGCCCGATTGGGCTAAAGATTTAGGCTTTAGCTCGTTATACACACACATGCACCCGTGCCCAAACAGTGGATACTCTAGTATATTCTATGTCTATGTTGGTTACTCTCATCATATTAGTCTAAAGAAGTCCTATGACAAGTTTTTCTAGATTATTATCAACAACGTAGTGATGAGAATCTGGATTAACGTCGTAGCAGGCAAGAGGTCAAGAAGACGGTCACCAAAAAGATGGACCGATCAGTTGATGGGGCGCCGTCTAATTAATTCTGTAAAGCGGTGAAGTAGGAGAAGATGGAGACAATTCGTGCGCTCTATTTGTGCGGTGTAAATCATCATGCCACGATCCTCAGTCATGAGGGACCAACTACTTATACAGGGTGTAACAAAATTGATGTAGGTCCCGTTAACTGGGACTTCTACTCATCAAACCGAAAAACGTGTACTATTTTTTCTTATTATATTTACCTAAACTTTTGTTACTAATGTATTATGTATTTTGTTGTGGTGTTAATGGAACCAATGAACATATTTCTTTCTTTCTTACTTGTGTTTTATGGATTTGCTGAAATTACAAAAAAATAACTTCATACAAATAGATCTTGTTAATAATTTTGTTTATTTTGGTATGGAGGGTCCATTTTTTTCCGAGAATCGACTGAGTTAATTATCCCCAGTTAATGGGTCCAACACCCTTTTTACACCCTGTTTATACAGGGTGTAACAAAATTGGTGTAGGTCCCGTTAAGTGGGGGTTCTACTCGTCAAACTGAACAACTTTCTCCAAGGAATCCATAGTCAATTCTCAAAAAAAAAATGGACCCACCATACTAAAATGCATAAAATCGGTCGATCAGCTGATCGATTTGTAAGAAGAGTAAAAAAAAATAATTTACGTTTTCAGCAAAGTCGTAAAACAAAAATTGTTCAGTATGATTAGTAGAAGCCCCAATTAATGGGACCTACACCAATTTTGTTACACCCTGTATAATAGTCCAATAAAGTTCTGTGTTTCAGACCACAAATGTAGACTCATATTTTGTTGCAGACTACAATGACCTTAAGGTGTCACATGGCAAGACATTCGGACGCGAGGCCATACAAATGCAATGTCTGCGGTGACACGTTTAAGTTCAAGGGAGCATTGTACACTCACACAAAGCTAAAACATAAGAAGAAGAAGAAGAACTCTGAACAACCACCTAGAAAGAAAAATAATATAAAAAAACCGTCTAAAAAGGAAAAAGAAGAATCACCTATAAAGAAACAGAACCCGGAAAAATCACCTGAAAAGGAAATGAAGTCAAAATAATCACTTAACTTGAACAAGAACTCTGTGAATTCAGTTCAATTCAATTCAATATATTTATTCAAAATAGGTGCAAATTACATTCTTTCTGATAGTCATAAAATAATAATAGCAATGTCATTTGTAAATAATCAAGAAATAAACTTTATCCTTTAGCAGGCCGTGGGTCGAACTGGGCTAGCCGCCGTACTCCAAAGCCTCACCCTCGTCCTCCTCACCATAAGACAGCAGACCAAAGTAAATAAAATATTATATGTATCAGGAGACACGACAGTGCCCCTCGCCAAGTCAAGCAGACAAGCACTACGCAAAACGCATGTTCGGGCTCTTAATATCTTTGTTACGGACTAAATAAACTAGATACCAGAATTTTATATTGCATTGTATACGTAATGTAGACAGTGCATATTCCAATTTACAAGTTCCTACTTTCAACCAATCAATCAATCAATCAAATATGATTTATTGTACATAAAAAAGTACTGTAACAGAATACACAGTAAAAATTCAATTGTACAATTTAAGCGTCTTTATTGCTTAAAGCAATTTCTTCAGGCAACCCAAAGATTTGGTTGGGTAAAGTGGGGCATGATCGATAAAGGGGTTTGATCGATAATTGTAAATTTCCCCTAAGTTTGTGGATATTTTTTTGTAATGGCAGCATAATCTAAACCGCCATTTCCTTGTACCCCACCCCTCAGTCGGCGTCTGACACATAATGGAGCAGACATGTTTTATTGCGGTCTTTTCCCTTAGGTAGATTTTTGCGCGAAAATAGTGAACTTCGGACTTGCCCCATGTGATAAAACTTCTTACACAGGTAAGCTAAATGTTTTTTGTTAAGATTATCAGTATAATGTTGCTTTTTTAAAATCTTTTTTACCCCACATAAAATGTTTTCACTAGTCCTACAAATAGTCACAGATTGTCAAACTGTATTTATATACTTTTGAGCGACGAAAGAGTGAAGAAGGTATTGTGATGGCAAGAAAAGATCGAAGTTGAGATGGGGATTGATTTTCTAACACTAATAGAGATTAAAAAACAAAAAACACGTGTATTTGTGTATGCGTTTGTGTGTCTGTTCGCCCTTCCTGTGCTCTAGTTCTTAAACTGCTGGACGGATTTAAGTAAAATTTGGGATAAGGCAATATCATTTCTATATCTCCAGCTGGAATTTTACTTAAATCCGTCCAGCAGTTTAAGAACTAGAGCACAGGAAGGTCGAACAGACACACAAACGCATACACAAATACACGTGTTTTTGTTTTTTAAGTTTTGGTATGAGTCTTCACACCAGCTCATATACTTCCCAACCGAGGGGCTCGAGCCTACCCTGAATTAGGGCGATGGGGCCTTAGTCGACCACACGGGCCAAGTGCGGGTTGGTTGACTTCACACACAACCTTCGAGTTAATTCGCAGGCATATGCAGGTTTCCTCACGATGTTTTCCTTCACCGTATAAGAGCGTCGGATAAACGTACATATGAAATCGAAATTCGAAAACACATTGGTACGAGGCAGGATCGAACACGACCTCCCGGACAGGAGGTAACTGCCCTTGCCATTACGCCACCGACGCTGTAATATATTCGATTGTAATAAGAATTTTCCTGTTATTTGCTCCAAATCTTAGTGCGCACCTGTAAAAATAGTTTCGTCAAACTGTGACTGATTATCATATCTCTTGAAGCAAAGTAGTTTTACTCGAAATTACTTCATAGTGTAACCGTCTTTCCAACAGCTAAGTAGACTTGAATTTTCGTAATGTGCTTAGATATCGAGTTCGGGATACTTCCTTGTAAAATGAAATGATTGTCACCCTATTTCTTGGTCTACATACAATTTTCATCACCGGTTTTCTCTATAATTACTGAAGTTAGTGACTAAAGAGTTTTATTAAGCTACAGTACCGGAAAAATTATTGAGAAATACTTGCTTCATATCAATCGTACCGCACTCGATAAGGAGTTATTAGCGAAAGAAGATGGGCCAGACGACGAAGCACCTGAAAACTTTTGTGTTCGTTTTTTATTCGTTTAGCTTTATCCCGAGCAGATTTGAAGCTTCGACAAGCGTTACGTTTCAAAAATTACCGTTATGTGTCGACAAAGTTAGTTTGTTTGTATAGTGTCTACTTTTTCTGTAAATAGCCCGCAAAAATGGAACGGACGGGCTCAATTTTGGCGGGATATTTACAGAAAAAGTAGACACTATAAACAAACTATGTCGACACCGTTACGTTTCAAACGTATCGCTTGTTGAACCTTCAAATCTGCTCGGGAAAAAGCTAAACGAATAAAAAACGAACACAAAAGTTTTTAGGTATTTCGTCGTCTGGCCCAACTTCATTGGTCAATCATTCCTTACTGAATGCGTTACGTACGAATGGTGTGAGTGTTAAAATAAGAAATTATTTTTTAGTTACTGAAAGATTTTTCAGCTTTTAAGCCTCTTGGAGCTACGGCACAGACCCCGAAACTAATAAATATATTTTAATTTTTAACGAAACGGTCGTCTTTATTGTACAGAGGCCAGCGCATGAAGCTAGACACTTTGGACTTTGTACCGTTCTTATGACGTATGCGTATGGATCGTAATCCCAAAGCGAGTGTATAGCTTGATATGCTGGCATCTGTACCTATTCACAGAAGTGGCCAGCATTGCCAGACGTACGATAATTATCGTACATTCAATATGTATTATCGTACGTGAAAGTACGATAATTTCCAACCCTCCTCCGAAGTGGGGTAAAAAGACTAGTATCCAGTGCATGAAAATCATCTAAAAAGACAAAATCTATGGTCGGGGACTTTCCTTCGAATCTTTCAAATCAGGCAACGAATGACAGATAGTTTATTTTATTTCTTCTTACTTAGATATACAGATAGTAGTGATCTATATTCTTACTCTTTAGATACAAAGTTAAGTTGCAATGCCGAGTGTAAATGTAAAAAAAATGTTTAAAGTTGTTAAAAAATACCAAATTACTTGGATGACTGTACTATCAAAATAGTGCGGTTCTGGCAATTGTACGATAATTTTCGAATACCAGTGCGATAATTCACTTGCACTCTGGCAGCCCTGGAAGTGGCTTGTATTCGCTTTGGTCGGTCACAGCAAGAGTAAAAACTTTAGTGACTTTTTGGCGGGAATTTGTAGCGTTCAGTTTGTCATTTTTCTTTTATTATCCGAAAAATTACATTTAGTGGTTTTCGATGTGTAATATTGATAGTGTATTTATCAGCGAAGTATCATTTATGTGTTTCTTGTGTAGGATAATGAAATAAAAGTGTGTATACTGTGTTTCGAGTTCCCACAAGAAGTCCGAGCAAGCTTTAGCAAAAGTGCTATCATTTTGCTAGAGTATGTAGGTTAGGTTAGTTTATAGACAATGATATGATGTGAACGTGAAGAAACAGTGACCTTGAAGACTGAAAAGGAGAAAAATACTACATAATCAATTAATACTGCTGAAAAACATATGCTGAAGACTAGGCGGTATGGCCAATGAGCCTTAGCCTGCCCTAAAAGGGCGAAGAAAAAAAAATAGTTCGTTATATTGATTTTGACAGAGTTTTTTGGCGGGATTTGTGGTAGACGCATTCGTAGTTTTATTTTGTTGTTTTTTCATTGTTTGATGCTAGGATTTTGTTTAAAAAGTGGTGCATTTTGGAGAAAATCGTCTAGTGCACGTGAGCAATGTGGAGAACAAGAAAATAAAACGAAGGAGGACGTGAGAACCCAACTTGCTCTAGGTGCAGTTTTATAGACGCCTTACAGCAACTGGGTGTTCCACCTCAGAATGTAGCTGCTGCAAATGCTGTCAAGAACTTCAGAGAAGATTTGTAATGCACCGGCACTAGCATTACAAATCCAAAAGCTAAGGAAGCTTAAATACGTCAGACCTGGCTGTATGGTCTTAGTAACCTTTGCCTTTTCCGCGCTTTTTATAAGCCGTAAATTGGCCGGAAAGAAGAAACCAAAAAAAATTAGTTGTCTGTAAAGTCGGTTTACGGACGATAGTTTAACGTGCCAACGTTATAAGAAAATAGTGATGGAATGGTTTCATAATATCGAAAGAATCATTACATTTATCGCCGCAATTATCGTAGCTGGGCATATTTACTTTTATTTGCTTTGTTACGTAATGGACTTCCAAAAAATCTCTGGCATATTTTGTTTTGAATTTATGTTACTTGGTAAAATAACATTTTGTAGAATGTACTGTTAAGTTTTTTCGTGAATCAAATAGAGATTTTTTACAAAAAATCAACTTTTAGTGAAACAGTATTGAGGAAAATGATCCATTACGTAACGAAATTCAAGGAGCTGTAAAATTAGAACTATGCTGGATTATCAATATATATTATAACCATCATCTTAAAGTAGCACTAATCTCTCATTATAACACCAAATAATATATTAAACCCCGTTAATTTAATTGTAATTAGCCTAATTTAGTCCATTCATTACGTCATTTTCGTGTCTTTTGTCGTCTTAATTTTTTCTTTAATCCATTGTAAATATAAACTGTAGGTATAAGTAGACGCAATAATATATTTATTTAGAAATACTTGTTGTATATTTTTTTAAATAGTAAGTAATCAATACCTAGTCCGAAAAAAATTTAAATGTCATAAATAAATAATATAAAAACATAACGTCAACAAATTAATAAATGTCACAAACTATAAATCGGCCACTAGCTTCGTCACGTTGAAATCCCGTCCCGACTCGTACCCGGCCCAAACGTTCCCATGATTCCAGCCGCGTTGCCGCGCTGGATAGCCACAGAAATACGTTGGACTAGGTAAGAGCCGGACCGGGGGTCGCAGCCCCGCTGTCGTAGTCGCCTTCCCAACTCTCCCACGAAAGCCTTGGCTTCCGCCCCCCACGTACCCGCATCCTCTACTGCGAACGGCACGAACTCGTAGCCATGGACCAAGTTGCTATACTTATCATGCTTGGTCCCGGCCGCGCGTTCGGCCGCTGCTCCCGCTGCGCGCGTCGTCGAGTTCAAGTGGGACGGCGCGAATGTGCTAACGCACGTTGCGTCCCACAGGAGGCTGCGCCCTCTCTGCCACGGAACCAACGTTAAACCGTCCGGCCTCTTGCCATCGGTGCGGCTAAGTCCCTGCGGCTCGAGGACGCAAATATGTGTTTTCTCTCCAATTTATACATTTAAAGAAAAGTATAGCTGTTTAGCTATATTTTAAATGTAACATCTTTTAATTTATTTCAATTGAAATCAAAATATTTAAATTTTCTCAAACCACAATAATGGGACAGTTTCGTAATAGGAATTATCATGTTATGTAATGGACATGTAAAGGCATGTCTAAATGACTAGAAGAAATGGTTACTGCAACAAAATAGTAAAACAACTTTTTGCACTGAACTGTTTTATTACTAGTGAGACCACCGAAACGATTACTTAGTTACCCGTATTCGTTAACTGTATAATTATACCTTCTAAGTAAAAGATATTTTACACATGATAACATGAAAAATAGGATACATTAATATGATATGGTAGCCATGTTAATACAGGCCCTAATCCAAAGCTATTCAGCCGTTGAGGTGTGAAGAAGTAACAAGCACACACACCACACACACACACACACACACACACACATACGCACAAATCAAATCACATCGAAATCGTAAATTTTGTAAAAAAATTGGCTAATCAGTTGGTCGATTTGCATGAGAAGTCATTTTTTTTGCGATTTGGCAATGGGTTCCTTGGGGAAAGTTGTTCAGTATTACGAGTAGAAGCACTGACAAAAATATCCGCATCTAATAAAGTTGCATGTAATATACCATGTTTTGATCTAGATATATTTTTTGGAAAAACATAACCTCTTTTTCAAAGTCGGTTATTGCAATAGGAACTAGTCCTTATAGTTCCATTACGTCACTTTTTTTGTCCACTAATACATAACGTTCTGTAATGGACGTGACGTATTATGCCGGTAAGTATTTCATTCTAGATATTTAGTTTGTTTTTAACACTAATGGATAGGATATAGCAAGTTCACTAATGAAATAGTTAATTACGCATTATGCGAAATGACTAAGAATTATAAAACAAACCTTACCTTTGTTTCGCAGCAAACGTAGTGGACAGAATTTTTTGACCACTGAAAAACTGTCTTACCCACATCGCGTTTTAAGAGCAACTGACACTGTATTCAAATGATGGCGGCTTCCAGAGACAAAATAATGTTGCTATTTATTAAAATCCGAAATGCTTTTGGTTTTTTTTGCGGCGTAGTATGAAAAATGAGGCCGTTACGTGTGATGGACAGTCCACTATACCAAATTTTGAAGACAACACAATATTATTGTTTAATCGGGTTTTTACTTTAAACGAAGGTTAATAAGGTTTGCAATTGAATGCCAATGTATAAAATCTTTCGAATGACATAATAAGTTCTCAGCAAAGAGCACGCATTGATATTATTATAGCTTTGCGAACTTGAGAAGATTTGATGGGACATGCTAAAAACGCACATTTTGAGTGTATTTATTTACATTATTTACTAGAAAATAATGTTATTCTACGGTTTCGTACGCTTTTCCTAGACAAAAATAGATACTTAAGTGTAAAATACCGTTTCCAAGCCGCCAGAAACATCAATGGCTTTGGTATAACCGCTCAAAGTTAGAGGACAAGGCGTTTTAGCCCTAAGCAAAAAAAAATATATATATGCCCAGCTATAAACAATTGACCCACATTCACTTTTCACTGCACTTCATACTTGACGAAAACATGTAAATGTATTAATGTATACCAGCTGTCCACGCGGACGCATCGCTCACTCAAGTAGGAGAGAGACAGATGTCGAACGCTGCCGAACGCGGAGGCTGATTGTGCCTCTTTGTCGCTCATTGCGCGCTCTCGCTTGCACTTCAAGCCTTAAATGGAACGCCTCAAAGCGAGGTAACGCCGCATGCGTCATGTTTTTTCGTTGGAACGCCTCAAAGCGAGGTAACGCCGCATGCGTCATGTTTTTTCGTGCGTGCAGCCGGCTCCATCGAATTATAAGACGTTATCACGTCAAAAAAATATATATATGCCCAGCTATAAACAATTGACCCACATTCACTTTTCACTGCACTTCAATACTTGACGAAAACATGTAAATGTATTAATGTATAGCAGCTGTCCACGCGGACGCATCGCTCACTCAAGTAGGAGAGAGACAGATGTCGAACGCTGCCGAACGCGGAGGCTGATTGTGCCTCTTTGTCGCTCATTGCGCGCTCTCGCTTGCACTTCAAGCCTTAAATGGAACGCCTCAAAGCGAGGTAACGCCGCATGCGTCATGTTTTTTCGTTGGAACGCCTCAAAGCGAGGTAACGCCGCATGCGTCATGTTTTTTCGTGCGTGCAGCCGGCTCCATCGAATTATAAGACGTTATCACGTCAAAAAAAATTGACTGACTGACAGCTGAGGTACAAAAATATATAATTATACCACTTAAACGAAAAGTATGTATTTACATACATAGTTGTTGTATTTCAGTAAATAGTTTCTTTTCTTTCCATTTTAAAGTAATTAACGTAGTGATTACATGCACAGTGCAGGTAATAACATTGTTTTAGAGTAATAAGTGATACTTACCTACGTAATAATGCCTAAAAATCAAATGAATATCTGTGCAACATGCTTATCATTCTGCAAATTTGATTTTCCCATGAGTGAAGACATAAAAGGCATCCTCAGAAGTCTGCTGTACGACTGCGGCTTTGTAAGTATTGTTTCTTTTTCTCGATTCGATATGGAGGGTGACAGTAGCCATACTAAATCCAAAACTGGGTTAACTGAGGCTCTCCCCTTATGGCAGCCCGGTTAAGTGCAACCGAACCTCTGTATATACAATATATACTAGGCGGGCCCTCCTTCGTGCACCCTATCCCATATAGGCTGAATGATGAAGGATCCCTGCCAAAAGTTTGAGAAAAACTCATGATAATTAAATACCTAACAAGCACCAAAACAAACTTGAGTACCAGTTAGGTACCATAAACATCTTTCAGCTAATAATGGTAGCCTATCTACTTAAAGCACATTCTGAGTTGGTACGTACTAGATTGATTTGATACATTAACAGCTCAGGTATAGATTCCTTTCGATTCGTGTGTTACAAAGTCAGGAGGAAACACAATGAATCCTATAGGAGTTGGCAAAAACCTATAACAATGATTTTATTCTGATGTTAACCCTTTGTGTACAAGGTGACCAAAAGTTATGCACTATACAAGGTGGGGTCTGAATAACCCAAACATGAGTGCCTCCTGTGTAAATATATTTAAAAAAAATTGTACAGCCATGCTGTGCATACTTTCTTGTGAAGCCTTCACCGTCTTATAGTAGTACACAAATACATGCACAAATCAACAATAAATATTCTTTATAGACTTGATGAATAATTTACAAATAATTTGGGTTTTTTACTCAGATTTTTTCCTGGAATAATGAAGTACCCAGTGCAGTAGGCCTAATTATTTCCATAGTTTCATTAAAATTGTTAGAACCATTTTTGAGAAATATTATCATACAACCTGGATTTGTATTAGAGGTACCTTATTCTGATTGTTCTTGTAACAATAAACTGTAGGCTATATACAGTTATAGTAACACATCAAGTTTCATTAAAATTGTTAGCCCTTTTTGAGAAAAAAAATTTTTTTTTACTGTGATGGCAACCCTAAATTCCTAGATATAAAAATATTATTACTCCAACCTTTTCACCCAAATCTGTCCAGTAGTTTGGGAACTAGAGCACTGGACTGGACGGACATATACACACGCACATACACAAACACACACACACACATGAACACACACACACAAACACACACACTTTTAATTTTTTCGATTTTTAGACTATTAGCCAGTGAAATATATTACTAGCGTAAGGACCCGGCTAACGCGCGCGACTAATGCTCCCAGCTAGCGTTGCCAGGCGTCCGGATAAAGCCGGACAGTGTTAGGCTTTTTGGACGCGTGTCCGGCCAAATTAGAAGGTGTCCGGCCTGTCCGGCTTTTTAGGTTTAATGATTTTTCCAGTCACCTGGACATTCGGGTGAGCGTTGTCGTATTTATGAGACTATGGCGGCGTTTCTTTGTCTGATTAGGACCTCGCTAAAGGCCAGTAAACATGACTGATTGGTTTAGGGGTGTCTAAAGACGGCTTTAATAATTTAGGGAGTCCGGCTTTTTTACCCAAAAGTCCGGCTAAACTGGCAGGTATGTCCGGCTAGTTAGTTTTAAGACCTGGCAACCCTACTCCCAGCGAATTGGTGCGAAAATCGAAAGTTTCGCACACTCGCGACTCAGTCGTCTGCGGGAAATTGTACAGTGCGGTGGAAAGATATTCCATATAAAAATGCCTTGTTGTGTTGTTAGAGGCTGTAAAAATCATGAGAGAAAGGCTAAAAAGAAACATGGGATGTCATATCATTGTTAAGTAACCTTACATTGTATTTTTTCTTGTAAACAAATTAAATAAACGAATTTTTAAAGCGACAATTCTACCAAGGTTCTTTTAACGCGGCACTGACGTCAACTCTCGCCCACGCTAGTTCGTACGAGTTATGTTAAATGGCGCTACTTTTTGCTTGTATCAAGAAAATCTGAGTAAAATATGGGGACGGGCGGATCCTTCTATTCTATTCTTATTTATTATTATTATTCAAATCTGTGCTATTAGTGTAAGACAATTGATCCCCATCAAAATCTCTACTTTGATATTTTTTGCCATCACAATACCTATTTCACTCGTTTGTCACTCGAAGGTAAAAATCCATTCAAAATTGTGTTTTTATCAGTTTAGAAGATAGTTAAAACAACAATGACAATCAATGGTTTGTTTCAATTTTACAGTAAAATATGAGTCTTATTGAAACTGCAAAAACTAAGCATAGACAAATCAGTCTTCAAACCTTGTTTAAACTTGAATTATATTAAAAAAAAATATATTAGAAAAAACAGAAAATAATATTATTAAGTCTTAAAATAGTAACTATTGTTAGGAACTTCCAGGTATTTTTGTCATATTTGAAGACGATCTTCACAATTGACTCTAAAGACATATTTCACGGTCAAGCGCCCGTGCAGCATTTAATTAACCTTACAGGTCGACGTGGCAACATTGCAAATCCAGCTATTCAAGGTTACAGTCCTCGCCGTTACCACAGTATACTAAAGAGTACTACGTACAGTATGGTCACTCCCTGCCTCCCGTTGAAAGTGCCGCCCACCCCCGCTCAGATATCTCCCAGCAATCCTAGCATGTCTTATCTCACTCACACAAGCATGGTACGTGTGCACCTACACAAGCTTAGACTGTGTGCGTAGGAACGCGTTTGTTTCATACATTTGATCGCCAGTGACCGAGGTGTGCCGTTACATAATTTTAATTAAAAAAGATTTGAAAACAATTGGGGTCTGAGAGACCCCACCTTGTGTGCGAAGGGTTAACTATGTTTTATGTTTGTTTCTAAAATATTCACTAACTTGCACCTATACTTTGAATAAAAATAAACAATTTGTAATTTTGACACACACACTGTTTTTGGTGTCCATATTTATTATTATTGGTTTTCAGAAAACAGACTTCCAATATTAATAATCATTTTCAGAAAAAGGTAGAATGGTTAATGGATACTTAAGTAGCTATTTATACTAAATCACCACATTCACATAGTACAGTATTGATAAGTCATCAATTAAGCACTTAGCTAATGACTTATCAATTTACTAAGTATCTGCCTATGCGCATAGGAAGTCAAATTTTAAGACAATCACATAACCAATTAACCATCTGTACTCCTTCATTTTCGAAGGTAAAACATATACCTATTATATTTCAGGATGAGTTTATTCAAGCAATTCCACCAGACCAGCAGTTGACATTATGTAATACATGTAACCAGACTCTCCGTGACATGTATTTTTTTAGAGAGCGCGCACAGAACAGTTTCAATGAGTTCAAAAAGTTCTGGTGTGTACATATGGTATGTATGATTGTTTTCAAAGAAAATATGCATATAGAAAACTTGATGAGTTTAAAAATTATTGGTGTGCCTATAACTGTTCAATTAGTCTATATTGCTGGGCTAGCCCTACTCTGGCCTACTGTTTTTTTTATTAACTGTTTGAGGAAGAACTCATATTCATATATTATTACAATGCAACTAAGCGACAGTCAAGTGTGAGCCAAACTTTCATGGAGAGTGATGGTTCAGTACCATTCCATTTTCGGTGAGAACGTTAAGACTAATTTTCGTTTAGGTTTTCCTGTAAACTATAAGAGAGCCCTATCTTTTATATACTATTTTTCTTCGGTATTTTAGACTGTAGAGTTCTCGATTTTCTTATATTTTTAATATTTTAAGAACCTTAATATTGTATAACTATCCATTTAAAATGAAAAAAAAAATGCATTTCTTATAATGAGCCCTTTCATTTTAACATCACATGATGCATTTGAAAAAAAAACTAAGTTTCTAATTTGTCCACCAAAATCTACATTTGTTTATGTATGCTGTATATCCATGATTGGGTCATCAAACTACGTGTGTCATATTTCAACTCTTCCTCCAGTAGATTGGGAGAAAATTGGGTGTGACAGACTGACAGACATTCACATGAGTGATATTATAGGGGTTTCCATTTTACAGAACCCTTAAGAAAATTAATTTTTAAAAGTAGATTTATTATTTTTCTTCATATAATAAAGTTCCTACCATGCGGAACTTGTATACTCAACGTTTTGGTAAGTTTTATCAAAGTGCGAAATCAAATTGAGCTCAAAAGATATTCACTTCAATACCTATTTTTAAAAAAGCTCTATGACAATATCATCATTCAGAATTTAGTTTATTAATAACTAGCGGATGGCCAGCGGCGTTCCCGCTTAGATACCGTTTTTAGCTGTTCCTGTAGGAATTTCCCAAAATACTTACTTAGCGGATGCCTACGTCATTGCTACCTGTATGCCAAATTTCAGCCCGATCCATCCAGTGGTTTGAGCTGTGCGTTGTTGGACTAACAAATTACACCCTCTGTCTGGCTCCATTCTAGACTTCTCTGTACTATGGAACTGATATACTATAGATATTGCACACAATGTTACTTTAGAAACTATAAAATTTAAAACTGTGTGACTTTTACTTTACCTATAGTAAAAACAAGACTCCTGGTCTAAATGTCTGCCTCATTTAAATAATTGTAATTTTGTTTGAACATTACATTTCTTTAATGCTTTTTTAATTTTCTTAGTCAACTTAGAAACCATTACATTTTTCATTTTTAATAAAAACTTATGTAACACTAAACATACTTAGCAAATATAGTTTTCTTTCAATAATTATACAAGTTATTTTTCAGCACGAACAAAATATTAAACATGCAGTCACTATTCCGAGCAATTCACAAACAGAAACAGTTGGCCCATGTTACGAAATAAAAATAGAAGACTCTAAAGAATTCAAGTGTGAAGAGCCTGATCCTCTAGAAAGAACTAAACCAGACCCAGAAAGCATAACAACAAATATTTATGATTCATTGACTGATATAAAAGAGGAAATTGACCCAAACACACTTAGTCAGTCAGAACCAAACACTGCAACAAATAATTCAGTTGCTCCTAAAAATGACAACTTCAATCAAAACTTTGTATATAATAATAAGGTAGCAAAACCAAGAAATGTCAACTCTGATCATAATTATGTAAATAACAATGTAGAACGAAGAAAAGATATTTACAATCATGTAACAACACCAACTAATGAAAAAGTACATCATGAGATTGGCTCAGTACCACTAAACAATGCTGCAATCGTAAGCAATGGTGACAGTAATTTTATAAACAACCAAATAGCACGGATGACAGTTGACAATCCCAGTCATAACTTTGTAAATCACAATGTAGCTGAACCATTATTAAATAACATGCTACCAGCACTAAGCAATGAAATATTCAATCATAACGTTGTTGCTATGCCAATCAATCCAAAAAAATCTCAAACCTTTGATATGGTACAAGTGCAGAGCTATGAAAAATTAAATCTGAACTATGTAAAAATAGCACCAAAACTGAGAATACCTCGAAATGTAACACAAAAAAGCAATTGCAATTTCCTTTTGGGAACTGGTAACACTAACATCAATAATGCAGGTGCAAATTCAAATGATCTAGAAAACACAATACAGAGTAGCCTACATATAAAGAGTGCCGATGTCCTACCAGTAGCTAATGACGTACTAAAATTAAACTATTTAAATTCAAGTATTACTCGTAATTCTCATAGAAACAATGTTGCAGCTACAACAAAAAGTATTGATAATGGTCAAGTTGTCTTAGGGAGTGACCACAAGAAAATAAAAATTGTAATAAAAACAGATATGAGAAACAATATTGAAAATGTGGGACAAGGCATTATGTTGAATCCAGTGCCAGTATCTAAAGATGTGAGTATACATATTATAATGCTTCTACTCAGCATATCCATGTAAGTTCTTAATTAAGGTATTAGCTGTCATCCTTTTAATCGGGGCTCTATCCATAATTCCCAATGACATTCCCCAAGAAAATAACGGTCGATTCGTAAAAAAACGTCTTTCTATACAAAATTGACCTGCCATTTGATACATTTTTGGAGAAGCCAAAAATTTGTTGCGAATTAACTATAGTTTTCTCAAGAAAACTTGTTCTGAATACATTACATTTATTTGTTCAAGAATTCAATTCATTTTCGTGTCAGTGTTTTGCGCTTACTCGGCTTTAACTTAAGGTAAATAAACATCAGTTTTCTCACATTAAAAAAAACTAAATATCATTAAAATATTACAGAATAAAATGTCTTTTTCATTACGATTCATAGCAAATAATAAATTTAAAATGGTATAACCGCCTCCGTGGCGTAATGGTAAAGTCCATTAGCTTCACATCAGGAGATCGCGGGTTCGATTCAAACTTTGTCAGGGCGGAGTCAAACTTTGTCAGCATTCACCGAGTTGCCCCACAGTATCAGGCCATATAAATAAATAAATAAATCTTTATTGTACAAGAGAAAGATTACAAAGACTGTGAACCTTAACTCCTAAACTAGGTAGAAACCTAAACTAAAATAAACTAAACTAGCATATTGAAGAACAGATCCAACGTTTCTGGAACTGGCCATTTACAATAAAAAAATAAAATAAAAAAAAGCAATTACAGAATTTGAAAATGTATCTCTATGGGAACATGTTACTTTTTAATTGTCATTTGTTTTTAAGGTTCCGTACACCCAGCGGGTGACCAAGCCTCCGATATCTTTCTGTCTGTAAGCGGGCTGTATTTCATGAACAGTAATAGGTAGTGTGACAAAAATAAAATAAATTGGGGTTAAGAACCCTTATGGAGTTTGCCACATATAATACGAGGAATTTGAATCAAGGCCTAGACGGATTTTTAAAGGAAAATAATTTTAGAATGAATCAGGAAAACCTTTAATATAGTAAACAATTTGAAGTAAAAAAGAGTAAAATATACTAAAAGGATTACGGGATGACGATGTAGGAATGTTTTATACAAATTAGCTCAAAGCATCGATATACCAAAATTTACAAAATTTAACCTTAATTGTAGGCCGGTTAGGCAACGATCGTCCCCTTCCCTGGGTATTAAAACGATAAAATCGAATAATGAAATATAAAAAATAATAATTTTTCTTGGGGTGAAAATTACCCCAAGGTTGTAAGTATCACCAGAAAGGAACACAATACTCTTAAGTAACTTAAAATTTATAGTCCGTTAAAATAGAAAGAGGTGAAGGAATTTGAAGCTTGAAAGTAACACTTGATGTAGAACAACAGAAACCCGCAGGGCAGCCACAATACTTTACATCGCACGGCCTCGAAGGTAGCGTATGGTTAAGATAATGAAAAAGAAAACAGTTCCCTTGGAGCTAGAAGTCGGACGTGCCGCACATCAAATAAAGATGGCCGGCAGAACGCACAGCTCCTTCCCGGGATCCAACCACTCTTCAAGCGAGTACTGCACCATGCGGCGCAGTAAAAAGGAGAGCTGGTAAGGCATTGTAGTATATTGTATCTTGCGCTGGTATTGTATTACGTCTCAGGTTCTTCTGAAGCGGAATATCTTCGGGATTCCAAAAATGCGGCTGGAGTGTAAAGGCCCTCAGAAAAACTCTAAATAATAATATATCCGATAACTAAAAATTTTAATAATCACAACCCAAAATTCCAACAAAAATTCGACCGTCATCCCTTTTTTCTTCAACTTGTCAATCATTCTTCGTTAATCAAAAAAATCAATACCACGACCAACAGCGGAAACCAAAAAGAATTTAATATGAAACAGCAAGAAAGAAGATCGGCTTTCAAGCGATACTTTGCGCTTCAGTAGAGAGTTAAAATTTCTACAGAATGTGTATTTCTATTGACGCTATAACACCAAATACTAAAAATTAGAAAAAGAAAAAAAAATAAGGGTGGTCTCCATACAAAAAACGTCTCTTTTTATAGGTCTAGAAGTATTTTTGATTTAGCTCTATCGTAAAAACGGTAAGCGTGAAATTTGGTATGACTATAGTAATACGGAAGTAAACCAACATATAATAAAAGTCGGCACATTTTGAGTCGTACTTGCACTAAGGAGTCCGAACTGAATGCAAAAAAAGCATATTTTTGCAGCTCGCGTTGATGGCTTTTGTTTGTTATGTGAACAGCAGTGGCGGTTGGTGGACTTTAGTTCTGGGGGGGTTACTCTAGCCATCTCAGTCAATACTTATTTTTACAATCATAAATTGAACACTAACCTTCATATTATACTATCTTTTGCCTACGGCTTCGCCCGCGTGAACATCGTTGTAATGACGGCCCGCGAGCGTGGACATGCTTTTGTTCCAGATCCTTCGGGAACTATGTCAGGATATGTTTATTAGTAAATCATGTCATTTCCCGGACCCTTCCACCATCTCTGTGCAAAAAATCACAACAATCCATTGTACCGTTGCGATGTTAAAGAAATTAACCAAAAAAAGAGTATTTTTTCAGTTCCCTCAGGAACTGCATCGAGCTATGCTAATTTCACGGGATAAAAAGTAGCCTATGTCCTTCCTCGTGACACGGGCTACCTGCATGCCAAATTTCATTAAGATTGGTCAAGGCGTTGAAGCGTGAAAAGGTAACAAAAAACACATTTTCACATTTATAATATAAGTAAGAATGAGCACAAACAACAATTAACACTAAACACGTTTATTTTTTACTTCACCAGAATGTGAATAAACAAAATATCTCAGTTCTTTAAAAATTGAAATGGCATGGGAAGGCGGCAGTGCTTCAAGTGCTAAAGCTTAATGAAAAAAGGGCTGCATGCTCATGCATATATAAAAATAATGAGCGTCAAAGTTACAGCGAACGTTCACAGCGCTGCTTAGCTTACTGCGCTATGACTGGACCCCGCGGTTCGATGAGAATCGGTACATCTCGGCTGAAGTCGACTACGGCTGGAGCGCCGTTCCGTACCGTCTCACGCGTACGAGCCTAGATAGATACTTATTTCTTAGAAGACAAAAGTACTATTAAGCACCCATTTAAAATTAAATTTGACGATATGGCTACAACATCTTCACGGAACCAAGACTCATCGTGTGTTTTTCCTTATTTTCAGTCGCGTGAGAGCACCACAGGTAAAGGCCAAAAGAAATGGTACATTAGCCTCGTGACCAGACAGGAAATACTAAAAAAGATGGAGGAAAGTCGCAACCATCCCGACTTCTTGGAAGCTCCTCACAAATGTGTGTCCTGCGTTGCTTTGTTTCCCGACGAATCGCTTGCGGCGACGCACAAGCAAGAGTGCCATACCGATGTGAGCACTTTTACCAATATTATAGTTTTTAGGGAACGTTATAAACGATTTAAGAGTGCCGAACTTGATCCTATTACCACACCTCCCACACTTCGTACAACAGACGAGGTGATGTGATGTTGAGCGCGAGTTCGGGGCTCGTCCTTTATTCTACATCCACTCAATACACTACAGGCTCTACCATGGCAAATTAAAAGGTGTGCAGTGCGCGATCCGCTTCGCTATTGTTACGTGATCTGAAACTACGACAACTATACGTAAAAACCATCTTATCTAAGTCTCGCCACCAAACATCAGTGGAAACAACATTGCAGTTCTAGAACATAGCTAGGTACTTGATGGTATACAATGCAATACCAAAAATTTAATAACCTTTGAATGAGTACAGCTTTTTTCCCGTCCGTTTAGCATTACGCTTCTCTAGCTCAGCTTTAAGCGCGGCTTAGGTCCAAGAAAATAGCCAAAAAACCACATACACATTTGCTCGCACGCAATAGAATGATGAATGATTGAATGAACAAAGCAGATACAATGCGAATGAATGAAATGAGACTAACGAATGACCAACAAAAGCAAGTAATAATAGCTCATCTTTGACCAAAGCAAAACTAACCAACAAGCGTAGAATACGAAGATAAGAAAAAAATCTCGGTTCTTCCAAATTGTGGTCAAATATTATAACGACAAAGAAAACACAGTCGACGGTTTGTCCCTGTCGTGCCTGAATATTGCATCATGTTTAGGCATAATTCTTTTTTGCACATTTCCAAAAAAAATATCGTATTTTATAAGTCAATTTATTTATAATTTGTTTTATTCACAATAATTGGTAAGCCCTTGGCATCATCTCACCTGATGGTAAGTGACAATGATGCCGAAGGTGGAAGTGGGCTTACCGAGATACCCCAAAGCAATGGAGAACTGGCTATCTTATCTTCGAGCCAGAACACATCCATGTTGTTAACACTGATGTTTGGCTGCGAGACTTAGATAAGATGGTGATAGCTAGCCAGGCGGGCTTAGAAAATGCCCTACCACCAACCAAACCGAGTCTTTTAAGTTGACCCCACCGGGAATCGAACCCGCGACCTCAATCAAAACAAACAACTTAAATAATCCTTGTTGGTTAGTATTTGCACTTCCTTTAATTATATCTTACATGGCAATGTAAAATATTAAATTAGTTTGTTTATGTCACCGTAACTAATGGATAAATAGCACTGGTATCCAAAGCCGTATTTTTTAAAATATCGATACCAACAGCACTACCCTGACTATGGCAACACTTGTGCAAAATTAATTGTCAAAGTTGTCTCTCGAATTATGGCGTGGACTTTAGGTGTAAGGATACAAATATGATCTCCTGTTTATTAACATCTTGTTGCAAGCGCATTTTTTCTCAAGAGCTTTCGAAATATTTTTTTCTTGCTGCCAAAGTATAACATATTTTTTTTAGAATAATTAATGTCTGCTCTGTCAGGATAACCATATTTTATGGTATTTGTATTACCATGACAATGTTTCATGGAAAAGACTAACACATGAAACATTGAAAAAATCCTGTACGTGTATGACTGACTGCGCGATCATACAATAATTTCTATACTTGATGTGAGCAATTCTAAAAAAAATATGAAATAAAATACCTGGCTCTAGTCCACATTATACTAAAATAATTTCAATAGTTTAGGCGCTATGCAACCGGACGGACGCACACACACACACACACACACACACACACACATGTCCACTTTTTGGGATTTTAGACTATTAGTGTAAGACAAACTATCCCCATCAGAATCCCAAATTAGTTTTTTTTTACCATCACAATTTTTTAGAACCTAAAAAATACTTACTGAGTACAGACTTTAACGAAAATTTTAAACGATGTGGTTTATTTAGAAACTACTATCATCTCTGTGAAATGTAGTTCGCTGTGGTTACAGATAAGTGGTAAAAGTGGTCATTTTTGGCACTTTTGCTATCTGTAACAATAGAACTATATTTTACAGAGTTAATAGTGTCTAAATAAACTACAGTACCTATTTTTCCTTTTCATCATTTAAAATTTTGTTCAAAGTATTTGCTCAGCAAGTAATTATTTTTTAACTGTTGGCAGCGCCGTAACCTGAGAGGTAAAAATAACCTCGAAATTACTTTTTCAAGGCTTAGTAACGTGTAAAAATAATTTGTGGGTTAGTATGTACACTTCTACAATAGAATACTTAATGATGTGAGTGAATTACCAGAATGTAAATATAAAAACATGTAAGAAAAATGTATAAGTTCTTAAGGCTATTAAAAGACCATATTGACATTTAAAAATTTACACAACAAATAGTGAAACATAGTTTATCTACACTCATGTCGTAAATCCTTCATTTACTTATCAGAAACGCTAAGCAAATGATATACCTTTCGATGGAGCCGTGACTAAGGATCCATACAAATTTCATTTCGTTATCGCAAAGTTGTAACAAAATGAAGTTTTTTTTTTTATTTTTACGCAGATGCTTGCTATTTGAGCACACTAGCGTGTTTCGGAACGCAACCTTGGCGGCGCGCATGCGCGGTGCGATATTACTGCAAATTTATTTTCGCGCCATTAACGTTTGTATTTTTCCTTAAGCAGTTTGTATAATATGTAATTCGTTATTCATTGTAATAAGTAAGTCGTTATTACAAGTTTTTTTACTAAAAACCCAGTAAAATGTCTGAAACTGATAGTGATATAGACGAAAATTTGACACCCCCGGATATTCTTGAAACAGCAACTAAAATGACAAATAATCTTCTCCCAGAAAAATCAAGGAAGATATACGAAAAAACCTATGAAGAATTCATGGATTGGAGAATGAAGAAAAATACTACATCATATTCTGAAAATGTCTTACTTGCGTATTTTCAAGAGATGTCAGAAAAACTAAAATCTCCAACTTGTGGACTAAATTCTCAATGCTCAAAAGTACATTGGGAATTCATCACAACATTGACATGACAAAATATTCAAAGCTTATCAAAATGTCAATAATTATTACAATAAACAATGATTACTTTATTTTGTCTTTAATTTAAATTTGTTGTATGAGTGTAGATAAACTATTGTATGCAACTGTACATAATTAGTATTTAACACTCGTGTTTACTTTTATGAAACTCGCTGCGCTCGTTTCATAAACCACACTCATGTTAAATACCCCTCATTATGCAACAGTTGCATAAATAGCTATTATTTTTTGACGCGTATTCAATTAGGTAATAAAAATTGACATTTATAAGAGTCCTTGTACCTATGTAATAAATATAGTTAAAAAAAACACGCTTTTAAAGCGCATCAAACTAAAAAGAGAAAAATAATTCTTATAAGCTGAAAACAATAATGAACGAAAAATACTAGTATTATTGTGAAAAAAGCGGGGGTTGCTCGATATACGAAAAATATGACACAAATATGGCGCCCTACTTATTTCGTTCTCTTTAAGCGTGTTTTTTAGTTTTTTTGAACTATATTTATTTTTCAATTTTTAGTTCAACATAATGTGATAAACTTATGAAATTATTGTATTGTCACTGATTCTTGATAAATGTACAAAGTTTGAATTAAATCTGTCCGTTAAAATTGGGTCAAAGTCGAGTGTAAAGGAGTCTGTTACAAACACTCATACATACAGGTGAAACTAATAAAAGCGTGATGAAAAATAATAATAAATGATTCGATTTTCATTAGTTTTGCGCTAGTCAGCTAGGGGGATGCCTTTAAGTAAAAGTAATGCAACCAAGACGCGCTCGCCCTCCGATTCGCGAGGTTGCTGGCATTAGTAAAATGAAGGGCAAGGGCAGGGTCCGTAAAAGGTACAAAAATATGATACCACCAAAACTGAATTTACGAGTATAATAAAAAAAAATAACTGGTGAAAAAAACCAATAATAATAAATAATAACAGATAACATAATAAAAAAGAACAGAACAGTAGGGAAAAGGGAATGGCTGGCATACACAAAAAAACAAACAAAAAACAAGATGATATAAAAATACATTGAAAACAAACTAAAAAGTATGTCTTCATCGCAGTATCATAACATACGTTCGTATTGTACCATAAGTTTCAAGATTTTTACATATTATAATTCATAAATTTACCTGCCATTTTTTTATTGCTATTAAAGCAATCATTTTTTACAGGACTCCGAGTTCACTTGCTTCGCTTGCTCACGCACTTTCAAACAGTTTCACGTGTTGAGAGCTCACTACAATATACACTTAATCGGTATGTGCGTTTACCGCTGCATCACGTGTGAGTTTGAAACCAGAGAAATCGAGTACATAAAGTGCCATATCTGTCCCAATGCTGGGTAAGCATTTTTATCTTTTTCAGTAAGTAAATAAATAAATTATTGAATAATAAATTTGTATTCTTTTAAATACAGGAAAAATGGGTAACATGAATCTCATAAAGCATATTTACTTACAAAGTACAAAATAGTGTATGCCTGAACTAGAAAAAACCTGCGTTCGTAGGCTAAGAACTGCTATAATCATATTATTCTTATACACAATTAAATACTTATAACAACTTAATAAAGGTACCTAATTAATTATGTCTAGTGAATAGTATAAAAGTTGAATGTATTATTTATATTATTACAACTAGGAGTAATTTTTTAGTATCATCGTAAGACAGTTTTTGTAAAAAGGCTGCTACTTTTCTTTACAATTTATTCACCTAATTTCGAAAAATAAAATAGCTTATACATTTTTAACGTGTTACCAGCGGGACCCTAGTGTTATTCGTACGCAGTCCGTCTGTCTGTCCTTTAAACGGCTTTATTTTTTAAACTTTTGACCTGTAGCTATTTGTTTTTTTTTACAGAATATGTGTTATTAAGGCAGATTTCCCAAAAAAATAATAAAAATAAGATATAGTCAGTTAATTCTGTCGACGTCTGTTTAATAGAACTGTATGGTGTGTCAATATGACCCTGATTTTAAACAGTGTTTAATTCTTACTATTTCAATGAATTTTTTGGAATGAAAATTACTATATTTTGGTTAAAAACCATAAAAATTCAATCAATACTAGGAACTTGTATGTATTTACGAAAGTTCTATGAAATCTATAACAAAATATTTAACTTCTTTAATCTTACTAATAATCAAACAAAACTAACTTTTTATCATTTTTTGTAACTTTGGAATAATTATGATAATAATTCATTTAGTGTCCGACTGTAAAAATCCATAAGATACAAAAAAAACCTAATGTGAAATAAATTTGACTGAAATTTAAAAATAAATCACTGTCAGCATCTACATTTGCACATCCACCGCAGTAAGAAATCATGTAGTCTGGACAAATATACTTGTTACAATTTTGACAGGTGTATCTAGTTTTCCTATCATGTTTGGCACCTTTAGTTTGGTTATGTACTCATTTATAAAACATAAAAACTGAATAAATGAATAAACATAATTGGTACAAAAGGTTACATCGAATGTATGGTTGGGTCTTATTTGGGCCATATTTACCCGTTTGACGTTTGACCGTGTCTAAATCTCTGTGCAGGCGCACAGACACTGAGCTGATACTACGAGTAAAACGAAAGGGGCAGGGTAATAACTGCAACTACTGAGAAGCACGGAAACTTCACAATATTACTTGAAAAAAATGCGCGCGTTTAATAATGTCGCGGGTCATTATGACCCAACCTAACAGACGGCGGGTTAAGGGGGTCCCCATACAAGATAAATGTGTCTATAGTGCTTTTTTTTTGTTTTTTTCGTGCAAACCCTTAAAAGTATAACAACAATAATAAAAACCGGCCTATTGTGAGTTGTTTTGTGCTTAGGATGTTTTTAAAGTACCATAATATGGTACTTGGCATGGTGGCAAAAGACTGATTTAGGTTCTCGAAAACAGCAAAATACGGAACTGAGAAATGGTCGAATCGCTTACTATAAACCCCATAAGAAGGTTCAAGGTCACCCAAAGGGCGATGGTGCGATGGCTGACTCTCGCGTTATACTCGTGACCGGGTGCTGTCCGTGCGAATATTATCTGGAGTTGTGCTGGCACAGAACCCTCGCACTTGGCCGGTTTTTAGGGTTTTATAGTCCTACAAGTAACCTTTTATAATATCGTTGTGTCTGTCCCTCCGAGAAGATATTGTTCTCTCCAGCTGCAAGAATATTATCGCTCCACCCGTCGGGGAAAAATATTTTCATGCGGATTTTTTCTTTTCAGATCCAAATCCTTGCCGCCTAGACTCCCTAATATGAGATTGTCAACGGCTCGTTTTTTATACTACTGCCACAAGTGTGAATATGTTACTTCTCGATCCACAATACTGAACATGCATTATACGTAAGTTTTAACCACAGATAAGAAAAAAAAACTACAAATCTACTATTCAGGGCATAGAAGTAAAAAAAATTCGCGTAGCGAAATCAAAAGACTGATTTAGGTTCTCGAAAACAGCAAAATACGGAACTGAGAAATGGTCGAATCGCCTACTACAAACCCCATAAGAAGGTTCAAGGTCACCCAAAGGGCGACGGTGCGATGGCTGACTCTCGCGTTATACTCGTGACCGGGTGCTGTCCGTGCGAACTGGCCTACTCTTGTCAAAAGTTTCAATGGCATTTAATAATTGCGTGTATAACTTTTCGTGTCATGTTGTTTTCATGTTTTAATGACATAATCTGGTTTATTTCTAGGATTTAATTTTGACATTATTAACTAATTAATGATTGTTTATTTCTTGATTTTTCGCAAATGAAATTATGTTATTATTAAATTATGACTATCAGAAAGAGTGTAATTTGCACACCAAGTATCTGTAGCAGAACCAAGGTAAACAACATAGCTCACATAATCGCTAAACTTAAGTGGCAGTGAGGAACATAGCTCGTAGAACAGATGGTCGTTGAGGTATTAAAGTTCTCGAGTGGCAACCGCGCACTGGAAGACGTAGCGTAGGCAGGCCTTCCACTAGGTGGACCGATGACCTGGTGAAGATCGCAGAAAACCGATGAATGCGGGCAGCGCAGGACCGGTCGTCGTGGAAATCCTTGGAGGAGGCCTTTTTCCAGCAGTGGTCGTCTTTCGGCTGATATGTTGAACTTGGAATGACATAAGCTACCTGCATGCTAAATTCCATCAAGATTGGTCAAGGTGTTGTGTTGAAGCAGCCTATTTACGTGATAAGGTAAACACAATTTTCACATTTATTATTAATAAGGATTCGTAATTTATTAAGAATTCGTAATACATGATAATTCAATAGCTCCAACCATATTTGTAAGTAAATAGCAAGTTTAGATTTCATTTGTAGTAGAACCATACATTTCTTTCCGGACCAATGGGTATTTACAAACATAAGCAACTATGACGTGCAAAGTTTCATCAAAATTGTTACAGCCGTTTTTGAAAAAGAATATGCAGTTTTTGTTGTATGAAGAAACTTTTGATAAGCCCTCGATGAAATAATTTAAAACTCTTTAAGTTCCGGTCCCAATCGGATTTACCCTCCAGAGATAAGCGTGACGGACGGACGCGCGGACTGACAGACGGAATTAAGATAATCGGTTTTTCGATATGTGTTAAAGATATAGAACACATTTTCACGAAAAATGTAAAACTTTTTTTTTTCTCGATAAAAATACTTCCTGTACCTTCTACCGTACTACGACCAAGAAATGGCATCATGAAAAAGAAAATTGGAAGAAAAACTTTTTCGCTTAAAGAATACTTCCTCTACCCTACGTACGTATCGTACCGTACTACGGGGTCGAGAGAGTAAAAAGTACTGCCAGACTTGGCTGCATCTCACATCTCATATATTTTAAGGGAGACTCACTAGACTTGACGAATTTTTACATAAAAATGTTATGAGGGGATTTTTAATGATTAGAACTATCAATTTTTGTTCCGAAAAATCATATCAGCCGAAAATCGTCCACTGCTGGACAAAGGCCTCCCCCAAGGATTTCCACGACGACCAGTCCTGCGCTGCCCGCATCCATCCAGTGTTCCGGTGCGCGGTCACCACTCGAACACTTTACTGTCCGAAAAACGGCTCCATAACATACTATTTTGCGTCTCTTGGTACGCGCGACCCCTGCGTCCTGAACTTCGATTGAGACCTAAAAATAAGACACTGAGCACTGTTCTAGTTAGATGCCGCTATCCATCAAACCCGCGTCTCGACCTAGCAGTCACGGCACTATCCACTTGAGCTAGACTACCTAGTCAGTCAAACACTTTGCATTTTCCAGCATACTTAAAACCAGTTTTTCCAGCACTCTTGAAACCAGTTTTGATTGTTCCAGCAAACACGAAAAAAACCCCGGCAAAGTGAAATGCGACTATTGCGGTAAATCTTACGCAAATAAACACGGACTCAAGTTACACATCAGGTGAGATTTAGTCAAAGGGAAACACATGCAATTTTTAATTAAAAAAAATTACATGACATAAAGATGGACACAAACACTCTAAGCTCTTAATCGGTGAGGTAACCACTGGGGCAACCAAATTCATTTGGAAAAACAGCAGGTCGCGCGTCAGAGCTGTAACAGGAGCGTTGACGGGCCACTTTGCCACAAACGCACACCTGAAAAAAACGGCCTGACGACTGATCCACGTCCTCCAAGAGACAGAATCAATGGAACACTTACTGTGTCACTGCGATGTCCTGGTTAGCAAGCCTATGTATCTCCTAGGTGATGGCTACCCAAAACCGAAGGACCACAAGCACCTCTCTATCAGCGGAATTGCTGCATTGATGCAGCACATCTTCGAGTAGGTTGGGGTGCAAAGGTTATAGGGGTAGACACAAAAAATCCCATTGGGTCGAAGTGTCGCTGCAACTGCAGCCCCCACTGATAAAGATAAGATAAGCCTGACGGGCTTTTCCGTCATGCAATGAAACCAACTCTTCCAACAAACTTGAAACCAGTCTTAAGTGTTCAGCATACTTGAAACCAGTTTTGCCAGCAAACTTGAAACCAGTTTTAATTGTTCCAGCAAACACCTAAATAAAAGCCCCAGCAAAATGAAATGCGCCGATTGCGGCAAATTATACGCAAGCAAATCCGGTCTCAAGGTACACATACAACTCGTGCACAGAGACCAAAATCCCGAGGAGGACCCATTGTATTGTAACCTCTGCAACAAGTGGTTCTCAAGTAAATCTACTCATCAATCCCATATGAAGAATAAACACACGCCGCAAGAAGCGCGAAAGTAAGTTTTATGAGCTGAGAGTGAGATACTGGAGGTCATGTCAGTCTTTTCCACCTGGCGGCATGGTGGTCATTGTACCGGTAATCTGGCTGACTATCACGCGCCATTCACTTGAACGCATCACGATGCTTGGCGACAAGTATAGAGCGAGTAGTGGTACCCATCCTACCCTACTACTTGTACTTGTCTGCCTTTATATATACGATTACCATCGACACGATAGAAGGAGAAGAAGGTATATTAGAACACAATTCTTGATCATCAGCCTGTTTTGGTCAAAAAACGTCCACTGCTGGACATAGGCCTTCCTAAGTAGGTGAGTGGGGGGGTTAACAGGCGGGCTTGCGATGGCAGTGTGCAGTGTAGTGGCTCAGTACGTTGAAAGGTCGCTGCTGCCCATCCTCCGGTTTGTTTCCTTAGTCGCCTCTTACGACGCTCTCGGGAAGAGATGGAGTAGTACTATTCTAAAGCCTCACTGTAGTAGGACAAGGGGCTTCTACTCATAAAACTGAACAACTTTTATTGTACAACTCTGCTGATTTTTTGTTCTTTTTTCATACAAATCGTTCAGCTGATGAGCCAACATTGCATGGGAAATCTTTTTTTACAATTTCAGAAAAGATGGAACAAAAGTTTTTTTAGTGTAACGAGTAAAAGCCCCTCTTAGAAATATGAGTTTAGGATGAAATATAAGACCTGAAAAGGAACATAAGAATTAGAAAACGATACACACTTAACTTTAAAATGAAATCACAGAAAAAACACAAATATAACCTACCCAAAATGGGTCTTATATAAGAGATAACAATTTAATTTATTTTAATTAGTAATTAATACAAGTATGATGAAAATAATTTTGATTTTTAATGATGTCAGATGGATTGACGCATTTGCGGAAAAGAAATAAATGGGATAAAAAGATGGTCGAATGAAAGAGAATGAATATCTGCGCTACAGTATATTTTTGACTGACCCGTTGGTCCAGTGGCAGAGCTCCTGTCTGCTGGGCGGAGGGTCGTTGGTTCGATCCCCACCATTAGTGTGACGAACCGGTTTGTTTTCTCTGTGTCTGGGTGTTCTGTTCAATATCTACATTTTATGTATATAATTTAAACGTATATAAGTATGTACCTACATCAGTCTCTGGTTCCTATAGTACAAGGAATCCTAATTTGGGGCCAGATGACCATGTGTTATTTATTCCCGTAAATATAAATAAATGTATCATATTTCACTCAGGGATAGATTCGGTAATATTACAGATTTTCGTTATTATTGACGTCCGTTACCCCTAAACGATAGAAAACCCAAGGTTAAAAAAAATACCCTCGTTGATGATGTTCCTTAAAGTCAAAAGCTATTAGAAACACGATTGCGCAGTTTTGGCTCGATAAATAAAAATCCCAAAGATAGGTCTGCACCGTTACTTTCAACTCTAGTTATGACTAATATTTTGAAGTATAAATAAAAAATAAAATAAAACAATATTTGTTATGATAATACAAAGTGAGTAATGTTATTATTTTTTTATACTTGCATTGCAGTTTTTGATAAAAAAAATTTTGGTTATTTTAACGGTTTAATAGATTTTGAAGTTTCAGATGTCGTTAGTTTTCTGGTGAATGTATGTCTGTTTCGTTGGCTGAGCCTGTACCCTTAACGGCTTAATGGATTGATTTTGAAGTTTCAGATGTCGTTACATTTCTATTGTATGTATGTATGTTTCTTTGGCTGAGCCTGTAGCCTTAACGGCTTAATGTATTTTGGAGTGTGAGGTGCCGTTAGATTCGTCTTGATCCCTTGTGTGTCGTGTGACTGTCCTTCTTGAGCATTCCCTCTCGTATATCTACCAAATACGCTAAAATACAATAGCGTCTTGGCGGCAACACCTACCGCAACTGGTCCTTGCCTTCGCCTTATGGTGCAGGCAGGAATAGCGGCCCTTACTTATATGACCCAGCTTGTCGATGAGTGGGGACGCTATATCATAAACCTGGTAGTTTAGCGTATCTGGTAGTTATACAAGAGTGAATGTCTTTCTTGAGCAGTCGCGTAAAAACTAATACAAAAATATAATTTCTTTTCAGATTCGAATGCGATGAGTGCGAAAAGAAATTCTTTACAGCTAGAAAATTAGAAAGTCACAAGGAACTCCACGTAATAATGAAGGAAGGGGTGGTAAGTGGATCAAGTCAATAAACTTTTTAAAAATAAATTTGTTGAACTTGTTCGGAAAGCTTCGCAATATCTTCACGTTTCTCTACGTGAGCGAATCTGAAACGAGGAGATCCGTAGGAGAACCAAAGTAACCGACATAGCTCTCAGAATTGCTAAATTTAAGTGGCAGTGGGCAGCGCACGTAGCTCGTAGAACAGATGGCCGTTGGGGCAGTAAAGTTCTCGAGTGGCGACCACGCACCGGAAAACGTAGTGTAGGCAGGCCTCCCACTTGGTGGACCGATGACCTGGTGAAGGTCGCGGGAAGCCGCTGGATGCGGGCAGCGCAGAACCGGTCGTCGTGGAAATCCTTGGGGGAGGCCATGTCCAGCAGTGGACGTCCTTCGGCTGATATTGAATCGAATCATAACCATTTTTTTGGTTTCGTTCCCAAAGGGTTAAAACGGGACCCTATTTCTAAGCCTCCGCTGTCCGTCCGTCCGTCTTTCACCAGGTTGTATTTCATGACCCGTGATAGCTAGATAGCCGAAATTTTCACAGATGATGTATTTCTTTTGCCGCTATAACAACAAATACTAAAAATTATAAAAAGTGATTTGGTTAGTGGAAGGGCATTTTGTAAGCCGGCCTGGCTAGTTATCACCACCTTATCTAAGTCTTGCCGCTAAACCACAACGTTGACAGCATTGAACACAAGATAGCCAGTTCCCAATCGCGTTGTCGAATCTTGGTGAGCCCACTTCCATCTTCGGCGTCATCATCACTTACCATCAGGCGAGATGATGCCAAGGGCTCATCAGTTGTGGATAAAAAAGTATTCAAACAATAATAAAACTTGTATAAAGCTCGGTATTGAACGTCGGTTGCGTAACGGTTACGGCCGCTACCTCCTGTCCGGGAGGCAGTGGTTCGAATCCTGCCACGTATATTGGTACGTGGCAGGATTCGAACCACTGCCTCCCGGACAGGAGGTTTCGAATTTTCGAATTTCGATTTCATATGTACGTTTATCCGACGCTCTTACGGTGAAGGAAAACATCGTGAGGAAACCTGCACACGCCTGCGAAGAAACTCGAAGGTTGTGTGTGAAGTCGACCAACCCGCACTGGGCCCGCGTGGTCGACTAAGGCCCGATCGCCCTAATTCAGGGTAGGCTCAAGCCCCTTTGTGGGGACGTATATGAACTGATAAGATGAAGATGTATGAAGCTCACCCGGAATGCACTTCTAATAATAATTCCAAAGAACCACATATGTATTGCGCGAATTAAACTTGCACTTTGCCGGTTTCATTAGTTAATGCCGGTGTTTATATCGTAGAAAGAACAATTTCATCTTTATCATGTAAAATTCCAGTGTGCGTGTGTTCGTAGTTTTTCTTCTCCTAAACGGCTTGACTGATTTTGATCTTTTCTTTCTTTATTTATGGGCATCACCTGGATGTTTCTTAGCCAAAGTTGCACCATGTAAGAGGCGACATTGTTGAGATTTTTTTTTTAGCAGCGCCACCTATCGGGTCCAACTATAGCTAAGAACGACTCAAGTGACCCTATATGTACAGACTAAAAAAAAATATCATCACAACCGGTCAGGCCATTTAGTAGAATAAGAATTACAAAGACACGCAAACGTGGATTTTACATACAAAGAAGATAAAGAAGATTTCTGACCAAACTTAAACCGCGGGCGGAGCTGCGGGCCTTCCACTAATAGAAAATAAAATCTTTCTGGAGTTTGAGGGGTTTTAGATACGGCTGAGGGTTTTAGAACGGGAGGCTGAGGGACTTTGGACCTTGAGGCGTAGGACTTCTAGACGGTTTTTTTAGGTTTTCATACACAAAGGATGCCAAAAGGACCCTATTAATTAGCCTTGGTCCGCTTGTCCGTCTGTTTGTCAGCGGGCTGTATTTCATGAACCGTAATAGGTAGACAGATATTTTTTCTGCAGTGTATATGTGTGCGTGCGTGTATACTACAGCAATAAATAATAAAAATATATTAAATATTAATGGGAGCCCCCATGAAAGAGACGTGTTTTCGCACTTATCCGTTTTAGTAATCTTATATGTTTTCTCACAGAAAAACCACAAATGCAATGTGTGTGGCAACGCGTACTACACAAGGCAGGTGCTCCGCAGGCACATAGTTGTTTACCACGAGAATAAGCCGACTAGCAGGAACCACGTGTGCGAAGTCTGCGGCATGGCTTTCTTTGTAAGTCCTTTTACACTCTGACTACGAATATTAGGTCCTAAATTATTAGTTATCCTATCGTCTGTCGTGAATATAAGCCGACTAGCAGGAACCACGTGTGCGAAGTCTGCGGCATGGCCTTCTTTGTGAGTCCTTTTACACTCTGACTACGAATATTAGGTCCTAAAGTATTACCTGTTATCCTATCGTCTGTCGTGAATATAAGCCGACTAGCAGGAACCACGTGTGTAAAGTCGGCGGCATGGCCTTCTTTGTGAGTCCCTTCACACTCTGACTACGAATATTAGGTCTTAAAGTATTACCTGTTATCCTATCGTCTGTCGTGAATATAAGCCGACTAGCAGGAACCACGTGTGCGAAGTCTGCGCCATGGCCTTCTTTGTAAGTCCTTTTACACTCTGACTACGAATATTAGGTCCTAAATTACTACCTGTTATCCTATCGTCTGTCGTGAATATAAGCCGACTAGCAGGAACCACGTGTGTGAAGTCGGCGGCATGGCCTTCTTTGTGAGTCCTTTTACACTCTGACTACGAATATTAGGTCCTAAAGTATTACCTGTTATCCTATCGTCTGTCGTGAATTTTAGTCGACTAGCAGGAACCACGTGTGTGAAGTCGGCGGCATGGCCTTCTTTGTGAGTCCTTTTACACTCTGACTACGAATATTAGGTCGTAAAGTATTACCTGTTATCCTATCGTCTGTCGTGAATTTTAGTCGACTAGCAGGAACCACGTGTGTGAAGTCGGCGGCATGGCCTTCTTTGTGAGTCCCTTCACACTCTGACTACGAACATTAGGTCTTAAAGTATTACCTGTTATCCTATCGTCTGTCGTGAATATAAGCCGACTAGCAGGAACCACGTGTGCGAAGTCTGCGGCATGGCCTTCTTTGTAAGTCCTTTTACACTCTGACTACGAATATTAGGTCCTAAATTATTACCTGTTATCCTATCGTCTGTCGTGAATATAAGCCGACTAGCAGGAACCACGTGTGTGAAGTCGGCGGCATGGCCTTCTTTGTGAGTCCTTTTACACTCTGACTACGAATATTAGATCCTAAAGTATTACCTGTTATCCTATCGTCTGTCGTGAATTTTAGTCGACTAGCAGGAACCACGTGTGCGAAGTCTGCGGCATGGCCTTCTTTGTGAGTCCTTTTACACTCTGACAACGAATATTAGGTCCTAAAGTATTACCTGTTATCCTATCGTCTGTCGTGAATATAAGCCGACTAGCAGGAACCACGTGTGTGAAGTCGGCGGCATGGCCTTCTTTGTGAGTCCCTTCACACTCTGACTACGAATATTAGGTCTTAAAGTATTACCTGTTATCCTATCGTCTGTCGTGAATATAAGCCGACTAGCAGGAACCACGTGTGCGAAGTCTGCGGCATGGCCTTCTTTGTAAGTCCTTTTACACTCTGACTACGAATATTAGGTCCTAAATTATTACCTGTTATCCTATCGTCTGTCGTGAATATAAGCCGACTAGCCGGAACCACGTGTGCGAAGTCTGCGGCATGGCCTTCTTTGTGAGTCCTTTTACACTCTGACTACGAATATTAGATCCTAAAGTATTGCCTGTTATCCTATCGTCTGTCGTGAATATAAGCCGACTAGCCGGAACCACGTGTGCGAAGTCTGCGGTATGGCCTTCTTTGCAAGTACGCCTTGGTATTTCAAACATTTTTAGAACAACTTGTCGCTTTTGACAGATGATAAAAAGTAACTCAGATGACTAGCATTCGTCATCCCCATTATCCACGTTGGTTGTTATTTTAGGCTCTTTATTTTTTAATTGAAAATGAAAATAACTGTTAATTGTGTAAGTGTAAGTATAATCACGGTTATTATATTAATCAATTATTTGGTTTTTGTGAACTTTCTCTGAAATTTTTTTCAAGCTTTTTGTTAGCTTGCCGTGTTTTAGTCTGTCTGTCTGTTAGTTTGGGACAAATCTTGGAAGCTAAATTAAAAACACTTACTAGTTTCCGATTGAGCTGAAATTTTGCATACACGGTAAGTTAGGAAAACAATGCATGGTTACACTGGTTAGCTTAGTGACGTCATTCTAAATACAATATGGCGGACTCCCAAAGATGGCGGACCGGTTAATTTTTATGCAACCCCAATCCCCGGATATGGGTATCAAATAAAAGGGTTTGCTGAGATTAATACAAAATATTTAAAATTCTTTTCAAATTAAATCTTAAACCTAAAAGTTCTAAGATTTTTCGAATATTATTTTACTTTCAATACAAAGTTGGTAGATAGATAGATAAATCATTTATTAAAAGCTACATTACAATTGATACACAAAAAGAAAACAAAAAAGATTAATAAAATCTTATATATAAGCTTCAATGTAAAAGTGGCTAAGTTCTGGGCCGGAATGATTTAATTTGTCATCGACACGCAAAGAAGAAGAATGTAAAAAGAGGGTAGATACATAAAAAAAATGTGCCGTTAGCTCAGAAATGGCTCCGACTCAGCATATGCTGCAGGTAATTATGTACCTGCAGCGCTAACATTCTGATCTGTCGAACTGATCGAATTGACTATTGATTCCCTGAGGAAAGTGTTTTAATTTCACCGTCTCATTCACGTCAATCGTTTTAGGCAACCCCCCCCCCCCCCCCCCCCCAATCGTTCAAGAATAAGGGTAATGTTTTTTGGGATGTTGGTTGAATGTTTCTTTGGCCGAGCCTTCAGCCTAAACGGCTTGATGAATTAGACAACCGCGTCCGTGACGTAATGGTTTTTTGTAAGATTCGGTTTTGTTGGTGATCTGAATTTTCTAAGCCCGCGTGACTAGCTACCACCATCTTATCTAAGCCTTGCCGCCAAACATCAATGGTAACGGCATTGATGTGTTCCGGCATGAAGATATAAAAGCCAGCTCCTCAGGGCGATGGGGAATCTTAGCAAGCCCGCTTCCATCTTCGGTATCATCGTCACTTTACCATCAGGTGAGATGATGCTGGACAAAAACAGATTCGTCTTGATCCCCTGAGCGACGTAGCTACTTTAAATAACTTGAAGTGGAACCGAAACATGACTTATTTTTTCTGTCTACCTGTCTGTACTCTGAAATTTGCCTTAGAACATATACAATATATTAGATTGAGTTGTATTTTTTTGTTTCGATTGTATAGGGACCTTGAGGATTGATCAGTTTTGTGCACAGATAAGTAAATATTAGCTGAGATCCTAAATTTAAAATCATTTTAGAAATATCGATGGTAAAGTTTGTATAAGGCATGATTTAACCTTTAAAAACACGTTTTTTTGTATGGCCACCCTTTTTTTTACTTTTTGTTTATTTTATTATTAGGTAATGTTCGCTCCTACTACAATTCTTGGAGCAATATCCTTCTTTGGCTTGTACCTACTGACTATACTAACTATGTTTTTTTTATCTGTATTATTGTCTCTTCTCTTTTCTCTTGGAGCTGAATTAAACACTATCGAAATTCAAATAATCTTTTAAATCTACTTAAATTCCGTCAAATTCTTGTACAGTTAATAAATCAGCCATAATAGTGGAAATTTCAACCTGTTACAGATCAAAAGATACAACCTTTAAAGGTCGGACTGACAGACAGATAGACAGATAGATAGCGAAGGCTTGGTAATAGGGTTCCGACCGGTACAGAACCTATTCCTTTTTTAAAAGGTTTTATTTAACTTGCTATGTATGTATGTTTGTTGGGGTGAAATAATTTTAAGTTTGACCTACTTTCCGGTTTCCGATTGAGCTGAAATTTTGCATGCATATGTATATCGCGTGACAATGCAATATTAAAAGCTTGTATCTAAAAATTTTTAGGTTTTCGAAAATTATTGAAGTGTTAAAACACCAAAACGTATATGAATCATTTCCTAATTTTTGTATGTTTGTTTGTGAACTCTTTATTGTACAACAAAAATGCAATTATAGAGACAGAATAAAAGTAGCATACACAAAGGCGGACTTATCCCAAACAATTAGCCTTAATTAGTAAACATTAGTTGTTAGCAGTAAGCCTATGTTGCAGGCATACTACTGCACTAGAAATAACAAAGATTGTTACCAGACTCAATAACAAGAAATCATGTGGGTACGATGACATGCCGATTGGGATTTTTAAGGACAATATAGATATTTTGGCAGAGCCATTAGCTCAACTTTTTAATAAGTGCTTGAAACAAGGTATGTTTCCCGAGCAGTTAAAAATAGCAAAAGTTCTACCGATTCATAAAAATAAAAAGAATAAAAAGACGGATATTGGGAATTTCCGCCCCATTTCTCTACTACCTACCTTATCAAAAATATTTGAAAACATTATTAAAGACAAACTTGTATGTCACCTGCAAAATTCTAAACTATTACACCAAAGACAATTTGGATTCCAACGAGGTGTAGGTACGTCGGAGGCTATCGATACTCTGTTGGACGATATAATGCAAAGGCTTAACAGAAAGGATAAGGTTGGTGGAGTATTCCTGGACTTAAGTGCTGCTTTTGATATGGCTAATCATGAAATTTTGTTAAAGAAGCTAGAACACTACGGGGTTAGAAATATGGAACTGAAGCTTTTTACATCTTATTTGACAAACAGGCAGCAATTTGTCGAGATCATGGACATTGATGACAGTGGTAATGAGCAATGTGTAAAATCTAAAATGGTTAAAGTATCCAGGGGTGTACCTCAAGGATCAGTCTTGGGTCCAATTTTCTTTATTATATTTATGAATGACATGCTCTACTACATGTATAACGCCTTACCAGAAATCGGAATAGTATTATTTGCAGATGATACCAATGCTATTTTATCAAGCAAAATGATAGAAGATCTTGAAAATGTATGCAATGAAATGATGTCCTTATTTGAGCGGTGGTTTTCTGTCAATGACTTACATTTTTAATACTCAAAAAACAAATGCTATGCTGTTTAAGACAACTACAAAAAATAAAAAAGAACACTTACATATATCAACAATGAATGACACGTTGGTTCAGGCAGACGTTGTAAAATTTCTCGGCGTCCACGTGGACTCTTTATTAAACTGGAAGGTTGAAGTTATCGCAATTGAAAACCATATAAGCTCAGCTTGCTATGCTTTGCGCACTTTAAGAAATGAATTGAGAACTGATCACTTAATACTGGTTTACTATGCTCTGATTGAGTCAAAGCTGAGGTACAGCATAAGGTTTTGGGGCAACAGCTACTAATATACCATACATAGAGCTTTTGTTATTCAGAAAAGGGCAATAAGAACTATAGCACGTATTTCTCCATGGGAATCTTGTAAGGAGTACTTTAAAAAATTCAGAATACTAACAGTTCCCAGTCTTTATATTTTAGTCCTTCTGACAGACGTATTAAAAATAGACAAAATCTGAATCTGAAATGAATCTGAAATTGAGATGCAGGCAAGGTTCGAAACAAGGAGAGAAGACCTTAAGAACAAATTTAAACCACAACTCAGAGTTGTAACGCATTCCGCAAGAAATCAAGCAGTATTGTTTTTTAATAAGTTGCCTATTGAATTAAAATTGGAGTCACGCATTCATGTTTTTAAAAGCGCACTAAAGGCACTTCTTTTGGACAAGTGTTGCTATTGCATTGAAGATTTTACTCTTCCATAATTAGATCGTACAATGTGATACTTCATTAGGATAAGTTTATGTAGGTACTTTAGTTTCGTTTAGTTTTTGAATTGTTTGTATGTTATGTTTATTTATATTTTTATGTAATTCGTACACAATTTAAATTGTTTTTCGAATAAACTTGAACTTGAATTCTTACGCGATATCTTCGCAGATTGTGAAGTGAACCGATTTTCAATATTCTTTTTTTATTCGATTATTAATTTTATTTTATCGATCGATTCTGCCAAGTTGGTCCCGTATAAATCTAAAGTCCTTTTTTAGAAAATTAACAAAACCAAAAATAGTAGTAGGGATGACGAATGCTAGTCATATGATTTACTTTTTATTATCTGTCAATAACGACATTTTGTTCCAAAAATGTTTGAAATACCTAGGCGTGACGTCATAGTTTTTGCAGCGTCATTTACGTACTCATTTTGTGATTTTGATTAATTGATAGTCTAAAACCTGATGGAAAACAAAACGAATAAGGTTTTCCGAAGTTTAAGTAGGAGGGCAATTAAGTGATCAAGAGTTCATAATTTATTTCTGATGCTGTCGACATCCTTATTGTAATAAGTTGTTGCTACGGAAGTAGGTTTTTAACGTGTTACCACAAAATATATTTTAGTCTCATATTTTGTTGCAGACTACAATGATTCTAAAACGTCACATGGCAAGACATTCGGAGGCGAGGCCATACAAATGCAGTTTCTGCGGTGACACTTTCAAGTACACCGGAGCAATGTTCACTCACATTAAGCTTAAACACAAGAAGAAGAAAAAGAACCTCGAAGAAGAACCTAGAAAGAAAAAGAAGTTAGGAAAACCGTCTAAAAAGGAAATTAAGTGAGAAGAATCACCTAAAAAGAAATAGAACTCAGAAAAAACCTGATAAGGAAAAGAATGTAAAATAATCACAAAACTAAAATAAGAAGAACTGTGAAGAATCTTCTAAAAAAGATAAAGGAAAGGGGAAGAGAAATGCATTGAAAAGGAAACGGACAGAGAGTGAGAGCACGACTGAACTGAGTTTCTGGAAAACGTAAATGATTAAGTTTTTCTTTAATCTTGATTAAGAGATACATCTAGCTCCAGTGTACCCGGAGCAATAGGATGTTCCTAGAACACAAATTTGAATGTTATTGTACTAAGAAGCTACTGTAATCAGTTTTAAATCTGTCAATTAAAGTTAAAAATAAAATACTAACTTTCTAGCTTTTGCCTGCGGCTTCGCCCGCGTGGACATCGTTTTTATGACTATCTTAAAGGGTGCGCGGTGCGAGCGTGGACATGAATTTACTCCAGATCCCTCGGGAACTATGTCAGGATATGCTTATTAGTAAATCATGTCATTTCCCACCCCCTCAACCATCTCTGTGCAAAAAATCACATAATCCATTGTTCCGTTGCGATGTTAAAGAAATTAACCAATAATGCTATTTTCACGGGATAGAAAGTAGCTTATGTCTTTCCTTGTGACAGAGGCTACCTGCATGCCAAATTTCATTACGATTGGTCAAGGCGTTGAAGCGTGAAAAGGTAACAAATAAACAAACACATTTTCTTGTTTGTAATATTAGTAAGGATTTTATTTTTTAGATTATCGACCGCAAAGCGCGAGCGGTGCTTTTGTATGTCTGTCCGCCGTATGTCCGGCTGTTTCCCTCTACAGGTCGCATTTCTCAACCGATTTTCGTAAATTTTTTGACCATAATTATATGTAGTTTTTTGCCGATACAGTTTTTGGAAATTTTTCAAAATTGCGTAGCCATGGGGGTTGAAAACGTAAAAAATATATATTAGAGCCACAATTTTGTTCCGAATTTCGTTTTCGTACCATTCACATATAAAATTCATGTACAATCTTGTTTCAGACAGATATTCAAATTCAAATATTTTATTTCAGAAACATGATTCCATAATATGCAGAATATAAAATAATTAACGTTCATTTTATCTTTATATTATACTAAAAAAGTCCACTTAAAAAACAAAATTATAAAAGTGACAAATTACACGTCGTGTCAAAAAAAATAAAATAAAAATAATCACAAGTTACTATACTAATTAACCTACTAATATTGCCGTCCAATGACTGGCACTTCGATATTGCTCTAGTGGTCCCACTATTTTAGCTTTTTTTCAGAAAAACATCTCCTGTATAGATGTTTTGTTTTCCTGTTTGCTTATTAGGTATGTCGTTGACCAAATGTTCGTTACGGTTTTCCCAAAGCTAGCGATAACGTTTCATGTCGAACAAAGGTTATCGTATGTACTAATACAGGGTGGACCATAAGTTTTTTTTACTTTTCAAACTAAATTAAAATGAAAACTAATTACATCAGGTGAAAACCGTTTATTAATTATGAAAGCACATAAAAAGGGAATTTATTTTTTAAAAATTACATCATCCATATGTGTTCCTTCATTATTTTGGCATTGCTGTAACCTGGAGCGAAAATTTTCAATGACGGCCTGACAAGTGTTCCGAGAAATTTTTTGCATTTCCTCGCGAATACGTTGCTTCAATTCCGCAACAGACACGGGGTTGGTCTCAAAAACTTTACTTTTAAGGTATCCCCAAAGAAAAAAATCCATTGGGGACAGGTCTGGGCTGCGAGGAGACCAGTTAATGTCGCCTCTTTTGGATATCACTTTTTGGCCAAAAATTTCTCGAACTGCACTCAATGTTACAGCAATGCCAAAATAATGAAAGAACACATATGGATGATGTACTTTTTAAAAAATAAATTCCCTTTTTATGTGCTTTCATAATTAATAAACGGTTTTCACCTGATGTAATTAGTTTTCATTTTAATTTAGTTTGAAAAGTAAAAAAACTTATGGTCCACCCTGTATATTCTCACTTGAGTATGTCTTACAATAACAGTCATATTAACCTTTATTTAAAACGTATGTGCACCAATAGTAGTTTGTGCAACTGTTAAGTAATGACAGGACTTAAAAAATAAATCATTCATTCATTCATTTATTCAAGTTTGTTTTACCGAAATGAGGCGAAGCCGAATTTCGTAATAGAATCACACGAGTGTTTTAAGACCTAATTGCAACAGTTGCGTACATTATTTTATCTACATACATATTATAGGTACTCTAAGATGGGTTCAGAAGCCGTAGGGAAATGATCTGCATTGCTACTAGTGCTACATGTAAAATATCTATAGATATTAAAATAATGCAATAAAAAACAAATTTCAACAAATACAGAAACAAATTATTTATTGTAATAGTTGTACTCGTAATTGCCATTTACATTGAAACAATGGTATACATTTAATGGTTCTGGTTGTATTGTAGTGGGAGGGTCTTGGTTCAGACCCACTTGGGTTTTGCCAGCTGTTCCAAATTTAAACTCTTAACGTTACAACAATCTATATCTACTACCACAGACAAGAAAGTTCTCGTAGTAAAATTGGTTGTCTTAAGTTGCTGGTCATTGCCTATGGATTTTGAAATTAAAAAGGGCTTATGATATGTGTAGATAAAAGTTAATTAAGGTTAGCGAGCGGAGACGACGGTCAATGTCAAAGGGTATCGTATATATTAATAGATTCTCACTTGAGTATGCCTTTATCATATTTAGTCACCAAATAACAACACTACTTACATACAAATTGTGTATATAAAGGATCGGACTTGCAGCCATTCGGCACAGTTTGAGATTGTTACCATACGACGCAATACCAGGATAAAAATCGACCCATATTGTTCTACTGACGGACACGCCAGAGCTTCCCGCTGCACGCTACTTACACCAGTCTTCGGTTGCATTCAGCTGACTCCAGCTACCAACTGCTTCAAGGATAATCGCTCCGCCTAGACGGAGAGTGAGTCTTCAACTGCATTCAGCTGTATCCAGCTACCAACTGCTTCAAGGATAATCGCTCCGCCTAGACGGAGAGTGAGTCTTCAACTGCATTCAGCTGTATCCAGCTACCAACTGCTTCAAGGATCATCGCTCCGCCTAGACGGAGAGTGAGTCTTCAACTGCATTCAGCTGTATCCAGCTACCAACTGCTTCAAGGATCCTAGACGGTTTGCCTAGTCTCAATTACAGTACCAAAGATAGCTTATTTTGCTAAACAATGTCTTGTTACGTTTGGATCTGTATTGCTATGTGCATTCTATTAGTGGTCGAAGAAGGAAGAGCAATAACAGATTATATTTTGCCAATAGGAAGCGGCCATCGGCCACCAACCAACGTTGTTATAAGCGGTAATCCCAACAATTATTGTCCTAGAGGTACCGTGTTGAGAGGAGGCTACTGCGTGCCAGAGTGATGTGCTTATTTTTTTTGTATCCTAGTTTTTAGTTGTTTACTTTATGTTATTGTCAATGTAATTGTCTGATTTGATTAATAAATTTATTAAATAATTATTATTGTACATATTTATAAAAGGAAACAGTGACTGACTGACTGATCTATCAAAGCAGAGCTCAAACCACTGGAATGATCGAGCAGAAATTTGGCATACAGATAGCAATTATGACGTAGGCATCCGCTAAAGGATTTTGCGAATCTCCCACACTAACGGCAATAAAAGAGATCAGCACAGGCGAAGCCGCGGGCAACAGCTAGTGAAAATATGGTTTTTTAGTATTAATAAAGTGTCATCATCATCATATCAGCCACAAATCGTCCACTGCTGGACAAAGGCGTCCCCCAAGGATTTCCACGACGACCGGTCCTGCGCTGCCCGCATCCATCGGCTTCCCGCGATCTTCACCAGGTCATCGGTCCACCGCGTGGGAGGCCTGCCTACGCTACGTTTTCCGGTGCGCGGTCGCCACTCGAGAACTTTACTGCCCCATCGGCCATCTGTTCTACGAGCTATGTGCCCTGCCCACTGCCACTTCAGTTTAGCGATTCTGTGAGCTATGTCGGTTACTTTAGTTCTCCTGCGGATCTCCTCGTTTCTGATTCGATCACGCAGAGAAACTCCGAGCATAGCACGCTCCATTGCCCTTTGGGTGACCTTGAGCCTTCTTATGAGGCCCATAGTAAGCGACCATGTCTCAGTTCCGTAAGTCATCACTGGCAACACACACTGGTCAAAGACCTTAGTCTTGAGACACTGCGGTATTTCGGACGTGAAGATATTGCGAAGCTTCCCGAATGCTGCCCAGCCGAGTTGGATTCGTCGATTGATCTCTTTCTTGAAGTTGGACCTGCCTAGCTGGACTTCGTCAACAACTTCCAGTGTAGAGTCTCCAACCTTTATAGGAGTGGGTGCGACACGGACATTTAACATTATTTTCGTCTTGTCCATGTTCATTTTAAGACCCACTTGTTGAGAGACTTTACTAATTAAATTGAATGAACGTGTAGAATCAATAACACTACTTACACAGGTGGCATTCTATTCGATTTTAGGGCTTACAGCTTTCTAGTAATCATAGTCTTTGAGCTAAGCCGCGGACAGACGGACAAACAGACATGGCGAAACTATAAGGGTTCTTTGTTGACTTCGAAACCCTAAAGAAACGATATCTACGCGGGTGTAGCCAGGGGCGATAGCTAGTTCTAGATAAAATGGTAATATGATACTTTCCAAACATAAAGAGCAAAATTAAAAAAAAAAACGAGACCTACAGTACTCGATATGATGTGTAACATGTGACAAAATACTTTATAAAAGGACGGCAAAGATACGGCAGACTAGGCTGTATGGTCATAGATACCTTTGCCTTTTCCGCGCTTTTAAAGTCTGAAAAAAGGACGGCAAAGATACGGCAGACTAGGCTGTATGGTCATAGATACCTTTGCCTTTTCCGCCCCATGGGACACATTTCCGTCCCATTTCACGAAATCACTCCCACAAATTGCAGGAAAGCGAGAGCAAAGATGTTACACATCAAAAATTTTGAAATAGCCCATGAAAAAGGTTTTTTTTTTATTTCCAGGGAAATAAGAAACGAAAGATAAATTCAAAAAATCCAAGAAAATCCGTCGGGGACTGCCATCGCCCTCTCTGTTCCAAATTTTAGTTTTATGATAGTAATTTATGTCGATCAAAATTATATACGGAATTAATTAAACTCAAAAAATTGCGTATATTCAATTTCTTTCAAGAGCAAAGAATGGCAGTCCCTGACCGATTTTCTTGGATTTTTTAAAGCTTATCTTTTGTTTCTTATTTGCCTCTAGTCGGTGGACTACAAAAAATATTTAATCCCTTTTTCGATTATGTTTAAACACCCGTCGTGGGCTCTTTAAATTTTTTAAATTTTGCTTTTTATTTTAAACTTTTTAGAGATTACCTACTTTCAGTAGGTTCTAAGCCTACTTAACCTCAAAGGTTTTGTTGTCCGTATTTCGTAGATTTTTTAATTCTTCACGAATTTTCATTACACATGCATGCTTTATAAGTTTTTATTGAGATGCAGTAGCGCCTCCTGATGGCGGCCATGGCTGTAAAACATGTCTAGACGTTCTGGATATGCTAACAAACGTTTAAAAATTAAAAACCCGACTGAAAAAAATAACATTACCCCTTATTTTTGGGCAGTCGAGTCGGGTCAAAATTAATATCTATGTCACGTTCAGTATCAAGAAAAATCCAACGACATCTCGCACTTCTAAATCCATCAAACCATTTAGGCTAAAGGTTAAGCCGAAGAAACGGTCATACGTACATACATACACCCGAAAAACATTACCCTTCTTTTGGGCAGTTTGGTAAAAATGACACTAATATACAAAGCAAAAAAACCGCAGCGGAATCGGTTGAATAGTTCCCGAGAAGCCCTCAAGCGCCAACAATCCTGGCTGCTGCAGCATCCCCCGGTTGTCGAACAGCTGTAAAACATGTCTTAAAACCTGTTCTGAAATCATACCTTTGAAATGCAAAAAAACCAGTAGTTTTCGAGATGAATGGCAACATTAGCGTCAACAATGCTGGCTGCTGCACCAGGGATGGTGGTCTATTGCCATAAAACATGTCTAAGAACTTACCATGAAATGATACTTTTTAAATGCAAAAGCCCACAAGGAAATAGTTAGCCCAATAGTTTTTGAGATAAATGGCAACATTCCTTTACACCAAACAAACGAGTTTTTTGGCGGGATTTGTGGCGGACGCATTCGTAGTTTTATTTTGTTGTTTTTTCATTGTTTTCTGCTGGGATTTTGTTCAAGAAGTAGTGCATTTTGGAGAAAATCGTCTAGTGCACGTGAGCAATGTGGAGAACAAGAAAATAAAACGAAGGAGGACGTGAGAACCCAACTTGCTCTGGGTGCAGTTTTATAGACGCCCAACAGCAACTGGGTGTTCCACCTCAGAATGCAGCTGCTGCAAATGCTGTCAAGAACTTCAGAGAAGATTTGTAATGCACCGGCACTAGCATTACAAATCCAAAAACAAATGAAGAAAGTGAAAATTATTTACGAATCCGGCTGAAGGACTAGTTTCCATGGCCAAGAAAAATTTACAACAACAACCAAACAAACAAACCAACAACCTCTTACCCTGAAGGCCACTTCTCCGTTCCGTCGTGGGTAAAAACCAGATTGATTATTTTTGTATGTTTTGCATCAAGTCTGATGTAATCTCTGTTATTTGCTACTAGGTGTAAATAAATCAACCGTTAACTGGGGGTTAAACTCATCATACTGAACAACTTAAACCCAAAGAACCCATAGTCAATTCTCAAAAAAATGGCCCTCAATGCACAAAATTAGTGTGATAGATTTGTATGAAGTATTTTTTTCCTTTTTTTGCGATTTCATCAAAGTTTTACAACAAAAGTTGTTCAGTAAGAATGTGTAGAAGCCTCAGTCACAATATAGAAAAGTAACAGTATTTCATCTTCATACAAACTGGGTCGAAACGACACGCTTCGAAATCTCAGCCTATCTCGGCACGCAACAGTCGCGAGTGCTTCAGTGCTCCGCAGTTACGTTCGGACGTGAACGGTCGGTGAGAGATGCTTTGCCGCGCATTTTAAGTTTATTATGGCACGAAATTATCGGCAGTATTGTTCTGCATATGGTTATTTGAATTCGTCGATATCAAAACCAGGAATAACGTTTTTTAGATTACCAACTTAGTCGGCAAGGTAAGATTATTAAAAAATAAAAGTTTAAAAAAACTAAAAAAAATAGTAGTTTAAAAAACTTAAAAACCGAGGTGGCTAGGAATTAAATTAGGGGCCTAAAATTTTTAACATGACAATTTATATTAGTACATTAAAAAGTTTATATCTCAGAAAAATCAACAAAAAATCAACTCCATCCGTCTTACGAATTTTCGATCAGGTCACGCGTCCTGACGCGAGTTTAACATTTTTTACCCATTAAAAAACAAGTGCACAACGCCGCTAAAGAAGTTTTCACTACTCCATCCGTCTTACGAATTTTCGATCAGGTCACGTGTCCTGACGCGAGTTTAACATTTTTTACCCATTACAAAAAAAGTGCACAACGCCGCTAAAGAAGTTTTCACTTCAGTAACATTATTGTTAGTTCTTACATTTTATTTCTGTTAGTTAGGGCCTATGATAAGTAGATATCTTAGCGAGCATAACTTCCTTGACGGGTATATAGGTACCTACCTAGTAGGTTAGTACATATTTGTATTTTTCGCTAATTTTTTTTTTAATCTGCAATTATAGGTAAACCCTTGGCATCATCTTACCTGATGGTAAGTGACGATGATGCCTCAACGCACTTTCAATTATTTTTCTGAGATTTAGAGACGCACGGGCAAATCCTTACGGGTTTTTGTTGCACCGGTATCACTTTATCTTAATTTTTAGTTTTTTATTTTAATAAATAAATAAAAAAAGGTAAAATTCTTTAAAAAAATCTGTCATTCCATACAATTATTTCAACAGATTATCTGAGTGTCTTTCCTCAAAGATTACTCACGTCGTTGCTGATAATGTTGTTTACACTCTCCACAAGTGTGAAAGTTGAGTCACTGCCTATTGGACATAACAAGTTGTTTACGAAATAGTTATATCGATTTTCCCAGCATAGGCGTCCCATGTCAGAGGTTATCCAAACTCGCTTCAACATTTAACATAACAAGTTGTTTACAAAATGGTCATACCAATTTTCCCAGCAGGGGCGTCCCATGTCAGAGGTTATTCAAACTCGCTTCAACATTTAACATAACAAGTTGTTTACAAAATGGTCATACCGATTTTGCCAGCCATAATTTTTTAGGTCACATGTTGTAAGTAGTTTAGTTACGTAGCCGATAAGTAATTATTGCAAAACTTGTGTAGAGATTTGCGAATTATAGCACAATATTATATATTATACGATCGTTTTAATAGTATCTTAGTCAATTAGTGCAGTATAAAACTCGAATGTACGGTTGAATGCCTATTACGCTTATGATGCTATTACACTCTTTTTTTTAAATCCACTATTATAACCTCTCAACTGTCAAGCTATAATAACTCCCACCCTCCCTGTCTGTCGCAACCGCCAGATGGACATGTGACAGACAGGGGTTCTGGGCGCGCGATTGTTTACTTTTATTGGATTTTCTGTAATGTAAATGGAATATTGTGTATTTCCATATAAAATATTAATCTAAATAAGAGTGTTTATACATAAAAATAAAAGAGCAATAATCCTTTACAAAAATAATTGCCAAAAAAACAGTCACAAAAATAAATATTTGAAAGACAAGTTTACACAGAAAATCAGAAGTATAAGTTACTAGCTGTTTCCCGCGGCTTCACCCGCGTGGACCACGTTTCTATGACTTATCGAGGGTGCGCAGTGCGCGAGCCGCAAGCGGCTCGCGAGCGTGGTTAAAAGTATCCTCTGTCTTAATCCAGGTCCTAATCTGTCTACCTACCAAATTTCAGCCAAATCCGTTCAGTAGTTTTTGCGGGAAAGCGTAACAGACAGACAGAGTTACTTTCGCATTTATAATATTAGTAGGGATTATATGTAATTAAAACAAATGATTACGTACCCTGGCATCGTTTTCACCACAAATCTTTTTCAGAAACAAAAACAACAACGTAAATTGTGCGCACATTCACTCGCGATTTGAAGTACGAGACATGAATTTTGAGTGAAGTTTCTCTGAATATTTTTGTACTGTAAGTGTGGCTAATGATTGGCCACAGAGGTAGCCAACTTCACTCCCATTCATTTCCTAGCTTTCTATTGGTTCATAAGCAATCTTTGATTTAGTTTAGGTGCTAATTTGAACCACCGTAAATCGTGCCGCCGGGCGACCAGCGATAGACACGGCTTTTTTTTATTTTGCCGCCTGGCGGTAAACGACAGACGAGTGGCATCATCTCACCTAATGGTAAGTGACGATTGTGCCGAAGATTTAAACGGGCTAACCAAGATTTCCCAACTCAATGGGGATCTGGCTATCTTATCTTCAAACCAGAACACATCTATGCTGTTAACACTGATGTTTGGCGGCAAGACTTAGATAAGATGGTGGTAGCTAGCCAGGCGGGCTATGAAAATGCCCTACCACCAACTAAACCAAGTCTTACAAAGTTGACCCCGCCGGGAATCGAACCCGCGACCTCCTGGTGTAAAGCAAATGGACTAACCATTACGACACGGAGACGGTTCGTAGTTCATACTTTGTATGCGTTAAATAATTTAGGTTTTTTAAAATCTAAATACATACCTAATATTTATTTCTATGGCGATATGCAAATTTATTACGTGATGAATTTGTTTGTTTGTTTGTGAATTCTTTATTGTACAAGAAAATATACAATTATAGATACACAATAGAAGTATTCACAAAGGCAGACATCCCAAACAGGGATCTCTTTCATCTAACCCTTAATCGCAAAAAGGATTTAACTTTAAGCAGAAACAAATTAGTACACAATTTAAAAGAACTAAAAACTATAATCTGAAGTAATGAACAGCTAATAAACTTCAATTAGATACATTATAATAAGTATACCTATTTAATAAAATATAATAAATACATGAATAAAAATATTTACATACCATAGTACTTTACATACTTATACATAAATAAATACATACTTAGCTCAAGTAGGAAGATACAAATAAACGGGTGTCATGTCTTCATGAGACGGGCCTTGAACGTGAAGATGGAGGGACACATCCTTTTTTACACTGGCAATGCATTCCACAAGCGAGCCGCGTGAACGGTAAACGATTTGGTGTAGGTATCAGTGCTGTGTGCAGGAATCGCAAGTGCCAGGTTTTTACTAGAGCGCAGTCGGTTATTCATTGCTGTACGAAATACGAGCCTTTTACAAAGATAATGCGGGGCACAAGGGTTAAAAAGTATATAAAAAGAAAACACAAGATATGGGTATTCCTGCGCTGGCGGATAGGTGGCCAACCTAGCTGAGTGCGGAATATAGAAATATGGTCTTATTTTCGGAGACCAAAAATATAACGTATGCACTGATACTGAAGTTTATCTAGCTTATCCAATAATTCGGCCGTAGGGTCAAGATAGGCTACATCACCGTAATCCAGTAAAGGGAATAGAAGGGAGCCGATAAAGAGCAGTTTGGTATCAAAGGCGAGAAAATTGTGTAGGCGCTTCAGGGAATGCAACGAAGCAAACACCTTGCGGCTAACTTCATTAACTTGCGCAGACCAAGAAAGACTGATCCATAATGATGCCAAGATTCTTAACATTAGAGGAAAGGGGTAAAATGGTATTGTTAAAGACCAAATCAGGCATCATCATGTCTTGAAATTTTGAAGAAAAGTGAGGGCTGCCTATCACAATTGCTTGAGTCTTGGCAGCATTAACATATAACCCGTGGTGATTGGTCCATTCAGCAATTGTGGCAAGGTCCTCATTAATGTTTTTAAAAGCTTGGTCAAAATAAGATAGGGGAGCAGAAGAATATATTTGCAAATAATCGGCATATAGATGAAAAGAAGAAGAAAGGGCAGATGTTATACTATTAATAAAGATAGAAAAGAGAACTGGGGAGAGAATACCACCTTGAGGGACGCCAGAGGTAAGTAGGCAGGGGTCCGAGCACCTTTGATCAATTTTTACTACTTGGTGACGGTGGAAGAGGTAGGAGTGAAACCAGGAGGTAGCTGCTGAAGATAGGTTAAAAGTTTTTTTAAGGTACGTTTATTCTCGATATTATGGCGAATATCGTCAGTGATTTTGATTAGTGCTGAAACAGTGCTATGACCTCTACGGAAACCAAACTGGAAAGGGAATAGCAGGTTGTGACTGCGAAGGTGATTGGGGAGGTGCTCATGCACGAATTGTTCAAGTACCTTCGAGAGGACAGGGAGGATGGGAATAGGGCGATAATCGGAGAAGCAAGAAGGATTGGATTTTTTGGGGAGTGGAATTACATGCGCAAATTTTCACAGGGGTGGGAATACTCCAAAAGAAAGGGAGCAGTTGAGGATATTGGCAAGGATCGGGGATATGTGTTCTTGGATGGGAGTTATCAAGTCAAGACTCAAGCCGTCGTTGCCAACAGCTTTTGTCTCTATTGACTTTAGGAATTTCAGGGTCTCTTTAGCAGTGATCTCTCCCAGCTCAAAGGGAACTGTATCGGGGTAAAGAATATCAGCTAATTGGGACAAATTAAGGAGCTCGAAAAGAGGACTAGAGGGTGTTGTGCTGAAGTGTGTGTTCAGAGCATTAACATCAAAGTCAGATGAGTGGTTAACTGGTTAGTGACATAAACTGTTAATCCAGGGTTCGAGGATATATATTAATTGATATATATCCGATATATATCAAAGCATTTTTAGTGATATATATCAAAATAAACTTTCGTCTTACTAAAATTTCTTGCTGTTTTACTTTTAATCATTTTACTACTCAGTATAAACACTAGATTATTAATTGAAAGAATTATTATTAGGCTGATTTAATTTCTTTAAAGCTACTAGTGTGCCTACTTGTTAATTAATAGTTTATGATTATTATAGATTTTAAAAATAAGTACTGAGATACGAGTGTATCCTGTAGGCAAACTCTATACGAAAACCTAATAAAAAGAAAAAAATGCAACCTTGTTTTTTTTCAATAGCAATGTAATAAAAGTAAGTAACATAAAATAGATTAAAACAGTAAAAAAGAAAAAAAAAATATAAAATTTTATGTAAATCCGATATTTTGATATTTATTATAAATATCGGATATTTTCGAACCCTGTGTTAATCAGAATAGCCCGATATAGTTCCTTAGGGATCTGGAGGACACTCATGTCTACGCTCGGCTCGCGCACTACTTACCCTCAAAGGCAGTCATAAAAACGATTTCCACGCGGGCGAAGCCGCGGGCAAAAGCTAGTTCTTATATATTGTAATACTGTGCCCACTGTGCCCTGTAAGCGACCATGTCTCAGTTCCGTATGTCATCGTATTGCTTTGATTGCTTGTTGGAATCTTTTTAGAACACGCTCACTGTAAACTTGATAATTATAAGTATTTTTATGGCCGTTCGGCAAGTAAATATGTTTATTTTGGTTATTAAAAGCGCAGACACAAATAGTATGCAAAGGTCCACGACTACCTCATCACATAAGCTCATATACGTCCCCAACGAGGGGCTCGAGCTTACCCTCAGTTATGATCGGGACTTAGACGACCACGCGGGCCCAGTGCGGGTTGTCGACCTCACACATAACCTTCCAAGTTCTTTGCAGGCGTGTGCAGGTTTCGTCACGATGTTTTCCTTTACCGTAACGTCGGATGAACGTATGCATAAAATCGAAATTTGAAAAAACATTGGTAGCAGGGTCTCTCAGACAGGAGGTGGCGGCCCTAGCCGTTACGCCACCGACGCTCCATATTCAATCAAATCATAGAAAATACCATTCATGGGAAATATTGTATCTCACAGCTCGGAAAAGTAGGCTTTCTTAGTTTAGGAGTACTAGTCGACCAACTTAAGATGTGCAGTTGGAAAATTAGAAAAAGTGAAAAAAGGGGGGTTTCCATACAAAAAACGAGTTTTTTTTAAAACATGAAGAAACTAGCGCCATCTAGTATGATGGTACGGAACCCTATGTGTGCGGTTCTTACCGATGTAAAACGTGTATTTTTTGGAACATAAACTAGCGCCATCTAGTATGATGGTACGGAACCCTATGTGTGCGGTTCTGACTTGCGCTTGGTCGGATTTTCAAAGATTTATTCAGGTTTAAACATATTGCAGAGCATAGACAGTAATGATGACCGTGTTTTAAAGAACGTAAACGAAACGCAACCTAGAAGACATAGATTCATTTTTCCGTAAAACATTCATAATGTAAACGCTGCACATTGTTTTTTTATATTGATTTGCAATTTGGCTATGTTTAAACGCAACCCCCCTATATACGCGAATTTCACTTAACGTGAGTTCTTGCGGACCGTATCCCTCGCGTAAAGTGGACTACTCGTATTACTGTATTACTATATTACAAACAAAAGTTTTTTTATTAATTGCTGTTTTGCTTTAAAATTGGTATTACCGTTTTTACGATAGTGCAAAAAAAACCTATAAAGACACGTATCTTGTATCGTGACCTCCTTAATTTTTTGTTATTTTTAGGGTTCCGTACCTCAAAAGGAAAAAAACGGAACCCTTATTGGGATCACTTTGTTGTCCGTCCGTCTGTCTGTCAAGACCCTTTATCTCGAGAACGCTTGGAGGTATCGAGTTGAAATTAAAACCATGTACTGCGGTCTAAATTTCCTTGAAGCTGTGAAAAAATCAAACTTCTAAGTTAACGTCAAAAAAGATACGGCGTTCATGCTGCAAAAAACGTATATTTCGACACTCTCAAGGAAATCAAAATTTATATTAGGGTATTTTCCGTTAACCTAGAACTATGAAATTTGGCTAGTGATACCGTCTTATACTACAAGTATAGGGAAAAATCGGAAACTATACATTTGTAATTAAATCATAAAAAATATTGTCTTTATTTCAAGTGCGTAAAAATCAATTATGCAAGGAACGGCGGTCCAAATTTTGAACTGAGTTAACCGTGTCATGTGGGGTATCGTATGAAAAGGCTTCATTGGCAAGCTTAAACAAATATTTAATTATTTTTATGATGTATAATTTTTTATGACGAAGAATGAAAAAATTTTTTTTTTCCTTTTTTAGGTAGGTACTTAGCATATAATAGCGGTCAACGTAACGGTGGGGCATGGGGTGCGAAGAATCCCCGGCAGATGCTAGGCTACCAAAACAAACCAACTACTATCCGATAGTTGGTCGCCCTCCCGGAAATAGAGCAGGTCTCCGGATTTAAGGATTATAGTGTCCTCCCCCTCTCTTCGGACTTCATACAATCCTACGATATCCCATTGCAACCTGCTCAATTCTTTCTCGAGTTCTGTCAGCTTTACGTCGGTTCGCAGTGTGCGCGTGTTGTAGGTTGCTAGGGCCAGAGGTCTTTTGTTTTGGTAGCCTAGCATCTGCCGGGGATTCACCGCACCCCATGCCCCACCGTTACCTTGACCGCTATTATATGCTAAGTACCTACCTAAAAAAGGGAAAAGATTTTTTTTCATTCTTCGTCATAATAATAATAATAATAATAAATAATAATAAATTTTTATTGATAAAACTATACATCATAAAAATAATTAAATATTTGTTTAAGCTTGTGCCAATGAAGCCCTTTCATACGATACCCCACATGACACGGTTAACTCAGTTCAAAATTTGGACCGCCGTTCCTTGCATAATTGATTTTTACGTACTTGAAATAAAGACTATATTTTTTATGATTTAATTACAAATGTATAGTTTCAGATTTTTCCCTATACTTGTAGTATAAGACGGTATCACTAGCCAAATTTCATAGTTCTAGGTTAACGGAAAATACCCTAATATAAATTTTGATTCCCTTGAGAGTGTCGAAATATACGTTGTTTGCAGCATGAACGCCGTATCTTTTTTGACGTTAACTTAGAAGTTTGATTTTTTCACAGCTTCAAGGAAATTTAGACCGCAGTACATGGTTTAAATTTCAACTCCCTTTTTCTTTTATCCCTGTGTGATGACCCCTATAGTTCTGTTAATATAGTAAACCAGTACCACAGTATATATATTAGTACCCAGTACTTTGCGAACATTGGAAAAGACCTGGCCTCAAAAATTGTAGAAGCTAGACATTGTCAACCTCCTACTAACACGCCTTCATCAGCTGAAAGTGAACTAAATTCTATTGTATTACTGAACACTGATAATGATGAAATAGAGCGTATCCTAATGGATTTAAAAGATAACTGTGCAGTTGGCTGGGATGGTATTTCAACGATACTGCTAAAAGCTGCCAGGGGTGTTCTAATTCCAATTTTGTGCCATAATCTTTCACTTACCTCAGGAATATTCCCTAAGTTATTTAAAAAGGCTTTCGTTCACCCCATTCATAAAAAGGGTGACAGAGGCAGTGTTAATAACTATAGACCCATTTCAGTTCTTACATCTTTATCAAAACTTTTAGAAAAAATAATAAACAAAAGGTTACTTTCATATCTTACTTCAAAGAACATAATAGCTGAAAATCAGTACGGGTTTGTCTCTGGCAAATCAACTGAAGATGCAGTTTTAGAGCTAACCAGCACTGTGGTTAACAACTTAAATGACAAAAAAAAAACAGTTGGTATATTTCTTGACCTATCTAAAGCTTTTGACACTGTTTCTGTTCCCCTCCTGCTGAAAAAGATGGAAATATTTGGTATACGTGGTTTGACCTTGGATCTTTTCTCTAGTTACCTTAGCGAGAGAGTTCAGTGTGTGACTATAGATAATATCATTAGCGCTGAAGAAACTTTAAGCTACGGTGTTCCTCAAGGTAGTGTCATTGGACCTACTCTTTTCCTTGTTTATGTAAATGAACTCTGTAAACTTACATTACCAAATTCTAAAATAACTACTTATGCTGACGATACCGCGATTCTTGTAAATGCCAAATTTAGGTCTGAAGCGTGTTCCTTTGCAGAATCAGCAATGCGCAATGTAACGGAATGGCTTCATAATAACCTTTTAACTTTAAATCTGGAAAAAACCCAACTTATAGCCTTTTCCTGTAACATCTCTTCACAGCCTCCAAAAGATTTTGTAATAGCTGCACATAGTTGCAAGTCACACCAAACCTGCAACTGTATAAAATTAACTCAAGTTCAGTCAATAAGGTACCTAGTTATAACAGTCGACAGCAATTTGTCCTGGAAGTCTCAAATTAATTCTACAACAACAAGACTTAGAAAATTAATCTTTGTTTTCAAAAAATTAAGGTCTAGTGCAGACTTTGCCACATTAAGGACAGTATACTTTGCTCTTGCCTACTCAATCATCTCCTACTGTGTTATTGTATGGGGTGGTTCATGTAAGACTCATTTCCTACGTGTAGAACGAGCCCAAAGAGCTATACTAAAAGTAATGTCTTTTAGGCCTATTCGTTTTCCTACTAAAGAAGTATACAATTTCTGTAAGGTTCTTACTGTTAGGCAAACCTTTATCTTAAACGTTTTACTACGTAAACACCGTTCTCTTCCCTATGATATAAACTTAATTAAGGATAAACGCAGAAAGTACAGTCTCTGTAAGATGGAACCGCGAAGATTGTCCTTGGCCAGTCGACACTTTTACTTTATCAGTCCAATCCTATATAACAACCTCAACAAAATTCTAAATATCTACCCCCTATCAATTTCGGAAGTTAAGAACAAATTGACAAATTATTTACTAACCCTTACTTTTAAAGAGACTGAAGACTTGTTAATTATATAAATTTAGAATAGGTCATTGTTTGTAAATATAATGCTCGCTAAACACACACTACACACACACACAAACATACACACACACACACACACACACTGACACATGCACACACTTCTGAGAGTCTACATTAATTGTACTTTTAAGTTTAGGTAGCTAAGTAAATTTTTGTACTTTTCTACTGTACTTCATATCTGTAAGAACTATTTTTAAATTGTCTTTTTGGTTTACATTTTACTCGTTAAGGAACGTCATATTATTCTTTCTTCCGGAGGTGGGCGTTAGTAACTGCGACACAGTCCTCGACTAATGCAGTTGCTATCGTACACATTAAGTTTGTACACTTAGTATAAGTTCCAAATTTTTTTTTTAAACTCGATACTTCCAAGTGTTCTCGAGATAAAGGGCCTTGACAGACAGACGGACGGCCAACAAAGTGATCCCAATAAGGGTTCCGTTTTTTTTCCTTTTGAGGTACGGAACCCTAAAAATAACAAAAAATTAAGGAGGTCACCATACAAGATACGTGTCTTTATAGGTTTTTTTTTTGCTCTATCGTAAAAACGGTAATACATACAATCGTGTAACTTATATAGTACCAATTTTAAAGCAAAACAGCAATTATTAAAAAAAAACTTTTGTTTGTAATACAGTAATACAGTAATAGTCCACTTTACGCGAGGGATACGGTCCGCAAGAACTCACGTTTAGTGAAATTCGCGTATATAGGGGGGTTGCGTTTAAACATAGCCAAATTGCAAAACAATATAAAAAACAATGCGCAGCGTTTCGTTATGAATGTTTTACGGAAAAATGAATCTATTGTCTTCTAGGTTGCGTTTCGTTTACTTTCTTTAAAACATGGTCATCATCACTGTCTATGCTCTGCAATATGTTTAAACCTGAATAAATCTTTGAAAATCCGACCAAACGCAAGTCAGAACCGCACACATAGGGTTCCGTACCATCATACTAGATGGCGCTAGTTTTTTCATGTTTAAGTAAAACACGTTTTTTGTATGGAGACCCTCTTATTTTATAACTTTTTCATATTTAGTATATTATAGTATATTTAGTATTTGTCGTTATAGCGGAAACAGAAATAAATCATCTGTGAAATTTTCAACTGTCTAGCTATCACGGTTCATGATACAGCCTGGTGACAGACGGACAGCGAAGTCTTAGTAATAGGGTCCCGTTTTTACCCTTTGGGTGCGGAACCCCATAGAAAGGATTTTGTATTCTACTTGTAGATAAAAGTCTCTCTTCTACTTGTTTCTCCTCACGGTTGATGGGATTATTCTGCACTTCGATCAAATCTTCGTACTATACATACATTTATGTAACCGATCCGCGTAAAGCGAGGCATTTTAGCGCGAAATTTGAAATTCGTGTAAGACTGAAACCGCACTTACGTACAGCGGGGTCTTACTGTTCTAAATAATAAAAACCCGACCAAATGCGAGTTGGTCTCGAGCAATGCAGGGTTTCGTAAGTTTTTCATAAATTAAGAGTACATTTTAAAAAAACAAAGTTGTTTTTGAAGTTGAAAAAAAAACATTTTCTATAGAAAATCTATGAACTTTTTATAAATCCAACTGCACATCTTAAGTTAGTCGACTATTATTCCTAAACTAAGAAAGCCTACTTTTTCGAGCTGTGAGATACAACGTTTCCCATGAATGGTATTTTCTATGATTTGATTGAATATGGAGCGTCGGTGGCGTAACGGCTAGGGCCGCCACCTCCTGTCTGAGAGACCCTGCTACCCCGCGGCCGCGCGTCATGTCGCTTGATTGTAGCGCGCGTACATTGATCCGTCTCATAATATTGCTTGTGAGTCCGTTTGTTAAGAAACTTAATATTTTTGCATATGTGCTCGTCAAGACCTTTCTTTTGATACTAAACAAGATCTGAATGTGTAAAAAAAAAATTTTTTTTGGTTGTTTAATTCACCTGTATAATATATCCTTTGACACGCCCAGTGATGGCACGAATCCAAAGACACCACATTTGTCAAGATCGGTTAAGAGGTTGAGGAAATACGAGGAAACAGATGAACATCAATACATACATACATAAACTGCGTCTGGACGAGATCGCTTGTTAGCGATAACACCGCCTATATGTACAACTTCCTTAATAATAGGGACGACGAATGCTAGTCATCTGATTTACTTTTTATCATCTGTCAAAACCGACATTTTGTTCTTAAAATGTTTGAAATACCTAGGCGTGACGTCATAGTTTTGCAGCGTCATTTATGTACTCATTTTGTGATTTTGGTAAATTAAAAATCGAAGACTTGATGGAAAACAAAACGAGTAAGGTTTTCCGAAGTTTAAGTAGGGGGGCAATTCAGTGATCAAGAGATTTTATATCTGATGCTGTCGTCATCCCTATTGTATCTTTTTTTTTTCATAAGTTATGCAATAAAGTGTTTTCAATTAATTAATCAATAAACTGTCAAAAACAAACCCTCCCTTTTTCGTAGTTGGGTAAAAATAACACATATTCTGTGAAAATGTGAACGGTTTTACAGCCTTTTAGACAGATGGACACATGGACAGCGTAGGCCGAGAAATAGATAGGGTCCCGTTATCTTGAACGGAACCCTGAAAAGCACGCGTATATAATAAGCTGCATTATGAATAAGAAGGCTCAAGGTCACTCAAAGGGCAATGGAGCGTGCTATGCTCGGAGTTTCTCTGCGTGATCGAATCAGAAACGAGGAGATCCGCAGGACAACCAAAGTAACCGACATAGCTCACAGAATCGCTAAACTGAAGTGGCAGTGGGCAGGGCACATAGCTCGTAGAACAAATAGCCGATGAGGTAGTAAAGTTCTCGAGTGGCGACCGTGCTCCAGAAAACGTAGCGAAGGAAGGCCTCCCACGCGGTGGACCGACGACCTGGTGAAGATCGCGGGAATCCGATGGACGTGGGCAGCACAGGACCGGGCGTCGTGGAAATCCTTGGGGGAGGCCTTTGTCCAGCAGTGGAAGATTTACGGCTGATATGATGATGATTATGAATCAAAAAATATTGCGATGAGACTTATTTTGCGAGCAAGTGTGTCGAAAAATATATCTTTTCACATCTTTCTTTTAGGTATTTGAACATAGAAATATCGACTAATTAAAAGCCAGAAGCTCAAATGAATAGCTTGTGCCTACCTTGCTAATAAAAAATAAGTACGGACTTACCTACAAAAAGACAATAAAAGAATACAGAGAAGTTCAAATATCGTGGGTGTTTATTTATTCGTGGGGCGATGGTCGAATTAAGATAGACTGCGATCGTCAATCGCCCGCAGGGAACGCTTATCTCTCGGTCCCTGTAGAATAAGGCTGGTGGCACACATAAACTTAATACTGCTATCGTATCAGACCCCTTTTACATAAATGAAAATGTAAAAAAAAGATGTGTGACACTCGGGGACTGCCGCGGTAAAGCTATGGCATAGCATTTTTCATCAACTTATGCAATTATAATTATTTATTTATTTATTTGTGCAGTATTTACCAGTAGGCCATATAGTCCTTGGGGCGCGGGATGTTTATGTAATAAATTAACACTAAGAAAGTTACACCAGTAAAATTGACTAAGTCCTTTTAGTACAGCAAATCGCTAATAGATGGCACTGTAAGTTTTTTTAGAACGCGGCAAGTGTTAGGTTTTTTCGTTACGGAATTTCTTGATTCCGTCGCCGCGCTCAAAGGCCGCGATAAAAGCTATGCAATAGCTTAAAATCCGGCTAAGTTCTTATCCAAACATGCTATTGTTCCGGAGTTACTTAATCTTCATAGGGTTCCATCATATCATATTAGCTCATATACGTCCCCACCGAGGGGCTCCAGCCTACGCTGAATTAGGGCGATTGGGCCTTAGTCGACCACTCGGGCCCAGTGCGGGTTGGTCGACTTCACACACAACCTGCGAGTTTCTCCGCAGGCGTGTGCAGGTTTCCTCACGATGTTTTCCTTTACCGTAAGAGCGTCAGATAAACGTACATATGAAATCTAAATTCGAAATCACATTGGTACGTGGCAGGATTCGAAACACGACCTCCCGGACAGGATGCGGCGGCCGTACCCGTTACGCCACCGACGCTCTATACGCGCTTCATAGGGTTTAGGGTGAGAGGTTGTTGGTTTGTTTATTTTTACAAACGAATGCTCCCATTTATCTCAAAAACTACTGGGTTGATTTCTCTACGGTTTTTTTAAATTTAAATGGTATAATTTTAGGGCATGTTCTTAGACATGTTTTATGGCGGCAGACCACCAGAGAGCGCTGCAGCAGCCAGGATGTTTGGCGCTAATGTTTCCATTTATCTCAAAAACTACTTTGCCTATTTCCTTGCAGTTTTTTTTTTCATTTTATAGGTATTTAATAGGCATGCGTTTAGGGAGAGATGTTGTTGGTTTGTTTGTTTATTTGTTTTTACAAACGAATGCTCCAATTTTTCTCAAAAACTACCGGGCCGATTTCCTTGCGGTTTGTTTTAATTTAAAAGGTATCATTTTAGGGCGTGTTCTTAGACATGTTTTACAGCGGTAGACCACCAAAGGGCGCTGCAGCAGCCAGGATGTTTGGCGCTAAAGTTTACATTTATCTCGATAACTACTTTGCCGATTTCCTTGCAGTTTTTTCATTTAAAAGGTATTATTACAGGTCATGTTCTCTCGTAGAACTAGGGTTGCCAGATCTACTATATAATATAGTATCTTACTATATTTTGGGTCAAGATACTATATACTGTTGAAAAAATATATAGTAGACAAATCTACTATATTTTAGCCATACAGCGACGTGTCTGTCATACATACTTAAATCGAGTTAAAAAACACGCGTTCAGAAACGAACCCCGAAATCCTAAACAAAACTGAGCAGATCATATCATAAGTAAAAATCACATTGTTTGTGTTTCTGAACGCAACTTTTAAGAGTCATGTCATGTCACTGTCAAGTGTCAATGTCAAATATCATATACTTACAAAATGAGTGATTTAAATGCTGAAAGTGGAAGTGAAGAAGATACAGATAGGGAATCAAAGTTAACTGGGCCTACCCGGCGGAAAAAGCGATTAATAATAAACTCATTAAAATGGCCCAAAGTTCCCAAAAATATAATTACATGAAAAAATAAAGTCTACTATATATTTTAACTGGATACTGTTTTCTTTTGACCCCCTAAATGGAAATCTCCTATATTCTTCTTGAATTTTTCTGGCAACCCTACGTAGAACAGATAGCCGTTGGAGCAGTAAAGTTCTCGAGTGGCGACCGCGCACCGGAAAACGTAGCGTAGGCAGGCCTCCCACTCGGTGGACCGTTGACTTGGCGAAGGTCGCGGGAAGCCGCTGGATGCAGGCAGCGCAGAACCGGTCGTCGCGGAAATCCTTGGGGGAGGTCTATGTCCGGCAGTGAACGTCCTTGGGTGATATTTTATTTTATTTTTTATTTTTATTTTCATTTATTAAGAAAACCAACAGCTACTACTTAATTACACAGCGTTAAAAAGGAAATGTGAAATGATCATGAGAAATTTACAGGGTTCACTAAATTACTTTTACATATAGTGCAGATCTAAATATGATATGATGATGATGTTCTTAGACATATTTTATGGCGGTAGTATACCAGGGAGCGCTGCAGAGGCCAGGATGGTTGGCGCTTGAGGGCTTTTCAGGAACAATGCAACCGATTTTGCTTCAGTTTTTTGCTTTACATGTCATTTTTACCAGACTGTCCAAAAAGGAGGGTAATGTTTTTCGGGTGTATGTATGTTAATGTCCGTTTCTTTGGCTGAGCCTGTAGTCTAAACTGCTTGATGGATTTTGGATTGCGAGGTGTTGTTAGATTTTTCTTGATCCCTAAAGTTTTTACCCGACTTCCCAAAAAAGAGAGGAAAGGTTTTGTTTTGCAGTCGGGTTCTTAATTTTTATAAATTGGTTAGGTTATTCAGAGTAAGTCAAGACATGTTTTACAGCCGTAGACTATCAGAGGGCGCTGCATCTCAACAAAAACATATTGAGCATGCATATGTAAATGAAAGTTCGGAAGAATTTGAACAATCTACGAAACACGGACAAGAAAACCTTTAAAAGTAAGTAGGCCATAAATAGGAAATAAACCTTACTGTTAGTCTCTAGAAAGTTTAAAATATAAAAGCTCACGACGGGTGTTAAAACGTAATTAAAATGGATTAAAATTATTTTATTAAAGTTCGCCGACTAGAGGGAAATAAGAAACGAAAAATAAATAAAAAATCCAAGAAATTCCGTCGGGGACTGCCATCGCCCTCTCTATTCCAAATTTCAGTTTAAATATAGCAATTTATATTGATCAAAACTTCATTAAATTACATAACTGAATTAGTAAAAGAACTAACTTAATAACTACTAACTAACTTATAAAATTGCGTATATTCAATTTCTTACAGAGCAAAGAATGGCAGTCCCAGACGGATTTTCTTGGATTAAAAAAACCTTTTTAAATACGTTTAAAAACCCGTCGTGGGCTTTTTGACGTGGTAAGGTAACTATCTTTTATGTAAGTATATAAGGATATTATAACATTTGGCGTATGTTTCACAAAAAGTCGATTACAGCCCCCGAGGAGCCCAAACTTGGTATGTTCCGAAAACAATTTTGGAATTTTTAGAAAAAAAAGGCTTAAACCACAAGTGTAGTTATTTGTGATATTCACAAGAGGACTACCACAAAAGCTAAAAATAAGGTCCTTAATTTTTTTTGACTGAAATATGATGAAGAAACCGAGAAAATTCTTAGGTAATACAAGGCACCGGAGGAGAGGCGGAGAAACACTGTTTCGCTAGACTATTTAGTTTTCAACTGAAGTTCTACATTTATTAAATTCATACAATTTTGTCCCAAAACCAAAACGTTGGCCACACCCTGGACACTTCATATAACGGGCCAGAAATGACATTTCAAAAAAGGAATGACGGAACAAACAAAATGGCGGCGAAATCCTATACGTTCGACAACCAAACTGTAACCAATCTGTATCAATATGGGTGACGAGGGGGTGAGGTCGCAATCTAGAAAGTGGCAGGGAGTGTCCATACTGTATGTTAGTACTAATATATATACGAGTAATATACTGTGGCTAAGCACACGATAAATTTTATTTTTTAAAATTTTATAAAAAAAAAATTGTGTCTTAAGGGAAATATTTTTGAGAACTACAGGTCAAAATAATTTTTTTAACCTAAAGCACTTGTGTGTACTAAACGGCTAGCCTCTACTTTGATGTGCTGTTTATTTGCGTAGACCGACCACTAACTGGAAAAGGTCCGTCCTCGTTGGACGGTCTAGGCCTTTTTCATTTAAGTAGGTAATTGTTTAACTCAACTAAGCGCGATTTCGGGGCACATTTATTCAGCCGCTTCCGGGTGTAACAAAATTGGTGTAGGACCCGATAACTGGGGGTTCTACTAATCATACTGAACTACTTTCCCCAAGAAACCCATAGTCAATACTCGAAAAAAAAAATTGGACCCTCCGTACTAAAACGCACAAATTTTTGCGATTTCAGCAAAGTCGTAGAACAAAAGTTGTTCAGTATGATGAGTAGAAGTCGCAGTTAACGGGACCTACACCAATTTTGTTACACCCTGTATACAGATTGTACATGCAAACCTAACAAACCTAAAGCTTTATCTCTAAAGAGAACAACTTTTCCCAGGAAACCTATGGTCAATTCTCAAAAAAAATTTTTGGTCTCCCCATAGAAACTTGACTTATCAGCTGATCGATTTGTATGGGGACTAATGGGAAGCCCATTTTTTTAACGATTAGACCTAGGTTGTTCAGTATCGGTTTCTTATTTTTCTCCTTAAATCCTTCCTCCTTAACCCTGTATAATTTTAACTAAGTCAATCAATTACTCAATCAAGCAACTAAGTCAATCAATTAATCAATCAACTAAGTCATCAATTTGTTCAACCATACAAAATTGACTGTATATACTAGTATTGTTTTATCCACAATTGCTAAACACTTGGCATCATTTCACGTGACGTAGTGACGATGATGCCGTAGATGTGAGGGAGCTTTCCAATGTTCCCCAACGCAAGGGGGAACTGGCTGTTATATCTTCATGCTGGAATACATCAATTCTACTGTTAATATTGATGTTAAACAAAACATAGAAACGATTTGGAAAACGCCCTACCAGTCTTACAAAGTTAGACCCGCAAGGTATCGAACCCGCGACCTCTTGTTGTGAAGCGAGTGGACTAAACACCATGTCACGCATGCGGTTATAACTGTAGCGCGTTGCGTTGTTATTCTTTCTTCTTTTATCCGATCTTCTTTTCATTCCATCTATTTCTTTTTCACGCCATCTGACAATTTCATTCAAAAATCCAAATATTTTCACTATCCGTCATATTTTTTAATCAAATAAATTAAATGTCGAAGTAATTCTATATTATAAAATACCCATTACGGGTAAGACTCATGTATGTTTTTGTGATTCGTGTTTTAAATTTGATGTGTAATGTAATGTTTTATAAATCCTTGTTATATTTCTTCTAGGTCTTATTTTACGAATAAACTCCAATTATCTGTAGCACGCATCGGCATTATTAAAAGAACCCACTCCCTACCTACACACCTACCTACCTACCTACATACTTACCTACCTACCTGCCGTGCGACACTGGCGCCCAACGTGGGGAAACCCATAAACGTCATCGCTGTTGGGGCTTGGGTCTCTTCCAAACTGGGGTAGGTTTGGGCCATACCCCACACACGGGCGCCAAGTCCGGGTTGGTGCATCTGACACTGCTTAACGACTGCCATCTAGTGATAGCATTTGGCACCAACGGCTTGACGTGTCTTGTGAAGCACGGAAACGATCTAGGAAAAGTGTCACTGACAGTCAAACCAATCCAGGTAATGACCGTGCTTCAGGTCAGTTTACCTGCGTGATCAACTCAACTACGTAAATTGCACTGAGCTACGACCGCTTCTTAAATAAAGTAAACTAACTTTTGCCAGCGGCTTCGCTTGCGTGCACATCGAGGGTGCGCAGTGCGTGAGCCTCAAGCGGTTCACGAGCGTGGAAAAAGGTAGCCTATGTGTTCATCCAGGTCCTAATCTGTCTACCTACCAAATTTCATCCAGATCCGTTTATCTGTTGTGGCGTGAAAGAGTTCCGCGAGGCGTTGTTCCGTTGCGATGTTAAAGAAAATAACCAAAAAAGAGTATATTTTCTGTTCCCTCAGGAACTGCATCGGGCTATGCTATTTTCACGGGATAAAAAGTAGCCTATGTCCTTCCTCGTGACAGAGGCAACCTGCATGCAAAGTTTCATTAAGATTGGTCAAGGCGTTGAAGCGTGAAAAGGTAACAAACAAACAAACACAGTTTCACATTTATAATATTATTATAGTAAGGATGAAGGATTTTAATGACTGTAAAAATGTAAAAAACTTTGTAGTTTATTACACTAGTCAACTTTGTATAAGACTTAAACCCCTTCATTCGATGATATTTTGCACATGCATTTTTGAGTAAAATATATTATTGCAGCGTCTTACAATACTCGCGGCTTTTGTTTAATTTCAAATGTGTACCATTCAGCTTGCCGTGGCCAGCTTGATTTTAGAAAAAGTTCTATTTTCAAATTAGGTTCGATTTTCAAATAAGTTAAACGTGACGCCGGCCCCGGTCTTCGAGTATTAGTTGATATATTATTACGAAACTAGACTTTAAGGCCATTGCAATAAGAACTATGAAAAGTGAAAATATTACAACTCAGCGGGTTATAATGAGATTCAGTCCAACATAAGTAAGGTTTGCATGTTATGTAATTTGGCATTGTCGAGCAGGTGGTGTGAAAAATATATTACTTTAAGCTAAGCTTTGAGTGTGTTTCCGCCCTAACAGTACATAGCAAAAGTAGCCTTCGTATCCACACCTTGGCTGAATCCAGTCGTGTCGTGTGCCTCCGCGTACGAGCAACGTATAACCAGCCAAATACAGTACCTCAAGGGTTGAAGAGTTTTCTCCACCAGCAGGTTAGTGGTACGTAGATTTCTATGTGGATATAAGGTCCTTTTTCTAAATTTATCTTCATTCTGTTTGGTCTATAATTTTTAGGGTTCCGTACAAGGCAACTGGACCCTATTTATTATTTAGCCTACGCTGTCTGTCCGTCAGACCTTTAAGTTTATTCTAAACCGTAATAGTTAGCTGGTTAATTTTTTTACAGATAATGTGTTATTCATTATTATAATGGATTTACTAACTGATAAAAAATGAAAATGAGTCCCCATAGTAAAACCTGTTTTTCACAGTTTTTTTGTTTTTCCTGTATCGTAAAAACGGGAATAAGTACTTAATTTACTTACAAATCTCACACTTGGTGTGATTACTAATCGTAACGTAAAACAACTAAATAATAGTAACTTTAGAAATTAATTAAAAATTAAAAACCCGACTGCATAAAAACCTAACCCCTCTATTTGGGTAGTCGGGTAAATATGTATACATGTCACTCAAGGGATCAAGACGAATCTAACGACACCTGGCACTCCAAAATCCATTTTAAGCCGTTTAGGCTATAGACATAGAGCGTGCCAAAGAAATAAACATGCATACATATATATTGACTGACTCAGTGGCTCAGTGGTTAGTGCTCTTGACTACTGATCCGAGGGTTGTGGGTTCGATCCCCACCCAGGGCAAACATTTGTGTGATGAGCAGATTTGTTTGCTCTGTGTCTGGGTGTTAAATATCTATATATGTATGTATTTAAACGTATATAAGTATGTATATCAGTCTCTGGTAACCCATAACACAGGGAATCCTACTTTGGGGCCAGATGACCATGTGTGATTTGTCCCAGAATATTTATATATTATTATTATTTATTTATTTATACATACATACATGCACTCGAAAAATATGACCCTCCTTCTGGCGCAATCGGGTAAAAACCGGCCAAGTGTAAGTTGTACTCGCACCTAAGGATCCCAATCTGTTTTTTTTTTATTTATTTTTTTTATTTATGCACAATTGGTAAACCCTTGAGAACATCTCACCTGGTGGTTAGTGACGATGTTGCCGAAGATGGAAGCGGGCTTACCAAGATTCCCCAACGCAATGGGGAACTGGCTATCTTATCTTCATGCCGGAACACACCAATGATATCAACATTGATATTTGGCGGCAAGACTTAGATAAGATGGTGGTAGCTAGCCAGGCGGGCTTAGAAAATGCCTTACCACCAACCAAACCGAGTCTTACAATTGACCCCGCCGGGAATCGAACCCGCGACCTCCTGTGTAAAGCCAGTGAACTTTGCCTCTGAGACGGTTAAAAAAGAAACATTTTTCTGTCGTTGAAATTAATACAGGTATCACATTTGTGCTCGCGTAGAGAAGTGTGGTGGTACGGAATCCTTAGTGGTTAAGTCCGAATCGCACTTGGCCGGCAAATATCCATAAAGTTATCTACGATATTTTTACATGTTCATAACGAAGAGGTAGCTCTATATTATCATACTGGCTTTTGGCGCGGCTTTGCCTGCGTGGATACATTGTTTTTAGGGTTCCGTAGTCAACAAGGAAACCTTATAGTTTCGCCATGTGTGTCGGTCTGTCCGCGGCTTAGCTCTAAAACTATTAATTTACTAGAAAGCTGTAATTTGGCAAGTGTATACATATAAATCACGCCGACAAATTTGAAAAAAAAAAATAGGGTAACTCCCCTTTATCTAAAGAGGGGGTGATTTATTTTGTGACGTGTGGGGTATATTTTTGATAAGAGTCAAGTGTCCCCCCAGCTGAACCGCTATTTCAGGACATCTGAAAAAATTTTAATTTATAAGAAAAACTATCACGACTAAGGACGCTTTATTATTATTCACAATTGGTAAGCCCTTGGCATCATCTCTTTCTTAGTTTAAAAGTAGTAGTAAAATGTGCAAGTAGAAATATTTATATATTTTAAATATTATGCATTAACGAAATCCTTATTTGCACGAGTCCAACTCTCACTTGGCCGGTTTTATGATTTTAACTGATCCAATCGTGAGTTCATTCAAAAAATCTCAAAAAAAAACAAACAGTTTTTATCGAATTTCCCCATTTACCGGTAAATTTTTCAAATTTTTCTCTCCTTAAAAACCTTATTCGGACTATTACGATTTTTTTATTAGCCATATCAGTCCAGCCGTTCTCAGGAAATGCGCTTACCAACGAACAGCCTTTAATTTTTAACCATCTATGTTTTCGTCTGTGTCATCGGAGCTCTCTAACGGATGAACTAATTTTGATTTAGTTTTCTTCGATGTTTAAATCGGTAAGAGTTGGTGCATTAACTAAATTCGGTGCAAAAAAAAAAACAAAATGGCAGAAAACAAAATAGCGATCAAATAGAAGTTACTCCGACTTGGCTAAAATTTCGGCAATTTTTTTTTTAATTTTAGTAATGTAATGTTTAGTTTTAATTGTAGTTAATTAATGAAAAACCTAAAAACTTTTAGGTACAAGTTTTTAATATTGCATTGTCACGCGATATACACATGCAGGCAAAATTTCAGCTCAATCGGAAACCGGGAAGTAGGTCAAAATTAACCATAAAAGCTTTAAAAATTATACCTACCTACGTATTGTCATTTTGCCACATTTTTGTTATAACATAATTCTTAATTTGAAGTGACATCATAGATAATTAACTTTTTTTGCTTCTGTTAGTTTTTTTTTATCTAAGATCGAAAATATAAAAGCATTGGAAAAACCTTCACTCATACATTGGGGGTAGTCACGTAAAAAAAATCTTTATACTTAAGTCATCATCATCATATCAGCCGAAGGAAGTCCACTGCTGGACATAGGCCTCCCCCAAGGATCTCCACGACGACCGGTTCTGCGCTGCCCGCATCCAGCGGCTTCCCGCGACCTTCACCAGGTCATCGGTCCACTTAAGTAATTTAAAAATTTCTGAACCTAATGAATAATTTCGAAAAAAAATGTTCTGGCCTTAATTTGGTAGGTAAGGTACCTAAACAAAAAACCCACAGATCTCGTGTCTTCCACGACCTTCGGGTATATTGAAAACGAATCTGCCAAATGAACCAATATTTATTTTCAACCGACTTCCAAAAAGGAGGAGGTTCTCAATTCGCCTGTAGATTAGATTAGATTATTTATTTCATGTTACCAATTACATATTAATTAAAAATTAAAAATGTCGAAGTGTAATATAACCGTCAAAATTCATAAAATCAATGTCACAATAAAAATAAGGTGTTAAAACAAAGTTAAATAAGAAGTCAAAATACAATAAAATAGGATGTCAAAACAAAATAGTAAATCCATCATAATGGTAGTTAGAATTTCTTTTGTAGAAATTCGTCAACATTGTAAAATTGTATGTTTTTTTATGTGTGTTACCTTAAAACTTTAGACTGGGTGAACCGATTTTTATGATTCTTTTTTATTTGATTGCTAGTGCTTCCCGTGTGGTCCCATAATTTTTTTATCAAAATCGGTGTAGTACCTACTTTATTAAAAAAATAACAAAAACCAAAAATAATAATGCAAAAATGCACTAAGTTGTTGCGATGGAAGTCGGTTTTTGACGTGTTTAGCGTTTTCATTTATTCATTATATCAGCTCATGTACGTACCCAACGGGGGGCTCGAGCCTACCCTGAATTAGGGCAATTGGGCCTTAGTCGACCACGCGGACCTAGTGCGGGTTGATCCACTTCACACACAACCTTCGAGTTTCTTCGCAGGCGTGAGCAGGTTACCTCACGGCGCGATGTTTTTAAGTACTTGCATACGACATCGAAATTCGAAAACACATTGGTAAGAGGCAGGATTCGACCACGACCTCCCGGACAGGAGGTAGCGGCCCTAACCATTACGCCAGCGAAACCGTATTTTTTACTTTTTTATTTATCAAATAAAGTAGGTGGTATGATAAAATTATTAGTCGAACTCATGGGCGTAGCCAGCCATGTGCTCAGGGTGGGGCCGCAGTCTAAAATAATATGTAACTAGCAAACTATACCCGCGGTCTTACCCTGGTTAATATTTTCATACAAAAAGATAGCACCCTGTATCTGTATGTATAATTCAAACACTTTCTTATTGCTCACCTACCTAATACACTACGAAATCTTCATTCGACTCGACCTCTATAACTATTACACAATTTGACACTTATTAGAAAATCAATATGTACTCGTAAATTAGATTAAACAAATATTTATTTATTCATAAAGAATCATTACGTCCAAAAACAAAACCTAAAGTTATACCTCTAGGGGTTTGTTATTATGTATTTCGATATCTAATTTAGTTGTTGACATATTTTTTTTTTCTGACCGAAACCGGGCGAAAAACGACCGCCTTTTTCACATTTTTCGATAAAAAAAAAAGGTTTTTAAAATGCATTTTGTAGCCCTAGACGCCACCTAGTCCTAAAACCCGCGACACCAGCGCGACGTCGTACTTTCGCTACACACTGGACACTTCATACAACGGGCCAGAAATGACATTTCAAAAAAGGAATGACGGAACAAAAGAAATGGCGGCGAAATCCTATACGTTCGACAACCAAACTGTAACCCATCTGTATCAATCTAGGTAACGAGGGGGTGAAGTCGCAATCTAGAGAGCGGCAGGGAGTGTCCATAATGTATGTTAGTATACTAATATATATACTTTGCTTTTGCTGAAAATCGGGCCTTTACCGAAGCGCCTTTAATCGCCTCCGTGGCGTAATGGTAGTCCATTCACTTCACACCAGGAGATCGCCGGTTTGATTCCCAGTGGGGTCAAGACTCGGTTTGGTTGGTGATATAGAGCATTTTCTAAGCCCGCCTGGCTAGCTACCACCATCTTATCTAAGTCTTGCCGCCAAACATCAATGTTAACAACATTGATCTGTTCCAGCTTGAAGATAAGATAGCCAGTTCTCCATTGCGTTGGGGAATCTTGGTAAGCCTGCTTCCATCTTCGGCATCATCGTAATTTTTTTTTAAATTCAGTATAGCCCTTGATATCATCTCCCCTCATGGCAGCAAGACTTTTATAAGATGATGGTAGCTAGCCAGGCGGGCTTAGAAAATGCCCTTTCACCGACCAAATTGAGTTATACAAAGTTAGAATCCGCCGGGAATCGAACCCGTGAGCTCCTAATGTGAAGCTAATTGACTTAATCACTACGCCACGGAGGCGGTAATTATTAATCTCTTTCGTGCTTATAGAGCTAGTTGCGAACCCCACTGTCATAAGCCGCCTACGCCTATAAGACTTCGACACGGCTTAACGACTGCCATACTGACAGCATTCGGCACCAACAACGGCTTAACGTGCCTTGCGAAGCACGGAAACGGTCGAGAAAAATGACACTATCAATCAAACCTATCCAGGTAATGGCCGTGCTTCAGGTAAGTTAACCTGCGTGATCGACCCTACCGCGCAAGTCCCCAGAGCAGCAACCACTTCGAACTAAACGACCACGCTAAAACTCGTTAAAAAACAGACTTCAATCGCAACAACAAGTACCATTTTGCTACATTTTGTTCTAAAAAAGTACTCAACCAATTTTAGTAAAATTTGTATGGAAACACATCAGCAGTATAACCGAATAAATAAAGAATTTTTAAAATCGGTCCACAATTGACGGAGAAATTGGTGGACATACGTAAAAAAATTACAGTCGATCATAGAACTTCCCCCCTTTTTTGAAGTCGGTTCAAAATATACAGTCGAACTCAGATCCTCCTCCTTTTTTGAAGTCTTTCAAAAATATGGAACACTTTTACTCACCATAATTTTATTAGGGCCTATTTTTTCATTCAACTCATCACACAAGCTTATCTCATCAAGCGCGAACTTCAGTTGTACTGGATAACACATTGTGGTGTTAACACACGAAGCAAGTAACGTTCGAAATAATAAATTGTACAGACACGCTGTGCATACTTACCCGCATATAATTCAACATCAGCTGGTGTGGTTGGACATACGCAAATCAACAATTAACATTATAGGTCAGTTTAATTAGTAGCAAAGAATAGAGGTATACATCGATAAAAAAAATAAAAATACTCTGGGTTTCTATGGGGGAACCTAAAACCGTTTTTCCTGGATTAAATAACGTCGCAGTGCAGTAGGCCTTCACTGGTATTTTATTGTTTTTATTTTAGATTATTTTTTTGATTTGAGTGCGTTTATCTGCAATTCAGCTGATGGGAAGTGATAATATAGTCAAGGATGGTACACATAATATGGTATTTTTTACAAAGTTTCATTAAAACTGTTAGAACCATTTTTGAGAAAAAATAACGAACGACCTCAGTGGGTATGAATAGGAGGTCTGTATGGGATATCGGCCATTTACAGTTATAGTGACGTACAACTACACCACGAATAGTTATTACTAGAAAACAGTATCAGGATACCTTAAATAGTTTTTCTAGGTCCAATAGTAAAGAAACACAGGGGACACGTTTTTGACGACTTTGACCAGCTATAATATATCTTGAGAACGGCACGTCAGACAAAAATATGTTGTTAGAAAGAGCTACTTCATTAAAAAAATCAATTCATTGACAAGAAATATTTTCTTTCGTACCGCTTTTACTTGTATGGGAGACAGCCTTAATTTTTTTTCTTTTACAAAAGGTTATTTTTGTTGACTTCTTGTTTGGTCTTGCGTTATAATTTAAAATGTGCTTACAACATTGTATCGTAAGTTTTATTGTATAAGATTCTAAAACAAAATTCCAGAAAATTTAACTAGTTTGTCAAAGAATAAATTCAAGACTCATATCAAAAAATGCTTGTGCTCTAGAGGATATTACAAAACAATAGATTATGTAAATGACAAAGATATATATTATGTTGATTCTTTAACAAATACCATAACCTGAGACTGTAATCTGAATCATGACATTATTTGTAATGTACAATAAGTTTTTTTGATTATTTAAAAGTGTGTGTAAACACCTATTTAAAATAAATTATTTTTGATTTTTTTTTGATCTTCTTATAGACGAGGAGATGCAGTCAAATACAACTTTCACGTTTATGGGAACATTTTTTATCATCAAATTTATTTTTATTTGCTTACTTTAGTAAAATATAGAGCATCTTGGTTTTTTTCAGAATTTCAAGTCCTGTACTTAAAAAGTTACATGACAGCTCACTATTTAATAAATACTACTTTAATAATAATTTTCGAAAAACCTAAAAACTTTAAGGTACAAGCTTTTCATATTGCATTGTCACGTGATATACATATGCATGCAAAATTTAGGCTCAATCGGAAACCGGGAAGGGGGTCAAATTTAACTTGCAAGATTTCACCGGAACAAACATACATACATTGCATGTTAAATTAAAGCTTGTAAAAAAGTGTTTTTTTTTAAATGAGACCTATTTAACGATACTCTACTCAAGGCGGTGCACGCAAAAAATAATTCTCCTTTAACATGTAGGGGAAGCTAACCAATCTTTTGTTTTGAAATATTGACTTCATTTTCCATTTTTTACGTACGGACAGACAGACGGACGAACATTACGAAATTATAAGGATTCCGTTTTTTGCCATTTTGGCTACGAAAGACTAAAATCACGTTAGTAAAAATTACTCGACGACCCCTTACTTGATCCAGATACTTGCATGGTGTAGACGCGCCCTTAGATTAGAGCTGACCAGCAAAGTCTATCTTTATCTGACACTTGACATCGCACTTAATTCTGCTGATTAATACTGCAATTTTGTATTGATTATAATGGCTTGCGGTATAAAAAAGGCGATAAGGCAAGAAATACAAAGCGTCACCTGTTTGGTAGAAATAAATTCGACTTGTATAATATTTGTAAGATAGATAGATGGAAAATAGTATGTTTTGGCCCTTTAAGTTTAAAATAAGTAGTTATATTTTGATCTGAGAGTCGTCGCGTAGGGGGACCGCTAAGTTGTGAAATTAATACTAATTAGCTGTAGTAAAGTAAAACCGTTGTATTCTGTTTTTATTTTATTTACTTAACGGTCCACCTACGCGACGACTCTTATATCAAAATATAACTTCTAATTTTAAACATAAAGAACCAAAACATATTATTTTCTACTTTTTTGAAGTTTTCTGTCGGGGGTTTTTAAATTTTTAATTTAAGTTTTTTACAATAATTACAAGCTTTTATTTAGTTCTACCTGTCCCGGTGTCTGTAATAATAATTAATCTTGCAAGTTAAATTTGACCCACTTCCCGGTTTCCGATTGAGTTGAAATTTTGGATGCTTAGGTATCATCATCATCATTACAGCTCATATACGTCCCCACCGAGGGGCTCGAGCCTACCCTGAATCAGGGCGATTAGGCCTTAGTCGACCACGCGGGCCCAGTGCGGGTTGGTCGACTTCACACACAACCTTCGAGTTTCTTCGCAGGCGTGTTGCAGGTTTCCTCACGATGTTTTCCTTCACCGTTAAAGCAATCGGTAAGATTGCAGCAGCAGATTGCATAAGCAGCAGCTTACCGATTGCTTAGGTATATCGCGTGACAAAGCAATATTAAAAGCTTAAGTTTTTAGGTGTTTAGAAAAAAAACACAATTGGTTAGCCCTTGGCATCATATTACCTGATGGTAAGCAAAGATGACCGAACATGGAAGTGGACTTACCAAGATTCCCCAACGCCATGGAGAGCTGGCTTTATTATCTTCAAGCCGGAGCATATCAATGTTTGGCGGCAAGACTTAGACAAAATGATGGTAGCTAGCTAGGCGGGCTTAGAAAATGTCCTTTCACCAACCAAACCGAGTCTTACAAGGTGAGTTTCCGCCGGGAATCGAACCCGCGACCTGCTGATGTGAAGCTAATGGACTTTACCATTGCGCTACGGAGGCTGCTTGTTTCTATTCAGCAGTCGCTCGCTACATGGTCAACGGGTTATATGTTTTGATTTACTTTAGAATGTCAAAGTGTGGGGCATAAATGACCATATTTATTGAATGCGGATAGCTCCAAAGAACCGTAGATTTGAGTATTTGATATGTGTTTTTAACCGCCTTCGTAGCTCAGAGGCAAAGTTCACTGGCTTTACACAGGAGGTCGCGGGTTCGATTCCCGGCGGGGTCAATTGTAAGACTCGGTTTGGTTGGTGCTAGGGCATTTTCTAAGCCCGCCTGGCTAGCTACCACCATCTTATCTAAGTCTTGCCGCCAAATATCAATGTTGATATCATTGGTGTGTTCCGGCATGAAGATAAGATAGCCAGTTGCCCATTGCGTTGGGGAATCTTGGTAAGCCCGCTTCCATCTTCGGCAACATCGTCACTTACCACCAGGTGAGATGTTGTCAAGGGTTTACCAATTGTGAATAAAAAAAAAAAAAAAACTTGATACCTCCACGCGTTCCTGAGAAAAATGATCTTGACAGGCAGGCAAACGGACTTTTTTCTTTTAAGGTACGGAGGCCTAAAAAAGCAGTAACAGAAAAACATTAAAACTACTTATTCTTTATAAGCTAAAAACTATTTAAATAAAAGATGGGCAACAAAAATAAACAGGCTCAGATTAGATCCTGGGAATCCTTAATATCGGGTCATTAAGAAAAAGTGAACACATGCACTATTGTTAACCGTCCAACCTGACATATTAACAGGCACTTGTTAATAGGCACTTAGGCAGGCATCGATATAGGAGATCACTATATCGATATAGGAGAACACTACATCGATATAGGAGAACACTATATCGATGTAGGAGAACACTACATCGATATAGGAGAACACTATTCGATGTAAGGCAAGGAAAGGTATGTTAATGGTATAGGCAACTTGGTGTCATTTTTTCAAATGTATATCACATAATTACATGTAAAACCACGATAACGAGACAGTGTTAGCGAGTTTACACAAGTGCAACGAAGACAACCATACATCTCTCGTTTCGATTGACCGCTCCAGCATTTTTTGAGATACATGTATTTGAAAAAATGTCACCAAGTTGCCTATACCACTAATATACCTTTCCTTACCCTATTCGGGCTAAACAATCAGTTTGATGAGCAGAGTCGCTACTGCTACGGCTGTATTCAATTCAATTCAGAACCCTTCATCGTTCTGTAACGACAAAACCTGTGTTTTGACAGCCCAGTAATTAAGCTACTAACTCAAGGGGCTGTGTTTGGAAAGCGCTGAAAACTTGTAACCACCTAGGTATCTTATTAAATTAAACAAGTTTTTACGCCGTAATTGAGTACAAATATATGTTGTAATCAAGAATACACTTGATGTTATGGTTAAGTTAAAATATGTCTTAATGTATCCATAGTTCACTACAAAAAATGCTTAGTTACCTCAAATTTACCTTAATTCGACAGTTAGAACTGAATCGTTCAGAGACTAAAGCCCAAATTGGTATATTATTTAATAAAAAAATGTGCTATAGATCAATAAGTGTTTTGTGGTTTTTTAATTTTTCAAATCGATGACGCTTTTACGTGAAAAGTACTATTTTGTGTTTAATTTCACGCTGTTTGCTGAGGTCGTAACAGCTATATTGCAGCGCGCGCCAATATGAGCTTTATTCTATAAAACTTTGGTCGATATTTGTGTCGACACGCAATAAGTTACCTACTAATTTCATGTTACTTAGCACCATAATCCTAGCTCACTAACCTTATTCCGAAAGTACTGTAACTTCTATTTCTTAAGGTTTTCCAAGGCAAGAATAGTTATTTGTTATACAAGAGTGCAAAGTTGTTTTTTAACGCGTGCTCAATTTTGATGACCGAGCAAGCGATGGAGTCTAAATTTGAATCACGAGCGCAGCGAGTGATTCATAAATTAAAATCCTGAGCGTTAGCGAGGGAATCAAAAGAGCACGACGTGAAAAATCTTTGCACTCGAGTGCAACACCTCATTCCACCTCAGCGAGGAAATTACTAAATGGGAAAAAAAACATTTGCGCATTACAAACAGTTTCAGTCAATCCTGATGGCGTCAAATAAACTTCCTCGTCGCTAGAATCACTCATTTTAGGTTTTTCACTTGTTTTCAAGTTTCTTGTTTTTAACCTAAGGTTTTAACAATATGACGTGAAAAGAAAATGGCGCGCGCAAAGCAAATTAAAAAAAAGTACACCAAGAAACACAGAGTACACTCAGATATTTACTTTATCCTCTAGCGAATAAAAAAGGCTTTTGCACTCAGATATCAAAGAGCAAAAATACAATTTCCGAGATGGGGGGATGAAAAGCAAATTATCGCCGCGATCGTAAGTATCCTTATAACACGAAAAAGCAACTATTACTCTGCCGAGAACGTCGAAGGACGATATATTTGTGCAAGGGCTGTAAAAGAGCCATTTGTGGTTAAAATAGGTACTGTTTATGAGTGCAAAAGTTGTACTGAGTGAGATAATTTTAAAATTAATTTAATTCGATTACCCAATGCTTAGATTGTAATTTAAGGTCAGTTGGCAGGCAACAAAATAAGACTCTTTAAATAAATATTGATGTTTTATTTCGTATTCTGATCGATTTCGTGGTCATGGTTGAGGCTTTGGAATACCTACGTATGATGCTCGATGCCTCTCAACACGTGGGTCTTAAAATGAACATGAAGAAGACGAAAATGATGTCAATTTTCCGTGTCGCTTCCACTCATCTAAAAATTGGAGGCTCTACACACGAAGTTGAGGAAGCACACTCGAAGTTGAAAAAAGCGTCGGTGGCTAAAAAAGCGTCGGTGGCTCAACCGGTAACGACTCGGTCCATCTAACCAGAGGCACCGGGTTCAAATCTGGACGGCCAATGTACCAATGAGTTTTTCAAAAACTTACGTATATATCATTACCGATTGCTTTAACGGTGAAGGAAAACATCGTGAGGAAACCTGCACAGGCCTGCGAAGAAACTCGAAGGTTGTGTGTGAAGTCGACCAACCCGCACTGGGCCCGCGTGGTCGACTAAGGCCTAATCGCCCTGATTCAGGGTAGGCTCGAGCCCCTCGGTGGAGACGTATATGAGCTGATATAATAATAATAATAATGTATACCTGGGATAAATAGTCAAGTTAGGTAGGAGAGAGAGATCCAACTCGGCTGGGCAGCGTTAGGGGAACTTTGCAATATCTTCACGTCTCAAATACCACAGTGTCTCAAAACTAAAGTCTTTGACCAGTTTGTGTTTCCAGTGATGACATACGGAACTGAGACATAGTCGCTTACTATGGGCCTCATCTCATAAGAAGGCTCAAGTCACCCAAAGAGCGATGGAGCGAGTTTATTATTAGTTAAGATGGCCGTTGGGACAGTAAAGTTCTCTAGTGGCGACCGCGATCCGGAAGACGTAGGCCTCCCATCTCGGTGGTAATGCTTATTACGATGCGTATTTCAATGTTTTTTTTAGTGACAGGAACTTACTAAAACAGAAAAAGTGAGGGGTAACAGGGTAATCGTAGTCTTGTGCAAGTGGTTAGAGATCTAGGGTTATTCTAACCAGGGTTCCAAGATCGATCTATAAGTTTGAACTTTCACGTTACTTAATCATACCAACTTAAAAAAAACCGGTCAGATGCGAGTCGAACTCGTGTGGAGAGGGTTCCGTATCATTCATTTAGGTTTTCCTTTTTTCCTTTGTAAGAGAGCTATATTCCCATTATTTTTTCTAAATTTTAAACCCATTAGTTTTGTAAATGCTCGATTTTAGTATTTTTAATTCTACTTATTAAACTATAGGTACGTTTTTAAATTAAAAAAATATGTACCTATTTTTTTTTATAATGAGCCCTTTCACTTGAAATCATCACACGATGCACTGGAATTTTTTCTAACTTTCTAATTTGTTCCCCAAAATCGAAATTCGTCCATTTACGCTAGACGTCAAATTTTAACTGTTTTCATCTTTTAGATTCGGAGAAAATTGGGTGTAACGGACGGACATATTTGATCTTTGATGGGTTCCTTCTTTTATCGTATGCACGGAACCCTAAAATATGACACTTCCTTTGCTTCGTCGTCGAATGACATCAGGTAGATAAATAAAACAAAATCTTCGCGGTCTTTTTTTTTTTTAATTTACAATTGGTAAGCCCTTGGCATCATCTCACCTGATGAAAGTGACGTAAGTGACGATGATGCCGAAGATGGAAGCGGGCTTACCAAGATTCTCCAACACAATGGAGAACTGGCTATCTTATCTTCAAGCCGGAACACATCAATGTTGTTAACACTCCTCCTTTAATTTTTAGTATTTTTATTATATATTTGTTTTTATGGCGCAATAGATATACACAGTTTGTGTCAATTTCAACTGTTTAACTATTACGGTTTATGAAATACAGCCCCCTGACAGAGAGATGGACGGACGGACAGTGGAGGCTTAATATATAGGCTCCTGTTGGCGCCCTTTCGGTACGGAACCCTAAAAATTAAAATTAAATGCTGTTTGTTGGTAAGAGCATCACTTGACGACGATGGACTATTTCCTGTACCGATTTGGCTATTTCTTTGATGTTATTTTTAGTTGTATAATTATGGATCATAGGGAAAGATAAAAATTATATAAGTTGCCCAAATAATTGGAAAATTTGGGAAAAATTAAAAGGGCTTTTTCTATGGGATTTTCGAGTTAACCAAGATTCACGATTGGAACGATGCACCCTCGATCACAGTAATAAAACAAGACATTCACGCGGGCGAAGCCGCGGGCAAAATCTAGTTAGTAATTAATTTATTCTCAATCGTCTTGTTAATTTCTTCTTCGTATAACATTATTAACTATCTCCGTGGCGTAATGGTTAAGTCCATAAACTTCAGGAGGTCGCGGGTTCGATTCCCGGCGGACTCTAACTTTTTATGACTTGGTGGTTGGTACATTAAGGAAGGTTGAAATTTTCTAAGCCCGCCTGGCTTAGAATTCTTATCTAAGTCTTGCCGCCAAGCATCATAATAGCATTGAAGTGTTCCGGCTTTAAGGTAAGATAGCCAGTTTTCCATTGCGTTGGAGAATCTTGGTAAACCTGCTTCCATCTTCGCTATCATCGTCACTTACCATCAGGTGAGATAATGCCAAGTGCTTACCAATTGTGGATAAAAAAACCCTGCGGTGTACCTGATTCTTCCTATATCATCATCTTACTTGGTAGGTATAGCGGCCAGCATATCAAGCTAGACACTTTGGACTTTGTAGCGTTCTTATGCCGTAAGCGTATGGATCAGAATCGCACACGACTCTCTTCTAGCATGATGTGCTGGCCTCCGTACCATCAGGTGCGATGATAACAAGGTCTACCAAATCAACAGCACACCCAGGACACTTCTTATAACGGGCCAGAAATGACATTTAAAAAAAAGGAATGACGGAACAAACAAAATGGCGGCGAAATCCTATACGTTCGACAACCAAACTGTAACCAATCTGTATCAATCTGGGTTACGAGGTGAGGTCGCAATCTAGAGAGCGGCAGGGATTGTCCATACTGTATGTTAGTATTCATATTCATATTCATTTATTTCTGCTTACATGTACATAACATAAAGATGGAACAAAAACAGTAAAAATTGTAGTTTGTACACGCACCCTGTAAGGGCACTGCAGATGCATGCGGGGAGCAGACCGTCATATTTAGCCTTTGCTCAAAAGGGTTACATTGAAAAATATAACTATTTAGATATAATTAACAAATTAATGAATTATTTTGTTTCGTTATTATTAAAAAGCAAATAAGCTAAATCAAATGTACAAAAATAATTAATGTAAATAATAATAATTTAAAGTATATAATTGAATTGCCTAATGAATTATTATTGGTTAATTATTATAAACATGCGAATTATTTGTCATTATAATAGTCTTTAATCGAATAGTAGCTTTTCTCAATTAGATATTCTTTGAATTTTTTATGAAATATTTTTATCCTATTTTCGTTTTTTTTTTAATTTGGGCAGTTTGTTATATATCATTATTCCTCGGTAGTATGGACTATTTTTGTACAAGTCTAATTTTGGCTCTGGTAGGACTAGGTTGTCTTTACGACGTGCGCTAGAACAGAATGTAAACTGATTCATATTTTTTTTCACGAACAATGCTGTTTCCAAAATATAAATTGAGGGGAAAGTCAATATTCAATATAATAGTCAATATTTTTTGAAATATGGTTGACAACTTATTGTAGGCCCTACGTTAACCAAAATACGGAGGCATTTTTTTTGAAGGACAAATATATCAGTAGCATGGGTGCTGTGTCCCCACAACATGACCCCGTACCGGAGCCACGCGTACGCGTACGCGTAGTAAGCGGACAGGGCTGTCGGGAAATTTGTGTTAGACTTAAGGACTGCTAATGCATATGTGAATTGCGAAAGTTTTGTTTTTAATTTTTCGACATGGGTTTTCCAGTGGAGGTGTGAGTCGATGGTCAATCCTAACAGGGTGCAATTATTTACTTCTTCAATGTTTAATTTTGAAGTTACGGATTTTAATTTTAATTTTTAGTACTAATATATAAGGTCTAACAAAATTAGCTGAAACTATTTTAACTGGTGCTTCTACCCATGAAACTGAACAATTTTCCCCAGGAAACCCATAGTCAAATATCAAAAATTTTTTGAACTACTCATAATAAGTTGGCTAATCATAGCTGATCGAGTTTGTATGGGAGAGCCAAACTTTTTTTTGCGATTTGACTATGCGTTCCATGGGGAAAGTTGTTCAGTTTCATGGGTAGAAGCACCAGTTAAAATAGTTTCAGCTAATTTTGTTAGACCTAATATATACTTTGACATCAGTCTGTCCACCTCAGCTGATCTTGACTTATCTATACTTGTTAGCGGTTCGCAGACAATTTCTATAAATACTTAACTTAATGGAAAGTCAAGATTCCACGAATCCCTTTGTTTGAACATATAATTAAATTAATTCCGGGATTTCCGGGGCTTACAGAAGAATCATTAAACAAAGATAATCATTATTTATCGTAGCGTAGGCAGGCTTCCCACGCGGTGGACCGACGACCTGATGAAGATCGCGGGAAGCCGTTGGATGCGGGCAGCGCAGGGCTGGTCGTCGTGGAAATCCTTAGGGGAGGCCTCTGTCCAGCAGTGGACGTTTTTCGGCTGATATGATGATGATGATGAATCATGACAGATGTTGGTATGGAGTACAATCGGTAATCTTTTGAGAATTTGTACGTGAAAGAACAAAATCAGTGTAATCGTGAGTAAATGACAATAATCATCAATTAGTTAAAAAAAACTAAAAAACACGCTTTTAGTACACACGTTAAGTAGTTGTCTTGGATGTCTGCCATGTTGGATTTCAGTCACGTGACAATTTTTTCGTATTCCTGACAGCAAACCCTTTCATTTGATACCCATATCATGGGTGTAGATTTCAAACAGCCAGTCCGCCATCTTGGGGAGGCCGCCATATTGGATTTCTAATGACGTTCCTTAGCTAGTCATGTATTGTCATCAGAACTCAGAGCGTGTGCAAAATTTCATCCTAATCGAAGATCGGAAAGTGGGTCAAATTAAGATTCCACGATTTTCTTACAAAGTTACAAGTGAAGCTAATAAAAGCGTGTTAAAAAGGGCGAAGTACTTGTAAGTCCTTGTTTGGAGCGTCAGTGGCGTAATGGCTAGGGCCGCCGCCTCCTGTCCGGGAGGTCTTTTAAAAGATTTGATTTCAAGGTTATGTGATCACTATTTAGCGATGCATCTATGCACTCCCTGTAAATTTTTATAAGCTTTATACACGTATAAGCTTGCCGTGTTAGTTAGTTAGTTTTTTTTTATTTACAATTGGCCCATGGCATCATCTCACCCGATGGTAAGTGACGATGATGCCGAAGATGGAAGTGGGCTTACCAAGATACGCAATGGAGAACTGGCTATCTTATCTTCAAGCCGGAACACATCGATGTAAACAACATTTGGCGGCGAGACTTAGATAAGATGGTGGTAGCTAGCCAGGCGGGCTTAGAAAATGCCCTACCACCAACCAAACCGAGTCTTACAAGTTGACCCCACCGGGAATCGAACCCGCGACCTCCTGGTGTGAGGCAAATGGACTTACCACTACGCCATGGAGGCGGATAATTCGTTTGGGCAAAGAATAAAGAGAGTGCGCGCAAGAACTTCACGACCTCATTCCCCCTGCTCCATTCCACCGTCGGTCAACGAGACGCAGGGAGGGGTTGCACCCCTTTGTTGTTGATGTTCCACCTTTTCGCACGAATCGTTACGCTTCTTCATTTATTATGCGTACAGCGCAGGAGTGGAACTCCTTGCCTGCGTCAGTGTTTCCCGATTCCTATAATTTGGGGACCTTCAAGGCTAGAGTGAATAGGCATTATTTGAGTTTGCGTGTACCATCCTCGACTGCATCATCACTTACCATCAGGTGAGTTGCAGTCAAACGCACTCAAATTTTTAATAAAAAAAAAAAAAAAAAAAAGAATATTTACTACGTAAAGAAGGTTAAATGCGCAAAATTATTTGAATAAATGGCGACTCTTGCTACGACACACTAAAGTGCAAATTCAGGTAGCACAGCGCTAATTACCTACAGTTATATTCACCTACAAGTTGCCTCTCTTTCTATCGCGTAACTCTTATCTCCTCTGACTACTGAATTTTCACTTTGCAAGAAGCCACGCGGTTTGACGCGGCGTAGGTACATTTTTAACATTTGCATACCTACAGCGCAGAGTGCAAAGTGCAGAGGACAAATCTTGGAACCTAAATTAGAACGGGTGTCAATTAAATGGTTAGCATAGTATTGTTATTTCTGTGAGCAGAAAAATATAATCGGTCAGCAGAAATAGCTAATCGGTCAGCAGAAATAGCTAATTGGTCAGCAACTCATGGTTAGCAAACATTTCAAAATCAATCAGCAATTTATGTCATTCTGGATGGCTGTAATTATTATAAACATCCCCGTACTACACTCTTCCTACAGTGTTGAGTGGTCGACGGAGCCCCTTCGGGGCTCCTACTTCTGTGTTCTCATGTTAAACCTAACACTACGACTGTGCGGGGTGGCGAGCTTAGCTCGCCTCCCCGCACAGTCTCCGAACCTAACGGATCCGAGTCGGGGTGCTCCGCAAGTCCGAGCTCGCTTCGCTCGCTCCCGCTTCCATTTAGAATCCCCGTACCACACTCTTCCTACAGTGTTGAGTTGCTGCTTATAGACATGTTTTTCTGCCGCTCAATCATGAAATCTTGCCGCTCAAGTAGTTATTTTGCGGACCGAATGTTTATTATGCCTTTAAAAAATATATATTTCAATTAGAACCACTTTCCAGGTTCCAGTTGAGCTGAAATTTTGCAAATACGGTAAGGTTGGAGAACAATGAATTGTTAGCTAAATGACGTCATTCTAAATCCAATATGGCGGACACTCAAACATGGCGGATCAGTTATTTTTATGCACGCCCATGGCATGGGTAACAAATGAAAGGGTTTGCTGAGTAGAAAACGAAACATTTTAAATTATTTTCATATTAAAACTCTTACCTAAAAGTTTTAGGTTTTTAGAAAATTTTCTTCTTAGTTTTTATTTTTCTTTTCAACCGATTTTCAAAAAGGAGGAGGTTCTCAATTCGACTGTATTTTTTAAAATGTTTGTTACCTCAGAACTTTTGACTGGGTGAACCGATTCTGATGATTCTTTTTCATTTGAAAGCTAGTGCTTCCAGTGTGGTTCCATATAAATTTTATCAAAATCGGTGAAGCACTTTATTAAAAAAGACGTGTGGCACTCGGGGACTGCCGCGGTAAAGCTATTACATAGCATTTTTTATCAACTTATGCAATTATAATTATTTACCATCGCGACCACCATCACGAGCACCATTGCGATCACCATCGCGACCATCATTGCGACCACCATTGCGACCACCATCGCGACCACCATCGCGACCACCATCGCGACCAACATCTCGACCACCATCGCGACCATCATCGCAACCACCATCACCACCACCATCACCATCATCATGATGGATAGATAGATGGCACTGTAAGTTTTTTAGAACTCAATATTTTTTTTTTTGGGGTGTCTGGTTTTTTTCAGTCCCCTCAAAGCCCGCGATAAAAGCTATACTTACAATAGCTTAAAATACGAGTGTGCTTTAGACCACACGACTGAAGTAAAACTTCTTTAGCTCCATCAATATATGTTTGAAAGTAAATACTTAGTCTTCAGAAAATAATCAAATCTTTTTTGTCATATGGAGGTATATACAGTTTATGAAAAGAGTTTTATTATTCTCCGAAAATGATCAAATCTTCTTATATGTTTGTTTTGACAACCGATATTGTTGCCATGGCAACCATTCTTATATGTTTGTTTTGACAATCGATATTGTTGCCATGGCAACCGAGCGTGAGGTTTTTTCTTCGTTACGGAATTTCTGGATTCGGTCCCCGCGCTCAAAGCCTGCGATAAAATCTATGCAATAGCTTAAAAATTAACAAAAACCAAAAATAATAATGCAAAATTGTACTAAGTTGTTGCGATGGAAGTCGGTTTTTTAACGTGTTTAGCGTTTTCAATTATTATGTTGTGCATTATCCTCTCCTACTAATATTATAAACGCAAAAGTTTGTATGTATAGATGTATGGATGTTTGTTACTCTTTCACGCAATAACTGCTTAACGTATCTGGATGAAATTTGGTATGTAGACAGATCAGGACCAGGAAAAGTAGCCTAACATAGAGGCTACTTTTTTCCACGCTCGGGGGCCACTTGCAGCTTGCGCACTGCGCACCTCGGAGACAGTCATAGAAACTATGTTCACGCGAACGAAGCCGCTGGCAAAAGCTAGACTATACAGGGTGACTTTTAATTAGTTCTTGATAACAAAATATATGCATGTACTCGTGATGACAAACAACTTTCCCAAAGAAAGTATAAGTCAAATTAGAAAACAATTTTTTAGACTCGATACATAACAAGTTTTCGAATCGGCAGAAACTTACTAAGGACCACTTTTTTTTCATATTCGACATACAGTTTCTTTGGGAAAGTTGTTGCTAATCACGAGTACATTCATATCCTTTGCTATCAAGAACTAATTAAGTCACCCTATATAGCTATTTAGAGCTAGAGGCAGACCTCCTGCTAAATGATGCAGTCAAGTCACCAGCAGCACCATAAAACTGCAGCTTCATCAGACAGTGCACAAAGCGAGTGATAAAGTGTGGCACGACGGGTTGGTACGGTAGCAAAGTACATATATATATATCGACTGACTCGGTGGCTCAGTGGTTAGTGCTCTTGACTACTGATCCGAGAGTTGTGGGTTCGATCCCCACCCAGGGCAAACATTTGTGTGATGAGCAGATTTGTTTGCTCTGTGTCTGGGTGTTAAATATCTATATATGTATGTATTTAAACGTATATAAGTATGTATATCAGTCTCTGGTTCCCATAACACAGGGAATCCTACTTTGGGGCCAGATGACCATGTGTGATATGTCCCAGAATATTTATTATTTATTATTATTATTTATTAGTACTAACATACAGTATGGACACTCCCTGCCGCTCTCTAGATTGCGACCTCACCCCCACGTCATCCAGATTGATACTAATTGGTTACAGTTTGGTTGTCGAACGTATAGGATTTCGCCGCCATTTTGTTTGTTCCGTCATTCCTTTTTTGAAATTTCATTTCTGGCCCGTTGTATGAAGTGTCCAGGGTATGACGGTAGGTAGGTTTGGGTAGGCAGGGCGAGGTGTCGTATAGATTTATTTTTGAAATGAAGACCTAGAAATAAATAAATAAGAATTACAAAAGGATTTGAACACGTTAAATTTATATCACAAACAAAAAAAAAACATAATTTTATCTTACCCGAGAAGGCTCTTTTAAGAAAGCAGCAGGTTAAAAAAATAATTATTTTAAAAAGAAAGTTTAATAAGGAATGTTTTTAAACAATTTTCGAAAATCCAAAAAACATTTAGGTACAAACTTTTAATTTGCATTGTCACGCTATATACATACGAGAATGCATGCAAAATTTCAACTCAATCGGAAACCGGGAATTGGGGTCAAATTTAACTTGCAAGATTTCACCCGAACAAACATACATACATTGCAAGTGAAATAGAAGCTTGTAAATGATAGAATTTTAATTTTGAAAACACATGTGTCACATGGAATGTTTTGTGCCAGCGCACGCGTAATAGAACAAATAGATGGAATGAAATAGGTCGAATGACGCGTAATAGAACAAATAGATGGAATGAAATAGGTCGAATGACGCGTAATAGAACAAATAGATGGAATGAAATAGGTCGAATGACGCGTAATAGAACAAATATGTGGCGACATCTGTACCCGCCACATACAACTACATAACCTCAACTCAAGACTGAACCATCGATCATACTATATGGAATTACATCTTCATCTCGATAGATGGCATCTAGAACGCGCTATTAGAATTTCTTCAGCGCTAAGCATATATACAAGCACCAGCCATATACGGTTGGTCCACGGCCGGACCCCAGGCACACCACCTCGCCTGGCGGAGATATCTCCCTTTGTGCTCGCCATGTAGGAACACATTCATTCCTACATTAGTGACCCCGACGTGATAATATCGACGCACCTTCAGCCAGCATCACCGTACCTACATTGGTGACCCGACGCAGAACATCGACGCACCTTCAGCCAGCAACACCATTCCTACATTGGTGACCCGACGCTGAACATTGACGCACCTTCGGCAACAACTCCTCAACAGCCCTCCAGCCGGTAAAGCAAGCCAACAGCAGCATAGCAGTCCAATGCGAAGTTTACCAGGACCATCGCAGCCGTCATATCGAGCTTCCTGGCCCTGTGTACTTCAACCCGAAGCCTCATCAGGTTCGCAGCCATCGACGCAGCATCAAGGACCTGCAGCTTCACTCTTCAGGCAGCAAGTCGTCGGCAGCTCACGCTGTAGAGCACGCGCTCCACGTTACCTGCTTCCCTTGCACCGTACGCCTGAACCACCTCCTCGTCCCGACTCACCGTGGACTCGAGTAGAGCAACATTGGCCTGGCGTCTCGACTCACCGCAGACGCCGCATCGCGACGCGTATCGTCGCTCCGCCGCACCGCAACATTGGACTGCCAACTCAATATGGATATCGACCTCCGGTCTCGGAGGGGGAGTAATGTGGCGACATCTGCAGTACCCGCCACATACAACTACATAACCTCAACTCAAGACTGAACCATCGATCATACTATATGGAATTACATCTTCATCTCGATAGATGGCATCTAGAACGCGCTATTAGAATTTCTTCAGCGCTAAGCATATATACAAGCACCAGCCATATACGGTTGGTCCACGGCCGGACCTCAGGCACACCACCTCGCCTGGCGGAGATATCTCCCTTTGTGCTCGCCATGTAGGAACACATTCATTCCTACAAATAGATGGAATGAAATAGGTCGAATGAAAGAAGAACGAATATCAGCAACGCGTTGCCGCGTTACAAGGAGAGCACTCTCCGCCCTCAAAATGCCATGACGACGATCCTCAGAGTTGAGGAAACGTCGGATTGGATTGGTTCGTACTTTTGACATTAATTTATTCGTTTTTTTATTTTTGCTTACAGATAATCTACTAAATAATGTAGATCCAGTCCAAAGCTCGAGGAAAACTAAGACCATTCGAAATGAAGTCTTTTGATATATTCACAATTTTAATTATTTTCATCGAATCATCCCATTGCCAAGATTGGAACAGACTCTCACGAAGTACCTATACAAAGATTGATAGTCAAAATAATTTGCTACGTTATTTTGAAGAAGTTAATGCTGAACATGTAAAACTGAACTCATTGGCCGCTGACATAGCATGGAACTCTTCCATCGATCCTGGAAGTCCTGTTCTGCCAAAAATAGGTTCTAACTACCAAAAACTTCAACTTGCTTGGCACCATAATGCATGCAATAAGATAGCAAATTGGTACAGAAAGGAACTTTTAAATGAGACTCAAAGAAGACAAGGTCATTTGCTGTGTCGAGGACCAAAGTTTGGCTTCTACGGTGTGAGGTAAGAGATTCTATCTAAAAATTTAATTAAGTACCATAAATGTAGTGAATATAAAAAGTGAAATCTGGGTGAGTTATCTGTCTGATACACAAAAATCTTAATTGACATAAGAAGAAAAAAAAAACGAGCGAGACCTACAGTACTCGCATATGATGTGTAACATGTGACAAAATACTTCACACTAGGTGGCATGGCTATGACCTTAGTTTTCGAGAATTAAAAAACGTTCGCATTTCCTGTTACACATTTCCGTCCGAAATCACTCCCACAAATTGCAGGAAAGCGAGCGGAACCCTTAATGCGTGAGTCCGACTTGCACTTGGTCGGTTTTTTAATGACGTTTTAACACCCGTCGTAGTAGATTTTTTTTAGCGCGCGCTTTCGCGACTTCCTGTTACACATTTCCGTACCATGTTACACATTTCCGTCCCATTTCACGAAATCACTCCCACAAATTGCAGGAAAGCGAGAGCAAAGATGTTACACATCAAAAAAAACATTTAATTTGACTGATCAGAGGGGAAATACAATGTTTTTTCCCCTCAAGGGGAGCGAAATTGTTTTAACTTTGTGGATGCAAGCTATCTTTTGTTGACATAGTTTTTGGTGTTCTGTACACCTAAAAGTGACCAACTAGACCCTGCTACTAAGCCTCCGCTGTCCACCCGTCCGTCTGTATGTCAGCGGGCTGTATTTCATGAACCGTAATAGTAATAGTAATAGTAACCGTAATAGTCGAAATTTTCACGGAGTGTATATTTCTATTGCTGGCTGGCTGGAGTGTATATTTGTATCGATGGCTGACTCTCGCGTTATACTCGTGATCGGGTGCTGTGTCCGTGTGAACTGGCCTACTCTTGTCAAAGGTTTCAATGATATTCAATATGTGTGTGTATAACTTTTCGTGTCATATTGTTTTCATGTTCTAATGACATAATCTAGTTTATTTCTTTATTAGTTTATCTAGTTTTGACATTATTAACTAATGAAATTATGTTTTTATTAATTTATGACTATCAGAAAGAGTGTTGTTTGCACTTCTTTTGAATAAATACCTTGAATCATTGCCGCTATAACTAATAATAAAAAACCGGAAAAGTGCGAGTTAAACTCGCGTGGAGAGAGTTTCGTACGTTGATTAAGAAATTTCCTCATCATCATCATATCAGCCGAAAAACGTCCACTGCTGGACAAAAGCATCCCTAAGGATTTCCACGACGACCGGTCTTGCGCTGCCCACATCCAGCGGCTCCCCGCGATCTTCACCAGGTCATGGGTCCAGTGCGTGGGAGGCCTGCCTACACAACGCTTTCCTATGCACGGTCGCCACTCAAGAACTTTAAGAAGAAAGAAAGAAAGAAAGAAAGAAAGACAACTTTACTGCCCAAACGGCCATCTGTTCTACGAGCTATGTGCCCCATCCATTGCCACTTAAGTTTATCAATTCTGAAAGCTATGTCGGTTACTTTGGTTCTCCTACGGATCTCCTCATTTCTGATTTGATCACGCAGAGAAATTCCGAGCATAGCACGCTCCATTGCCTTCATGGCCTCCCACTCGGTGGACCGATGACCTGGTATAGGTCGCAAGAAGCCGCTGGATGCGGGCAGTCCAAACCGGTCGTCATAGACATCCTTGGGGGAGGCCTATGTCCAGCAGTGGACGTCCGTTGATGTGATGACGTTTATAATTCACAGGAGAGCAAGCGACTTATACAAAGAACTGGAGTCAATATACTCCGATGCAAGGATCTGCTTGCCAACTTCTCTTGTCAACACAACTCTTACTGACCCCGAAAAACTTATCCAAAGTTTTCTGTCTACCCTCAAAATCTTACTACCAAACAACCCTGATATAGTAAATTTCGCTGCCAAAGTTGCCACTGAAGAGTTGCACGATGATACGGTTCTGTGCTTGGGTGATGAAGGAGATATGCAGAAATTGATGAAATTTTCGAGGAATGAGGAGATACTGAAGTGGGTTTGGTTGGTGTGGAGGGAGAAGGTTGGACCACCTATGAGGAGACCTTATCAGATGTTGGTTGCATTGGAGAATGAAGCGGCGCGGATGAATGGTAAGATAATATTTAAATTTTTGCACCAACTTCGAATTAGTTATCTATCATAGCTTATATCTCTATGAGACAGGCGTGAAAGTCCTATAGTCCTTACTAATATTATGTGTTTGTTTGTTACCTGTTTACGCTTCAAAACCTCAACCAATCTTGACGAAATTTGGACATAGGCTACTTTTTATCTCATGAAAATAGCATTTTTTGCAGAGATATAGTTGAAAGGGTTGGAAATGACATAGACTACTAATCAGCTTTGCCCGGGATTGTTCCCGAAAGATCCGAAGGAAACTCATTTCAAGGCTCGCACACTTTCGGCGTCGTAACGGAGCAACGGTTTGATGTGATTTTTGCATAGGAGTAGTTGAGGGAGTGAGACGTGACGTAGACTGCTAATCAGAATAGCCCAATATAAATCCCGAGGGATCTGGAGTGAGCTCCAGTCTACGCTCGCTTGCGGCTCACGCACCACTCACCCATTAAACGAAGCCCACTTGAGCGAAGCCGAGGGCAAAAGCTAGTTTGCCATTATAAACTTCTTCTAAACTTCGATCGCATGTACTTTCTTTTTTTATGACTGTCTTCGTAGATGTGTGGTGCGCAAGCCGACTAGTTTTCTTCAGATCCCTCGGGAACTATGTCGGGCTATGTTAATTTGTAGATTACGTCACTTCCCACGCACACTAAATTGTCTTTGTGCAAGAAAACACTTCTATCTATTGCTTCGTTACAACGACGACGTTTGAGAGCGTGGATATTAGTTTTTCCAGATCCCTCAGGAACTATAATGGGCTATGATAACTAGTAATCTACGTTACTTCCCACTCTCTCAACTACTTCTGTGCAAAAAAAATAACACCAATCCGTTGCTGCATCACGACGTGAAAGAAATCAGCAAAGGAAGAGGTCATTTTTCTGTTCCTTCATCAGGAACTGTGGCGGGCTATGCTATTTTCCCGGAATAAAAGTAGCCTATGTCACTTCCCACCCTGTCAATCATATCTGTACCAAAAATCACGTTGATCCGTTACTATGTTGCGATGTGAAGGATGGACAAACAAACACACGTTGTTAGAAGGATAACTTTGTGGTATCTGACAGCTGATCAGGATCAAGGCATGTCTGTTTTTATATTTTCCAGGTTATGCAGACATCGGAGCTGTCTGGCGCGATGAAATAGAAATATCTGACTTACGAACTCGCTGCAGATCCCTCTACGAAGATATAAAACCTCTTTACTCTCTGCTTCATGGTGTGGCCAGGTTCTTCCTAAGGAAACAGTACGGAGACATCGTGCCAGAAACTGGGCCCATACAAGCACATTTACTAGGTCAGGATTAGTTGATCTAATGAAGTGAAGCTTGCTGGAAACCAATCATGATCAAAAGGGGAGACTGACCCTTTCCGTGGTTCACAAGGCACTTTAAGCCGTTGGTGCCGGTTGCTATCATAAGGTGTTAGTAGTCGATAAGCCGTGTCAGATTATAGACGGCTTGAAAAACTTCTGACAGTCGCACCACTAGCCCTATTACCTCTATCAACCCGGAATTGGCTCCTAAGTGTGGAGTATGGCCTATAGTCCTATCCATGTTCCAGCAGTGGGGCCGTTTACAGACTATTATTAGAAACTTAACCACACATGGCGCACTGGTCAAGTCCATTAGCTTTACATCCGGAGGTCACGGGTTCAATTCCCGGCGGAGTATAACTCGGTTTGGTTGGTGGAAAGACATTTTCTAAGCCCGCCTGGCTAGCTGCCACTATCTTATCTAAGTCTTGAAGCCAAGCATCAATGTTAACAGCATTGATGTGTTCCGGCTTGAAGATAAGATAGCCAGTTCCCCATTGCGCTGGGGAATCTTGGTAAGCCCGCTTCCATCTTCAGCATCATCGTCATTTACCATCAGGTGAGATGATGTCAAGGGCTTACCAATTGTGGATTTAAAAAAAACACTAGCCCCTTCCCATATCTTTGTTAAGTTACGCTGGTAGTCTTCTTTCTTTTGTGGGTATCCTCATACTTCACACACGGAGCCCGAATCGATAGGGGTTGTACAGTTAGTGGCGAATGTTACTGTCAGAAATTTTTATGCCTTCTTCGAAAACTTCCAAGTCTTAATTTTCTCTAGCCCAAATCAATTTTATTAATGGTTGGTCTACGCAAAATTCCCCGCAAACAGATTTATAGGATAGCCCACAGACTTATATCTAGATATATGGTTTGTGGGATAGCCATTACTTTTGTTTTTAAAATAAAACATAAATTAAAAAGGTCGACTTTTCTTAAACAGCCTTTAAAAAAGAGGAAGTTTTCAAGTCAACACGTATATATTATATTAACCTTAACATTATTTACAGACTAGTCTTTGTCTCGTATAAATTTTATCAAAATCAGTTCAGTGCTTTTATAATAAAATTAACAAAAACAAAAAATTTTGCAAAATTTTAGTAGCTGTGATTAAAATCGGTCGTTGTCCATTATATTCAAAAAACTGTCCAACTTTTTAATAATGTTTTTTTAATATTATTTTTAAAATTGCTTCTCTGTCGAAAGATATGAAGAATTAACGAAACATGTGGCGTATGTTTTTTAAAAAAATACTTACAGCCATTTCAAAAAAGTTACGTAATGTCAAATGTCGTAGGTAGGTAGTCTGTGGCTATGCCCATTCATTCTGGTTGCGCTTGCGCAATATTTCGTTGTTTGCTTGACGGGAAAAATGTGCATTTGTGTTGTGTATTTTTGTGTTTGTGTGTGTATGTCAGTGTAGATTCAACTACTTTCAAAGAGTACCATAAACATACGGAATACTTCTATGTTTTATATATATATTTTTTAATTACTTGATTTTGCCAACGGCTTCGTTAGCTTGAACATAGTTTCTATGACTGTATTCGAGGGTGCGCAGTGCACGAGCAGCAAGCGGCTCGCGAGCGTTGAAAAAAGTATCCTATGTTTTAATCCAAGTTCTTAACTGTCCCTACCGAATTTTATCCAGATCCGTTCGGTAGTTTTTGCGTGAAATAATAACAAACATCCACACATACATTCATACACACAAACTTTCACATTTATAATATTATTAGTAGGAATCTGAGGTGTACACTGTCCACTTTATTATCATTTAACCTAACTAGATGGCATTTATACTATATTTAATATATTTATTTTAGGTGACTTGTGGTCTCAAAACTGGGAATCACTGACAGATTCCATTCTTCCTCAATCTGTGAATGTAGATGACAGCATCAAAAAGGCTAATTGGACTGTTATTCACATGGTAAGTATATCTAAGGAACTACTCTACTTCTTGTGATTTTTTGGTGATTTGCCAACTGTTTTTGAATTTAAGAGTAGACTTCTTTATTTTCCTCGTTCATTTTGTACATACCTGCGACGTTAATTTTTATTTTTTTAATTTTTTTATGCACTATTAATTTTTTGGGTTCCGTACCCAAAGGGTGACGAACGGGACTTTATTACTAAGACTTCGCTGTCCGTCCGTCTGTCACCTATTTCATGAACCGTGATAGCTAAACAGTTGAAATTTTCACACATGATGTATTTCTGTTGCCGCTGTTACAAAAAATACTAACAGTTTTACAAAGTGAAAGTCTCCATACAGAAAACGTGTTTTTTTTAAACGTGCAGAAACTACCTAGTATGACATCCACTACCATCTAGTATGATAGTACGGAACTGAAGAAACTAGCGCCATCTAGTATGATGGTACGGAACCCTATGTGTGCGAGTCTTATTCGCACTTGGCCGGCATTTTAAACTTTACATATTCCTAGTAGACACGCTACAATCGAAACCACCCCCACGTCCACACAAATACTTTCCGGGACGAAACATGAAATTGCGACATAAAGTCTTGCCTATTTCGAATCTATCAGACTTGTGGAAGTTGCTTACCTCTCTTGTTTCTCTGCAATTAATCTTATAACTGTAAAATTTAAATTAATTGGACCTATGGAAGTTTCTGAGACCCCTTAATGAGCCAAAAAAACAGCTGACGATATTACCTTTACCTCTGCTGTTAGTTGGTGAGGAGTTGGGTATCAAGCAGATTCCAGGAGATGCTACAGCATCAGGTCAAGGTTACTATGTTCTTGCAATATCATTAAAGTAACAGGATAACCAAATTTAAAATCGATCAGACCAGTGGAAGTTGCCCACATCCCTTCATCATCTAGAAAAGAGCTGATAATCTTTAAACGCCTGAAGAAATCTTTAAAAATTTACTTAATTTTTAAAAAATAAATTTTATGTCGATCTTTAAAAAAAACTAGAACTACCTCGATTATGTCAGCTTTCAAACAAATAAAAAATCGGTTCATTCGTTTAGGAACTACGATGGCGTAGACAGACACACAAATATACAGATACACACGATAAACTTTAACACCTCCCCTTTTTGCGTCGGAGGTTGAAAAACAACTTCTATCGCCGATATAAAATTAAGAATTTTCCCCCAAAATGTCCCCATACAAAAAACGTGTTTTGTGTAGGTATTTTCGAGGTGCTTTTGACTTCTATGTAGGTATTACAGTTCTTAGTTCTAGCGTCAAAACTGTAAAACATACAAGCGTGAAACTTGGTAAGTTTATGGTACTAATTTTAGAGTAAAACAACAAATAATAAAAACCTGCCAAGTGTAAGTCGTACTCGTGCTAAGGAGTCGGAATAAATGAAAATATTTTTTGAAAAACCTAAAAACTTTTAGGTGCCAGCTTTAAATTGAAAAGAATTTCAATTATTTCATATTTTTCTCAGAAAATCCTTTCATTTGATAATTATATCATGGGGGTACATAAAAAATAACTGATCACCCATGTTTGGGAGTCTGACATATTGGATTTAGAATGACGTCACTTAGCTAAGCATGCATTGTTCTCCAAATTTAACGTGTTTCCAAAACTTCAGCTCAATCGGAAACCGGGAAGTGGTTCTAATTTTGCTTCCAAAGTTCGTCCCAAACTGTCAGACAGACAGACACTAACTAACTAACACGGCAAGCTAATATAAGGCTTGTAAAAAAGAAATTTTGCTGTCACTCGCGTTGAAGTCTTTTGTTTGTAATGAAAAGGTATCATTGTCGTAGTTGCGTGGAGAGGTGTGGGGGGTACGGAACCCAACAGTCTAAATTTTGTTTATGTAAATGGTTAGGGCAGCTACCTCCTATCCGGGAGGTCGTGGTTCGAGTCCTGCCTCATACCAATCTAATTTCGATTGCATGTGTACGTTTATCCGACGCTCTTACGGTGAAGGAAAACATCGTAAGGAAACCTGCACACGCCTGCGAAGAAACTCAAAGGTTGTGTGTGAAGTCGATCAACTCGCATGGGCCCGCGTGGTCGACTCGATCACCCTAATTCAGGGTAGGCTCGAGCCCCTCGGTGGGGACTTATATGAGCTGATATGATTGATGATGATAATTGATGTAAGTACCTAGATATGCAATGGCCACTTCTTTAGCACTCCTTAAAAGAGAGGTGCAGGGCTAATTTTCAAGCTATCAACTTCCACAGTCTAAATAATCCATACAGTCGGCCGACAGAGACGTCTAGACAGGCCAATCATGCGAGGGGTAAGTGAGGGGCGAGACGAGGAGGTGGAGCCCGAACTGCCATAGTCACCGTTGGGGATAGTTCACTCAAAATAGGAGGAACAGGACCAGGAGGTGGCCCACGATGGCCAGTGACTAGTTATATCAGCTTTAACCCAACATCTAAAATGTTGGACCACTGTATGATTTTTAACACTGTGCTATTGTATCATTCCCTCTCGTATATCTACCAGATACGCTAAACTACCAGGTTTATGATATAGCGTCCCCACATTCCTACCCTTGGGCATACAGTGAGGGCCGCTATTCCTGCCAACACCATAAGGTGAAGACAAGGACCAGTTACGGTAGGCCTTGTCGCCAAGACGCTTGTCCCGGTACTCTGCAAAGCGAGTGCCTCGTGGAAGAGAACCACTACCTACTCTCCAGGTAGGTCCCGGAGCTGTAGGCACGCTCACCTCCCGCGGCTTTCGCTGCTGGCGGTTCGATCCCCGGTCGGGATGCCAGATGCCAGATGCCATGCTATATCATAAACCTGGTAGTTTAGCGTATCTGGTAGATATACGAGAGGGATTGTGCTATTGTATCAGTGTAAGGCTGTTTTTGCTCATAATGGCGTTGAAAGGGACATTCCGATTTTAATACAGTTTTAATAGCTTGGAACAGATGGCCATTGAAGTAGTAAAGTTCTCGAGTAGTCACATAGCGTAGGCAGGTCTCCCACTCGGTGTACTTACGACCTGGTGAAGATTGCGGGAAACCGCTGGATGCAAGCAGCGCAAGACCGGTTGTCGTAGAATTTTTTTGGGGAGGCCTTTGTACAGCAATGGGCGTCTTCTTAATTCGATATAATGATAAATGTCTTGGTGAGGCTACATGGTCGTTTGTCTATGTTAATTTTCGAAAATTTGATGATTTTATATTTAGCTTTTTTTGTAGGTGCGACGTGCAGAAGACTTCTATCAATCCATGGGTTTACCACCAATGACTGACACATTTTGGCGAAAGTCTGTGTTCAGCCAGAGACGTGATGATGTCACCAGATGTCACGGTACTGCTGCGAACATGTTTAGAGAAAATGACTTCAGGTAAAGGCTGTAAGAAAACTAATTAAGGAGCCCTTAACATAATCTCACCTTATGGTGACGACCAGTTTTTTTTATTATTCACAATTGGTAAACCCTTGAAAACATCTCACCTGGTGGTAAGTGACGATGTTGCCGAAGATGGAAGCGGGCTTACCAAGATTCCCCAACGCAAAGGGGAACTGGCTATCTTATTTTCATGCCGGAACACACCAATGATATCAATATTGATATTTGGCGGCAAGACTTAGATAAGATGGTGGTAGCTAGTCAGGCGGGCTTAGAAAATGCCCTACCACCAACCAAACCGAGTCTTACAATTTACCCCGCCGGGAATCGAACCCGCGACCTCCTGTGTAAAGCCCGTGAACTTTGTCTCTGAGCTACGGAGGTGGTTAATTAATTGTACGGCCACACTGTGAATACTTTTTCGCATAGCCGTCACCTTCTGGCATACAGAAATCAACATTAAAAGTTCTTACTCTTCTTCTTCTTCTTCGTCGCTACACTCTCGCTCGGCAAAGTAACCGACATAGCTCTCAGAATTGCTAAACTTAAATGGCAGTGGGCGGGGCACATTGCTCGTACAACAGATGGCCGTTGGGGCAGTAAAGTTCTCGAGTGGCTACCACGCACCGGAAAGCGTAGGCCTTCCACTCGGTGTCCCGATGACTTGGTGAAGATCGCGGGAAGCCGCTGGATGCGGGCAGCGCAGAACCGGTCGTCGTGGAGTTCCTTGAGGGAGGCCTATGTCCAGCAGTGGACGTCCTTCGGCTGATATGATAATGTTTTGATACCCCTCATTATGCAACAGTTTCACAAACTACTATTTTCACTGCACCACCGATTTTATACTTTATGTCAAAAAAACGTAGCTAAGCATCTATTTTTAATTTTAGATTACTATACTGCTCAGAGCTATCGACAGATGATTTCTTTGTATTGCATCATGAAATGGGTCACATCCAGTATTACATGGCATATGAACACCAACCTGGCATTTATAGGGTAAGTATTTAATGATAACCTTAATTTCTAAGTAAAGTATCAATTTATTAACTTACTTAATGAACTATTAAATAACTTTATTATTTTAACGAAGGTTAAAATAAATAACTAAATAATTAGGAGTTAATTTGGTAGAAATCGCTCTCAGCGATAAAACCGCCCAAATTGTACATCTCTTAGTTTTACGTTTGTTTTGAACATGTAGACATTTGTTTATTCTGATGTTACAAGATTTATCTGAGTTTAAGTTTAATTTCTTTAATAAGGTTTTTTTTTAATATTGACTTTCATATGAATTTACGTTTCTTTACCTTATGCTAAGAAGATTTAAGTTGATTATTTACGAAAATGAAGCTTTTACATTATCTTTACAGCAAGCAAATTCAGCTTTACATGAAAGTATTGGCGATACAGTATGGCTTGGTGCCTCAACACCACAGCATCTCCATCGTTTAGGTCTTATTAATGATACTATTCTATACCAAGACCTCATGAACACAAAAGATGATTCTGAAGGAGACGAAGAATTTATCAACAATAATAATATCCATGAATCAGAAGACGGCATTGAGGATCTGAACGATAAATTAAATTTACATAGAGGAACACATTTTGAAGTAACTACAGATGAAATGCTAATACTGAAGAAAGGTCTCAACAAGCTACCACAATTACCATTTGCACTTTTAATAGATGAATACAGATGGAAGTATTTTGAAAGTAGTTTAAATGAAAATGAAAAAAATGCAATGTTTTGGAAGATGGCGTTAGAAATGCAGGGAATAGCTCCTCCAGGTGATAGGGGTGAAGAGTATTTTGATGTGGGAGCTAAGTTTCATGTTCCAGATAATACGCCTTACATTCGGTAAATATCTCAAGAATTTATGTTATTAACACATTCATACTGTCACTATGTTTAAAATATAATACTTAGTCTATAGGCAGCAATAAGAAATTGTAAAATAATTCTAACACGATTTGAAAGAACTATGTTTTCGATTTAACGAGATTTCAACTCTGTAAATGTGTATAATCAGTTTTAATTTAAGTTCTGTTTCTGCATTCTTCTTATACCAATGTGATTATGTCTTCTACTGGTCAATTTATGAATTACTCCATAAAAATAAATATTCTTCTTTTACATATTATGTCCAGCTATTACTTTTGGTCTTATTCTATCATTTACCTGCCCATCCGTTGTTTTATTTTCAGTATTAATTCTAGTTAAAAAAGATACCATATTTCAAATTGAAATAATTTTGATTGTCTATCAAACCACGCGCTGTAATAACCAATGCAACTTTTATATTTTTGGATCAATTTCATCTACTTAACAAAACTGACTTCTTCTATTACATATATTGCCTCAGCCTTATATTGACTTGGCTTTCATATGCTTATCGTGATAATCCTTAAAACCATTTCGTTGCAGTTACTTCTTAAGCAGTTTTCTCCAACACCAGCTGTTCGAGAGCCTCTGCCGAGCAGCTGTGTTTGGGAGGCGCTACGTCACAGAACCATTACCTGATACCATCAGTCTCCATCGATGTGACATCTACGGCTCTAAGGCTGCTGGCAAAATATTGAAGTAAGAAACAGTATGTTTTCGGCAAACATGACCGTGGACCTTGAAGCCAATTCGCACAGGGAACTGAACTTGTAGCTGTTCATAAAACGTTAATGCTCTTTGGGAAGTTCAAAGATCCAATTGAAGAAATAATCTTTAATTAATTTTTTTTATTCACAATTTGTAAGCCCCGGGCATAATCTCACCTGATGGTAAGTGACGATGATGCCGAAGATGGAAGAAATAACTAATAATTAGGCTTACCATACGTCCGAGTTTGACCGGGATGGTCCCGGTTTGAGACCCCTGTCCCGGCGTCCCGACCAGTTTTGATCAGCGTCCCGGTCTAACAAGAAGCGCAAAAAAATCTGGAATTTGCTTTCTCCTCGGTACTTCAGCGCCAGTGGATATAATTTTCTCACAGATGAAAAAATGTGGTCTGACGATCGAGTAAGGATAGAAGAAGTAGAAGCCTTGCTCACGCGCAAAACCAACTTTAAAATGTCAGAGAACTCATTAACACTAAATCAATGGATCCTATGACTAAATTTGTACATAGAGCTCTATCCACATTATATTTTATTTCATCATCATCATATCAGTTGAAAGACGTCCACTGCTGGACAAGGATTTCCACGGCGACCGATCCTGCGCTGCTCGCATCCAGCGGCCCCCTGCAACCTTCACCAAGCTTCTTCTGTTAATTTAAAAGTTTTTTTAACTTGCAATTATTTTTGTTTATATGTAGGTTTGTTTAGTTTAAATCTTGCGATCGATTTTAAAGCGACTTCCAGGGGTCTGATTAAGCTGATTCTTGGAATGAAGTGACAATAGATGATTTTGTTATTTTGAAGTTCTGATGATGAACTTTAGGGGTGGAATCTCCCAGAATCGTCTTTTATTTTTCAATAGAATCGTAGAAAATTCAATAATATGCTCACCTTTTTTTGAAATTGGAACCGTGTATTTTTAAGCTATTGCATAGCTTTTATCGCGGGCTTTGAGCACGGTGACCGAATCAATAAATTCCGTAACGAAAAAAACTTAACACTACCGTGTTCTAAAAAAAATTACAGTGCCATCTATTAGCGATTTGCGGTACTAAAAGGACTTAGTCCATTTTACTGGTGTAACTTTCTTAGTGTTAAAAGTTGATAAAAAATGCTATGCAATAGCTTTACCGCGGCAGTCCCCGAGTGTCACACGTCTTTTTTTATATTCATTTGGATTTGTGAGCATAAATACTTTTTAGCATAGCCTCCCCCCCTCAAGTCTTCTCATTAAATCATCGTGCGTGCTTAGACACGACTGGAGGCGCGTCGAGGCCGCAGTACCTACTCGTACCTAATGTGTGGCCTTTCTTTAATGACCGCCATGAATTTTATTTCTTTAATGATGATGGAGTGGAACTCCTTGCCTGCGTCTGTGTTTCCCGAATACTACAATTTGGGAATCTTCAAGGCGAGATTGAATAGGCATTATTGAAGTTTACGTGTACCATCCTCGACTACATCGTCACTTACCATCAGGTGAGATATAGATATAGTCAAACGCACTCAAATTTTTAACTAAAAAAACCATTCAACATTTTCTTATTTAACAGTTTGTTTTGTTTTTGTTACAATAATGCAAGTTAATGGAAGCATATTTTATTTTAACTCACTCTCACAAGAAAAAACTGAGTGTATTAAAATAGTAAAATAAGCGGTCATCGTAGAATGGCCTTATAATAGTAATGTTAAAGCGTTGTTGGCTCAACGGTTACGACTCGGTCCTCCTAACCAAAGGTCCCGAGTTCGACTCTGGATCACAAATTACTATATACTAGCTGTTACTAAGCATCCGAACGGCCCATCTTGACGTGAATCTAGTCTGTAACGGAAGTAACGAGAGTGTGTAACGGAAATGGCGAAAGAATATGTTTCCTCCATAGAAACCAAGTAATGGCTGCATATCAACCAATTAGTCACTTTTTATATCAGGAAAAATGTGTGAGTCTGAGTCTGAATCAGGAAGGCTAAGTCTCTATAGCCATACATCCTAAGCCGCGAAGCCGGAGAAAAAAAAAATTAAATAATAAATAAATAAATAATAAATAATAAAGAAAAATAAAATAAAAAATAAATAATAATATATATTTTAAGCGTTTACCTGTTGCCGTTATCAATATCAAGCAAAAACGAGCAAAAAAATCACGTTTGTTGTATGGAGACCACCCTTATTTATTCACTTTTTCTAATTTAGTATTTTTGTTATAGAAGCAACAAATATACCTCATTCGTGAAAATTTCACACAGCCCCATCCGATATTTTTCTATAACTTTACTAAAATCTCAAATTTAAAAAACGGAGTTCCCATACAAAGTTGGCGAATCGTATAGTCTATTTCTATAAGCCCAGATTTCCTTCTTCAAAGTTGTAGAACAAAAATGGTTTTCGTGGATAGAAGTTGAAAAAAAAATGTGTTCAATTTATATATCGGTTTTTTAGTAGCGGCCACGGGTTGCGTAGTATACTAATTACTCTTTTTTAGTAGCGGCCTCCGGTTGCGTAGTATAACTAATTACTCTTTTTTAGTAGCAGCCACGGGTCGCGTAGTATACTAATTACTCTTTTTTAGTAGCGGCCACGGGTTGCGTAGTATACTAATTACTCTTTTTTAGTAGCGGCCACGGGTTGCGTAGTATAACTAATAATTACTCTTTTTTAGTAGCGGCCACGGGTTGCGTAGTATACTAATTACTCTTTTTTAGTAGCGGCCACGGGTTGCGTAGTATACTAACTACTCTTTTATAGTAGCGGCCACGGGTTGCGTAGTATACTAATTACTCTGAGGCCACCGGGTCAGAAGGCGTAGTGTGGGGTCGCACTTTACCAGGTTTACTGAAGATATAGTGAAAATTACAGTTGCTGCGGATGCATTTTGCTAACTAGATGTCAACGGGGGATACATACAGGGTGGAAAGTGTAAATAGGTCAGTAGGGGCAGCTACTAGATTCCATGCTGGCACGCAAAAATGCTCTTATGAGACCATTACTAACTTTTTAATTGATGACTATTAACCAACGTCATAGATTTCGAAAAATATATTATGTGCAGTTAGCAAGAAAATGGACAATTTACACAAAAACTTTTATGACGCCAATCGATCATGTTTCTTAATAGGATCAAAAGTCTCTATTAGACCAACTTAGGTTAGAGTACTAGAAATGTCAGAAATCGCAAAAATCTCTTCCCATACATTTAGGTAATATAAAAAAAATATCTAATGATACCATTCGGTTCTGTCTGTGATAAGGAGTAAAAGAATCTATGAAACCAAGTTAGGTTATTTTGCTGTTTCTCACATTTCTAGTACTCTAGAATATATATAACTATAATATATACTTTAGAATATATATATTAACCTAAGTTCAGTAATTTAGACTTTAGATCATAAAAAGTTTTTGTAGAAATTGTCGATTTTCTTAATGACATTCATCACTTAAAAAGTTAGTAAAGGTCTTCAAAGACATGTTTTTTCAGAAAATTTACAATAACAAAATAGTGTAGCTTATTTGTACTTAAAGTTCGATCACTGAATTAGCTGCACCATTGATAAATGTCGCTTGCCGCTGCCGGCTAGTGTCAAACACCCGGCGGCGCAGCGAGGGTCGCGATTGAACTCAGGGCGGCCACTTTGAAGAGTGTTTGACGCCAGTCATCAAAAGTGCAGCTAATTCAGCAAACGAACTATAAATATTGGAATTGAAGTTGGTTACCGTGTTTAGCGTTGTTAAATTATAATAACCCTCTCACCCCCACAACTGGGCCCAGCGGTTTTTTGACGTGACTCGACGTAACTTGTAAAAAAAAATAAGTATGTGGTTTTATGAAACCACGGTAAAAGTGAAACTTTACAGAGGACGAAACGATCATGGCTGCTCTCGCTACGGTACAGAGGACGAAACGATCATACCGTCAGACGAAAGCGACCTTCACGCGACATGCAACACATAGACGAAAATAATTGAAATTAAACGTCGCTTAGTTTTTAATATAGATTTTGCTTAAGTATTTATTTATTTTGATGTACAATAAAGATTGAGTTAAAATAAAAACATTTTTGCAGGGACATAATGTCACGAGGCAACTCTCAACCACTGCTACAAATACTCTACGAGACTATTGGAGAGCGTGACGTCACAGCAGCAGCTCTTAAGCGATACTATCGCCCTCTGTACGAACTGCTGACACGGATTGTGCGCGCGCATCGCATTCCTATTGGATGGTGAGCAGTCAATCACAGGAACTGATTTCAAAATGGAACTGTGTGGCAAACATCACTTAAAAATTATGACGGTAGATTGTTAACCAAGGGAAGGAAGTGACTAATTTTAATCGAGATATGGGTCATTTCACCCGAGTTAAACACTCTACTTTTCATTTCGACTGTGAGGAACTGTATTATTTATATGATATAAAATATTAATTAGATTTCAATAAAATTTTACCTTTATCCAACCTCCAACCTTTTCGCAATGACCGCTTGCCACGGCCGACTAGATTGTACCTAATAGAGTTGGTCACGACGTGCATCTAGGTGGCCATGCCGAAAATTGAAAAAAAAAGTGACATCTTGTCATGGCATTGTGGCGCGTAGCAGAATAGAGGAATTATTTTAAATTTTAGACATCTGTAATTGTGAAAAAATTGACCAACTAGAAAATTATTTAATATCCACCTATAGATCGTAATAAACACGTCGTTTTATGTACTGGGTGGTCCACAAATACGTTGACAAATGGTTTTTTGAATAATTAAAATAATTTACTTTGAAAGTACAAATTGTAGTCTATACTGACAAAATAAAACTCTTTACTAACAATATTTTTTATTTACGTTCAAAACACCAGCCCTTGGCTTTGATACATAGCACTAAACATTTTTCAAAATTTTCGACTATTCTCCGCACCTCTTCCGTACTTATTTTTTCCCATTCTTCGAGAAGTTTCTTCTTCAGCGATTCAATACTGCTATGCCTTGTAGCACAGGCCCATGCCTCCAAAATACACCTCACACTTAATCCATGGGATTTTAATCCGGCGAGTAGGATGGCCATTCTTTAGAGCTTAAGAAACCCGAAAAAATGTTTTGACACCACTTTTGAACATTCAGACTCAAACTCAAACTCAAAAGGCTTTATTTGCTAGAACACTGTAGGTACAGGATCTTGTTATTTTCTTAGTGCTAGTGTTCAACCTGCAGGCAGGTGTGCAAACATAAAGAAAATAAAAAACAGATTAAAATAGTTAAAATTACAAAAAATATATCAAAAAATAAAATACAATTATCTCATCAATTAACGATTAAATTTTCTTATTTTTTCTTATAATTAATAAAGTCGTTAACAGTATAAAAACAATGTCCTAATAGCCATTTGGTCAATTCATTCTTAAAATATTTGATGTCAAGTGATTTAATTTCGTCAGGTAGGTTATTATAAATTAAAATACACATATTATAAATATTTCTACGGTAAATATCTTTGCAACAAAGAGGTTGATGTAGTAAGTTCATATATTTAGCCCGTGTCTGTCGCTCTATTACGCGACTTCATATATAGAGCCTTATGTGCAGGAGCAGAATCCTGTTGGAAAATCCATGACTGATTTTCTAAGTGCTGCTGACTCCAAGGAAGAACTAATTTCTCGACGGTACATACCTTGGTTCATTTCCACCCCCTTTTCGACGAAACAAGGGTTGTTTTGCCCGTAGAACAAATACCACCCCAAACCACGATTGGCCTTTTGGCGATGAAGAATAACTGCGCTTGATCCAGGACGACTGCACGAGTAATTCCTATCATTTTGGTGATTATGAGCTTGCTTTATCAAAAAAAAAATGTTCGTCGGTAAAAAGCACATTTTTCAAATTTTTAGTCGCGGCGCGTTGCCTCAGCAAAAGGCATCTTTTTATGCGAATTTTTTTTTATCTTTGTCCTCCAGCAGTTGGACTTGTCGCAAATTGTAGCCCTTAGATTTAGGTTACTTTTGACAATACGCATCTCTGTTGATCGACTTATTTATATCTCTGTGGATATTTTTCTCACCTTAGCCTGTGGATTACGAGTTAACCTTTGTTTGATGACGTGCCGCACTCGTGAAGTGTTAATGGATCTCTTCCTGCTTCTTCCTGGACGGTCACCGTGTGGCCCAACTCGTTATAACGTTTGATGGCCATAGAAACCAGTTGGCGGCTGACGCCGAGGGCTTAGACTATAACACACTGTCTTTTTCTAGCCTCATGCAAAGAAATTATCGCTTCACGATGTCTAGACATGGCGAAATTAACTAAAAAATCAAATGATTTTAACGAACTGTGCACACCAATATGGCGGGAAAATATGTGACAATTAAAAAGTCAAATCAAAAAGATCGCATTTCTTTCGAATTCCGAAAATTTTGCATTTGAATTTTGTCAACGTATTTATGAACCAACCTGTATAGCTGAGTTTAGATATATGAAAACCTCTCATTGTAATGTAATTTAATAATATGACTTAACTCATTTGTCTTCGACTCCGTGGCTGGCAATAAAAAAAATACTTTCCACTCTAGGGATGAAAATACTTTCCACCCTAGGGATGGAAAATCAATGTTCCACTCGGCTATCTACTCATGAAAATTAAACTTTCCGAACAGGAGAGATGAAAAATTAATTTGCGTGTGGTTATTTGGAGATAATGAGTTATTTTTTCGTTGTATACTAGTAAAAATACACTCTGTCTTGCCTCATTGCGTCTCAACATTCTTTTATCAAACTTTAATAAGTCAGACAGCACTAGGCGTAACTGCACCGCATTGGAACTGAGCGACACGACTTGGTCAGTTCATCAACTTCGCCGCGTAATTCTGCTGCAGTGCAGTTCTGTTGCCGCTTAGTGCGTGTTGTCTCGTATAATATAAGTAAAGAATATTTTGACACGTCGTCGTGTCGCGCAGTTCCGCCTAGTGCGGTCCTTACCTGGTAAGGTCTTAATTTTATGGTAAGGTCTTACCACTAATAAAACTCGAGTTCCTAAGTCACAGATATGGACAGAAGGATCCGCCCGTCTCCATATTTTACTCAGATTTTCTTCATACAAGCAAAAAGTAGCGCCATCTAACATAACTTGTACGAATTAGCGTGGGCGAGAGTTGACGTCAGTGCCGCGCTAAAAGGACCTTGGTAAATTGTCGCTATAAAATGCGTTTATTTAATTTGTTTACAAGAAAAAATACACTGTATAAGGTTACGATATCCCATGTATCTTTTTATTTTAACCTTTCTTTCATGATTTTTACAGGCTCTAACAAAACAATAAGGCATTTTCAATGGAATATCTTTCCACCGCACTCTACAATTTCCCGCAGACGACTGAGTCGCGAGCGTGCGCAACTTTCGATTTTCGCACCAATTCGCTGGAAGCATTAGTCGCGCGATGACCGTGTCCTTACGTCAGTCATATAGAAGTCATTGTCCTTAGTATTTATTGAAAGTTAGAAGCATTATGAAAAATAAAATAAAATAAAATTAACTAGGTAACAATAAATATATTTCATTAATTTATTTTCATTAAATAGTGCATTAAAAGAGTTTTCTTTTCAATTCCTTAGATTTAAATTAACAAAGTAAGAAATACACAGAAAACACTTCGGGAAAATAAATAAGAAGCGTAATTGAATAATTTAAGCACTTCCCAATACAATAAAGCAATATATATTTTAATTCTACCAATTTCAATCGAATAAGGAAACGAAAATGGAAAATAATATATAAGATTTTGAAAATAAGTTACAAGATTTAAACTTGAAACACTTCATAGAACTAGGTACACACACACACACTTAAGTTATTTACAAACATTTCTAGTGGGTAATGGTAAAGTAAGTAGGTAGGTAAAAAAACCTAAGTTATAAAAACGTATAAAAATATGTACAACTATTTTTCTTTTAAAATATTATTTACAAAATGCTATAGGCACTTACGAATTATGAAATTTATATGTATTCGAGTGAGGAGAGGTTAAGTTTTTTAATCGTTTAAAAATATTAATCAATTTACCAATATCACAATTTTGCTAAAGGACTAAAAATTAAGGTATTGTATCTCTTTCTCTCTCCCATTGCGGGAAATATTAGCCCTTTGGTTCAAGGACTATAAGTTCACTTGGGCTTTTTGAGGTTTTATACTTATGAAATACTTATTATAAGTACGTATAGTAGAATGAAATATCGCCCTAATTCAGGGTAGACTCGAGCCCCTCGGTGGGGACGTATATGAGCTGATATGATGATAGTCAAATGAAGTAACGTATAACTGAGGGTGCTTTTTAGTATTTATGTCAATTTCATTTATATGGTTTTTTTACAGTAGGTGTGACAGATGATTTTGACCGGTTGAGTATAATATTGGCCGTTAATGGGGCGGTAAAGTTCTCGTGTGACGACTGCGCACCGGAAAACGTAGCGTAGGCAGGCCTCCCACGCGGTGGATCGACGACCTGGTGAAGATCGCGGGAAGCCGCTGGATGCGGGCAGCGCAGGACCGGTCGTTGTGGAAATCCTTGGGGGAGGTCTTTGTCCAGCAGTGGACGTTTTTCAGCTGATATTATGATGATGATGATGACTATAATATTTACAGCACAGTATATTGGTATATTGCAAAATTTGCGTAAACGCCTTGGACTCTGAAGAATTTCTTTTCATCACATCCAAATAAGGCTTTAGCTAACTTATCTATCATCTAATTGTAAATTTTCGCCATCTATTTCGTTTTTATTATCAGTATATCATTCTTTCATTTTCACTTATCCTAATGATTTAAAAATTTACTTTTATTTAATGGGTCAATTACGTTAAAAACTTTGAACAATCACCCCGTTTTTCAATCAGTTTTTTCTTCTTCTATGATTTTGATGTGAAACATCTATTGGCGCGCCTTGGCAGTAAAACCGACTGGTATGCCGTGACGCTCTCTTATTATCTCTTATGGCCCCTCTACACCACTGCCTTCGAATCATTTCAAAATTAGAATCAGTGACAATATTACTTATTGAATCGTAATAGGAGTATCGCCCTAATTCAGGGCTGGTTCGAGTCCCGCTGTGGGGACGTATGTGAGCCGATATGATAATAAGTTACAGTGACGATCAAGTGACCAAAAAGAAACAAAAAAAATGATGATAAAGTGCAGGCTGCAGTAAAATGTTTTACATCTGCCGGGAGTCCCGTGACGGCCATTTTTTTTTGTATATATTTTTTTTAACTAAGTAATCAGTCTAATGCCTGCCTGATTTATCTAAACTCAATTAGAACCTCGTTTTGCCTTCCTAACGTCAAGGATCGGGAGACAATAATTCTGTAACTTTAAACATTAAGCGCCCGAAACTTTCTATCTTCACCAATCTATTTACATTCTCATCAAATTCAACTTTACGAAAATCAAAGTCCAGTCCATACACACTATCAAGAACTATTTGTTCACTTTAGAATTTAACTCTGCTATGACAGAGTTGTCGCGTGCGATATCCAGTCCACAGTGTGGGCAACCCTGTGATATATCCCTGGTTGACCCCGACTAGCGCAGGAATACCCTGCAGAGACCACGCCGATGAGGTACCACCGGCCAGCTCGGTCCAGCATGAGGGGGCCCCCACTGTCCCCCTGGCAGCTGTCCTTTCCCCCTCCCTGGTACCCCGCGCATAGCATCTCGGGGTATATGACTACGTTAATACCTGGAAAAAATAACAAGAAGATTAAGAGTGTGTAACTGGATAAAATATAGTGATCATGTCAAATTGTAAAAACCGTCGGATTATAATCTAACGGGATCTATCTCGCGAGATTGTGAACTGTCGAAAGATTGTGAACCGTAACATATTGCTTAAAATTTCACTAGTGTCATTGTAATCTCACTAGTGGCATTACAATAACACTAAGCGAAGTGAATAACATTAAATAAATGAGCGAGCGAAGCGAGCGATGTTAGGTTCAGTCAGGTATGAGGCTCCCCTCCCCCTTGGGTAGCAGAATGCTTCGCAGAAAAAGAAATCATCGGTTTTATTCGGAGATACAAGATTGAGCCGTGAAATTGTAAGCCGATTGACAATTTACCGTCATATTATAATCTAACTGAATTTAGTGTAGTGAGATTGTAGTATCGCGGTTTTTACAATGTCTCGGCGACAATGACATATTGTTTAGCTGGGGAAAAAGTTTCTTGGTATTTGGTTTGCAAATTAAAACAGGGCGAACAAAACGAGGCTGCATCTTGAACGTGATACTGACTGATTCTGCATTACGTCCACAAACGGCACACATTTTATTCGCGGCCTGTGTTGCATTTTTACCTTCTCTAAATAAAATTTCAAAATGTAGCGAATTTATAGTTACTTTGACTCATTTTCGTAGACAGAAAAAATCAAATGACAATTCGCGGTTTTTTTTTGATTTTCAATAAGTATCAAATGTTCACCTTTTTAATTTTATTATAACCAGCCAGGTACAAATAAAGCAAGCAAGGAGATTTGATAACAATTTTATACCTACTTTTTCCTTTCCCCAACCTAAATTTAATCTGATCGGATTAATTTAAAAGCATTTAATAAATCTGTATGAATCCATAGTTAATACGAGATCGCATCGTATGTTCATCATCACGTAATTGGTTACAGGTAAACTTAAAACTGTGGTCGCTTACTAATGGCCTCATAAGGCTCAAGGTCACCCAAAGGGCGATGGAGCGAGCTATGCTCAGAGTTTCTTATTATTTTTGTTTTTAGTACACCACACACCATAGTCACACCACCAAGATTTTTTTTCCACAATTGATAAGCCCTTGGCATCACACCAAATGATGGTAAGTGACGATGATGCCGAAGATGGAAGCGGCCTTACTAAGATTCCACAACGCAATGGAGATCTAGCTATCTTATGAGTCGTGTCGCAAGCGCGTTAGAATTCGGAAGACTGTATTTTTAATTTTCCGCATAGCGCAGCACTGGCCGCTGCTCGTGCAATTAACTATGGAGATACTAACTGTCATAGTGAACGAACTCCTCGCGTTCTTGCAATAAAAACTGGACGTTATGGAGGAAATTAGCGTTGTCCAGATATGCAAGACTAGCTTCGCTGAAGTTCGGATTGCTGCAGCGAAGAAGCTGCTGTACGAGTCCGAGGCGACGGAACGCCTGAGAGCCTGCAGGATACCGTAACGATGCTCAAAGAGACTGATCCGGACGACGTGCCGACGTATGTGGCGAAGGATCTGCACAAGCTCCTTCTGACGTTCGACCACATAGATGTGACCTGTCTTCTTAGGACATCGCTTCCCTGAAGGCAAGTCTAGCTGATGTCATCAACAAGCTGGAAGCATCCCAAGATGCCGTCTACAGCGTAAAGTCACTTTTCTACGAGGCTCACAGGCAGTATCTAGGTCACCGAGAGCAACGAACGCTGATACAAATCACGTGGCCGCGGCCGGGCTTAACTTGTCGGCTTCGAGTTTCAAGTCAACAGTTTTGTCACCACCACTGCGCTCTGTGATGTCACGGAGTGTGCTGAGCAAGCGCTGCCTGACACTTGCATCGCGCCGCCCGCTAGCTCGCGTCCCGCCCCGCACGCAGTCTCGCCAGCGTCCACGAACGACGCCTCTGTCACTGCATACTATTCTGCCATGAAACGACCGTTATCTCGGCGACCTGTCTCAGTGGAGACAAGACAAGTAGCAAGACCTATCAAAGAGACCGACCGATTCACAACTGCCAACAGAGTGGTCAATGACGGGTTCGTTACCGTCCAGAACAGGAAGAAGACGCGAACTCGTCCGAATAACAACAATTGCGGCACTGCGCCGACAGGGCCCAACTTCCTACTCCGCGCCGCGGTGCCCACCACTCTGTTGTACGTTTCCCAGATTACTACTCCACCACTGCTGTAGATCTGATGGAGTACATGAAGGTGAAAACCAAGTGCACGTTGAGGGTAAGGCCACTGGAGTCGCGTCACAGCGTCAACTTCAAGTCGTTTGTGGTGCGAGTCCTGACTGGGCAGCTGGAGTCTCTCACTAGGGAGGAGTTCTGGACGAAAAGTGTGGTGTTCCAGCGATTCCTCGGGAGCTTGCCGATCACTAACACCGATACAGAAGTTCTAGCACCAGGAAATTTTTTGGTCTTAATTTCACGTTTTATTCTTGTATCACTTAATTTAAAAATTGGCTATCCAAGCTCCTCTATGAATGCTTTTCTACTGTGATCGATGGTATGCTATTAAGTTTTTTTTTATTATTATTTTCAAATGCTCACCTTATTATTATTTGATATGTTATTTTAACTAGCCAGGTACAAATAATGCAAGCAAAGAGATTTGATTACAAATTTAAATATGAAGCAACTTTTTCCCCGACCTATTATTTAAACAAAATAGATAATACGAAATCGCATCGCACCTTCATCGTCAATTCATCACATAATGGCTGTGGTCGCTTACTAGTGGCCTCAAAAGAAGGCTCAAGGTCACCCAAAGGGCGATGTAGCGAGCTATGCTCGGAGTTTCCCTTCCGCGATCGAATTAGAAATGAGGAGGTAGGAGAACCAAGGTAACTGACATAGCTCACAAAATTGCAGCGGCAGTGGTCGGGGCACATAGCTCGTAGAATAGACAGCCGTTGGGACAATAAAGTTTCTGAGTGGCGACCGCGCATCGGAAGACGTAGCGTGGGTAGGCCTCCTACTCGGAGGACCGACGACCTGATAAGGATTGCGAGAAGCCGCTGGATGAGGGCAGCGCAGAACCGGTCGTTGTGGAAATCCTTAGGGGAAGCCTTTGTACAGCAGTGGACGTCTTCCAGCTGATATGATGATGATGTGCTCCTCAACACATAGCTTGTTCACTTCTGGGACTGCTGTTTCATCCATAACTCAGAAAAGTTAGGTGTTATTTACGCACGGGGACCAAGTCAGGGTTGGTGAATGTTGTAATATCTCACCATTGGCTCTGTGCCACCGCTCGCACACCCTGTTGTCCAAGACGGGCACGTCCACCGCCTGCAACGTGCGTGGGCGCAGTCTGGAGCCGGGGCTCAGGGCCCCCCAGCCGGCCGCCCACCCGTACTGGCCAAGGAAGTCCGAGCCCCGCTCCGGGAGACAGATTGGTGCTGGAAATGAAAGAAATTGGGGGTCAGAGTCAACAGAAAAAAAATATTATGGCTACGTTCAGTCTCGTCAGTTAATTATTATCCACAGGTGTCCATGGATTAGTACGACCAACATAGGAGGTTATAGAGAAATGCGTTAACAGCTCATAAACGCCCCCCATTGCCGAACGAGAAGGTCACACCCTGGACACTTCATACAACGGGCCAGAAATTACATTTCAAAAAAGAATGACATTACAAACAAAATGGCGGCGAAATCCTTTACGTTCGACTACCAAACTGTAACCAATCTATATCAATCTGGGTGACGAGGGGGTGAGGTCGCAATCTAGAGAGCGGCAGGGAGTGTCTATACTGTATGTTAGTTCTTATATATATACTTTGGTTAGGTTCCACACACGGGGGCCACGTCCGGATTAGTGGAGGTTGTAGGAGTAGCGACGAACCCCACTTTCACAAGTTTTTCAAGCCACTTATAAGGCATCGGCTTAAAGACTTCTATCTCGTGATAGCAGCTGGCACTAACGCCTTTACGTGCCTGTGGAGCACGCAAACGGTTCAGAAGAATGCCACTAACAATCAAACCCATCCAGGTAATCACCATGCTTCAGGTTAGTTAAACTGCGTGATCGACTCAATCACTCAAGTCGCACTAACCTACGACCGCTTCGCAACGAATCATCATCATCATATCAGCCGAAGGACGTCCACAGCTGAACAAAGTCCTCCTCCAAGGATTTCCGCGACGACCGGTCCTGCGCTGCCCGCATCCAGTGGCTTCCCGTGACCTTCGCAACGAATAAAGGAAACGAAATGCAATAATACAGGTCATACAAAAGTTCCTAGTTTTTGAGATAAGTACAATTAAATGCATTTGTTCTTTAAAGTCGATATAGAATCAGGACAATCTAATAAGGGTTTCGTGCACTTTATAGTTAGGAGCGTCGGTGGCTCAACCGGTAACGACTCGGTCCATCTAACCAGAGGTACCGGGTTCAAATCTGGACGGCCAATGTACCAATGAGTTTTTCAAAAACTTACGTTACATACTTACCGATTGCTTTAACGGTGAAGGAAAACATCGTGAGGAAACCTACACACGCCTGCGAAGAAACTCGCAGGTTGTGTGTGAAGTCGACCAACCCGCACTGGGCCCGCGTGGTCGACTAAGGCCTAATCGCCCTGATTCAGGGTAGGCTCGAGCCCCTCGGTGGGGACGTACATGAGCTGTAATGATGATAATTAAGATTCAATTTAATATTGAATACATCTGCACTTTAATTTCACAAGAAAATTAAAAGTAGATGAGAACCTTATTAAATTTAAGAATGACAAGTTTGTGAAAATTGTCCAAACGGTCGGATCTAAGCTTTTCAAAATTCTTAAAAATGAACATGGACAAGACGAAAATAATGTGAAATATCCGTGTCGCATCCATTCCTCTGAACGTTGGAGACTCTACACTCGAAGTTGTTGACGCATATGTATACCTGAGACAAACAGTCCAGTTAGGTAGGTCTAACTTCTAATAAGAGATCAATCAACGAATTCAACTCGGCTGGCTGGGCAGCGCAGCGTTCGGGAAGCTTCTCAATATCTTCACGCCCCATATACCGCAGTGTCAGTGTTGCCAGTGATGACATACGGAACTGAGAGATGGTCGCTTACTGTGAGTCTCATAAGAAGCTCAAGGTTACATAAAGGGCAACGGAGCATGCTATGCCCGAGCATACTAACTCCGAAGTTTCGCTGCGTGATTGAAACAAAAACGAGGTGATCCATTGAGAACTAAAGTAACGGACATAGCTTTCAGAATTTACGTGGCAGTGGGCTGAGCTCATATCTCGTAGAACAGATAGCCATTGGGGCACTAAAGTTCTTGAGTGGTGACTGCGCACCGGACGACGAGGCTTATGCAGGTCTCCTAATTTCGGGAAGCTGCTAGATGAGGGCAGCGCAGGACCGGTCTTTGTGGAAATCCTTGGGTGACACCTTTGTCCAACAGTCCAGCAGTGCACGTCTTTCGGCTAATATGATGATGATGATGAAGTACCTAATCCCTTTGTTGTAGACCCTGCATTATCATCATGTTCCATAGTATCTGGGGCACGTGTGTGTTCCCCTCATTACAGGAAGTCCCAATTATAATTTACTTATTTAAATCCATATAGAATTAAACATAGAAGAGGAAAATCAAAAAGCACCAACCTATATGCGGCATGTAATGCACATTTCTGTCGAGGGTTAACACGGCGACGTCAAAGCGATCCGCTTGAGGCGTGAACTTGAAGCGCGGGTGGACTTTGATGGCCCTTACGCCGAAGGTATAAGCAGGGAGGGGCTCGGCGGCCGAGTTGATGACGTAGTCCCCAAGTGTCACTCTGACGTGTCTTGGCTGCGCTCGTGCAACGCAATGACCGGCTGTGACCACGTGCCGGCGGGAGATTAGCGAACCGCCGCACCTGAAAATTTTGAAATTGATAAAGTTAAATTTGAGCATGAAAACGAAGATGAAAGAAAAGAGATCACAAATGTTGTATAAATTTAAAAAGAAAAGAAGGGACCAAAATAATTCGATAGAAAATAGTACGTGATATGTCAAACAATCTGAAATCAATGGAATAACATAGCTGCTCATTAAAGCATTTGTAAGATTTCAGATATGAATGGTTTTTAGGATAAATTAGAAGTTAAAGCGTCTGTGGATAATACTTTGATTTCAAAAGAGAGTCCTTACTTTTTAGTACCTTTATACATAAAGTTGTAAATTTGACGAAGTATAGTTATAAACACAAGTATACTTGGTATAGATGAAGAAGTTAATGGCATGGAAGCTCGTTTAGATAATGATATGAACATAACATGCAAGCGGTTAAGTTCTGATTAGATTAGTAACTAGGTTGTCGTCTTGTTAATAGGTAAAATAGACCACATAATAAGCAGATCGGACTTACAGAAACCACAAAAAAGAAGAAGGAATTGACGCAAAAACATGAAGCAACATTGAAAAATTAGCAAAAAGAAAAAATCATAGAACTATACCATTCACTCTACTTAAACAGTAATAACGATGACAAAAGATAATCCACTTTATACTTATGAAACTTTTCTCTTACGTAAATGAGGTGAATAGCATAGAGCTACGAGTACTATGAGCATTTTTTTCTATAGAATCGTAAGGTAGGGATAATAGTGGGAAACACAATGCCTTGCTAAAAATCTACGGTGTTTTCAAGGAAATTGCTTTAGATATTTGCAACTGTTTCGAAACAAGGTTAAACTGTTATGAAAATTGTGGTTTTGAATAAGTTCGTTTCAAAGCATGTGTAACAATAAGTTGAAGAATAACCTTAAATCTCTAGCTCAAGCTTTTATTTTGGTACGCAAAGCTTTGCGAATTTAGTACTACGAGTCGAAAGGGCGGCTGACATAGAGATGGCGTAAAACCAAAAACGATACACTACGTGAGATTGCTTTAAAATTTGTCATAGGAAAATAATTACCGTGAGCAAAAAGAACAAATTTTAAACCAAGTTTAGGGTTTAAATTAAAAAAAAAAGTCAAGAAAAAGGAGTAGGTACCTAGCTATTATTTGAAGTTTTATTAGTTTTATCTAAGATTAGTAAGTAGAGTATCATTTAAACTTTGTAAAGCAATTATTTTACAGCGTGATTAATTTCTGAACTTACCTTATTATTTCCTATGAGTGGTCGAATATTTTGAATGTTAGAATAAAATATAATGATACATTTTTCCATTTTACTATTTACAAAATAACAACTTTAGAAGAGGAATGTGCGAAAAAGTTTGTGGAAATATTATATTTTTACGATAGCATAATAGTATGATCAAAGATATAAAACATGCGCTAATTTACTATCTACTTAGATATTTTAAGAAATACGAAAATTACATGCATTTCTGATAAAATAAACAGATTATTTATACATTAAACATCTGTAGCTATAGGTGATAAGGATAAGATAGCCCTTGGTACAATTTCCATGCTACAAATCCAAACAATTTCTAATACTGACTGCTAACCCCGTATTACAAGACAGTAGGTACCTACTTTATACTGGTGCTTCGTGATTTTTGGATATATCGTCATGCTATCTCTTTCGCACATTTACCTCTCTATCCAACACTGCTTCCAACCGATAAGCTCGAAAATCGACATTAGCATGTTGCATCTGGAAAATTAATTCATTAATCTTCATTAGTTGATAAATTCACACACACAAATTACCTAATTTAAACAATTGATGAATATGTTAATAAAAGTTAATTCAATATTATACACGGTGAAGTTAATATGGTACAGTTATTCAATGTGACGGTGTTAAATAATCAAAGCATGCATGATGGATACATTATTTTACAAATACAAATTTATACAGTCTACAAAAATCCGGATTTTAAGATATGTTTATTGCAATAAGTTGTTTATTTGTGTCACTGAGAATATTATATTCAAGGAAGTTTTTGGTGCTTCCTTGTAGTACTTAGATATTCTTGTTATATCAGAACTTCTTTGAATGTAATCAGAACAGTCTATTACGTCAAATTAAAAGTAGATATTATAGGTACAGGTCGCGCCAAACTTTATTACGGCTCTGAAGTTGGTCACAAAACGCGTAGCAGTAGCAAACTTTGGGTCTTAGTAGGCGTAAAGGTACCTACTACTCGGTTATAAGGGTTTTAACATCACCAATATAATATACAATAATTAGGCAACACTTTCCTTGGGAGTGTAAAGCTGTTTTTAGGGATTTGTGCACCTAAAGGGTGACCAACGGGACCCTATTACAAGTATATATATATTGGTACTAACATACAGTACGGACACACCCAGATTGATACAGATTGGTTACAGTTTGGTTGTCGAACGTATTGGATTTCGCCGCCATTTTGTTAGTTTTCCTTTTTTGAAATATCATTTCTGGCCAGTTGTATGAAGTGTCCAGGGTGTGACAGCGCAGTAAGCACTCGCATCACAGTTCAGATCAGTAATAAAGTTTAGCGCGAGCTGTAATAGGCTGCATGCATAGACATCAAATTCTTTGGTGATGCCTCCTCCATGCGGAATACAACATTTATCCCGCCATCATCATTACATCAACGGAAAGATGTCCAATGCTAAACACAGTGATTCTCACAGCAGTCTTGCGTTGTATACCAGATACTAAAACATATTATATAAACGAGCGAACGAAGCGAGGGGAAAAATATTTTTCAATACAGTTTCTCGAAGAGTGGTACTTTATATTTATATTGATTAGACTTTACAAAATTGATTTTACCTCACACGTGCTTTTTACATTGCCACTTTTTTTAATTTCTAGCCTATAAAAATATAATAACCAATGACTTATATATTACTGGCGTAAGGACCCGGCCAACGCGCGTGACTAATGGGCCCAGCGAATTGGTGCGAAAATCGAAAGTTTCGCACACTCGCGACTCAGTCGTCTGCGGGACATTGTTCAGTGCGGTGGAAAAATATTCCATATAAAAATGCCTTATTGTGTTGTAAGAGGCCGTAAATATCATAAAAGAAAGGCTAAAAAGAAACATGGGATGTCGTATTATCGATAAGTAACCTTACATTGTATTTTTTCTTGTAAACAAATTAAAACAACGAATTTTTAAAGCGACAATTCTATCAAGGTTCTTTTAACTCGGCACGTCAGTCAACTCTCGCCCACGCTAGTTCGTACGAGTTATGTCAGATGGCGCTACTTTTTGCATGTATGAAGAAAATCTGACTAAAATATGCAGACGGGCGGATCCTTCTGTTCAAATCTGTGATAATAACTAAAGATCTTTCAGACTTTTAAAAGGAAACTTTTAAAACAGATAGGTTATATAACGCTAGTTGGTTAGATTCTCTTTGTAAGGAGAAGAGAATAAATACCACGGTGGCCTGTGTGAAAAGGAGATAGATTGATGATGCATGAAGTACATAGGTCAAACCACGGAATATTTAATCTTTCCCAAGGAGTTTTCATGCTTAGAATATTATCCCAAGACTTTAAGTAATCTACTTTACTTAAAAAAAAACTTTTTAAACTTAAAAAAAACGCATGAGCACACCCCAGACACTGCATACAACGGTCGTGAAACGACATTTCTAAAAACAAATGAAGGAACAAACAAAATCACTGCGAAATTCCATACGTTTGAGAACCAAACTATAACCAATCTGTATCAATCTGGGTGACGAGGGAGTAAGGTCGGAATCTAGAGAGCGGCAGGTAGTGTCCATACTGTATGTCAGTACTAATTTAAATACTTTAGCATCTCTCCGATCCTCCCACGTCCAAGCAACGACCTAAGCCGAGGTCCGTGCCCACCTGAGCGCCCTTAGGCAGTTGCATCTTTTTGCTTTGCACTAGGTTGAGTGCCTTCCTTCCGTACTCGCCTCCCCTGCCCGGTGAAGTTGTAAAGGCCCCTACGGCCAACAACAAGCTTGTCCTTTCGAAAAAAAAAGTGTGCCTAGCTAAAATAAGGCGCAATTTTCGTAAAAAACTAAATTGAGTTGTTTTGGTTGTGAGTTGTGAATACGAATTTAATTAATGATTTTTGATATATGTGTGATAAAAATATACCTATGTGTATCGATGTAGGAATAGGAAAAATAAAGTAAGATTACTTTGCCGGACATTTAAAAATAAGCCACAGGTCGCGTAAAATTGTTTGCCAAAACCATAATAAGTATGTACGCATGTATTTTTTTTCCTGATAAGGTCCTTTTTAAACGAATTCATAAAAGGAGGAGGTTTCTCAATTGGACCGTATATATATTTTTTTATTTTACCTGTTTTCTCACAACTGTATTGAAAAACGTCGTATGATACATGGGTGTAAAAGGTAAATTGCAAACTCGTGACCATGGGCTATATACCTTTTTACCAGCCTCATAGCTTAAATAACTATGGTCAATAATTAATAATTACATTTTATTAATCAATTAAATTTTAGAACATCGTGTAGGTGTATGTTATTACGAGCATTTTATTTTTTTAATCACCGTGTAGTTCATTTAAGACTTTAAATACTTACTGAAAATGGTTTATTTTTAAGGAATTTGTAATAGAAAATAAGATTTTTTTTACTATTTAAAAGTGTGTGTAAACGCCTATTTAAAATAAATATTTTTGGATTTGGATTTGAAAACACTTCACGATTTGTTAACAAATTTGGCCATTTCCAAACAACTAGACGGTATTTCCTTCAATTCTATTGAAAATTAAAAAAGTATTCTGGGACCTTGATTCCACCTCCAAATTTCATAATCAGATCAACTTCAAAATACGAAAAGGGTCTATTTACTATTTTATACGGTTTCATACCAAATTTCAACTCGAATCCTGCCACGTAACAATGTGTTTTCGTATTTCGATTTCTTATTTACGTGAAGGAAAACATCGTGAGGAAACGTGCACACGCCTGCGGAGAAACTCGAAGGTTGTGTGTGAAGTCTACCAACCCGCAATGGGCTCGCGTTGTCGACTAAAGCCTGATCGCCCTATTTCTGGGTACGCTCGAGCCCCTCGGTGGGGTCGTATTTGAGCTGATGATATAATTATTAGCATTTTATCCTTCATATTTGAAAATAAAAAAAATATATAAAAGTTACCCTTGGAAAATAAGGAAATTTCATCTACACAAACGTTTACATACATACACAGATACATTTTTTTGTGTCTATCTCTCTCTTTTGTAGTGTGGCACAATTAACCGTGCAAGAGATAGACGGCGGTTGCCTGGTGTTGCACTTGGTATAACTACGTATTAGTGATATAGAGTACATTTTTATCGAAATCTTGAAGTCGGTTTTTCGGATGATCTCGAAGTCGCTCGAAGCTCAAAGGTAGTAATAACTAGGTAGGTACTATTATTTTTTTCGAAAGGACAAGCTTGTTGTTGGCCGTGGGTAGGCTTCCGTCACTCAGCCGAGAGCGCGAGATAAGTACCTACACAACGGCGCGGCCTACAGGGCGCGCTCGTCAGTCGGTTGTCAACTCGTGCAGAAAGCGGAGCGATTATCGCGCAAGCGAGTGCGCAAGTTGAAACATGTTCGTCGCGCGGTCTTACATCCCTGCCGGTTGATCAGTTGCGACAATACTAGACCGGCCAGCGCAAAAGAATCTCTCACGCTCATTGATTCGGTTCATACTTGCGTAAAGTCGCGATTGTTATCGGTGTATTTATAGGTATGTTGAAGTAAAACTGGAAGCACTAAGCGCGGTTGCGAACTAGACTGTGCTTTAATACCGCGTAGCGAGAGTTGCTATTTATTTAAAGTGTCATTGCGAGTACTTCATCTGTTCTTGTACTATTATTATCATCTGTGCAGTGGGGGCTTTTATAACTTCACCGGACAGGTAACTAGGTACTTATCAGAGAAGTATAACCTGGATGAGCCGATCCTGATGTACGCCTGCCAGGGGAAGGTGCCGAAGCCGGCGTCGTCGCCGCCGACGATCCGTCGCTGTGCAGTCTGCTTGTTAGTCGCTATGCCGCAGCCTGGAATAAGAAAACAGAGTTTTTATTGAAATTGAACTACAAATTTAATTGCGGTACTTATGTATTTGGTCAAACTTTAAACTTATGAAACTGAACAACTTTCGCCAATGAACCTAAATAGTTCGTCGCTGGATTAGCTGTACCTTTGACAAATGCGGCTCGCGTCAAACGGTAGTGACAAAGGGGCCGCCCTGAGTTCAATCGCGGCGCTGCATTCTTTCCATTTCCCCACTGTCCCCACCGTAGGGCGCGAGCCTACCCTGAATTATGGCGATCGGGCCTTAGTCGACCACGTGGGCCCAGACTTCACACACAACCTGCGAGTTTCTTCGCAGGCGTGTGCAGGTCTCCTCACGATGTTTTCCTTCACCGTAAGAACGTCGAATAAACGTACTTACATATAAAATCGAAATTCGAAATCACATTGGTATACGTCGCAGGATTCGAACCACGACCTCCCGGACAGGGGGCGGCGGCCCTAGCCATTACGCCACCGACGCTCTTTAAACCGCACACTTTATTAGAACTGGAGATGAAACGGATATCCGGTTACTATCCGGTATCCGGCCTATCCGGCCATATTTTACTATCCGGCCGGATACCGGATAACAGGACACTATCCGGTTCGGCCGGATACCGGATATTAATAAATACGCAATACTAAATTTAGGCAAGTACTTTATTTATAATTATTTAATACTTTTCTAAAACTAGCACAGAATTTTCATTTGACAACTTAGAAAATTAATTTAATTAATTAGTACTCGTACTGCAAATTAGGGCAAATTATAATGAATAATAATAATAATAATTTTATTCAAGTACATAGCTGACAAAATAAAACAATGGGTTAAGATTTTACCTCCTAAAAAAGGGAAAAACCCTGTGTTATAGGATAGGTAATAATGCTCATCCCACCAAATCATTGACACAAAAAGAACCAAGTAACAAGTCACTGTAGCACAAAAATTTAAACTATAATTAATAATAATTTCTCTCCGATTGTTTTCATAAACAAGGCCAGCTTCAGAAAACAGTCATTCGCTGTACAAAGAGACCCGAATTCGACCGAGTCCGCCCGATCGTTTGTGCACCACCTACACAAGCTCGCTTCTTGCAATGCACCAAACGGCAATGTTCGCCGGATATTCGGCGGCCGGATAACCGGCTATCCGGCCTGATAGTTGGCCGGATATCCGGTATCCGGTATCCGGCCAAACCACTATCCGTTTCATCTCTATAGAACGTTATAACGTATTAACTCCGGGCGGCCCCTTTGCCGCTACCGTTTGACGCGATCCGGCAGCAGCAAGTGCCATTTATTAAAGGTGCAGCTAATTAAGCGACGACGGAACTATACAATCGGAGCAAAAACATTTGAACTTCTTTTAACAAAAAGCACCACTTTAAAACTTTAGGTATACACATAATAAACGAAAAAAATATCTTATCAAACCCGCTGTAGCTTTGAAGGACCTGTTCAACGATACCCCGACAAGTGAACAAAATGAAAACTTAACCCCCCCCCCCCCCCCCCCGCTGAAGGGGAGGTACCCTAAACTTATTTAACAAATTTTATTCCTTAACTTTATAGGGGTCACAGAGTTGTATAACCACACCCAATTTCAGCTTTATAGCGGTAATAGTTTAAAAAAACTATTGTGAAATACTGACGGACAGACGGACAGACGGACATGGCGAAACTATAAGGTTTCTTAGTTTGACTGCGGAACCATAAAAATAGCAGGCACGTACATAAATTCACAATTACCGAAACAAAATGGTGCCCAACATGCGGCTGTCAATCATATTTTTAGAAATCTAAAGGCAATCAGTATAAAAACTACAAGAAGGGTCAATCCATCAGTGACACTGCTATAATAAAATATGACCAGTTTTTTACTATGCTAGGCCATGCTCGGAGTTTCTCTGCGTGATCGAATCAGAACCAAAGTAACCGACATAGCTCTCAGAATTGCTAAACTTAAGTGGCAGTGGGCGGGCCACATTGCTCGTAGAATAGATTGCCGTTGGGGCAATCTAGAGTGGCGACCACCCACCGGAAAACGTAGAGTAGGCAGGCCTCCCACTCGGTGGATCCATGACCTGGTAAAGGTCGCGGGAAGCCGCTGGATGCGGGCAGCGCAGAAGCGGCCGTCGTGGAGATCGTTGGGGGAGGCCTATGTCCAGCAGTGGACGTCCTTCGGCTGATATGATGATGATGATGATGAAACAGTTTTTTACTATACACATACCTTGGAACTCATAATTAAGGTTCAATTCTGGAGCTTTCTTGAAAAACTCAAACAGTTTTATTAAGTTTCGTTCCTTTGTTACGACAACAACGCTCAGAACTACATAAGATTGAATTATATATATTGATAGATTCCTCATCGTCATTGAATGGATAGATAACTGCAAAACATTAATTTAAAACATGAGTCATACTTAAGTATTTTATTTGTAATAAACACATTACAGGATTTACAGGTCATGTTAAGTTTAAATTAAAAATTTAATAATAACTGCAAAAAACATAACTCCCCTTTTTTGGGAAGTCGGGTAAAATGTATCCTATCTCACTCAAAGGATCAAGACGATACCTCGTACTCGAAAATCCATCAAGCCGTTTAGAAGATATCGTGGAGTAAAGAAACATACATACGAACACATTCATTCATATGTTACATACATAAGACCTGAAAACAATAAACTTCCTTTTTGTGGGCTGTCGTGTAAAAATGTACAGCATTTACTTGATGTAAAATCAAACAATTAGAAATCTTAGAATAATTAAAAACATCCCTACTTCCCTACTAATATTATAAATGCGAAAGTAACTCTGTCTGTCTGTTACGCTTTCCCGCAAAAACTACTGAACGGATTTGGCTGAAATTTGGTAGGTAGACAGATTAGGACCTGGATTAAGACATAGGCTACTTTTTACCCACGCTCGCACTGCGCACCCTCGAAAAGTCATAGAAACGTGGTCCACGCGGGTGAAGCCGCGGGAAACAGCTAGTAATATAATAATTTTCGAAAAACTAAGAAAAATTATAAAAGAGAACAATCGTTACCCCACTTTTTGTTATGATTGTTGTGGGAAAAAAAAATCTACATACGATTCCATACAAATTTAAAGACGCTTCTGGGACCTTGATTCCACTTCCAAAGTTCATCGTCAGATCAACTTCAAAATACCAAAAGTATCTATTGTCACCGGGAATACGGCTTCATCCCAAATAGCAGCTCAATCGAACCCCTGGAACTCGCTCTAAAATCGATCGCAAGATTAGAACTAAACAAGCATACATACATACAAACATTGCAAGTTAAATGAATCAGTTAGGTCCTAGTTAAATTTTTATGTGAAATAAAGTTATTGAAAACAAGCGTGCTTGATTAGCCAATGCTTCAGTTTTTGTTTAAAACTACATACACTCATTGCGTTAACTACATAAAACGGAAGATACGAGGGTCAAACTGAAAGTTCTTAGAAAATCAAAAACTGAGCAATCAAGCAACTTATTACTTTTATTATATCTTTTCAAAATAGCCTCCCTTCACATCAATACATCGCTGCATTCGTTAGAACCACTGAGAAAAGCACTTTGCCCACTCGTCCTTAGGGGTCTCTTCGACGGCCTTTTGAAACGCAGCCACTGCTTCGTCGGCGTCCATAAAACGTTTTCCTCGAAGTTTTTCTTTAATTTTTGGGAATAAATAAAAATCACAAGGTGCAAGGTCGGGGCTATAAGGTGGGTGACCCAGTAATTCCACGTTTGCCGTCGCCAAATAGTCGATCGTTTGCTTGGCGGTGTGCGATGAGGCGTTGTCGTGGTGAAGCAGGATCCTACTGCGAGGCCGTTTTTCTCGAACTTTTTCCAAGACAAGTGGTAAACAATTGTTAGTGTACCACTTCGCAGTAACTGTTTTTTGATCCTCTAAAATAATTGTTGCGTAATGACCAGTCCTTCCGAAGAACGAGGCCACCATCTTTTTTCCCACACTTCGACCTCTCTTCACTTTAGTAGGCAACTCCTCGGAAGGAAACACCCACTCAGCAGACTGTCTTTTAGTTTCAGGATCATAACAGTAAATCCAGCTTTCGTCACCCGTAACTACGTCGAACACAGCATTTGAGTCACCTCCGTTGAATCTTTGACCCATTTCACGGCACCAATCAACACGACGGACTTTTTGGGCTTCTGTTAAATTATGAGGTATCCACCGGGCACAAAGCTTCCTCACCGCTAAATGTTCACGGAGGATTTTGTGGACTTGACTCATACCAATGGCTAAGCTTGTACGAATCTGCTGATAGGTTACTCTTTTGTCAGTCTCTATCATACGCCGCACAACACTGATGTTATCTTCAGTAGTCGCCGTAGAAGGCCGGCCCTCACGCAGATCATCGGTGAGATTAGTGCGGCCACGTTTAAATTCATTAAACCAGTTGTAAATAGTAGCACGAGATGGGGCTTCATCGTGAAAGGCCAATCGAAGTCTATCATTACTTTCTTGTTGACTTAAATTACATCGAAAGTCGTAAAAAATCATTGCTCGAAAATTTTCTCGCGTTAAATTCATACTCACGTAGTACACACAATTTTCAATTTGCTGCCAAATCGTAAAACAAATGACAATCGAGTGGAATTCGTACACAAAAATATTAAGAAAGAGTTCGATTTTCAAATTTTGAACTTATTTTTTTATTATATTTATTACAAGTGGCCAGTTCTAAAGACTTTCAGTGTCGCCCTCGTAAAAGAGTTTGAATGCTCAAAAATGCCAAATGCTCAGTGTGTTAAAATGCGATTTTAAAAAAGCGAGAATAGAATTTCTTACGATTTGATTGAAAACAAAAGGCGATCCTCGGACCTTTATTCCATTTCTAAAGTTCATCATCAGATCGACTTCAAATACCAAAAGGATCTATTGTCACTGGGAATACTTAATACCAAAGGCTTCGTACCAAATTGAGTATTGAGTATTGAATACTAAATTTCAGCTCAATCTGACTTCTTGAAGACGCTCTAAAATCGTTGCAAGATTCAACCAAAACACACTAACATTAAATTAAGTTAAATAATAGTGTGTTAAATTATATGCTAAAGCATATACAACTTTCATTTTCATTTATTACGATAACTTTTAAGACTTAATATACATAGATTGAAAACTTAACCAAGAAATGCTAAAAAACTGATCTGATCACGATTGCGTCCTAAATTACCACCACATAACAATGGAGCCAAAACACACAAAAACACACACTCATAAATTATTAACAAATCTTTTTATTTCACTATTACGCCAAACGTCTAACACAGCATAATTATAAGAACATACTGCACATATAACAGGTGTTACATTTTGATGTAACGCGTTATTTTAACGGCATAACAATGTTATGCGTATAGGCAACTCGCAGTGCTTCCTACGAGGAAACGGATTTAGATGCATCGTGTTAAAAGAGTCAAATTGGTGTTAAGTAATATTGTTAGTTATTGTTTGAAGATATAATTGAATTAGGTACATTGTAATATTGTATTATTAACGCCGTCCATCGCTTATACTTATAAGAATTAATTAACGTCTTTTATATTCATCATCATCGTCAATTTAGCTGACAGACTTATAGAAGGGAGCAACTTTTAAATTTACTGCATTTGAATTGCAGAAGTAGGGGACAGTAGTGTAATAGTCCTGAGGAAAATTTAAAATATATATGTCACAATTTGTTGAAATTATTGTTTAAACTGCTATTATTTTCTTCTAGTTTAATTAAATACATATATCATAAGTTTCATTGAATAATCGTTTGTTGTTCTAAATAAAATAAACTAAAAAATAAAACGCCAACTATGATCGAGCCTACCCTCAATTAGGGCGATCGGGCCTTAGGTAACCACGCGGGCCCAGTGCTGGTTGGTCGACTTCACACACAACCTGCGAGTTTCCTCGCAAGCGTGTGCAGATTTCCTCACGATGTTTTCCTTCACCGTAAGAGCGTCGGATAAACGTACATATGAAATCTAAATTCGAAATCACATTGGTACGTGGCAGGATTCGAACCACGACCTCCCGGGCAGGAGGCAGTGTTCCTAGCCATTACGCCACCGACGTTCTACCACCTAATAGGTAATTGTAAATTACCCTGCGAGCAGTTGCGCCTCGGGCGGTCCGTTTGATCTCAGCAGTGGAAGGGTTCATAAATACTTAACATCAAACATAACAACTATAACATATTTTTGCTTATCTTATCGCTAGTTATTGGTTTTTTAGGGTTCCGTGCACCCAACGGGACCCTATTACTAAGCCTCCGCTGCCTGTCCGTCTGTCCGTCCGTTAGCGGGCTGTATTTCATGAACCGTAATAGGTAGACAGTTGAATTTTTTCAACAGAATGTGTATTTCTGTGGCCACTATAACAACAAATACTATGAATTTGAAAAAAGTGAAAAAATAAGGGGGATCTCCATACAAAAAAAATGCGTTTTTTTAAGTTCTTTAGATACATATTTGAATTAGCTCTATCGTAAAAACGGTAATACTTACAAGCATGAAACTTGGTGTGATTATACTGCTAATACTGAAGTAAAACAAAAAATAACAAAAATTAGCCAAGTGTGAGTCTTACTCGTGCTAAGGAGTCCGAACTGAATGACAAAAAATATTTTTTTTTGTTTCTCGCGTTGATTTATTTTGTTTGTAATGTAAATAGGTATCATTTTCATTATACTATTTAGTTGTATGGAGATGTGTGGGGGTACGGAACCTTCGGAGTGCTAGTCCAACTCGCACTTGGCCGTTTTTTATTGAGTCGTAAAATTCCAAGAAAAAATGCTTACAGTACAGCGTGAAAAAAAAACGGGTGGGGCTGTGTCGGGGCACACGGCCGTTGGTTTTAACGTGACCATCCTCTCCACCCCTATCTCATAAGATAATGAGTGTATCAGTTGGTGTACGAGGATATAAAATTCCTCATGCTCCACCCAGATAAAAGACTCAGGTGGAGCACGTATCAGTTGGAGTACGAGGACTTACAATTCCTCATGCTCCACCCAGGTGGAAAACGCAGGTGGAGCACGAGGAACGACTCGTCTCGTAACGGGTAATATGTAGTTTCTATATAGAAAATATTAATGACCTTCAAAATGGCGGGGCTGCCCCCTCCCCCGCGCGCGATGTGTTACAGTCCTTACTTAGCGTAATAAATTCTTTGATTCTTTAGCTATCAAGTGGTGTAAACGAAATTTGGATGGAGATGATAGATATGTAGCTACAACACTAAACTGTATCCCCCGATTTTGTTATCATTCGTTTTTTTGGATTGCATCCCTATGGAGGTAATTTTAAAGACGTATTCACGTCAAAAACATTACTGTCCCTAAAAACTAAATGCGGGGCTACACTACGATGAGCCTATTGAAACGATGGTTGAAGATCATTTTCGAGCGCCTTTTAAGTGGATAACAGCGATGGGTGTTTGTATACAATCGCACCATTATTACCCGATGGCTCCCAATACCCGACTAAACCATACTTTTATAACAAAGTGTTAGTTACTTACACAGCTGTCTTTATGTAATAACTTTGTACTTAAACTGCTTTAAAACTCATTAAAAACTCAAATTTCAAAGCTGCTTCCAGTTCATAAGTGCATCCGTCTCCCTACACTTAGCGCGATCGCGCGCATAGTGACCAAGCTAATAATATAGATGAGTTAGATATTTTCAGATGTCTTGACTAAAGAAATGAATAGAACCAAGAAGACTTATACGTTTTGTTTTTTAAATTACTGATTTTATAGAAACAAAAAATGCCCGAAAGACGTTTTGTATTAAAATTGAAAACATGAGAACGAAAATAAAATTAAACTTATTAACTTGATCAAAAAAACAAAAACATATAGATTTCCTTTTAATTGACTAATGTCACAATGTAGGGGTATTATAACACCTCCTCATTACATGTAGGGGGGAGGTATGCTAAAAAATATTTTTCAAGATTTTATTATACCATTTTATCGGCGATGCCAAGTTACAGCTTTCTAATACTAACAGTCTCTGAGCTAAGCCGCGCACAGACGGACAGACAGACAGACATTCGATTGACTTCGGAACTCTTAAAAGTAAACAGGTATGTGAAGATGAAGCAAGAAAGACAGCCGAAAAGTAAAAGAAAATTAAGACATCTTAACAAAAATAAATTGCAAAGAAAATAATACAAAAACGTATTTAAAACAAACCAAAAAGTATGATTTCGTCCCAAGCATATTATTAATTTACCACCACCAATGATTTCACTTTAATCTGCGTTTGTAGGCATGTACTTAAATATGGGATCGGACTGCATCAACAATAAATTCTTAAATATGATTTCCTAAATTGCTCCCCTCTTGAAGTTACCTTACTTGTTTGGTTTTTCCATCACGTCTTCAATTTTTAATTGATCCAATTAAAAAAACAAGTTCGTCAATGACGCAAAAAATCTATGACATCACTGTCTTGTGGGTATTTCAAACATTTTTAGAACAAAATTTCATTTTTACAGATCATAAAAAGGAACTCAAATGACTAGCAATCTGCTATTATGTAGGGGCTACTTTAAAATAACTGCCTACAATGACCTGTAATGTGTGCTACATATCTAAAACTTTCTTCGCTAAACAGATCACGATTCACGCACAAAAGTCGTGAAACACAAAACTGACTTAAATGTACCAAAAATAATGTGTACTTCAGAGTACTAAGTTACGATTACTATTACGCAATACCCTATTCCTATTACTAAAGGTAACTATTACTAAGCCTACATTGTTTACCTGTCCGTCCGTCTGTCACTCCGAACTTTAAAGGGCTGTATCTTTGGAACCGTAATAGTTAGCCGGCTGATATTTAAAAAAAAATGTATATTTATGAGGGATTACCAAAAAATATAAAAATTAAAAAAGTAAAAATTGAAGGGTCCTTATACAAGAAACGTGATTACTTCAACGGTTTATAGTTAAACTGTAAAATATCATAGTACTGTAGTAATTATAGTACTAATTTAATAATACAATTTACAACAACAAATAAAAAAACGACCAAGTATAAGTCGCACTCGCGCCATAGGATTATGATTATGATAATGAACTGAATAAAAAAAAATGACACTCGCGTTGAAGTCTTTTATTTGAAAATGAATAGGTATCATTGTTGTACATGTGTGGTGGTACGAAACCCTCGTTGCGCGAGTCCAAAATGCACTAGGCCAGTTTTTTCTTTTGAAAATTAAAAATATTTAACAAAACTAAAAATCACGCTTTTAAAGCACATCAAACTAAAAAGTGAAAAATAATTCTAAATATTAGCTGAAAACAATAATGAACGAAAAATACTTAGTACCTATTACTTATTGTGAAAAGAGCTTGGGTTACTCGGTATAAGAAAAATATGGCACAAAGCGCCCCACGCTTTTTCACAATAATATTTTTCGTTAATTATTGTTTTCAGTTTATATTAAAAAATATTTTTCGCTTTTTAGTTTGATGTACTTTAAAAGCGTATTTTTCATTTGTTTAAACTATATTTATTTTTTAATTTTTAGTTCAGTATAATGAGATAAACTTATGTTACTATCGTATTTTCACTGATTCTTGATAAATGTACAAAGTTTGAATTTAAATCTGTCCGTTTAGAGTGGGTCAAAATCGAGTGCAAAGGAGTCGGTAACAAACATACAAACAGGTGAAGTTAATTAAAGCAAGATAATTACAAAATACGGATAAATAGGGACACATGAAAGCTTAAAACCGTTAATTTAAAAAAATGCGATACCTGATATGCGAAGAATGGCCAGGAAATCTTTAAAAAAGAGCTTTAACAAAAACAGATTTGGAAAAATATAAAATATTATGGGCACTAAAAATAATAATACTAAAAATTTAACGCGTGTTTCTTAGACCTTTTTACAAGCTTTTATTTAACTTGAGATGTCCGTTTGAAAATTGTCTAGTTTTTGACTTTCCGGTTTTCGATTGAGCTGAAATTTTGCATACACGTTTAGTTTGGATTACACTATAAAGAACAAGTGACGTCAAGCTTAATTAAATATGTCTGACTCTCAAAGATGGCAGACCAGTTATTTTTTATGCACCCCCATGATATGGGTGGGTATTAAATGAAAAAGTTTGCTGAGAAGATTAGAAAATAATTATAATTATTTTCAAATAAAAACTTTTATTATTGATGCGTATATTTTTAAGAACAATTTTTTTCTACAACTCAAACAAAGTAACGATATTTCAGCAATAAACAAATTTAAGTGAAAATTAAAACTCGACTTATTAATATGTACAATGTACATATCCTATGTATCTCCAAAATACATCAAGCCGGCTACATACTCAGCCAAAAAAAACAGACATACATACATACACACCTACATCTACGTTTACATATACACATACATATATACATACGTACATACAATACATATAGACATACACCCGAAAAACATTACCCTCCCTTTAAGCGAGTCGGGTAAAATGATCCAACAAGCTAATAAAGAAACTTGAGCTTTCTTTAAAATGCTATTTTTTTGCAATACCTAATTTCATTTATCATAAGTGGGAGTAGACTGACTTTGCCGACACAAAAGAATAAGAGTGTAAATACATTAAACGCAGTTAAATTTAATATGTACATTAAGCTCAGATTATGCTTCATATGTTAGCAATCCTGTAACAATACATTGATAATCCAAGAAATTGTATACTTATAGTAACATGTTAACAAGAGATGAGTGAGAGTCACTTCTTGCCCTAGACTCGGCTGCACCACAAAAACCGCGAGGTGAAAGTTCATTGCTATTTCCTTTGTCACAGCGACAGCTGAGAGTTAACAACTTTAACAAGCTGCCGGTTTGGAGAGCAATAGATAAACATGTAAGTTTTATGTCTTTGTTACGGAGCGGCTTGCTTCTTTAGCTTCTTTAGATTAAATTTCAAGTCTAATTCAATTGGTAGATTTTGTAGTGTAAAAACACAAACCAATCGGTCCTAATTTTTAACCCCCAACGCAAACATCAGTTTGACGTGTATGTGTATGTGTCTGTCTGTGGCACCGTAGCTCCCAAACGGATAAGCTGATTTTGATTTAGTTTTTTTTTGTTTGAAAGGTGACTTGATGGAGAGTGTTCTTAGCTATGATTCAAGAATGTCTGTTCAGCCGTGTATAGATCATCAGCTCTTTTCTAGTTGATGAAGGGATATGAGCAACTTGCACTGGTGAACGACTCAATGTTACTTCAATGATATCGCAAGAACATGGTTACTTTCACCCGATACTGTAGCATCAACAGGAATCTACAGGTATCGTGTTTGGCCTCAAGGAATGGTCTTAATAAAATTGGTTATAGATAGATGGTGGTTAGGGTCTTATGAAGAAACACTAAAAAATGTCAGGGGTTTTATAGAAAAAAGAAATTTATAGTTGTTCTACAGATAAAGAAATATACACATCCATATGAATCGTAAGATGATTCATATGACAGCTGTCAAATTCTTAGAACCGTTGAAAGGAAGATTTTAACTAGATTTCGCAGTGAAATTTAATTTTAGACCATTCACCACGGGATGTGGCAAAGTGCAGCCCTTAGTACTAAATTCATTCTGCCACTTTTCGCGGGAGGCAAGGTCAACACGCACAGCACACATTTTTTGTAGAATTTTTCGATAAGCACAATGCTTCCTATGTATTTACGTTCTATCTAATACTGAAAAACTTTTATGCTGTTAACGCCCTGATGTTTGGCGGTAAGGTATTATCTACGTATAGTAATAATATCACTACAGAGGTAGAGGTAAGTTATGTAAGTATGTAAGTTTGGATCATCATGTCAGCCGAAGGACGTCCACTGCTAGACATAGGCCTCCCCCAAGGATTTCTACGACGACCGGTTCTGCGCTACCCGCATCCAGCGGCTTCCCGCGACCTTCACCAGGTCATCGGTCCACCGCGTGGGCGGCCTACATAAAGTATTTTAAAAAATCATCCACTAATATACTCGTTCGTTCTTCATGATAAACTAAGGCTGACAAAAAACTCGCATCCTCGATATCTATGCAGGCCAAGCCATGGAAAACAGCTTGTACAATATAATTTACACTTACCATAAACAGATGATCTATATGGATTTACTCATTCATGTTATTTTAGTGACATGCGCTCTACAGAGATAATTGAAGCTTATGGAAGGAAGTTGTACATATTACATACTTATTTCAAATGCAAGCATATTGTTAACAATTTGTAAATATATAATTTTCTCCGTTCATACGTTGACGCCATTTTCTGAAGATCTTCTTACGTCTTTCATTCTGAACACAATAATTCATCCAAGATTACGACACGTTACATTATTATTATTATGACTAATATTACAGTGACATTTACCAACTATTTGACTGACAATACCGACTTTCACTTTAAATAGATTTACTTGTTGCATACGACCGTATTCGTTGCTTGCTTTCTTACCATATGAATGAGATGATTTATATGTTTTGTCAACCAGTTTAGTTTTATTATGATCATACAAAGATATGGTGAGCTCGTGCTCTTACAATATATTTATGGGTAAGTTCGTTATGGTTCTTTTACTCAGCTACGCTAATGATGTCAATATAAAAAGGTGTTTCGTAATCATCAACATACCGCATGTTACAGTCGACGTACCAGGATAAGTGACTACGAGTATGGTCTGTAACTAGATGTGTTTGATAATGGTGACGTTCTTTTAGTCACTAATATGCACTTTAGGTTGGTGATATTGGTAGTTATCAATACAGACATCTTTAAGAAATATCAAGATTCAAGACTACTTATCCCTTAAAACAACTGACCAAACCTGGCGAAGGTCGCAGGAAGCCGCTGGATGCATCCAGCGCAGGACGGGTCATTGTGGAAATCCTTTGGGAAGGCATTTGTCCAGCAGTGGACTTCATTCAGCTAGAATGATGATACCCTTACATTTCTTCACCAATCCGGGCTTACTCCTCACTGATAAAATAACTTGAGCGTGGGCTAGTAAAATGTAATGAATCATTCTCAGACTAAGAACGTGCTGAGGTCATTATTGATGAATTATCGATAAGCGTTGGTGGCTCAATCGGTAACGACTCGGTCCTCTTAACCAGAGGTACCGGGTTCAAATCCGGACGAACAATGTACCAATGAGTTTTTCGAAACTTACGTGTACAACTTACCAATTGCTTTAACGGTGAAGGAGAACATCGTGAGGAAACCTGCACATCTGATTCCAGACGTGTATGAAGGTCGCGTGGCACACGTTTGTAGGTGTAAATCTAAATATCCTGCACGTGACCGCAGGTGATGCAATACCAGGCAAGCGCCGTCAATCCCTTGGATAGCTCGGTTAATTGTGCCACACGATAAGAGTGAGATAAGCCATAGTGAATCTCGTAACATGAAGATTCACTGGCTTCTCATAATGATCTCGCAACAGATATGGCTGTTGCTGCTCCAGAATTCAGTTACTAGGGTCAAGTCCACATTGGTTTACCTAAAATAATTGGACTTTATAATAATTTTCGAAAAACCTAAAAACTTTTAAAGCTTTAATTTGAAAATAATTTTAATTACTTATCTATTTATTTATTTGATAGTATTTGAAAAACTTTCTTAACTTATTATACAAACATATAGTACATTACTGCAGCGGCCAGCAAAAGAGGCATTGTCGGAAGAACGTGTAAATGTGGGCCGAGGCGAAGCCAAGGCACACATAACATACGTAAGTCCATCAACGCCTTGTCGTGGCCAAGGCGTGTATTGTAGGTACTTTTCACAAATAATGCGCGGAAATTAAAACTAAGTAGTATCAGGTGGCGTTAAAGTAAGTTCATCGCACTCATTGTCTTCACTTGAACTCATTTTGTCAAATACAATTACTTTTAAAAATCAATGACGATCAACGAACAACCCTTTTTTACGCGCCAAAGTGTTTATTTGTTTTTTTTTTTCAATAAACAGCTTTCTATTTGCAAGCCAGTTTAAAATTTAAATAAAACCTTTGATAAGTTACCTCCTTGGTTGCCATGTTTCGGAGTAAACGATCGTTCTATTTTTTAAATTACACGACAGATATGAGTTAACATAGTAATTTATTTGGCCGTTAAAACACTACAGATATGGATTTTCATACAACTTTGCCGGCCAATTTCGATTTTTCTCGAAGAAGGTTGTCAAAATATGCTCAAATTTCTAACTATGTTTGAGAAAAGTAACATACTGTATGTATCTAGAAGCTATCTTTCGGGGTTCAACATATTGAATTTAGAATATTGCCAATTTGCCACTTAGCTAACCATGCATTGTTCTCCAAACTTAACGTATAGCATTATTGCAGCTCAATCGGACACCGGGAAATAGATTTAATTTTGCATTTTTTTTTATTCACAATTGGTAAACCCTTGACAGCGTCTCACCTGGTGGTAAGTGACGATGTTGCCGAAGATGAAAGCGGGCTTACCAAGATTCCCCAACACAATGGGGAACTAGCTATCTTATCTTCATGCCGGAACACACCAATGATATCAACATTGATATTTGGCGGCAAGACTTAGATAAGATGGTGGTAGCTAGCCAGGCGGGCTTAGAAAATGCCCTACCACCAACCAAACCGAGTCTTACAATTGACCCCGTCGGGAATCGAACCCGCAACCTCCTGAGTAAAGCCAGTAAACTTTGTCTCTGAGCTACGGAGGCGGTTAAAAAGATCGTATCCAAGATTTGTCACAAACTAACACGGCAAGCCAGTATAAAGCTTGTGAAAAAATATACATCAGTTGTTGTAACGTATTGTTAGATCAGCTTTAGTAAAGATGTTAGCAATCTTCTTTTTTTTTCAGTTAATTCTATTACTGTGTTAATTGAAATTCCACATCACAACCACTCAATGAAGATAAGTTTTATCTAACAGCATTGCAATAAGCAGTCACGCTATTTTATCATTATGATTATCATTCATTACTTATCGACTGACTTGGAGTGGTAAGCGGTCTTGCCTGCTGAGCAAGTCGCGGGTTCGATTCCAACTCAGGTCAAACATTCACGTGATGAACAGATTTGTTTTGTTTGTTTGCTCTGTGTCTGGGTGTTTAATATGTGCATGTATTATAGTTTCCTGTAATAAAGGGAATCTAAGTTAAGTGCCGGATTACCGTATGTGATTTGTACCTGAAAAAAAACTGGCCAAGTGCGAGTTGAACTTGCGTGGAGAGGGTTCCGTACAGTGCCAAAGTCAAATACAAAATATCACGCGAGTTTTTTTAAATTAAAAAATTGAGTGTGTTATCTGCACCTCACCTGATCGTAAGGGCCGATGCAGCCGAGGATGTAACACGCAAACTCAAATAGTGCCTATTCACTGTCGTCTTAAAGATTCCTAAATTGGGATGACGACAGCATCAGAAATAAATTATGAACTCTTGATCACTAAATTGCTCTCCTTTTTAAACTTCAGAAAACCTTACTCGTTTTATTTTCCATCAAGTCTTCGATTTTTAAATCACCAAAACCACAAAATGAGTACATAAATGACGCTGCTAAACTATGACAAAAAGTAACTCAGATGACTAGTATTCGTCGTCCTAATTGTACGAATCGGGGAATACGGACGCCGGCAGGGAATTCCACTCCTTGCCCGTTCGCTTAATGAACGAAGAAGCAAAACGCTTTGTACGTAAAGGTAGAACATCAACGACAAAGGGGTGGAATCGCCCTCCGCACCTGGTTGTCCGATGATGAAATGGAGAGGGGGAGTGAGATTGTGAAGCTTTACGACACACTCTCCGAAATGAATCCTGTAGAACACCGATACACTATTTTCTATTATAACTAGAACTAGTTTCCGTAAGTGAACGTATTACATTGAGTTTACAACTTTATTTTCAATTGATAAAATACTTATAGGTTTTCCTGTAATCTACAAGCAATGAACTACATTTTATATCTTTTTCAAAATTTCAGACTCAGTAGTTTCGGAGAATAGTCAATTTTCGTCTTGTTTCATGAATAAAATCATCATCATTATTAAGAGGGCCCAGCCCTCTGTCGTTGCAGCATTCTCCACTTCAGCCTGTCACGAGCTGTCGTCTTTGTCTCCTGGTACGTATGACTACGGCACGATTCATTTACTTGGGTCATATATTGTTTCCTGGGGCGCCCTCTTCCTCTCGTTCTCGAATAAAATTAAAACTATTTATTTTACAATATAAAAAAAAATACGTAAGATCCTTATAACGAGCCCTTTCATTTGATATATGACACAGTAAGGTTTCCAAAACTTTTTTAAAAATTCCTAATTCGTCCCCCGAAAATAACCCTTATTTAAAAAAAAAAACTTTTCACATCTGTGTTTGGGTCATAGGATTACATCGTCCTACCGAATTTCACCTGATTTGGTCCAGTAGATTCGGAGCAAATTGGCTGTGCAGACGGACGGACAGACAGACCGACGCACGAGTGATCCTATAAGGGTAACGTTTTGTTTTTTTGTACGGAACCCTAATAACTTAAAATCTGTTATAGGTTAAAGAACTTGGGGTTAAATTTGCTGTTTTTCACTGAGTAACAAAAATAAACTTTATATTTATAGAGCTACTAGCTTTTGCCCGCGGCTCCGTCCGCGTGGACATCGTTTTTATGACTGTCTTTGAGGGTGAGTGGTTCACGAGCTGCAAGCGGCTCACGAGCATGGACATGAGTTTTCTCCAGATCCCTATCTCAGATCGGGCTATTCTTATAAGCAGTCTATGTCACTTTCCACCCTCTTAACCAATTATATACAAAAATTCACTTCATCCTTTGCTCCGTCGTTGCAACCCCGCCGACGACGTGCGCGAGCGTGTAAATAAGATTTCCTCGGGAACTATTTCAGGATATCCTAATTAGTAAACCCTCTCAAATATCTCTGTGCAAAAAATTACATCAACCCATTTTTCCGTTGCGATGTAAAAGAAATTGACCGAAAAAAGAGTATTTTTTCAGTTACGGGATGAAAAGTAGCAGTCCTTCCCAGTGACACAGGCTATCTGCATTACGAACAAACAAACAAACAGACACGTTTTCACATTTATAATATTACTAGCTATTGCCCTCGGCTTGGCCCGAGTGGGCATCGTTTTTATGACTGTCTTTTAGGGTGAGTGGTGCGCGAGCCGCTGAGTTTTCTCCAGATCCCTATCCGTATTCTGATTAGCAACCTGGGGATCCCCCGGGAACTATCTTCATCTCATCTTATCAGCTCATATACGTCCCCACCGAGGGGCTCGAGCCTACCCGAATTAGGGCGATCGGGCCTTAGTCGACCACGCGGGCCCAGTGCGGGTTGGTCGACTTCACACATAACCTTCGAGTTTCTTCGCAGGCGTGCGCAGGTTAATTAGAAAATCATGTCATTTCCCATCCCCTCAACCATCTCTGTGCAAAAAATCACAACAATCCATTGTTCCGTTGCGATGTTAAAGAAATTAACCAAAAAGAGCATTTTTTCAGGTACCTAAGGAACTGCATCGGACTATGCTACTTTCACGGGATTAAAATTAGCCTTTCCTAGTGACACAGGGTACCTGCGTCCTGCATGTCAAATTTCATCAAGATTGGTCAAGGTGTCGAAGCGTGAAAAGTAACAAACAAACACATTTTCACATTTATAATATTAGTAAGGATTAAAGTCTGCAAGTGGATACTTTCATGGGTGACCATATTACTAGTGTTGACTATTCACAGAAGTACGTAGCTTATGTCCCTATTCACTCTCACTTTGAGTATTATTCCTTTCCTCGTGAGCTTATAAGTAAAATTACAACCATCTTTTGGCATTACCATAGGTACTAATATATATACTTTGTCATAGGCGTGTACAGCGACTGTTTGAGGACACTGTCACAGTATTACAATATAGCTGCTTACAGTAGCGCAACAAATGTACTTACGCAGAGCAACGGAAGGGTACTTGCGGGGCAGCGGGCGGCGGGGCACAGCCTGGCAAACTCCGCGAGTTTGCTAGGCTGACTACAGGCTAGTATGTACGGTGGCGCATCGTACCACAACAATGACGTTGCGCTACTGTAAGCCATATCGTAATACTGTGACATTGTCATACGTTATTTGACGACTATTATAAAAGACACATTGATAACAATAATATGACTGTAGTCGGTAAAACCTCGTAAATTTTGCAACATCCTGTTAAAAGTTATGTGTCAAACACAAGTTGCCAAACCTTGACTTCAACTGTGTCTTTGCACTTTATTGTGACACGTAGACACCTTGACCCTCAAAGTTTTTTGAATTTAAGAAAAGTAGGATATCTACATTTTGATCTGGATGGAAAACAATAGACTGGCAAGGGACGGAGAAGGATGAAGCGGACTAGTAGGTAGGCTTATCGGTTTGACCGGGACGGTCCCGGTTTTAGAACCTTGTCCCGGCGTCCCGGCCGGTTTACATCAGCGTCCCGGTCAAACTAGAAACGCGAAAAATTCTGGATTTTTCTTCGTGTCTCCCCGGTAGCTAGTTAAACGCCAGAGGAAATAATTTTGTCTTAGTTAAAAAAATGTCTCACGATCGCGGAAGGATGTAAGAAGAAGAAGCCTTGCTCACGCGCAAAACCATCTTCAAAATGTCATGCAGTGAGTTTTATAAAAAAATATTAAACACGAAAAAAAAATTCTTAAGAAAGTGAAATCCAGTAAAAAATACGTTTGGCTCTTTTCTTAGTAAACCTTTGACACTTATAAAAAAAACCACGTAAATAGCTAAACAAGCCAAAAAGCTGTACTGCTTCCCTGTTTGGCTCTTCAAAATTATGGTAAGCCTACTAGTAGGTACTTTTTAAAGTAATATTTTTTATTCTTTGTTGTAGGGCAAGCATTATTATTCCAAAAATGACGAGTTGGAGGTAGAAACTAGTCTAAGGCGCTACAAATGGGCAAAAAATCAACCTGATGTCCCGTTAGTTAATCAAAAGTCAAGTCAAGCATTTATTTGCCAGAACAAAGTAGGATTAGTAAGTATCTTTATAGTCTTTTGCCTTTGCAATAAGACAGACTGTTACATAGGCTTTCTTTTATGTTGTTTGATTATATTTTTTGTGTTGTGATGCAATAAAGAATATTGTGTTCCTTAATTTAAACTACGAGTATCTTATCCTGAATTTAAACACTTACTCAATTAAGGCATTAACTAAACGAATAACGAGACGCGCTAGTTATCTGGTTCTACCTAAAGCACGAACTAATTATGGTAAAAAAGTGTTTACTTTTCGTCAACAGTGCTATCAAAAAGCTTTTTAGTTTGGCCAAGAACACGGAGTTGCTCGGTGCGTCTTTAATGTCAGCCGAAATTGAATTATAGATTTTGGGACCCATGAATTGGATACATTTTTGCGACTTAGTTAGCCTGCACCTAGGTACCCTCAGCTCGTTACGGCTTCTGGTGTTATGTGAGTGGACATCACTATTTATAGGGAAGTCGCTAAGATTGAATCTGACTAGTTTAGCGATCAGGAGTATAACAAGTGATGGAAACGTTAGTATTTTAAGTTTTATGAATAATTCTTTCGCGGGGTGGTCCCATTCTACTCCCGAGATAATATGGATGGCGCGTTTTTGTACTCTGAACATCCTATCTCTGTCAGCGGCCAGCCCCCATAGGTCAGCCCCATAAGAAAGGAGAGAGTGGAAGTAGCCGTAGTAGGCTTTCTTTGTGTTATTATGATTTAAACTTGGTCTAAGTCTCTGTAAGGCATAACAGGCAGATGACAACCGGGAGTGTGTAAAGTTGATATGGGGTGACCAGGTAAGGCCCGCGATATTTGTACCGCGTAGCCCTTTCCAAAAACTCTTCATCATTTCGAAAGTATATGCAGGGTAATCCCGAACAAACATACAGATATTGTGTTTAAGGCTCCTCCGTCTCTAAAATTAGCAACTCAATTCAAGATGTTTCAAACATCGAAAGAAATTGCTTCGAAATAAAGTTCTTGTCAGCTCGTACTGCAACGTGGCAGTTACGTCAATCGGTGCAGACGAATCGTGCGAAAATTGTGGTTTTTAATTCATTATAAATAAAATAAGAAGAATTTCCAAAAAGAAACAAAACTAAATTTTAACTCCATTTAATTTTCCTGTACAATTTTACAAAATCATTTTATATTGCTTTGAGAATTTCATAAACTATCATCATAATTTTTCGATTGAAACTGCAGCAGTTCTATGGTTACAATTATTAATTATGGGTGCATTAGGATATTTTTAAGTACTTCCAATTTAATTATGTCCTTCGCCTCTACATGACACAGAATACAATTAACATGAAAAAATTGTGAAAAAAGTGGCGAATTAGTTATGAATTAACGATTCAATGAAAATCAGTTTGATCAAAATAAATATGAAATTCAAAGAGCCAGTAGGAAAATACAAAATAATTATAATGATGATGGCCACAAAATAAAATTGCGGAGGAATAATTCTTTCCCTCTAATATAGTTGATTGGAACGATCCTACTCTTGTCAAAGGCATTAATTACATTCAATTATTTTTATGTGTAACTTTTCATGTTCTAATGACATTATCTGGTTTATTTCAAGGATTTAATTTTAACGTTATTAACTAATGATTGTTTATTTCTTGTTTTTTCACAAATGACATTATGTTATTATTATTTTATGACTATCATAAAGAGTGTAATTTGCACCTATTTAAAATAAATAACTTGAATCTTGAAAATAATTTCTAAAAATCGGGATCCACATGTGCATGAATGGTCAAAGTATTTACAAGTGGTTAAGTAGTTTTTTGTTTACCAGTGTGGCGGAAACTGCACTAACCCGCCACTGAACCTTAACACAAGCGAAGAGAGAACAAAAAGAAATACTACATTTAGAACGCGCTATTAGAATTTCTTCAGCGCTGAGTATATACAGGATGTTGTTTTGGTCGACAACGCCATTTTCAGGAGGGCTTCTACTCATGAAACTGAAAAACTTTCCCCAAAGAACTCATAGTCAATTCTCATGAAAAAAATTGACCTCTCCATACAAAATTGGTCAACCAGCCGATCGATTTGTATGAAAAGTCCAATTTTTTATTGCGATTTCAGCAAAGTTGTAGAATAAAAGTTGTTTAGTGTCATGAGTAGAAGCCCTACTGGAAATGGCGTTGTCGACCAAAAGAACACCCTGTATATGTTATGGACCAAGTGATAAATTGGGCATTATATATACCTTATGCCCGGTCATTATGAAAAATGCCCAATATGAGAGGGCAATTTGATAATAATTAATTAAATAATCAAATTGACTGGGCATTATACATATTGTCGACCACCTTTTGGGCAAAGTAGTACAAACATATTTAATTACTATTTTTCTATTATTATTGTCAATTAACTAAAAATAAACTAAATGTTAGACAATTAAAATAATCAGACTCATTATTCGGATTAATTAACAAGGACTTCTACATTAATAATCCACCAGTTTTTGCATTTAAAACTTAAGGAAAGTCATATTAAAAGTATAGGTAACACCACGGTAACACAAAACATTTAAAATTTAAAACTAAAATTTCACAACATATGTTTGTTTTATAGAAGTTTTGACATATTATTATCCTTACTATCCTTACTAATATTATAAATGCGAAATTGTGTTTGTTTGTTTGTTTGTTACCTTTTCACGCTTCAACGCCTTGACCAATCTTAATGAAATTTGGCATGCAGGTAGCCTGTGTCACAAGGAAGGACATAGGCAACTTTTATACCGTGAAAAATAGCATAGCCCGGTGCGATTCCCGAGGGAACTGAAAATATACTCTTTTTTGGTTAATTAACATCGCAACTGAACAATGGATTGTGTGATATTTTGCACCGAGATGGTTGAAGGGGTGGGAAATGACACGATTTACTAATAAGCATATCCTGACGTAGTTCACGAGAGATCTGGAGAAAATTCATGTCCACGCTCGCTAGCCGCTTGCGGCTCGCGCACCGCGCACCCTCTAAATCAGTCACAAAAACTATGTCCACGCGGGCGAAGCCGCGGGCAAAAGCCATAATATTATAAATGTGAAAATGTGTTTGTTTGTTTGTTTGTAACCTTTTCACGCTACAACGCCTTGACCAATCGTAATGAAATTTGGCATGCAGGTATCCTGTGTCACAATGAAGGACATAAGCTACTTTTTATCCGGCGAAAATAGCATAGCCCGATGTAGTTCCTGAAGAAACTGAAAATATACTCTTTTTTGGTTAATTTCTTTAACATCGCAACGGAACAATGGATTGTGTGATTTTTGCACAGAGATGGTTGAAGGGGTGGGAAATGACATGTCATTATTTTTGAATTACTAATAAGCAAAATGATTTACTAATAAGCAAATCCTGACATAGATCCCGAGGGCATATACAAGATATCAATCATCAACGATTGGTTCACGGCCGGACTCCAGGCATACACCTCGCCTGGCGGAGATATCTCCCTTTGCTCTCTTCGAGTAGGAACTCAACGTTCCTAAACCAGGAATCGCCAAAATATTCTCTAGTTAATTCCTGATTCGTGTCATCACATCTGTTAGCCAGTAAAGTAGGATACACACGTTGTTCGTTTAACAATATAGTCTTATGGAACACGATAGCTATCAAATGTAAAGCAAGCCAAGCTCTTACCCAACTATCAGTAATCCACACGTCAACCGCCACGCCACTGAATTGTAATGTTGATTGCAATACCGAATCAACGTCTTCCATTACATATTTATGTATTCCCACTGCACAATGTATTTGCATGTCCTTGAAAAATATTATAGTAACGTGACCTTGGTACTATTTTGATTTAATTTATTGTTACTACAATACTTTTTTTCGTCACGCGCAGTCTGTATTATTTAATGTCCCTAAACTATGAATAAGGTACAGCGGCACCAGGAGGTCGCGGGTTCGATTCCCGTGGGGTCAACTTGTATGACTCGGTTTGGTTGGTGGTAGGGCATTTTCTAAGCCCGCCTGGCTAGCTAACACCATTTTATTTAAGTCTTGCTGCCAAACATCAGAGCTAACAACATTCCGGCTTGAAGATAAGATAATCCCGCTTCCATCATCGGCATCATCGTCACTTACCATCAGGTGAGATGATGCCAAGGGCTTACCAATTGTGAATAATAAAAATAATAAAAAAATGAGTGAGACTATTTTTTTTCCTGCCCAAGCTTAAAATAATCTATCATCTGATTATTTTCGTCAACTTAAAATAAAATAATAATTAGTTTATTAACAGAAAACACACGAAATCAGCACATTAATACAATGATCCCGCACTAGGCTGCGACTATCTTGTGGAGACCAATAATACGATTTACAAATGAAATATATATTTTTTAAAGGCATAATAAACATTCGGTCCGCAAAATAACTACTTGAGCGGCAAGATTTCATGATTGAGCGGCAGAAAAACATGTCTATAAGCAGCAACTCAACACTGTAGGAAGAGTGTGGTACGGGGAGTTCTAAATGGAAGCGGGAGCGAGCGAAGCGAGCTCGGACTTGCGGAGCACCCCGACTCGGATCCGTTAGGTTCGGAGACTGTGCGGGGAGGCGAGCTAAGCTCGCCTCCCCGCACAGTCGTAGTGTTAGGTTTAACATGAGAACACAGAAGTAGGAGCCCCGAAGGGGCTCCGTCGACCACTCAACACTGTAGGAAGAGTGTAGTACGGGGATGTTTAAAATAATTACAGCCATCCAGAATGACATAAATTGCTGATTGATTTTGAAATGTTTGCTGACCATGAGTTGCTGACCAATTAGCTATTTCTGCTGACCGATTAGCTATTTCTGCTGACCGATTATATTTTTCTGCTCACAGAAATAACAATACTATGCTAACCATTTAATTGACACCCTTTACAAATTGAAATGCGGCTGCAGATGTATAAAAAAAGAAAAATAAATACATAATAATTGAAAACGCTAAACACGTTAAAAAACCGACTTCCATCGAAACAACTTAGTACATTTTAGCATCATTATTTTTGGTTTTTGTTAATTTTCTAAAAAGTACTACACCGATTTTGATAAAATTTAAATGGGACCACACGGGAAGCACTAGCTTTCTAATAAAAAAGGAATCATAAAAATCGGTTCACCCAGCCCAAAGTTATGAGGTAACAAACATAAAAAAAAAAACAGGCGAATTGAGAACCTCTTCCTTTTTGGAAGTCGCTTGAAAAATGAAACTGATTCAAAAAATCTTTCTCAGATAGTATGCACTCAAAGAAAAATAATTGATTTTAAAACTTAAAATTAAAAATTAGGTTGGTTTAGTGTGTGTTTAGTGTATGTGAGAGTGTGTGTGCGTGTGTGACAGCGTGGGTGAATGTGTGTTTAACACATTACTCTTAAAATACCCTCTACTTAATTATATGTCTTGTTTATCAAATAGCTTGGAATAATAGGGGATCGGACTGCTAGTCATTTGAGTTACATTTTATGATCTGTCAATTTTAGTATTCGAAATACTCTAAGAGTAAGTGATTGAGTTAATATAGCCAATTTTGTGTCATAACTGAGTTCTCCATATCCATCTTTTCATCATAATCCATCAGAAGAGCTGAAGAATTATATTATTTCTCTTCGTATAATTAGTACATAGAGCGTCGGTGGTGTAACGGCTAGGACCGCTACCTCCTGTCCGGGAGGTCATGGTTCGAATCCTGCCACGTACCAATGTTTTCGAATTTTGATTTCATATGTACGTTTATTCGACGCTCTTACAGTAAAAGAAAACATCGTGAGGAAACCTACACACGCTGTGAAGACACTCGAAGGTTGTGTGTGAAGTCGACCATCCTGCACTGGGCCCGCGTGGTCGACTAAGGCCCGATCGCCCTGATTCAGAGTAGGCTCGTGGTATATGAGCTGATATGATGAATTGGTTTGTTTACTTTGTAAGGCTTTTATTATTGAATCATGGTTGAGTAGATAAGATTCACTCGAGTCTACTGACTTGTTCATGTGTATGACTTGCGTGGTGACGGTCACGTCGTGGCGACTGTCGTGGTGGTAGGCTCGAGCCCCTCGGTGGGGACGTAAATGAGCTGATATGATGAGTTAGTTTGTTTACTTTATAAGGCTTTTATTTTTGAATCAGTTTTAAGTAGATAAGATTTACTCGAGTCTACTGACTTGTTCATGTCTATGATGTCGTGGCGGTAGGCTCGAGCCCCTCGGTGGGGACGTAAACGAGCTGATATGATGAATTAAACGTAACCAATGAAAATGAGCACTCAACCTATTTGTTCAACCTCCTTACATCGGCACACTAACATTTATACTGTTTACATACGTGTTCCGAATAACATATTATGTTGTATTACTTAACCGTTCGGTTACTGAGCATTATGTCACGGCGAAAGTTACCGCCTACTTCTCTAAGTGAGCGGCGATCGTTGAGTCGGATTTTGACCGACCTCAACAAAGTAGGAGGTTATCGATCTGATTCATTTTGGCAGTCTAGCGTATCTGGTAGATGTGCGAGAGGGCTTGATTCATTTTCAGCATGTCTGAATCTACGTGATCGAATCAGAAACGAGGAGATCCGTAGGAGAACCAAAGTAACCGATATAGCTCTTAGAATTGCTAAACTTAAGTGGCACTGGGCGAGGCACATAGCTCGTGGAACAGATGGCCGTTGGGGTAGTAAAGTTCTCGAGTGGGCACCGGAAAACTTAGCATTGGCAGGCCTCCCACGCGGTGTCCCGCGGGAAGCCGCTTGATGCGGGTAGCCCAGAACCGGTCGTCGTGGAAATCTTTGGGGGAGGCCTATGTCCAGCAGTGGAGGTCCTTCGGCTGATATGATGATGATGTTGATATCAGAAGCGCATTGATTAGATATTATAGGTAAATATATATATCTACCCTTATACGTCCCCACTGCTGTTCCCTAACCCGGCAAGGTTAGGCCATACCCCCCACACACGTGGAACAAGCCCGGGTAGGTGGAGCTTAGTTGAGTCTAGTAGTGGCGAACCCTACTGTCAGAAGTTTTTCAGGCCGCCTATAAGGCATCTGAAAGGGTTTAACGACTGCCATTTAGGTACCAACGGCTTTAAGTGCCTTGCGAAGCACGGAAACGATCGAAAAAAAAGGCAACTAATAGTAAAACTCAATCAGGTAAAAACCGTGCTTAAGACAGTTAACCGGAGTGATCCCACACAAGTAGCACTGAGCTACGTACGACCGCTTCACTAAATACATATGGGCTTATATGAGAGCATTCACACTTAGCCGACACGTCATTATGGTTCAGGAGCATGCCAACGACTGCTGACTAGGAGTGGGCGTTGATTTAGCAAACCGTTTTTATCAAACTTTTTTCTACTCTCAACCAGTTAACCGTTTTTCTTTACGGCCAAAACCAGTTAAATTCGTAAACCAGTTGAATTCATTAACTAGTTGAATCCTTCAATTAGTTAAATCCATCAACGAAGGTTCAACGATCGAATGTTCAACGAACGAAATACAGTGTCAGAAGTTAGGCCGTTAACCGTCAACGCTCCGCTTGATTCGTTGTCGTTTATTCCATGTTCATTCAAACCAGTTAAAAACGTCACCTGGTTTTTCAACTACATAGATGATCGATTTCCGTGAACGTTTTCGTTTCGTTGACGTAAAAACCGTCAACGACCCACCGCTACTGCTGACCATAAATTACGACAAGGACACGTAATATGGACCGCCACGCTACGGCTACTTCATACTGTATGTAAGGTAATCCCCATGATCAGCCAGCATGACTCCACTTTCCACTATTAGAAATGATCACCCCCAAGGTTCGCCTCTGGTATCGCTGCTTAATTATGTACGAGTATATTCAGCTGTTCCAGCAAATTTCCGCAAATCATAAGCACTCATGCTTTGAATATCTGGCGGCAGACTCACTGTCACACCATTTTGATACGCAAGAATTTCTGTCCACTGTGTCACAGTGTTTGGTGTGACTTCGTGAGTTTGACATAGAAACTGGTACAAGTTAGACTTAGTGCCACACTGCCATACGCTTCGCTCATCACTATGTACCCCTAAATCAGATTTGCAGTTGGCACTGCCACCATCGCCAACTGAAAATCTGATTAAGTAGGTAGATAGTGATGCTAAGTCAGTCACTGCCGTATATCTCCTGAATAGCACGGTTAATTGTGCTACGCGATAAAAGAGAGAGTATATAGTGATTAATTCATTTGTCATTAACAAATCCCATTCCCACTTCTGAAGCATGGATCTTTTGCAATACCCTACAAAAATTCGGCCACACTCCAATCACGGGGTCTAAGTCCAGATTGTGAATAATTGACGCAATTATATTCATATTTTACTCAAACTAAAATAACCGTAATGAAAAATATGACTATTAATTTATGACTATTAATTTATGTGAGGAAAGGTCTAAACAAAGAGATTATATTAAGATAATATTTTTTTCATATTAATCTCTTTGTTTAGACGAACTATTCTCGTATTTTATTATATTTTTGAGTTGTTTTCGAATTTCGATTTCATATGTACGTTTATCCGACGCTCTGACGGTGAAGGAAAACATCGTGAAGAAACCTGCACGTGCAAACGCCTGCGAAGAAACTCGAAGGTTGTGTATGAAGTCAATCAACCTGCACTAGGCATGCGTGGTCGACTAAGGCCCGATCGCCATAATTTTAAGGATAGGCTTGAGCCCCACGGTGGGGACGGATATGAGCTGATATGATAATGATGATGAGCCATCGCCAACTGAAAATCTGATTAAGTAGGTAGATAGTGATGCTAAGTCAGTCACTGCCGTATATCTCCTGAATAGCACGGTTAATTGTGCTACGCGATAAAAGAGAGAGTATATAGTGATTAATTCATTTGTCATTAACAAATCCCATTCCCACTTCTGAAGCATGGATCTTTTGCAATACCCTACAAAAATTCGGCCACACTCCAATCACGGGGTCTAAGTCCAGATTGTGAATAATTGACGCAATTATATTCATATTTTACTCAAACTAAAATAACCGTAATGAAAAATATGACTATTAATTTATGACTATTAATTTATGTGAGGAAAGGTCTAAACAAAGAGATTATATTAAGATAATATTTTTTTCATATTAATCTCTTTGTTTAGACGAACTATTCTCGTATTTTATTATATTTTTGAGTTGTTTTCGAATTTCGATTTCATATGTACGTTTATCCGACGCTCTGACGGTGAAGGAAAACATCGTGAGGAAACCTGCACGTGCAAACGCCTGCGAAGAAACTCGAAGGTTGTGTATGAAGTCAATCAACCTGCACTAGGCATGCGTGGTCGACTAAGGCCCGATCGCCATAATTTTAAGGATAGGCTTGAGCCCCACGGTGGGGACGGATATGAGCTGATATGATAATGATGATGAGACGAACAGTAACAGATCACATACAAAATAGAAGTTTACAGCATGTATAAATACTGCTGTACGTAACTTACAAAAGCTTGGCATTATGCAATGTGCAGATAACAAACTGAACAACATTTCCAAAGAGAGCCATAGTTAATTCTCAGAAAAATTAACGGGTCCTACACCAATCTATTATTTTTTCTCTGTAGATATAGCGCGGAAGCGCAGAGATGCGTCGAAAAAAAAACTGGACAACTGTTGTCCGGTAATCCACGCACACTGAGAAAAGTAGTATGGCAGGCGCCGCGGGTGAAAGACTTTGGTTAGTAACTAATTAGTAATCTGTGCTTTGGTTGTCACGCACACAAGCATAAAGAGTCTGGCCCGTTTTTATCACGCTTTTATTAGCTTCACATGTATGTATTTTTGTAACCGACTCCTTTGTACTCGATTTTGACCCACTTCAAACTTTGTACATTTATCAAAAATCAGTGACAATACAATAATTTCATAAGTTTATCTTATCCTGAACTAAAAATTGAAAAATAAATATAGTTTAAAAAAGCCTAAAAAAACACGCTTTTAAAGCACATCAAACTAAAAAGTGAAAAATAATTCCTAATATAAGCTGAAAACAGTAATGAACGAAAAATACTAGTATTATTGTGAAAAAAGCGTGGGGCGCTTTGGGCCATATTTTTCGTATTCTATGCAACCCACGCTTTTTTCACAATAATACTAGTATTCTTCGTTCATTATTGTTTTCAGCTTACATTAAGAATTATCTTTCACTTTTTAGTTTGATGTGATTTAAAAGCGTGTTTTTTAGTTTTTTTTTAACTATATTTATTAACGCAGTGATACAGGATGACGCTCTATCTAGCTAGAGTATTCTAGAGAGTAAATAATAAAAAGACACTAATTCTGTTACATCTCTATAATCACTACAATTAAGTGTGGATTGTATAATGTAATAATTAAATGTCACTGATATAATACTTGACCTAAGCGTGGTATTAGCCCCATGACTTGTCCATTTAAATACAAATGACATAACTTAGTACAATATTTCACTAGATAGACTTTAATATATTCTTGCAATACTATTAGACATAGCTGCATCCCACTCACTCATTTATGGAGTGAAAGTGATTACAGCAGAGGTGAAGATCGCAGGAGTCGATCAATAAGGATCGTGTTGCAAAATTGCCTTCATCATGTTTTGTAAACGTGATCCTAATGTTTGCTTAATCTATAGTCAAATAGGTGAACCTAATTTAATAAATTTTTCACATCGTCTCAATTTTTTTCGTCTGTGTGTTGCATGTCGCGTGACGGTCGCTTTCGTCTGACGGTATGATCGTTTCGTCCTTTGTACCGTAGCGAGAGCAGCCATGATCGTTTCGTCCTCTGTAAAGTTTCACTTTTACCGTGGTTTCATAAAACCAATCACTTACTTTTTTGACCAAAACATCCAATTTAGGTTTTGTCTTGATGTCAAATCATGATGACATTATTAAGACGCCTTACTGATATGTTTTACTCGTTTTCTATACAAGCTCATATAACTATATCAGCACATGTACGTCCGCACCGAGGAGCTCAAGCTACCCTGATTAGGGCGATCGGGCCTTAGCCAACCACGCGGGCCCATTGCGGGTTAGTCGACTTCACGCATAACCTTTGAGTTTCTTCGCAGGCGTGTGCAGGTTTCTTCACGATGTTTTCCTTTACCGTAAGAGGGTCGCCGTCGGGTAAACGTACATATGAAATCGAAATTCGAAATCACGTTGGTACGTGGCAGGGTTCGGACCACGACCTCCCGGACAGGAGGTAGTGGCTCTAGCCGTTATGCCACTGACGATAGCGTTGGTATATAGAAAGATTTGTATAGACAAATAAATTAATGCATGTTAAATGCACCTAAGACGCGGGGCTCCATCGCGAAATAATCAAAGGATCCAGCAGTATTTGCTTTTAAAATAGTTATAATAGCGAGAAAGAAATAATCTTAGCATTGGATTGGTTTTTTTTCGTAGAAGCATTTCTTTATTTACTATATGTAGCTTGTATTAAATTGTATTTATGTATATTTAAGTAAATTGACATAGTTCATTTAATTTTGATTTATTTTGATATGTAACATATTTTTGACAATGTTATCAATGAGTCTTATTTTGAATTTTCCTCTAATTATCTTTTCATGTTTGACTTTTAGTCGAAGGAAGTCCACTGCTGGACATAGGCCTCCCCCAAGGATCTCCACGACGACCGGTTCTGCGCTACCCGCATCCAGCGGCTTCCCGCGACCTTCACCAGGTCATCGGTCCACTTTTATACTTTTATTTTTCATTACTTTTTATTCTTTGACATTTTAATAAGCTTTATTGTAATATGACATTGATAATATCTAGCAACCTAAACGTAAACAATAGTAAGGTCATAAAACTAACATAGGATCAAATAAATTTAATTTGTCTAAATTAAGTTAAACACCCATGGGTCAGTAAAGTTTTCAAGTGGCATCTGCGCACTGGAAGATGTAGCGTAGGAAGGCCGCCTCTGCTTGATAAAGACCTCCCCCAAAGATATCCACGAGGACCGGTTCTGCGCTGCTCGCATCCAGCGGCTCCTCGCGACCTTCACCAGGTCATTGGTCCACCGAGTGGGGGGTCTGTCTACGCTACGTTTTCCGGTGCCCGGTTGCCATTCAAGTACTTTAGTGCCCCAACGGCCATCTGTTCAAATAAATTAGCAACTCGTATTGGTTCTATTCTAAGCGTCGGTGGCGTAACGGCCAGGGCCGCCGCCTCCTGTCCGGGAGGTCATAGTTCGAATCCTGCCACGTACCAATGTGATTTCGAATTTAGATTTCATATGTACGTTTATCCGACGCTCTTACGGTGAAGGAAAACATCGCGAGGAAACCTGCACCAGGCGTGTGCAAAGAAACTCTCAGGTTGTGTGTTAAGTTGACCAACCCACACTGGGCCCTCATGGTCGACTAAGGCCCGAACGCCCTAATTCAGGGGGGTAGGCTCGAGCCCCATAGGTGGGGACGTATATGAGCTGAAATGATGATTGGTTTTATTATCATGTGGCAATCCAAATAACATGTCCAATGCCCTTGATGGCGGTGTTGTAACAAACACAACGGAAGGTAACAGTCGAGCGGTCGCGAAGATTGGCGTGTGCGGCAAGTTGTGAGGGGCGGCGGAAGATGCTTTGATTGTATGTTTGCTTGTTTGTATATTTATTTAGCGTTGGTGGCTCAACCGGTAACGAACGACTCGGCCCTCTTAAACAGAGGTGCCGGATTCAAATCCGGATTAATTTATTTCATATTATCAATGTCATATTACAATAAAGCTTATGAAAAATTACAAAAGGATAAAAAGTAATAAAAAAAATTAAAGTATAAAGTCAAACATGAAAAGATAATCAGAAAAATATTCAAAATAAGACATCGATGATAACAATGTCAAAAATAATGTCAAAAAATATGTTACACATCAAAATAAATAAAAATTACATGAACTATGTCAATTAAATAAGATAATATAGATAATATTAATAGATAAGATAGCCAGTTCCCCATTCTATCCATTCCCATCTTCGGCAACATCGTCACTAACCACCAGGTGAGATGTTGTCAAGGGTTTACCAATTGTGAATAAAAAAAATTAAAAAAAATACCAAATGCATTGCTAAGATTATTTCTTTTTCGCTATAGGCAGTACTCCTGGATCCTTGATTATTTACCTTCGAGATGGGCCCCGCGTCTTACATGCATTAATTTGTCTATATAGGGTCTTAACAAAGGTATGCACTTGTTTTTAAATGGAGCTTGTACTCATGAAACTGAACAACTTTCCCTAAGAAACCCGTGGACGATTCGCAAAAAAATTTTTGGATTTCCGTACAAAGTTTGCCCGCCAGCTGATCGATTTGAATAGGAAGTCCAAATTTTATTTTGCACATTGACCATGGGTTTTTTAGGGAAAGTTTTCAGTTTCATGAGTACAAGCTCCAGTTAAAAATAAGTGCATACCTTTGTTAAGACCCTATATAGACAAATTAATGCATGTAAGACGCGGGGCCCATCGCGACCAACCCGCACTGGGCCCGTGTGGTGGATGCCCGCAGCTTCGCCCGCGCAGATCCCGATTTTTGCGGTTCCCGTGGGAATTTCCCAAAATCCTAGCGGATGCCTACGTCATAACATCTACCTGCATGCCAAATTTCAGCCCGATCCGTCCAGTGGTTTGGGCTGTGCGTTGATAGATCACTATGTCAGTCAGTCAGTCAGTCATCATTTAAAATATATTCACGCTAGCTACAAAGGTAAGTGTTTGTTTCATTCGGTACGGGATCTTAAGCGTGAGACAGACTTACACTTGGCTCCAACGTGTTAAAAATGGTGTATGAGCAATAGTTTAATTAAACTATTGTTGATACACCAATTTAATAAAATAGCATTTTTGTCTATTAAAAACGAAGTTAACTTCTGAATTACTAGGTAAGCGACCATCTACGGATATCTATCTACCTTCATCTTAGTTATACTTCATTTATGATTTTCTATTAAAAGTTATGTGACCTTAAATGGAGAACACTCTTGGCAATAAATAACAAATTATATTATTTACATTCTGAATTGTCTTGCCTTTACTAGTTTTTGTTTCATTGAAATTAGATCATTATTTTCAAAGTTATGACCGGGAGAAGTTTGATCGCATTTTTCAAAATGCCTAGTTCACGCGCTCGGCTTCTGGTGATCGTTACCCGGTGTTGCGAATTACTGGACCCGCAGTTGTCAAAAGATGTTAATGCCATAGACAAAAAAATATTTTAAGGGCTGGAGTTTTCGTAAACATAAGATTGTTCTAGGTAAAAAGTTAAGATAAAGTATGATTATAAGGGTGTCAATGTAAGGTACAATAGATTCTCCTACACGTCGTCGGGCGATTTCGTGTCGGAAAGGGCAATTTTAACAATTGCGTGGGCGAAAGTTTTGATCGGGTCTGGCAACACTGACTGGACCATATAACTTGCGATGAGCTTGCCCTATATATACCTGGACTGGGGCGGGTGTCCAAGTTACCTTTGCGAAACGCAGATTCTGCTCCAGAAGTCGCTTTGCCTAGTGACGGTTAGTGAAAATGCACTAACATGTAAGTACAATAACGAACACATAACATTAATTATAGATTTTATTAGCAGTTAAATTATCGTATTTTTTAAAAGCGTCGGTGGCTCAACCGGTAACGACTCGGTCCTTCTAACCAGAGGTACCGGGTTCAAATCTGGACGGCCAATGTACCTATGAGTTTTTCAAAAACTTACGTACATGTAATTACCGATTGCTTTAACGGTGAAGGAAAACATCGTGAGGAAACCTGCACACAACTGCGAAGAAACTCGCAGGTTGTGTGTGAAGTCGACCAACCCGCACTGGGCCCGCGTGGTCGACTAAGGCCCGATCGCCCTAATTTAGGGTAGGCTCGAGCCCCTCGGTGGGGACGTATATGAGCTGATATAATAATAATAATTTTTAGCCTTATTCCTAATTATTGAGGGTCAGGTTTCAATGTGGTTTGTCTCCATTATGGTCTCATTCCGTTTCTTCCTGCCACACACTCTTCCGTATGCTCCTTAACTCCGTCTTACCATCGCACCTTTAGTTTTCTACTCTTTCTATATCCTTCCACAACAACGATAACCTAACAATTGAAATCTCATATCAGCCAAAAGACGTCCACTGCTGGACAAAGGCCTCCCCTAAGGATTTCCACGGCGGCCGGCCCTGCTCTGCCATCATCCAGCGGCATCCCGCAACCTTCACCAAGTTGTCTTCCTACGCTACGTCTTCCGGTGCGCCGTCGCCACTCGAGAACTTTACTGCCCCTAAGGCTATCTGTACTACGAACTATGACGTGCCCTGCCCACTGCCTCTTAAGTTTAGCGATTCTGTGAGCTACGTCGGTTACCTGACCCCAATTTAACTATTTAGCCAGATTTCCATATTTTTTTTCACTTAAAAAAATATTTTTTTCAAGTCAGGAGGATGATTTAAGAGCACGTGTAATGAAAAATAATAATTATTTCATTGCATGTGCTAATAAAATAATAATTTCAGGGGTAACTGGGTTAATCCACAATTGGTAAGGCCTTGTCACCATGTCACCTCATGGTAAGTGACGATGATGCTGAGGATGGAAGCGGGTTTACCGAAATTCCCCAACGCAAAGGGAAAGTTATTTATGCTGTTAACATTGATATTTGGTAGCAGGACTAAGATAAGATGGTAGGCTTAGAAAACGCCCTATCACCAACCAAGCGAGTCTTACAAAGTAAAACTCCTCTAGGATTCAAACCCTCTACCTGGTGTGAATCAAATGGCCTAACGATTGCACCACGGAGGCGGTCAAAACTTGTAACTTGCACCCTCGCCTAAGCGAGTTGCAACTCCAGCGACGCGTGCGCCTGTTTCCGGCAGCGCATGCGCATCGCTCCGCCACCTTTCACTGTTCACTTGCGAAGTTGCACTTTTTGCAGACGAATGTACCAGGTTTGTTGGAGGTCGGCATAACATGCAAAAAGTTATAAACATGAAGCGGTCCTATAGCTACATCCATCTACCGTCGATTACGTTGGTTAATTTACCATAAGTAACGGTCAATAACGTCGTCCGTCGTCGTCACGAGCGTCGGTCCTGTTCAGGAGGTCGAGGTTCGAATCCTGCCACGTATCAATGGGATTTCGAATTTAGATTTAATATGTACGTTTATCCGACGGTCTTACGATGAAGGAAAACATCGTGAGGTAACCTACACACGCCTGCGAAGAAACTCGCAGGTTGTGAAGTCAACCAACCCGCACTGGGCCCGCTTGGTCGACTAAGTCCCGATCGCCCTAATTCAGGGAAGGCTCGAGCCCCTCGGTAGGGATGTATATGATATGATGACACTCAATAACAGGATGGATTTGACCAAAAGTGAGTGGCCCTTATTGCGACTGTTTGCGAGAGTCGCAGCTGTTGGTGCTGGTTGCTGTTACTATATGGCAGTTGTCAAGCATTCTCCAATACCTTCTAAGCGGCGTGAAACATCTGACAGTGGGTTTCATTTCGCCACTAGCCCTACAACCTCCATCAATCCGGACCTGGCCCCCTGGCGTGGAGTACGATGGCCTTCATCATATCAGCTCATATACGTCCCCACCGAGGGGCTCGAGTCTACCCTGAATTAGGGCGATCGGGCCTTAGTCGGCCACGCTCGCCCAATGCGGGTTGGTCGACTTCACATACAACCTTCGAGTTTCTTCACAGGTGTGTGCAGGTTTCCTCACGATGTTTTCCTTCACCGTTAAAGCAATCGGTGAGTATATGTACGTCAGTTTCGAATAACTCATTGGAACATTGGCCGTCCGGATTTGAACCCGGCACCTCTGATTAGGAGGCCTTGTTATGATGGCCTTACCATCTCATATTTGGGAAGAAACCAGCCTAAGCTTTGGGAATGTATGAATCTATGGGTAAATATGATGAGCATGTATATGCTGAGTCGAAGCCATTTCTCAGCTATAGCACAGTTCATTATTTAATTTATTCATAATATACTCTTCATCAACTAGAAAATACCTGATGATCTTCAAACGACATAACAGATATTCTTTGATCATAACTAAGAACACTCTCAATCAATTCACTTTTCAAACAAAAAAACTAAATCAAAATTGGTTCATCCATTTGGTAGCCACGATGCCACAGCCAAACACACAGATACACACACACGTTTAAATTATTACAGCCCTCTGTTTGCGTGGGAGGTTAAAAATTAGGATCGCTTGGTTTGTGTTTACCCGTCTGTGCAAGAAGAAGGGTTATGTTTTTCTAGTGGCACGCTCCGTAGCCTTAAGCCGAGGTATTATTGATTGGAACAGGTGTCTCTGTCTTTTTCTTTACATGCAAAGAGTAAAGAAAATAACCACACGTTTTCACTTTTTTCATGGTTTTTCGTTTCAAGCAAAAACTACAACGAAAGTTTAAAAAATAATAACATTACTCACTTTGTATTATCATCAGAAATATTATTGTATATTTTTTTTAATTTACACCTCAAAATATTAGTCATAAATAGAGTTTAAAGTAACGGTGTAGACCTATCTTCGGGATTTTTTTCTATCGAAGGAAAACTGCTCAATCGTGTTTCTTATAGCTTTAAGGTACATGATAAACAATAAGGGTTTTTTTCAACCTTGGGTTTTCTATCTTTTAGGAGTAATAGACGTCAAAAATAACGAAAATCTGTAATATTATCGCCTTAACGGATTTTGGAGTGCGAGTCAAGTGCGAGGTGTCGTTAGATTTGTCGTGACACCGTGAGAGACTTAAGATACCTACATTTTTATTCGACTAGCCAAAAATAAGGGTAAAATGCAATCGGCTTTTTAATTTTTAATTAATTCGTGTACTAATTGCTACAAAAAAACAACAAATTAATTAGATTCCCACTTTTCCAATCATGCGACAACGCGATTGTTTTAAGCGCCCATCAATTACATAAAGCCTCCCAACTAGCTTCGCTGACTGGGTCAAGGCATTTTAACGGTAATCTTACTGATTTACCGGTTAATAGTATTTACCGTGAATCACCACCTCCGGTTTCTTTCCAATGCTTACCAAAATTATGCAACTGACTTAGAATAACTACTAGGTGACTGATTTGTGTGGTTGCGTGCGCTTAGTAGACTAGTGGGAAATACGGAATTGCCTAATGTTGGTATAGGTACCTAGTGTGAAACAAGAAAATATTCTCATCTAAAATTGTTATGTACAAACTATTCAATATTTATCGTTTATTAAATAACAACTTACTCGTTATATATTTTAATGTATTTAATACATAATAGCTTTTTAATACATAATATAGCTTTTGTCCGAGGTTTCGCTCACGTATCGTTTTCATGACTGTCTTTGAGGGTGAGCGGTGCGAAGTCTCTATCCGTCTGTAACCGTATAGCTAGACAGTTGAAATTTTCACAGATGATGTATTTCTGTTGCCGCTATAACAAAAAATACTAAATATTAGAAAAAGTGAAAAAAATAAGAGAGGTCTCCGTACAAAAAACGTGTTTTTTTTTAGACATGACGAAACTAGCGACATCTATTATGATGCTACGGAACCCTTTGTACTAGTGCCATCTAGTATGATGGTACGGAACCCTATATTTGCGGTTCTGACTCGCACTCGGCCGCTTGTTTAGGGTTCCATAGTCATTTTATTAAAAATTAGAGTGCGTTGAAATTTTTCCACTGAACATCACTATATAACTACTAATATATACAGATTGGTGTTTATTTAAAAAAAATAAGCTTTGTTTGCTTGTCGGCTTGACTATTTAAACTTGCCAAGTTACAGGTTATTAGTAGTACAGAACTTAAAAAAATATTATTTTAAACAATTGAAAACCGTTGTACATTCTCTAATATAATTGGAGAAGTCTAAGATAAGTATTACAATTTGAAGTGTCGTAGTTATGATTTAAGAAACCACTATAGAACTTGGTACATATCCATTTCGATATCTGTATTTTTTTGTATCGAACTTGGCTCCCTTTCACATTAATGTTTTGTTGAGATATCATTATTTTTTGTCAAGTTATCAAACTTGTATCCTCTATTTAAGTAATGTACATACATAATTAATATATTTTTAGTGGAACGAAACTCTCAGTCTGCAAGCCCGACTCGCTCTTGGCCGGTTTGATTCTTTTTTCTTAATACACCCAATAACCTATTTCGATTAAACTATTAAATAATTATTTAATTAATAACTTACCTAAAGGCCAAAAAAGTTTCTAAGTCACCTGAAAGTGGTCTTTAATTTTTATGAATAGTAGTGGTATGGAACCCTAATTTTGCAAGTCAGACTTGCACTTGACCGATTTTTCGATATTTTTCTTAGTGTATGCTAAATTAATTATCTCGATGCCAAATTGTACGTTTATAAGTTACCTGCAAGTGGTCTATATATTCGTATTTTGGTCTATATACCCTTGGTGCGCGAGTAAGACTCACACTTGACCATTTTTCGAATTTTGCCTTTGTATACGTCCAATAACCTACCTTGACGCCAAATTTAAAGTTTCTAAGTCACCTGGAAGTGGTCTATAATTTTGATGATTCTGTCAGTCAGTCAGTGAGTCATAAAAATAATGATTTTCGGACGTCGATATCGCAGAAACGGTAAAAGATGTATTTATGAAATTGGAATTCTACGAGTATGTGATCGAGGGGGGTCTCACTAGACACACAAAATCGCTAATGTGTAGTTCAAACAGATTTTAAGGGTCAAAAGTGGCCCGAAATAGTTCGTGTAAAACCCACGGTCAGTGTCGCCCTTTTTTTTCGAACTTGACTGACACAGTGCTGTCGTGTGTCTAGATAAACAACTTACAAGTAGTATATTATTTAAATTGTAATTTCAATTTTCAATGAAAACATAATCATAAAAACAAAACAATATTCTGACAAACATTTTTAAAATATTAAACAAACGACTGAACCAACGACTCAGGTCTTTACTTAAATGTTGCTCATCATATCACCTCATATACGTCACCACCGAGGGGCTCAAGCCTAAGTACCCTGAATTGAAGCGTTCGGGTCTTAGTCGACCACGCGGGCCCAGTGCGGGTTGGTCGACTTTACACACAACCTTCGAGTTTCTTTGCAGGCGTGTACAGGTTTCCTCACGATGTTTTCATTCGCCGTAAGTATATGTTAATAGGTAGGTACTTTAAAATATCAAACCAGGTTTCTAAGCAATAAATCTGCAACCTAAATTATTTTTTTCTTTTTGGAAAAGTGTGTCATTTCAATATTAGTCTAAGCTAAGAGGACAAAGTGTAATATTAATATTGAAACAACTGGATAAAACAATACATCTGTCGGGTTTGTGAAAAAATGACGAGGTTGGTTCAAGTGTATATTAAAATTAGGTTATTTGAGTAATTTATCTGTTTCGTACCTACCTACTTACTGACATTTAAACAAAAGATAAAATAAGTTAAAGAAAAACCTAAAACAATAATATAATATTTAATGTATTTGTATTAAAAGCAATAAAGAGTTTACAAACAAACAAACAAACAAGCTTTTAGATGAAAATAGTCTTATGGTCGAAAATGCCAAAATATTTAGTGTGTCAAATGTGAATAATAAATAGGTATACGTTCCAAATTCATAAAAGGCGAGCCCCAATGACTTATATATTACTGGCGTAAGGACCCGGCAACGCGCGCGCCTAATGCTCCCAGCGAATTGGTGCGAAAATCGAAGGTTTCGCACACTCGCGACTCAGTCGTCTGCGGGAAATTGTACAGTGCGGTGGAAATATATTCCATATAAAAATGCCTTATGCCTGTTGTTAGAGGCTGCAAAAATCATGAAAGAAAGGCTAAAAAAAACATGGGATGTTGTATCATCGTTATGTAACCTTACCTTGTATTTTTTCTTGTAAACAAATTAAATAAACGAATTTTTAAAGCGACAATTCTACCAAGGTGCTTTTAACGCGGCACTGACGTCTACTCTCGCCCACTCTAGTTCGTACGAGTTATGTCAGTTGGCGCTACTTTTTGCTTGTATGAAGAATATCTGAGTGAAATATGGAAACGGGCGGATCCTTCTGTCCAAATCTGTGGCGAGCACAGTATTTCCTATGATTCTATTAAAAATAAAAGACGATCCTGGGACCTTGATTCCCCCTCAAAAGTTCATTGGACTTCAAAACCTCAAGGATCTGTTGTCACCGGGAATATGGCTTTATACCATATAATATAAGCTCAATCGAACCCCTGGAAGTCGCAGTCGAACTAACGTACTTACATACAAAGATATAAAAGCTTTAAATTAGGTTATTTTAGTAATTTATCTGCTTGGTACCTACTTACTGATATTTAAACAAAAGACAAAAAATATTTTAAGAATAGTCTATACAGAGGCTTATACGATTTAGGATAATATGTTTCTCAATCGTTGTCCAAATGACCGCTATGTAAGTAATACACCATCCTGGGAGCACAACGTCCGCAATCTAAAATGGTCAAGGAGCAAAACTTCCAAAATTTAAAAAGTCTATAAGCAAATCCTATTTAGTGAATAATGTCATGGAAGAAAAATTACTCTGACACATATCAGGAATTTTGGTCAAAAATGACCATGTTTCAATCTTTAAAAGTTACTAGCTGTTGTGCATGATTTTTTTGCATTTAAAATTGGTAAGCCCTTAGCATCATCTCACCTGATGGTGAATGACGATGATACCGAAGATGGAAGTGGGCTTACCAAGATTCTCCAACGAAATGGGGAACAGACTACCTTATCTTTAGGCCGGTACACATCAATGTTGTTAGCGTGTGCACGAAAAAATACAATGTAAGGTTACTTTACAACATCTCATGTTTCTTTTTAGCCTTCCTTTCAAGACTTAGATGAGACGGTGAGAGCTAGCTAGGTGGGCTTGGAAAATGAGCTTCCACCAATCAAAAAAAATATTACAAAGTTAGACTCGGGTGGGAATCGAATCCGCGATCTCCTAGTGTGAATCTAATGGACTTAACCATTACCCCACGGAGGTGGTCACAAACTTCATTCCATGTTATCATAATATTATTTTGTTGTAATAATAATGAATAGTTATTAGAACCGCATGTAATTTTACGTAGCTGTAGGTATTTTAGTCGCATTGCCTCTCGTCAAATCGACATGTAACAATCAACAATCTATAAATAACAAGGTAGATCATAAGGCTGACCGCTCACTGTCTCAACATTAAGGACGTTTTGCTCCTATGACGTTTTACTTTGCGAACATTTCGTAAAACGAAGACTTTGCTTACCTAGCTTACCCTATAAATTGCGGACGTTTAGCTCCCACGGCGTATTACTTAGTGATCGTTTGGATAACGTTGAGAACAGTGTGATCCTAATTCGCCTATATACAGGATGTCAAAATGTCGGTATAAACGAATCTAAATTTAAAGGTTGATTTTATTTTTGTAATTAAAAATTGGAGTGCATTTGACCACAACAGCTTACGTGATGGGAAGTGACGATGCAGTCGAGGATGATACACGCAATATAAAATAATACATATTCACTTTCGCCATGAAGGTTCCCAAATAATAGGGATCGGGAAACACTGACGCAGGCTAGGAGTTCCACATCCTTCCAAAATGGGTAAGGAAGGTAGCTTCCGATATTTCATCATCAAGGAGCTTCTGTTGGTGATATTGAAAAATTCTTCGCAAAGCATTGCACGCAGCGATATTATGGTTCGCACCAAGTAGATTACGGATCTCATACGAAATCAGTGACAGAAACTTTCCGCTTTGTCATGTGATCATACAATAAAAAAAAGTTTAAAAACACTGAAAAACGACTTCAAAATGAAATTTACTTAAAAATATGATTTAATATTATTATACAAATACACGACGTTAACCAACAATAACGTAATCAAAGGTGGGTACGAATTAAATTAGGGGCTTAATTTTTTTTTAGTTCGGTGTCGGTGATAATAGGTTCATTAGGTTTGATGATGGTACTCTCGATGAGCCTCTCAAAGCTTTTTTAAAAGATTTTTTTAATGTACTCTGGGTGGCGGAATGCATTCTGCATGATATAATGCTCAGCCTTTTCATGATCTGGTCAAGCGTGGATTCAAATATCATTAAACATTTAACTGATATGGTCAGTTTTAGTTAAAGATTTCATGATATTTGTCAACCATTTCATGAAATTGTCAACTTCATGATATCGCTACGAAATAAATATATATATTTTTTGATCGCACAAAATCACAAACAAATATTGGACTTCCCATGCTAAGTGGGTTGATCAAAGAACCACGATGCACCCGTAACAACGCAAACACGTCAAATAAAAAAACTGACTTCATTCGCAATCATTAAGTACAATTTGCAAATTTTCTTTGTTTTTTGTTATGTATTTAAAAGATGCACCTGAAGATGAAATTTATTTGGGACCACAGTGGAGACATAGCCTATCAATAAAAATAAGAATAATTAGAATCGGTTCACAAACAGCGTATGTATTGGTGAACATACGTAAAAAATACATACAGGAGGAACAAAAAACCTCCTCCTTTGTTGAAGTCGTTTGAAAATATAGAGTTTTTTTTATTAAATAGTTTAGAGGCATTTCTGCAAAAGTAACACGTAACCCAAAAACAGTGTGACCGTTTTCGTACTCCGATGATTCCATAGCCGTACCATACGAGCGCTATTGCGTCAGAGCTCTCAGCATGTCCCAGCTGATCGTTTGCGCAACACACTTTCTCTGCGTCTGCTCTGCTCAGACTATATAGGCGCCGGCGCCGTTTGAATGCTATGAAGATTTAGACGCGGCATAGTCATCAAGGCAAATAAGGTTAGATTAGAACAAAAAAATAATAATTATGCAACATTGTCATCGTTACTGGCTTTTTGGAAGGGTTATGTTCTCCAAAGACACTGCGCTGCCCGGGACACAATTATGGAATGCCCATGACCTGCGTCAACCTCTTGGCCAAACTGGCTGAATCCGCCAGAACGACGAATGTATACATGAGGAGCCAGGTCGGCTTCCTGCCTGCGTTTCTTTCTATTCCCCGATTTTAAGTATTATAAATGACTTATTTTTCTGTTCCAGAAGAAATAACCTCGGATCATAGGCTTAAAATTTATTTTTTTAGGACTTTATTAACGTTTTAATATGATTATTAGGTACAAAATTGTAAAAAATCTACTGTTTTCGTCGAGATTGTTCGTTATTAAATATTGGACAATGACCCAGTTGGCAATAATCTATGGCTCAACGAATTGAGATTTTAGCTACATTTTTTTTTTCTTCAATGGTTTAGATTGACCCAATTTACCAATTTTGATCTTAATTAACAATAAATTACATTCTGACTAAAACCAATATTTATGTATGCCCAATATTAAAAAGATCCACGCGCGTCTTCTTTTTAAAGAGGATACTCATCCCTCTTCCCTAGTGTGCCAATAAACAACAATAATTTATGGCCCCATTTGCAGAGAGAGAAAAAATATACTTATACTTTAGTAGCACGACGCGGAAGATAAAGCAAGTGTTTGTTCCGTTCTAACACCGAGCCTCACCGAGGTAATGATAGAGACAAGAAAACTGTATGATGCTACCCGCATATAGGTTACCCGTGCTGGTCACGCAAGTTGACAAAATCTCCCGATATTGGCTAAATTGTACAAGGCGGTTCATGACCGTCTTTTATGTCAAAGTTAATTCATTTATAAGCTGTGTATACTTTTGAGCATTATTACCTTGGATACCTACTAATAATTGGTTAATTTCTAGGCAAGTGTTTGTGTGCATGTGTTGTTTACCTTTAAGAGATTGTTACATTTAGTAAGTTTTTCTTTGTAATAATTAATGTATTGTATGTATTGATGTAAACAATCATTGGTGAACCTAATAAATAAAATAAAATATTTTCAGCGCTGTATTCGCTTGGAAAAAGTCAGCTGTCAAAGCATGCAACAGTATCAGATTGTGTTCCAAAACTAGTCAATATCTACTCGGCTAGAGTCTGTCCTATGTAAACTTACGAAATTCACAAGGCTATCCTGATGTCGGGTAAATAAGCTTTTAATTGTTCTCGGATATGTTTTCTAACCCGAGACTAGCTAGTCTATAGAGTTAACAGCGACATCTATCTCAAGTAACGCGTATTCTTGTATATTGAGAGAAGTATTGTAGAAGAATTATGATTGAAAAATAACTAGGTATACATCTTGAAAGTGAAAGTTTTTCAATGAATATGAAACTAATCTTTAGAAAAAATTTTCATCCACTAATAACGTTGAGTAATTTGACACCAATTTTCATTCAAAATTATTTAGTGGTATTTTTAAACTCTATGACAACTTTATGAGATTCTTAGGTCTAAGTATGTCAAGATGACCAATTTAATAATCAATACAAAAGTCGGCCAAGCGGATATTTTGTGCATAAAATTATTAAATTGCTGTAACAACCGCGTAAGACAGAAGGAAAATTATTATCATTAACAAGATTACGTTATTTACGTATGCTATTATTTATAATGTTTTCAAAAAAACTTGTTATCTTAGCCTATACTGCCTATTATGTTTTAAGATTTTAAAAACGGTTCCAAAGATTTCAATAAAAATTGCTATGCGTAGGCATACAACGGGCCAGAACTGACATTTCAAAAAAGGGATGACGGAACAAACAAAATGGCGGCGAAATACGTTCGACAACCAAACTGTAATCAATCTGTATTAATCTGGGTGACGAGGGGGCGAGGTCGCAATCTAGAGAGCGGCAGGGAGTGTCCATACTGTATGTCAATACTAATATATATACTTTGACGTAGGTTTGGGTGAAAAATGGATCTAGCTAGGTCTCATCTCCGGGACAGCGCGTTTTTCCGAGTACGCACATCCTCTTTCGGCGTAGTAAGATTAGCCATTTCACTGCACCAGATTATAAGCGATAGTCCAGTGGTCAAAGCGTTGGACTTATACCTCGTAGGTAATGGGTTCGATACGCGGTCTGGTCGAATATGTTTGTATTTTTTTATATTTTTTATTTATTTTTTGCCTTTTTTATAGTATAGTTTAAGTAAGTGAAATTTAAAAAAATCTTGACTAAATTTCAGCCAAATCGGAACTACTTCACTTTTGGAACGGCTGAATGCATTTTTATATTCAGACATGGCTAAGAACCATCTTAGTATATTACCATCTAGATTAGCTTTATTTTTTTAATTTAAAAAAAAACAGCGTTGAAATGGTCCAATGGTCCAGTGGTAATAGATAAACATAAGCAAACCCGACATGAACAGTTTTAACGAAATCTTTAGAGCCGCTTTTGAAAAAAGAAACGGTTTTTGTTGAATGACAATTCGATTTGGCGGTAAGAAGTAACTTTTGATAGTCCCTTCCAAATTTGGTCCCAATCGGACTAAAGATATAGACTCCAGAGCCAAGCGTGACGGACGGAGGCACGGACGCACGGACGCATGGACGGAATGAAGTTAATCGGCTATTGAGATATAGAACACATTTTTACGAAATATGAAAAAAAAATCCGCGATTACAATACTTCCTCAACCTCGTGGTACGTACCGTACCTCGAGGTCGAGAACGTTAAAAAAAACTAAAAACCGACTTAAAAATTAAATTCACTCAAGAGTATGAAATAATATTATTATACTTAAATACACAACATTAACCAACACTAACGAAATCAAAGGCGGGTACGAATTAAATTAGGGGCTTAACACAGAACGCCAGTAATATATAAGTCATTGGGGCTTTAATTTTTTTTTGAGGTCGGTGTCAGCACACAGTTACTTACGTATCAAATCTTTTAGATTCGATGGTTTGCTGACAACAAACATAAAAAAACAACATCAGTCGAATTGAGAACCTCCTTCTTTTTTAGAGGCGGTTGAAAATACAAAGCAGACAGGGTTATGTTATTCACACATAGTTGAGTAAGTTAGGTATTACTGATTGCTATAATAGGGATGACGACAGCATCAGAAATAAATTATGAACTTTTGATCGCTAAATTGCCCTCCTACTTAAACTTCGGAAAACCTTACTCGTTTTGTTTTCCATTGAGTCTCCGATTTTTAATTCACCAAAATCACAAAATAAGTACATAAATGACGTTGCTAAACAATGTCGTCACGCCTAGGTATTTCTAACATTTTTAGAACAAAATGTCGTTTTTGATAGATGTTAAAAAGTAACTCAGATGACTAGCATTCGTCATCCCTATTCTTTGTGTTGTACATAAAACTTTTTTTTATATAAATAAAAAATTGTACTTACCTGCGCGGCGCCATGGACACTTACATAAAAAATTATGATACAGAAAAGTACACAAAATATATCTATAGACACGTGTTAATCTTGTTAGTAAAAGGCGAGTAAAAATATAAATAATTAAAAAAATTATGAGTGGAGGAAAGCAAGACATAGATAAGAATAGAAATAATACAGTTTTAGGGAAATAGGAGTTAAAATAAAATGTAAATTTTTAATAAAAAAAAATGAAATTTTTACATTAATCTTTTGGTACCTGATAACTGGTAACTCCTTCTGGATCCTTCTAGATTACGCCGGATTGTTCTAGAACCTTCTATGTCTTGCCAACGACCACATGAGCTCGGTTAGTCACTGTTTGAGTTTTTTTAGAATTGTTTTTAACTTTGGTTGCTGGGGCTATTTGAACACTAATGAGGCAATGAGCTTGTACATACAAGAATACAATTTGTAAAGGGTTTTTAAAATAAAAATAATTTTCTGTATCAAAAATTCTAAATTAGTTCAAAATGTTCTTTAAAATTTAGGATAATTGCGTTTCATTTTAATATTCACAATCGGTAAGCTCTTCGCATCATCTCACCTGATGGTAAGTGACGATGATGCCGAAGATGGAAGCAGGCTTACCAATTACTTAAAAATGTTTTCAAAAAATGACCAAATATTAAAAAAGGCGAAAAGAAGCATTCACAAACATGGCCACATAAAATTTACACTGCAGGCCACTACTTTCATGCAAAAAAGTTAGGTAATTTATTACGATAATAAAAAAACACATTCTAAAATTTTATCTCTACATTACGGGCCAATAATTTCGCACACCAAAAAGCAGCAACATTGATAGACCACAAATAACCAGCAACCAAACATTTCATGTAGGTATCATTTATTTATTTATGTGCGTGCATCGTGCGTGACAACTTACTTTCATCGTTTATCACAGGTCCGTAACTCAGTCCTTCATTGGACGAGAATTCTATACTGTTTGAGTCGTGCACTCCAAGCAATCCAGCCTTTGCGACTCTATGGCAGCATCCCTTCAGCAGACCACCGCAAGATCCCTCCAACAACCCTCCCACCATCCAACAGTAGAAAAAAAACTCGCATGTCCCACCTTGGGGACAAGCCTTTTCATCCTGTCTGTCCTCCTTCTGAGCTTGCTCGGTCACAACTTCTATCTTAGAAGCTTCTGGGGTGCTATCCAGCTGCTGCAATCTACCTTTCCTTAATCTAGTTTTAGGCACTACATTTGTACTCTTAGGTAAGTCTTGTAATATCTCACTAATTTTCTGCATCTGTGCATCGGATATCGGTTTGAACTTTGGCAAAGTAGTTGTCGTTGCATTCGGGAATCCGTAAAAGTCGATTCTCTTCATCCGTATGCCATCCGTTTGTATGAACATTGGTTTTTGTAATAGAATCTTTTTCGATTTTATCTCTTTGCTGTTAGTTCGAGCTCGGTGGTGGTCGTTGGCATCTGTTTGGATCGAAAGAGCAAGTTATTAGTAAAGTGAAATGTAGGATGAAAAGTTAGGATGCATTATAAAAAAGTTGGAAATGAAATAAATAAGACTGAGTGAAATAGATATATACTCTATTATTTTGCACAATAATATATTAATATAAATAAATGATTTATACAAATCATAATAGCAGTACATATTTACAGCACACTTTATAAAAACAATTTTAATTTTTACAAATTCAATTATAATTCAAGCACTTTCTTAGAACTAAAAGCTATGAATATCAGGTACATACTTATTTATTTCCTTACTCATAGCTTTTGTTATTTCAAGTTTATTTTGCACGGAAGTGTATTTACATGAATTCGTGGTGATGACGTATAGTATGAAAGGGAAGACGCCCATAAAATAATATTGGGCCCAGCATCGAGTGGGCACTTACTGTGAAAGGAATTGCTTTTCAGAAAGGCAGTTATGTCATAAAACCGTACTTCCGTAATAATCTCATGTTATTAGATTGATTAGGCAGTAAGACACTGGTTAAGACAGATACAGGGCTATATTGATTCTCCCCCCTCCTCCTGCCCACTCCGCCCCTACCCAAACTTTACAGTGTCTTCTACTCATGAAATTCAAAGAGAAAACCGTCCCACACCAGATCGCTCGGCGAAAATGGCCACATTCTCAGAAGGGACCCCACCCACATACGAGTACTATAACACAAACGCTAGAGTGGACCCCGCAAGGAAAAACAAAGCGTGGCCGTCCCTAACAATCCTGGCGTCGCTCCGTGGTGGCGGACCTGAAGCCGATCAGGTTACATGCCCCGAAGTAATGCGCGTGGCCCAAGATAAAACGCAGTGGCGGAGCATTATTGTGACGAAGTCAATTATTTTTAGACTACTTTTATATTATACCATATTTTTGTCTATTTTTACTTTTTAATATTTGTTTGTTTTTTTAAAATTGGCATTTCGACTCTGATCATCAATACGCCTATTGTTCTATGTTTTAAGCTATTGCATAGCTTTTATCGCGGTCTTTGACCGCGGCGACCGAATCAAGAAATTCCGTAACGAAAAAAACCTAACACTACAGCGTTCTAAAAAAATTACAGTGCCATCTATTAGCGATTTGCTGTACTAAAAGGACAGTCAATTTTACTGGCTCGGCCGAGCGTGAAGTAAAGTTACCGCGTTCTAAAAAAAACTTACAGTGCCATCTATTAGCGATTTGCGGTACTAAAAGGTCAATTTTACTGGTGTAACTTTTTTAAAAGTTGATAAAAAATGCCATGCAATAGCTTTGCCGCGGCAGTCCCCGAATGCCACACGTCTTTTTATATATTTTTTATATCTAGTTGTAATAAATATTCAGTGTTGGGTTTCCCTCCATAAACCACTGTCCTTTTTGTGCGTGCAACGGCGTAATTGAAAGACTGTGTAAAGCTATTACTATGGAAATAAAACCGGCCAAGTGCGAGTTGAACTCGCGTGGAGAGGGTTCCGTACAAAATATTACATTTGAAATCATCACAGTAAGATTTTTTTAATTTTTAAAAATTTGAGCGTGTTTGGCTGCTCCTCACCTGATGGTAAGTGCCGATGCAGCCGAGTATGTAACACGTAAGCTCAAAAAGTGCCTATTCACTCTGGCTAGCGAACCGGCATGGTGGCGTTTTCATACAGACAATTCAACACATCGATGTCATCATTACAGCTCATATACGTCCCCACCGAGGGGCTCGAGCCTACCCTGAATCAGGGCGATTAGGCCTTAGTAGATCACGCGGGCACAGTGCGGGTTGGTCGACTTCACACACAACCTTCGAGTTTCTTCGCAGGCGTGTGCAGGTTTCCTCACGATGTTTTCCTTCACCGTTAAAGCAATCGGTACACATCGATGTATCGATGGTAAATTTGGCACCGCTGGAGAGACTGTAGCACAGCTCAGGTTTCGACTGAATCAAAGGCTTTCTCATAGTCCACAAACGCCAAGCATAGTGGCTGATTGTACTCTTCGATCTTCTGTATAATCTGCCGCAGCGTATGTATGTGGTCTATGGTGCTAAAGCCTTTTCGAAAACCGGCTTGTTCGGGAGGCTGGAAGTAATCAAACCTGCGTTCGAGACGATTCGTAATGACTCTCGAACAAGCAACATTGACGACAAAGGGGTGGAACCGCCCTCCGCACCTGGTCGTCCGATGATGAAATGAAGGGGGGGAATAAGGTCGTGAAGCTCCAGGACACACTCTCCGAAATGAATCCTGTAGAACACCGATAGACAGGCGATTTTGTGGAGATGCTCGAGGCTTTGGAGCCTGTTTGATACAAGTTCCTCGTCGCCAATGAGTCTCTTAGCGCGTCGGTCGATAGAATCCAAGGCATATAGCTGGTAACGAGCCGATCCGTCCCACAAGTGAGAGCAGTACTCCATACAGTTTACTACTACTAGCGCGATCTAGTGGTGTTTTAGTGAACTTCTTTTTTTAAATAAAAATTTTGGTGCGTTTGGCTACACCTAACCTGATGGTAAGTGCCTATGCAGCCGAGGATGTAACACGCAAGCTCAAAAAGTGCCCATTCACTCTCGTTTTGAAGATTCGTAAATTATACGAATCGGGGAATACAGACACCGGCAGGGAATTCCACTCCTTGCCCGTTCGTATAGTGAACGAAGAAACAAAACGCTTTGTAAGTAAAGGTGAAACATCAACGACAAAGGAGTGGAATCGCCCTCCGCACCTGGTCGTTCGATGATGAAATGAAGAGGGCGGAATGAGGTCGTGAAGCTCCAGGACACACTTTCCGAAATGAATCCTGCAGAACACCGATAGACTATTTTCTATTATGACTAGAACTGTTTTTCGTAGGTAAACGTATTACGTATTACATTGAGTTTGAGTTTACAACGATTACCACTTTGTTTTTCAGTTGATAAAATTCTTATAGGTTTTCCTGTAATCTACAAGCCATGAAGTATATTTTGTATTTTTTTTTTAATTTTAGGCTCAGTAGTTTTGGAGAACAGGTCAATTTTCGTCTTCTTTCATGAATAAAATCAAAACTATTTATTTTACAATTAAAAAAATATATATATTTAAGATCCTGATAACGAGCCCTTTCATTTAATAAGGTTAAGTATTAATAAGGTTTCCAAAACTTTTTTTAATTTCCTAATTTGACCCCCCGAAAATAACCCTTATTTAAAAAAAAAAATATTTACTTTACACACCTGTGTTTCGGTCATGGGATTACACTATCCTACCAAATTTCATCTGATTTGGTATAGTAGATTCGGAGCAAATGGGCTTGGACAGACGGACGGACGGACAGACTCACGAGTGATTCTATAAGATTCCGTTTTGTTTTTTTTGTACGGAACCTAAAAATATTTATAATATCTTTAGAGTAATAAAAATCGATTTAATTAAATACAACTTTGAAAATATTACCACTTTTGAAATAAAAAATAATAATAATTGTAGACCCTTTTTTTGACATGAAATGTTAAATGAAACCAACACACAAAAATCGGTGACTTTAAGACCTTATTTACACACATTTTTTAAAACTTATTTAACAATATAGAAAAGTAATAAAAACATGTAAAAATCGAGCAATGGGCGTTCGGTTTCAACGTAACAGTCGCGTTGAAGCCCGCATTGATTTGAACTTAAAATGAATAGACTTACGTTCGATATTATCAACCTGCTCGGATTGAGTGATCTTAATCTTAGCGCCTTCTTCTTTGCGAGTCGACGACGGTAAACTCAGATAGTCCCATCCCAAAACCGAGCCACGCAAATTGCCTTGTCAGTGGCCTGCATCAAGTCCTCCCGCGACAGGGCAAGAAGGACACCTCGTCGACCTTAGCGCCTTAATTGTAACGGAATAGTCTGCACACAGCCTAAACGAACCGGTGCGTTTTTTTTTATACGGGAAAAACCGGCGAGGCGTATTCGGAATGTTCGACGGTTCTTACAGAATTTTGAAAGTACGGGTTTAAGTATTCATTTAAATTGACGATAAGAAATTGATTAATTTATTTATTATTTTGAATTTACTTTGTATGTATTTAAGTCAAGATACCTATCTCCGAATGGTTTTTGTAGGATTCCGTACACACAAAGCGCTAAGACTCCGCTGCCTGTCAGTCTGTCCGTCTGTCAGGGGGCTGTACGACTTGAACTTCAATAGGTAGACAGCTAAAATTTTCACAAAATGTGTATTTTTTGGTTCTTTATCAAAAAATAATAACAATAAAATAAAAAATTAAAGGGGGCTCTCATACAAGAAACATGTATTTTAATGCTTTTTATGTTTTTGCTCTATTGTAGAAACGGTTATATACACAAGCGTGAAAGTTGGTATGGTTATAGTACTCATCTTCAAGTATAATAAAAATGGCCAACTGTGAGTCATACTCGCGCATATTAGCCTGAACTGAATGAAAAAATATATTTTTTCTGTCGCTCGCGTGTATTTCTTTTGTTTGTAACGTAAATAGGTATGGTTGTCACAGTTGTGTGGAGAGTAAACATGGGACGTGTAAAGGCTTCGCCGGGTATCCGGGAACCGAGTATCCAGCATGGCATATGTCGGGTACCCGGCCGGGTACCCCGCAGCGCTGACATGCCGTGACGCGCGAGTTTCGCTCGCCCACTCGCAAGTTCTATTATTTATTTATTTACACTTGCTTAGCAGGTTGACTCTACTTCATGTCTTCTGAGCCTGCTAAGTGTGGCGGAGTGCCAAGTTGTAAGTATTTTATAGGCTTCTTCCATTTCTCCATTTAATTTAAAACTATGTTGTGATGTGTAACTTTATTTTATGTATTTTTGTGAATTACTAACATAGATATAAGTTAAAGTGTTACTAACAATCTATGGACTTAAAATGTCTGAAAATAAATTATTTTTATTTTAATTTTATAGTATGTACACCAAAAAACAATTTCGTAAAGCTAATACATAGGGATATTATATATAATGTACAGTAGGCGGTCTTATTGCTAAAAGCAATGTCTTACAATAAAATCTCATCTATTCACAGAAAACGTCTGTTTTTAGCAGCAGGATTAATTTTTGAGAAGAAAAGAAGTCAACTTGATGCCAATTTTGCTGAAAAGCTGGTGTTTTTACATCTTCATCATATCAGCCAAAAATCGTCCACTGCTGGACAAAGGCCTCCCCCAAGGATTTCCACGACGACCGGTCCTGCACTGTCCGCATCCGTCGGCTTCCCGAGATTTTCACCAGGTCGTCAGTCCACCGCGTGGGAGGCCTGCCTACACTACGTTTTCCGGTGCGCGGCCGCCACTCAAGAACCTTACTGCCCCAACGGCCATCTGTTCTACGGGCTATGTACTTTACTTCATAATTTTCCAATTTTAAAACATAATTATTAAATGAAAGAATACAATACAAAACAATCATTTGTGTTTTAATTGTTTGAAATTGTATTTTCTTGCTTAGTAAACGTCTTTTTTTTCCCTTAAAAAATTAAGCCGGCATTATTACCCGTTACCCTACCGGATCTCAAAAAAACTTCAGAATCTGCCGGGTACCGGATCCGGACCGGGTACCCGTCCCATGTCTAGTGGAAAGGTGTAGTGGTGATACGGAACCCTTAGTGCGAGTCCGATTCGCACTTAGCCGGTTTTTATATTTTCATGCCTTATGAAAAACAGGCCAAGTGTGAGTCGGACTCGCACGCGAAGGGTTTCGTGCCATTATCTACAAAAATCACGTTTTTTGTACGGAATCCCTTAAATATAAATTTTATTTTAATTTAATCATTTATTCTTAAAGAGAATAAAACAAATCAATATTCTGTGAATATTTCAAGCGTCTACCTGTTGCCGTTATCATTATTCAGCAAAAACGAGCAAAAAATCATGTTTATTGTAGGGAGCCCCTTAAATATTTGTTTTATTTTAATTCTTTATTTTTAAAGTGAATATATAAATTAATATTCTGTAAACATTTCAAGCTCGCGTCTACCTGTTGCCATTATCAATATCGAGCAAAAACGAGCAAAAAAAAATCACGTTTGTTGTATGGGAGCCCCCTTTAATGTTTATTTTATTCTGTTTTTTAGTATTTGTTGTTACAGCGGTACCAGAAATACATCATCTGTGAAAACTTCAACTGTCTATATAGCTATCACGGTTCATGAAATACAGCCTGGTGACAGACGGACGGACAGACAAATAGACGGACAGCGACGTCTCAGTAACAGGCTTAATATGATTTTTCTATCTTACTGTAACATGTAAATAATAATTCCGTTATCATTTCAAATCAACAACGCACTTTCCATTCTACATCATAACGACATATTAGTACCTGTACCTGTGTATAATGATAGGAACGTGTCTGTTCGTCCGTAAGTGCGTTTGTTCACCGTATGGCGTGGTATGGCGGTAGTGAACCGGCACTTTCGATCAGACTAATGCGAGTATAATCTCAATATTATGACAATTTCATCACTCATTTACCCTTCCGGACAGAGATTTCAAAGTGAGGTTAATAATTCAATAACATTTCATTTAGGTAGGTAGGGGAATTGTGCTCAAGATGACTTACTGGCCGCTCTCGCGCAAAACGTCGAGCCCAAACTGCCATAGTCACCGTTGTTGCGCCTTTAGGGACAGCTCATTTTCGAGGCGGAGGAGACTTTATATCCAAAAATACATTTAGACGAATAAAAAAAGTATAAAATTTTTCCGGGTCAGAACAAAAGCCAAAAAATGAGAATCAAAGAATGCGGAATAAGTAAAAACAATATAAATAAATTAGTAACGGAAAGTTAGAATTAAAATATTTAAAATATGGATTCAATTTGAAGTTATGAGTAAAATAGATTAAAATAAAATGATAAAAAAAGGAGTGCGTGGTTTTATGAAACCACGGTAAAAGTGAAACTTTTTTTCACATTATAGACATTTACAGAGGACGAAACGATCTTGACTGAGCTCTCGTCTTGTAGCTACGGTACAGAGGACGAAACGTTTATACCGACCGTCACGCGATACATGCTCGAAATTTAAAAATGGAATTCACCTGTTGTTGTTGTGAATGTTTTTAAAAAGTAAATTTAGTTAAAAATAGTACGCAAGTAGCCAATTCGCTCAATTTAAAAAAAGATAATGTTCTAGTCATTTTCATACGACTATTCCCGCGATTTTTCTTTGAAACGATGGAGCTTAACGGGAACATTTGCATGCTATGATGTTTTATGACTTTAAATTTGGTCTAACTGAACAAATAAGTTACAACGATTACAATTAGCACAAGAGGACTATGTTTCATCTCGAGCAACAGTTTTCAGATGGTTCACTAATTTAAAAGGAGTAAAACGAACCTTGAATACGACCACAGAAGCGGTCGTCCGCAAAATGCAGTAACTGCAGAAAACGTGTGGACGACGGAAGTGTTGGTGCGAGAAGATCCACGAAATACATACACGGACATTGAGAAGATTCTAGGCATTAGTTCAGGGAGAGTCAATATAATTTTAAGTCAACATCTTGGAGTGAGAAAGCTCTGTTGTCGTTGGATCCCGCGTTTGCTCTCCGATACTGAAAACAGGCTCGTGTGGGATTGCTGCCGTCTGCGATTTGAAAACGGGTCATCGAGACGTGTTCGTGTGTCACCTGTGATGATTTCCGCATCACAGGTGACGAAACATGGATCTAATAATACGATCCGGAAAGTAAGAGACATTCCTCAGTATAGGTCTTCTCAGAGGGAAAGCTACCGATAAAACTCCAAAGACCTCGAAACGTTGGCAAAAAAATGGTGGCTAGTTTCTTTTCTCGGAGCGGACATCAACATCTATAGACATCAATGCTGGGAAATTATAGGTCTATTAACTCGGTTTGGTATTCAACAGTAGCATTGCTGAAAGTTTTCCAAGCAGTGCGAGAGAGGAGACCAACGGCTGGGCTTCGGAGAATCATGCTGCATTTTTTTAAATAAAAAATTTGAGTGCGTTTGACTGCAACTCACCTGATGGTAAGTCAAACATCACGACAATGTCTCTTGACATAGTTACCTCATTTAGAACAAAGGCGTTTATTGAGGAATCTAGTATTGAAACCCTACCTCATCCACCCTACAGCCCCGAATTAGGTCCCTGTGATTTATTTTTGTTCCCAACAGTGAAAGAAAAAATAAAAGGAAAGTTTTTTTCAAGGGCTGAAGAAGCCGTAGCTGCGAAGTAGCAATTTGTCACCTATCGGATCAAGACTGGCAACACTGTTTTCAAAGTTGTTTAGACGAATAGAACTTTGTATAATGGCGGAGAGTTTATTTATTTTTATTCACAATTGGTAAGCCCTTGGCATCATCTCAACTGGTGGTAAGTGACGATGATGCCGAAGATGGAAGCGGGCTTACCAAGATTCCCCAAAGCAATGGAGAACTGGCTATCTTCAAGCCGGAACACACCAATGTTGTTACACTGATGTTTAGCGGCAAGACTTAGATAAGATAGTGGTAGCTAGCCAGGCGGGCTTAGAAAATGCCCTACCACCAACCAAACCGAATCTCGAACCCGCGACCTCCTGGTGTAAGGTGAATGGACTAACCATTACGCTAATATTACGCTATTACATTAATATCTTTAATAGATTTTCTTCATCTCAGAACTTATGTCAATGTTCGTGCGGATGGTGGCGCATCGGGAGCCGGGTCGTTCCTTTCCCTCTAATATAGTTGATGGGAGCGATGGCTGACTCTCGCGTTTTACTCGTGACCGCGTGCTGTCCGTGTGAACTGGCCTACTCTTGTTAAATGCATTCAATGATTTTTATGTATAACTTTTCGTGTCATATTGTTTTCATGTTCTAATGACAAAATCTGGTTTATATCAAGGATTTAATTTTGACGTTATTAACCAATTATTGTTTATTTCTTGATTCTTCACAAATGACATTGTTTTTATTATTTTATGACTATCAGAAAGAGTGTAATTTTCACCTATTTTGAATAAATACATTGAATGGAATTGAATGATCGAGTGACGAACGTATCACTGTGTTTGTGGGTCATCCTTCACACTTTCAAGTTACAAAGAAAGTGCGACCAGTGCGCGCAGGATTCGGTTACACACTGACGTGATATCTCCGGAACGACAAGTACAATTAGGCCGTTTGTCCACCGCCGCCGTTACCAAGCCGTCACCAAGAACGAGACTATTTCGGGCCGAGTTCACAATAACGTGAGGCAATGGTGTGTCCACCGCGACCGATATCGGTGGCTCAGTCCTACAAAACAAAAACCGACGGTGCGGTGCGACGGTAGTGTGTGGTCAAGAACAAACGTGTTTTGTATTGCCGGCACATCGGCCCGTCATAAAACCGTGCCGAGTTCTAGCGGTCACGCCGAACTACTCCAATAATCGACGGCCAGGATGACGGCGCTCGGGTGACGGGCGTGCAGTGGACAACCGGCCATAGTAAATGTATGTATCGCTAATTCGGCGCCGTCATCTCGTTATCTGTGACGGCGTTGGTGGACAAACGGCCTTACACTAGATAAAATAAATTGTACAGCCACGCCGTGCATACTTTCTCGTGAAGTCTTCACGATTTGTCGTAGTCGGGCATACACAAATCAACAATAAACATTACACTTACTTAGTAGCAAAGAGTAAAGCTAGATATATCAGACTAGATGAAATAATTATAAATAATTTGGGTTTGTATGGGAGGTACCTTACTCAGATTTTTCCTGGAATAATGAGGTGCTCAGTGCAGTAGGTCTTATTAAGTCCTAGTTATTCACAAAGTTTCATTAAAATCTTTAGAGTTATTTTTGAGAAAAAGTAACAAACAACCTGTATTTGTATGGGAGGCACCTTATTTCGATTTTTCTTGGAACAACGGAATATAGCGTACTGTAGGCCACGTAAAGATAAAGTAATATACCTACCGAGTTTCATCAAATACGTTACAACCATTTTTGGGTAAAAAAAATTAACAAGTGATTTTTAATATGGTGGCAACCCTAAAAAATCAAGATAGGTCAAATTAAAAACACGCCTGGAGATACAAAAATAAAATTGTCCTAACCCAAATAAAAAAAATCCAAAATAAATCCTAAATCCATCTAGTAGTTTGAGTTAAAGAGCACCGGACAAAATTTTATACCTTTCATCACCATCATAATATCAGCTACGAGTACGAGTACGTCCCCATACATCTATGGGGACGCTGAAGCCTACCCTGAATTAGAGGTATCAGACCTTAGTCCACTACGCGGGCCCAGTGCGGGTTGGTCGGGTTGTTCCCACACAACCTTCGAATTTCTTCGCAGGCGTGTGCAGGTTCCCTCACGATGTTTTCCTTCACCGTAAGAGCGTCGGATTAACGTACAATGAAATCGAAATTCGAAAACACATTGATACGTGGCAGGATTCGAACCACGACCTCGCGGACAGGAGGTAGCGGCCCTAGCCGTTACGCCACATGCGTTTGAATACTGCCGCGCTAGGCGGGCCCGCCTTAAGTTAAATAAGTAGTTATCTGGTGAGGTGTCGCGAAGGCCCAGTCTCCTTTGAGAATCCGACTGCTACGACCACATCAGAATTATTATTCCGAGATCTTGGAACTATTATTTCAATTTCTCGGAATTATTAATCCCATGGACGGACGTAGACAATGATCATCGACACATAACACACGGTGTAACGAAACTGGTTTAGGAGCCGTTTGACTAAAACTTCTGCTACTTTGAGGTTGCCTGGAAGAAATCGCTAAAAGCGATATGGCCGCCTTTGCACTGTACATATTTAAATTAATATTTTGTTATGATATGGTAAAAAGGTAAATAACAAACTAGTTAAATTTGTAAGCCCGAGCCGCAAGGGTGTTTACTGTGCTCAAAATAGATTTTACCGCACACGTGCGTTTTGCTTTGCCACTTTTTAAATTTCTAGCTCCAAGGAACAAGACATTTTTAGCAAATAAAAAAAATATTCTCTATGACTTTTAAAAGGAGAATTTTAAAAGAGATAGGTTGTTCTTCCGAAGAGTTAAGTACATAACGCTAGCTGAATAGATTCTCTTTGGGTTCTATACATATTTGTGAAGAAAGGAGAATAAATATGAATGAAGCGCATAGGTTACACCAATGGTAATTTTTCCAAGGAGGTTTTAATGCTAACAATGATATTTATCCCAAGCCTAATTGTAATCTATTTATGGTAATATTTAAAAAAATCACGCATGCGTACGTGTGCCTAGTTAAAACATGACGAAGTTTTCGTAAAACTGAATTGAGTTGTTTTATTTATTTATTTTCTTTGTGTCGGTCATTTGGGGGCAGCGCAGAACCGGTCGTCGTGGAGATCCTTGGGGGAGGCCTATGTCCAGCAGTGGACTTCCTTCGGCTGATATGATGATTTATTTATTTACACTTAAAGTACACCAAAAATAGTTTCGTAAAGCTACATAGAGATATTATAATATAGTGTACAGAAGGCGGTCTTATTGCTAAAAGCAATTTTTTCTCTCTTCTCTACTCTTCTTTTAGTTTTGAATGCTAATAAAATAATGAATAATTAATATTATTTGTAATAAAAATATGCTTATGTGTATGTATAGAAAAAAAACAAGTGAGATTATTTCCCTGGACATTTAAAATGAGCCACAAGTCGTGTAAAAATGTTCTTACCTGGTTGCTGAAATGTGTTTTGTCTTTTCTGCTAAGGTCGTTTTTAGGGTTCCGTACCCAAAGGGTAAAAACGGGACCCTATTACTGAGACTTCGCTGTCCGTCTGTCACCAGGCTGTATTTCATGAACCGTGATAGCTAGACAGTTGAAATTTTCACAGATGATGTATTTCTGTGGCCGCTGTAACAACAAATACTAAAGAACCGAATAAAATGAAAGTGATTTTTTTTGCTCGTTTTTGATCGATATTGATAACGGCAACATGTAGACGCTTGAAATATTCACAGAAATATTAATTTATATATTCACTTTAAAAATAATTAAATTAAAATAAAACAAGTACTTAAGGGGGGCTTCCATACAACCAACGTGATTTTTTTGCTCGTTTTTGCTCGATATTGATAACGGAAACAGGCAGACGCTTGAAATATTTACAGAATGTTAAGTTATATATTCACTTTAAAAATAATTAAACTACAATAAAACAAGTACTTAAGGGGGGGCTTCCATACAACCAACGTGTTTTTTTGCTCGTGTTTGCTCGATATTGATAACGGCAACAGGTAGACACTTGAAGTATTCACAGAATATTGAATTGTATTATTCACTTTAAAAATATAATTATTAAATTTAAATAAAATTAATATTTAAGGGGGGGGGGGCTCCCATACACCAAACGTGATTTTATAGATCTGAATAGCACTTGGCCGGGTTTTTTTACCTGTTTTCTCACAACTGTAGAAAACGTCGTATGATACATGGGTGTAAAATGTAAATGACAAACTCTTGACGATGGTAAACCCCTCGCCTGCGGCATAGGCTTACAAATGTCACTTGTTTGTTATTTACCTTTTTACCACCCTTGTATCATATATAACTATTCTATAGTGGTGCGGGTGCGGATTTGCGGAATCCTCAGCGCGCGGATCCGACTCACACTTAACCGGTATTATTTTTTTTACGGTACACTTACCGACGACTTACGTAAGTCATTTAGTTCTATGAGTACAGAGTAACTTTATCGGTCTAATAATTTCTTACTGTTTTGCTTTATCAATTCTTTATGGAGATCAAAGTTAAGATGACTTTGTTTTGTTACATAACTTTGCTAATTGGTTTTTTTTTATTCAAATTTTAATTTGTTTTTTATTAAAAATTTGGGTGCGTTTGACTATAACTCACCTGATGGTAAGTGACGATGTAGTCGAGGATGGTACACGCAAACTCAAATAATGCCTATTCACTCTCGCCCCAAATTGTAGGAGTCGGGAACCATCTCACATATCATACATCTCACGGTAACGGCTTACAGTTCTTTTTACAACAGTGACTTATACAGGGTGGGAAGGAGTATACCGACAGATTTTAATGATGTCGTATCATCGTAAATAAAATTTGAATTTAAGTAAACTTACATTGTATTTTTTCTTAAAAACAAATTAAATAAAAGAATTTTTACAGCGACAATTCTAGGTTCTTTTAACGCGGCCTAAGCTAGTTCGTACGAGTTATGTTAGATGGCGCTATTTTTTGCTTGTATCAAGAAAATCTGATTATAATATGGAGACGGACGGATCCTTCTGTTCAAATCTGTGTTTTACAAGCTTTTATTTAACTTGCAATGCACGAGTATGTATGTTTGTTCGGGTGGAAACTTGCAAGTTTAATTTGACCCACTTACCAGTTTCCGATTGAGCTGAAATTTTGCATGCATGTGTATATCGCGTGACGATGCAATGTTAAAAGCTTGTACCTTATTTTTTTTAAAGTTTTTCGAAAATTATTACAAACTTGAGAAGGTGAGGTCATGCTCCACACATGGAGGTCGCGTATTGGTGTAATTGTAGGGCTAGTGGCGAACCGCACAGAGGTTTTTACTTTAACGTCTGACGCGGCTTTAACGACTTCAATCTAGTGATAGCAATCGACACCAACGGCTTAACGTCCTTTGCGAAGGACAGAAACGTTACAGATGAATATCATCATTACAGCTCATATACGTCCCCACCGAGGGGCTCGAGCCTACCCTGAATCAGGGCGATTAGGCCTTAGTCGACCACGCGGGCCCAGTGCGGGTTGGTCGACTTCACACACAACCTTCGAGTTTCTTCGCAGGCGTGTGCAGGTTTCCTCACGATGTTTTCCTTCACCGTTAAAGCAATCGGTAAGTATGTACGTAAGTTTTTTTTGAAAAACTCATTGGTACATTGGCCATCCAGATTTGATTAGCGTCGGTGGCTCAACCGGTAACGACTCGGTCCATCTAACCAGAGGTACCGGGTTCAAATCTGGATGGCCAGATGAATATAATGCTACTAAATCTAGAATTCTTGATTTTGTTCCTTGAAGAAATCCATAATCCAAATATTTTTTTAAAGGCCTTGTCATAAAAATCAGATAAAAAATATATTTATTTCTCATATCATTTATGTTGATGAGCCTAATGCTTCGTATTGCCATACAAAATATAGTAAGGTACCTACCTACAGATTCTTCTCCCCTTTCCAGCCCACCACTTACGCCTGGTTTTTTTTTTATAAATGCATGAGCTGTATTTTTTTTTTCCTGACATAATTTTTTTTTTAATTGCAATTCATGCAATTTTGGTCGTTATAACGATCAGTAGGGTAATTTGGCTATATCAAGAACGTGATATACTTACTTGTACGTTAAAATTAATGATCATCATATCAGCTCATATTCGTCACCACCGAGGGGCTCGAGCGTACCCTAAATTAGGGCGATCGGGCCTCAGTCGACCACGCGAGCCCAGTGTGGGTTGGTCGACGTCAAAACCTTCTAATTTCTTCGCAGGCTTGTGTAGGGTTCCTTACGATGTTTTCCTTCGCCGTAAGAGCGTCGGATAAACGTTTATATGATATTTAAATTCGAGAACACATTGGTACGTGACAGGAATCGAACCACGGCCTAGGATTGTAACAATGCCAAATTTACTGTGGGAAAAAATTGTTTTACCGCACTCGTACATTTTACTTTACAGCTTTTTAAATTTCTGTACTACTAGCAATAAAAATTGATGTAAATTAAGATATACGAGTATAATTTTATCCCTCTACCAAACCAATAAACATTAACAATTTCATTCCACCCTGTATAGCAACATTATCTATTTGACAGAAGGTTTCAATCAATGACTGTGTGTAAATAGGATTACAATAAAACTCCTCATGCATTAAGTACATACTTATTCATATTTTATAAAAAAAAAGATAAAACGACGGAATGCCGACAGTGGACGCTTGACTAGTTAAAAGTAGTTAAAACTGGTTTTTGAAAGTTAAGATGGGGAATAACTTTACTTATCTTTTATGTAAATTTGAGAGGTCATGGCATTTTTAGTGCTCCAGCATAAGAGAAGTACTCAACAAAGAAGACTTATAACTCTTTTTTCGTGTGCCACAATTATCCAAGGGATAGACGGCCGGCGCGGGGGTTGCCTTTAATAAAACTGTAACGGGGCCGTGTCTGTACATGAAATATTTTTGGAAAATAATAACTGTGGTGGACGTTACTAACAATAAAGAGGACAAAACAACAACTTTTGGAATTTTCGTCTCTCTGTCTGTCTGTCCGTCTCTCTGTCTGTATGTTCGCGTATCACGCAAAAACTACCAGGTCGATATTGATGAAATTTTGTTTGGTGGTTCCTTGTAGCCCAGGTTCCTATATAGGATACTTTTTATCCCGGAAAATTCAAGAGTTCCCGTGAAAAAATTCAAAACCTCCAAGTCGCGGGCACAGCTAGTACTAAATGAAGGGTTTTAGGCATGTTTACGGTTATAAGGGCATGACACTAAAGGTCGCATCAAATTTAAACAAACACGCAACATAAAATAAATGTTTAAGAATATGTGATAGTTGTGTATCGCAGCAAAATTAGCCATTACTGATTTCTATTACATTATTAGTTATTATTACCGAGCTAGCCCGATGATTAACTAATGTATAAAAAACTCCTAAAAAACTGAGTCGTCGAATCAGATTTAGTCCGTACCCAAAGGAACCCTATTGCTAAGCCTACTATCCGTACCTATGTCCGTCTGTCCAACCCTTGAGCGGTTGTATCTTTTGAACTGTACAAGTAGCTGGTTTTAATTTTCATAGAATATGTTTAACAAAAGAGGTAACAAAAAATAAATATGATTAAAAAAATCAAGAGGGTACATATTGCTTTAAAAACAAATTTTAACCGATTTGGACCAATTTTTGATAGCTAGTCAGTCAGAACAAAATCTAGGCTTATACGTTTTTGTTTTTTCGAATAAGTAAATAAGTTTATTTTATTGTAGTTCACGTGTTTTCATATAAAACTAATTTCAGGCATTTTTTTTCATTTACTGTTGGTAAACCCTTGACAACATCTCACCTGGTGGTAAGTGACGATGTTGCCGAAGATGAAAGCGGGCTTACCAAGAACCCCAACACAATGGGGAACTGGCTATCTTATCTTCATGCGGGAACACACCAATGATATCAACATTGATATTTGGCGGCAAGACTTAGATAAGATGGTGGTAGCTAGCCAGGCGGGCTTAGAAAATGTCCTACCACCAACCAAACCGAGTCTTACAATTGACCCCGCTGGGAATCGAACCCGCGACCTTCTGTGTAAAGCCAGTCAACTTTGCCTCTGAGCTACGGAGGCGGTTAGAATTAAAATTGAATTTAATTGAAATTATTAATTTGTTTATTAATAATCAATAATTGAAAAAACAAAACGTGTAAGCCTAGCTTTTGTTCTGACATTTAAGAGGTGAAAAGCGTTAACGCCATTTGTATGAAAAGTCGCAGCTTCACTATCCTCTTAATGTTTTACTACCTTATACAGAGGTGTGGTGGTATGGAACCCTCGGATGTGCCCTCGATGAGCGAGTCCGACCGTTACATAGCCGGTTTTAAGAGCTTTTTTATCTATTAGTTAATCAAACAAGCAAGTTCGGTAATTAAATGGCTAATTTGACCATTTGCCTGCGACATGTAGATACAAAGTGCTTTTATTATATTATGTATGATACTTAATTTCTTCCCCTGTCATTTTGATGCTCTATTTATGGGGCTAAATAACGCCGCAATGAGATACAAAAATATTAAAGTTAAATAAAGTACTCAACGACTAATTATTTTTTATAAAGTCGGCACTAGTTAGGGAGAACTAAATAAAGGGTTAATAAATAGATGATATCTAAAATCAATTTATCAACTATTGATCATCATATCAGCCGAAGGAGGTCCACTGCTGGACATAGGCCTCCCCCAAGGGTCACCACGACGACCGGTTCTGCGCTGCCCGCATCCAGCGGCTTCCCGCGACCTTCACCTAGTCATCGGTCCACCGAGTGGGAGGCCTGCCTACTCTACGTTTTCCGGTGCGTGGTCGCCACTCGAGAACTTTACTACCCCAACGGCCATAAAGCCATGGCCGCTTAACTATTGATAAGTAGCGGAATTTTGCTTTAAATTAAATCTTAAAAACCTTACTCGCTTTGTTTGTATCGAGTCTTCAGATTTTTTATTCATCTTATACAGGATGTAACAAAATTGGTGTAACTCCCGTTAAATTGGTGTAGGTCCCGTTAACTGGGGCTTTTACTCATCATACTGAATAACTTTTGTTCTACGACTTTGCTGAAATCGCAAAAAAATTGTTTGCTCCTCATAAAATCGATCAGCTGTTTGCGAATTTAGTATAAAGAGTCCAATTTTTTTTGGGAATTGACTATGGGTTCCTTGGGGAAAGTTGTTTTGTATGATAAATAGAACCTCCAGTTAACGGGCCCTACACAAATGTTGTTACACCCTGTATATCTTAAAATGAGTAGGTATCGTACCAATACAAATGAAAGTGATAAACTATTTCCGTCCGTCTGTCTGTTAGCAGGCTGCATGTCGTGATCTGTAATAGTTTGAAATTTTCACAAATTGTCGCTAAAATAAAAAAAAATTAAAATAGAATAATCCCTACTAATATTATAAATGTGAAAGTAACTCTGTCTGTCTGTTACGCTTTCCCGCAAAAACTACTGAACGGATTTGGCTGAAATTTGGTAGGTAGACAGATTAGGACCTGGGTTAAGACATAGGCTACTTTTTACCACGCTCGCGAGCCGCTTGCGGCTCGCGCACTGCGCTCCCTCGAAAAATCATAGAAACGTGGTCCACGCGGGTGAAGCCGCGGGAAACAGCTAGTACAAAATATTATCTATTTAAGCCATGGCCGCTTAACTTTGGAGGTTAGTGAATTTGATGCCTAAACAGTTTTATGCAAAGTTTTGATGAATAGGCTTCTGAAAGTAGACATTTTAAAACTCGGAGACAAAAGCTAGACATCATAATTATTTTTTTACTCTGTTTCTTTTGATTTTGCAAATTAAAGAACCATGCCATGGCAGCTCCATCAATCGATCCATTTGGAAAAAAAATCTTAATTTAGCTGTCAAAAACCCTGATTGATAACCATGATTTTCATCACCTCCGTGGCGTAATGGTTAAGGCAATAAGCTTCACATTAGTAGGTCGCGGGTTCGATTCACGGCGGATTCTAACTCTGATTCGGTTCGGTTGGTGGAAGGGCATTTTCTAAGCCCGCCTGGCTAGCTACCACCATCTTATCTAAGTCCTACCGCCAAACATCAATGTTAACAACATTGATGTGTTCCGGCTAGAAGATAGGATAGTCAGTTCCCCATTGCGTTGGGGATTCTTGGTAAGCCTACTTCCATTTTCGACATCATCATCACTTACTTTTAGGTGGGATGATGCCAAGGGCTTACCAATAATTGTGAATAAAAAAAAATACGCGGAAATAGTGTAAAATCGTGTAACATACCTTTAACATCCTTACTAACATTATAAATGTGAAAATGTGTTTGTTTGTTTGTTTGTTTGTTACCTTTTCACGCTTCAACGCCTTGACCAATCTTTATGAAATTTGGCATACTCGATTGTTGTGTTTTTTTGCACACAGATGGTTGAGTAGGTGGGAAACGACATAATTTACTAATCACCCCTAAAGACAATCATAAAAACGATGTCCACGCGGGCGGAGCCGCGGGAAAAAGCTAGTTTTAAATGTTACTAGCATCAAAACATTCCTGACTTACACTTTTTACTCCACACAGTTACACAATCTCTTTAGATGACTATAAGTTATGTTTATTGTCCACAAATACCGTTATACACACGACCGCGACCGTTAAAAGATGCTCCATTGCGTATTGCGTCAAAGTATACAGACTGTAACAAAATTCGTGTAGGTCCCGTTAACTGGGGATTCTACTCGTCTTAATGAACAACTTTCTCCAAGGAACCCATAGTCAATTCTCAAAAAAAAAAGAACCCTCCATACTTAAATGCACAAAATCGGTCAATCAGCTGATCGATTTGTATGAAGAGTAAAAATTTTATTTTACGTTTTCAGCAAAGTCGTAGAACAAAAGTTGTTCAGTACGATGAGTAGAAGCCCCAGTTAACGGGACCTACACCAATTTTGTTGCAGCCTGTATATATTAGTACTATAGTATTGCGTTATGAGATGATAGATAAATAAATAAACGTGGGTAGGTATTGAATTTGAACGGTAAGCTATGCATACTTATGCAACTTAAGGGAAAGGTTAAAAATGTTAATTTTATTTTTCCCTGAAAATATCACAGTACAACAACATGACATTAATTTTAGTGAAAAATGTCACGCAACTCGCTTGCTTTGTTTTTTTTTCATTATATAGTTCAAAATTGTTGTCATTTTGAAAACTCCAATCAAAAAACTATAGCCCTTTCATTTGAGTACAAACACTATGGCTCTACGATAAAAGGTTCCAGAGATATTTGCACCCAAATATTTGACCCCCTAAGTGCCTAAATATGGTTGAGCCAATTCATAATAACATGAGTCCAAACACGAGGGGTCTACCATGAAAAGAGATATTGGTATGTAAAATCTTGACGTCCCTGACCTCACAAAAGGGAGGGACGCTCCGGGCTTCGCCCTTCTTAGAGGAAAACTACTGTGACATGTGATACAGAGACGGCAAAATTATAAGGGTTCCTAGTTTGACTACGGAACCTTAAAATCAATCAAACAAGCCGTAATCTCATTTGATTACAATCTATTTTTTCTTGATATATGAACAAACTTAAGATTAACGAGGCTTTTAAACGGAAACTATACATGCATCACTTTTTTTATGTTCTATCAAGCGATAAGACTAGAGATCCGTTGCCTTAATTAATATGCCTATGTTATTTGTTAATAGTTCCATGACGACTGACAATACGAATATTACACCTACCAATTAAAAAAATAACAACGCAATGCACTTACATTTATTTCCCAGTGTCATCGCCTTAACAGATTTCACTGCTACGCGCGCTCGCATGTGATTGCGCACGTATGTCCTACTCTGTCGCTCCGATTAGACCACTTTATTTTCTGTCCTCCTCGCACTAATGTCATTGAACCAAGTGCAAGTGACTTCGTCTTTCGGGTTTCCCTCAGTTTCGTCCACAGAGGAGGAAATCTTTTACATTAATTTAGGCTTAAAATTGTCGTTATTTTGTAATCTCACCTCGACTCTCTGTATGTAAAGGATGTTAAAAAGGAATTGATAACTTGAAAATATCGATGTATTACGGCTGCCCAATTTTAAAATACAGTAACTCCAAAAATTTTATACCAGATTTTTTTTAGTTTTACTGCATTTTTTATTACTTTTAGACCTTAATTTGAAGTATTTTTTCTGACAAATAATTTTATTCAAATATCTTCTATTCATAAATCTATTTTTTTATCAATTAGGCGCGTAAACTTTTTTAAAAAGACAATTTTTATAAAATCTTAAAATTGACAGTTACTGTGTTTTGAAATTGGGCAGGCGATTAGGTAAATGGACTCCAACAGCTGGCTGAATGTGCCATGCCGAAGCACGGAAACGGCTGAAGAAAATGCCACTGACGGTCAAACCCCTCTTGACCGTGATTCAGGTCAGTTAACCTACGTTGTCGACCCAACCGCGCAAGTCACATTAGCTAGAACCAAAGTATATATATTAGTACTAACATACAGTATGGACACTCCCTGCCGCTCTCTAGATTGCGACCTCACCCTTTCGTCACCCAGATTGATACAGATTGGTTACAGTTTGGTAGTCGAACATATAGAATTTCGCCGCCATTTTGTTTGTTCCGTCATTCCTTTTTTGAAATGTCATTTCTGTCCCGTTAAATGAAGTGTCCAGGGTGTGCTAGAACCGAGAAGTCGTTGGTGCTAGATGCTAATCGCCGCCATTTTGTTTGTTCCGTCATTCCTTTTTTGAAATGTTATTTCTGGCCCGTTGTATGAAGTGTCCATGGTGTGCTAGAACCGAGAAGTTGTTGGTACTAGATGCTATTCGCTGCCATTTTGTTTGTTCCATCATTCCTTTTTTGAAATGTCATTTCTGGCCCGTTGTATGAAGTGTCCAGGGTGTGCTAGAACCGAGAAGTCGTTGATGGCAGTCGTTCCTTGCCTTAGAGCTTCCTACAGTGGGGTTCTCCTCTACACCTACACCTACAACCCCCACCAACCTGGACTTGACCCCGTGTGTGGAGTATAGCTTAACTTTTCCGAGTTCGGAAAGAAATCTGCGCAGTGGGACGTTAATAGGCTGTCGAAATGGATTCCAAAAAGACTCCGCCGGGAATCGTACCCGCGACCTCCTGATGGGAAGCTTATGGACTTCACCATTAGGCTACGGAGGCGGTTCTTAGAATTTCGTGTGAACACTCAAGACATTCTTTAAGTTTAATCATAACAACAGGTATGTATTATTTTGTTCAGCAACTTATTACCAACTGATGGGTAGTTAAGTGACACGATGACTTCCTAGGTGATGGCTACCAAAACCGGAGGACTAAAAGCACCTTCCAATCAGCGGAACATCTTCGAGTAGGTTGGGGTGCAAAGGTTATAGGGGTAGACACAAAAGATCCTATTGGGTCGAAGTGTTGCTGCAACTGCAGCCCCCACTAAGATAAGACACGATGACTTTGTTTAACAAAAATAGAATTTTAGGTTAAAAGATAGATTACGACGACGACGGTGTCAAAACTCGGCCTAACACGACCAAAACGAGAAGGTGTGGACTCTGTAGACATTTGTAGCGTAAGTTTGTTCTGAATAAAGATTTATCATTATCATTATTCCATGGCCATACTCCACACACGGAAACCAATTCCGGATTGTCAAAGGCCAGAAAATTTCAAAAGTTTAATGAACTGTTGAACTGTTGTTCTCTTTGACCTCCCCTTAAAATCCAGTCGACAGGCGCGTGTCGTGTCGGTTAACTGTAGCGCGACTGTTTTTTTTTATTAACAATTGATAAACCCTTGACAACATCTCACCTGGTGGTAAGTGACGATGTTGCCGAAGATGGAAGCGGGCTTACCAAGATTCCCCAACGCAATGGGGAACTGGCTATCTTATCTTCATGCCGGAACACACCAATGACATCAACATTGATATTTGGCGGCAAGACTTAGATAAGATGGTGGTAGCTAGCCAGGCGGGCTTAGAAAATGCCCTACCACCAACCAAACCGAGTCTTACAATTGACCCCGCCGGGAATCGAACCCGCGACCTTCTGTGTAAAGCCAGTAAACTTTGCCTCTGAGCTACGGAGGCGGTGTTATCGCTTGTGAGACCATTTACAGATGTAATATTTATATATATTTAAAATGTGCTCGTCAAGACCTTTCTTTTGATACCAAACATGATTAAATACGTAAAATAACCTTTTTTTGGTTGTTTAATTCATCTATAAAATCCGCCACATTGATTTTTTAAACGCTTTATATTCTATGACACGCGAAGTGATGGCACAAATCCAGAGACACCACATTTGTTAAGCTCGTTTAAGTGGTTTAGGAAATACGAGGGAACAGACATTTGTTAAGATCGGTTAAGTGGTTTAGGAAATACGAGGAAACAGACATTTGTTAAGATCGGTTAAATGGTTTAGGAAATACGAGGGAACATACATTTGTTTAGATCGGTTAAGTGGTATAGGAAATACGAGGGAACATACATTTGTTCAGATCGGTTAAGTGGTTTAGGAAATACGAGGGAACAGACATTTTTTAAGATCGGTAAAGTGGTTTAGGAAATACGAGGGAACAGACATTTGTTCAGATCGGTTAAGTGGTTTAGGAAATACGAGAGAACAGACATTTGCTCAGATCGGTTAAGTGGTTTAGGTAATGCGAGGGAACAGACATTTGCTAAGATCGGTTAAGAGGTTTAGGTAATGCGAGGGAACAGACATTTGTTCAGATCGGTTAAGTGGTTTAGGAAATACGAGGGAACATACATTTGTTTAGATCGGTTAAGTGGTATAGGAAATACGAGGGAACATACATTTGTTCAGATCGGTTAAGTGGTTTAGGAAATACGAGGGAACAGACATTTTTTAAGATCGGTAAAGTGGTTTAGGAAATACGAGGGAACAGACATTTGTTCAGATCGGTTAAGTGGTTTAGGAAATACGAGGGAACAGACATTTGCTCAGATCGGTTAAGTGGTTTAGGTAATGCGAGGGAACAGACATTTGCTAAGATCGGTTAAGAGGTTTAGGTAATGCGAGGGAACAGAAATTTGTTCAGATCGGTTAAGTGGTTTAGGAAATACGAGGGAACAGACATTTGTTCAGATCGATTAAGTGGTTTAGGAAATACGAGGGAACAGATAAAACATCCATATACATACATGGAATGTCAAAAACATAACCCTCCTTTTTTCGTAGTCGGGTACCAACCCTTCTTTTTTTCGTAGTGGGGTAAACATATATGGGTAAGTGTGTTTTTATTCTATTTTAAACGCGTCACAAATTATGACGCTAAAGACGACAAATAATAATGCGACCAAAAATATAAGTAAGTGACTAAAGCATTCTCCTACACAAAAAAACTTTTTTTCTTGGTAGCGTTATATTATTGAGCATCTGACAACTCCAAAATTGTGACATTTGACATTTCAGAGGCACCTCTCGTTTTCCTGCAATTCGTGAGAGTGACTTTGTGAAATGGGACGGAAGCGTGAAACAGGAAATGCGAACATTTTTTTAGGTCACGAAGGCTAAAGGTTACATGGCCATGCCGCCTCATATGAGGCTGAAGTCATATATGACCCCGAAAGCCCGACCCATGAATGTACATACAATCCGATAATTTATTAATTTCATAAATATTTTGTCACATTTGCTACTTCTGTAAGGCTCGCTCATTTTTTTATTGTATGGTGCACGGATAAGGTCCAAATCCACCACCAATACCAAGTCTTCTTGTTGTGCCTAAACCATGGATATTTTTTTTACAATATTTAAACATATTATGACTATTAATAATTATTAATACTCAGTTTATTACAAGTCACCTCTTACCATTTGACCGCTCTTATTGAAAAGTCTTTAGTTACAGTCAATCACACCATAGTCCACACACAGGTCACTGGGGTCGCAGAGGTCGCTAAGGTCAAAACAATATTTTATTAGGTACCTTACATAAACATTACCACACAGTGTTTAATATTATTACGTAAATGACAGACTGTTAGCTATGGGTTTTGTAGTCATATTTTAATGTGCAAACATTTTTAAAACTTTAAAGTAAAAGCGTTTGTTTAATAATCGTGCATTGTCACGAGAAACAAACGTGTGTGTCCAATTTCAGCCTGATTGCTTTAGCAGAAGTGGGTGAAATATTGATTGCTAAATTTCAGGACATACATACAAGTGAAGTTATATAAATAATAATAAATAAAATAAATCTTCTATATATATAAAAATGAATTGCTGTTCGTTAGTCTCGCTAAAACTCGAGAACGGCTGGACCGATTTGGCTAATTTTGGTATTGAATTATTTGTGGAAGTCCAGAGAAGGTTTAAAAGGTGAATAAATATGAAAACGCTCGGAATTAAATAAAAAAATAATAATTTTGGTTAACTTCACACACAACCTTCGAGTTTTTATACATACACTTAAGTATATTTTTTTGCTGTTTGTTTGTCTCGCTAAAACTCGAGAACGGCTGGACCGATTTGGCTAATTTTGGTATTGAATTATTTGTGGAAGTCCAGAGAAGGTTTAAAAGGTGAATAAATATGAAAACGCTCGGAATTAAATAAAAAAAAAATAATTTTGGTTGACTTGACACACAACCTTCGAGTTTTTATACATACACTTAAGTATATTTTTTTGCTGTTCGTTTGTCTCGCTAAAACTCAAGAACGGCTGGACCGATTTGGCTAATTTTGGTATTGAATTATTTGTGGAAGTCCAGAGAAGGTTTAAAAGGTGAATAAATATGAAAACGCTCGGAATTAAATAAAAAAATAATAATTTTGGTTGACTTCACACACAACCTTCTAGTTTTTATACATACACTTAAGTATATTTTTTGCTGTTGGTTAGTCTCGCTAAAACTCGAGAACGGCTGGACCGATTTGGCTAATTTTGGTATTGAATTATTTGTGGAAGTCCAGAGAAGGTTTAAAAGGTAAATAAATATGAAAATGCTCGGAATTAAATAAAAAAAACAAAAATAAAAAATTTGTCAAAAAATAATTGGTTTTAGTGTAGGGTAGTGTAGTGTAGGTGTAGGGTAGTGTAGGGTAGGGTAGGGTTGGGTAGTGTAGTGTAGGGTTGGGTAGGGTAGTGTAGTGTAGTGTAAGGTAGGGTAGTGTAGAGTAGTGTATATAAGGTAGGTTAGGGTAGTGTAGTGTTGGGTAGGGTAGTGTAGTGTAGTGTAGGGTGTTGTAGTGTTGGGTAGGGTAGTGCAGGGTAGGGTAGTGTAGTGTAGAGTAGTGTAGAGATGGGTAGTGTAGTGTAGGGTAGGGTAGTGTACGGTAGTGTACGGTAGGGTAGTGTAGAGTAGTGTATGTAGGGTAGGTTAGGGTAGTGTAGTGTAGGGTAGGGTAGTCTAGGGTAGTGTAGTGTAGAGATGGGTAGTGTAGTGTAGGGTAGGGTAGTGTAGGGTAGGTTAGTGTAGGGTAGGGTAGGGTAATGTAGTGTAGGTTAGGGCAGTGTAGTGTATTGTAAGGTGGAACGAAGTTCGCCGGGACAGCTAGTAATAAATAAATCAATGGTGAGCTACATTTGACGATCATCAAATGATCTATCAAACAACTCGTCTTAAGCCCGATTACTGATGGTGATGTGTCGTTACCAGTAATTTACTCTAAGAAAGTAACTTATCCAGAAACGTTCCCATTAAATTTCCCAATATTTGGGAATGTAGGATATTTCCGGGCACAAAGTAAATCACTTAAAATATACCAACAAGTAACTTACTGGAAACGGATTAAAATATCGGCGACGGCGCACTTAACTAAAGTGTAAGATTGACCGCCTTTGTGGCGTAATGGTTATGTCCATTACCTTCATACCAGGAGGTCTTGGGATCGATTCCTGGCGGAGTCAAACTTTGTAAGACTCGGCTAGGTTGGTGGAAGGGTCTCTCAGCCTACCTGGCTAGCTACCACCCTCTTATCTAAGTCTTGCCGCCAAACATCAATGTTAACAACGTTAACAAGTTCCGGCTTGAAGTTAAGTTAGCCAGTTCTCCCCCATTAGCCCGCTTACATCTTCGGCATTATCGTCACTTACCATCAGGTACCATCAGGATAGCAAAGGGCTTACCAGGAATAAAAGAAGGAAGACAAGTAGCTACAAAGCAAGCAATTTATTTCTTGTCAGTGTTCTCTTGGTAGCTGTGCTTCTTGCTTGTGTACTTAAATCGGGAGAACTGTAAATTATCAACTTCCGATAATTTTGAACAAAAAAAACCGACTTCAAACAGAAAAATAAGGTTCCCCTCGATTTCTCTGGGATGCCATCATCAGATTCTGGTTTCCTTATCATGGTACCACCTTGGGATATCTCCTCTCCAACAAAAAAGGAATCATCAAAATCGGTTCATAAACGGCGAAGTTATCCGCAAACACATATAAAAAATATTTAGACGGTCGAATTGAGAAACCTTCCTTCAGGTGAGATGTTTATTAAAATATATCATCATCATATCAGCCCCCCTATATACGTCCCCCAAGGGGCTCGAGCCTACCCTGAACTAGGGCGAACGGGCCTTAGTCGACCACGCTGGAACAGTGCGGGCTAGGTTTCTTCGCAGGCGTGTGCAGGTTTCCTCACGATGGTTTCCTTCACTGCACCGTAAGAGCGTCGGATAAACGTACATATGAAATCGAATTTCGAAAACACATTGGTATGTCGCTGGATTCGAACCACGACCTCCGCCCATATACATATAGGGTCTTGACAAAGGTATGCACGTATTTTTAATTGGAGCTTGTACTCATGAAACTGAACAACTTTCCCCAAGAAACCCATGGTCAATACACAAAAAAAATTTTGGACTTCCATACAAAGTTTGCCCGCCGGCTGATCGATTTGTATGGAAGTCCAAAAATTTGTTTGCGAATTGACCATGGGTTTCTAGGGGAAAGTTGTTCAGTTTCTTGATTACAAGCTCCAGTTAAAAATAAGTGCATACCTTTGTTAAGACCCTGTATATTATTAAGTCAACTAAAGTGATCTCCCCACAGAGAACATACCTTCATATTTGGAGGAATGCATTTCAACGTTAATTTACAACACAATAGCATAATAATTGAAAACGCTAAACACGTTAAAAAACCGACTTCCATCGGAACAACTTAGTACATTTTTGCATCATTATTTTTGGTTTTTGTTAATTTTCTAAAAAAGTACTGCACCGATTTTGATAAAATTTAAATGGGACCACACGGGAAGCACTAGTTTTCTAATAAAAAAGGAATCATAAAAATCGGTTCACCCAGCCCAAAGTTATGAGGTAACAAACATTAAAAAAAAGAAAAATACAGACGAATTCCTCCTCCTTTTTGGAAGTCGCTTGATAACAAAGTGCATTCAGATCTGTTACAGATAGTATAGTGCAGCAGCAGTGCACAGTGAAGTATCAGAAAGGCGTCATCGGTTTCTTGAACCGTGAAGGTTCTATGTTGAACTCTTTGAAGGCCGCTTTCCAAGTAAGACCGATCCGATTCTATTGTCAATTTACTGTCAAGTTGTCGATGTAGATCAATTCTTTTGTTTTTAAATTATTATACCCAACCGATTGATACGATTGCGACTAGGGTTGCCAGGTCTTAAAACTAAATAGCCGGACATACCTGCCAGTTTAGCCGGACTTTTGGGTTAAAAAGCCGGACTCCCTAAATTATTAAAGCCCTCTTTAGACATCCCTAAATCAGTCAGTCATGTTTACTGGCCTTTAGCGAGGTCCTAATCAGACTAAGAAACGCCGCCATAGTCTCATAAATACGACAGCGCTCACCCGAATGTCCAGGTGACTGGAAAAATCATTAAACCTAAAAAGCCGGACACCTTCCAATTTGGCCGGACACGCATCCAAAAAGCCTAACCCTGTCCGGGTTTATCCGGACGCCTGGCAACGCTAATTGCGACTGAGGTCAGTACCTACATCCGAAATTGTATCCTCGCCTATAGTACCTACTAATATATATACTTTGCCTATGGTCAGATGTATAACGACATTTTTCTTTTGTTTCTGTGCATAAGAACTGCATTAATAATCGCTTTAAATCCGACTGCACAAAACATTACTATCTTTTATGGGAATTTTTAGGGCTCCGTAGCTTTAAAGGGAAAAACGGAACCATTGTAGGATCACTCGCTTGTCTGTCTGTCCGTCTGTCTGTCATAGCCAATTTTCTCCGAAACTACCTACTGGAACACATATGTAAACGGCCGACCTGAAGATGGAAAGTAAATAAATGAATTTTAAACATAGAGGTCACTTTTGGGGAAGGGAGGGTGGGGGAGGTAAATTAGAAAATTAAATTAATTGTTCATGTCTTGTTTATTCTGATGTACAATAAAGAGTTATTCGAGTTTGATTTTAAGTTTTAAACAAAAAGTTTTACAATTATATCGAGTGACATATCAAATGAAAGAGCTCAAATAATTATTTGTAAATGTATATTTTTATTATTTAATAATAAATAATTTTAATTTATGTATGCGAAAATTGACCGTTCCCCCTAATCTTCTTAAAAATTTAGGCCTGGTAATTTCGCAAATGAGTTTTGAAAATTAAAAAATCACAGGAAAAATCACGTTCCTAAACAACAGATTACAGAAAAAACTATAATAAGAAGTCTATGGTATTTAAAGTAACATAGGAAATTTCTCAATCAATGTACGGAACCCTCTCCACGTGAGTTGGACTCGCACTTGTCTTCTTTAAATTATCAAACCCAACTGATTGATGCGATTACGACTGAGGTCAATACCTACATACTAAATTGTAACCAGTACCTATATGTTATGACATTATTCTTTTGTTTCTGTGCATGAAAACTGCATTATTAACCAATTTACTTTAAAAATAAAAAACCCTACGGCATAAAAACTTTACTCTTTTTTTTGGACAGTCTGGTAAAAATGTATCCTATGTCGTTTAGGGAATCAAGACAAATCTAACGACACCTCGCCACAGTATTACGATATGACTTACAGTAGCGCAACGCCTTTGATGTCGAACGATGCCGCCATGGCGTAGATACTAGCAGGTACTACTAGCAGTAGCCTGTAGTCTGTAGCATCCTGTAGCCAGCCTGGCAAACTCGCGGAGTTTGCCAGGCTGTCCCCGCCGCCCGCTGCCCCGCAAGTACCCTTCCGATGCTCTGCGTAAGTACATTCGTTGCACTACTGTAAGCCGATATATTGTAATACTTTGACCTCGCACTCCAAAATCCATCAAGCCATTTGTAATCTACGGGCTCACCCAAAAACAGACATACATACATACACCTGAAGAACATTACCATCCTTCTTGGCAGTCGCGTAAACATGTACCTTGATCAGTGCGAATTTGCGTTCATTTTGCGTGAAACGTCTAATTAATATTTTATTTCATTTCATTTCATTCGGAAAACAAACAGTGAAACAATATCTAAATAGTTAACTTAAATAACAACTAAGCACCATTTAAATGTTTTCACATATAGTGTAAAAGTAATTAATAACAACAGCCCCACTCTCCACACCTTGGGAGTCTCCAAGTTTCAAAGCCCTTGAAAATACAGTCTTTAAAGATACAGGTGATGATGATGATGAAGATCATAGTTATCAATTATGATAACCACGCATTGAGAAACGCTCTTATGAGCATTTTAGACTTTTCATGCAAACGGCGAAATCGATTTTCACCTCTTATAAGTTAATCGATTTTGACCAATTTTTGATAGGTTTTCGGTCAGAACAAAAGTTAGGTTTCGTTTTTTAAATTGTTGATTAATAATCATGAATTAGCTTAAAAAAACTAAAAAAACGAGACCTACAGTACTCGCATATGATGTGTAACATGTGACAAAATACTTATGAAATTAATTAATTATCGGGTCGTACATTCACGGGCCGACCCTTCGAATAGTAGTATGTCATCTTTGCCTTTGCCATCACACTAGGCTGCATGGCTATGACAACCTTAGTTTTCGAGAATTAAAAAACGTTCGCATTTACTGTTACACATTTCCGTCCCATTTCACGAAATCACTCCCACAAATTGCAGGAAAGCGAGAGCAAAGATGTTACACATCAAAAACACGCTTTTAGTAAACACGTTAAGTAGTTATCTTAGATGTCCGCCATGTAGGATTTAAGTTACGTGACTATTTTTTCGTATTCCTGACAGCAAACCCTTTTATTTGATACCCACATAATGGGGGTGGATTTCAAACAGCCAGTCCGCCATCTTGGGGAGGCCGCCATATTGGATTTGTAATGACATTTCTTAGCTAGTCATGTATTGTCATCAGAACTCAGAGCGTGTGCAAAATTTCATCCTAATCGAAGACCGGCAAGTGGGTCAAATTAAGATTCCAAGATTTTCTTACATACATAGTTAGTTACAAGTGAAGCTAATATAAAAGCGAGTTAAAAATAAACAAATAATGACCGAAATCACTTTTGTATGAAAGCACATGAAGGACAATAAATTGTTAATTTTTTGTTTTTTTTTTGTAATAAAATGTCACACTACGTGCAATAAAAAACTAAAAATATATAAACCTACCTTTTGTTCTGACTGACAACCTATCAAAAATTAGTCTAAATAGGTTAACATTTAAAAGCTGAAAATCGCTCACGCCCCGTTTGTATGAAAAGTCGCAGGTTCACAAACGCTCTTAAAGTCTGAATCCTCGACTGTTTCTTTCAATCTTGAACCCAAACTTGGTAAATATTCATGAACTTTACACTCGAAAAAAACAGAACAATAGTACATAAAATTTTACGTTAAATAACGTAAATAATTTATATATCTCCCTCTAACCACGATCGTGGGAGCTTCGACAGAGAAACTGTATGAGTTTCACTGATTGTGCCTATAAAAATATGAGATAACGCTCGCATGGGAATTCTGCCCCTATTGTTCTGAAGAAAGTTTGTTTATTTGTTAAAAGTGATATGTAACAATAATTTTTAAATTGTTTCAATGTCGTTCTACATTACTTTATAGAGTGTTCCGGTGTCGTAGTATCTAGTTAGGCGGTAGGCCTGCTAGGCCAAGGGTCGCGGATTCGATTGTCACACCCTGGACACTTCATACAACGGGCCAGAAATGACATTTCAAAAAAGGAATGACGGAACAATGGAACGAACGAATGAACGGAAAAATGTCGGCGAAATCCTATACGTTCGACAACCAAACTGTAACCAATCTGTATCAATCTGGGTGACGAGGGGGTGAGGTCGCAATCTAGAGAGCGGCAGGGAGTGTCCATACTATATGTTAGTACTAATATATATATATATATATACTTTGCCAGAGTAAACATGCGCGTGACTCCCAGGTGGATTTGTTCTGTGTCCAGGTGTATAATATTGGAACACGGTGATAATTGGGGTATTTTATAAGAGGTGAAACTTTACTGAAATCATAAAAAAAAATGTCTTCCTGAAAACCATCATAGAAGGAAAGAATGAAGGAAGGAGAGGCAGGAAAGACCAACGCAAAACAACATAGAGCAATTAAAGGAAAAGGCTGCTCTCGTGTCGTATGGAGCGACCCTTAAGACGATGGCTGAGGATATGAAGAATAGGCGAAAACTCCACAGACAAGAGCAGTGCTCTTAATAGAAGAAGTTGCTTATCTCATCTCATCAGCTGTTCGATTTGTATGACAAATCTATAAAAAAAAATACAATTACTACTGCAAAGTTGTAGAACGAAAGTTCATGAGTCAAAGCATTGGGGGGGGCTACAAATGTGTGCGTTTTTACTTCGGCCCGTCCTGTATAATATGTGATATGTAATATTATATAGGGTGACTTTAAATTAGTTCTTGATAGCAAAGGATATGAATGTACTCGTGATTACAAACAACTTTCCCAAAGAAACTATATGTCAAATCAGAAAAAAAAATTTGGTCCTTTATACATTTTTTCCGATTTGATAACTTATTATGTATCGAGGACCAAAAATATTTTTTCTGATTTGACATATAGTTTCTTTGGGAAAGTTGTTTGTAATCACGAGTACATTCATATCCTTTGCTATCAAGAACTAATTTAAAGTCACCCCACATACAAACGTAGATAATACTTCAATCGCAACCAAAGTACAATTATTTTGCCAATTTGAATAGAAATATACTATACATGTAGTCATGTACTCATTTTTTTCTAAAAATAGGAACATACATGAATTCGATAATTTTTAGAGGTCACTTTTGCGATCTAAGACATCCTCGGCGAAAGACGGGTGAATCCAAATATACATGTTTTTGTACTTTCGTCAGACGCATCTTATGGCGGTATAATTATTAATTTTCTATCTGCTTTAGTAAAATTTAGCCGTAGGGAACACTCCAAAGTAATTTTTTTTTAGTACATAACGCTATTTGACGCTACTTTTGTGAAATGCCCGCCGAGATGTAGAGGAAGATGTTCATCGAATTTACGTCATAAAACTCCATTTACTGCCCACTGCACAAGTATTTTACTAACACCATCGATAAGTAATCTTTCGTTTGACCCTTCACACCACACCGTCTCCAAAATTACATAACCCCCATAACCAACGGGGTCAATGTCAAATGTTATTTCCTAGACCTCAAAAATATAGGAAGTACTCCATCCATGTCATATAAATTCCTTCCGTCACCGTTTCAGATGCAATCAAAAACAACATCTCTGCCTCTCTCTCTCTTATTAGACGGAAAGAAGCGAGACGCCAACACGTATCGACTTGATCGAATTGAGGCTAAATATTACATCAGAGTGTTACATGAACGCCTCAGGCTGTTTTTGTCTGTAGTGATGTTAACGGTATCGATCAGTTGTTGGCGATATCGATAAAATTTCAAGTTTGATTTTGGAATATCCGACCGGATTTTAAAGTTAGTAGAATAAATCACAATGAGTTGGTCAGTTCACCTGCGTTATCGACGTACTGAACTACGAATATTTTCAATAGAGCCAAACATGTCAAGCTGTTCTGCGCATCTCGTTATAGGACTACCTTAGGCTGGTATTCGATCTCTACTCAGGTTTTTTATTAGTGTATATAATGATTACTTCACCTATTTTCATTATCCCTTATTAGATTTAGAAGTTTATTTTTAGAGCATCTTAGAAGTCTTCTTTAATGTTTAATGTTTTCTTAAGTTATCATTGCGTTATGTATAACTTTTACTTATCTTACATACATACATATATTTCTGTACAATATTCCTTTTATTTATCTCTGATTTTTACACTTTTGTTTTCAACACATGGATTACGTTGGACATGTACATATATAGTATATTTCTATTATGTTACTCTATTTACTATAACCATTGTATTTGATTCTCTTTAACCCCTAATAAATAAAATAAAACATCTGACTATATCAGCTGTTTGTTTATTTGACAAGTCTAACGTCAACGTCAACGTCATCTGTTGAGCGCCAAAACCTAGTTAGCTTATTTTATCGACATTTGCGCAGCGCAACGTACCTACATACCTACCATCACTCTTGCGCAATCTGAAAGCTGGTCCAAAGCTAGAAAGTGCAGCGATGCTTCCGATGCAGATTCAAGCGGTGACTCAAGGTTGTTTTTTGACCCACAAATTACTTTTAATGAGGTTTAGCTAAATTTTGGAACGTAAAAATAAAATGTGTTATTTTTTAATTTTTCAAGCGACTACCAAAAAGGAGGAGGTTCTCAATTCGACTGTATGTTTTTTTTTACCACAGAACTTTTGACTGGGTGAACCGATTTTGATGATTCTCTCTGATTTTATTTGATAGCTAGTGCTTCCCGTGTGGTCCCATATAAATTTTATCAAAATCGGTGTAGACTTTATTAGAAAATTAACAAAAACCAAACATAATATTGCAAAATTGTACGAAGTTGATGCGATGGAAGTCGGTTTTTTAACGTGTTTAGCGTTTTCAATTATAGTACCTAACTATAATGTGTTTATGATAAAATATGTAAAGAAAAGTAATAAAATAGGAAACTGGAGGTCGAGTATGAGTTTGCAAATAAATTATCTTATTGTTATTAATAATCAAGGGCTTTACGATGCTCATTAAAAAAAAAAGAAGCTAAGCTCATTAAAATTTGAAAATAACTGTAATTACCTATTTTGTATTCTTCTCAGCAAACCCTTTCCTTTGATAACCATATTACTGTGGGGCATCAAAATAACTGGCTTGCCATCTTCGGGAGTCCACCGGCACACCCTGGACACTTCATACAACGGGCCAGAAATGACATTTCAAAAAAGGAATGACGGTACAAACAAAATGGCGGCGAAATCCTGTAACCAATCTGTATCAATCAAGGTGACGAGGGGGTGAGGTCGCAATCTAGAGAGCGGCAGGGAGTGTCCTAACTGTATGCCCTAGGGTAGGTAAGTGGGGACGCTATATCATAAACCTGGCAGTCTAGCGTATCTGGTAGATGTGCGAGAGGGCATGTATGTTAGTACTAATATATTATATACTTTGCTACCGGATTGGATTAAGAATGATGTCACATACCTAACCATGCATTTTCATCCAAACTAAGCGTGTATGCCTAACTTCAGCTCAATCAAAAACAAGAAGTAGGTCTAATTTAACTTGTAAATGTTTAAGCGGACATCTTACTTACATAAATACATTTTAAGTTAAGTAAAACCATATTTTTTTCTAATTTTAAATATCATTTTGGATTTCGGCATAGATAATCGAGACGTCTAATAAAAAACCGGCCAAGAGCGAGTCGGACTCGAGTACCGATGGTTCCGTACAACCACATCTCTCCACACGAGAACCACGATGATACATATTAATTTCAAACAAGACACCAACGCGAGCGAAAGAAAAAAGCTCTTTTTATTCAGTTTGGACTCCTTTGAGTAAGTCTTACATTAGGCCAGTTTTATTATTTGTTATTTTACTTCAGAATTGGTACTATAATCACACCAAGTTTCAAGTTTTTTTTTTTTTTTTATTCACAATTGGAAGCGTCGGTGGCTCAACCGGTAACGACTCGGTCCATCTAACCAGAGGTAACGGGTTCAAATCTGGACGGCCAATGTACCAATGAGTTTTTCAAAAACTTACGTACATACTTACCGATTGCTTTAACGGTGAAGGAAAACATCGTGAGGAAACCTGCACACGCCTGCGAAGAAACTCGAAGGTTGTGTGTGAAGTCGACCAACCCGCACTGGGCCTGCGTGGTCGACTAAGGCCTAATCGCCCTGATTCAGGGTAGGCTCGAGCCCCTCGGTGGGGACGTGTATGAGCTGTAATGATGATGGTAAGCCCTTGGCATTATCTCACCTGATGGTAAGTGACGATGATGCCGAAGATGGAAGCGGGCTTACCAAGATTCTCCAACGCAATGGAGAATGTTTGTATGTATTACCGTTTTTATGATACGGCTAAATCAAAAATGCCTCTAAAATACCTATAAAACAGGTATTTTGTATACCCCCTACCCCTTTATTTTTCTATTATTTATTGTAATCGCAACAATAGAAATATACACTTTGTGAAAATTTCAACTGTCTACCTATTACGCTCCATGAAATACAGCCGGCTGACAGACAGACGGACAGACAGACAGCGGAGGCTTAGTAATAAAGTTTCTTTGGGTGTATGGAAACCTAGATAATTAAGGGGGATACCCATACAAGAAAATTGTTCTTTATGTTGTTTTTTTTTTGTTTTTGCTCTTCTGTAAAAAAAACAGTATAATAAAGTCTCTTTGGGTGTACGGAAACCTAGATAATTAAGGGGGATACCCATACAAGAAAATTGTTCTTTATGTTGTTTTTTTTTTGTTTTTGCTCTTCTGTAAAAAAAACAGTATAATAAAGTCTCTTTGGGTGTACGGAAACCTAGATAATTAAGGGGGATACCCATACAAGAAAATTGTTCTTTATGTTGTTTTTTTTTTGTTTTTGCTCTTCTGTAAAAAAAAACGGTATAATAAAGTCTCTTTGGGTGTACGGAAACCTAGATAATTAAGGGGGATACCCATACAAGAAAATTGTTCTTTATGTTGTTTTTTTTTTGTTTTTGCTCTTCTGTAAAAAAAACAGTATAATAAAGTCTCTTTGGGTGTACGGAAACCTAGATAATTAAGGGGGATACCCATACAAGAAAATTGTTCTTTATGTTGTTTTTAGTTGTTTTTGCTCTTCTGTAAAAACGGTAATACATTTAAGCGTGAATCTTGGGGTAATTTGTAGTACCTAATAATTAAAAAGTAAAAAAACAAAAAATTAAACCGGTCAAGTGTGAGTCGTATTCGGGCTAAGGAGTCCGAACTGCCATTTTTCTATCGCTCGCGTTGATGTCTTTTCTTTGCAATGAATAAGTAACATTGTTATACTTCTATAGAGAGGTGTGGTGGTACGGAACTCTCGGGGCGCGAGTCCGACTCGCACTTGGCCGGTTTTTTAAAGTTTTTTATTTAATAAATTATTATTTTTAACGTGATCACATTTTTACGGATATCACACCAGAAATAATTAACAGCACCAAGTGTGTTATAAAATCATTAATTATTAATAATAATAATCCGTAAAATAATGCATTATCGACCTATTATTATAACTACTACATTTATTTGATTACTTTGTTAAAAATGGTGCATCTAACACAACCGTTATTAAACTTAACAAATGGATACTATACTATACTATTATACTCACGCTACATAATATCACGCATGCGAGCATGAAAAACGAGAGTGTAACGTCATTTTAAAATGGCAGCTATAAATGTAGACTGAAGACTGAACTCTTACTCAATGTTCGTTTGAAGATGTTTTAATCTGAATTTATGGAGCCACAATTTTTTCCGTGTAAAAATAGTTGACGATCGTTATTTGCTGATTGTTATTCAATTATGTAGAATTTTATTGTACAGAGACCAGCACATCAAGCTAGATACTCATAGTGCGATTCTGAGCCATAAGCATACAACATAAGAACGGTACAAAGTCCGAGTATCTAGCTGGATGTGCTGGTCCCTGTACTTTATTTGCTTGAGTATCATATAGATGTATTTTTTTGTTTTATGCTCTACAACCTGTAAAACACAGGGTCCACGTAAAAACTCTTTAAGTCATTTTTTAATCCACCATTGGTGAGCCCCTGGCATGATCTCCTCTGATTCCCCAAAGCAATGGGGAACAGGCTATCTTAACTTCGAGCCGGAAAAAAACAATGCTGTTAATATTTATTTTTGGCGGCAAGATGGTGGTAGCTAGCCAGGCGGATGTAGAAAATGCCCTTGTACAAACCGAACCGAGTCTTACAATGTTATACTCCGCCGAGAATCGAACCCATGACCCCCCAATGTGAAGACTAATGGACTTAACCATTACGCCACGAAGCCGGTCAAAAACTTATGTTACAACCATGAACATCAACAATTTATTATAAATCAATAAAATTATATTCTACTAAATAAAAAAATGTGTTTTCCGATCAAAAACAAAATTCAGATAGGACCTCACGTAAATTTAATGTGAAGCCAATCAAAAAAAATTAAATCAAAATCATTAAATCAAAATAATTAAAAAGTACACTCAGAGGCGTATTTACTTTACCCTATGTCAAGGGGGGCACTTGGCCTGGGGCGGCAAGAGGTGAGGGGCGGCTTTTTCGGTTGTTCTTTCGCCAGTCGTAGTTGAAAGAATTAGAGCAAAATTTTAATTAGGCAGTCGATAATTTCTTGTAGGTTTTCTTGCAAACAAAAGGTAAGGTGATGTTTATCGTGTGGCAGTACGGAACGCTTAGCACGAAACTCCGACTCGCACTTGGCCGGTTATTCGTCACTTAGGGGGGCGGATTTTTTATACTGTTCTGATCTGTGTCAAATTATACAATAATATTACGTAGGTATACCTAGACACACATAAAAACAATAATGTTGTACCTAGTGCCGGTCCTAGCAAGAGGAGCGGTCGCTTTAGGCGCCAGCAGGCGTAGCATGACGTCTATTTTGTCTACCCACTAATGTCAAATGTAGACTTGTCGCGAACTTCGAAGTCTACATTTGACATTAGCGGGTAGACAAAATGCTACTCATGCTACGCCTGCAGGTCGCAAGGGGCGCCAAAAAACCAAAGAAGCTCGGGGGCAGTGTTGCCAGATCTGATTATTTAAAATCCATAGGGTGACGAATGACGCTGAAAAATCCGTAGATATACGCAGATGGCCTCTAGATAAATCCATAGATCTACAGTATTTATTAAACGCTAAATCTGAATTTTCAACCGACTTCCAAAGAGGAGGAGGTTCTCAATTCGACTGTATGTTGTTTTTTATGTGTGTTACCTCAGAACTTTTGAATGAGTGAACTGATTTTTATGATTCTTTTTTTGTTTAAAAGCTAGTACTTCCCGTGTGGTCCCATATAATAACAAAAACCAAAAATAATAATGCAAAAATGTACTAAGTTGTTGCGATGGGACTCGATTTTTTAACGTGTTTAGCGTTTTCAATTATGTAAAAGCTTAATGTGACTGTTTGGTGCGGCTAGACTAGCCTTGAACCTAGTACATATACAGCATTTCTTGTAAACCGAAGCAAAGGGCGCTTTCTTATCCTCAATTGATAAGCCCTTGAGATCATCTTACCTGATGGTAAGTGACGATGATGCCGAAGATGGAAGCGGGCTTATCAACATTCCCCAACGAAATGGGGAACTGGTTATCTTATCTTCATACCGGAACACATTTGGCGGCAAGACTTAGATAAGATGGTGGTAGCTAGCCAGGCGGGATTAGAAAATGCCCTACCACCAACTAAACCGAGTCTTACGAAGATAGTCCCTGATGGGAATCTAACATGCGACCTCCAAGTGAGAAGCGAATGGACAACCATTACGCCACGGAGGCGGTGAAACTGATACAATGCCAAAGTATATATATTAGTACTAACATACAGTATGGACACTCCCTGCCGCTCTCTAGATTTCGACCTCACTCCCTCGTCACCCAGATTGATACAGATACGAGTATGTTACAGTTTGGTTGTATAGTAACGTATAGGATTACGCCGCAATTTTGTTTGTTCCGTCATTCCTTTTTTGAAATGTCATTTCTGGCCCGTTGTATGAAGTGTCTAGCGTGTCACAATGCGCCGAAAACAATCTCGCTCTACCCTGATCACAAGCCAGGGCACAAAGTAGATAATACTAATATTAACTCATCTGTGGTACACTTTGTACCCAGGCCGGCGCTGTTTACCCACCTGTATCAGAGAACGACTGCCTTCCTATTTACTTTTCTCTTTGAGGCCAAGAAGCCATGTCGGTAAACTCGTCAGACGAGGTTTTTGCAAATGCCTAGCGCTCAAGCATATTAGACTGACGGCTTTTACTAATTTGCAATTGAAGTATGCTACTATAAGTGTAATCTTTGCAACAAGGAACTGAACTGTTAAACAAATATATAATATACAATAATTAGGCAACACTTTCTTTGGGAGTGTAAAGTTGTTTTTAGGGATTTGTGCACCTAAAGGGTGACCAACGGGAGCCTATTACAAGTATATATATTAGTACTAACATACAGTATGGACACTCCCTGCCGCTCTCTAGATTGCGACCTCACCCCCTCGTCACCCAGATTGATACAGATTGGTTACAGTTTGGTTGTCGAACGTAGGATTTCGCCGCCATTTTGTTTGTTCCGTCATTCCTTTTTTGAAATGTTATTTCTGGCCCGTTGTATGAAGTATCCAGGGTGTGCCCATGGCCCAGCAGTTGGAACTTCATTAACTGTTAACGTATAATATGTTATGAGATATGTATAACTGAATAAGATTTTGTCTATCTTAAATTCTGTACTGCACTATACAGGTAAGTCTACTTCCTCATACAGGATATTCTTTTTTTTATTCACAATTGGTAAGCCCTTGGCATCATCTCACCTGATGGTAAGTAACGATGATGCCGAAGATGGAAGCGGCCTTACCAAGATTCCCCAACGCAATGGAGATCTGGCTATCTTATCTTCAAGCCGAAACACATCAATGCTGTTAACACTGATGTTTGGCGGCAAGACTTAGATAAGATAAATAGATAAGTAGCTAGCCAGGCGGGCTATGAAAACGCCCTTCCACCAACCAAACCGAGTCTTCCAAAGTTACCCCACCGGGAATCGAACCCGCGAATTTCTGGTGTGAAGCGAATGGACTAAACACAAGTGAAGAATTAACCGTAATTCTGCCATCTTCGGCATCATCGTCACTTACCATCAGGTGAGATAATGCCAAGGGCTTACCAATTGGGAATAAAAATAAATAAAAAAACCTTTTTGAGGTGAAAATCGCTATCCCCGTTTGTAAGAAAAGTAGCAGGTTAACAATCCTCTTAAAAATTTTTTTTCGTCATTTTACAGTTTTCCCTCGGATGCACACCAATTATTACGTAATACTCTGTGTACAGGGCGTAAAAAAACCAGACAAGTGCGAGTTAAAGTCGCGTGGCTCTAGGGTATCCTACATTGAAAGATTTCCTATGTTACTTTAAGTACCATAGACTTGTAATAAGTTTTCCTGTAATCTATAGGTAAAGAACTTTTTTCCTTATTTTTGACGTGACCACGTCTTATAAATCGATGGACGCCAGCTGAACGCACGAAAAAGGATGACTCATTGTCCCGTTACGCTTATTTTCCCGTTACGATATGACTTTGTCGCGTTAAACTATCGTCCTTAAACTGACTTTACAGACAACCAATTTTTTCTAAGATTTAGGCCCAGTACTTTCGGAGATAAGTGGGTTTTTTTCGGAGATAATGGTCATAACATAAAAACTATTAATTTTAAAATTATATAAATATGTTTGAGATTCTCACAACAAGCACTTTCATTTGATATATCACATAACAATTAGCAAAACTTTTTAAAAAACTCCTAATTTACCCCCTCAAAGTGACCCCCATTCATTTATTTACATTACACGTCCGTCTTTGGGTCACCGACTTACATATGTGTAACAAAATCAACTCAACCGGTCCAGTGGTTTCAAATTGGCTGTGACAGACACGCGAATGATCCTTTAATGGTTCCAATTTTTCCTTTTGAAGTACGGAATTCTAAAAATTGTGTAGAACCCGTTAACTCAGTGGAAAATACATTGTCCAACCATAATCAATTTTCGACCTTTTTTTGTACTTTTCATACAAATTTTGTGCATTTTTGTATGAAGAGTCCACAATTTGTTCTTTTGGGAAAAAAGTTTGCGTGTCGGCTCCGACGCGCGACAGGACTTTACTCATGCATGAAACAGTTTTTTTTCGGCCTAAGGTCTCCGGCATCGCATGGAATGCTCCGGGCTCCACCCTACGCGGAGCTCCGCCTTCGGCCTCGCATTAGGTGGCATGGCCATGTTTCCCTAGACTTCGTGTGACTGAAAAAACCTTATACCATAAAAAGTTAGGTAAAGCGTTACCGATCACTCGATTTTACACCTTACACTTTTTATATCAGGCTCTATATTTAAATATTTTAAATAAATTATAAGGGAGTAAAATCCAAATTTGACTAAAATACTTAGGTAAACGGTTCCCATTTCAATTTGGTTACACCCTGTATATAGAGATCACGGCAAGCGTTCGCAACACACATGACACGCGTAACGATCTTTTTCTCTGACATTACACCACGAAACAATGGAACTTTTACCGATTGTGTGATAATTTTCTGTTCCGAGCCGAGTCTGAAGGAAATAGTTTGCGGTTTAACGAGTTAATCTACTCTTAGGTTGTACAATTTTTTTTACTATCGTTGGTATTTTATTTAGCACTTTTTATGGTTTCGTTACCTCCAAAGGAAAAAGGAACCCTTTTAGGATCACTTCTTAGTCTATCTTTCTGTCTGTTCTGTCAACACACTGAGTCACGTCCCTTTTTTGTACTACTGCAACACACATATGTTTTTGTATTATTTTTTTGCTCTTTTTAATTTGTTAAGTTTTGTTTTATGTACTAGTTTAATAATATGTTTGTGATTGCAGTGACAAATAATCGTGCTATCTATGTATCTATCTATCTGTTACGAACCTTTTTTCAGAAAAGCTTGAATGTATCAAATTGAAATCACTAATATTAGATATTTAGGTCTACGGTCCCTTGGAGCTGTAAAAAAATCATACTTAGACAATGAAGTGAAAAAAAAAATCCGCATATTTTGTCTCACAGCACAAGTTATTTTGTATAGTTTTGTCACAAAAAATGTTTTTGTATTGCGAACACAGATTTAAGTACATTTAACAGTTGAAAAATTTACTGTGTCGTAGAAGAACGAATTGAGAACTTTTTTTAAATACAAAGTTAAGTTTTTCCTTCAATCCTATTTATATTTTGTAAATACACAACACAAATTTATTTTATTTTGTTGTTTTTGCATTGTTTTCTGCTAGACTTAGCCAAAGTATATTATATTAGTACTAACATACAGTATGGACACTTCCTGCCGCTGTCTAGATTTGATGCAGATTGGTTACAGTTTGGTTGTCGAACGTATAGGATTTCGCCACCATTTTGTTTTTTCCGTCATTCCTTTTTTGAAATGTCATTTCTGGCCCGTTGTATGAAGTGTCCAGGGTGTGCTTAAGCTTAAAGAAGTGGTGTGTTTCGGAGAAAATAATTTGGTGGACGTGAGCAATGTGGAAAACAAGGAAATAAAATCAAGAAGGACGTAAAGACCCGACTTGCACTAGGTGTAGTTTTATAGACGCCCCCTACTGGGACCGGGTGTTCCACCTCAGAATGAGTTTGCTGCAAACGCTGTCAATTACTTCAGAGAATGTTTGTAATGCACTAACACTATGGCATTGCAAATCAAAAATGAACTGAAGATAAATAAATGAAGACTGTTTCAAAGGGGCTCATACCCAGAGGTGTAAATATATTCTTTTAAAAAAATGCTTCTTTTTTCTTAAACTATAAAACTGACAAAGATAAAAAAATAGATTAAATCACAGTCTACTACAGTTAAAGATACTACATGTCACTGCTAGCGACAATATACTTAAGGCTCCTTTATGGGTTCATCCTTATGAAGGTCTTTGGATAGTAAACTCTGGATCTTTAAGGGACTTTAACTTTACCGAAACTAGTTTTCCATACAATGTAAAGATTACAATATCTTGTAAATGGATGAACCGGTAATAATGAAACTTAATACACAAATAGAAGATTGTTCAAAGTGTATTGACATTTTTTTTATGTGTGGTCAATAAATTACAGTAATTTTAAGCTTTTTATAGTACTTAATCTTAAAATTTGCATATAGGTTATGAATAATTTCCTGTCTTGCAAAAGTAAGTGAAAAAAGTTTCAATACAATCGACTTATCCATTTTTAAGAAATAGGGATGATTTTTATCATTTGTAAAAACGACATTCGGTTCTTATAACGTTTGAAATATTTACAAGTGACCTCATAGTTTTCCAGCGTCGTTTATTTACTACTTTTGTAATTCTGATAAATTAAAAATTACGGTGGAAACACACTTACCAAAGATTTTTTTAAACCAAGGAGGAGGAAAATTTACGGATCAAAAGTTTATAATTTAGTTTTGATGCAGTCGTCATCCCAATTGTAATCTTTAATTTATATGCAAAACGAGTTTTTCCTACTCCCATTTGGTAATTTGCTTAATACATAACAACAAAACATGTCACAAAAATATTCATTCCTACAAGTCAAAACGAGACAACTGTACTACAATGAAACTTTTTAATATTTTTTATGGCTTTGGCTTCAAAAATTAAGTATTCATTCCTACAAATCGTTTTACAATAATCAATTTTCAAAACAAAACAGCTGTACTACAATGAAACTTTTTAAATATTTTCGTGGCTTTAGCTTCAAAAATTCAATATTTGATTATGACAAAATTTCAATGTATTTTTATTTATTTCATGGTCGTAGAAAAAGTATTGTATGCCACTGCACGTAATAAGCCATTGTAACACTCGTACTGTCTATTGTCGTGGCACAAACTAGCACTCATGTTACAATGGCTCTCATTACTTGACAGTGGCATAAACAACTATTGAATTATAACAAATAGGCTCCTTGGTTTTACAATAAGTTTACAATCTCTTTGCTTACCTCTTTCAGCGAAAGCATCCGCGTTCCCCGTGCCAATGTCCTGAAGACTCGCTTCATCCGTTCCAATGTCATTTATTCCGAAGTTTTGTTCACGAAACACCACATTATCAAACCCTCCCGGCCCTGGCCCCGCGTGAGAGTTCGTGTGCACTGACGGACTGGCAGGCTGTACAGCATTCACGCTGTTTAAAGAGTTTACACTATCGGTCGCGTACGGAAAAACTACCCTAGGACTCCTAGCTTTCCAACCGTTGGAGGCCCCATAGAAGCCATTACGCACTAAAGGCGCGAAAGGAATAGAACGGTAGGGGTTAAAATCAAAGTTCGGTGCGTATGGGCGACCGTAAACTCCTTGGTAATAAGGCGCGAACCCAGAAAATGCTGGCCGGTAGCGTGGCAGCGGCTCATAGAATCTTTCGTTACCTGACGGCAAATCCAAATTCTTTTCATCTTCCGGTGACGTGAACTCATAGTCGGTAGCGTCGTCAAATTTGATTTTCGAATTGTAATTTGAACTTTTATCGACCGTCAAATCTATTTCGCCCCGACCGAAGGGCTGGTGATTTTCGTCTTCGTCAAGGAACAAAACTCGCTGTCTGCGCCTGTTATTCCTCAATTTTTTTGGCACGAACATAACATTTTGGTATGGGCGGTTGTAGACGAGGCTCAGCGCCCGGCTTGGCTCGGCCACCGCCGCAGAAACAGCCACAACAAGTAATACTTTCCAACTATTTTCGCTGAACATGTTGCCGCGGTCAGTGCACCGTTGATTTCACTTTCATTTTACGTTGCGATTCTAAATTTGAAATTTTGTTTTCTTAAAATTTAAAGGAGTTTCGAACATAATTTTGGACCGATCTTTTTATTGTTTTTTTTTTGGTTATTTTGATTTCAAATAGTGTTGTAGCATTGTTTTCGCGCGGCGTGCGGCGCGTTTAGGGTCCGAACGCGAACTGGTACGGAGTGGATCCCCACTTTTCAGGGTTCCGCGGTTACATAAAAACATGTGACGTGAATGTTTACGTAAGATGTGATTAGACAGTGATAGTCGGTTGCCTAGCAACGCGTGTTTTGGGACGCTTCTACAGCACGCGATAATTATAAACATTGGTGATTTTTATTCATTTATTATGGTGTGTTAAATAGAAGTTACATAATGGGGACTGTATCTTATGCTCGGTAACCATGTCTTTGTTTTGTGTGTCAAGTTATAATTTTTAACTGACTTCAAAATGGAGGAGGTTCTCAATTCGACTGTATGTTTTTAGGGTTCCGTACGCAAAGGCTTCTTTTTTGTACATTTTTACGCGATATCTTTGCAGATTGAGAACAGATTTTCATGATTCTTTTTTTTTATTCGATATATTTTATTTATTTTATTTTTACTGCCAGATAAATCTCATATAAATTTTATCAAAATTTTATCAATGTTCATAGTGGTTATTTGCTAACTACCAATTCTTTAAAATATTTTTTTATACAAAATAAATCGATGGAAAAATAAAGTAAAAAAACAAACAAAAAAAACTTCTTATTTTTTTTTGGCAGTCTTTGAGATTAGATGAACTTTAAAAATTGGGAACCACCAAAAGTAATCTCCGTGAAGAAAAGAGTTAAGGTAGTCATTTCAAAAAAAAAAATTCATACAAATTGATCAGCTGATGGACCAATTTTGTATGGAGAGTCGATTTTTACTTTCGAGGGACGAAGAAGTGAAGAAGGTAAGTATTGTGATGGCAAAAAAATCTGATTTTGATGAGGATCGATTGTCTTAAACTAATGGAGTCTAAAAAATAAAATAATAAAAAAACGTGTGTATGTATGTGAGTCTGTGCATTCATCCGGTGCTCTAGTTCCTAAACTACTGGACGGATTTTGATAAAATTTGGGTGAGGGCGCTGTTATTACCCGACTGCGCCAGAAGGAGGGTTATGTTTTTCGAGAGTATGTATGTATGTATGTATGTATGTATGTTTGTATGTATAATTGTTTGGCACGCTCTGCAGCCTGAACGGCTGGATGGATTTTAGCTTGAGACGTGTCGTTAGATTCGTATTTACTGTGAGAGTGACACTGGGTATATCAAAATAAAAAAAAAACAAAATGGCGGATTTTAGGCGCAAAATTCAAATGTTTGACACGCTCTGCAGCCTAAACGGCTCGATGAATTATAGCTTGAGGGTTGTCGTTAGATACGTTTTTACTGTGAGAATGACACTGGGTATATCCAAATAAAAAACAAAATGGCGGATTTTTGGCGCCAAATTCCAATGTTAGGCACGCACTGCAGCCTGAACGGCTTGATAGATTTTAGTTTGAGGGGTGTCGTTAGATACATATTTACTGTGTGAGTGACACTGGGTATATCAAATAAAAAAAACAAAATGGCGTATTTTTGGCGCCAAATTCAAATGAACTCATTCAATAATAAAACTTAAAAAATGAATAAAATAAAAAACGGTAATTTAAAAAACTAAAAAACCTGCCTTTGTTTCTGTGTAATTTGGAAATGAAAAACCCTAAAACAAGAAAGTCGTCATACCCGATTGCACTTAACTTAAGAAAAATTGTAGCAGTCGGGACCCATTCTAGAAATGGAGGCATAGTGAATTCAGAGCACATACCTATATTACATTGCAGATTACTCCAATATACTGACTATATAGACGGCTGACTTTCTAGAATGGGTCCCGACTGCTACAATTTTTCTTAAGTTAAGTGCAATCGGGTATGACGACTTTCTTGTTTTAGGGTTTTTCATTTCCAAATTACACAGAAACGCAGGCGGGTTTTTTAGTTTTTTAAATTACCGTTTTTTTTTTATATCTCCAGTGGTTTGTTTAAACTTCTCATATCTCGATTTTTAGTGTTTCCACCATAGTAAAAAAACACTCTTTTTTTCTCGAAAATAGCTCTTACGATTTTGATGCAACTCGGCACGTTACTATAACTTTACATGGTCTACAACACGCAGCGAAAAATCAGAACAAGGTGCCTCCCATAGAATCCAGGTTTATTGTTACTTTTTCTCAAAAATGTCACAAAGGATTGAAATGAAACATTGTTAATAACTAGGACTTGATAAAACTTATTGCACTGGGTACTTAATTATTCCATGATGAAATCCGAGTAAGGTACCTCCCATACAAACGGAAATTATTTGTAATTTTTTCATGAAGTCTTGTATTCTTTGCTACTAAGTAAGTGTAATGATTATTGTTGATTTGTGTGTGCCCGACTATAACGATAAAATGATAAAAGCGTCGGTGGCTCAACCGGTAACGACTCGTTCCTTCTAACCAGAGGTACCGGGTTCAAATCTGGACGGCCAATGTACCAATGAGTTTTTCAAAAACTTACGTACATATACTTACCGACGGCTTTACGGTGAAGGAAAACATCGTGAGGAAACCTGCACACGCATTTGCAAAGAAACTCGCAGGTTGTGTATGAAGTCGACTAAGGCCTGATCGCCCTAATTCCGAGCCCCTCGGTGGGGACTTATATGAGCTGATATGATGATGATGATGTATGCCCGACGATGACAGATGGTGAAGACTACGAGAAAGTATGCACAGCGTGGCTGTATAATTAATTTTAGAATTGCCGAAAATTGTAAGAATTATACTAGAAGCATCAGGTTAAAGATTTGTGACACTTTGTATTTAACGTAAATAAAGGTAAACCAAAGTTAAGTGGCAGTTGGGGCAGTAAAGTTCTCGAGTTGCGACCGCGCAACGGATGACTCTAACGTAGACAGACCTCTCACTAGGTGGACGACCTGGTGAAGGTCGCAGAAAGCCATTGTTGTGTAAATCCTTTGGGGAGGCTTTTTTCCAGCAGTAGACTTCTTTCGGCTGATCTGATGATGATGATGATGAGCAGGTAACCTATCGAAATGTATGACAAGAGATTTTATAAGTACCTCTAAGAAGTACAGTACTTACTGTAGCTTCTTAGGCTAGAAGTAGCCTGGATGTTTTCATTAAAAGCGATTAATTGAATGTTACAAAGTCTTGAAAATTTTAAATTACTAGAGAACCCTCTATTATGCATGGATACACACACTTGGCTTCCTTTTACGTAGGATAGTGAAAATAAATCCAACTCAACTCAAATTTTCTTCAGTGACCTCTGGCGAACTTATAAAAAGTACTTTTAGGAAAGTATGAATTCAACTATACTACCTACTCATAACAAAGTATTTATATAGTATAGTATTTGCTCATTATCTCGCGGAATAGGGTTTTATTTGGGTACTAGACTGAATGCTCGTCATTTGAGCAACTTTTTATCACCTTTACATACAGTCTAAAATTTTGAGTGCGTTTGACTGCAACTTACCTAATGAAAAGTGATGAATAATGATGCAGTCGAGGACATCTCTAATAATGCCTTTTCACTCTCGCCTAAAATACGTGAAAAAAGGTTAAAAATATAGTAATTTATTAAAAACCCCGTCAAAAACCTCATAAATGTAAAAAGTAATATGTACAGTCGACTCTTCATCAACGTACCCTGTTTGGACTTTGAACCCTTAAAGTTATAAGTTGGCCCTATAAGTTTAATATAAGTATAGTAAATATATTTTGATCCAACAGTCGTCGCGTCGAGAGATTGCTAAGTTGTGAAATTATTAGTATTTAGGTGTAGTAAAGAAAAGTAATTTTCCCATACAGTTGCTCAAAAAGTGGTACTTTATATGCTTGTCTACTGCGCGCAAAATTTATTTTAGCGCACACGCGCTTTTTACTTTGCCACTTTTTATAATTTGTAGCTCTGAGAAACAATACATTTCTAACAAATAAAAAAAATATAACTTCAAAGATATACTTCTTAGACTTTTGAAAGGAGAATTTTAAAAGAGATTGGTTGTAACTCCTTAAGGTTAGTACATAAAGCTAGCTGATTAGATTCCTTTGGGTTATATCTTTGTGAAGAAAAGAGAATAAATATGAATAAAGCGCATAGGTTACAGAAAGGAATAGGTCATCATTTCCAAGGAAATTTTTATATTAATATTATTACAAGCCTTATTGAAATCTATTTAAGGTAATAGTAATAAAAAACCTTACGCATGCGTACGTATGCCTAGCTAAATTAAATATGGCGCAATTTTCGTAAAGTGAATTGTGTTGTTTTAGTTGTGAATATGAACAAACTTATGAATATACCTACGTGTAATAAAAATATACTTATGTGTATGTATAGGAAAAACAAAGTAAGATTACTCCCCCGGACATTTAAAATGAGCCACTGGTCGACTAAAATGAACTTTGGTTGCCGAAACCCATGTATGTACCCATGTATGTTGTTTTTCTGTCATGGTAGTTTTTAATTTTACCTGTTTTTCCACATCTTTTTTGAAAAACATTGTACGATATAAGAATGAGTGTAAAAGGAAATAACAAACTCGTGACGATGGTAAACCCTCGCTTGCGGCTCGGGCTCACAAATGTCACTCGTTTGTTTTTGACCTTTTTAACACCCTAGTATCATAAATAACTATAGTTGTAGTACAGTAAAACAGTTATATTCTGTTTTTATATGATTTACTTAGCGGTCCCCTTACGTGACGACTCTTGGATTAAAATATTACTACTTATATTTAACAAAGGACCAGTACATTATTATTTTTTACTTTTTAAGGGTTTTTTTGTCGAGGGCTTTTAAACTTTTAGTTTAAGTTTTTTATAATGTTTTTTAAACTTTACATATTACTATAGTACACATGGTAAAATCGAAACCCTATCCCCACATTCACACAAATACTTTCCGGGACAAAACACTACTTTGCTACACGAAATCTTACTTACCTATTTCGAATCAATCAAACCTGTGGAAGTTGCTCACCTTCCTTATTTCAGACTGCAATTTAATTGAGTGATTGATTGATTGAAAACACTTTATTGCACAACATAAGAGAAAAAAAAGATACAATGATTGAGGAAGTTGTACAAATAGGCGGTCTTATCGCTGATAAGCGATCTCTTCCAGACAACATTTAGGTGGAAGAAACATGAAAAGTCATTATTGTGGGGTAGTAGTGGGCAATACATAAACTCATAGAATATTTAATATTTAAATATATATTATAAATAAATATGCATCCTTAAACTACGTAGTACACGTAAATAATAATGGTATAATCTAAAATACATATACATAATACATACATAACATATACAGGACGTCCCACATGCCACATGGAGGGAAAGTACCTTGAATATTGTAAATGGAACATTTTACTAAAAGAAGACTTTTTTAAATTAAACTGCATTCATAGATTTTTTAATAATTTGTTGAACCGGGATCGAACCCGCTACACGAGAAAAAAAATACCCTGAGCTTTATCATACCGATCGAAAGGCTTCATCGTAAGGATTATTTTTTGCAAAATAACATAGTGTCAGAAATAAAAGGAAGACCATGAATTTTAACATTTTTAATTCAAAACTAGCTGATTCCCGCGGCTTCACATTTCTATGACTTTTCGAGAGTGCGTAGTGCGCGAGCCGCAAGCGGCTCGCGAGCGTGGTAAAAAGTAGCCTATGTCTTAACCCAGGTCCTAATCTGTCTACCTACCAAATTTCAGTTAAATCCGTTCAGTAGTTTTTGCGGGAAAGCGTAACAGACAGACAGAGTTACTTTCACATTTATAATATTAGTAGGGATTAATCAATTTAATTTATCAAATTCTCAAAATGAGTCCCATTCTGTTGAACACAAAGTCGCACTCTTTTGATTGTTTCGGCTGGCTGATTATAAAGAAATAAATCAAAAATGTGTTCCATTTTCAAACTTTTATTCTTTTGTTTCCGTGATTTTCATTTTAGGATTTTTGCATTGTATCGTTTTATTCCGGTTGCGGAACGAGGAAACCTTACTTTTCAGCAAGATCGGGCTCCGACTCATAACAGTCACAGGACACTCTCAATCTCAATGAACACTTTCCTTCCTGGATCGGAACAAATGGACAAATAAGATGGCCGCCGATATTATTATTTTGTTATCCACAACTGATAAGTCCTTGACATCATCTCACCTGATGGTTAGTGACGATGATGCAGCTGGATGCAGATGGAAGCAGCCTTACCAAGATTCCCCAACGCAATGGGGATCTGGCTATCTTATCTTCAAGCCGGAACACATCAATGTTGTTAACACTGATGTTTGGCGGCAAGACTAACAGATATCCCCAGATCTAACCCAGTTAGATTTTTTTATGGGGTTATGTAAAAAAATAGTTAACAAGAACCAGTATGAAAGTATCCACGAGCTTAGACGTATTATTCTGAATATCCACCACAACGTGATCAAAAAATCGACAGGTAGCGAAATAATCAAAAGAGTGCGACTTTGTATTCAACAGAATGGGACTCATTTTGAGAATTTGATGAACTAAATTGATTAATTTTGAATTGAAAATGTTAAAATTCATTGTCTTCCTTTTATTTCTGACACTATGTTATTTTGCAAAAAATAATCCTTACGATGAAGCCTTTCGATCGGTATGATAAAACTACAGAGTATTTTTTTTCTCGTGTAGCGGGTTCGATTCCCCGTTCAACCATGTAATTATTAAAAATCTATGAATGCAGTTTAAAATGTTTTTTTAACTTAAAATAAAGTCTTCTTTCAGTAAAATGTTCCATCTACAACATTCAAGGTACTTTCCCTCCACGTGGCATAGCCGTGGGACGCCCTGTATAATATAGTAAGTTCATACATAATCAGATTAATCTATATAGGTAAAAATTAATCCCTATTTCCCTTGGTCACGGCATCACACGTGAACGGCTGGACCGATTTCGCTAATTCTTTTTTTGTCGAGTTCGTTATTGTCAGGAGAAGGTTATTATGTAGGGTAAGGTAGGGTAGGGTAGGGTAGGGTGGTGCAGTTTAGTGTAGTGTAGTGTAGTTAGTGTAGGGTAGTGTAGGGTAGGGTAGTGTAGTGTAGGGTAGGATAGGGTAGTGTAGTGTAAGGGTAGGGTAGGAAAGGTTAGTGTAGTGTAGTGTAGTGTAGGGTAGTGTAGGGTAGGGTAGGGTAGGGTAGGGTAGGATAGTGTAGTGTAGTGTAGTGAAGTGTAGGGTAGTGTCACAGATGAGATACTAGTTACTTCGTAGTGTAGGGTAGGGTAGGGTAGGGTAGGGTAGGGTAGTAACTAGTATAGTGTAGTGTAAGGTGGAACGTAGTTCGCCGGGACAGCTTGTGTATTTTATAAATGTAAACTTCAAATCAATTAGACCTGTGGAAGAGTCTGAGACCCCTGAATGCGCTAGAAAAGGAGCTGACGATATTCACTTTTTTTACCTCTGCCTCTACTGTAACTTGGTGAGAAATTGGGTATCCTGCAGATTCCAGGAGATGCTGCAGCATCAGATTAAGGTTACCATATTCTATCTAACGCCTGTTTATTCAGACTATTCCAGAGCCTAAACACGATACCTCTGCTGTGAGTTAGTGAGGAGTTGGGTCAACTAGTATCCTATCTGTGGTTAGGTATCCTGCCCATTCCTGGAGATGATGCAGCATCAGGTCAAGGTTACCATGTTATATCTCACACTTCTTCATTGCGACTATTATAATGAGCCAAAACACGATACCTCTGCTGTAACTTGGTGAGAAATTGGGTATCCTGCATATTCAAGGAGATGCTGCAGCGTCAGGTCAAGGTTACCATTTTACATTACGCATCTATTTATTGAGACGATTCCAATGAGCCCAAACATGATATCTCAGCTGTAAGTAGGTTAGGAGTTAGGTATCCTGCCCATTGCTGGAGATGATGCAGCATCAGATCAAGGTTACCATGTTTTATCTAACACCTATTCATTGAGATATTCCAATGAGCCCAAACACAATACCTCTGCTGTAAGTTAATGAGGAGTTGTGTATACTGCAGATTCTAGGAGATGCTGCTATAAAGTAACAGGACATCAAATTTCAAATCGATCAGTCCGGTTGAAGCTGTCAACAACCCTTCATCACTTTGAAAAGAGCTGATAATCTCCAAACGGCTGAACAGATCTTCATAAATTATAGCTAAGAACCACCTCGATCACGTCAGCTTCCAAACAAAGAAAACAGTATTAAAATTGGTCTATTGATTTAGGAGCTACGATGGCGCAGACATACAGAGAGATACATACGTTAAACTTTTAACACCCATCTTTTTGCGTCGGGGGTTAATAATAGCAATGCATGACGTCATAATTTTTCAGCATTATTTATATTGTGCAAAAAAATATGAGTTTTAATTTAGGAAATTTATCATGGCTTACGCATTGCCTCCGTAAACATCCGTATCACCTGAATTTCTAATAAAATAAATACAAAAAACGTGTTATTTTTTGTATAGAATTTATCATTTTAGGAGGCTGTTCGAAAAAATCTAAAAATGTTTTTTTTTATACAAATTCGTTAGAAAAATTGTAGGTGTGGATCCTCAGATCCCTCAGGAACGATATCGGACTATTCTGATTAGAAGTCTATGTCACTTCCCACCCCCTCAACCAATTATATAAAACCACTTCAGTCCGTAGCTCCATTGCGACGACGCTGACGTGTGCGAGAGCGCGGAAATGAGTTTTCCCCACAGATAGTAATATATAAGTCATTGGTTTTCCCCAGATCCCTCGGTAACCATGTCAGGATATGCTAATTAGTAAATTTTATCATTTCCCACCCCCTCAGCTATCTATGTGCAAAAAGTCACAGCAATCCATTTTTCCGTTGCAATAAATAAACTAACCAAAAAAAAGAGTATATTTTCAGTTCCCTCAGGAACTGCATTGGACTATGCTATTTTCACGGGATAAAAAGTAGCCTATGTCCTTCCCAGTGACATAGGCTACCTGCATGCCAAATTTCATCAAGATTGGTTTAGGTGTTGAGGCGTGAAAAGGTTACAACAAATAAACAAACACATCTTCACATTTATAATATTAGTAAGGATTTGTGTTCGACTACGACAGATGTTAAGTTATAGTTATAGGGCTTCGCGAGAAAGTATGCACAGCGTGGCCGTATAATTTATTTTTATTAGATATAGTATAAAAGTATATTAAAATAGTTTAACAGATAACAAGATACTTTTCCAGCTTTAAAAAAATAAAAAGGGCTTTAAGATGACTCAATCCGAGCAGGTTGATACGTGTTAAAATAATATCAAACGTAAGTCTATTCACTTTAAGTTCAAATCATGCGGGCTTCAACGCTGCTGTTACGTTGAAACCGAACGCTTAAATTTCGATTTTTACATGTTTTTATCACTTTACTTTCAAAAAGTTTTTAAAAGAAATTCTCAATTAAATGGAAGGTGTTAAAGTCATCGATTTTTGTGTGTTGGTTTCATTCAGCATTCTATTTGTTTTCTACGCCAGTAATATATGTCACTGGTTTTCAAGAAATTTTGCAATTAATGCCAAAAACAGTGTAGCAGTATATTTTTTACAACAAAAGTTGTAATATAATTAAAATTGTATTAAATTACTCGTAAATCGATTTTTTATTACGTTTTTCCATAGCGATAGCTTTACACAGTCTTTTAATAATTTAAATAGAATATTGTCTTTTAATTGTAGTTTGTGCGATTGAAGTTGGTCGTTTTATTGAACGCCATCTAGCGTCTATTTTAAGTAACTCAATGCAAAAAGTCTATCACTACACGGCCGTCTAAAACAACCGCGAAGGCTGAATGTTAGAGAACGCACAGTTCCAGTTGACTCGGACTTGCTGTAGATGGCAGTCAATTGTTGCCCGACTGCCCATTAAGGAGGGTATTAACCGCCTCCGTGACGTAATGGTCAGTGCATTCGCTTCACACCAGGAGGTCGCGGGTTCGATTCCCAGCGGGGTCATGGTTGGAGTTGGTTGGTGGTAGGGCATTTTCGTAGCCCGCCTGGCTAGCTACCACCATCTTATCTCAGTCTTGCCGCCAAACATCAGTGTTAACAGCATTGATGTGTTGCGGCTTGAAGATAAGATATACAGATCCCCATTTATTTATTTGTTTATTTTATTAGGAGAACACAAACGCACATTGATATTTAAGGGATTAAATATAAATAGAAAGGTAAATCTATACATTTCAACAACGAGTTCCACAATTATTTAAAAATATAAGTCTACTTATCAATCTACCGCTATAAACAGTCAAAAAACTGTTATATTTGCTTAAAAACTATTAAATAAATTTAGAAAGCAACAGCAATTATAAAAATAGTACTAAAAAGATTAGTTAACTATTAGAGAAAAAAAAACAGTAAAACTAAGAATCAAAAAGTGTGATTAAAAGACAATAAAAGTACTATTCTATGCGCTGTTAAGTATAGAGATAATATTTGTTCTATAAGAGTATCTTGTCAAGGGTGTGTTGAATATATCGAATTCAGAAAACTGTTTATTATATCTGTTAAGCATTCTATAGATCGGCGATCGCTTTCCTGCATTGGTACGACAAAAGCTTACAGAAAAGAGTCGCTTAGACCTGAGGGCCCTCGCAAGCACGCGAAATCCAATACTATTGACGAGCTCAGGACAATCAATATAATTGATGACCAATTTATACAAACACAATTTTGCTCTAGCGGAATATGGCGTTGTTTTAGAGACATAACATTAAATTTGTCAATCAGTTCGTTATAGTTATTGCAACGGCGACGATAGCAACGAAAACTAATCATTTAAAAAGTATTTTTTGTACCCTTTCAATAGCGTGGGTGTAAATATTATAATGCGGATCCCAAACCATTACACAGTATTCAAGAATTGGCCTAATAAGACTACAAATCCAAAAAGCTTAAATTCTTTGTCGACTATCGCATCAACATGATCTCTGAGTATCAGTTTTGAGTCTAACATTACTCCTAAGGTGAAGGTCGCGGGAAGCCGATGGATGCGGGCAGCGCAGGACTGGTCGTCGTGGAAATCCTTGGGGGAGGGCCTTTGTCCAGCAGTGGACGATTTGTGGCTGATATGATGATGATGATGATGATTACTCCTAAATCCCTTATAGTAGAAAAAATTTGTAAATTTGTAGTTCCGAGACTGTAATTGTAAATAACAGGTTTAATTTTTCGCGTGAATAAAATAATTTAACATTTAAGATAACTTAAATAAATTTTGTTTATGTCACATTTCACATTTTGTTTATGTCCCATTGCGTTGGGGAATCTTGGTAAGCCCGCTTCCACCTTCGGTATCATCGTCACTTACCATCAGGTGATGCCATGGGCTTATCAATTGTGGATAAAAAAAAACGTTTTTTTGGTTATGTGTAGGTATACGTATGTATGTCTGTTTCTTTGGCTGATCTTGTGGCTTATATGACTTGACGGATTCTGAAGTGCGAGGTGTTAATCTTTTTTCTTGATTCCGTTAGTGTCATAATAGTTATTTATGATATAAAGGTGGTAAAAAGGTCAATAACAAATGAGTGATATTTGTGAGCCCGAGCCGCAGGCGAGTGTTTACCATCGTCACGTGTTTGTTATTTTCTTTTACACCCATGTATCATACAACATTTTTCAATACAGTTGTGAGAAAACAGGGAAAATAAAAAACGACCGTGACAAATAAACAATATACTTTGGTACATACCTATCAAGGTTTCGGCAATCAAAGTTAATTTTACGCGACTTGTGGCTCATTTTAAATGTTCGGGGAGTAATCTCACTTTGTTTTTTGTTATACATACACATAAGTATATTTTTATTATAATTTTTTATTCATTATTTTATTCATTTTCACAAATAAAACATCTCAATTCAGTTTTACGAAAATGGCGCCCTATTTAATTTGGCTAGGCACACGTATGCATGTATTTTTTTAATATTACCATAAATAGATAACAATAAGGCTTGGGTGATATTATTGTAAGCATTAAAACCTCCGTGGAAAAGATACCTATTCATTGGTGTAACCTATGCGCTTAATTTATATTCATTCTCTTTTTTTCACAAAGATATAACCCAAAGAGACTCTAATCACTAATCAGCTAGTGTTATGTACTAACCTCACGGAGGAACAACCTATCTCTTTTAATATTCTCCTACCAAGTCTTAAAGAAAAGATTCTGTATCTTTAGTTATTATATTTTTTATTTGCTCGGAAAATAAAAAAAGTGGGGAAGTAAAAGCACATGTGCGGTAAAATCAGTTTTGCGCGCACTTGACTAGCATATAAAGGACCACATTTCGAGCCCATTATACCCCTCCCCTCGGGCTGGTTCAGATCCACCTTGCGGCAGCGTACAAGGTCAGAACATAACCGATATTGGACAGGGCTGGAAGCTTGTTGCCAGGCCAGACGCGCCTAACGCTGGCCTGACTAGGAAGCTCCTGAAACTCGGGAAACTCCAGCTCCGTAAGGTAACAGTGAACATTATGGTCACGGTTACATTAACAAACATCTTTTTACCCTGGGGATTACAGACAGCCCGCTATGCCGGGCGTGCATGGCGGCCGAAGAGACAGCCGCTCACATCCTCCTGGACTACAGAGAGGTGGCGGCGCACAGGGCCGAGAATCTCGGCGACCTGAGGACACTCCCGGAAGTCGTCAGCATTCTGCGGGGGCTACTGGACTTCCTGGAAGAGCTGGGCTGGCAGTGATGCTGGCCAACCACGCAAAATGAGCGCATCAGACGCCTGGTTTCGGAAATCAGCCCGTACTTACAATTACAATTACGAAAATTACTCCCCGCATATTTGAAATGAGCCACAAGTCGCGTAAATTGAACTTTGGTTGCCGAAACCTTGATAGGTATGTACCCATGTATTTTGTTTTTCTGTCACGATTGTTTTTTATTTAACCTGTTTTCTCACAACTGTATTGAAAAATGTTGTATGATACATGGGTGTAAAAGAAAATAACAAACTGGCTACTATGGTAAACTCTCGCCTGAGGCTCGGGCTCACAAATGTCACTTGTTTGTTATTGACCTTTTTACCACCCTTGTGTCATAATAGTTATTTATGATACAATGGTGGTAAAAAGGTCAATAACAAACGAGTGACATTTGTTTTATTGACCTATTTACCACCCATGTATCATAATAGTATACAACGACAAAATAAATAATTTCTTACAAGGAGAGAACTATATATACTATAGAAGAAAGATCCTACACAGAACTGTAATAAAGAGGTCAGGAAATCAATAATTCTTGTGATGTTATCCTTGAAACAAACACACTACACAAAGGAGGCATCCCCATAAGATGAGTAGTATTTTATGTCGGAGCGCCAGCTCACAAATAAGCAAAAGAGGTGAACGAACAGTACAAAACCCTCCTCAATTTCACTCCTAATCACAATATTAAAACAGTAAATAAAATCAAAAACATAGAAGCTCCAGATAACGCTAAACTAGTATCTTTTGACGTAAAGAATCTCTTTCTAAGCATTCCTGTTAAAGAATGTATTAAAATCATAGACGAAAAACTTTGCACTTCTAATTTAGAGGTACAGTCAAGGTCAAAGATATATATGCAAGTAATGTGAAAAAAAACAAGTAATCATAAAAAGTTCAAAAGATATATACCCATACAAATACTAATAAATATGGAAACTTCAATGGCCACATAAATATGTATAAGGAGAGTTCAAAAACTTTTATACAATCAAAGTTACATAATTAGTATCCTGCAAATGGTGCAATATATTGTACTTATGTTTATGGCATTAAATATAGATTCCATAACTGCTACAGAAATATGTATACAGAATATTAATCTGCGAAAATGAGCTTTATCATCTAGTCATACGAAACAAATTTAAATGGACTGTTTTGACAATTCACGAAAACAGTGCAGACTTGTCATTGCATATGTTTGTCTCATGTGATAACCTGTCAGGCTGTCACGTCGTTATGGGCATTGCGTGTTTATCATATTTTGCAATTTTGAAACTGTCAACTTAAAGTATAAAGGTAATGCATTTCAATATTTCGTCTGTGAAGTCATCAGTTACCGTGGTCCTGTGGCTAAGCAATGGATGTAATTGTCGAGTCACATGCTGTCCCGCGTGCCAATCCTGCAACTTGATGTTTTTTTGCATTTTATTTGATACTAGCTTTTGCCCGCGACTTCGTACGCGTGGAAATTGATATTTCGCAGAAAGATATAAAATAGCATTATATATATAGATATATTTTATTAATTTTTTTAGATCTCATTAGCGACGTGATTTTTAGCTCGTACTTATGCATAGGTACAGGGTAAATCGTCAATTACTGACCACCCCTCTACAAATGGCCCCTTATACTAAAAATTAACATTACTTTATTGAAAATGAATTCTATAGGTAAACGGATTTAATTATAAGTATGGGGGCAGCCACCGAAAGGCGGCCGAGAATTGGCGATTTAGTCTATTTCGTTCTTTTTTCGTAGATTTAATAAAAGGCAAAGATATGCTTATAATATCTGTAATATATAATAAACTAAACTAAATATCTTCCCTTAAAAAAAAAAACTAAACTAATTACTCAGTAGCGAGTATATCCTCCATCGGCTTCAATGACCGCGTTTAATCGGTCCCGCATCGAGTTTACCATGTTGAAACATATATCTGTGCCTATAAACGAATCCCAAATCTCATGTGCGTGATTTTTCAAATTTTCAGTGGTTCTCACAACAGAAGAGTCCCAGTTTTGAACCATTAGGCCCCACAAATTTTCGATTGGATTTATATCCGGACTTTTAGGGGGCATCTTTATTAAATGAAGGTCATCTTGGTCGTCAATCCACTGCTGCACTATTCTCGCATTATGTATGGAAGAATTATCTTGAACGAATTCGATACGTCCATTCCCAAAGCATACACGAGCTGTTGGATCAAGTGCCTGCTCCAATATGTCAATATACCCGTGACTATTCAATCGACCAGTAATCTCCACAAGTTCACCTGGCCCGCCCGCGGACATCCACCCCCAATAGCCAACAGATATTCGACCACTCCTCCGATTAGGGCGAACATTACCCTCCTCATAGCGGCTGTGGTCAACTCGCCATAATCTTAGGCGACCGTCAGCTGCAGATGTAAACACTTTCTCGTCAAGAAACAGAACATCACTAAAGTCGTAGTCCAGGTAACGTGTGGCAAAAGCATACCTCAATCTCTTGTGCCTATCCGTTAATTGTGGCTTCCTAGCAGGCACTCTACAATGTAATCCAGCATCATGTAAGCGACGTCTTATTGTGTTTGCTGACACATTGTACTGAGCAGCATATGTGCTCGTGTTGACGAATCGTCGGTATCTCACGTCTTCTAGTAACTGTTGGTCTTGAATGGCAGAGGTTTTTTTTGGTCGGCCAAATGACACATGTTTCGTAATAACGCCTTCATCAGCCCATCTTTGCTTCCATAAATAAACAGTTTTTCTCTGAAATGGAAAATAATTCGTATTATTTATGACGAAATATTGTTCTAAAGCCCATAGAAAGTTATATTTTCGGCGTTAGGTTACAGTTATTTACATTGATTTTTTCGTACATACCGTGATACCCAATTCGTCAGCTATGTCAGACACGGATACACCATCCTCGCATAATGCAATAATATTTTGCATGATCACTTATGCGATACATTTTTAACTTCAAAATTATTGCAAATCCGACGCAAACGTTACGGTAGGTAAGTCAATTGGAATTAAAAATCAAACAGTGACACATTATTTATAAAAGAGTAATTTGCTAAAGAGTCTGGAACAGCAATTGTTCTACGACTTGAAGCGTCAAGTGGCTGGCTGATTACATCAAGATATTCAAGATTATGGAGTTCAATATAACGCAAAATAGTTCATATGATGCTGACAATAGGGTTATGGTTATGGGTTATGGTTTATAGTGTATAATTTGAACTCTATGGTGTTTCTAAGTTTATGGTTTTATAAATACGGACATATTATTGCAACTGTTGTATATATAGTTATCTCTCAAATGATGTATACTAATTTATGTATATTTTTATGTAGCCGAACTTATGACCGTTTAGATGACTACGCTTTTTGTCACTTTGTGGTGTATACATATCTTTGACCTTGACGTACCACAAATTATTGATCTAACAGAAATGATAAAGACATGCCTATCACAAAACTATTCTAAATATAGAGGAAATTTCTATGAAAAAACAGATGGGTTAACAATGGGAAGCCCACTTTTACCACTGTGCGCAGAAATCTTCATGGAAAATATAGAAACTGTAAAAATTGTATTGATAGATATGTAGACGATGTACTTTGCCTATGGATGGGTCCAGAAAGCTCACTTCAGGAGTTTCTCTCATATAATATCTCAATTTATGACAAAATAGAGTTCACGATGGAAGTAGGACAAATTATCAATTTCTTGGACCTCATATTTTGGTCAAGAAATAAACACAAGTTCAAGATCTTCAGAAAACCCACGTACAGTGTACACTAATTGAGTATTTGTCATAAATAGGATACCAAACAACAGAACAATATTCAAGGGCGCTGCGAACGTATGCAAAGTAAACGCTTTTAGTGCTGGTGGAATTACGAAATGGGGAGCAGGTTCGCATAACAAAACTAACATTTTAAAAGCTTTATCAGTTATTTTATCTATGTGGTGAGTTAAGGAGAATTTATGATCAAATAGTATACCAAGATCACGAACTAAGTTAACACGTTCCAAAATTGCGCCATTGATGTGATAATTGTAGTATATAGGACGGTGTTTCAGTGTAAAAGAAATTACTCGACACTTGGCTGTGTTGACTACAATGCTGTTAGATTTATAGTACTGCCTTAGTCGATCAAGGTCCAGCTGTAGCTTCAAGGTGTGATTTTTAGTGCCTACATCTAAAAATATTTTGGTATCATCAGCATTCATCAGGTATTTTGAATTGTATATAAAGTTTAAAATGTCATATACAGCCGTGGTCAACTAATTAGGGACAGTTAAAACACCAAGAAATATTAATTATTCAAGTTATTTTATTATCACCTGTATTCGATATTATTGTCTGTTACTTTGTCAACATATAAATTGATAGTATTCTAGTGTTTAGAATAAAATAAAAATAAATAAAAACATATAGTACTCGTATACAACTTTATCAAAACACATCAACCAATAAATATGGTACAAAATATCTGGCCACCTAATTAGGGACATTTAGTTTTTGCCTTCTAAATTCAAAAAATTCAAATGTTATAGCTTTTCTTTTGCGCGTTTTTAATTTTGGCGTCAATTTGAAAAGTGACTGTGTGTGTAAACTCATTAAATAATTAAAAATATGGGTAGAAAGAAGAGTTGTGACGCAACAATGCGAAAAGTAGTTATTAATTTTTACCAGCGAGGGTGGCCGTACCAGAAAATAGCAGATCATTTGGAATGTTCCAAAAACATGGTCTACAATGCCGTGGCATATTTCAAAACCCATAACACAACTGAAAGTGTACCTAGAAAGAAGAGACCAAGAAAAACAACCCCACAAGATGATCGCAGAATGATTGCTCTCGCGGAGAGAGACCCCTTTAAGGGTTCCGTTCATATCAAGAGCGAAGTTTTTGGACCAGAATTGAATGCTGGAGTATCAGCAAGGACCGTCAGAAGGTGTTTAGTGGAGGCAAAACTTGTAGGAAGAGTTGCACGCAAAGTTCCGTTACTGAAGAAAGAACACAAACAAGCAAGATTGGCGTTTGCAAGGAAGTATGGACATTGGACTGTTGCTCAATGGAAAAATGTGCTATTTTCTGATGAGACCAAGATAAATTTGATTTCATCATATGGCAGACAGTACGTGCGACGGCTTATAAACTCGGCCATGAATCCAAAATACACAAAGAAGCAGGTGAAACATGGAGGAGGCAATATTCAAATCTGGGGCTGTTTCTCAGGACACGGAGTAGGGCCTATAAAAAAAATTTAAGGAAGACTAGACCAGTTTCAGTATAGACAAATATTAGAGGAAACGATGATACCTTATGCTGAAAAAGTGTTGCCAGTGTCGTGGACGTTCCAACACGATAACGACCCAAAGCATACAGCGCAGTCCGTCAAATCGTTCCTAGCGCAGCAGTCAGTGACGGTACTAGATTGGCCCGCAAACAGCCCAGACCTAAACCCAATCGAACACCTATGGTACGAAGCCAAGAAAAAAGTTGCAACTCGACGTACTGCTACTAAAAATCAGCTATACGACCAATTCCAAGCTGTTTGGAATAATATTCCTTTAGAAACTTGCAATAATTGGTTGCTTGCATCGATGCCACGCCGATGTCAAATGGTTTTAACTAACAAAGGAAACCATACTGGTTATTAGAATATCGGTTTTTCATTTGTTTTTTGTAAAAATTTTGTAAAATAACATTTTTATATTATAAACATTTAAATATTTCCTAGAATTTTTATTTTTATAGTTAAAATTTTACATGTCCCTAATTAGTTGTCCATTAGTCAGAATGAGAAAATAACAGTGACGTATTTATTTAAAAAATAGCGATGGCAAGTAGCTATTTCCTTTCCTGACCACTAAATATTTAGTATACTAGTCAATTTACTTGTTGTCAACGGTAAAAGCTTCATAGCTTCGTTTAGAAATGGTTTCTGGGCCTTAATAGATACGCTTGAGTTTTCGTGATATAGCGTCCCTAATTAGTTGACCACGACTGTAGGTAGGCATTGTAGAAGAGTGGGCCCAAAAGAGAACCCGAAGGTGTATTTTAACTGTCTATCACGGTTCATAAAATACAGCCTAGTGACAGACGGACGGACAGCGAAATCATAGTAATAGAACACCCCGGATACTGCATACAAATGGTCGTGAAATGACATGTCTAAAAACAAATGACGGAGAAAACAAAATCACGGCGAAATCCCATACGTTTGAGAACCGAACTGTAACCAGTCCATACTGTATGTTAGTACTAATATATATATATATATATATATATATACTTTGGTAATAGGGTCCTGTTTTTACCCTTTGGGTACGGAACCGTCAGTGCGCGAATCCGACTTGCAATTTGGCCGGTTATAGAAATAAAGTTATACGCCTAGTCATAAATGCCACCTTATTATCGCCCAAAAGATCCGGCTGCCTCGTCTGAGTGGCGCCAAGGCAGCTGTTTTTAATTTCACCGCGTGGTTATGGCGTGGTTTCACTTTTTTCGCATGTCAAATTATGATTGCGTGGTCGAACGACCTTGGGATATGAATATTTATGAAGATCTGATAGTAAAAAAACATTCATTCGGTAGTAAATTACGCATTTCATTTGTAGACGCGGCGAAATTTTCATCTTGGTTGCAAGGTTTTATCGAAAGCGATTTTACGATGCAATTTTTCCGTAATCGCTGGATTTTTCCAATAAACAGATTTTCAGAGTCCCGATGTATCTTTGCTTATACCTTTATACCTACTACAAATAATTTACGAAAAACCTAAAATCTTTTATGTACAGATGAGCGTCGTCGGTGGCGTAATGGCAAGGGCCGCTACCTCCTGTCCGGGAGGTCGTGGTTCGAACCCTGCCACGTACCAATGTGTTTTCGAATTTAGATTTCATATGTACGTTTATCCGACGCTCTTACGGTGAAGGAAAACATCGTGAGGAAACCTGCATACACCTGCGAAGAAACTCGCAGGTTGTGTGTGAAGTCGACCAACCCGCACTGGGCCCGCGTGGTCGACTAAGGCCCAATCGGCCTAATTCAGGGTAGGCTCAAGCCCCTCGGTGGGGACATATATGAGCTGATATGATGATGACAGATGCCAGCACATCAAGCTGGACAATCGTAGTGCGATTCTGATCCATACGCATACAAAGTCCAAAGTGTCTAGCTTAATATGCTGGCCGCTGTAAAAAAATCGTATTCTTCTCAGTAAACCCTTTTATTTGATAACCATATGTACCCACATCATGAGGATACAAACAAAAATAACTGATCCGCCATCTGTGGAATATGGCGAATATTGGATTTAGAATAACGTCACTTAGCTCTAAGCATGCAATGTTCTCCAAAATTAACGTGTTTGCAAAATTTAAGCTCAATCAGAAACCGGGAAGTGGTTTTAATTTAGCTTACAAAATTTGTCCCAAACTAAAAGACAAAGATAAGATAAGATAAATAGCCTTTATTGCCCACCAAATATACAGAAATGAAAAACATATTAACTACCAAAATATACAATGATATGTAAAGGCGGACTTATCACTTTAAGCGATTTTTTATAGACAACCTTTGGTGCATGGAGGAGACGAGAAAAAATTACAAACTGACTAACAAACACGACAAGCTAATATAAAGTTTGTAAATAAAAACGTACATAGTTACTGAAGTATATTATTTTTATCCACACGATTGATAAGCCCTTGGCATCATCTCATGTAATCCCTTCCCTACTATATCCCTACTAATATTATAAAATGTGAAAGTAACTCTGTCTGTCTGTTACGCTTTCCCGCAAAAACTACTGAACAGATTTGGCTGAAATTTGGTAGGTAGACAGATTAGGACCTGGGTTAAGACATAGGCTACTTTTTACCAAGCTCGCGAGCCGCTTGCGGCTCGCGCACTGCGCACCCTCGAAAAGTCATAGAAATGTGGTCCACGCGGGTGAAGCCGCGGGAATCAGCTAGTGTAATATATTTTAGTACTCGTTGCCTGATGGTAAGTGACGATGATGCCGAGGATGTAAGCGGGCTTAACAATATTTTCCCTAACACATTAGGGAACTGGCTATACCGCGACGGTTCCGAACCACTTTTTTTCTATCCACAGTTGGTAAGCCCTTGTCATCAACTCACCTAATGGTAAGTGATGATGATGCTGAAGATGTAAGCGGGCTTACCAATATTCTCCCTAACACATTAGGGCACTGGCTATCGTATCTTCAAGCCGGAACACATCAACATTGTTAAGATTGATGTTTGGCGGCAGAACTTAGATAAGATGGTGGTAGCTAGCCAGAAGGGATTAGAAAATGCCCTTCCACCAACCAAACAGAGTGTTACAAAATTAGAATCCTCCGGGAATCTAACCTGTGGACTCCTGATGTACAGCTAATGGACTTACAATTATGCCACGGAGGTAGGTTTGTATTTCAAAACAGCAAAAATACCTTGTTAGGTTAAATAGGTACCTATACAGGGTGAATTTTAATTAGGTCTTGATAAGAAAAGCTATGCATGTACTCGTGATTACAAACAACTTTCCCAAAGAAGCTATATATGTCAAATCAGAAAAAAAAATTTTGGTACTCGATACATTTTAACCGCCTCCGTAGCTCAGAGGCAAAGTTCACTGGCTTTACACAGGAGGTCGCGGGGTCAATTGTAAGACTCGGTTTGGTTGGTGGTAGGACATTTTCTAAGCCCGCCTGGCTAGCTACCATCATCTTATCTAAGTCTTGCCGCCAAATATCAATGTTGATATCATTGGTGTGTTTCGGCATGAAGATAAGATAGCCAGTTCCCCATTGCGTTGGGGAATTTTGGTAAGCCCGCTTCCATCTTCGGCAACATCGTCACTTACCACCAGGTGAGATGTTGTCAAGGGTTTACCAATTATGAATAAAAAAAAATAAGTTATCAAATCAGCAAAAATGTATAAGGGACCAAAATTTTTTTTTTTTCATATTTGACATATAGTTTCTTTGGGAAAGTTGTTTGAAATCACAAGTACATTCATATCGTTTGCTATCAAGAACTAATTAAAAGTCACTCTATAGGACACATTTTTAGAGGTTCTACGAGGCTCCTACTTATGAAAATGAACAACGTTCTACAACTAAGATCTACAGGTAAGATCGCCAAAAAAATACTGTTTATACATATCGATAAGTTGATTCGCCGTTTTAGGTGCAATATAAACAGCTTGATATTCAACCAGGCAACCGGCGTCGATCCCTTGGACGGTTAATTGTGCCACACGATAATAGAGAGAGAGAGAGAGAGCTTGATAGTGTAAGCATAGTATTACCTGTGGTATTACGATATGGCTTGTAGCGCAACGCCTTTGATATCGCACGATGCGCCACTGGCGTAGGTACTAGCCCATACCACACCCCGGACACTCCATACAAACGAGCGAGAAATGATATACATAATTATAACTGACGTATCTATAGGCAAGAATGCAGGTAGGGTTGAATCACACCGGCGGTATTGGTCACGAAATGTTTGTTAGTTATTTACTGAATGCAACAGTGTGAATAGGTACTAAACTCTTTTTTTTCATACTTTTCTGTTGTAAACAAACACCGTTCGAACAAAAAACACCACTTTCCGAATACACCATACACAGAGACTAAAAAACATTGTAAATGGTAACTGCGATGTGGACGTATGAATTAACACTGAAAACTGCTATTATTTTGTACATCTTTAAACACTTTTTCCATAAAATTGCGAAATTGATAAAGGATTTTGTCACAGATTAAAAATCGACATGATAGTTTTGTTGGTTTTGTGTAGAGATGGGACGAAATGAATGACTGAATGAATGATTTTGAAATGTTGTTGCGAGCTGAAAACTGATTGTATAATTTGATTCCAAAGATTCATAATATGGGGTCCGCGAAGCGGGAAAAGCACGCGGGGCCGACTTGAGGGCGGGCAAATTTGGGGGTGACAAATCGAAAGCTAAGGGGTAATCTTTTTTGTTAGGTAGTCTTAGACCGACAAATCGCTACCGCTTATTAAAAAAAGGTCATCTACTTCTATGACGCCGAAAATCGCTACCGCTTATTCCAAAAAAAGGTGTAAGTCAATTTGATCACCAAGATTCATGATATGGGGTCCAGGGGGCTTAGATGTGGGATTATCAGGGCGGGGAAAGCACGCGGGGCCGACAAACTCGGGGCTCCTACTTCTGCATTCTCATGTTAAACCTAACACTACGACTGTGCGGGGAGGCAAGCTAAGCTCGCCTCCCCGCACAGTCTCCGAACCTAACGGCTCCGAGTCGGGGTGCTCCGAAAGTCTGAGCTCGCTCCCGCTTCTATTTAGAACTCCCCGTACCTCACTCGCGGACCCCATAATATGAATCTTTGGGATCAAATTGACTTAGACCTTGACCTTGAAATGACTTTGACTGATTGACCTTGACCTTGACGGATTACCCCCTGGTTTTCGATTTGTTACCCCCAAGTTTGTCCGCCCTCAAGTCGGCCCCGCGTGCTTTCCCCGCCTTGATACTCCCACATCCCCCTCGGATCCCGAAGGTTTGTTGGGGGTTTGAACCCCATATTATGAATCTTTGGAATCAAATTATACTATCAGTAATAAGTCATCTTTGGTCCTACATAAACTCACAAAACAAAGACCAAAGAGTATCTAAAAATACAATTTTCAAAAATTCATAACTCAAAAACCGCTGGTTTCCTAACCTTGAAATTTGGTATGGATGTTCAGCTAAAGCCTATCTCTTACCAAAAAATCGCGGACTGCCAAATCGATGTTCCCTATTGTACAGTTGAGCCCAAAGATGACCCAATTTTTATCTCGCAGCAACAGTTCAAAATCATTCATTCACTCATTCACTTCATCCCATCTCTACACCAAAGCAACAAAACTATCATGTCGATTTTTAATCTGTGACAAAATCCTTTATCAATTTCGCAATTTTATGGAAAAAGTGTTAAAAGATGTATAAAATAATAGCAGTTTTCAGTGTTAATTCATACGTCCACGTCGCAGTTACCATTTACAATGTTTTATAGTCTCATAATGTGTATGGTGTATTCGGAAAGTGGTGTTTTTATGTTCGAGCGGTGGTTGTTTACAACATAAGACAAGTATGAAAAAAAAAGAGTTCAGTTGGGCCTTTACGTTCGGTAACTGGTTGGTTTTTATGCTTGTGAACGAAATCACCGCTGCGCGCAAAGTGAATATAGTGAATAAAAGTGCTTGCGTAGCTCGTCCTTTACGTTTGGTACTCAATCTACACCCAATCTGAGTGACGGGGGGGTGAGGTCGAATCTAGAGAGCGGCAGGGAGTGTCCATACTGTACGTTAGTACTAATATATATACTGTGCCCATACTAACCTGTCATCATCATCATATCAGCCACAAATCGTCCACTGCTGAACAAAGGCCTCCCCCAAGGATTTCCACGACGACCGGTCCTGCGCTACCCGCATCCATCGGCTTCCCGCGACCTTCACCAGGTCATCGGTCCACCGCGTGGGAGGCCTGCCTACGCTACGTTTTCCGGTGCGCGGTATATATATTAGTACACTACTAACCTGTAGCACAGTATATATATTAGTACTAACGTACAGTATGGACACTCCCTGCCGCTCTCTAGATTCGACCTCACCCCCCCGTCACTCAGATTGGGTGTAGATTGAGTACCAAACGTAAAGGACGAGCTACGGCTACGCAAGCACTTTTATTCACTATATTAACTTTGCGCGCCGCTGTGATTTCGTTCACAGGAATAAAAACCAACTAGTTACCGAACGTAAAGGCCCAACTGAACTCTTTTTTTTTCATACTTGTCTTATGTTGTAAACAAACACCGCTCGAACAAAAAACACCACTTTCCGAATACACCATACACATTATGAGACTATAAAACATTGTAAATGGTAACTGCGACGTGGACGTATGAATTAACACTGAAAACTGCTATTATTTTATACATCTTTTAACACATTTTCCATAAAATTGCGAAATTGATAAAGGATTTTGTCACAGATTAAAAATCGACATGATAGTTTTGTTGCTTTGGTGTAGAGATGGGATGAAGTGAATGAGTGAATGAATGATTTTGAACTGTTGCTGCGAGATAAAAATTGGGTCATCTTTGGGCTCAACTGTACAATAGGGAACATCGATTTGGCAGTCCGCGATTTTTTGGTAAGAGATAGGCTTTAGCTGAACATCCATACCAAATTTCAAGGTTAGGAAACCAGCGGTTTTTGAGTTATGAATTTTTGAAAATTGTATTTTTAGATACTCTTTGGTCTTTGTTTTGTGAGTTTATGTAGGACCAAAGATGACTTATTACTGATAGTATAATTTGATTCCAAAGATTCATAATATGGGGTTCAAACCCCCAACAAACCTTCGGGATCCGAGGGGGATGTGGGAGTATCAAGGCGGGGAAAGCACGCGGGGCCGACTTGAGGGCGGACAAACTTGGGGGTAACAAATCGAAAACCAGGGGGTAATCCGTCAAGGTCAAGGTCAATCAGTCAAAGTCATTTCAAGGTCAAGGTCTAAGTCAATTTGATCCCAAAGATTCATATTATGGGGTCCGCGAGTGAGGTACGGGGAGTTCTAAATAGAAGCGGGAGCGAGCTCAGACTTTCGGAGCACCCCGACTCGGAGCCGTTAGGTTCGGAGACTGTGCGGGGAGGCGAGCTTAGCTTGCCTCCCCGCACAGTCGTAGTGTTAGGTTTAACATGAGAATGCAGAAGTAGGAGCCCCGAGTTTGTCGGCCCCGCGTGCTTTCCCCGCCCAGATACTCCCACATCCCCCTCGGATCCCGAAGGTTTGTTGGGGATTTTAAATGGGTAGCCCCCGTTAGGGGTCCGGGCCCCGCGTGCTTTCCCCGCCCTGATAATCCCACATCTAAGCCCCCTGGACCCCATATCATGAATCTTGGTGATCAAATTGACTTACACCTTTTTTTGGAATAAGCGGTAGCGATTTTCGGCGTCATAGAAGTAGATGACCTTTTTTTAATAAGCGGTAGCGATTTGTCGGTCTAAGACTACCTAACAAAAAAGATTACCCCTTAGCTTTCGATTTGTCACCCCCAAATTTGCCCGCCCTCAAGTCGGCCCCGCGTGCTTTTCCCGCTTCGCGGACCCCATATATACAATCAGTTTTCAGCTCGCAACAACATTTCAAAATCATTCATTCAGTCATTCATTTCGTCCCATCTCTACACAAAACCAACAAAACTATCATGTCGATTTTTAATCTGTGACAAAATCCTTTATCAATTTCGCAATTTTATGGAAAAAGTGTTTAAAGATGTACAAAATAATAGCAGTTTTCAGTGTTAATTCATACGTCCACATCGCAGTTACCATTTACAATGTTTTTTAGTCTCTGTGTATGGTGTATTCGGAAAGTGGTGTTTTTTGTTCGAACGGTGTTTGTTTACAACAGAAAAGTATGAAAAAAAAAGAGTTTAGTACCTATTCACACTGTTGCATTCAGTAAATAACTAACAAACATTTCGTGACCAATACCGCCGGTGTGATTCAACCCTACCTGCATTCTTGCCTATAGATACGTCAGTTATAATTATGTATATCATTTCTCGCTCGTTTGTATGGAGTGTCCGGGGTGTGCCTGTAGTTTGCCAGGTTGTGCCCCGCCGCCCGCTGCCCCGCAAGTACTATTCCGTTGCTCTGCGTAAGTACATTCGTTGCGCTACTGTAAGCCGATATATTGTAATACTGTGGTTCAGGTTCTAATTTTCAAAACTATTTCCTCGCTAGCGAATAAAACGCAATTTTGCACTCTAAAATGGAATGACAAACAAAACTTTTTTGGCTGTCCAAATTGTTTTTTGGGGTGTCATCGAAATTGTTCCTAGTACAAAATTTCAACCGCCTCCGTATCGTAATGGTTAAGTCCATTAGCTTCATATCAGGAAGTCGCGGGTTCAATCCCTGAGGAGAACAACTTTGTAAGACTTTGTTTGGTTGGTGGAAGGGTATTTTTCTACGTTGCCTGTCTAGCTACGAACGTCTTATCTAAGTCTTGCGGCCAAGCATCAATGTTAACAGCATTTGTGTTCCGGCTCGAAGATAAGATAGCCAGTTCACCATTTCGTTAGGGGATCTTGGTAAGTCCGCTTTTATCTTTGGCATCATCGTCACTTACCACCAGGTGAGATGATGCCAAGAGCTTATCAATCGTGAATAAAAAAAACTGTTCAGTTTTGTAGAAGCTTGTTTGTTTTACCTAACTTTTTTGTCTTGTAACCTGAAGACCCTCGGAATGAAATTGTGTATATTTGTTTGTTTTAATGTAAGCTTTTTATTGCGTACAAAAAAAAAGAATGTATTTATACATTTTTGCCCTGTAATCTGAAGGCCCTCTGAATGAAATTGTAGATAGTTTGTTTGTTATAATGTTAACTCTTTATTACGTACAAAAAAAGAATGTACTTATACATTTTTGTCATGTAATCTGAAGGCCCTCTGAATGAAATTGTAGAATGTTTTGTTGTTTTAATGTAACTCTTTATTGCGTACAAAAAAAATAATGTATTTATACATTTTTGCCTTGTAATCTGAAGGCCCTCTGAATGAAATTGTAGATAGTTTGTTTGTTCTAATATTAACTCTAATACGTACAAAAAAAAATACTTATTCCATTTTTGTCATGTAATCTGAAGGCCCTCTGAATGAAATTGTAGATAGTTTTTTCACAGATTACTAAATAGTTGTTTTGTTGTTATGATGTAACTCTTTATTGCGTAAAAAATGTACGACATTAACGATAAGACAGTTAACGGATGTAGATACTGCGAGACTAGTGTATTTTAGTTACTTCCATAGTATAATGTCTTATGGCATATTACTGTGGGGGCATGCGGCTGATATAGAAACTATTTTCATCCTGCAGAAAAGAGCTATCCGCGCAATCTATCAGATGCGATCACGTGAGTCGTTACAGAATAAGTTTAAAGAAATCAATATTTTAACTGTTGCTAGTCAATTTATATATGAAAACATCATGTACGTTCGTAAGAATTTGCATTTATTTCCTAAAAACAGTGACAGGCATAATTTGAATTTAAGAAATGTAAATAAAATAGATATAGCCTTTTCGAGACTGAGTAAGGTTAAAAAGTCATTTGTGGGGCAGTGTATAAGATTCTACAATAAAATTCCAGAAAATGTAACTAGTTTGTCAGAGAATAAGTTCAAGACTCATGTCAAAAAAGTTTTGTGCTCTAGAGGATATTATAAAATAATAGATTATGTAAATGACAAAGATATATATGTTGATTCTATATCAAATACCATTACCTGAGACTGTAATCTGAAACATGACATTATTTGTTTTTTTTGTTTTGACTATTTAAAAGTGTGTGTAAACACCTATTTGAAATAAATTGTTTTTGATTTTGATTTTGATTTGATTACTTATACAGGTTCTCTAAAGGCCCTCTGAATGAAATTGTAGATAGTAAGTTTGTTTTAATGTGAACTCTTTATTGCGTACAAAAAAATAATGTACTTACACAGGATGTAACATTAAGGTGCAGTAGTACTTACGGTGGGCTTGTACTCATTAAACTGTACAATTTTTATTCTACCACTTTGCTTAAATCGAGTTTTTTTTTTCATACAAAACCGGCGATTGGCCAAATCTAACAAAATTATTCGCGACTTCAGCAAAGAAGTTGTGTAAGTTGATGAGTAGAAGTCCATCTTAAAGTATCGCTGCACCTTAATGTTACACTCTGTATAAAATACGTTTACGTATAAAGCTCAACCGGTAACGACTCGGTCCATCTAACCAGAGGTACCGGGTTCAAATCTGGACGGCCAATGTACCAATGAGTTTTTCAAAAAAAAACTTACGTACATACTTACCGATTGCTTTAACGGTGAAGGAAAACATCGTGAGGAAACCTGCACACGCCTGCGAAGAAACTCAAAGGTTGTGTGTGAAGTCGACCAACCCGCACTGGGCCCGCGTGGTCGACTAAGGCCTAATCGCCCTGATTCAGGGTAGGCTCGAGCCCCTTGGTGGGGACGTATATGAGCTGTAACGATGACGTATAAAGATGCATCTTCTAGCGAAGGCGTGGAAAACCATTGTTAGTGTTAATTTAATTTGACGATTATGAAATGGATTTACTTATTTTTTTTAAGATAAGATGTATTATTTTTATTGCACACACTCTACAAAAAAAAAAAAATCTATCTAACTCTTGTTTTTAATTAACATTTCCCCTTCGGCCGTTTTGGAAACCATAAGTTCGAAACTAGTTTAGACAACAGAATTATTTTTCTATGTATCAAATTATCTCCAAATGGTTTTTAGATTGTCATACGTAATGAAAAAATAACAATGTCAATTGTTACATCTCACCTGATGATGGTATGATGGTAAGCAACGATACGAAGATACCAAGATTCCTCATAGCAATAGGGAACTAACTTCATGCTGGAACAAAACAATGCTCTTAACATTTACGATTGACGGCAAGAATTAGATAAGATGGTGCGAGCTTATAAAATAAACGGAGTATTACAAAGTAAAACCCCGCCCTGAATCGAACCCGCGACCTCCTTATGTGAAGCGAGTGGATTAACCACTACGCACCGACGAAGGCGGTTCAAATCTGTTAATGTCACAGTTAGTCTCTAGACCGCCTTATTTTTTACCGTGTACCGTTATCAAGTGCTCTCGTTTGCAACCTGTTGCACGGTTGTTGGGTATGCCTTCGTTTCTAAGGGTCCGGGTTCGAAACCCAAAAACGGTAATAGACTTCTAAGAATTAAACTAATTTGTTTAACTTTTGGCGCAATCACGTCTCGGTGCAGTGTCAGATGATGTTACTTACTAACTTATTAAAGTTTCACAAGAAATGTTTTAACCGACTTAAAAAATTAAGGAGCCTCACTTTGCCTATATGTTTTTGGAGCTTACTTATTAAGGATTGATTTTCGTATATACGCAGTACGAAAAATAGATGGGAGTTAAATCGAGTGTTAACAAAAAGGTATCACGTTTTTCCACAAGACTAAGGCCCCATGGCCATACCGCCTAATTTTGAATGCAGGACCGGAGGCCGAACAAAAGCTAGGCTTATACGTTTCGTTTTTTAAATTACTGATTATAAATAAACAAAAAGTGGCCGAAATTAGTTTTGTATGAAAACACGCGAACGACAATATATTTAAACTAATTACATTATCGAAAAAACAAAAACATATAAGCCTACTTTTAGTTGTGACTGAAAACCTATCAAAAATTGCTCAAAATCGTTAACGCCGTTTGTATGTAAAAACGCTGCTTCACAATCCTCTTAAGCGTATCCAATTATATTTTTTCATCACTTTCAGCTGTTTAGGCTGCACTTATTTCACACTCTGCTCGACATTGCCTGGGGATATTTACAATTTTTTTCTGACAAAATATGGTTTCTTGAAAAGCTATTAAAAATAACTTAGGACATGTGCAGAACAAGGTATATAACTTTCAAGATGGGCAAGTGCTATATTTACGAGTACCTTCTCAGTTCTTATAAACTTGGGTTCTACTAATTTCATACAATCTGTGCAATATAAAAGCACAATTTTCATTTTTCGCGCGTTTTTACAAAAAAGACTTTAAACTAAATTAATTGATAAGAACTGATATAGTAGATTGTTAATCAAGGGAAGAAAGTGACCTATTTCACTCGAAAAATTTCTGGCGCTCGAACGAAGTGAGAGCGCCAATCGTCGAGGGTGGAATGGGTCATTTCACCCGAGTTAAACACTCTACTTTTCATTTCGACTGTGAGGAAATGTATTTATTGTAATTTAATTATTTATATGATACAAAATATTAATTAGATATCAATAAATTAGTTTTACCTATATCCAACCTCCAACCTTTTCGCAATGGCCGCTTGCCACGGCCGACTAGATTGAAACTAATCGAGTTGGTCACGACGTGCGTCTAGGTGGCCATGCCCCACGGCCGTCTAGATTGAAACTAATCGAGTTGGTCACGACGTGCATCTAGGTGGCCATGCCGAAAATTGAAAAACAAGTGTCATGTTATCATGGCATTAAGGCGCGCAGCAGAATAGAGGAATGATTTTAAATTTTAATCTTCTGTAATTGTGAAAAATATAGACCAACTATAAAATGACTAGCTGTTTCCCGCGGTTTCACCCGCGTGGACAACGTTTCTATGACTTTTTGAGGGTGCGCAGTGCGCGAGCCGCAAGCGGCTCGCGAGCGTGGTAAAAAGTAGCCTATGTCTGAATCCAGGTCCTAATCTGTCTACCTACCAAATTTCAGCCAAATCCGTTCAGTAGTTTTTGCGGGAAAGCGTAACAGACAGACAGAGTTACTTTCACATTTATAATATTAGTAGGGATTTAACATCAATCTATAGATCGTAATAAACCCGTCGTTTAATGTATAGCTGAGTTTAGATATATGAAAACCTCTTAGTTCGACTCCGTGGCTGGCAATAAAAAAAAATACTTTCCACCCTAGGGATGACAATACTTTCCACCCTAGGGATGGAAATACTTTCTACCCTAGGGATGGAAAAGCAATGTTCCACCCGGCTATCTAATCATGAAAATTAAACTTTCCGAACAGGAGAGATGAAAAATATATTACTTGCTCATCTTGATAGTTTCCGCCCTACACGTCATGTTCTAAGTATTTTTTTATATATTAGATCTTCGAAAAACCATGTTTCATATGAAAAGTCTAACAATATCCCTAGGAAAAGTTGATGTGTGTACATATACCTACTTCCATAGCCAGTAATAGAAGAGGAAACACGGGCGCCATTTTTTCTATACAAACGTAGTCCCCTGTTTTGTTTCCTCCCTGGATAATGACAATAGAGCAAAAATGTTTTTTTCATCAAATCTACCATGGCCATATGTTTTGTTTTTTCCCATATTCTAATTTTATAACAGGAAGTAGGAGCCTTCAAAAACTGAGAAATTACCGATTGAAACGTCATTTTCAGACACCCACCAAAAATTAATACGCGTATTAACAATAAAAAAAAGACGTGTGGCACTCGGGGACTGCCGCGGTAAAGCTATTACATAACATTTTTTATCAACTTATGCAATTATAATTATTTACCATCGCGACCACCATCGCGACCACCATTACGAGCACCATCGCGACCATCATTTCGACCACCATCGCGACCACCATCGCGAACACGATCGCGACCACCATCTCGACCACCATCGCGACCACCATCGCAACCACCATCACCACCACCATCACCATCATCATGATGGATAGATAGATGGCACTGTAAGTTTTTTAGAACTCAATATATTTTTTTTGGGGTGTCTGGTTTTTTTCAGTCCCCTCAAAGCCCGCGATAAAAGCTATACTTACAATAGCTTAAAATACGAGTGTGCTTTAGACCACACGACTGAAGTAAAACTTCTTTAGCTCCATCAATATATGTTTGAAAGTAAATACTTAGTCTTCAGAAAATAATCAAATCTTTTTTGTCATATGGAGGTATATACAGTTTATGAAAAGAGTTTTATTATTCTCCGAAAATGATCAAATCTTCTTATATGTTTGTTTTGACAACCGATATTGTTGCCATGGCAACCATTCTTATATGTTTGTTTTGACAACCGATATTGTTGCCATGGCAACCGAGCGTGAGGTTTTTTCTTCGTTACGGAATTTCTGGATTCGGTCCCCGCGCTCAAAGCCTGCGATAAAATCTATGCAATAGCTTAATAAAAACAGAGAGGCATAGGTAAAACGTTTTTTTTTTAATAATTTTTGGAAAAAATATTATTAATTCTCAAGTTTTGGAGGAGGAAATAGGGGACTACGAAATCGTCAGTACTAATATATTTACTTTGACGAAATGCTGCTTTGGACAATTTTAGTGCCTATTATGGGTCTGCGCTGCAGTTCTCCCTTTCCTGCTATATACTGAGAGGTTTGGGGGAGGGAGACAGGAACAATTTATTCAAATACCTATTCTTTAGACCGTGTTTCCTCTTAAGAGATAATTACATTATTGGTTAATAACAAGCATTTTTTACGACTCGGATGTTAAAATTATAATTGGACAGAGGTGCCAGCATCCGCCAGTGGAGAAAGCGTCGCGTGATTATTATTTTTGATTGAGATATTAATTAAAAGAATAAATAAAAGGTGTTCAATGTTAGTAATCCGACCGATATTTAATTTCAACACATTCTACTCGTGATTTTGAAAAAAAATCCTCACTAGATAACATAAAAACCAGCCAAGTGCGAGTCTGTTAAAAAATAAATGTATATTTTAAAAACAAAATTATATTTGCACTTGGTAATAGAACATTTTGTACGGAAAACATATGAACTTTTGACAAATCCAACTAAACCCTTAAGTTGGTCGACTATTACTTTTAAACTAAGAAATCCTACTTAGCCGTGATAGTTTACCATTTAAAATTTATTATATTATGTCCTACTATTTAATTATTTTTTTTTAGATTAAGCGGTTAAGTTGGCGCGAGGGAAGAGCACACTTGACACTTTAAAGCTTAATATTTCGCAAACCCATCCCTGCTATGAAAATCGTGTTAGCAAACCCTCAGTACTTATAAAAGACCTAATCAACGATACCCCACAGGATATACATTATAAATTAGAAGGTGTAACAAAATAAGGTGAAACTATTTTAACTGGTGCTTCTACCCATGAAACTGATCAACTTTCCCCATGGAACACATAGTCAAATCGCAAAAAAAATTTGGCTCTCCCATGCTAACTCGATCAGCTGATCAGCCAACTTAGTATGGGAAGTTCAAATTTTTTTTGAGATTTGACTATGGGTTTCATATGGAAAGTTGTTCAGTTTCATGGGTAGAAGCACCAGTTAAAATAGTTTCAGCTGATTTTGTTAGACCTTATATACATTAACGAAAAAAACTTTCACCCCCTCTTTAACTGTACCGTAAAAAAAATTTCAAGATCTTATTGTACCACTTTGTCCGCTTGATTAATATGTATACCCACGCCATATTACAGCTTTCTAGTAATAATAGTTTCTGAGCTAAGCCACGGACAGACGGACAGACAGACAGAAATGGCGAAACTATAAGGGTTCCTTTTTGATTTCGGAACCCTAAAATGGTTAATAGGGATGATGAATTGATGACTGATAATCATTTTAATTACTCTTAATCATCTATCAAAAACGTCATTTTGTTCCAAAAAATGTGTGAAATACTAAAGCTTGACGTCACAGTTTTTTAGCGTCATTTTATGTAATATTTTTTGTGATTTTTATTAATTAAAAAATAAACACTGAATGGAGAACGAAGCGAGTAATTTGTTTTAAAATTTCATTAGGAAGGCAATTTAGTGATCAATAGTTCATAATTTATTGCTGACTAGCTTTTGCCAGTGGCTTCGCTCGCGTGAACATAGTTACTATGACTGTCTCCGAAGGTGCGCAGTGCGCGAGCCGCAAGCCTATGTATACCTATGTAGACCTATTTTTTACCTATGGAATTGCCGATTCAGTTTGTGAAGTTCAATGCCAAAATTTATTGAAAATAAAAAAGTTTTTGTTTTTTTTTTATTATTGACCTTATGGGGACACTGCTGAGGGTCTTTTATTAGTAACTAGTGGCATATCTTTCATGTTCCAATACCCTGAGCTATGGACCATTGAATGAACAAAGGCGTTTTCTTAGTGGTCAGACGGGGCAATTTTTTAGACTAGTTAATTTTCTTGAATTTTCCTGAAAGTGACGAAATCGTATGCGGGGTGTTCCCAAATATGACGTTAGTAACGAAAAAACTGCTGCAATAACTCTAGAGCTTTAAAATTAAATATGTGTATTTTTTGCCTCAACAAAGGCGATTTTTTCGGGTGAAAAATCCCGACTCCATGGAGTTAAAGGCACCGTGCTCTCAAAATATTTAAAAAATAGGCAAAAGTTTACCACCATTTAATTTCTAATAGTTTAATGCTATTGTTTCTAATATTAATTTTCATGTTTAAACTTTTTGATACAATCGGCAATTTCATAGGTAAAGCTAATAATTAAAAAAAAACAAATATTTTTGCAGTTGATATAGAACATTTTGTATGGAAATTCTATGAACTTTTTACAAATCCAACTGCACATCTTCACTTGGTCGCCTATTACTACTAAACTAAGAAAGCCTGCTTGTTCGTGATAATTTTCCTTCTAATTTAATTAAATATCTACCCAACTATTTCCAATTGTGAAGTTTTGGCAGGGGTTTGAACCATAGCCCCCGAATATCAATTATCAATTAGGAACCTAAGCAAGTAACCTATGACTGATTGTTAACTATTTAGTTATAAAACGTACCTCCTATAGCTACCTAATCATTAAATTTTCTTCTACCATATACTTTCTGAAGCATCGAAAGGTGATATCATCCGCACCACTTAAACTATAAGCTGTTATAACCGTGATAGCGCGACGGGCAGTGTGAAACTGGCTTTAGATCGACAGGTTTTATTTAAGAAACTCTATGCCAGTCCACTTCGAGACTCCGCGAAGATCTCACGACGCGGCGACGGCATAAAAACTTTTTAGTTCAAAACTATTCACGAAAACGCCGCCGAAAAATAAAGTATAACAAAAGAGTATTTTGTTTCTCAAATTCAAATGCGTTCGGATATCGTTGTTTTTAGAAAATTAGTTAATTTAATGTTGTTAAGTTCATAGTGGTTTTTAATAGTTATTTTTATTGTTAAAAAATATAATAGTCAGTCAGTTTATGGATTAAGTTATTTATTGTTGCGTATTGTGGAGTGAAAGTATTTTCTAGATCTAAAAGTGAAAGGTAGATCTTAAGAGGTAAGTACTGCACTTTATAGCACAGTATGAAGATTGTGTAGTATGTTGGGACTTGTTTTAGATCAAGCAGGGCTAGCCAAGTGAAATGTACTGAAGATGAAGCCTGCATGTCCGACTTTCTTTAGATCAAATCGAAACGAAATAGGTATGAGTTAAGGTTAGAAAACTGTTTTGATTTTTCAGATCATTTTTGTTTTAATGTTGTGTTTTTGGTTGCTAGGCCGACGGTTGCAGGTTCGACTCTCACTCAGGCCGATCATTTATTTATCAACTATTAATAGTATCTTGGCAAAGTATATACAGGATGTAAAAAAATTGGTTTAGGTCCCGTTAACTGGGACTTTTACTAATTATACTTAACAACTTTTGTTTTATGACTTTGCTGAAATTGCAAAAAAAACTGTTCATACAAATCGATCAGCTGATCGAGCAGTTTTGTGCATTTTAGTATGGAGGGTCAAATTTTTTTTGATAATGAACTATGAGTTCCTTGGGGAAGGTTGTTCATTATGATGAGTAGAACCCCCAGTTAACAGGTTCTACACCAAGTTTGTTACACCTGTATATTAGTACTTACCCCTTGGCATCATCCTATCTGACGGTAAGCGATGATGATGCTGCAATTGAAAGCGGGCTTTCCAACAATTCCCAAAGCAATGGAGGGAACTGGCCGAAACTCGGCATGCCGAAATACATGCTGTTAAAATTGATATTTGCTGGTAAGACTTTGTAAACGCTCTATCCTTAATGGGACGGGGTCCTTTAGTATCAACACTCCAGGAATCGAACCCATGGTGATGATGATGATGATCTATCCGACCGATTTATTAGTCGGTTTGCCACGCGTGCGCTCGAAGATGGTTTATGTAGCCAATCTTTGCAGCGAAACTCCTCGCGCACTGATGCCACCCTCGTAATTGTATGAAATGGTCGCAGGCGGTCGGGCCTGTAACTGGTCGCGTTTGGTATCAAGGTCAGTTTTACGCTGATCCTCGGACTTGCGCACTTGCCTATTCACAATCTTGCGCCATTCTGGCCGTTCTGCTGCCAAACTCTCCCGCTGAGAGGGTTCTATATTGCATCCTTCCATAAGTCGCTTCAGAACCCATGAACTCCCATTGCGAAGACAGTGCACTGTTTGTAACTGCGTCACGAAGGCAGTAGGTAGAAGTTTATTCTTGTAATAAAATGGAACATATTATGGTAAAAAATGAGTCTGTGGTGCGGCCCTGCAACAGTACTACCCCAGTTTTTTCCGAGTGTGTCGAAAGAGGCGAAAAAGGGATCAGAAAACTGAGGATGGGCAGCAGCTTTCTTCCCGCGTACTGTGCCACCACATTGCGATTGCCAACCCGCCTGCCAAGCTTGGAGATTACGGCCAAACCCCCCCCCCCCCAATTTGGGGGAGGCCCAAGTCCAGTAGTGGATAGCAGTGGTCTTCTTTTGGCTGGTGTGATGTGATGGAACAAACTTGGAGTAGGAGCCGTTTATCACGGCTTCTCTCCTTCATACTGAACAACTTATAACGTGAAACCCAAGTCAACTCTCGAAAAAATATAGGACTTCATAAACAAATTGGCCAATCAACTAACCGCATAGTATGACATTACATATTTGTTCCGAATTGACTATGGGCAAAGTATATATATTATATATTAGTACTAACATACCATATGAGTTCATGATGAATAAAGTTGTTCAGTATGATGAGTAGAAGCCCCAGCTAACGTTTCATACACCAATTTCGTTACACCCTGTATCATTATTCATCAGCCTGTTTTGGCATGTGATTATGATGACAATCATCACATCAGCCAAGAGACGTCCACTGCTGGACATAGGCCTCCCCCGATTTTGCCGTAATTTCCTCGCTTGGTAGGCGGGTTGGCGATTGCTGTGAGGTGGCACTGGCAAAGTATGCGTATATAAGGGACGCTAGTACAGTAGTCCCGTATTTGTCTCTTACGACACCCACGGGAAGAGATGAGATGGCCCTATTCTTAGCCGGGTGAATACTACTGGTAGCGTTAGGTGGCGTGAAAACGCAGTAAATAAAAATAGTAAAAACTCTAACTCTCTCTTCTGGAATCTCAACTCCACCCAAAGCGTAAAGTCAGCCAGTGCATAGTTACACCCTGGACACTTCATACAAGGGGCCAGAAATTACGTTTCAAAAAAGGAATGACGGAACAAACAAAATGGCGGCGAAATGCTTTACGTTAGACAACCAAACTGTAACTAATCTGTATCAATCTGGGTGACGAGGGGGTGAGGTCGCAATCTAGAGAGCGGCAGGGAGTGTCCATACTGTATGTTAGTACTAATATAATAATATATACTTTGGCATAGGTGTGATTCTTGGCCTCGCTTTGGGATTATTCAAATGCATCCTTCACTTTTCAGGGCTCCGTACGCCGAAAAGGTGACCCACGGGACCCCATTACACTAATATATATACTGTGCCATTACTAAGCCTCCGCTGTACGTCCGTCTGTCAATGGGCTATATATTTCATGAATCGTTTTAGGCAGACAGTTGAAATTTTCACAGATTGTGTACTTCTATTGCCGCTATTCATTCATTCATATCAGCTCATATACGTTCCCACCGAGGGGATTGTGCCTACCCTGAATTTGGGCGATCGTGCCTTAGTCGACCACGCGGGCCCAGTGCGGGTTGGTCGAATTTACACATTGCCGCGTATAAATAATAATTAATTAATAAATTGTGCGGCAGCCCGCACAAAACTTTCTCGTTATTTTTTTCATTACTTTTTTTTCATACAAAAATAGTTTTTTTTTATAATTTTGATGAGTTCATATTGCATGACCAAATATATACTTATTCAGAATATAATGTCAATTCAACAGCTCCAACCATTTCTGCGTAAATCACAAGTTTCAATATCATTTGTAGGAGAACAATACAAAAACAATTTTTGTCAGACCAATGGGTTGTAATAGATAAGAAACTCCGACATGCAAAGTTTTATCAAAATCGTTAGAGCCGTCTTTGATGAAAAAAAATATTCTGTTATTGTTGTATGACAGCTACTCTTCAGTTTAACAATACGAAGATACTATTGAAAATCCCTAGATGAAATAATTTAAAACCTCTTAAGTTTAAAATTTGGTCGAAAATTTTAAATAGTAAGGTTAAATTTTACCGATACATTTAAATTAAAATACGAATTATATAAGGTGTAACAAAATTAGCTGAAACTATTTTAAATGGTGCATCTACCCATAAAACTGAACAACTTTCTCCATGGAACCCATAGTCAAATCGCAAAAAAAAAATTTGCTCTCCCATAGTAACTCGGTCAGCTGATCAGCCAACTTAGTATGGGAAGTACAATTTTTTTTTGAGATTTGACTATGGGTTCCATGGGGAAAGTTGTTAAGTTTCATGGGTAGAAGCACCAGTTAAAATAGTTTCAGCTAATTTTGTTAGACCTTATATAAGGTGACAAAGGTGTCAAACAAAAGAAAGTCGTAATGGTTAGTCCATTCGATTCATACCAGGAGGTCGCGGGTTCGATTCCCAGTGGGGTCAACTTGTAAGACTCGGTTTGGTTGGTGGTAGGGCATTTTCTAAGCCCGCCTGGCTAGCTACCACCATCTTATCTAAGTCTTGCTGCCAAATATCAGTGTTAAAAACGTTGATGTGTTCCGGCATGAAGATAAAATAGTCAGTTCTCCATTGCGTTGGGGAATCTTTGTAAGCCCTCTTCCGTATTCGGCATCATCGTCACTTACCATCAGGTGAGATGATGCTAAGGGCTTACCAATTATTATAAAAAAAAATTAAAAAAAGTTTAGGGATGCCTTCGATACAAGTGAATGCGGCAAGAAAAAAATTATTTTTGTAAATTACCTCGTGTACATTAAATTGTTATTTTAAAATGAAGTAGTGGTATTTAACAACAGACATACAGATGTGGTGTTCCCAAGATTGTCAAAGTCGTTAAGACATTATACATATAATATAACTGAATAAAGTCTCCTTTGTGGTCAGACTTTTTAGAAAGTCCTTGACGGATTGTAACGAAAATGCAAAATAATGCATGCTTGAAAGTTTCAAGTTGAAACAAAACCAGATCTCAAAAACTTCTAAATGTTAAATTATCTGTCTGTTCTGCTATGTTGTAACAAATAGTTATTGTAGAACTAGCTGTCCCGGCGAACTTCGTTCCACCCTACACTACACTACACTGCCCTAACCTACACTACATTACCCTACCCTACCCTATACTACCCTACCCTACCCTACACTACCCTACACTACCCTACCCTACCCTACACTACCCTACACTACACTACCCATCTCTACACTACCCTACCCTACACTACACTACCCTACCCTACATACACTACTCTACACTACCCTACCGTACACTACCCTACACTACCCTACCCTACACTACACTACCCATCTCTACACTACCCTACCCTACACTACATTAACCTACCCTACACTACCCTACCCAATACTACAATACCCTACACTACACTACCCTACCCTACACTACCCTGCCCAACCCTACACTACACTACCCTACCCAATACTACAATACCCTACATTACACTACCCCCTACACTACCCTACCCAACACTACACTACCCTAACTTACCCTACATACACTACTCTACACTACCCTACCGTACACTACCCTACACTACACTACACTACCCTGCCCAACCCTACACTACACTACCCAACCCTACCCTACCCTACACTACCCTACACTACCCTACACCTACACTACACTACCCTATCCTAAAACCAATTATTTTTTGTCTGATTTTTATTTTTGGATTTTTTTTTATTTAATTCCGAGCATTTTCATATTTATTCACCTTTTAAACCTTCTCTGGACTTCCACAAATAATTCAATACCAAAATTAGCCAAAGGGGTCCAGCCGTTCTCGAGTTTTAGCGAGACAAACGAACAGCAAAAAAAGATACTTAATGTATGTATAAAAACTCAAGGGTTGTGTGTGAAGTCAACCAAAATTTTTTTTTAAATTTAATTCCGAGCGTTTTCATATTTATTCACCTTTTAAACCTTCTCTGGACTTCCACAAATAATTCAATACCAAAATGAGCCAAATCGGTCCAGCCGTTCTCGAGTTTCAGCGAGACTAACGAACAGCAATTCATTTATATATATATATATATAGATTTTTAGCGCGAAAGCGTTGCCAGCTTGTCAATTTTACAAGCTTTTATTGGTGTGTAACATCTTTGCTCTCGCTTTCCTGCAATTTGTAGGAGTGATTTCGTGAAATGGGACGGAAATGTGTAACATGGGACGGAAATGTGTAACAGGAAGTCACGAAAGCGCGCGCTATTCGATCTGACGAATGAGCTTTGCTCTCGCTTTCCTGCAATTTATGGGAGTGATTTCGTGAAATGGGACGGAAATGTGTAACAGTGATTTGTTACACATCATATGCGAGTACTGTAGGTCTCGCTCGTTTTTTTAACTTGCAATGTACTCGTATAAGTATGTTTGTTCGGGTGAAATCTTGCAACTCAATTTTGAAGCAGATATCTTCAACTGATTGAGCTGAAATTTCGTATAGGTACACTTTGTATACACGTTTGGATGACAATGCATTGTTAACTGTGTGACGTCATTCTAAATCAACATGGCGGCACACTCAAGATGGTTGACTAGTTATTTTTAATTCACTCCTACAATATTAAAATTATTTTCAAATTAAAGCTTGTATAAAAGATTTAGGTTTTTCGAAAATTATTATTTTATCATCTTGAATCGTGTATAATTGTGTATATTTTTGGAATACCCTCTAAATGTGAGAACAAACCACTTTTGTAAATTATGTTAACAAAACAATATTTGAGATTGTTAGGGTTCCGTACCTCAAAAGTTAAAAACGGAACCATTATAGAATCACTCGTGTGTCTATGCGTCCGTCTGTCACAGCTAATTTTCTCGGACTCTGACACTAGACAGATTGTATTGAAATTTGGAAGAAATGTGATCCAAAGACGGAAGCGTAACGTAAATTAATTAATTTTAAACATGGGGGCCACTTTTGGTAACTTAGATTTTTTTTAAGTTTTTTAAAATGTATTTTGTGACATAGAGCATTCAACTTGAAGGGGATAGGTAAAAATGTTGATGTTATATTTGACTAAAGTTTTTGTTAAAAAAATAGGTCTAGCTCCTAAACTACTTACAGGCCCATTAAAAAACTTGATAATAATTATCTATACACTGATACCTACTATGAAACAACACTTTTGTGTCGGTGGAAATTCGTAATTATCTATCCTAAATTACGGAAATTATTTGTCTGTGAATTTTCCAACAACTAAATAAAGATTAAAATAAAAATAAAAAAATAAAAAATGTTCCGGCTTTAAAAAAATTGAGTTTGACAAATTAAATTCAAAAATAAAAATTTGGTACCAAAAGAACAGTGATTGGCACTCAAAATATAGGGATTGGCACCATAAATATCAGTCATTGGCAAACAGCTCAAGAACAATAAAGCACCGGGTGATGATAAAGTAACGACTGAACTGCTGAAAGCAGGTGGAACACCAGTACTTAAAGCTCTTCCGTTATACTCGAGGGACACACGCGTAAGGCATGGCACAGAAGTGTGGTCGTGCTTTTCTTCAAAAAGGGTGAGAATACCCCGCTGAAGAACTACAGGCCCAACTCACTTCCGAGTCATGTCTACAAGCTGTATTTGAGTTTGTATTATGAATCGTCTAGCAAGCAGGTTTGGCGACTACCAGCCTCCCGAACAAGGCGGTTTCCGAAAAGGTTTAAGTACCATAGACCACATACATACGCTGCACCAGATTACACAGAGAACCGAAGAGTACAATCAGTCACTATGCTTCGTTTAGAGTTCGTAGACTATGAGAAAGCCTTTGATTCGGTTGAAACTTGGGCTGTGTTACAGTCTCTCCAGTGGTGCCAAATTGACAATCGATATATCGAGGTACTGAAGTGTTTGTTTGAAAACGCGACCATGTCGGTTCGCCTCCAGGATCAAAACTTGGAACCTATCCGGCTGCAGTGAGGGTTGAGACAGGGAGACGTAATATTTAGAAGATTTTTTTAAGCTTTTGGACTGGGGTGGACTCGGCATCAATATCAACGGCGTGTACATCACCCACCTTCGATTCGCTAATGATATCGTGGTCATGGCTGAGACTATGGACGACCTAGGCACAATGCTTGATGGTCTCAGTAGAGCCTTTCAACAAGTAGATCTTAGAATTAACATGGACAAGACGAAAATTATGTCAAACGTCCGTGTCGCACTTACTTCTCTGAAGGTTGGCGGCGTTAGGTAGGTCAAACTTCAAGAAAGAGATCAATCTGACTGACTGACTGACTCGTTGGCTCAGTGGTCCTGATCTTGACTGCTGATCCGAGAGTTGTGGGTTCGATCACCACCCAGGGCAAGCATTTGTGTGATGAACAGATTTGTTTGCTCTGTGTCTGGGTGTTAAGTATCTATATATGTATGTATTTAAACGTATATAAGTATTTATATCAGTCTCTGTTTCCCATAACACAGGGAATCCTACTTTGGGGCCAGATGACCATGTGTGATTTGTCCCAGAAAAAAATTAAAAAAATCGTCGAATCCAACTCGGCTGGGCAGTGCAGTGTTCGGGAAGCTTCGCAATATCTTCACGTCCCAAATACCGCAGTGTCTAAAGACCAAGGTCTTCGACCACTGTGTGTTGCCAGTGATGACATACGGAACTTAGACGAGGTCGCTTACTATGGGCCTCATAAGAAGGCTCAAGGTAACGCAAAGGGCAATGGAGCGTGCAATGCTCGGAGTTTCTCTGCGTGATCGAATCAGAAATGAGGAGATCCGTAGGGGAACCAAAGTAACCGACAAGACTCTCAGAATTGTTACACTTAAGTGGCAGTGGGCGGGGCACATAGCTCGTAGAACGGATGGCCGTTAGGGGAGTAAAGTTCTCGAGTGGTGACCGCGCATCGGAAAACTTGATTGCTTTTTGATGTTATAAATAATTTTAAAAACAAAAAATATTTTGGAGTAAGTCTCTGTTCAGGATTTTTAGTTGGTGTTTTCTATTTTCAACCGACTTCCAAAAAGGACGAGGTTCTCAATTCGAGTGTACGTTGTTTTTTTGCATGTTTTTTACACTTTGTCTTCGCAGATTGTAGACCGATTTTTATGATTCTTTTTTATTCGATAGTGTATGCTGCCAGGTTGGTCCCATATAAGTTTTATCGAAATCAATGTGGTTTTTTTTTGAGAAAATTAACCTAATCCAAAAATAATAATTCAAAATTGTATAAAGTGGTTAAGATGTAAGTAGGTTTTTTTAACGTGCTTAGTATTTTTAATTATAACATTTGTTTTCCTCTATTAAAAGATATATTCGGAAATTCGAAATGTTAAATTAATTGAATGCAAGTTTTTCTAAAACAGAATATTTACAATATAAATTATTGATCCACAATAACAATACAATATAAGAATCAATAAAAATAAAGGATGTTCGCTTGTCATGACCAGGTTCGAGGTACATCCTATGGTAAACGACTCTGTGGCGCTGTGGTGCTCCATATACCTGACATCTGTTAGCGAAGAATGGTACATACTTGATTTTTACAGGAATTTGCTGTCGAAATGTGCATGAACAACTGGGAATTGTTCAAAAGTGACATCGACAAGTGGGAATTGAAGCAGCAAAATTTATTGTCTAAATTAGCATGAACAACTGGGAATTGCTTGAGCACAATTTCCCCGAGATAGTGACACTGACAGCATGACAGCTGATAGCCGAGCGTGTCTGCCAGAGGTCGCGGCACAAAAGCGCGTCGGTGCGTTGCGTACGCTTTCCTTTTAATTGATGCCAGTTCTAGGCACTAGGTGTGATCATTGACAATGTTGCAGTTTTGAGGACAAACCGTGAATCTCTAGAATTAAGAGTGTCCTTCTTTCTTGTCCTCGATAGCATACCTATATATGCGTCGCGTCTACGGGCGTCATCATATCAGCTCATATACGTCCCCACCAAGGGGCTCGAGCTTACCCTGAATTAGGGTGATCAGGCCTTGGTCAACCATGCGGGCCCAGTGCGAGTTGGTCGACTTCACACACAACCTTCGAGTTTCTTCGCTGGCGTGTGTAGGTTTCCTCACGATGTTTTCCTTTACCGCAAGAGCGTCGGATAAACATCCATAAACACATTAGTACGTGCCAGGATTCGAAGTACGACCTCCCGGACAGGAGATAGTGGCCCTCGTCGTTACGCCACCAAGGCTCTCACAGACTGCACCTGGATGCAAACAATAAAAAATACATGACAAATACCAACAAAAACGAAGAGAGAGCCACAACCATGCGATGTGACCTAGGACTCCTAGGAAGGCTGACCAAAAATAAGATGGGAAAGCCAGGAGAATGAAGAAGACTTACTTGTGCTGTGAGACCTTACTTCTTGCCAAATTTCATGATTGTAAGCGAGTACGCTATGTAGGTTTTAACTTATCTGGAAGTGTAAAATGTGCGGCTTAATTAGCTGTAGTTTTGGTTTGCGTAGACTTAGAAGTTAAATTTTTAAACATCTCCAAAGGACCCCACATTTTAGTGTTTTTATTATAATTTTAAATATGAGTATAGGACCCCACATTTTAGTGTTTTTATTATAATTTTAAATATTAGCATAGGACCCCACATTTTAGTGTTTTTATTATAATTTTAAATATTAGTATAGGACCCTACATTTTAGTGATTTTATTATAATTTTAAATATTACTATAGGACCCTACATTTTAGTGTTTTTATTATAATCTTAAATATTAGTATAGGGCCCTACATTTTAATGTTTTTTTTATAATTTTAAATATTAGTTTAGGATCCTACATTTTAGTGTTTTTTATAATTTTAAATATTAATACTAATGACCCCACATTTTTGTGTTTTTATTATAATTTTAAATATAAGTATGGGACCCCACATTTTAGTGTTTTTATTATAATTTTAAATATTAGCATAGGACCCTACATTTTAGTGTTTTTATTATAATTTTAAATAATAGTATAGGACCCTACATTTTAGTGTTTTTGTTGTAATTTTAAATATTAGTATAGGACCCTACATTTTAGTGTTTTTTTATAATTTTAAATATTAGTATAGGACCCTACATTTAAGTGTTTTTATTATAATTTTAAATATTAGTATAGGACCCTACATTTTAGTGTTTTTTTATAATTTTAAATATTAGTGTAGGACCCTACATTTTAGTGTTTTTATTAAAATTTTAAATATTAGTATAGGACCCTACATTTTAGTGTTTTTATTATAATTTCAAATATTAGTATAGATGAAGTGAAGTAGCAACGGGCAGTAGGTACCCATGAAATTATTGCCGATTTATGCCTAATTCCAGAAATTTTAAGACTGCCATCTAATGATAGTTTAGTACGACTTGAGTGGTCGCGCCGATTACTATGGTTAACTTGTAACGCGGCAACACGTTGCTGATATTCGTTACTCTTTCATTCGATCTATTTCATCTATTTCGCATGCGCTGGCACAAAACAATCCATGTGTCACATTACGGAAAAAAAGTATGGCACATGTGAGTAAAAACAAAAATTCGTTCATCCTTCAATATTTGTCACCGATTCTATAAAAACATATGTACATATATATTTACCGCAGTGTCTCAAGACTAAGGTCTTTGACCAGTGTGTGTTGCCAGTGAAGACTTACGGAACTGAAACATGGTCGCTTACTATGGGCCTCATCATAAGAAGGTTCAAGGTCACCCAAAGGGCAATGGAGCGTGCTATGCTCGGAGTTTCTTTGCGTGATCGAATCAGAAACGAGGAGATCCGCAGGAGAACTAAAGTAACCGACATAGCTCACAGAATCGCTAAACTAAAGTGGCAGTGGGCTCAAGGGCTCACATTGCTCGTAGAACAGATGGCCGTTGGGGCAGTAAAGTTCTCGAGTGGCGACCGCGCACCGGAAAACGTAGCGTAGGAAGGCCTCCCACGCGGTGGATGGACGACCTGGTGAAGATCGCGGGAAGCCGATGGATGCGGGCAGCGCAGGACTGGTCGTCGTGGAAATCCTTGGGGGAGGCCTTTGTCCAGCAGTGGACGATTTATATTTTTTTTTATATGTACATATATATTTAATAAAACAACTAGAACCCAAAACTTTCTAAAGGAACCATTACGAGTAACATTCATTTATGTTTTTTGGTAATTTGTGTTTAAAATTTAAGTGTGTAATATTTTTTTGTAATTCTAGTGTTCTTTTTAGGTCTTTTACTTCATAATTAAATTCTACCTATTAAAACCCACGCCCTACTTACATACCGTATCACTTCCGGCTCTACGTACTACACTGGCGCCCAACGTGGGGCGCCAAACATCGCCAACACATGGAATTTAATATAGGCGACATAGTTTGGAAGCGTAATTACACACTTACTCGTAGCTCTTCTGATAAACAACTTTCTGCTAAATTAGCCCCTAAATTTATTAAATGTTTAGTTACAGATAAAGTTTCGGCACTTGTGAATTGTCAGATTTAAAGCATAAACCTTTGGGACGATGCCATATAAAATATATTAAACCGATCTCTACTTATGGAGATATTGAGTAAATCAATAACTTAAATATTTCAACTTTTCTACTTACCTTATAAACTTTTTGATTTCCTATCATACGACAATTGTCTCTCTAGTTTAAAGTTTTTATTATACTATTTTATCGTATGAGCGGATGATAACTCATTAAATAAGTCATAATAAGCCTACCTTATTAACTTTAACTAACGTCAATTAATTTTAATTAATGACTAATATTTAATTTACTTTAATTAATGTTCTCTTTATTAATTTATGATTTTACGAGTTCTTGTCATTAACATTAGCTTTGACTGAATATTTATTTCACTACTTACGTCACAATGTCATAGAGTGGACATGACGTTATTTTTTGGAGTTTACTCCTTAAGAATCGATTTGCATATAAGGCGCCCGGTATGAAAAAAATATGAGGAGTAAAATCTAGTGATCGAAAACGTAGTTTGTTATATTCTCTTTGCGCGTTACGTTTTTACGCGCAACCTATTGTGCGCACCTCTGTCACGTGATACAAAACAGTCAGGCTGAATCTAAGATGACGTTCTGTCATTGTTGCAGTCTTAAGGCGTGTCTCCTGCGCCCGCTTTTTTGAAACATTACACAGAAAACATGAAACAAAAACATTTGTTTTCATACTCAAGCCGTCTCCTGCTACAGGGAAATGTTTCTGAAACAAAAAATGTGCGCGACACGGCAGTTGTAGAAAAATGAAACAAATCCTTCCCCTCTCCACCCGCGCGGGGAGTATAATTGTACTGTATCTGTGTATTGTTTTGCAAAACAGGTCGGAGGAGACGCGCCTTTACTATTTTTGATCTGTATATATAATTTCAGTATATTCATAATATAAAATATTTATGATTATAAATATACTGAAAATTTGTGATATTTTACAATCTCCATCGTATAATTTGGTATTCCACTCCATCATGGATGTCAATTTTGTGAAAGCAGATAGCAGAAACTTGCCCAAAGTGTACGCAATCAAGGATTGAAATGTTCTTCAAAAATAACCCCGATTTTTATTCTGCAGAGCTGAGAAATGTAAAAACAGCAATGTAAGTACTATAAAATAATATAACACTACCTACGTAAGTAACCTTCGAAGGCAAAATAATGGTCTTTCTTTTAATTGTAGTTTTTTAGGTTATAAAGAATAAATTTTGTTTACAGTAAGTAATTAGTTTGCATTTTCAGGGCTGCACGAGAATCTTATGGTGACGATGCTATTGGGTACGTGCAACTACATCGTGGATCAGGACTTTGCACACTCAATTGCAAGATCTGCCCCGAGCACAAATTGCGGGCTAGTTCATACAGAGTCACTATGGTGATAGACGAGACTAAAGGTGAAATCTTCAGTTGCCAGTGCTTGGACTGTGCAGGTTCAACTGGTGGTTGTAAGCATGCAGTGACATTTTTAATGTGGACCCATCGTCGCAGTCTTCCTGCACCAAGGTTGAATGTTATTGGAAAAACCCATCCTCTCGAGAGTAGGGACTACTATAAAACACGTCACTGTAGATCAAATTTGCAAAAAAACAGCTCCACATCATGAAACCAGCACAGACCTTTTCCACGAGTTTCTTCAAGAAGCAAAAAAGAAGAAAATTATGAATTGTGAACTGTTGAAGTATCAGAACGACTTTAAACACAGTGATGTTAGAAAGTTTTCACTTCATCATTTCCTTATTCAAGCGAGTGATGATATAAAGAATGATGTCCACAAATTACTAGAAACATTACAAGAGAAACTTAACAAAAATGCTCTTGATTTAATTGAAGAGTCAACTTGAAATCAATGTAAGAGCCCTTTATGGTATGACCTAAGATATGCTTGTATAACCGCATCCAAAGCATATTAGGTTAGTTGCTGCCAAACACCAGATGGATCATTAGTAGCTGCGATCATGGGAGCTAAAACACCTGACACATCAGCTAAGAAAAGAGGCCGGAAATTGGAATCATCCATCAGTTATAAAAACTGTGCAGAGTAAACTTAAAACCAAAGTCAAGCCCTGTTTTGTGCCTGTTTAGACAATCGTACTTAAGCAGTAAACTTCAGTCGTGCGTCGGAGCTGACACACACACTTTTTTTATATGCGTTTCACGCATCGCAATTACATTGAGCCCTACCTCTATAAGGTACTTCCTTGTACATATTTAATACCGTGCTGTTTTAGCAACACGTTAAAAAGCCTTATGCTATTTTCAAGTTAGCTGTTGGTGATTAACACTTAAATTAAGCCTACACCATTTATAACTCAGTTCCTTGAGAAACGCTTTTCTTATAAATAAGCTTTCTCTATTGTGTCGTAGTTATCAATCCATAAATGGATAAAGACTTTGTGATGTGATGTATGCTAATATTTTTTAGGTAGAATGAATCTTGGAACTATCTTACTGTATATACTCATCTTAATTTCATTCACTTATTCCAAATTAACTTTCACTTCATCCATCTAATTTATTATACCTATTAATATTATGTAATCACTATTTTCTTGGAAATATTTACGCACTTAGTTTAATTTTAGGATGAATATTTTATCATCCATGCCATTTTTTTGCGAAATTTTTGGATCAAACAACAAATTAAATTCAAAATCATTTATTTATTTACACATTTGTACTTCATTATTCCTAACACTTTGTAAGATTTTAAGGAAAAAAAGCCTCTTCAAGACTTTCTTCAAATCATGTTATTTTTTTGAAAATTTGGTTGGCATTTAAAAATACCAGGTTTTAATAAAAAAATGTGTTTTAGATTATTTTTTTTAATCCATTTCATTTGATACCCCACAATCATGATCTCTTTCTCCCCAAGTTCAATGTTAATTCTGCCTCTGAGTCTGAGCTTGAACTAGATGTCGCAGCCGTTATGTAGAATCCGATTAGCAACTGCTAGGTCAGGGAAATATGGCGGATGAGGTAGGATAGACACATTTTTTGAATTAAAATAATCAAGTCTTCTGGTAGAAGTGTGCGGAGCGTTCGGCGTGCCGCTTGTCACACCAAGCTAACAGTACTTCTGGGGCCAACTGTCATATACCATTCGGATTTAACAGTCCTTTGTTCCTCTGGTCGGCTCATCTTCAAAGCAACATACCGTCAACTGACTCTTTGTTTCGGGATCATTGTTTATAGCCACGTTTTGCTTATACTATGGCCTCATAAGAAGGCTCAAGGTCACCCAAAGGGCAACGGAGCGTGCTATGCTCGGAGTTTTTCTGCGTGATCGAATCAGAAATGAGGAGATCCGTAGGAGAACCAAAGTAACCGACATAGCTCTCAGAATTGCTTAACTTAAGTGGCAGTGGGCGGGGCACATAGCTCGTAGAACAGATGGCCATTAGGGTAGTAAAGTTATCGAGTGGACCCCGCACACCGGAAAACGTAACGTAGGCAGGCCTGGTGAAGGTCGTGGAAAGCCACTGGATGCGGGCAGCGCAGAACCGGTCGTCGTGGAAATCCTTGGGGGAGGCCTATGTCCAGCAGTAGACGTCCTTCGGCTGATATGATGATGATGATGAACTCTATTGTTGCTAACGAATTGCCCTTAGATTCTCTCAGAAAAGTATAAATTTACAATAAAAAGAAACTTGTTTAAATAAATGATCCATTTTCAAATTTAACCGCCTACACGATGGTGTAAATTTGCCAGTGTCAAACAAACGGGTAACGAGTATCTAGTTTGTTTGACATGCCCTCGTATCCGCGCCTGGTCTATTGATCAGATAGCCAGTAGCTAGCTCTGTTCGTCATTTGTGTTAAAAATTACTACTTTTTTCAAGTTGAATTCAAAATATTTTACACTACGTCCGCGTTGCTTTAGATTTTCCCGTGGGAATAACACATTTTCTCGGAGTGAAAAGTAGCCTATGTCCTATTCTAGGACTTAACCTATATGTGTGCCAAGTTTCATCCAGATCCGTCCCGTGGTTGAAGCGTGAAAGAGTAACAAACATACATACATACAACTTTCGCGTTTATAATATTATAGTAGTATATTATAGTAATTTAGTGTCTTAGTTCTTCAAAATGGTATCTAATTTATTTTTTGATTCACTATAGTTAGTGAATAATAGAAATTTCAAAAAAACCACTGCTAAAATCATCAAATCGATTTCCCGTATCGAAAATCCAAATAAGAGACGTACCACGTCAAAAAATTCACGAGTCGCTGGCCGCTTGCGTACCGCGCACCCTCAGAGACAGTCATAGAAACTATATTCTTTGAGTTAAAGCATTATCCAGTAGTGGATAAAAAAAGAAGTTTTAAGACCACAACCTTCAAATCTTCCGGATCTTGCTGTCTTGATCTTTTTGATCTTCAGGTGTTTTGAGACTGATTTGATTTTAACTACACCATTGCCAAAATATATACATATATTACAACTAACATACAGTATAGACACTCCCTGCCGCTCTCTAGATTCCGACCTCACCCTCTCGTCTCCCAGATTGATTCAGATTGGTTACAGTTTGGTTGTTGAACGTATAGGATTTCGCCGCCATTTTGTTTGTTCTGTCATTCGTTTTTTGAATTGTCATTTCTGGCCCGTTGTATGAATTGTCAAGGGTGTGCCATTGCTTAGCCCTTTCATCCTTACTTTCCTTATTTAATATTGTATATGTGAACGTGTGTTTGTTACCTTTTCACGTGTCAGCACCTTAACCAAACTTGACGAAATTTGACATATATGTAACCTGTGTCATGGAGAAGGACATAGGCATTTTAGTTTACTCCCTAAGAATCGATTTTCATATATCTGTGATGTGTTGTCCTATACAATTCCCGAGGGAACTGGAAAAAAACTTTTTTAGTTGATTTCTTTAACATCGCAACGGAGCAATGGATTGTTCTGATTTTCTGCGCGAGATAGTAGAGGGGGCGTACGAAATGGTATATCTATTAATTAGCATAATATCCTGACATAGTTCCCTTGGGATCTAAGGAAAACTCATTTTCAGGCTCGCACACGTCACAGACGTAGTTGAGGCACTGACGTAGACTACTAAGCATAGTTCGAAATATTTTAGTTCCCGAACGATCTCGAGAAAACTCACTTCCACGCTCGCGAGCCGCTTGTGGCTCACGCTACATGCATCCCGAAGAAGTCATAGATACTATCTCTACGCGAACGAAGCCGCGAGCAAAAGCTAGTATTTCATATTCTCTTTGTTCCAGATATCCTCGCATCTATGACGCAATAGCACACGCTATGTCATTACCCTACAAGACCTCATTGCAATGTCCCCGGTGAATGAGCCCACCACACCATGGCCAGAAAACCAGAGAGAATATAGACTGAGCAGAAAACAGAGACTGAACAATGACAGCAAGGAGATCCCTGTTCAAATTTTGAATTCAAAATGGCGGACCGCAAGACGGCAGATGAGTCACAGAGTGCTGATACCGCTGATGATTTTAAATGTGACTTGCTCTACAAATGCTGCAGAATGTAAGTACTCCTTATCACAGTCTGATGATGATGGTGAAGAATTTTATTACCAGTCAGTAGTTCTATGTCTTCTTCATCATATACGTGCGGGCCCAGTGCAGGTTGGTCGACTTCAGACACAACCTGCGAGTTTCTTTGCAGGCGTGTGCAGGTTTCCTCACGATGTTTTCCTTCACCGTAAGAGCTTTGGATAAACGTACATATGAAATCTTAATTCGAAATCACATTGGTATGTGGCGGGATTCGAACCACAACCTCCCGGGCAGGAGGCGCCGGCCCTAGCCTTTAAGTCACCGACGTCACCTCATGTCTTCTTATGTTAATCAAAAACAGGAAGCCAGCAACAGCAGTCGCTGGTAGCGCTTGCTGACAAGCTCAAATATTCTATGTCCGAAAACCTAATCCACAGTGTAACAATCACTGCAGAGTAGTCTTGCTTGCGCCAAAGCCGACATTAACTGGTTATTGGGTTAGCGTTGTAAAATTACCGTTTTTATTCATTTGTAAAAAAGGCGTTACAAAAACATGGAAATTATAACAGGTTTTTTTCTGAAGCACGTTTTCATGAGTACAGAATTCAATACGATACATTAGAATTTTCTGTTTATTTTAAAACCTAACATACTTTTTGGTGATTCAATAACGTTTATATTTACGAAAGAGGATTTCCCAAATCAACTACACACAGCACACAAGGGTGTCCACTAAGAAAATAAATCGATGTTTTTTAAAACGTGCCTGAGAAAAACATCTATTTTCCAATAGATTATTTTCCTGAAAAAAGAACAAAATTAAACAAAAAATAATTCGCATTCTGCTCGATGCGGGCAGCGCAGGACCGGTCGTTGTGGAAATTGTTGGGGGGAAACCTTTGTCCAGCAGTAGTAGTTTTTCTGCTGATATGATGATGATGTATGTGACTTGTCCCGAACGGTGAATGGGTAATTCAGGTTGATTCGACCGTCTCGCCCCTCAACCCCACACGATTGCCCTGTCTAAACAAAAAATTATGATTATGTTTTACCAAAGATAATTATAGTATCCTGGTTTTACTAACCTACTTAAGGCTAATACTGCCGTCATACGGAAAAAGGCCATAACTACATTTTTGGTACAAAATGAGCTAATTAAGTACATGACTGAAATCGGAAAAAAAATCCTATCTTTTGCTCTAAGTAACAAAGTCCAATTCCGCTTAATACCGAAGATATCTATAGATAAAAGGCCATAATTTCATATACTATAACCCGAATTTTAAAATGAAAAGCCATATCTTTAAAATGGAATAAATATAATGTAACTGCATAATAAACATTCAGTCCGCAAAATAACTACTTGAGCGGCAAGATTTCATGATTGAGCGGCAGAAAAACATGTCTATAAGCAGCAACTCAACACTGTAGGAAGAGTGTGGTACGGGGAGTTCTAAATGGAAGCGGGAGCGAGCGAAGCGAGCTCGGACTTGCGGAGCACCCCGACTCGGATCCGTTAGGTTCGGAGACTGTGCGGGGAGGCGAGCTAAGCTCGCCTCCCCGCACAGTCGTAGTGTTAGGTTTAACATGAGAACACAGAAGTAGGAGCCCCGAAGGGGCTCCGTCGACCACTCAACACTGTAGGAAGAGTGTAGTACGGGGATGTTTAAAATAATTACAGCCATCCAGAATGACATAAATTGCTGATTGATTTTGAAATGTTTGCTGACCATGAGTTGCTGACCAATTAGCTATTTCTGCTCACCGATTATATTTTTCTGCTCACAGAAATAACAATACTATGCTAACCATTTAATTGACACCCCTTTAAAATTAGGGCCTTTCTTGTTAGTAATATCGTTTTTCTAATGTGAAAGGCCACAATGCCCACAATCAATGTACTTTTAAATTAACAAGCAGGTATGTATTATACATTTTATCTTATAAACAAAACCATAACTTCCAATCATGGCTTATAATTGACTACTTTGGTGGATATCCCGTCATATCCAACACTGTTTTTATTCTTCAACTGTCAAACTGTTACAGTCAATCTGGGTAACATTGAACATTTTTTTGAGATTTTTGTACATACAATTTGATTTATTTTTACTAATGTTTACTTTTTTACATGAATAGTGTGCTTTTATGATTTTTTAATAGGTTTAATATAATAAATTTAGTATTTATTCTACAAAACCCGTCTATAATTGCACTAAAAGGCACATTCAAAGTTTTCTTGAATTTTGGGTAACTTTGAATCAGGTTATCCTTTGACATCAAAACCTTAAGTTATTTGTATATTTCAGAGTTTGGGTAAGATTGTGCATGGTTTTCTTATTTAAATATGTTTGTATTATCATAAAAATCATAACAGTTCCATTCAAAATGACATTTGATTTGGTATTGCCACAATGAAACGAATGAACTAATTTAGTCGAAAAAAAAAGTTATTAAATAAATAAAATAAATAAATAAATATTCTGGGACAAATCACACATGGTCATCTGGCCCCAAAGTAGGATTCCCTGTGTTATGGGTTACCAGAGACTGATATACATACTTATATACGTTTAAATACATACATATATAGATATATTTAACACCCAGACACAGAGCAAACAAATCTGCTCATCACACAAATGCTTGCCCTGGGTGGGGATCGAACCCACAACCCTCGGATCAGTATTCAAGGGCACTAACCACTGAGCCACCGAGTCAGTCACTTGTATTGTTCTTTTATATTTCCTTTATTAAATACAAAAAAAATGGAAATTGTCAGTTTAATCTTAGGTTCTACGTTTATTTAGCTATCAAATGAGATCAATATGAATTGCCAACGACTAATCTTTTGAAAAAAAATCAGAAACAAAAATCTATTCACCCCATTCCATAAACAAAATTTCGTCATAAATATAAATATAGCCACTTTTTCTGGTTATCTGCTGCACTTTTATGAATCTTACAATATTGGCTTTATTGATTTGAAATGTCTCAACTTTAGAGGGCCAAGACCAACGTCCTAGGTATGTTTTTTGGAGCACTGAGACAGTAACTTTAAAAGGGGTTACTTTTGAAATTCTGCCAGAGAATGGACTACCCTCTTCTCTGAAAACACAGTATCTATATATTTTTTGTTATTCCCTGATCGATGACGTTTTCTCTTCCAATTTTAGTTGTCTCTTCACCCTTCCCTGAACTTTTAATGTTCAATGTTACGTGAATTGACTGTACTATATTTATGATGTCATTATGACATTTAGTGATATAAACATTGATTCGAGACTGGGACGCAGATTCAAATTTATATTCTTCCATGCCTGCAAAAGCTGTTTTAATCTGCTTGTATAATAATCATTGAAACTTTCAGCAATTTCTTATGGATCAGTAATAATTGAACCATTTAGTTTTATTTTAGTGATTGTTATAATTTATATTTTAAACGAGAAAAGCCATAAGTGCGCAATTATGGCTATTCTGCTAAAAAATATATTATTTACATATTGCTTTTTTGACACTGAAAGGGAAAATATGTAATTAAAAAAAATAGCAAAGCTTGACAGTAACGAAACTATAATAATTAAATTACAAATGTTGTTCTGAGTGTAAAAATGTAAACAGCTTTATTATGTTACTTATTATTATATCAGCTCATATACGTCCCCACCGAGGGGCTCGAGCCTACCCTGAATCAGGGCGATTAGGCCTTAGTCGACCACGCGGGCCCAGTGCGGATTGGTCGACTTCACACACAACCTTCGAGTTTCTTCACAGGCGTGTGCAGGTTTCCTCACGATGTTTTCCTTCACCGTTAAAGCAATCGGTAAGTATGTACGTAAGTTTTTGAAAAACTCATTGGTACATTGGCCGTCCAGATTTGAACCCGGTACCTCTGGTTAGATAGACCGAGTCGTTACCGGTTGAGCCACCGACGCTTTTATGTTACTTATAATAAGCGAGAAACTTCAATTTTTATAAAACACTAATTATCTCGGAATCGACTTCAATGCAGTTGTGGACCTTCACCGTATGACGGCAAAATACTCCGTACAGATTTATTATTAGTTTAAATTATTTATTATTATTAGACATATAAGGGACCCGCTGACGATTTCAAAACTCTGACTAAGGCCGCGAGTTCATACCTGCGGAAATGAAAATTTTAAGTTTTGTTAATTTTCATATTTTAAATGTTTTTAATCTTTTTGTTATAACCAGTGTGAATATTAAATGCCATATGATAAATAAATAATAATAGTTTATTTTACTTAGTTAGGTACTTTAATATTTTATTTATCTACTAAACTACTTATGGTAACGTTCTAGTACAACTTAACATTTTTATTTATTTATTTATTTATTTAAACGACTCTGTTGGACAACTATAGAAATGGATTTTTTAGATTGTCCCTAATCAGAACACTGATTTTTCTTTCTAGCTCTAACAAGCCGCATGCTAGCCTCTCTCCTAGGCTACCCCACAACCTGCACAGCGGGTACAGAAGTCTACCCCTGTGTCCTGTCACTGTCCTGCTGGATGACCGGCGGAGTCAGGACGAGGGGGTGCGGGGGATGGCTGTTCTCTTGCTGTGGGAGCCCCCAGGCTGTACAAAATGATGTTATGTCTAATAGGTAAAAGAAGTATAGGGTTTCTGTACGGGATATGCAATGTCAATGTCAGTGAGTGTCCTAGAGGTGGTCCCGAATGAAATGCAATGGTCTTGTCAGATGGATCTCTAATTGAACACTAATTTAAAAAATAATAAAATTATGCTAAGTTGTCGTGCGTCAATGCACTCTAAACTGAATCGCGGGCAAAGTACACTGTAGAGGCGCGACTGCTTCCAAATCTTAGCAATATTATTTAAAAATAAATTACAAGTGCGTGTGTAAATCGTACAGTTTCTATAATCACTGCTTTTACAAGAAAAAGCATCGCACATTCCTCCGACAAAAGTTTTTTTTTATTCACAATTGGTAAGCCCTACATCATCTTTCCTGATGGTAAATGTCAATGATGCCAAAGACAAAAGCAGACTTGCCAAGATTCACCAACGCAATGGGGAACTGTCTATCTTATCTTCAAGCTGGAATACATCAATGCTGTTAACATTGATATTTGGCGGTAAGACTTAGATACGATGGCGGTAGCTAGCCAGGCGGACGTAGATAACACCCTTCCACCAAACCAAACCGAGTCTGACAAGGTCTTCGCCGGGAATCGAACATCCTGATGTGAAACTTATAGACTTAAACATTAAGCCGCGAAGTCTGTCTTGTACCTGACATTACATGAGACCAAGTGAGATAGAGATACTGGATGCCAGTAGTTTAGATCAGTCCAGACCTTGTATCCGCGATCTTTGTGATGATTTTACTACTAATTATAATTACCCTCCTATGGTATGTGGTGATGATGACCATCATCGCTTCAGCCAAGAGACGAACACTGCTGGACGTAGGCCTCCCACGATTTAGGGGGTTTTGCCGTAATCGCCACGCTTGGCATGCGCGTTGGCGATCGCAGTGTGCGATTTGGTGGCAGAGTAGGTAGATACGCGGTATAGGGACGCTGCTACCCATCTCCGGTTTAGTCCCTAAGTTGACTCTTACGACACCCAGGGGAAGTGATATGGTGCATCCACATGCTTGCCGAGCCACAACGAGCATGTAGAGCGAGGCTTGCGAAGGTTTGCGAGCACTTGCCGACGCTTGCCGACGACGCTCGGATCGGGTGTCGGTTTTCTTGCACGAGTCAAAGGAAGTACTAGCGCACTCGACATGCGTCCACAAGCGTGTGGATATTGACGTTTGGCTCGCCTCAGTTTGCCGAGCGTTTGTGGACGCTTGTGGCTCGTGGTTTGTGGCAAGCGTGTGTGTGTGGCAATAGGATGGCCCTATTCTCAGCCAGGTGCCTACCGTTCGTAGCGTTGGGTGGCGTGAAAACGCAGTAGCTATAAAGGTACTTGAATTCACTTGGCTGAAATTTCAAAGCTACTCAAAGCGTAAAGTCAGGCAGTGCGTAGGTGTGTTTCTGTGGTGTTAGCTTTGGGGTTATTTAAATTATCCTTTACTTCTTAGCGTTCCGTACGCCCAAACGATGACCAACGGGACCCTATTACCACAGTATTACGATGTGGCTTACAGTTGCGCAACGCCTTTGATGTCGCACGATGCCGCCACGGTGTAGGTACTAGCAGTACTAGCCTGTAGCCCGTCTGGCAAACTCACGGAGTTTGCCAGACTGTGCCCCGCCGCCCGCTGCCCAAGTACATTCATTGCACTACTGTAAGCTGCTATATTGTAATGCTGTGCTAATACTATGCGTGCTAATACTATGTATTTCATGGACCGTTTTAGGCAGACAATTGAAATTTTCACAGAATGTGTATTTCTTTTGCCGCTATAACAACGCTATAACAAAAAATTACAAAAACGTGTTTTAGAGCTATATTTGATTTAGCTCTATCGTAAAAACGGCAATACATACTAGGGTGAAACTTGGTGTGATTATAGTGTTAATCCTGAAGTAAACCAAAAAAAAACTGGCCAAGTGTGAGTCGTACTCGCGCTAAGGAGTTCGAAATGAAAAAAAAGTATTTTCTATCTCGCATTGATATCTTTCGTTTGTTATGTGAATAGGTAGCATTGTCAGTTGTGTGGAGAGGTGTGCTCTTGCAGTTGGCCTGTTTTTTTGTTTATTTCATAGTATTTGTTTCAAGATCACGATCAAACTAAAAGTCTTAAAAATATCTACACTGTTTATATTGAAATAAAAAGATAATTCTTATTCATAACCGCCTCAGTGGTTAGTCCACTCAGTACACATCAGTGAGAACGCCGTTCTCACGTGCCCCCACTGTGCGCGGGAATTTGCCGCTAAGATCGGCTATGTTAGCCACATTAGGGCGCACGAACGTCACAACCTGGCCTAGGAGTAGTAAGCAGTCGCCATGGCTGAAATCGGCTGAGGAGGATATTTATATATACACACATCAGTAGATCACGGATTTGATTACGGCAGGGTCCAACTACATAATAATAATATGTAGTTCAGTAGGTTCGGACGGTAGTTGGGCGTCATTTTCTGAGCCTACCTGGTTAGCTTTTTAACTGACTTCAAAAAAGTAGGTTCGCAAATCGTCGGTTCGTGGCGGGATAAAAACGGGACCCTATTACTAAGACTCCGCTGTCCGTCCGTCCGTCTGTCAAAAGGCTGTCTTTCATGAACCGTGATAGCTAGACAGCTGTAATTTTCACAGATGATGTATTTCTGTTCCGCTATAACAACAAATACTAAAAATTTGAAAAAGTTAAAAAACACGGCGGGTCTCCATACAAAAAACGTGTTTTTTAAACATGAAGAAACTAGCGCCATCTAGTAAGATGGGTTTAACAACACGAAACTAGTGCCATCTAGTATGATGGTATGGAACCCTATGTGTGCGGTTCTGACTCGCACAGCTTTTTTTATATAAGTGATTCAATGTCGCCGCCAAACATGTGTTCCGGCATGGAGATAAGAAAGCCATTTTCCTATTGCTTTGGGGAATATTGGGAAGCCCGCTTCCATCTTTGGCATCACCGTTACTTACCTACCATCAGGTGAGATGATGCCAAGAGCTTCCTCATAGTGAATAAAAGAAAACTTCCCCCTGTTCCAGCATACCGTCATCAGACTGGATGTACAAAGAGTATGAGTACAAAGTGGTGCCGCCCAAGCTTCGCCAGGTGCCCCAGAGAAACGTGGTGCCAGCCAACGTGTTTAGGAGGAGAGTGGACGACGATGCCTCACAGGTGAGGTGTATTGTTACTTTCTTTTATTATATGGGGTGACTTTTAATCAGTTCTTGATAGCAAAGGATATGAATGTACTCGTGATTACAACAACTTTCCCATAGAAACTATATGCCAAATATTTTAAAAAAGTTGGTAAATTCAATTCAATATATTTATTCAAAATAGGTGCAAATTACACACTTTCTGAATATTCATAAAATAATAATAACAATGTCATTTGTGAAGAATCAAGAAATAAACAATAATTAGTTAATAACGTCAAAACTCAATCATTGATATAAACCAGATTATGTCATTAGAACACGAAAACAATATGACACGAAAAGTTATACATAAAAATCATTGAATTTCATTGATACATTCGACAAGAGTAGGCCAGTTCACACGGACAGCACCCGGTCACGAGTATAAAGCGAGAGTCAGCCATCGCTCCCATCAACCATATTAGAGGGAAAGGAACGACCCGGCTCCCGATGCGCCACCATCGGCATCCGATCCTTTATACATTATTGCCGATTTGATAACTTGTCATGTATCGAGGACCAAAGACTTATTAAAAGTCACCCTATATAATAGAGATATGGTAGATAGATCCCGTACAGCCTAGCTCCACAATTGCCCCGCGAATGAGTGTCAATGAGTGTCAAATCTTTTTTAACGTAAGGCACAACTAACCGTGCTATCCAAGGGACAGACGGCGGTTGCCTGGTGTTGCACTTAGCATCACCCGCGGTCACGTGTAGGATATTTAAACTTACACCTACGGACGTGTGCAACGCGACCTTCATACACATCTTGGAATCAGATGTGTAGGTTCTCTCACTATGTTTTCTTTCGTCGCCGTTAAAGCCATCGGTAAGTAAATACACGTAAGTTTTTAACAAACTCATTGGTGGCCATCCAGATTCGAACCCGGTACCTCTGGTTAGGAAAAGACCAGTCGTTACCTTTGAGTCACCGACCCTTTTATGTAATGAGTACCTACAGTGGCTAACCACTTCCATAGCGAGGTGACTACCAGCGTGGGGTCGCCGTTAGGTGCAGAAGGTTCGGCGAATTAAACGGAAAAAACGACGGTCTCTTGGAGCTGACCTTGCTCACCACGTAGCCACTCGTCGCTCTACATCAAGCGCTAGTTCGTTATTCCAAAAAAAATCGTTATAAGGGACCTTCCGTACTAATCCAGGTAATTTGTTACTTTGTCTCAAAATGGCTGCAACGATTTTAATGAAACTTTGTGAATAACTAGGACTTAATTAGTCCTGGGTACTGTGATAAAAATAAAATGAATTGGGGTTAAAAACCCGTATAGAGTTTGCCACATATAATACGTGGAATTTAAATCAAGGCCTAGACGGATTTTTAAAGGAAAATAATTTTAGATGAATCAGAAAACCTTTAATATAGTAAACAATTTGAAGTAAAAAAGGGTAAAATATACTAAAAGGATTTGAAGTAAAAAAGGGTAAAATATACTAAAAGGATTACGGGATGACGATGTAGGAATGTTTTATACAAATTAGTTCAAAGCATCGGTATACTAAAATTTACAAACTTTAATTTTAATTGTAGGCCGGTTAGGCAACGATCGTCCCCTTCCCTGGGTACCTATTAAAACGATAAAATCCAAGAATGAGATATAAAAAATAATAATTTTTACTTGGGGTGAAAATTACCCCAAGGTTGTATTATCACCAGAAGGGAACTCAATGCTCTTAAGTAACTTAAAATTTACAGTCCGTTAAAATAGAAAGACGTGAAGGAATTTGAAGGTTGAAAGTAGCACTTGATGTAGAACAACAATCCCGCAGGGCAGCAACCATACTTTACATCGCACGGCCTCAAAGGTAGCGAATGGTTAAGATAAATAAAAAAAAAAACACTTTCCTTGGAGCAAGAAGTCGGACGTGCCGCACAGCAACAAAGAATGGCCGGCAGAACGCACAGCTCCTACCCGGGATCCAACCACTCCTCAACCAAGCACTGCACTACGCGGCGCAGCAAAAAGGGAAACTGGCAAAACGCTGCAGTACGCTGTATCCTGCGTTACAGCTTCGTCTCAGGCTCTTCCGTAGCGGAATGTCTTCGTGATTCCAAAAATATTCAGAAAAACTCAAATATAGCGAAGATAATTAATAAATTTAATATTAACAACCCAAAATAAATCCAACAAAATTTGAACGTCATCCCTCTTTTCTCTAACTTGTCAATCCTTCTTCGTTAATCAAAAAAATCAATACCACGACCAACAGCGGAAACCAAAAAGAATTTAATATGAAACAGCGAGAAAGAAGATCGGCTTTGAAGCGATACTTTGCGCTTCAGTACCTACTTAATTATTTCAATAAAATTCAGAGTAAGCTACCTCCTATACAAACAGAAATATGAAACATATGAAATCTAAATTCGAAATCACATTGGTACGTGACAGGATTCGAACCACGACCTCCCGGACAGGAGGCGGCGGCCCTAGCCGTTACGCCACCGATGCAATTGTTATTATGTAATGTAAGGTAATGTTCATTGTTGATTTGTGTATGTCCGTCTACGACATACGGTGAAGGCTTCGCGACAAAAGTATGCACAGCATGGCTATAGAATTTATTTTAGCCTAGCTCTCATTCGACAAGTATCTGGGGTGTAACGTGCGATACGTTCTAAAAAAAATCCCAAATAAATCCAAAAAACCAGACTACATGTCCAAATGTCAGTATCGATTAAATATGTATATTTTTTAAAACATTTTAGAACTTAAATTTATTGCCTTGTAATAATTTCAGATGGACTGTGGTCTCCCCCCTACCAGGGTACTGCAGAAGAGAATCATCGGTGGAAGAGAGGCGAGGTTTGCCGAGTTTCCCTGGCAGGCGCACGTCAGGATTTCTGAGTTCCAATGCGGGGGTGTTTTAGGTATGACTAAACTGGAGTCCCACCAAAAACATTAGTGTGTAGAAGAGCCAAGTTCGATACAAACTGTTACGAAGTCATACTTTTTGTTCACTTTGAATCTGTTTTTTCATCACCTACTCTTAATTTGTTTTTTTTTATGTTATATTTTATTAAACCAAAGTGCTGGTGGTAAAAACATTAAATACTCTTTCCGAATCTGCCCCTGCCCTCCATCGTTAATATTTAATCGTGCTAGAATCGACGCGAGCGAGGAGGGCGCGTCGAGGCTGCAAGACACGTGCGAAAAAGACGGCTAACGGCTTTGCCAATAGCATTTTGCAGCCTCGACGCGCCCTCCTCGCCCGCGTCGATTCTAGCACGATTAAATATTAACGATGGAGGACAGGTGCAGTTAAACAAGTGAGAGAAAGAGATCTAAAAGAGTCCAAAGTTCTATAGTGGTTTCCTTAATCATAGCTACTACAGGCGTTCATTCGAAATATTTCAGACTACTTTAAATAATAGAGAATGTATCACGGTTTTAAGTTGCATATAAGAACATTTGTTACGGTCTGCGGCTTAAGTCCAGCAGTGGTCGTCGTTCGGCTGATAATAAGACGGTGATGAAATTTTAATTTAGCGGTTAAAAAGGTCTCGAATTATTATAGTACATAAAAAGATCAGTAGATTGGAGTTATTCTTTGCCACCACACAAATACAGAACGGTAAAGTTACACTAAGTAAAAATACACCTATATATAACTTGGACTCCCCACGGTGGACCGACGACCTGGTGTAGGTCGTGGGAAGCCGCTGGATGCGGGCTGCGTAGAATCGGTCGTCGTGGAAATCCTCGGGACAGGCCTTTATCTTATCTTAGACTACCTAAAAACTAAGTAACATCAAAAATAACTATGTATTTCTTTTAACCCGTCACTTTTTTCTTTTTAGAATTCTGGAAAATATCTAGCTCAATATTTTTTTTCCAGTGTCCCGCTCGTACGTGGCCACAGCAGCCCACTGTGTCTCCAGAGCGAGACCTAAAGATATAGCGGTCTGGCTGGGGGCACTGGACACATCTGCGGGCGCCGACACCGCCAGGAAACTTGGGTGAGCAACACCTAGCTTTATTTATCCACAATTTATAAGCCCTTGGCATCATCTGACCCACGGATCAGATAAATAAGGTTGGATTGTTAATGTGCGCTGGGCAAGCGCGCCTCAAGTATGATTAGACAATCATACTTAAGCGAAGCACGCGTTCATACTTTTTATTTGCGTGTGGTTGTGTGTAACGTACAGACTCTCGAAATGGTGTGAGACACAATTGCAGCCCTGTGTTTTAAGTGTGTTTTGTTAATTAGTGCGCGCAATTCGTGTATATGTATTATTATTGCTTGTGTAGTGGAGTTGATGGGTGGGAAACAGGCGGCGACGCTGGTCTTCAAACAAAGGTGAGACTATTGCCAATCCAACCTTATTTATCTTATCCGTGATCTGACCTGATGGTAAGTGACGATGATGTCGAAGATGTAATCAGGCTTACTAAGATACCCCAACGCGCATAGGAAGTGACGATGTTCCCCAACGCAATGGGTAACTGGCTATCTTGTAATTAAGCCGGAATAGATGAATGCTGTTATCATTGATGTCTGGCGATAACACTTATACAGAATGTAAAAAAATGGTGTATGACTATGGGTTCCTTGGGGAAAGTTGTTCATTTTGATGAGTAAAAGCCCCAGTTAACGGGACCTTCACCAATTTTGTTACATTTTGTATAAGACGGTGGTAGCTAGCCAGACGGGTTCAGAAAATGCTCTTACACCAACCAAACTGAGTCTTACAAAGTTGGACTCCACTGTGAATTGAACCGGCGACCTCCTGATGTGAAGCTAATGGACTCAACCATTACGCCACGGAGGCAGTTATTTTATTTTATTACTTAGTAGTATGGCAGTAAAAGGCGGTCATTACTTGGCGAAACTAACTAACTACTTCTTTTTCATTACAGCGTTGTCCAAAAAATCCTACACCCCCTCTTTCAATTCCGGATGACGCAGCCAGATCGCTACGACATCGCACTGCTCAAACTATCACGACCTATCACCTACATGAGTCACATCCAGCCGATATGTCTGCCGGAGTACGACCTGGAGTTACGAGGGAAGTCGGGTGTGATAGCTGGATGGGGGAAGACGGATGCGAGTAGTGGGCATACGGGGACGAATTGGCTGAGGTCTGCTACAGTGCCAATTCTGAGTAAGTCCAACATTTCTTTTATTGCGCAAGAAGGAGTTTTATGTTTTTCATATGTATGTTAATTTCTTTGGTACGCTCTGTAGCCTATAAACGGCTTAATGGATTTTGGAATGCGAGGTGTCGTTAGATTCTTCTTCATCCCGTGAGTGACATAGGATGTATTATTACCCGACTAGCCAAAAAGAGGGGTTAAATTTTTATGCAGTTAGGTTTTTAATTAACTCTTAAAGTTATTTGTTGTCTCCTTTTATGACTAAGATATCAAATGAGACAGTGTTTAGGGTTCCGTACCAGTTAACAGGATCCTATTAGTAAGCTTACGCTGTCCGTCTGTCTGTCCGACCTTTATAAGGCTGTATTAGTTTGGTATTAGTTTTATTAGTTCCGTAGTCTTTACAAAAAATAAATTGATTACAAAAGAGAAATTGAATGTCAATTTTTACTATGAAAATGTCGTCAATCACCGGTGTGAAGTTAGCAGCCAAAAGTTAGCAGCCGTTATAAACCGACCATATTAAAAAGTCATCTTATATCTGAGTAAATAAGAACCAAAGGAGATAACTTAACATGATATTCGTTAGATCTACACTTTCTGATTCCCAGACTACTAGAAATAAGATATAAAATTGATTACTAAACGAGTTATGAAAAAAAAGAAACTGTTCCTGAGAGAACACAAATATTCGTATCTGAGTATTTGCTATTGTACAATTTCAGGGTCTTACAACAAAATGAACCTAGGAGTGCTGGTCCAGCAAACCTGATGAAAGGAAACATACTTATAAACCTAAGATATCCGTTAAATCCAGATTTGAAGATTTTTCTTGCTGTCTAAGATTTGCTATCAACACATTGAAGCCGTTTGGTAGGTACATAATGAGGAAGAGAATCTAGACTGTTCCAGGTCGCGCAAGTCAAATGTGCTAACGGAGCGGCTAGATATAGTCCGCAGATATCGAATGCTATCGACAAATTTAGAATTTTCGATTTCTAGGACACCAACACACGAGTGCGAAATTTGAAAAAAAAAAGTTTTTTCAAACTACGCATCAGCCCGTTCTAAGGAGTGGAAGTCCACCGCTCCAATTTTTTTGGGTGGAGGGAGATAAACATGCTGCATCTAAAAATACCATCAGCAGTCGAAACTTCGATTGCCGTGACACCCGTGGGACGATTTAATCATAAAAAGGCATGTCCATAATGAACGACCGCAATGTCCTCGATCCCTGCATCGAGCCCCAGCCGAAACCCATAGAGAAGCTAGCAACCATCACCGAGCAACGTCTCCAGCCTCTACAAGTGGACTTTTCCAGCTAGATTTTCTCCCAGCAGCCGTTCTGTAACTGCATAATGAGGAAGAGGATTTTGACTGGTTCCAGGTCGTGGAAAAATTACAAATTAAATATTATAAAAATTACAAATTATAAAAATTACAAATTATAAATCATAAAAATTACAAATTAAATATTATAAAAATTACAAATAATAAAAATTACAAATTAAATATTATAAAAATTATAAATTAAATATTATAAAAATTACTAATAATAAATATTACAAATTAAATATTATAAAAATTACAAATTATAAAAATTATAAATTATAAAAATTACAAATTATAAAAATTAAAAATTAAATATTATAAAAATTACAAAATAAATATTATAAAAATTACAAATTATAAAAATTATAAATTAAATATTATAAAAATTACAAAATATAAAAATTACAAATTATAAAAATTACAAATAATAAATATTATAAAAATTACAAATTATAAATTATAAAAATTATAAATTAAATATTATAAAAATTACAAAATATAAAAATTACAAATTATAAATTATAAAAATAACAAGTTAAAAAAATAACAAATTATAAAAATTACAAATTAAATATTATAAAAATTACAAATTATAAAAATTACAAATTAAATATTATAAAAATTACAAATTATAAAAATTATAAATTATAAAAATTATAATAAAAATTACAAAATATAAAAATTACAAATAATCATCATTACAGCTCATATACGTCCCCATCGAGGGGCTCGAGCCTACCCTGAATCAGGGCGACAAATAATAAATATTACAAATTAAATATTATAAAAATTACAAATAATAAATATTATAAATTAAATATTATAATAATTACAAATTATAAATTATGAAAATTACAAATTATAAATTATAAGAATTACAAATTATAAATCATAAAAATTACAAATTAAATATTATAAAAATTATAAAAAATATAATATTTAATTTATAAAAATTATAAATTAAATATTATAAAAATTACAAAATATAAATATTACAAATTATAAATTATAAAAATTACAAATTATAAAAATTACAAATTATAAATTATAAAAATTACAAATTATAAAAATTACAAATTATAAATTATAAAAATTACAAACTAAATATTATAAAAATTACAAATTATAAAAATTATAAATAAAATATTATAAAAATTACAAATTATAAAAATTACAAATAATAAATATTATAAAATAAATATTATAAAAATTACAAATTATAAATTATACAAATTATAAATTATATAAATTACAAATTATAAAAATTATAAATTATAAAAATTACAAATTATAAAAATTATAAATTAAATATTATAAAAATTACAAATTATAAATTATAAAAATAATAAATTATAAAAATTACAAATTATTAAAATTACAAATTAAATATTATAAAAATTACAAATGATAAAAATTACAAATTAAATATTATAAAAATTGCAAATATATAAAAATTATAAATAAATATTATAAAAATTACAAATTATAAATTATAAAAATTACAAATTAAATATTATAAAAATTACAAAATATAAAAATTACAAATTAAATATTATAAAAATTACAAATATGAAATATTATAAAATAAATATTACAAAAATTACAAATTATAAATTATAAAAATTATAAATTATAAAAATTACAAATTATAAAAATTATAAATTATAAAAATTACAAATTATAAAAATTATTATTAAATATTATAAAAATTACAAATTATAAATTATAAAAATTACAAATTAAATATTATAAAAACTACATATTATAAAAATTACAAATTAAATATTATAAAAATTACAAATTATAAAAATTATAAATTAAATATTATAAAAATTACAAAATATAAAAATTACAAATTATAAATTATAAAAATTACAAATTAAATATTATAAAAATTATAAATTAAATATTATAAAAATTACAAATAATAAATATTATAAATTAAATATTATAAAAATTACAAATTATAAATTATACAAATTATAAATTATAAAAATTACAAATTATAAAAATTATAAATTATAAAAATTACAAATTATAAAAATTATAAATTAAATATTATAAAAATTACAAATTATAAATTATAAAAATTACAAATTAAATATTATAAAAATTACAAATTATAAATTATAAAAATTACAAATTAAATATTATAAAAATTACAAATTATAAAAATTACAAATTAAATATTATAAAAATTGCAAATTATAAAAATTATAAATTAAATATTATAAAAATTACAAATAATAAATATTATAAATTAAATATTATAAAAATTACAAATTATAAATTATAAAAATTATAAATTATAAAAATTACAAATTATAAAAATTACAAATTATAAATTATAAAAATTACAAAGTATAAAAATTATAAATTAAATATTATAAAAATTACAAGTTATAAATTATAAAAATTACAAATTAAATATTATAAAAATTAAATATTATAAAAATTACAAATTATAAATTATAAAAATTACAAATTAAATATTATAAAAATTACAAATTATAAAAATTACAAATTATAAATTTTAAAAATTACAAATTAAATATTATAAAAACTACAAATTATAAAAATTAAAAATTAAATATTATAAAAATTACAAATTATAAAAATTATAAATTAAATATTATAAAAATTACAAATTATAAAAATTATAAATTAAATATTATAAAAATTACAAAATATAAAAATTACAAATTATAAATTATAAAAATTACAAATTAAATATTATAAAAATTACAAATTATAAAAATTATAAATTGAATATTATAAAAATTACAAATAATAAATATTATAAATTAAATATTATAAAAATTACAAATTATAAATTATAAAAATTATAAATTATAAAAATAACAAATTATAAAATTACAAATTATAAAAATTATAAATTAAATATTATAAAAATTACAAATTATAAATATTATAAATTAAATATTATAAAAATTACAAATTATAAATTATAAAAATAATAAATTATAAAAATTACAAATTAAATATTATTAAAATTACAAATTATAAAAATTTTAAATTAAATATTATAAAAATTACAAAATATAAAAATTACAAATTATAAATTATAAAAATTACAAATTAAATATTATAAAAATTACAAATTATAAAAATTATAAATTGAATATTATAAAAATTACAAATAATAAATATTATAAATTAAATATTATAAAAATTACAAATTATAAATTATAAAAATTATAAATTATAAAAATAACAAATTATAAAATTACAAATTATAAAAATTATAAATTAAATATTATAAAAATTACAAATTATAAATATTATAAATTAAATATTATAAAAATTACAAATTATAAATTATAAAAATAATAAATTATAAAAATTACAAATTAAATATTATTAAAATTACAAATTATAAAAATTATAAATTAAATATTATGAAAATTACAAAATATAAAAATTATAAATTATAAAAATTGCAAATTAAATATTATAAAAATTACAAATTATAAAAATTATAAATTAAATATAAAAATTACAAATAATAAATTTTATAAATTAAATATTATAAAAATTATAAATTATAAATATTGAAAATTATAAAAATTATAAATTAAATATTATAAAAATTACAAAATATAAAAATTACAAACTGCTTTTTTGTTCAGAGCTACAGAGATAGTGAGTGACCGACCCCACCCAATGTTTTTAAATAGTGTAGTCAAACCTAGCAGCTATGGTCTCCACGACGATGCTGTTCTGACCGCTAGTTGTGAGGAATACATAAGCTAAGAGACCTTGAGATTCGAGAGCACACATTCACACAAACGACACGATCGCCATCTAATGGCAAATATTAAAACAAACATAAAAAATATTAGTCCATAACATAAAAATCATAGTCCATCGTGTGTAAGCTACACGAATTTTTCAGTAGATGGCGTTTAAGTAAACATTGACCTAAAAAAAAATAGAGAAGGCAACGTATTGAAAGTATTAATTACATAATTACATCTTCAAAAAGTCTAAACAGCGAAAGTGGACATGGTTGCATCCCAATGGCGTAACGAAGAACGAGATCGACTTCATCTTGTCGACGAGAAGGCAAATATTCAATGATGTCTCTGTGATCAACTCAGTAAAAACAGGAAGCGATCACCGAATGTTAAGAGGCACATTGAATCTAAAACCAAGCTAGAAAGATGTCGACTGATGAAGTCCACGATCCGACTAGTTCAGCTCCAAAACCACGAGAACTTTCAACTCGAGTTGCACAATCGCTTCGAATGCCTTCCTAGTCTCCTGCTCCACCCAAAAAAATAGGTGCGGTGGACTTCCATTCCTTAGAACGGGCTGATGCGTAGTTTGAAAAAACTTTTTTTTTTTTCAAATTTCGCACTCGTGTGTTTGTGTCCTAGAAATCGAAAATTCTAAATTTGTCGATAGCATTCGATATCTGCGGACTATATCTAGCCGCTCCGTTAGCACATTTGACTTGCGCGACCTGGAACAGTCTAGATTCTCTTCCTCATTATGTACCTATTATGTACCTACCAAACGGCTTCAATGTGTTGATAGCAAATCTTAGAAAGCAAGAAAAATCTTCAAATCTGGATTTAACGGATATCTTAGGTTTATAAGTATGTTTCCTTTCATCAGGTTTGCTGGACCAGCACTCCTAGGTTCATTTTGTTGTAAGACCCTGAAATTGTACAATAGCAAATACTCAGATACGAATATTTGTGTTCTCTCAGGAACAGTTTCTTTTTTTTCATAACTCGTTTAGTAATCAATTTTATATCTTATTTCTAGTAGTCTGGGAATCAGAAAGTGTAGATCTAACGAATATCATGTTTAGTTATCTCCTTTGGTTCTTATTTACTCAGATATAAGATGACTTTTTAATATGGTCGGTTTATAACGGCTGCTAACTTTTGGCTGCTAACCTCACACCGGTGTTTTTGACACAATATGTTAAAAAGTAAATCAGATGACTAGCATTCGGGCAAAATGTTAAGTGCATCCGCTGTACTCGTGACGTAGTCACCTTTTGGCATTTTTTAAATATATACGATCTATTTTGTATTTTCTTCTGTTAAATTTGTTTTAAGGGTTAAAAGTTAAAACGAAATCATTATAGTGTACAGACATACGAGTGATCCTATTATGAACAGCCGTCCGTCTGTCACAGCCAATTTTCTCGGAAACTTCTGGACCGCTTTAGTTGAAATTTGTTACCTACATAATACATATGTAAGTCAGTGACCCAAAGACAGACACGTTACGTAAATAAATATATTTTGTTATTCACAATTCACCTGATGGTAAGTGAGTATGATGCCAAAGATGGAAGCGGGCTTACCAAGATTCCCCAACGCAATGTGGATCTGGCTATCTTATCTTCAAGCCGGAACACATCAATTCTGTTAACACTGATGTTTGGCGGTAAGACTTATATAAGATGGTGGTATCTAGCCAGTAGGCGGGCTATGAAAATGCCCTACCACCAACCTTTTAAACATAAGGGTCACTTTTGGGGATAAAAAAATATTTTCGAAATATATTGTGTGACATATCAAATGAAAAGGCTTGTTGTAAGAATCTCAAATATTTTTTTAATAATTTGAAGATGAATAGTTTTTTGAAGTTATTTAAGAAAATAGGCGAAAATATACCATCTCCCCCCTCCCTCCCCCCCATTATCTCCGAAGTACTGGCCCTAAAATCTTGAAAAAATCACAGTTTAGGTAACATTACAGGAAAATCTATGAGAAAATCTAAAGTCCTTCCGTCCCCACAGGAATAATAAAATTCCTTAACTCCAAAATAAGTAGACCTCTATTTACTTAAAGCAAAGTATGTACTTAGAGGTCTTGTTCTGTTCGTATTTAAAGTTTTAGGGCGGAACCCTGTTTGTGTGACCCCAAGTCGCAAGTACATTGACCTACTAGTTGGATCAAAACAAAAGCGGGAGCTACTTGGCCTTTTGGATTTGTTTAATTTGCAATGTGTTGTCAAATTTCCTACTAGAATTAATGGTGAGTCCAGGACATGTCTAGACCACTGTTACTCAGATGTCTCGCAGGACAGGTTAAAATGCTATGCGTGTGAATATAATATTAGTGACCACAGTGGTGTTTGTATAGAGGTATCTATACCTACCAATAAAAATGTTACTAAACACATTTTAAAAAGACTAATAACTAAACGTAATATTAGTTTATTTATTGATACTATTGCGGAATACGACTGGTCATCCCTTTTATTTAAAAGTGACTGCGATTATTATTATTCACAATTCGATAAGTGTTTAGGTTTGTTTGTGTCGAAGTTTAATGCTTGTTGTCCTATAAAAAAAGTCCAAATACGTGCACGGAACAGTAATTGGTGTAATGCGGATATAAATGAGAGCAAAAGTATTCTGCTACTCCTAACTATGTTATCTCGGTTTTACCCTGAGAACCTGCAATTACGGGATTTCAGCCTCAAGTACAAATGTAAATTCAACGGTCTCATTGCAAGTAGCAGGAAATCCTATCTCAATAATGCGATGTCGTCTAAATCGAACTCAGCTCGTGCTTTATGGAAGCTCATTAAATCCGAAACGAACAAATCAGGTGACAATGGAGACCCCTATGCCGTACTCGGTCATGCCGTTTGTGGTACGCAGGCCAACAGCGGGACCCAGCTGGCCCAGTCTCTTAATGACTTCTACCTATCCGTAGTACGTGACACTCCTCTCAGACCCAATATGCCGCTGGCAATGAACCTGCTGGCGTGTAATATCCCTAGAGTAAACGAATCAATGTTCTTTGCCCCTTTCAGTACGCAAGAAATAGTTAACATCTTGAAAAGAATCAGCCCTAAGGGTACGAAAGATATTTATGACTTACCTACTAACATATTGCATGACTTACCCCTAAATTTTATAGCGGTAATCTGTGAATTGTTTAACAGATCCGCATCTGTAGGACACTATCCCAAGTCTCTCAAGCAAATAAAAGTGACTCCTATCTACAAGGGTAAGGGTTCTAGAAAGGAGAAGAAAAATTATCGGCCCATATCTCTTGTTCCTGCTCTGTCTAAAATATTTGAGACCGGTCTTTGTGACAGGCTTAGGTGGTTCTTAGACCGTAATGGCTCTTTATGCCCGCAGCAACATGCCTATCAGAAGGGCCGGTCAACAGTGGGTGCGGCTCGTTTGCTGTCAAGAAATGTGCTACATTTGTTGGACAATAAGAAGAACGTTGCTGCTGTATTCTTCGATTTGTCACGCGCTTTCGACCTGGTAGATCACCGACTGATCGAAGCTAAACTACAGCACTATGGGGTTCGGGGGGTCCCTCTGGACTTGTTTTCATCCTTCCTTGCTGAGAGAGCTCAGGTTACGATGGTTAACCGCGATTCTTCGGAGTCTGGTTTAGTGGGGGATAGATCGGTCCCGCAAGGATCTAATGTTGGCAATAGCATATTCATTCTGCTAATGAATGACCTTCCGTATCAATCTGATCACACGGAATTTATCATGTATGCCGATGACATCTGTGCTATTGTTAGTGCGGATTCGAGAAAGGATCTTTGCGATCGGGTCACACTTGTAGTCGCAAAATTATCCATTTGGTTTACCGCTAACGGCATGCAACTGAACGTTGACAAGACAAACTTACTGGAGTTCACAACAAAGCATGCATCTGCTCCAACGGCACCACTTGCTGTCCACGTCGGAAATGTCTCCATCCCGGTTACTGGAATGACGAAATATGTAGGCTTCACCATCGATGATGGCCTCCAATGGCGCGAACATATCGACTCTTTGTGCTCCAAACTAAACTCGGGCTACTACGCCGTCTCCCGCCTAGTTCCGACTCTAAGTACTGGTAATCTGCTGAAAGCCTATTACGCTTACTTCCACTCACACTTAGTGTATGGGGTAGATTTGTGGGGCCTTGCTGCTGACCGGGACAGACCCTTTATAATCCAAAAAAAGATTGTACGTAAAATTGCTCGTGTTCCGTGGGACGCACCGGCGCAGCAACTATTCATTGACCTTGGCATACTCACACTTCCATCCATTTATATACTGGAAGTATCCAAGTATGTGCGGCAGAACTTCAGTAGCTTTCCGGTCTTCAACTGGGCTGGAAAGCGAAAAACCGCATGGAGACAAAAGAAGCTGCAAACTACAACGTATCGCCTAAAAAAGTCTGATAACTCTCTGCTTGCAATGGGGCCACGTATCTATAATATGATACCGGCGGACATTAGGGAAACTGAAGGGTATCATAGTTTTATAAATAAACTGAAATGCTGGTTGATCCAAAAGGCCTTCTACTCAGTCAGTGATTTTTTAGAATTAAGACAGTAAGTACTGTGTTGTACGTATATTTTTTAAATATTTTTGTTATAAATTGTGTTTAATTTTGACTATGTATAAATTAAAATTTTGACAATGTATGATTATTACGGAATAAATGTGAATATGAATATGAATACCCTGTTTTCCGTTTTCGTAACTCATAACTACCTTATATCTTTTTTTTTTGCTAGTCATCTTTAATTAAAGCGAGTGCTGGTGGGCAAGTACATTGTCTTTCATTTATTGTACCTGTCACCTGACCCAATGCACGTCAAGCACGTCTAGGCCGCACTATTATGTATATTTTGAACCGTAATAGACTATCGGCTGAGATAACCGTATTACGTATGTTGTTTACCAAATGTTTACTACAATTTTCCCAACAGGGACGTCCCATGTCAAAGGTTATCGATTGCCAAGTATGTGTATCTTACTGTCAGTCGTATTAATAGAGACTTATAGATAGGTGGGATGATGCCAAGGGCTTACCAATTGTGAATTAAAAAAAACGTCTTGTGGTGTAAGGCGAGCGAAGCGAGTCTGAAATTTTTTGTTGTGTACAGCACCCCGACTCTAAACTGCTTTTTTTGACTAAGACATATTTTCATATAATTTCATACCTACATTTGGAGGCCCCTCTAGATCGGTGGCTTATAGCGGATATCTCCTGTCGCCTGTATCGGGCCTGTACCTTTGCGCGCGGTCCGTGCGCATGACGCCCTCTAAGTCCACCGCCTGGGTGCACCGCACCACCTACACCTTATGTGAAACCGGGCTTAGTGTATTTCATGAGAAATCGGAGAAAATAACGTCAGAATGCCGAGACATTAGTTTTAGATTGATAGAATCAGACATTATTAGAAGAGCGTCGGTGGCGTAATGGCAAGGGCCGCTACCTCCTGTCCGGGAGGTCTTGTTTCGAATCCTGCCACGTACAAATGTGTTTTAAAATTTCGATTTCATATTTACCTTTATCCGACGCTCTTATACGTCCCCACCAAGGAGCTCGAGCCTACCCTGAATTAGGGCGATCGGACCTTAGTCGACTATATACGCGGGCCCAGTGCGGATTGGTCGACTTCACACACAATCTTCGAGTTTCTTTGCAGGCGTGTGCAGGTTTCCTCATGATGGTTTCCTTCACCGTAAGAGCTTCAGGCAAACGTACATATGAAGTGTAAATTTGAAAACACATTGGCACGTGGCAGGATTCGTACCACGACCTCCTGGACAGGAGATAGCGGCCCTAGCTATTACGCCACTGACGCTCTTATAATATAACTATTCATTATATATAACTTTTCATTTGCTCCTACTATTTCTATTAACTTTCTATTCCAGGGAAAGACGACGCACTTATCCCTACTTTTAATTTATTCCTTTTAACTTGCTATTCCAGGCAAAGACCAGTGCATCAATTGGCACCAAATAAAGCAGATATCGGTGGAGATCCATTCGGAAATGATCTGCGCCGGACATTCGGATGGACACCAGGACGCATGTTTAGGTGAATATGATCCCTGTTTTCTCATCATCATCTTCTAGTTTTGTGCCATATTTTTCGTGAGATTCTTAATATAAATATAATGATCGTATCACGCAAAAAAGTACGCGATAGATTTCGATCAATTTATTTTAGGTTTACTTCTTAGATACTTGGGTCTTTATCCAAAACAATATCATGCACCGTGCACCCTTGATATCCACGGGGGCGAAGCTGCGGGCAAAAGCTAGTACATAATAACAATTATGTTGAGGCTAGTGTCCCTGTGGACCTAGTGCGTTGTATACAAACGTAGTTGGTCAATCAATCTTTATATATATAAATCTTCTGTCCGTGTGTTAGTCATTGAACTCCTCCTAAACGGCTGGACCGATTTCGCTAATTCTTTTTTTGTCGAGTTCGTTATTTTCAGGAGAAGGTTCTTATGTAGGGTAGGGTAGGGTAGGGTAGGGTAGTGTAGTGTAGGGTAGGGTAGTGTAGGGTAGGGTAGGGTAGTGTAGTGTAGGGTAGGGTAGGGTAGGGTAGGGTAGTGTAGTGTAGGGTAGTGTAGGGTAGTGTAGGGTAGTGTAGTGTAGGGTAGAGTAGTGTAGGGTAGGGTAGTGTAGGGTAGGGTAGTGTAGTGTAGGGTAGGGTAGTGTAGTGTAGTGTAGGTTAGGGTAGGGTAAGGCAGTGTAATGTAATGTAAGGCGGTACGTAGTTCGCCGGGACAGCTAGTGTTATAGAAATTTTGTGAACACGTCCTAGAAACAATAATTATCTGTGTCTGTGGATTGTCAGACCTATTTATTAATTTCGTAAAGATTTGTAAATATGTAAATCTTTACGGAAATCTGTAAAACCAATGACACCGACATTAGCTTTTCGAAAAAAAAACTTTGCTTCATCAAGGGACTAGTCATAACAGCTAGGCGCCCGGGGGGCGCGCCCAGAACGCTGCGTTTCGGGCGCTCTATGAAATTTAAGAAGCAAAGTAATACAGCACAAGTAAAGGGAAAATCCGAAAATCATTATATCTTCTTATCATTATATGTATATTATCAGAATGTTTTCTCCTTTCATAGTGCGTGGTTCTTCGCCCATGAACAGTTTACGAGATTCTCAGTTCATCAGATTCTAATACGAGCTTCCTATTATAAATTGATTTCCAACCATCCAACCCTTTAGGAGTGAGCTTTATCTTAAAGTGGTGTTAGAGATTCGCTGTCCGCGTGGCCATAAACCATTCGGTATGCTAGGGTATGTTAGGGTTTTTCGAAGCTTACGTACGTACCTACTCACCGATTGCTTTAACGGTGAAGGAAAACATCGCGAAGAAACCCGCACACCTGCGAAGAAACTGGAAGGTTGTGTGTGAAGTCGACCAACCCGCACTGGGCCCGCGTGGTCGACCAAGGCATCACCCTAATTCAGGGTAGGCTCGAGCCCCTCGGTGGGGACGTATATGAGCTGATATGATGAGGCTAGGGTTAGGCGCTTACAGTGCGCCACTCATTGATTCTCGAATGTTTAACACCACTTTAGTACTCTTAATTTATCTGCAGTTAAACACTGGCAATAATCCCAAATACCGCAGTGTCTCAAGACTATGGTCTTTGACCAGTGTGTGTTGCCAGTGATGACTCACGGAACTGAGACACTAATAAGCACTATGGGCCTCATAAGAAGGCTCATGGTCACCCAATGGGCAATGGAGCGTACTATGCTCGGAGTTTCTCTGCGTGATCGAATCAGAAACGAGGAGATCCGCAAGAGAACCAAAGTAACCGAAATAGCTCACAGAATCGCTTAACTGAAGTGGCAGTGGGCAGGGCACATAGCTCGTAGGACCGATGGCCGTTGGGGCAGTAAATTTCTCGAGTGGCGACCGCGCACCGGAAAACGTAGCGTAGGCAGGCCTCCAACGCGGTGGACCGATGACCTGGTGAATATCGCGGGAAGCCGATGGATGCAGGCAGCGCAGGACCAGTCGTCGTGGAAATCGTTGGGGGAGGCCTTTGTCCATTTGTCCAGCAGTGGACGTCTATCGGCTAATATGATGATGAAGATAATGATTTTTATGTTAGAGGATGTCTTCTTCTTTCATAGGCGATTCCGGCGGCCCCCTTATAGTCTTCGACAGCGGTCGCTACTACCTCGTGGGCATCACATCAGCCGGCTTCGGCTGCGGCGTGGACCACCAGCCCGGCATCTACCACAACGTGAAGGTCACCGCCAGCTGGATTCGGGCTGTTATCAGGCCTAACTACTATGACTATTAAACGAGCCATCAGTGAAACTTGAACCAATGTGTTAACCGGTCAGACATCAAACACCACAAATGTGGTGGCGGTTTCTTAACACCCTTGAGCGTTAAACATCACATTAATTTGTGGTCTAGGCGTCGATGTTAACTTTTTCGGTGTATCAATAAACTCAGAGATGTCCGTCAGTGTAATTTATTTCTCTAATCACCCATTTTATCATACACGAGCAGTTGCCCGCGACTTTGCTCGCGTGCATATCGAGGGGGCGTGGCGCGCAATCCGCAATTGGCTCGAGGTCGATTTTAAGGGTCACGTACATCCGATGAAAAAGGAAGCCTCCTACCATCACTCATGTGTCTGTCTGTCCGTCCGTCTGTAACACCTGATTTTGTCCGAATCTACTGGAAGAAAAGAATTAAAATTGGAACACATGTTTGATTACCCAATCACGGACGTTTAGCGTGAATGAACGAATTTTGATTTTGGGGGTTAACTTTGGAGGACGAATTAGAAAATTAATTTATTTTAAATGCATGATTGTGACGTATCAAACGAAAAGGCTTGTTATCTAATGCTTAGGCTATCTATATAAAATGTCGATGTTCAAGTGGCAGGCAATTTGTAGAATTAGTCATTTTACATACGGTCAGGCAAATTGTATATTTCGTCCGTATGCAAGTAAACGGTCAGGCAAAATGTAAAATTCTGTTCGCAGATTGTAAAATGCCGAGCCAGGCAAATTGTAATAATTCGTCCGTATATAAGGTGTAACAAAATTAGCTGAAACTATTTCAAATGGTGCTTCTACCCATGAAACTGAACAACTTTCCCCATGGAACCCATAGTCAAATCGCAAAAAAAAATTTGGCTCTCCTATACTAACTCGATCAGCTAATCAGCCAACTTAGTATGGGAACATTTATTTAAATATTTAAATATATTTTAAATATTTTTTTTTGAGATTTGACTATGGGTTTCATGGAGAAAGTTGTTCAGTTTCATGGGTAGAAGCACCAGTTAAAATAGTTCCAGCTAATTTTGTTAGACCTTATATAAACGGTCAATGCCGAGTCAGGCAAATTGACCAAATACCGTACGGCAGATTGTAAATGAGCTCGCGAAGCGAGCGATGTTAGGTTCGGTCAGGTTTGATTGAATTAGCTGTCAAGACCTCCCCACCCTCGCCAATATATTATAATTTACCTGACATTTGCCCGACTGTATGTATAATGACGAATTATACAGTATGCCTGCGACTTGTATGTATCTTCCCTATGGGCTCCAAAACGGCTGAAGCGTTTTTAATGAAATTTTCAGGGATGCTTCAAATTAGCTCAGCTGGTGATCCTGTAAAAAAACCGATAATGTTTGTGTGATTACAATACTTATACCGAAGTAAAACAACAAATCATAAAAATCGGCCAAGTGTAAGTCGTACTCGCGTTGAGGAGTCCGAACTGAATGACATTAGAACATATTTTTGTCGCTCGCGTTGATATCTTTTATTTGTAATGTGAATAGGTATCATTGTCACATGGCTCGTCGAGTCTCGAACAAGTGCATTAGGTGGATCAGGTATTGCGTTCTATGGATTAGGTGCGACTTAATCTCGTAAAATACCTAATATTTGTATCTGATCTAATATTTTCGCCTCACCTCTACTAAATTTTGATTCATTAATCTTCATAATTAAAATGTTTTCTTCTGAAACAGGCAAGTTCTGCTCCTGATTTCAGCTACATGATGGGCTACGCCACGTTCGCTTATTTACACTTACTGTGGGAATCTTTGAAACTAATCTTGAAACTGATGGTCGGTATAGTATCTTTTACGTTTAGTATCAAAGACTGAAGTAGGAAGTACGATTTTGCTATAATTGTAGCGACAAAAAGTAAATCTATAAGTTGATATTTTGAATTTTATCTGTATAAGGTGTATCAAAAAAAATTACCTGTTAAACGTTGGCCAACTCAGATGATTGATTTATATGAAAGATTTAAAAATAAAATCCCTAGTTTAGTATTCATCCTTGGGAATAGTCGATCATTTTCATGAACAGAAAGTAGAAGCCCAAGTTTAAATAGTCTCAACTTATTGTGTTAGACCAGTGATCAAACAAATATTTTTGAATTACACGTAGTCTACCGTAATAGCGGCGCAAAACCATCAATATGTAAGCAAGATTATTTCATGAAATATTTATTGATTCTTACATCACATTGATACGGTGCATAAAAAGGAAACGCCATGACTTGTTGTCAATCATAGTCATAGTACTGGTATATTTTGCAAATGCGTACATTCAAGTAAGTAAGTAAATATGTTTTAATGTACAACACAACAAAATACAGGATCAGACTTAAAAGTACTTATATTCAAAATGTGCAAAGGCGGCCTTTTCATATGAACTATTATAATCAAAAGTGATTGCGTTTTCACTGTTCTATAAAAACCGATTTTTTAACGAAAAATCTGGTAATTATCGATTGGTGAAAACACGGTTTTTATAGATTTTTACAAAACCGGTTCACATCACTAACTTTGGTTTGTCGATGGTCAATTTGGCACCTCTGTAGAGACTAGCACAGCTTAGGTATCAACTGAATCAAAGGCTTTCTCATAGTCCACAAACGCCAAGCATATTCAGTCTTCTGTATAATCTGCCGCAGCATAAGTATGTGGTCTATGGAACTAAAGGTTTTTTTGGAAACTGACTTGTTCGGGAGGCTGGAAGTCGTCAAACCTGCGTGCGAGACGATTCGTAAAGACTCTCGAAAACAGCTTAGTAGACATGGCTCAGAAGTGAGATGGGTCTATAATTCTTCAGCAGGGTGTTGTCACCCTTTTTGAAGAAAATCACGAACACACATCTGTACCATGCCTTAGGCGTTTGCCTTAGCGTATTCAGAGGACTGCTAAACCAATCGCGTCTTTCTTCCATAAGGTTGCTGGTGAAGTCAGTGTTTTTTTTTTAATTCTGTTCGAACGGCGAGTTTTAACAATCTTAGACCCGACCATTTGTACAATATCCACCAATCTGTCATTATAATCATCCACATTCTCGCAGTCTCCTAGGCATTCGAAGCGATTGTGCAACTCGAGCTGAAAGCTCTCGGGGTTTTGGAGCTGGATGGGCGCTGGTCGGAGCGTAGACTTCAGTCGACATCTTTCTAGCTTGGTTTTTAGATTCAATGTGCCTCTTACCATCCAGTGATCGCTTCCTGTTTTGACTGAATTGATCACAGAGACATCATTGAATATTTGCTTCCTTGTCGACAAGATGAAGTCAATCTTGCTCTTCGTAACGCCATTAGGATGCAACCATGTCCACTTCCGCTGTTTTGACTTTTTGAAGAAGGAGTTCATCATAAAGTCTACTTCTCCATAAAGTCAGCCAGCGTCTGTCCACGTGCATTTCTTACTCTGTATCCAAATTGCCCCACTCTCAGCTCACCGTTGCTTCGTTTGCCCAGTTTCGCGTTGAAGTCCCCCATAACAAAGGTATAATGGGTCCTGGTGCTATGTAAGACTGTAGAGATGTCTTCATACACAGTCTCTACCTCGTCGTCGGAGTGTTCCGTGGTAGGCAGGTATACACCTGTATGACCTTCATCGAATATCGTTTGGTGATTCTGAATATAAAGTATCCTACCCTCGTCGAACGATCTGGACCACATTTTTAAAGAGCGACTTGTGGACGAGAAAGTCGATACCACCCTGGGACAATTGGTCGCCCTCCCGGATATAGAGCAGGTTTCCGGATTTAAGGATCATGGTGTCCTCTCCCTCTCTTCGGACTTCACATAAACCTACGATATCCCACCGTAACCTGCTCAATACATCTTCTAATTATGTAAGCTTGTCGTCTGTCCGCAGTGTACGCGTGTTGTAGTTTGCCAAGGCCAAAGGTCGTTGGATTTCGTAGCCTGGCATCTGCCGGGCATTCTTCGCATCGCAGTGTGGTTGCAGGTGTGTTGCAATGCACGGAAAGGACGCTGCTGTCCATCCTCCGGTTTCAAGTCCCTTATTCGACTCTTACGACCCCCATTGGAAGAGTTGGGATGGTCCTATTCGTAGCCGGGAGCTATACGGCATATAGATAGTATAATCACAAAAAAATTGAAAAAATAAAATAAAAGTGTAAAAAACTAAAAACCGATTTAAAAAAAATTACTCAAAAGTATGAAATAATATTTTTATATATTAATAAGTACATGAAATTAACCAACAATAACGAAATAAAAGGTAGGTACGAATCAAATTAGGGGCCCACAATTTTTTTAAGGTCGGTGCCAGCAAAGCCATCGAATCTTCACATCGATTTTTCACACGACTTCAACAATTATTACGTTCTCAATTCGACTGTATGTTTTTGTACGTTTGTTACACAATACCTTTTTATAACTTTTTCTATCTACCCTCTGGTCATCAATCTGAAGTCATCAAAATCAAGTCAAGAAAATCAGTGTTTTGCTCCTACAGTTTAATGTAATAGTTAGTAATAATATATATACTTTGGTAATAGTCTCCATATGTGTGATTTCAGATTCGCAGATTGTAAACGGATTTTCATGATTTTTTTGCTGCCATGTTGGTCCCATATAAATTTTATCAAAACAGGTTCAGTACTTTTTTAGAAAATTAACGAAAACCGTAAAATGTAGCAAAATTGTAGTTCGTTGTTGCGATTGAAGTCAGTTTTTTAAAGTTTTTAGCGTTTATATATGAACTCATCTATCGATATTAGATATCATTGTCATAATTTTTATAAATGAATTAGGTGTAGAACGAAGCCAGCGCTGCTGTAGAGGTTCTACCTAGGGTTGCCAGACGTCCTTTATTTTAAAGGACGTCCTATAATTCAGACCCGAAAATGGGTCTTATCCTGTAATTTAAAATTATAGAAGAGAGGACAAAAATTTTGAGACCATCGATTGAAAAATACGTTGAGTCGCATCAGCGCCACTTCGTGCGATATTTTTTTTTAATTATTTCATTATAGAAAACGAAGAAGCAGCCAAAAATATAGTATTTACAGAAAGAGGTAAGCAGGTTAAGTAGGTTTTTATATGGGCTTGGATTACCGACATTGGGTATGAAAATTGTTCTTTTTATTCACAAATGTTGCTCCTGAAAACATTATAACATTTCATTGAAAACAACGTGATCTCCTTTATCTTAATCCCATGTCCTTCATCATATCAGCCGAAGGAAGTCCACTGCTGGACATAGGCCTCCCCCAAGGATCTCCACGACGACCGGTTCTGCGCTGCCCGCATCCAACGGCTTCCCGCGACCTTCACCAGGTCATCGGTCCACCGAGTGGGAGGCCTGCCTACACTACGCTTTCCGGTGCGTGGTCGCCACTCGAGAACTTTACTGCCCCAACGGCCATCTGTTCTACGAGCAATGTGCCCCGCCCACTGCCACTTAAGTTTAACAATTCTGAGAGCTATGTCGGTTACTTTGGTTCTCTTACGGATCTCCTCGTTTCTGATTCGATCACGCAGAGAAACTCCGAGCATAGCACGCTCCATTGCCCTTTGGGTGACCTTGAGCCTTCTTATGAGGCCCATAGTAAGCGACCATGTCTCAGTTCCGTACGTCATCACTGGCAACACACATTGGTCGAAGACCTTGGTCTTAAGACACTGCGGTATCTGTGACGTAAAGATATTGCGAAGCTTCCCGAACGCTGCCCAGCCGAGTTGGATTCGACGATTGATCTCTTTCTCGAAGTTGGACCTACCTAACTGGACTGTTTGTCCCAGGTATATATATTCGGTAACAACTTCGAGTGTAGAGCCTCCAACCTTCAGAGGAGTAGGTATGACACGGACGTTTGACATAATTTTCGTCTTGTCCATGTTCATTCTAAGACCCACTTGTTGAGAGGCTCTACTGAGGCCATCGAGCATTGTACCTAAGTCGTCCATAGTCTCAGCCATGACCACGATATCGTCAGCGAATCGAAGGTGGGTGATGTACTCGCCGTTGATATTGATGCCGAGTCCACCCCAGTCCAAAAGCTTAAAAACATCTTCCAGGGCGGCGGTGAACAGTTTCGGAGATATAACGTCTCCCTGTCTCACCCCTCGCTGCAGCTGGATAGGTTCCGAGTTTTGATCCTGGAGGCGAACCGACATGGTGGCGTTTTCATACAAACACTTTAGCACTTCGATATATCGATAGTCAATTTGGCACCTCTGGAGAGACTGTAACACAGCCCAGGTTTCGACCGAATCGAAGGCTTTCTCATAGTCCACGAACGCCAAGTATAGTGGCTGATTGTACTCTTCGGTCTTCTGTATAATCTGCCGCAGCGTATGTATGTGGTCTATGGTACTAAATCCTTTTCGGAAACCGGCTTGTTCGGGAGGCTGGAAGTCGTCAAACCTGCGTGCGAGACGATTCGTAATGACCCTCGAAAACAGTTTGTAGACATGGCTCAGAAGTGAGATGGGTCTGTAGTTCTTCAGCAGGGTATTGTCGCCCTTTTTGAAGAAAAGCACGACCACACTTCTGTGCCATGCCTTAGACGTTTGTCCTTCAAGTATGACAGAATTAAATAATTTCTGAAGAGCTTTAAGTACCGGTGTTCCACCTGCTTTCAGAAGTTCAGCCGTAATTCCATCATCACCCGGTGCCTTATTGTTTTTAAGCTGTTTAAGAGCCATTCTAATCTCGTACAGGCTGACGTCCGGGATATCTTCGGTATAGTGTCGGGTAAGTCTAGCTCTTGGGTCTTTAGCCAGATCGCTGACAGGCAGACGTGTGGTCGTGTACAATTGTCCGTAGAACTTCTCAACTTCTTCCAGCAACTCAGTCTTAGACGATATGATCCTGCCGTCCTCAGTCTTCAGCTTGGTCAGTTGACTTTGACCAACAGACAGATCTCTTGCGAACACTTTTGAGCCTTTGTTGTTCTCAATCGCCTCTTTAATACAATTTGTATTATAGTGGCGCAAATCGCGAGTTAGAGACTTAGAGATCTGCCTGTTTAGTTGCCGATACTGAGTAGCGTCATCAGAGGACTGCAAAACCAATCTTCGTCTTTCTTCCATGAGGTTGCTGGTCAAGTCAGAGATTTTTTTGGTTCTGTTTGAACGGCGGGTTTTGAAAATCTTAGACCCGACCGTTTGGACAATTTCCACGAACCTGTCGTTATAATCGTCCACATTCTCGCAGTCTCCTAGGCATTCGAAGCGATTGTGCAACTCGAGCTGAAAGTTTTCGGGGTTTTGGAACTGGATGGGCGCTGGTCGGAGTGTGGACTTCATCAGTCGACATCTTTCTAGCTTGGTCTTTAGATTCAATGTGCCTCTTACCATTCGGTGATCGTTTCCTGTTTTGACTGAGTTGATCACAGAGACATCATTGAATATTCACAGAGACATCATTGAATATGTCCTTGTCATGTATTAATGTCCTTAATTTAATCTTATCAAATCCGCGAAAACATAAAACAGGAGCCTGGTAACCCTAATTCAGCCTTTTGGATTTGCTGTTAAGCTTATACGATCAAAAACGTAACTTCACCACCATCATTATATCAGCCGAAAGTTGCGCACAGCTGGACAAACGCCTCTTCCAGGGATTTCCACAACGACCGGTCCTGCGCTGCCCGCATCTTTCAGCTTCCCGCGACGCTCACCAGGCCGTCGGTCCACTGAGTTTGCCGCGCGGTCACCACTCGAGAACATTACTGTTCCAACGGCCATCTGTTCTAAGAGCTATGTGCCCCGCCCACTGCCACTAAAAAACCTTAATTAAAAATTATAAAAGGCCCCACAACAAATACTAACTTTTAAAAGTATAAAATAATATGTATGTATGTTATAACAATTATTAAGGAACAGCGATGACAGTCATGTAGACAGACTCACAGATAGACAGAGACCGCTCCGGCGCCAAGTGTATACCTATCAAATTGACAATTTCTCATTTTGAATACTTTTCGAAGTGACTGCTTCGCATATAGCCTACTTAGGATTGAGCCTAGGTATACTTCTGTAAGTGACTACTTCGCAGACTGCCGACTTTTTACTCAACGTACAAAGTACTATTGGTAGGTACTCTTTGCTTAGCAAATTACTGGCTAATTTATTATCTTTACGTAGCTATTAGCCCCGCGAATAAGGGTTACGTAGCGAGTCAGACTCGCTCACTAAGACGGAACGCCCAATTGCCCAGTTTTATTGAATTTATTTTAATTTTTTAATGAAGTTCAAAGTTTCATTTACTATCGCAAAAAAATGTATAAAAACACAAGGACACTTGCGATTTAATCCCCCAAACTGCAGAAAAACTGCCAGTAGTCTTCTGCAGTTTCAGGGATTAAATCGTAAGTGTCCTTTTGTTAACAACAGTAAAAGCGATGGTTAATGAAACTTTGAATTTCATTAAAATTTGAAAATAAATTTAAGAAAACTGGGCAATTTGGCGTTCCGTCTTAGTGAGCGAGTCTGACTCGCTACGTAACCCTTATTCGCGGGGCTAATAGCTACGTAAAGATAATAAGTTAGCCAGTAATTTTTAATTACTCTGTACAGTAGACTTTTTTCTCGTTGAGTAAAATAAAATTAGACAAATATTCTATTTTAATACACGTTCGGAATTTGAAACCGTGTTGACCCTTGCCTTCTACATAAGAGTCAGAAACACAAGTACCAAGGAAATTCTATATCGCATTATTTTACTACTCTTACTAGCGGTAGCGGAGCGGCTTGCACACCGCACATCCATTTTATAATATCTCTTGTGATAGCGGCCATAGTAACAAGTACTTAGAGAAAATTTTTAAGTAGCAGCTATAACTGTTAAAAAGATACAGCCTGTGTGTGATGACGGGCCGATTAGTCCAACTCATTTGATGTTTGCGTCAAGGATACCATCACGGTGCTGCTCAGGCGCTTCTGATAAATTGTCCCAAATTGCTGAACAATGGTGTCTAGGGCTACTGGGGCTCGACTTCCCCTGTCCCCGCGGCCCAGGGGCACGATGCCCCCTGTTTAGACGTCTACATTGGACGACTGTATGGATTGTAAAAAAAAAACAGTGTCTTTACGCAACCCTGACAAAAGATCATTTTCGTCAACAAATGGTCGTTTTTCCAAACCAGTTCGTAAAAATACTGTCATTCTATTTTGACTCATATAACACTACAAATAAGATTGAACTATTACAATCTACATAAATTCTTATAAATATTACCCTGTTTGTCCAATTTAAAATTTTCTGCAGTTAGAATAAAGTTGAATTTTGAATGGCTGTTTCGAAATCAGTCGACCGACCGGGTGGAACGTGCTTTAAATGTCAATTAAATGCGGCAGTAATACCAAGTTTTGTAAAAGTTACGAACTTCGTACTTAAGTGTACTTAAAAAATGTTCATAATTTATTGTAGGTACGTATAAAGTACATTAATAGCTTCGTTTATACGATAATCTCCTGCTGTCATTTATTACTCGCTTTGACTCATCATAACTCTCTCGACATGACAAGTCACAAAAAGAAAGAATATCAGATAAAGCCATAATATTTTTACCTATATAACTAGCTTTTGCCCGCGGCTTCGCCAGCGTGGACATCGTTTTTATGACTGTCTTTGAGGGTGAGGGGTGCGTGAGCCGCAAGCGGTTTGCGAGCGTGGACATGCGTTTTCTCCACATCCCTTACGAACTATATACGGCTATTCTGATTAGCAGTCTATGTCACTTCTCACCACCAATTTCATACAAAAAATCACTTTAATCCGTTGCTCTATTGCGACGCCGACGTGCGCGAACGTGGAAATGAGTTTTCCCTAGATCCCTTGCGCACTATGTTAGGATATGCTTATTAGTAAATTATGTCATTTCCCTCCTTCTCAACCATTCCTGTGCAAAAAATCACAACAATCCATTGTTCCGTTGTGATGTTAAAGAAATTAAACAAAAAAGAGTATTTTTCAGTTCCCTCAGGAAATGCATCGGACTATGCTATTTTCACGAGGTGAAAAGTAGCCCTATGTCGTTTCCAGTGACATAGGCCACCTGCATGCCAAATTTCATCAAGATTGGTTGAGATATTAAAGCGTGAAAAGGTAACAAATGTTTATTTAACCACATTTTCACATTTAAGGATTAATTTTGCGCTACAGTGAAGGGAAATCACCTTATACTAATACTTACACACCGTGACTATAACGAGAATCATAGGCTTCTGATTGATAGCTTTATTTGATAATTTCTTGAAGTAAAGTGTTTAGGAGACCAGATCATAATCCCAACATTTTTGCTCTACGGATATTACCAGGTACGTAATAATTACAAGTGTACGCACGTAATAAGTACACGTGAAAACCGTACAATATTTAGCTATTATCATGGTCACACTACAACAGAGTGCAGTGTACCTACGATGTTACTGTGGCGCGACGACGCATTCCGAATTCAAACAAAGTATTTTATTTTTCGTTTTTAATTTTTAAAACATTAGTTTTTAGATAAAAGAGGTTTTATATCCAAAATGTCAGTGAGAATAAGTTTGTTTTGTTCAATTTTTGTGGCGATGGCGTTGTCGGTTATGGACGGCCAGACCTTGGGAGGTGAGTGAAAGGAGTTTTTATGTATTTAGTAGCGTGTATTGTGTACAGAAAGAATGGAGGAATAAAAGTTGGGTCACACCACCGTACAAGTCTTGAAAATAACTATACTTACCTATACATTTTATTTTAATGTTCAACAAGGAGTGTTTGAGACATTTTTAATTATTAGCCGCAATAAATTATTTACCGGTTGCATGTCAATTAGAAAACCGGTAGTAAGTAATGTTAAATATTTTGTAATTTACTTGAATATCAAACGGTTCGTATTTCATTAGTATAAATTACTTCTATGGTTAACCACAAATTTTCTTACATTGTTTAATAATGGGCCCAAATTATTATTTTTATAGGATATCTGGAATCTTTTAATTTACGTACCTTGGTAACTAAAATCAAACACTGGTAAGAACACATTTAAATATGCAATTAACTAACATCACTCTATCATTCTACAATTTTTTTAAAATTGTTTCTATAATATACATTTATTTTTAAATAAATACCTACATTTACCTCAAACGAAACCAATAGATATTAAAATGCTTATTTAACCTAGGGTTTGACTTATTTTTAAGAAGTGATCCACATTCTTAACTGAGTCACTTCATAATAAGGAAATGGCTTGGTATGTATCATAACATAATTACCTTTAACTTACCTAAGTAACAACTCTACAGGATGACCTTTAATTAGTTCTTGATAACAAAAGATATGCATGTACTGTGATTACTAACAACTTTCCTAAAGATACTATACCTATGTCAAATAAGAAAACAAATTTTTGGTCCTTTATACATTTTTGCCGATTTGGTATCGAGGACCAAAAGTTTTTTTCTGATTTGTCATATAGTTTCTTTGGGAAAGTTGTTTGTAATCACGAGTACATTCATATCCTTTGCTATCAAGAACTAATTAAAAGTCACCCCATATAATACCAAGAAGTACAACTATGATACCTATTTTGTTTCAGTATAAAGAATGATTGGGTTTTTAAATTTGTTTATCTGTGGCACAATATTGATAAGTTATCTATATTGTGTCTGAGGTTTGCTTTGTACAGAGGCTAGCGCATCAAGCTAGACACTTTGGACTTTGTACCGTTCTTATGCCGTACGCGTATGGATCAGAATCGCACTACGAGTGTGTAGCTTGATGTGCTGGCCTCTGTAGAAAGACATCAACGAGCTACTCTACTCGTATGGTTTTAAATGTTTTTGAAGTGAAAACTTCTTTAGGCGCGTTGGGCATTTTTTGAGATGGGAAAAACCATTGTACTCGCTACCGTTACCGACACAGACAGGAACACTCGGAGGATCAAAACTTATAAAACTTTTTTTAAGATAGGAAAAATAATTGAACTCGAGACAGTTACCGACACCGACAGGAACACTCGGAGGGTCAATACTTATAAAAGTGTAAAAAGTTTTCACTTCTGTCGGCACTCTCGGAGTGGTTAGGTTTTTTTTTTTAATTCAGTCCGAGATCCTTAGTGTGAATCCAACTCACCATTGGCCGGTTATTTAATTAATTGTTGACTTTGTTGTTTGACTTTCAAGCTGGCGTTATATTCATTCAATTTTACGCTTGTATTATACAGGATGACTCAGCTAACTTTTAAAATTCGAATCATTAATAAATTCGCGGGCAGTGGGTCTAGCGGGGGCCGAGATACGGCGTTCGAAAGCCGACCGTTTGGGAATTTTTAGTCGCCGCCATGCCGTGGTCGGGAGCGCATCGAGCTTACGCAGTGGAGGCCTATTTCAGCAACGGACTTTCGTACACACAAGCACGGCGCACATTTTGCAGTCATTAGAATATCCGGTATTTGCGTGATGCACCAAGTGTCCAGTTAATAATAAGATTTCGGCTAACCGGCTCAGCAATAAACAAAACTCTTCGCCGTCGAAACAGACCTGTACGGTCGGCGGAAAGCATTAACCGCGTCGTTGAAGCCGTCGAAGCCAAGCCACGACGCTCGATAAGAAAACGTGCAGCGTCATTGAATATTCACCGCTCCAGTCTTTAGCGCATATTGGCACTAGACCTAAAGCTGCATCCATACAAGATCCAAATAATTCAAAAAATCAAGCCTGAAGATTACAAATCTTTTGATTGCGTGTGATTTTTTCACAGCTCCAAGGGACAGTAGACCTGAGTATTTGATATGAATTTCACGCGTTCCTGTGAAAATGGGTCTTGACAGACAGACAGACGGACAACAAGGTGATCCTATAAGGGTTCCGTTTTTTCCTTTGGAGTTACGGAACACTAAAAATTTTAAAAAACACGAAATTTTATTTAAAAAAATCTAGAAACGTTTTCAACATTTTCACTCACGAACGACAACATAAACACCAATTAGCACAATCTCGAGTTGATATGAGCCGTACAGTATGTTAGAAAAGGATAGAAGTATCCCATTACACATTTTGACCACCCACATTCACCCACTTCCTCCCACCGAAACCAAACTCCTTAACTTGCAAGTGCAGACCAAGAGTTATCTACCACTACAACCACAGATAAGAAAAAAAATTGCCGCTCTTCTATTCTGTGTCTATAACTTATAGTGGGTAGTAGTGGGAGGTTATCGAGAAAAGACTGGACATACATACACACACTTTATTTAAGGACGCGGGAAGCCTCTGTATGCGACAGTCAGCGCAGTACCAGTCGTTGTGGAAATCCTTGGGGGCGGCCTTTGTCCAACAGTGGACGTTTTTCGGTTAATACACATGATTGATTAGCTAGGAAATTCGCAATCAGCCGAAAAACGTCCACTGCTGGACAAAGGCCACTCCCCCAAGGATTTCCACGACGACCGGTTCTGCGCTGCCCGCATCCAGCGGCTTCCCGTGACCTTCACCAGGTGGTCGGTTCACCGCGTGGGAGGCCTGCCCACGCTACTTTTTCTGGTGCGTGGTCGCCACTAGAGAACTTTACTATCCCAACGGCCATCAGTTCTATATCGGGATAAAGTCATTTAAAGGTCGACCAGGCGTCAGCCTGTCGACCATCCGTCTGTCAAGACGGATGGTCGGATGGACGTCGTAAGCTTAGTAATAGCACACCCCTCTACTATCTCGCGCAGAAAATCAGAGCAATCCATTGCTCCGTTGCGATGTTAAAGAAATCAACTAAAAAAGTTTTTTTCCAGTTCCCTCGGGAATTGTATGGGACATATGAAAATAACTCCAAAAATGCCTATGTCCTTCTCCATGACACAGGTTACATATATGTCAAATTTCGTCGTTTGGTTAAGGTGTTGACACGTGAAAAGGTAACAAACACACGTTCACACAATATTAAATAAGGAAAGTAAGGATGAAAGGGCTAAGCAATGGCACACCCTTGACACTTCATACAACGGTCGTGAAATGACATTTCTAAAAACAAATTACGGTGCAAACAAAATCACGGCGAAATCCCATACGTTCGAGAACTAAACTATAACCAATCTGTATCAATCTGTGTGACGAGAGGGTGAGGTCGGAATCTAGAGAGCGGCAGGGAGTGTCCATACTGTATGTTAGTACCACAGATAAGAAAATTTTTTTGCCGCTTCTTCCATTCTGTGGTTAGTACTAATATATATATCACCGGGATATTGTGAAAACCGCGATATTACAATCTCACTAGTTAGATTATGATATGACGGTAAATTGTGAATCGGATCACATTATCACGCACGGCCTATTCTTGTTGCTCCGAATAAGACTGATGATTTCTTCTGCTGCGAATCATTCTGCTACCCAGGGCGAGTGGGGGGTAGGCTTTTTGACTGTTAAATCAATAAAAACCTGAACGAACCTAACATCGCTCATTTATTTAGTGTTTTTCATTTCGCTTAGTGTTATTGTAATGTCACTCGTGAGTTAACAATGTCACTAGTGAAATTATAAACAATATGTTACAGTTCACAATCTTTCGACAGTTCACAATCTCGCGAAATAAATCCCGTTAGATTATAATCTATAGGAATTTACAATCTTACGGTGACATATATACTTTGGTAATAGGGTCCCGTTAGCACCCTTTAGGTGCGGAACCTTGAAAATCACATGTCTGCAATATCATGGCTGCTTAGCTCGAGACTGTTTATTTTTCCGCTTGGTAAGCGTGACGGTCGGTGCCAAAAATACCGAAATAATGTCTCTGTCCTGCATGCTCATTGAAAAAGACACGAAAAAGCCGGCCAGGTGCGAGTCAGAACCGCACACAAAGGGTGCCCTAGGATCGTACTAGATGGCGCTAGTTTCTTCACGTTGCAAAAAAAAAACATTTTTTGTATGGAGACTCTCCTTATTTTTTCACTTTTTCTAATTTCTAGTATTTTATGTTATAGCTACTTTTATGGTAGAGCGTCGGTGGTGTAATGGCTAGGTACGCCACCTCCTACCCGGAGGTCGTGGTTCCAATCTTGCCCCGTACCAATGTGATTTCGAATTTAGATTTCATATGTACGTTTATCCGACGCTCTTGCGGTGAAGGAAAACATTGTGAGGAAACCTGCACACGCTTGCGAAGAAACTCGCAGGTTGTGTGTGAAGTCGACCAACCCACACTGGGCCCGCGTGGTCGGCTAAGGCCCGATCGCCCTAATTCAGGGTAGGCTCGAGCCCCTCGGTGGGGACGTATATGAGCTGACATGATGTTATAGCGGCAAACGAAATATATTATCCGTGAATTTTTTTAACTGTCTGCTATCACGGTTCATAAAATACAGCCTGGTGACAGACAGACGGACCGACGGACAGTGAATCTTAGTAATAGGGTGCCGTTTTTACCCTTTGGGTACGGTACCCTAATCACACTACTTACCTGCTTACATTAAACCATTCCAAAAGAGTCAAATATGAATTGCGTACTTAAACGTTGTGTTTCTTTGTGAGAATATGAATCGCCATCAGAAATTACCATTGTTCCTTTATTTACAGTCCAAAAAAACCATTAATTAAGTACTTTTTGTTTGATTATTAAACATTAAAAAGAGACATTTCGGCATTTATGTTTATGTATCATTTCTGATTCGATCGCGTAGGGAAATTCCGATCATAGCTCGCTCCATTGCCCTTTGGTTGACCTTGAGCCTTCCTATGAGGCCCATAGTAAGCGACCATGTTTCAATTCCGTAAGTTATGACTGGCAACACTCACTGGTCAAAGACCTTAGTCTTGAGACACTGCGGTATTTGGGACGTGAAGATATTGCCGCCGATATATTTGGGAAGCCGCTGGATGCGGGCAGCGTAGAACCGGTCGCCGTGGAAATCCTTGGGGGAGGCCTTTGTCCAGCAGTGGACGTTTATCGGCTTATCATATAAGCCTGATGATGATGATGACATAATATAAATCATAACAATGCAAACTGTTAGGTATACTACAAACACCAAAATTATTAGGTACCTACTTATACTAATAAAAAAAAAGAAAATATTTTTTCATAATTATGTTATAATTTCTATCTATATGCCAAATTTTAGTCCGATCCGTCCAGTACGGTGGTTTAAGCTGTGCGTTGATAGATCAGTCAGTCAGTCACGGTCTCCTGGTCAACTAATTTAAGGACGCTTCATAATTAGACATCAATTAAAAGGCTGTATCTTTTGAACGTTGATAGGTTGCCATCAAAAATAAAATAAAAAGGATTAGGTGGGGGGGGGACTCGTACAAGAACTGTTTTTTTGCTCTATCTTCGAAACGGTAAAACATACAAACGTGAACCCGTTATCACAGTACTAATCCTGAAATAAAAGGACCAGTCGTCCTTGCGGGTGGCGGGGGGGGGGGGGGGGGATTTGCCCAGCAGTAGACGTCTTTTTCAAATTCCAAATGTTTTTTAATTCATTACCACCCGTATCCCACGACACGCCCACAATATATCGGAGGTTACCCGTATCATCCGTCACGTGAACCGAAATATAAAATTATTGGAGTTTACTCCTTAAGAATCGATTTGCATATATAAGGGGCCCGGTATGAGAAAAATGTGAGAAGTAAAATCTATCGATGAATGACAGCGTTACGAAAAAGTTTCGATACCAAGAGTTATAGTTTTTTTCAAGCGCGAGTAAACTCCAGTCGAGCTGACACACACATTTTTTTTTAATTTTTTTTTTGTGAATTTCTTTTAGAAATCGGTTTTTAGTTTTATTTGATGGATTATGCCTTCATGGTGGTTTCTAATGTATAAATCTAATAGGTTCAGTACTTTAATTATAGAATTTACAAAAACAAAAACTTAATATATCAAAGTTTGTTGTTGTAATCATAGAAGTAGGACGTTTTTATGGTGTTTTGCTTTTTCAATTGGGAATATGACGGCATCAAAAATAAATTATGATCACTAAATTTCCCTCCCACTGAAACTTTCTTCACGTTTTCAATTTTTAATTCAGTTTTTAATGACTGTCTTTCAGGGTGAGTGGTGCGTTAGCCGCAAGCGGCTCACGTGCGTGATCTTGAGTTTTTAACAGTCTATGTCACTTCCCACCCCTTTAACCAATTATACACGAAAAATCACTTCAATCCGTTACTCCGTTCCAACGCCGACATTAAAGCGTGGAAATTAGTTATCAGGATATGGTAATTAGTAAATAATGTTAATTCCCACCACCCTCAACCATCACTATGCAAAAAAATACAACAATACATTGTTCTGTTGTGAGGTTAACATCACATCAGTTATCAACCAAAAAAAGAGTATTTTTTCATTTAATTTTTTTATGGTTTCAGATTTTTGGCATCTGAAATACGTCGATTATAAAGCACAAAAAAAAATCTAGGGCCAAAAAGAAGTGAAATCCCACCAAAATCATTTCATTTCAAGTTGGTTGCCAATATTCACAAGTTGCTTTTACTATTAAAAGGTTATGAGATCTCTAGTAGAGCCAAGCCCCTAGCTGAGCTTCGTTGTACTGCACATCATAACCCACGCCTGCGCCACGTCCAAAGTGTATAGCTCTAAGTGCTCTTGACCTGAATATGTCCATGTCTGGATTTGACCTACAGTGTGCAAAAAAAAAACCGGCCAAGTGCGAGTCGGATTCGCGCTTCGAGGGATTTCGTACTACCACGCCTCTCCACACAACTATGACAATGATACCCATTCACATTACAAACAAAAGACATCACACGAGCGACTGAAAAATGATTTTTTTTATTCATTTCGAACTCATAAGCGCGAGTACGACTCACACTTGGACAGTTTTTTTTTTTTTTTTTAGAATTAGTACTGTTATCATATCACACCAAGTTTCACGCTTATAACAGAGCAAAATCAAAAACACCTATAAAACACTTTTGAATGAAAAATTTAAACAGCCCGCTGACAGACAGCTTTTGGGTGTACGGAACCCTAAAGAGACAGTTGACATTTTCATAGTGAGTGTGTGTATTTCTATCATAGCCCCTACAATTTATGAATAAATTAAATTATTATGAATAAATTATGGCTTACCAATCCCTACTAATATTATAAATGCGAAAGTAACTCTGTCTGTCTGTTACGCTTTCCCACAAAAACTACTGAACGGATTTGGCTGAAATTTGGTAGGTAGACAGATTAGGACCTGGATTAAGACATAGGCTACATCTTACCACGCTCGCGAGACGCTTGCGGCTCGCGCACTGCGCACCCTCGAAATGTCATAGAAACGTTGTCCACGCGGGTGAAACCGAGGGAAAACAGCTAGTTATAAATAATAAAACAAAAAAACAACACAAAAATAAATAAATTAAAATATGAAAAGGGGGCCCCTATACAAGAAACGTGATTTTTTTCTTGTACGATGTTACAAAACCCCTACAATTATGAATAAATTATGGCTTACCAATTATGAATAATAAAAATAAAAAAACGAAAAAACAACAGCAATAAAAATAAATAAATGTAAATATTAAAAGGCGGCCCCTATACAAGTAACGTGATTTTTTCTTGTACGAATGTTACAAAACCGAGTCCGAGTCGCAGTTGGCCGTTTTTTTACAACTTGTTTCGTTATAGTTTCTGACGAACACATTTTCATCTTTGTTTATTTTGATCGTTCACCGTGTGGTCAACTTTTTTAATCAATTTCTAGGTCCGATGCACGGAAAATCTGTGGTCTGCTACGTGGCTAACTGGGCAGCATACCGCCCACCACCTGGTAACTTCACCATAGACGATCTGGACCCCGCACTCTGCACCCACCTAGTCTATGCCTTCGCAACTCTTGATGAGAGCTCGATGACTATTAGGAGCCATGGTAAGTCATATAGGATTCACTGTGGTGATCTGGGCAGTAGACCGCCCACTCCCTGGGAGCTTCACCATCGACGAGCTGGACCCCTCACTTTTCATATATCTTAACTATCAGAGCCACAGTGAGTCATAGAGATTCTTTATGGAAAATTGGCTGGGCAGTACACCACCCACCACCTGGCATCTTACCATTGATGACCTGTACGTACACACCTGGTCAATCAATGCCTTCATTACGCTTAATGACAGTTCGATGATTACCATGAGTCATAGATTATGTGTGGTTAATTCGCTGCGCAGTATATCACCCACTTCCCGGGATGTTTACTGTAGATGACTTGGACACATCTGCTCCATGATTTCGCAACATATAGCGTAGAGCTCGATGACTATTATATAAAAAGCCATGGTAAATCAAATTCCAAGGAATGATAGCTACTGAGTCGCGAGTATGAAGCACGATGGAAGACCATTGGGGGGTGTAGGTTGGAGCACAGATAATACCGTACGTGGCTACCCACGGAGCCATTAAAATTTAGAACGCATGCATGACCTCATAACCATCTACTTACTCGAAAATAAGAAGAGTCATATAGCAAGGTCTTTTTGGAAAACCACAGGAATCTGACCCATCAGTATCCTGATACCGTCTCCCTACACACACCTGATCCATGCCTTTGATCTCGGAGATTATCAAAAAAAAATACGTTGACTCTAATAAGTCCTGTAGTTAGGTGTCTTAAATTAGTACTAGGGAACTTTACCAAAGACGACCAAGATCCCTCTTTGTCATAAAATCTCCTGGTTTACATGTTACAGCCGATTGTGCTTCTGTTGGAGTGTTCTTGCCACTTCATCATCATCATCATCAATCAGCAGAAAAACGTCCACTGCTAGACAAAGGCCTCCCCCAATGATTTCCATGACGACCGGTCCTGCGCTGTCCGCATCCAGTGGCTTCCCACAATCTTCACTAGGTCGTCGGTCTACCGCATGGGAGGCCTGCCTTCGCTACGTTTTCCGGTGTACATTTTAAAAGAACAGTACAAACAAGGTCATGCATTAAAGTTAAAACTGGTTAATTGGTGTGTTCCGGCATGAATATAAGATAGCCAGTTCCCCATTGCGTTGGGGAATCTTGGTAAGCCCGCTTCCATCTTCGGCAACATCGTCACTTACCACCAAATGAGATGTTGTCAAGGGTTTACCAATTGTGAATAAATAAAAAAAAATACAGAAGAATATAAGAGTTATCCTCACTACCTCCTCACATCATATCTTCTTCCAGACCCATGGCAAGATCTGGAGAAAGACTACGGCAAGGCTGGGTACAAGCGCATCGTGGCGCTGAAGCATCGTTACCCACATCTCAAGGTCACCATCGCCATTGGAGGGTGGAACGAAGGATCAGCCAAGTACTCCCGAATGGCCGCCGAGGAGAAGACGAGGAAAAAATTCATAGCAAGTGTGCTGGCATTTTTAGAGTGAGTCACATTACAATTTTACAAATATTATACATGCGAAAGTTTGATTGAGTTTAGTACACAATGACGAAAAAACGGCTGAACCAATGTAGGGACACAAAATGTTGACCAAGCAAATTAGCAATGTACTAGTATGTAAGCACGACTCCTCAGTCGTTCCCGGTAACCCTACTCGCCTGCCCGCGCTCGCACCGCTGCGCCGGTGCAAATAATTTACCTTGTTACATAACCAATATATTCTACAATTAAAGTGTTAATTGTATTGGAACTCTTTCAATATCACACCCTCCAAAGGACACACAGTCCTACAACCAACTATGGTGAAATTTGGTACACTTCAACTATAACCAAATTTAATACAGACTTCTTTTTATTCTAAAAAATATTGGTTTCTACTGAAGGCATATCTTAATATCTATCCCATGCAGGAAACAATCACGTGCGGCGGCAAAGCCTGGATCCATGGCGCCAAAGCTTGAGTGGATATTATGTTAATTTAAGTTTAATAAACTTTAATACTGCTTCAAGCCAGATTAACCTACTGATCGTAAATAGACCAAAATTGCATGAATTGCATTTTTTTAAATTACAATACTTTTTGTAAGTCAGGAAAAAGATAACAATGCAATTATAAAAATATAAAAAAAAACAGGGTAAAGTGGGTTAGTAAGTTAGCTTATTTTCGTCCATGAATCCCGTTGGGTAAATCCATTCCGGTATCCAGCTACCCTTTTTAGGGTTTCGAAGTTCACAAGGTACCCTTATAGTTTCGCCATGTCTGTCTGTCCATCTGCCCGCAGCTTAGCTCAGACTACAGTACTAGAAAGCTGTAATTTGGCATGGGTATATTAGTCACCGGTTGAGCCACCGACGCTTTTTTTTTACGACTCGGTCCATCTAACCAGAGGTACCGGGTTCAAATCTGGACGGCCAATGTACCAATGAGTTTTTCAAAAAAAAACTTACGTACATACTTACCGATTGCTTTAACGGTGAAGGAAAACATCGTGAGGAAACCTGCACACGCCTGCGAAGAAACTCGGAGGTTGTGTGTGAAGTCGACCAACCCGCACTGGGCCCGCGTGGTCGACTAAGGCCTAATCGCCCTGATTCAGGGTAGGCTCGAGCCCCTCGGTGGGGACGTTAATGAGCTGTAATGATGATATTAGTCACGCCGACAAAGTGGTACAATAAAATCTTGAAAAAAAATTTTTGTAGGGTACCTTCGCTTGTAATCAGGGGGTTATTTTTTTTGTTGACGCACCCCGTCATGTGGGGTATCTTTGAATTAGTCTTTCAAAACTAGGCTTTAAAGTGCTAACTTTTGTTAGAGTCAAGTTGGCCAAGGACATATTATTATCAATTTAAAAGGAAAACTAGCCCGGCTAAGTAGACATTCTTAGTTTAGGAGTAATAGTCGACAAACTTAAGGTGTGCAGTTGGATTTTAAAAAAGTTAATAGATTTGCTATACAAAATGTTAACTATTACCAACTGCAAATATAATTTTGTTTTTTTAAAATATACATTTATTTTTTGAAAAGACTACGGAGCCCTACTCTGCGCGAGTTCGACTCGCACTTGACCGGTTTTTTATACTTACATATCTGGTTTTATGGGAGAATGAAGTGTTTTTAAAAGCTTTTAACTAACTTGCAATGTATGTATGTATGTATGTTTGTTCGGGTGAAATCTTGCAAGTTACTTTTGACCCACTTCCCGGTTTCCGATTGAGCTGAAATTTTGCATGCATATGTATATCGCGTGACAATGCAATATTAAAAGCTTGTACCTAAGAGTTTTTAGGTTTTTCGAAAATTATTTTTATTCACAATTGATAAGTCCGTGACATTCACTTTGTCACTCGCGCAAAGTAGTATAAAAATACGACATTTCGTATCTTGATCTACGGTTTAGGTGTTGGTGTGGTACTCCTGATTGAATGTCCGATGAGCCCTAACACCTGCACACGGGAGGAGCTAATGTACGCCGCCGATAGCGACGTTAACGTGGCTACATACTGGGCAAGAGAGATATAACTTGTCGTCGACACGATAGAAGAAGCATTTTGATAATGAAAAATACTTTCATATTTCAGGACCCACAAGTTTGACGGGCTGGATCTGGACTGGGAATACCCGGCGAGAAGAGATGGGAGACCGCAGGATAAGAAGAATTTCGTTGAACTAGTCAGGGTAACTATTTGATATATTCTTTGAACTAGTCAGGGTAATCATTTGGATATGGTGTTCGTTGAAATATTCTGGGTAATTATTTGAATATATTCGTTGAAAAAGTCTGGGTAATTATTGGGATATATTCGTTGAACTAATCAGAGTAATTATTTGGATGTATTCGTTTAAATAGTCAGGGTAATTATTAGGATATATTCGTTGGACTCGCCAGGGTAATTATTTGGATATATTCGTTGAACTAGTCAGGGTAATTATTTGGATATATTCGTTGAACTAGTCAGGGTAATTATTAGGATATATTCGTTGGACTCGCCATGGTAATTATTTGGATATATTCGTTGAACTAGTCACGGTAATAATTTAAATATGCTCGTGGAAATAGTCAAGGTAATTATGGGGATATATTCGTTAAACTTGTAAGGGTAATTATTTGGATATATTCGTTGAAATAGCAGGGCAATTATTTTTATATATTCGTTGAAAAAGTCAGGGTAATTATTTGGATATTTTCTTTGAAGTAGGAATAGGAAGGGTAATTATTTGGATATATTCTTTGAAGTAGGAATAGGAAGGTTAATTCATCATTACAGCTCATATACGTCCCCACCGAGGGGCTCGAGCCTACCTTGAATCAGGGCGATTAGGCCTTAGTCGACCACGCGGGCCCAGTGCGGGTTGGTCGAAGGTTACTTATTTGGATATATTCTTTGAACTAGTCAGGGTAATTATTTCTATATTTTCGTTGAACTAGTCAGCGTAAATTTATGGATATTATTTTCATTTAATCCACGTTAATTTAAAACAATGTAGAGTCCATCTGAAATATCTAAAAATAACTTAATAATAATAACTATTTAATAATAGCTCATGAAACTAAACAACTTTTTCCAAGAGACCTATACAAAATTCGTACATTATTTTGGGCATAATTAGATCAGCTGATAGCGAAGTCTGGATATCAGTCAGGTCCATATCTTTTTTGCGAATTCCGTAGTCAAAAGTACCTTGGAGAAGTTGTTTTATGGAAGTTTCATGAGCTGAACCCCACCTTAAATTATTTTTAGGTATTTTAAAAGATCCCTTGTACATATCTCGAAGATCGATACTAAGCGAAATAATATGTAAAACACGACCAACGCGACCATGGCAAGGTCCCGCAAGTGTTTTGACACGTATGAGAAAACGCGTTAATCGCATCGCTTGTTCTCGCGCACTTGTTGTACGCAACGCCCATGCGCAAGCAGAACTCTCTATTCTTCTGGTAACTACTCTAATCTTATGAGGAGTCGGAATAATCACACTTAAAAAATGTTTTAGGCATACAAGCTTTTGTTTCAATGTAGGTACTAATAATTCAAGCCAAAGACACGATTTATTGGCTGGCCATTATAGGGCTGTATATTCATGGGTTGTTCATTATTGTTACCGCATAATGCATTTTCGAAATTTAAAAAAAAGCGAACCCAATGTATGAAGTATTTTTCCTATGATTTTTTGTCAGAATTCGCTGGGTGCGAAGTACTAGGTGGGGGTAATATAATCGATCGCAGCGCTCATAGTGGCCAAAAGTATAAATAATGTTGGCTCTGTCATCCGTCATATCTCATAGTAAACTATTCAGGCTTGGTTATCTAATTTTAATAAAACCCGGTCCTTAAAATAATATTCATTTCGATCTAAAAACGATACTTAATTTATCACTAGGGATACAGGAACAATTATATTATGTTTATTATTATTTAATGAAACCATTAAAGTAGCTTTATCTTCTTGTTTTACAGCAAAACTACAACTAAAACAGAAGGAAACAAACCCTGGCATGTCCAAAATAAAACACACTTTTTGAATTAACTTTACATACCTCATTTGATTTGAATGTCCAAAAATTATTTTATAACCCTTTCTCCACCCAAATCAAGGTATCACAGTTATTTTGGAAATAAATTAATAGATAATTTTGGATTATAATAATATTTGTCACAATGTCGTGATTAAATGTCAAAACGTCAGAGCCAACAAAGTTGCGGACACTAGGGGTACGTTCCACTAAACGCCCGCAACGATTGTAACACCCTCTGTATCGTTCCACCTAAGGCCCATGGTCGTCGCGAGCGATCACTCGACGTCATAGATGACGTCACTGTTCGCGACCACATCGCGCCCACTTCGCCCACAAAATATTGGTGGGTCAGAGTGGGCTTTCATCAAAGAGTATGTGGCCTCCCTATTGAAGAAGAGACTCCGGCAAAAATCAGAAGAGGAGGAAGCGCGTGCCAAACGACATAAAGAGCGCTTGGAAATGGACGAAAAAATGCTCGCGTTACTTTCTAAATTAGTTGATAAAAAATAATTAGTTTTATCGATTAAGTTCTGTTTTTTACGTGTTAAGAGAGATTATATGATCATTTTCGAAAAACTAGAAATTAAGTGTAATAGTGTAAGTTTTCATACGCAGTTAAAAAAAATCTATAGTATTCAGATTTAATATCGATTATTTATTGAACTATTTATACGAGAAAACAGAAAACTTTCACCATGCCGCCATATTGCGAGCACACAGCGCTCAAGATGTGCGTTCCACCTAAAACATTCGCCTACAACGCCCGCGGCCTTTTTCCGTTAGTGGAACGGCAGTTTCAGCGGTCGCGGTCTATGGCGTTGCGGGCGTTAAGTGGAACGTACCCTAGGTGGCGCTGAACTCGTCCACAGAGCCATGCTACGATTCCATTATAAACGTAGACAGTGTAGGGAGACGGAGAAAAAAGACTTTCTACGATTGAAAACAATAGACGATAGTGGGACCTTGATTACACCATATAACAAAAGGGTCTATTGTCGCCGGGAATATTACCAAATTTCAGCTCATTCGGACCCCTGGAAGTTGCCCTAAAATCGATTACAAGATTTGACCCGTATAGATACTTCCATAATTAATTAAACTCTTCGTGAAGTAAATAGAATAAAAGTTCGTAATAATTGTAATTTTATTTCATTTATTTTATATATTTTTTTGAAAATAATCGAAATTATTTATATAAAAATTGAGAGTAACCAAACTTTTAAAAATACGTATGCCAATAAATTTCAAGTTCTTAAAATTTAACAATTTCTTTTTATTTTATTTTTTTTTCTAATTGGTAAGCCCTTGCTGGCATCATCTCACCTGATGGTAATTGACGATTATGCCGAAGATGGAAGCGGGCTTACCAAGATTCCCCAACGCAATGGAGAACTGGCTATCTTATCTGCAAGCCGGAATACATCAATGTTGATAACACTGATGTTTGGCGGCAAGACTTAGATAAGATGGTGGTAGCTAGCCAGGCGGGCTTAGAAAATGCCTTACCATCAACCAAATCGAGTCATACAAGTTGACCCCACCGGGAATCGAACCCGCGACCACGGAGGCGTTTAATAAAACCTACCCATCCACATGCAATCTACTACATCAGATGTGTTGTATGTGTGTGCGTGTGTGTGTTTGTGAATGAGTGCGTGTGCGTTTCAGTGTTCGTAAGTGAGTATGTATGCGTGTGTGAATTAGCTAAGTCTGCCCGCCAAACATCAGTGTTAACTTCCGGCTTGAAGATAAGATAGCCAAATCCCCATTGCGTTGGAGAATCTTGATAAGCCCGCTTCCATCTTCGGCATCTTCGTCACTTACCATCAGGTGAGACGATGCCAAGGGCTTACCAATTGTGAATAAAAGAAAATTATATTTAGCAAATTTAAATTATTTTGTTCTAATATTGTCAAAAACCTATTCCTGAATTATTCTTGAGAATGGAATGGGAAATATCGGACGAGTTCGGAGGCGTTGTGGAACTGCACGAAGATGAATTCGTTGTAGTATTATAATTCTGTTAGTCCGTGTACTTTTTAGGGTTGCGTAGTAGGTAATGGTATCTTAACACTAGGCCTACGCTGTCCGTCCGTCTGTCTGTCCGTTCGTCTGTCTGTCTATCCATTCCTTTGTCTGTCCGACCTTTAATGTATCTTTTAAATCGTGATAGGTAGCTGGATGAAATTTTGCACAGAATATGAGTAATTATGGTTTATTGCCTAAAAAATATTAGATAGTAAAAAGTGACAAATTAAAAGGGGTCGCCATACTAGAAACATACTTTTTAAGGTTTTTTGTTCTTGCTCTATCGTAAAAAAGGCAAACTTTAAGACTGAATATGGTTATTTTACTAATCCTTAAGTAAAAAAACAAATTATAAAAACCGTCCAAGTGTCAGTAGTGCTTGCGTTAAGGAGTCCGAACTGAATGGAAGAAAACAAAATTTTCCTATTTACTCGCGTTGATGTCTTTAGTTTGAAATTAATAATATCATTGTTATACTTGTGTGGAGAGGTTTAGTGGTACAGACTACGGAACCCTCGGTGTGCAAGTTCGATCCACACTTGGCCAGTTTTTTATTAATGTTTCGCAACTTTTGTTTAACAAAATAAACACCACACCGAAGGGTTTTCTTGGCACCAGTGTTAAAATCTTTGAATAAGTCCAATCATGGTGAGACTAAAAATACTTTTTTATCTGCTTTCAGGAGCTGAAAGAAGCCTTCCAACCCTTCGACTATATCTTAACCTCTGCCATTGGCGCTGGCAAGGAGACCATGGAAGCAGCTTATGACATGACGAAGCTCTCTCGTTACCTGGATCTCATCCATATGATGTGTTACGACTACCATGGCACTTGGGATGGAGTTGTTGGAGCAAATGCTCCGTTGAAGGGCAGTGCGGAGGAAGATGTGCTTAGTGTGGTAAGGTATAATGTTCTTTATTGAGTAACGAAGGATATGAGCAAATAGATTGGACATCTGATGCAGAATAGAGATAAAGCGAATACTGCAACGAAAACCTAACTTTTGACTTTGGGGCTTTTGGATTGCATTCGAACAAAAAATTTACTACCTAGCTGATTCGTAATATGACGAGGAGAACCCGTGCTGCTCCGCAGCATAATTTTTTTAAACTATTTTTGTTATAGACATCGAGGGTGCGTAATGGGTTAACTGCGATTGAAGATGCGCGGTTAGCGACCCGCAAACAGTTCGCGGTGTACGAAATGAACCTAGCTTCCCCGCAACTCAACCAATTTAAGTGGGCAATAGCTCATATGACAGAGCTTATTCCAGCGAGTGTTCTTAGACCAACGCGTACCAACAATGTACCGCGTGCTTTACTAAAAACCGGAGATATTGAGAAACAGCTATGGAAATCGCGTTTGGGTATAACTTGAGAAAGCCGAATGTTAGGCGATTTGTGCGCATTATACTTAGGGTTGCCATAAATCCCCAAGGCCCCGTCGCGTCGGGACATATTTGGGGTCCTTTTTTTTTGTTTTTACTGTGTTCGTTGGTGCACGGGAGTTTCATATAAACAAGGGCAATAGCAAAGTCAACGCATCGCAAATTAAAAAAATAATCTTTTAAACAAAACCATTGGGGATTATCTATATTCATTTATTAATGAAGGATGGTGCTTTATCAATTTTTAAAAACTTGTAGCTCTGCGCTCGACTACGTTTGTCGGGACATTTTATAGCTTGTCGGGACGCTGGGACACCACTGATAATAACGGTGACATGTCCCGACGTATCGGGATGAATGGCAACGCTAATTATACTGTAATCGTTTATCTGAGCGTCGTCGGTGGCGTAACGGCTAGGGCCACCATCTCCTGTCCGTTCGAATCCTGCCACGTTTCTATGTGTTTTCGAATTTTTATTTCACATGTATACGTCTATCCGACGCTCTTACGGTGAAGGAAAACATCGTCAGAAAACCTGCACACGCCTGCGAAGAAACTCGAATGTAGTGTGTGAAGTCGAACAACCCGCCGTGGGCCCGAGCCCGTCGATGGGGACGTATATGAGCTGACATGATGAAACAAATAAATAAATTATTATAATGACGAAGGCACTCAATGAAAGTTTATGATTGATCAATTTGGTTTTGAAGCTTAATATTTAAATGTCGACATCCCTTTAATATTGCCACAAATAGAAACTTAAAATCACAATCTTTTATTCTTGCCGCAGCACAAACCAACTCTCTGCTTTTTTCTTTCAAGTGACTGAAGAGCAAGTGGTAGCCAGCAACAAAGGAGAAAGAAGATATAGTAAAAACAAAAGAAAATCGAAATTGAGATTTTGATGGGGATCGATTACTACTACTGGGGGACACTAATGAGTCGAAAAAACTGTAAAATAAAATAAAAACTCTTTTTGGGAAGTTGGGTAAAATTTATCCTATGTCATCACGGGATCTAGACGAATCTAAGATTCCTCGCACCCTAAAAATCCATCAAGCTATTTAGAATAAATTGTGAAATAAAGAACCATATCTACATACATTAGACCTGAAAACAACACACTCCTTTTATGAGGGCAATCGTGTAAAAAATATGCATGTGTGTGCGTCCGTCCAGTGCGCTAGTGCCTAAACTACTGAACAGATTTGGGTACAATTTTGGTTAGAAAAATGTTTTTCTGTTCATGCTGCAGCCTCTTATGTGTTTCACATTGATGTTGTTTTAGGAATACACAATAAAATACATGCTGGCGCACGGAGTGAGCCCCTACAAGCTGGTCATGGGTCTCCCGATGTACGGGAGAACGTTCGTCCTGCAAGACCCTTCGGTGGAAAACGTGGAGTTCGGCCGCACGGCGGTCCATAGCCAGGGGTTCCCGGGACCGTTGACAAAGGAGAAGGGGTTCATGGGTTACAATGAGGTAACAAGTTAACAGATTTACTTAAATCATTTGAAATGCTCAGCTCTCTATCTTGTTGTACGGCCGCAGGCATAGACCCTTTTTTAGTATTTTTCCTGATCATCATATCATCTTTTATTCGTCCCCGCCGATAACGCGGGCACAGTGCGGGTTGGTTGACTTCACACACAACCTTCGAATTTCTACGCAGGCGTGTGCAGGTTTCCTCACGATGTTTTCTTTCACTTTAAGAGCGTCCAGTAAATGTAAATATGGAATCGAAATTCAAAACCTAGACCTCCCGGACAGAAGGTAGCGGCCCTAGCATTACGCCACCGACGCTCTTATAGATACATACATACATATAGGATATAACGAGGTAACACAAAACTGAACGGGGTCGTAATGCAACTTGTTCACTGACTTAAAAACAGGTTTGGACTGGTGGTAGCATTTTTCTCGACCATTTCCGTGCTTCACAAGACACGTACAGCCATTAGTGCTGGTTGATGTCACTAGTCGGCGGCCGTTTAGCCACGTCAAGGCCCTAAAGGTGGATTGAAAACTTTATTATTGGGGCTTGTCACCAGCCCTAAAGCCAATCCGGGCGTGACCCCGCGTGTGGGATATGACCTAAGTCTACCTGGGAGACGAGAAAAGATCCGTGCCAGCATTGGACATGGGTTGTTAATGATAAACTGAGTTGAATGTGAGCATTCAGATAAAAAGAACTGTTTGAGAACATGATGACATATCATCATATCAGCCGAGGAGGTCCTCCTCGAGGACATAGGCCTCCCGATCTGCGCTGTCCGTATTCAGCGGCTTCCCGCAACCTTCACCAGGTCATCGGTCCACCGAGTGGGAGGCCTGCCTACGCTGCGTTTTCGGTGCGCGATCGTCACTCGAGAACTTTACTGCCCCAACGGCCATCTGTTCTTCGAGCTGTGTGCCCCGCCCACTGCCACTTAAGTTTAGCAATTCTGGACAAAGGCCTCCCCCAAGGATTTCCACGACGAACGGTCCTGCGCTGCCCGCATCCATCGGCTTCCCGCGATCTTCACCAGGTCATAGGTCCACCGCGTGGGAGGCCTGCCTACGCTACGTTTTCCGGTGCGCGGTCGCCACTCGAGAACTTTACTACCCCATCGGCCATCTGTTCTACGAGCTATGTGCCCACTGCCACTTCAGTTTAGCGATTCTGTGAGCTATGTCGGTTACTTTAGTTCTCCTGCGGATCTCCTTGTTTCAGTCCAGCTAGGTAGTTCCAACTTCAAGAAAGAGATCAATCGACGAATCCAACTCGGCTGGGCAGCGTTCGGGAAGCTTCGCAATATCTTCACGTCCCAAATACCGCAGTGTCTCAAGACTAAGGTCTTTGACCAGTGTGTGTTGCCAGTGAGGACTTACGGAACTGAGACATGGTCGCTTACTACGGGCTTCGTAAGAAGGCTCAAGGTCACGCAAAGGGCAATGGAGCGAGCCATGCTTGGAGTTTCCCTACGCGATCGAATCATAAATGAGGAGATCCGCAGGAGAACCAAAGTTACCAACATAGCTCACAGAATCGCTAAACTGAAGTGGCAGTAGGCAGGGAACATAGCTCGTAGAACAGATGGCCATTGGGGTAGTAAAGTTCTCGAGTGGCGACCGCACACTGGAAAATGAAGTCAATTATAAAAAACATAAATGATAAAAAGTTAATTACTTTTCTGTTCAATTTCCAGATTTGCATGGAGCTAGCGAACGAGAAGTCAAACTGGACGTACCACTGGCACGAGCAGTCCTCCACGCCTTACCTGCGCGATGGAGCCAGGGTCATCAGCTACGACAACGCCAGGTCTATAGCCAGCAAAGTCAAGTGAGTCAGAAATCTACACAATTTGGCTGAAATTTAGTTGTGGTTTTCCATAAACGAAAAACTGTTTTTTTTCCTTTATGGGGTTTTTAGTCAAAGGAATAATTCCTTTAATATAAGCAATTATTGGGGACGTATATAAGCTGATATGAATGAAAGCAATTATTGCTTAAAAGCATAAAAATACCTATAAATAGGTATTTGATGTCAGTAGAATCGAAGGTTATACTTTGCCTACTCACCTCGCCTTGTTTATTTACATAACGAGTTTAGCAAATTTAAAAATGGAGGAGTTTCTCAATTCGATTGTTTTTTTTTTGTATGTTTATTACGCGATATCTTCGCAGTTTTAATAATAATGCAAAATTGTACTAAGTTTTTGCAATGGAAGTAGATTTTTAGGGTTCTGTACCCAAAGGGTAAAAACAAGACCCTATTACCACACCCTGGACACTTCATACAACGGGCCAGAAATGACATTTCAAAAAAGGAATGACGGAACAAACCAAATGGCGGCGAAATCCTATACGTTCGACAAACTGTAACCAATCTGTATCAATCTGGGTGACGGACGAGGGGGTGAGGTCGGAATCTAGAGAGCGGCAAGTAGTGTCCATACTGTATGTTAATACTATATATATACTTTGCTTTTACTAAGACTCCGCTGTCCGTCTGTTATCAGGCTGTATCTCATGAACCGTGATAGCTAGACAGCTGAAATTTTCACAGATGATGTATATTTATGTTGCCGCTGTAACAACTACTACTACTAACTAGAAAAAGTGAAAAAATAAGGTGGCTCTCCATACAAAAAACCTGTTTTTTTTAACATGAAGAAACTAGCGCCATCTAGTATGAAGGTACGGAACCATATGTGTGCGGTTCTGACTCGCACTTGGTCGGTTTTTTTGACGTATTTAGAGTTTCCAATTATTAAAATAAAAGTTTATAGTACCTACATAAAAGTATTTAGATTTTTTGCTGTTTATTATACGATGAATCACATTGTGATGATTGTCCCAGGATGGCAGTGGACTACGGACTGGGCGGTCTCATGGTCTGGAGCATCGACACGGACGACTTCCGGGGTTTCCACGCGGGGGAGAACGGCAGCTACGTGGACTTCGTGACGCGATACGACAATATGGTGGACGATCCGGTGCTGCACAAAGCGTTGAAGAACCTTAATTTGCCTGAAGGTTAGTTCTGTGACAGATTTTTTCCTCGATTAGTCGGCCATTGACATCAACCCATCTGATGATAACTGATGATGATGCTTAAGAAAAGTGGGATTACCAACATCCCCCGTGTGTGATACTACCAAGGTGCCTTGCCCTTGCCCACAAAAGGGGATCGCACTGCTAGTCATTTGAGTTACTTTTTATGATCTGTCAAAAACGAAATTTTGTTCTTAAAATTATTGAAATACCCACAAGTGACGTCATAGATTTTAGGCGTCATTGACGAACTAATTTTGTGAATTTGATCAATTAAAAATTGAAGACGTGATGGAAAACAAAACAAGGTTTTTGAAACTTCAAGAGGAGAGCAATTTAGGAAATCATATTTCATATTTTATTTTTGATGCAGTCCGATCTCCTATTTCTATAAAATCTCTATAGAGACGCAATGTATTTCCATAATTCGACGGAGTAGACAGATTCAAAGACATTGCTGAGAAAATCAAACTGTATGAAAATTACACTATATCTGTCTCACTCTCACTACAGCAACCTATGAAAGGTATATGCATTAAGGCATACTCGGATGTGAGGTCATTTACGTGACCTAGAATCTCCCATAAGGAGATATTACATAAACTAGAGATGACGACAGCATCAGAAATAAATTATGAACTCTTGATCACTAAATTGCCCTCCTACTTAAACTTCGGAAAACCTTACTCGTTTTGTTTTCCATCAAGTCTTCGATTTTTAATTCACCAAAATCACAAAATGTGTACATAAATGACGCTGCAAAATTACGACGTCACGCCTAGGTATTTCAAACATTTTTAGAACAAAAGGTCGTTTAGGACATATTATGATAAAAAGTGACTCAGATGACTAGCATTTCATCCCTCATACGCCAATAACGTTGCTGAGCATACGGCACAGGGGTCGGAAGAGGAAGTGCATTCCACGCAAGTCCCATACCGCTTAGGTGAGTTTAGCAACAAGATTTAAATAAAATTTTAGTAACCAGCCTTGTGATGTACCCGTTGCTGTAGTAACTAGAAAAACACGTCTGTCAGTAATTTTCGATTTCGGAAAAATATATATTGTTCGTACAAACTAAGTTTGCGTAATCAATCCGGGTTTCCCACATCTGGCGACCGTGACAATAAGTTTAAAATGGAAGCTTGGAAACGCAAGCGTACGCAATATCGAAAAGAATTTACCAGTCTTGCTGATAAAATAGAAAAGGCTGTCGAAGAAAAAAGTGAAATCGCCGGTCAATTGTTTGACATTTTATCGGAAACTGCCTCAAACCTATTCAAAGCTGAGGCAACAATAAGAGACCTATGGTGTGCGGCAGAGGAGTTTGATGAAGCTTCGTTCGAAGCAGACCAAGGTAAGTCCATGCTCTACAAGACGCGATGGCACAAGGTCAGATCATTTTTCCCTAAAGTCGGGTCGCACAGTAGCAGTGCTTCTTCCCTGCACTCTGCAGAATCAAGTAATAAGCTAAAGACAGACGTGCAGCGACTTCTAAAACTGCCTAAGTTAGAAATCGCAAAATTTTATGGCAACGTCAAGTCTTGGTTACTGTTCTGGGGGCAATTCAAAAAAATACACGAAGACGCCGCAATCAATCCTAGCGATAAGTTCCAGTATCTTCTTCAGTCTATGGTCCCAAATAGCAGGGCACGACAGCTTGTATAAAGTTATCCACCCTGTGCTGAGAACTACATCAAGGCAGTTGAGGCATTAAAGGCAAGATTTGCCAGAGACGACGTTCTCATAGAGACCTATGTCAGAGGTTTGCTTTCTTTGATGCAACAAAAAGGAGAAGCTAAAGGCTTAACAATGTTATACGACGCCCTTCAAACACACTTGCAAGCTCTTGAAACACTTAGCGTTACGAAGGACAAGTATGCGTCAATGCTCTTTCCCATCGAGTCATCATTACCCGAAGACGTTCTTCGAGCATGGCATCGCAAACAACCTGATACTAGAGATCTCACTAAGCTAATGCAATTCTTGAGGCAAGAAGTGGAGTCTGAAGAAGGGATCTTGCTAGCTAGGCGTGAGTTTAGCGAGATGACCCTAGCCGAGCCAAAGCCACCCACTGCTTGTTTCATAAACGAATTTTCACAAAGTAAGGAAGGTGCGACTAAGCAGAGCAGACCATCATGCGTTTGGTGCGGAAAAGATAACCATTCAGCTGCAGAATGCCTCAAGGCGGGAAAAATGACGCTGCAAGATCGCATTGATTACATTAAGAAGCAGAGAGCATGCGCTATTTGCTTAAAAATCGGTCATAGTACAAAGAGATGCAAGAGTTTTCTTAAATGCTTATTTTGTAAAAAAAAAGGCATTATACAATTATGTGTGCAGAAATGGCAGCGCATAAACAAAACGATAAAAATCAAGCGGATACATCAAGCAATTTGTCATGTCAACCCAAGTATTCAACGACAACCATACTTCAAACTTTGGCAGTTAAACTTGTTCATGGAAAAAATGAGGTACTGATTAGAGCGCTTATTGACACTGGTGCGCAAAGATCTTACATCAAAAAAGATCTCACACAAAAACTAGGACTGAAAAGTAGTTCAAAGGAGGTAATAAATCTTTGTTTGTTCGGCGGACTCGAGACGAAAAAAGAAGAATGTCAATTGTTTGGCATATGTCATAAGAGTAACCAAAACAACTTTTGTATAAAGTTATCTGTTGTAGAACGAACAAATCTATGTAGTTTTTTACCTAAAATACGTTCATCTGTAATATTGCAGCAACTAAGTCAACATGGCATTATTTTAAGTGACTCACCTGATTCACCGGACGAAGTAAGTCTTTTGATCGGCGCGGACTATTGTGGTTTACTTCTCACTCCCGACATAATACCTAAGTCGCCAGATGTGGGAAACCCGGATTGATTACGCAAACTTAGTTTGTACGAACAATATATATTTTACCGAAATCGAAAATTACTGACAGACGTGTTTTTCTAGTTACTACAGCAACGGGTACGTCACAAGCATGAAGAGGAAATACTTAGCAAATCGGGTACAAACAAGCCAAACAAGATGAAACCGAAAAGTATGAAAAATTAAAAAATTAGATTTTGTTTTCATCAACAGTCGGGTAGGGCGGTCAGTAGTGACAGTTACCTCTTAGCCTCATCCAAAACTAAAAGTCTTTGATATAAAAAATGTACTAACGGAATAAAAATACAGTAGCGGAATTGGGCCACGACCCGCAGAAATGCACTCTATATGATTTGCCTTGCATTATGGTAGTCTATAGCTATTATGGTTGTTTATGGCTAATAAGGAGATGGTTACCCTATTCCGCCATATTTGTTTACATTATAAGACCTGTTTTTTTTTAAATCTCTTAACCTCTCACGGGCACAAAAGCCCTTCCAAGACAATCCCCATTTAATTAATCTATATTAGTTTTTTGATCTGTAATGCTAGTGCCGGTGCATTACAAATCTTCTCTGAAGTCCTTGACAGCATTTGCAGCAGCTACATTCTGAGGTGGAACACCCAGTTGCTGTTGGGCGCCTATAAAACTGCAACCAGAGCAAGTAGGGTTATCACGTCCTCCTTCGTTTTACTCATATCCCTACACTCATACTCCTCCACATATCCCGCCAAAAAACCCTGTACTACTTAGGGTTGCCAGATGTCCGGTTTTCTTTGTTTATTATTTCAAGAGAATCTTGGTAAATTGTACAAAAGTAGTAGTTCTAAGTGAATTTATCTGGTAATAAACAAAAAAAACTTCTCCGGTTTTTTTTGCAACACATCTGGCAACCCATAATAAATGTGTAAGTGTTTGTTTTCACATTGTCTCTCCGCTCCGGAATTTGATAGTAGGACTACTGAATAGATTCGGATAGGGTTTTATTGCTACTGGACAGTCAGGACTAATGTGAGTCGCCTATTTTCCAGGCATTCGGCTCAACAAGCGCTCCCACTACACAACTTGGAACGGCCGTCTCCAACTGCGCCTGCCGGAGCCTCAGTACTCCAACTACCACCTCATGAGAACCTTGAACGAAGCCACCACCCTCGCGTTGGAGGAAAAGAGAATCACCGACGAGATGGACCGAGTCTTAAGAGACAATGAGATAGAAGACACAGGGAGGGAAAAGGATAAGGACGGAGCGTCGGTGGTGGGGGGTAGTTTAGTTATGTTGTTATTGTGTATTTTTGTTCATTTGTGAGTGAGTGTGTGTGGTTGTGAGTAAGTGGGTGTAAGTGTGAATTATTGAGTTTGATTGAGAGTGTATCTGAGTGGTTCTGTAATTTGTATGGTTGTCTGTCTATAAAAATGTATAGTTTGTGAATGAATTATTGTTAAAAAAATTAAATAAGAACTATCTCTAATGAACCTTCTATTGAAAATCTACGTATCTACTTTATGTGGAATGATGAAGCATTAATAATTTTAAATAGACTCAAAAAACTTGCACTGCCACGAAATTTTGTAAATAAAAATACTCTAGTTTTGTGATAACTACTTTTTATATTTTTTTTATAAAAGTCAGTATAAAATCATTGTCTTTTATTTCTTCTCTCTATGTAAATATAAAATGAATTATTAATTTATCTACTCCAATAATAATTTAAATGGTTACATTAAATACTTAAGCTTAATTTGAATAAATCATAATTCATAAGTCTTCATAAGGAGATCCGCAGCGAACGTTGTAGAAATGATCGCATACCTGCAAAAAAGGTTATTATTAAAACTGCTAGATTCCAACAATCATAACTAATAAGAGCGTCGGTGGCGTAACGGCTAGGGCCGCCGCCTCTTGTCCGGGAGGTCGTGGTTCGAATCCTGTCACGTACCAATGTGATTTCGAATTTAGATTTCATATGTACGTTTATCCGACGCTCTTACGGTGAAGGAAAAACATCGTGAGGAAACCTGCACACGCCTGCGAAGAAACTCGCAGGTTTGTGAAGTCGACCAACACACACTGGGCCCGTGTGGTCGACTAAGGCCCGATCGCCCTAATTCAGGGTAGGCTCGGGCCCCTCGGTGGGGACGTATATGAGCTGATGTGATGAGATTTTAACACCTTTGATCTAATATTTATTTTATGCTCGGAGTTTCCCTACGCGATCGAATCAGAAATGAGGAGAACCAAGGTAACCGACATTGCTCTCAGAATTGCTAAGCTTAAGTGGCAGCGGGCAGGGCTCACAGCTCGTAGAACAGATGGACAATATGGTAGTAAAGTGCTCGAGTGGCAACCGCGCACCGGGAGACGTAGCGTAACACAGGCATCCTACTCGGTGGACAACGCAGGACCGGTAGTCGTAGAAATCTTTGTTTGTCCAGCAGTGGACGTCTTTCACGCAAAGATAAGTAATATTTAATAATAAAGTCCATAAGACGCAAAAAGTATTGACTAAAGTTTTTTAACCCCCGACGCAAAAAAGGGGTGTTATAAGTTTAACGTGTGTATCTGTGTGTCTTTCTGTGGCATCGTAGCTCTTAAACGGAATTGACCTATTTTGGTGCGGTTTTTTTTAAAGCAGACGTGATCAAGGTGGTTTTTATAATTTATGAAGATCTATTCAGCCGTTTGAAGATCATCAGCTCTTATCTAGGTGATCCGAATTCGAAATTTGGTGCCTTGTTACTTTGATTATATTGAAAAACCAAGGTAACTTTGACCTGATGATACAGCATCTCCTGGAATCTACAGGATACCCAACTCCTCACCAACTTACAGCAGAGGCATCGTAATTGGGGCTCATTAGAATAGTCTCAATGAATAGGTTTTAGATAGAACATTGTAACCTTGACCTGATGCCGCAGTATCTCCTGGCATCTGGAGGATATCCTACTCCTTACCAACTTACAGCAGAGGTATCGTGTTTGGGATACGTAAAGTTTAAAAAGCATGAAATAAAACTTAAATTAGTAACATTGATGTATTCCGGCTTGAAGATAAGATAGCCAGTTCTCCGTTGCGTTGGGGAATCTTGGTAAGCCCGCTTCCATCTTCGGCATCATTGTCACTTACCATCAGGTGAGATGAAGCCAAGGGCTTACCAATTACGAATAAAAAAAATTGAAAACCCCCGACAAAAAATATCGATTATGATCGATACTTACCATCAGGTGAGATGATGCCAAGGGCTTACCAATTACGAATAAAAAAAAATTGAAAACCCCCGACAAAAAATATCGATTATGTTCGATACTTACCATCAGGTGAGATGATGCCAAGGGCTTACCAATTACGAATAAAAAAAAATTGAAAACCCCCGACAAAAAATATCGATTATGATCGACACATTTGATTTTAGAGTTCCGCAGTCAAACTAGATTTTTGATCAAAATGTTCTATAACCCTTTTTTTTATTGCTCGTTTATTTCTATCAACACTACTAATCATGTTTAATAGTAATAAATTGACGAGTAAGCGATAAGACATGACAAGTCTAGTAGTTCTTTTTCAGGAGCCGGGTCGTTCCTTTCCCTCTAATATGGTTGATGGAAGCGATGGCTGACTCTCGCGTTGTACTCGTGACCGGGTGCTGTCCGTGTAAACTTCAATGATTTTTATGTATAACTTTTCGTGTCATGTTGTTTTCATGTTCTAATAACATAATCTGGTTTATATCAAGGATTGAACTTTGACGTTATTAACTAATTATTGTTTATTTCTTGATTCTTCACAAATGACATTGTTAGTATTATTTTATGACTATCAGAAAGAGTGTAATTTGCACCTATTCTGAATAAATATATTGAATTGATTTTTTTGTCAAAACTACGGAACTCTACTCAGCACGCGGTCGGACATATAAATATATATACCTGGCCATTTATAAAGTTATTCACAAGGATTTATTTTCCCAAAATGAAAAGTAGATTAAGTCAGTAATAACCTAACCATTTTTTTTTATTCACAATTTAATTAAAAATTAAAAACCCGACTGCACAAAAACATCAATCCTGTTTTTTGGTGAGTCGGGTAAAAATGTATCGTATGTCATTCACGGGAAAAACTAATCTAACGACACTCGCACTCCAAAACTCATCAAGCCGTTGAGACTACAGGCTCAGCCAAAGAAACAGACATACACACCTACACCCGATAAACATAACCCTCCTTTTTAAGAAGTCAGGTAAATACGTACCTGAAACTGCTCGTTAAAAAGAGTTCCGTTGCTGCAAAGATCAGTGGTAACCAGTCTTTGACGCCAGCAAAAGTGGTAAGCCTGCAATATAAAAAACAATTCATAAAAACTCGTCTAGACTTATAGGCTCTAGATAATGTCTCAATTTGAAATATTTTAGTCAAGAGGGCGTTTAAATCAAAATGTTAGCTCTCTTTGCGCTTGCATGATATTTAACAAGTGCTGTCAGCGCTATTTGGGGTAAAATGTTTTGGTCACTGCATGCAGAGACAATAATATGCTATCCCTACTAATATTATAAATGCGAAAGTAACTCTGTCTGTCTGTTACGCTTTCCCGCAAAAACTACTGAACGGATTTGGCTGAAATTTAGTAGGTAGACAGATTAGGACCTGGATTAAGACATAGGCTACTTTTTACCACGCTCGCGAGCCGCTTGCGGCTCGCGCACTGCGCAGCCTCGGAAAGTCATAGAAACGTGGTTCACGCGGGTGAAGCCGCGGGAAACAGCTAGTATATGTATAAGAGGAGGTAGATAGGTTATATGCGTCCTGAATGTGAAGCAAATAAATAAATATAAGTAGTTTAAAAAAACTAAAAAACACGCTTTTAAAGCACATTGAACTAAAAAGTGAAAAATGATTCTTAATATAAGCTGAAAACAATAATGAACGAAAAATAATAGTTTTATTGTGAAAAAAGCGTGGGTTGCTCGATATAGTACGCAAAATATGACAAAAAGCGCCCCACGGTTTTTTCACAATAATACTAGTATTTTATCGCTCATTACTGTTTTCAGCTTATATTAAGAATTATTTTTCACTTTTTAGTTCGATGTGCTTTAAAAGCGTGTTTTTTAGTTTTTTTTTACTATATTTATTTTTCAATTTTTAGTTCAGGACAATGAGATAAACTTAACTTATGAAATAGGTAATTGTATTTTCACTGATTCTTGATAAATGTACAAAGTTTGAATTAAATCTGTCCGTTTAGAGTGAGTCAAAATCGAGTGCAAAGAAGTTGGTTACAGACATAAATATACATACAGATAAAGCGTATAAGCGTGTTAAAAAGATGCCTCTCTTTTCTTAGTAGCGTTCGGTGAAACGAAAGCGAACTACCTATAACATTGTGTGTAGGGCTTCCAATCCCGCATTGCATTGCGGGATCTCGGTATCGGCGGGATTCAAAATTTTCAAAGGTGCGGGATCCCGGTATAACGGGATCCCGCATTCTTGATAAGAGTGGTAAAAAATAACAAGTCGACGAAGAAACTAGAGCGCCGACCCATGCATGCGCAGAACTCGATTTCTGTGTAAATTGTATGAGGGTAAACAGTTAGGTAGGTCAGTCAGTACCCGAGCGACAGCGCTCGCGAAAAGACGTCCCTGTATTGCTTATCAATCCCGCAAAATCCCGCGGATCCCGCACTTCCAATCCCGCATTTAGCGGGACTGAAAAATCATGCGGGATCTCGGTATACCGAGATTGGAATCCCTAATTGTGTGTGTAAATAGGTTCGATTTTCAAATGTTGTTTGTTAGTGCTTAACCCATCTATGGTAACAAATCTTTGACTGCATGCAATATGCACGTTTTGAAAAAATAAATAATGAAATGTTACCCCCTGAATTGCCTTTCCATTGAAATTTCGAAAAATCGGACTTATTTTGTGTTGCACTGCGTCTTTGATTCTTAATTAAACAAAATAACAAAATTAGTACATCAATGACGCTGAAAAACTATGACGTCACGCGTTCCTATTTCATACATTTTTAGAACATAACTTCATTTTGGACAGATCTCTATGTCGCAGCTAACTGGTTGAACTAGCCAATCAATTAACTGCGTAGCAGGTTCAACCAATGGCGGCATTTAACTAACTGCCTCAATGATAGTACACTTAATGACTTGGCTGGCTGATGCTTAGGCCATTCGTTAAACGCGCGAAGCGAATACAGAAGTAAGGAGCTCTGACGACTGAGAAATGGAACAACGAAACTAGAGCGGGAGCGAGCGAAGCAAGCTCGGAATTTCTGAGAACCCCCGACTCATTTGGTTAGGTTAGTTTGAACATGAAAATATAGAGCAAGGGGCTCCGTCGACTAAGAAAAGTCCCCTTCCTCCTCAAACACTCCTCCCCCTGAGGTGTGAATTTAAACTACCTGGCTATCAAAAGTTGAACGTTGTCGATCCAAGCCATTTTCCTAGGCGGTTAGTTGAACGGTACCATTTAGTTAAAAGGCTAGGCAGTTAATTGAATGGCTAATTAAGCTATATTCCAGTTACCCACTGAAGGACACTCCTAAATGGCTCTATGTGAATTTGGCTTAACAGTTCCACAGATTTGTTAGCAGTTGTCGCAAATAAATACGCAATTTGTCTAAATAAACTTATTTGCAAATGAAGGCTCCAAATAATCAAAATTATTTTTTCAAATGAAGAAACTAAAACCAACTAAAAAGTAGAATTATAAGTTTAGATTCCTGGTAACAAATTTGTCGAAGAGCACAACATTCTGCAGCTCCTCGGGAACTCTGCAGGCTCTTCAGAATAAGTGGCATAATTTTTTTATGCAAAATGTATGAAAAAATTTCCATTTTACCAAGTGCACCTTTCTGAGCAGTACAAAATGTAAACCCTTGTTGTACAAAAATGTACTGAAAAAAATTTGACGCCCGCTTTTATTGCAAACTAGCTGTCCAGGCGAACTACGTTCCACCTTACACTACACTATACTACCCTACCCTACACTACACTATCCTACCCTACCCTACACTACACTACACTACACTACCCTACCCTACACTACACTACACTAAACTACACTAGGTATCCTACCCTACCCTACCCTACATAAGAACTTTCTCCTGACAATAACGTACTCAACAAATTATAGCGAAATCGGTCCAGCCGTTCACGCGTGATGCCGTGACCAAGGGAAATAGGGATTCATTTATATATATATATATATATATATATATATATATATATATATATATATATATATATAGATGAGTGTAGTATTTCAAGTCATAAAGTGGGAACGGTTGGTTACCCCATAGATATGGAAACTTCTTCTTGCATCTGTATGACCTCATTCCCAGTTCCATTCTACTAGTACATTCGGGCAACGAGGCAGGATGGTCCACACTTTTGTTGTCGATCATCATCATCATATCAGCCGAAAATCGTCGACTGTTAGACAAAAGCCTCCTCCAAGGATTTTCACGACGACGACTGGCCCTGCGCTGCCCGCATCCATCGGCTTCCCGCGATCTTCACCAGGTCGTCGGTACTCCGTGTGGGAGGCCTGCCTACGCTACGTTTGTTGTCGATATTCCCCACGAATCGTAACCTTTCCTCATATTGAATCATCATCATCATATCAGCTCAAAGTCGTCCCCTGCTGGACAAGGGCCTCTCCCCAAGGATTTCCACGAAGACCGGTCCTACGCTGCCCGCATCCATCGGCTTCCTGCGATCTTTACCAGGTCGTCGGTCCACCGTGTGGGAGGCCTGCCTACGCTACGTTTTCCGGTGCGCGGTCACCATTCGAGAACTTTACTGCCCCACCCATTACATATTGAATGCGGACAGAGAAAAAGTGCAAAGTGTTTCGCGATTCTTACGATTCGGGGACCTTTAAGCCGAGAGTGAATAGCTATTATTTGAGTTTGCGTCTACCATCATAAACTGCATCGTCACTTTCCATCAGGTGATATGCTGTGTAATGCACTCAAACAGTTTTTTTAAGTGAAACTTCTTTATAGACGGGGGTATTGCATTATAGTATTAGGATTGTTTTCTGTCATGAAAAAATGTAACGGCCGCGTGGAGGTGGTAGACAGAGAAAGGCTGGCGGCGGCAACTGCTGTATTCGTAGATAGAGAAAAGTTGAGATGGAGATATAAAGCAGGTACTTAGCCTGGGTTACCCTTCGTACGCACAAACTCCCCTTGTCCGTTGAAGTTTAACTTCTACTAAGTGTCCCAGCACACATTTTTCCTTTTTAAGAGATGAGACTCGAAACCTAACAGCATGTAAATCATTAAAAAGACACGGTAGGAAGATGATTTACGACGTGTACACTTATATATCAAAAGAAGCAAAGGATTATGGATAACTATTTCGTGCACTTTTTACTTTGTCTTTTTAGTTTTTTACGTGTTTCAAGTCTCATCTTTGGTGGCACACATTATACGTCGTCTTAGTCTATATCGGAGCCAGAGATATGCTATATATAAATCGGAGCATAAAAAGTGTAAAGAGTTTATATTCACTTGACAGCCAGCATCAACATCAGCGTAGTAACCCCTGTGTCTTCCCACACAGCTGAACCGGGTGGGCGGCGCGGTATGGAACACCGGGTGAAGGGGGGGCGAGTGGGGCAGGTGCAGGATGTGGTAATAATCGTAGGGCTGCTGTGTGTATACTGTGGTTAGGGCTGAAAAAGGTAAAAACCCATTTTACTTTCTTTTTTTTTTTTTTTTTTAATTCACAATTTGTAAACCCTTGACAACATCTCACCTGGTGGTAAGTGACGATGTTGCCGAAGATGGAAGTGGGCTTACCAAGATTCCCCAACGCAATGGGGAAACTGGCTATCTTATCTTCATGCCGAAACACACCAATGATATCAACATTGATATTTGGCGGCAAGACTTAGATAAGATGGTGGTAGCTAGCCAGGCGGGCTTAGAAAATGCCCTACCACCAACCAAACCGAGTCTTACAATTGACCCCGCCGGGAATCGAACCCGCGACCTCCTGTGTAAAGCCAGTGAACTTTGCCTCTGAGCTACGGAGGCGGTTGAAACACTTTCGTGTGACAAAGGAGTAAGAAGATATGTACTGTGGTATTGTTATAAAAAAAACTTGATATTGTTATGGGGAGTAATTGTCTTACACGGATAGAGTCCCTAAAACTATAAAATACTTAGTGAAAAAAAACTTTTTAAAAAAAAAACGGCTTTTGATAAAACTGTGTATTTACGTTACTATAACTTTATTGTCCTTCTACACGCGGTAGTTCGCTATTCCAGGAAAAATCTGTAAAAGGTACACCTACCATACAAACCCAAACAATAAAAAAAACTTTAACAGAGTACGTGAAAAAAGTGTAACATTGAGGTTACGTGGCGTCTCACAGACTCCCTTTGTGTTGAGGACAACTTTATCAAATGCTTAAATGATGAATACTAAAAAAATATTTAAATTATCAATTCATTACGTATTATGAAATGTAATAGAATATGGTACTCATCTTCAATATCCAATTGATCCGAACCAATGAGAAGATTACTGACTTGCTGTTCAAAAATTGGATAATCTACCCCGCAGTATTATTATACTGGGTTTGACTTGACCAAGACTGTGAAGCTGCGACTTTTCATACAAAGGGCGTTAACGATTTTTACCTCTTAAATATTAACCGATTTGGACCAATTTTTGATAGGTTGTCAGTCAGAACAAAAGCTAGGCTTAATACGTTTTTGTTTTTTCGATAAAGTTAAAAGTTTAATGTTATTGTAAATAAACAGACTTATGAAACTATTGTATTGTCACTGAAAAGCGTGATAAAAATGTTATAGTGTAGAGCGCGTTGAAGTCTTTTCATAGTTATAAAACGTTGCCGTAGAAAAGACATCAACGAGAGATCCAAACTTCTTAAAATACGTACCTGCTAACAAAATTACGGCTAACTTCAACATTTTTAATTAAATTACTCAACAATAATAATTTATTTTTTAAATAAGCTAATAAACAAACATAAATCAATAAATAAACTAAATAAAAACGGCGCACAGGTCGTTGCCCGTGCGCAACATGAGATTAACTGCACTAAATCGATCGATGTAATACGATTTGAAATTAGAATGTGATGCATTGATCCAAGGATAGGGTTTATTCAGTATCAACCATCTACTTCCGGTTGACTGAATATTTAATATTTTTACTTTCAAGCGACCGACCACAGTGAGGAGTAAATAAAGTACCTATTAATATCGTGAATTGCCGTTTAAGGGTAGCTTTGAAAAAAAACAGTTTTAGGTACGATTCGGTGTTGTAGACAGTTGGGGGACGGGGGACGGGGGGTCCCCCCCAACGGGTTCCTTGCCTTGTCGTGGCGGGGGGGCTCTTCGCTGTGAACATCACGCAGCGAAGCTAAATGGGAACCCAAGCGCGCGGCGACGGAGTATAAGCCGCGCGCCCAGGAGTCGCTCCTATCGGGCTTGCATGCAGTGCCCGAGAAAAGGATGCGAAAGGTGGTGGCGCTCCTATCGAGCTCTGGCAACAGTGCACGAGAAAAGGAGGCCAGGTGGGGCTGTGAGAGGAAGGGTTTGCCCTCTGCGGCTATAGAGGTGGGGCTTGGGAGTTAGGGCAGGACCGCGGAGGGAGAGGAGTGCTGGTATTACGATGCGCCACTCTCCCTGCCCTCCGCGGCCCTGGTGGAGCGCCGCACCACGAATGCGGCACAGGAGGGGCTGCGGGAAATGGGGGCTCGGTGTTTTCCCCACGCACCGATCATTCGTTTCTTCGCGGCCAAGTTGCGGTTAGCGACGGGCCTGACACCTTTTCCGTCGAGGGGCTTGGGAGGCTGGTAGTTCCCAGTACCTGCTTTCCGACCCCCATGGCCTCTTGGCAATGGACTGGGGGAGTCTGCTGCCACTACATTTGAGGCCGAGTAGGAAGGCGTGCCTGGTGTTCCGGTGCGCCTTGAACTAAATGGAGGGCAGACTTTCTGCTCCTCTCCAAGGAGGGCCAGCCTTTCTGGTAGGCAACCGCCGTCGAGTTCGCGGAAGAATGCGAAAGCGTGCCCGTGTTCTTGGCAATGGCGGCAAGGAGGAACACCCCGATGGTTTTAGTGGGTATACCGACAGTCGGGGAGTCCCACACACCTCCGCGTGCTGTCCCCTCGGCGCGCGTAGAGACGGTGCGTACCGCATTTCCCCGGGTTAAAAAAAAAAAAAAAAAAAAACGGGGGACGGGGGGTAGAAATAATATACATTGTTCACACCCTATATAAGGCATCGTTTGGCCATAGTTTCGATGTCCAGGCATTGGGGGCACTTTTCCAAAGACTATCCTGCTATATCCAAATTATTCCTTCACATTTGTAAAACAATTGAAAGTTTTACTGATAAATGGCGGCGAAAAATTCAATTAACGCCAATGCACTTCAATGAGGAGCGTCGGCGCGAAATGTGATTTCAATCTTGTATTGGGAGCGGATTTTTTGAAATGGTGGCTCAGGAATCGGCCCTTATAAGACAAACATACAATGGCAACTATAAAATCGTCCGAGAGTGAGAAGAACACACATTTTGCCTTTAATCTAATACTAGCTTTTGTCCGCGGCTTCGCCTGCGTCGACATTGTATTATGACTGTCTTTGAGGGTGAGTTGGACATGAGTTTTCTTCACATCCCTCAGGAACTATCGAGCTTTTCTGATTAACAGTGTATGTCACTTCCCACCCCCTCAACCTATTCTATACAAAAATTCAATCCGCTGCTACGTTGCGACGCCGACGTGCGCGAGCGTGAAAATGAGATTTCCCAACTATGTCAGGGATCTGTTAATTAGTCAATTGTCATTTCCCACCCCTTCAATCATTTCTGTGCAAAAAATCACAACAATCCTTTATTCCATTGCAATGTGAAAGATATTAACAAAAAAAAGAGTATTTTTCACTTCCCTCAAGAACTGCATCAGATTATGCTATTATCACGGGATAAAAAGCAGCCTATGTCCTTCCCTGTGACACACGCTACCTGCATGCTAATTTCATCAATATGAGTCAAGGTGTTGAAGTATGAAAAGGTAACAAACAAACAAACACATTCTCGTACCAACGTAGTGCTCCCTACTGTATTAGGGTAACACTAAGGTGAAATGCCCGTCATTATCGTGATATAGGCAACAAAAAAAACATAGTTACCTACATATATGTGAGTTTGATTGTTTCGGCATGTCTTTTTAATTTGGTGGAATAAATATTCAATAATAAATTATTAGTTATTGCGATAATAACTAGTACAAACTGTACAAGTCCGACTGTCTGCCTTTTCTTCTATCACGGGACTCTTATCTCCGTCACCTTTAGAAACAAGTTTAAATGAAATAAATAAGGATAAAGGCATGGATAAGGATTGTATTTCATCATTATCATCATCATATGAGCCGAAAGACGTCCACTGCTGGACAAAGGCCTCCCCAAAAGATTTCCACAACGACCGGTCCTGCGCTGCTTGCATACAGCGGCTTCCCGCGACCCTCACCAGGTCGTCGGTCTACCGAGTGGGAGGCCTGCCTATGCTACATCTTCCGGTGCACGGTCACCACTCGAGAACTTTAAAACCCAACTGGTATCTGTTCTACGAGCTATGTGCCCTGCCCAATGCCACTTAAGTTGTGATTCTGAAAGATGTATCGGTTGCTTTGGTTCAGGAGAACCAAAGGTATATTTACGAATATAAAAAGCTTAATCCCCACTCTAGACACTCTACACCCCGTATGTACATGAATACCTATTATATGAGGTAAAAGCAGGGTTGTTCATAACCCTTAGAGCGAGATATGACTCGCGCCTGATCGGATCTACTATAACCTACTTTCTTATTTATTTTGTTTACGGCTGTTTACTGCTTACCACCATCCACACATGATCTATTTATCAGATAAGTAGCCAAGTTTTGCGAGTTATGCGACCTCGCGGTCATGCCGTACGACCTTGCATACGCCGCGTGTGATCGATAGATCCAGCGTTATTTATCATTGGCCGACAGAACATATGTTTTATTGACCTTACTCTTATCTTATGCCTTTTTAGGCAGGTTACTAATGCAGCGTCAAAATGTGTCGGTTGCTCTTGTTTACCTTGGTAGCGGCTCGGTCCTCTGAACTAGAGGTACTGGGTTTGAATCCAGGGAGGGCAATGTACCAAAGAGTTTTTTCAAACATAGGTAAGTAGGTATATCTTTATATATATAAAAGAAAGTCGTGTTAGTTACACCATTTATAACTCAAGAACGGCTGGACCAATTTTTATGATTTTTGTGTTTTTGCATTTGTCTTAGTCGGGAATAGGATAATAAGTATTAAAACATGATATTCATCAATAAAAAAAATATCAGACAAAAAATATTTGGTTTTAGGGTAGTGTAGTTAGGGTAGGGTAGGGTAGTGTAGGGTAGGGTAGGGTAATGTCGTGTAGGGTAGGGTAGTGTAGTGTGGGTGTAGTGAAGGGTAGTGTAGGGTAGTGTAAAGTAGGGTAGGGTAGTGTAGGGTAGTGTAAGGTAGGGTAGGGTAGGGTAGTGTACTGTAGTGTACGGTGTAACGAAGTTCGCCGGGACAGCTAGTTTACTTAAAGATTGCTTATCGATGTGATCGAAAACATCGTGAGAAAAATGGCACATCTAATTTCAGATCTAAGAAGGTTGCGTTCTTCGGTATAAATGAATCTATTACTCTTTACAGGTGATGCTTAGAGCGTCACTATGCAACCACAGTCAATCCTTTGGATAGCACGGCTAATTGTACCACACAATATGAGAGAGGCTAAGTAGCTGTGCTCTCGCATATGCTTGGTGTTCTTACCGTGATCAAATCTGATCAAGGAGATCCGTAGAATAATAAACTCGCCGACATAGATGAAACTAGATATTATGCTTTATTTCACTAACCCTAGCACACAGTGAAAAAGAGACTTAAAATTAACTTCCTTATGCACTTAAATAAAACAATAGCTCAAAGCACCAAACAAAACAAACAAATTTCAGTGAAAAATGGTTAGACTCAGAACAATTGCTACAAGAAAAGAAACAAATCTCCCCGGCATGAGGACTGAACCCACAATACGTTATTAGTCCTCCTGTCCAGTCCCCCCAGCAAGTGGACTGATAACATAGTATGGGATAGTCCCCCGAACGGATACCAGTTGTAGGTACAGATAATCTAGTGGCAGGAAGACTAATAACGAATTGTCAACCCACAATACGTTATTAGTCCTTTTGTCCAGTCCCCCCAGCAATTGGTCTAATAACATAGTATGGGACAGTTCCCCGGACGGATACCAGTTGTAGGTACTGATGATCTAGTGACAGGAGGACTTATAACGAATTGTCGATCCACAATACGTTATAAGTCCTCTTGTCGAGTCCCCCCAGCAATGGACTGATAACATAGTATGGGACAGTCCCCCGGACGGATACCAGTTGTAGGTACTGATGATCTAGTGACAAGAGGACTAATAACGAATTGTCAATCCAAAATACGTTATTAGTCCTCTTGTACAGTCCCCCCAGCAAGTGGACTGATAACATAGTATGAGACAGTCCCCCGGACAAATACCAGTTCTAGGTACTGATAAGATTATCAGTATTATTAATTAATTCATTAGATAATGAAACTTGCAAAAAAGCACATTAGCTCGTTCATCCATTAGGACGATTGTGTTTAAAAAGATATTTTTTTTACCTTCGAAGTAAACAGAAGAGTCGTACAGTTTATTGTTGATTAGTGTGTGCCAGGCGGTGAAGAGAAAGTATTCACGGCGTGAAAAGGTAACAAACAATCAACCAAACACATTTCACATTTATAATATTAAGTAAGTTTCCATACTTAGTACTCAGAAAGTACCAACGTGGTCCTCCCTACTGTATTAGGGATAACACTAACCTTAGTGTGTTGCCTGGAATGCCCGTCATTATCGTGATATAGGCAACAAAAAAAACATAGTTACCTACATATTTATTTATTTATTTGCTATTCGGAAGATTTACTTAATAATAACTTAATATTATATATGAGTAACAAAATTAAATTTAAAAACATGCTAATTACAAACCTTCACCAAAATAAAATAGAAAATTGACATTAGTAACATCAAAGAACATATTTTTTTATTAACATAACATTTAACATTTTATTTAGTTAGGACGCTTGTGTTTAAAAAGGTACTTTTTTTTAACCTTCGAAGTAAACAGAAGAGTGTTAAAAGTTTGAAGTCAATGTCTGTGTGTCATGTCACCGCAGTTCCTAAACGAGTAGACTGATTTCAATGCGATTACTTTTTTATTTGAAAGCTATAGATTAACAGAAATGGTTATGAAAAATTACATAAAAAAAGCCTCCGTAAGCCTCCGCCGAAAAGCCGTCGAAGCATAATTTAATAGTTCTCCCCCAAAAAGCCGTCGAAGGTACTAATAATGCATGGGAACTTTGGATAGATGGTGTCGATGAGTACAGGAAAACTTAAAAATCTTCGAAACCTGCTCCTCATCAGAGAGTGGCCCTACTGTCCGCCAAAACTTTAACAGTTGATCCATACTATTGAAACAAAGTTTGGTGTACACCTTAGTCAAAATTGACAGGTGACGAAAGAAAACTAAAATGGCCAAAACCGAAATGGCCGCAATAAATAAATACAGAATTTCATAGTTCTCCCCGAAGGAGCCGTCGAAGGTATAAACAATGTATGAGAACTTTGGAGAGTTGGTGTCAATGAGTACAGGAAAACTTTGAGATCTTCGAAACCTGCTTCTCATCACGCAGTGACCCTACTGCCCGCCAAAACTATAACAGCTGGATCCATAGTATTGAAACAAAATTTGGTGTACCAATTACACTGTATACCTGTATATACTGTATACCTTGATAGGTGACGTAAAAAATTCAAAATGGCGGATTAACGAAATGGTCGCCATACAAAATCACAGAAATTAATAGTGCTCCCCGAAGGAGCCTTGGAAGGTTTATACAATTTATGAGAACTTTGGAGAGTTGGTGTCGTTGGGTTACAGGAAAACTTTCAGATCTTCGAAACCTGCTCCTCGTCAGGGAGTAACCCTACTGCCGGCCTGTAGCAGCTGGATCTATACGTTTCAAACAAAGTTTGGTCTACACCTTGTTCAAATTTGACAGGTGACAAAAAAATCAAAATGGCAAAAAACAAAATGGCCACCGTACAAACTATTTTTTTATACAATCCTTATCCTTACTTATAGAGGATATAGAGAGGATATAACAAAATTGGTGTACGTCCCCTTAACTGGGGGTTTAACTCAACATACTGAACAACTTTCCCCAAGGAACCCAAGGTCAATTCTCAAAAAAAAATTTGGACTCTTCGAGAGTTACAAAAACTCGGGATTGCAGCCAAGTCATAAAACATAAGTTGTTAAATATGATGAGTTAAACCCTATGTAAACGGGACCTACACCAGTTGTGTTACATTCTGTATTACAAATGCGAAATGTGTTGTTTGTTTGTTTTTTTTTGTTACCTCTTCACGCTTCAACACCCAAACAATCTTTTTATAATGACAAAAAATATTTGATTATTTTCTGAAGCCTAAGTAATTACTTTTATTCATTTAGATGGAGCTAAAGAAGTATTACTTCAGTCATGTGGTCTCAAGCACACTCGTATTTTTTTTTATTCCTTATTTTTTTTAAAAAAAAGCTTGTTTCTGCGAAAGTTGTACTTCTTCTCTTAAGGCCTTACTGAATTCGCAAAAAAAATCATACTCTTCTGTCAATTTTTTGCAATTGTGTATGGAGGGTTCTATTTTTTTTTTTATTGATTATGGTTTCTTTGGAAAGTGTTCAGAATGATGAGTAGAACCCCCCAGTTAACGAAGCCTACGCCATTTATTTTTAAATATTTATTTTTTATATACAGGCATGTATATAAGAAAAAAGTTAGTCTCGCTAAAACTCGAAAACGGCTCGACCGATTACGATGAAACTTTGGGGTCTTGTGGTGTGCATGCCACGGAAGGTTCATAATAAAAAAAGCCCCGCAGCTCACGCACTGCGCACCATTGATGGCGAGCCGCTTACAGCTCGCGAAACGCGCAACCTCGATGTCCACGCGGGCAGAGCCACGGGCATCAACTAGTATCAATATAAACATCAGAATTAATATCTTGTAACTCATTTTTAGGGTTCCGTACACCCAAAGGGTGACCAACGGGGACCCTATTACTAAGCCTCCGCTATCCGTCCGTCTGTCTGTTGACGGGCTATACTTCATAAACCGTAATAGGTATGAAAATGAAAATGAAAATGATACCTGAGTATAGACAAGAAGGTCATAACAAATCTGGTAACAATAACGGAAATAGATAAGCTTAAGCGCCCGCTGGAGTTCATAAATCCCATACAAACGTAGTATTTGATTCATTTGTTAACTAAACAACTGATTTTGAAACAATTTTATATCGATAATCGGATGACGTAAATCTGTGTCGGTCGGTACCGCATTATACATTTATGAAAAACGAAAAACAAAAAAACATACCTTAAAAACATGTTTATTGATTAATAATGGATTCCTGTTTCGTTTTTCAAAAAAGTAATGCAATACCGACACAGATATACGTCATCCAATTATCGATACAAAATTATTTCAAAATCGGTTGTTTGGTTTGTATGGGATTTATGAACTCCAGCGGGCTCTTAAGTTGACAGGATAAGTGGCAACCCTCTCATGTTAAATATGTCGGTCTGCCTACGCAAAGGGTTGCATTATGTACTTATAGCGCCTGAAAAACGAGTTATCGTGAACAAAAAAAAATATAAGGGAAATGGCTGAGTACATAAGACATAAAATGTACTAGTTGATCTCAACTTCTTCCAGCAACTCAATCTTAGACGATATGATCCTGCCATCCTCAGTCTTCAGCTTGTCAGTTGGCTTTGTCCAACAGACAGATCTCTCGCGAACGCTTTTGAGCCTTTGTTGTTCTCTTCATCATCAGTGGCATTATGCGTCTGTAACAGACGATTTAGTGAGTGTCTCGTATACAATGTTTTTGGTGACTGTATAATCCGATGCGAGACCGGCACAGACTACCGTAAGACTGTCATGGGAAGTTCCCGATAGATGGATTAGAGACAGCTTGATGTTTCCGGTGCCTCCGTTTGGATAATAGTTAAACCGGGCCTCATCACACAACTTGGGACCATTACCCACACACTTGCGCCACCCGTCTTTATCCTCCGCGAGCTTTTCCCAGCCCTGGTAGTCGATTGTAAAGGCTGACATGTTACGTCTGGCACAGTCTTTGAAGCGCAACAGTGGCCTCCCAACCTTTCTTTTGGCGTGCGCAACTGCACTCAACATAGCGCGTCGAGGCAATCGAGTGCTCCAACCATCGTAAGCATCGCTGTTTCAGCATGGCTGTGAGGCTGGGCAGTTGCGCAATCCCCAGAACCTTCTCGTTTGTAACTCTGTCCTCCCATGATATGCCTAGGATGTTTCGTAAGCAGCACATGTGGAAACTGTTGAGCCGGCGTTCCTGTTTTGCGTACGACGTCCAGGTTTCAGCACTGTACACGAGTATTCTGAATACGCAAGATTGATAAAAACCTATCTTGTTTTCATCGTCAGATGTTTAATGTCCCAAACTCTTGTACGTACTACGTTCGGGAAGTACTACGTAGCTTCCCGAACGTGGTCGACGCTTTGCCGATACGGATGTCGATCTCCGCATCGAGCGAAAGGTTGTTCGATATGGTCGAACCAAGGTAGCAAAACCTGTCAACAGCCTCCAAAGGTGTGTCATCCAGCAATATAGCTGTCGGGTTCTTACATCCTTGAACGAGCACTACGGTTTTTTTGGTGTTTGTGGACATAGAGAACAGAGCACAGGCGTGGGAGAATATGTTCATAATACCATGGAGCAAATAGACTAAAGATAATACACTGAAGCTCGCTGGAAGTACTCGCAGTTAATGCCGCATCATCAGCAAACAGAAGACTGTCAACGAAAAGAACCTCACGGTTTTTTTTGATTTGAGGAAGGAGATGTTATGAATGTTGTTCTCAATCTCCTCTTTAATACGATTTGTATTACACTGGCGCAAATCGCGAGTCAGGGACTTAGAGATCTGTCTGTTTAGTTGCCGCTACTGAGAAACGCCTTCAGAGGACTGCAAAACCATTTTGCGTATTTCTTCTATACAACATACTTACCTTAAGGGCAGTTTTACAGGCTGTTTATATTTGGGGGAAGTGCCTAAATAAAACGCAAAATATTCCTTGTCCATCTGAATGGCGTTGGCAGAAAGAAGAAGCTTGGGTGCCACTGTGGACCAAAAATTCTATGGCTGCTCAAGCATACCTAGAATTAATAAGATGTCGGTGGGTGAAATCTTGCAGTTCCAGGTGCAATTGTTTTAAACGAAAGCTCAAATATACTGAATTATATAATTGTGGAGGTGGTTGTAAATGAAACGTTCATATAAACGTTCTATTATTGTCTTTATTTTTAACAATGTTACCTGACTTTGTTCATAAATTGAAGATGATTAAAAATCACACTAATATTATAAAGGCCAAAGTATACAAACAAAATGGCGACAAAATCCTATACGTTCGACAACAAAACTGTAACTAATCTGTATCAATCTGAGTGACGAGGGGGTGAGGTCGTAATCTAGAGAGCGGCAGGGAGTGTCCATACTGTATGTTAGTACTAACTAATAATAAGGTGCTTCCAAAATATATGCCACCGCTGCAAGGGGTGTTTCTACTCGTGAAACTGAACAACTTCCCCCAAGGAACCCATAGTCAAATCGCAAAAAAAAATTTTTACTTCCCATACTATGTTCGCCGATCAGCTGATCGACTTAGTATGGAGGAGCAAAATTTTTTTTGCGATTTGACTAAGTAAAAAAAACATTTATGTACAAAAGTAAATCTTTAAATATTCTTCTAAATGTTATTATACCTATTTTTCCATGTGAATATTATAACTTAAAATCGGATAATCTTTAAGTAGAACCAGAAAAATAATCAAAAACATCTTTGTGTTTTTTTTTTCAAGGCAAGTTACAATTATCGTGTTTTGAACCATTGAATAATCAAAAACGTATATTAAACTAAAACATGTATTTTTACGGACCAAAAAACTAATCTGACTATGTTTACAGCTTTTTCAAAAACAGGTGGTTCGGGATACCCAACCCCCTGGTAGTAACTAATTAGTAATCTGTGCCCCTGGCCTTAAAATTATATGAACGCACAGTTTGTTCAATGCCGCGCGCCGTCGTCGTCGCCGCGCGCGGGGTCAGAGAGTTCATTCAATGAATATTTTGATCAAATACTTCGCGGAACTAGTTACGCGGGAAACAACGAATAACAGCGTACCGCATTACAATGGAATGACACTTTTTTTCACGTTTCGGTATGGCCATCTAGATGCACGTCGTGACCAACTCGATTAGTTTAATTAGTTACAATCTAGTCGGCCGTGGCAAGCAGCCATTGCGAAAAGGTTGGAGGTTGGATATAGGTAAACTTAATTTATTTATATCTAATTATTAATTTATATCATATCATCAACATATCATATTAATAATACATTTCCTTACAGTAGAAATGAAAAAGTAGAGTGTTTACCTCGGGTGAAATTACCCATGTTACCCTCGAACTATTGGCGAAATGGAAATATCTCTGGTAAAATGGGTCACTTTCTTCCCTTGGTTAACAATCTACTATAGTATCGAGATAGTATCTCACACATTCAGGATAGAGGCTAGTAATACATTAGTGATTTTAATTGTTAGTAAGTATGCGTTAATATGAAAAATCCGCGTTTTTCACGTTTTGAAAGGTTCACGTAAAAGTCAAATGTAATTTAATCGGGAACGAATGAAAAAACGTAAACGGTTGAAAGATGCAACTTTCGCATTGCCCGTTTTGATAATGAAGCTAATATTTTATTCATTCTTCAACTGAACCGTTGTTGTTGTAAATGTTGAATTATTTCACATCAGTTATCGGATATTATTGTTTAGTTTGTTTGTACTTCAAACATAAAATAGTACAATGTTAAGTTTTTTTTAATGTTTTTCTGATAATTCTTTACACAATATAGTACTTAAATATGTTTCAGACAATATTTTTGCAATAAATTCTTGTAGGTAGTACCTTGTAATAAAACAACTGTAGTTTTATGTTAAATAAATTTGTAAACATAATTTTGTTTTCATTTAGTAAAAAGTACCCAAATCTTAACCAATTGAAAGAATCAATAGTAAAAAAGTAACGGGAAAGCCAGCCATGCATATTAAGTGGTCTAGACCCCGCGAATCCTTACAACCTTACACTCCTTACAATTCTTACACTTAATGAGAGCCATCACCGGCGTTTTTTGCAAAACTAACGAGTCTATATAAAATAAATAATCATCAATTAGTTTACAAGCGTCGGTGGCTCAGCCGGTAACGACTCGGTTCTTCTAACCAGAGGTACCGGGTTCAAATCTGGACGGCCAATGTACCAATGAGTTTTTCATACTTACGTACATATACTTACCGATTGCTTTAACGGTGAAGGAAAACATCGTGAGGAAACCTGCACACGCCTGCGATGAAACTCGAAGGTAGTGTGTGAAGTTGACCAACCCGCACTGGGCCCGCGTGGTCGACTAAGGCCTGATCGCCCTAATTCAGGGTAGGCTCGAGCCCCTCGGTGGGGACGTATATGAGCTGATATGATGATAGTTTAAAAAAACTAAAAAAAACACGCTTTTAGTAAACACGTAAGTAGTTATCTGGGATGTCCGCCATGTTGGATTTAAGTCACGTGACTATTTTTTCGTATTCCTGACAGCAAACCCTTTCATTTGATACCATATCATGGGGGTGCATTTCAAATAGCCTGTCCGCCATATTGGACGTCCGCCATATTGGATTTAAGTCACGTGACTGTTTTTTTCGTATTCCTGACAGCAAACCCTTTCATTTTATACCCATATCATGGGGGTGGATTTCAAACAGCCAGTCCGCCATCTTGTGGAGGCCGCCATATTGGATTTGTAATGACGATTCTTAGCTAGTCATGTATTGTCATCAGAACTCAGAGCGTGTGCAAAATTTCATCCTAATCGAAGACCGGCAAGTGGGTCAAATTAAGATTCCAAGATTTTCTTACATAGTTACAAGTGAAGCTAATAAAAGCGTGTTAAAAAGCCAGCTACGCATATTAAGTGGTATAGAGCCCGCGAATCCTTACTAATACCGGGCCGGGCCCCTAATTAGGGTCGTCACTGGCGTTTTTTTGCAAAACCAAGGAGTCGATAAACAAAAAAGCTTAATTAAAAAAAATTAAAAAACCCACGACGATTGAAATGAAATTGGAAAAGGATAAAATAATTAAAAACCCCGACTTAAAGAATTTCTGTAAGTAGTGAAAATAAACGTAAAAAGCTTTTATAAGAAGATTTGATCTGTCGCAGAGTCGGATCGGATATGAACAACAGAGTATCAGTTTTCATAGCATTTCCCTATGTATCTATTTGATTCCCAGAAATGTAGATGTGGCAATAAGATATTCAACTCCCTATGAACTTCATAAAAAATCCAAGAAAATCCGTCCGGGGCTGCTATTAAATGAACTGGTTTTGTAGTTTTATAGTAACGTGAATAATTGGAGATATTTTATTGCTCTACTTATTTATATTTATGTTAAAATTCTAAAGAGTGATGGCAGCCCCCGACGGATTTTCTTAGGTTTTTTGTGAAGTTGAATATTTTATTGCCACATCTACATTTTCGGGAATCAAATAGGTACATAGGGAAGTGCTATGAAAACTGATACTCTGTTGTTCATATGTCCGACTCTGCGAGAGATCAAATCTTCTTATAAAAGTTTTTTACGTTTATTTTCACTAGTTACAGAAAGTCTTCAAGTCGGGGTTTTTAATTATTTTACCTTTTTCTAATTTCATTTTAAACGTCGTGGGTTTTTTAAAATTTTTAATTTTGCTTTTTATATCAAACTTTTTAAAAAGCATAGGTACATACATTATAAAAAAAATATTTTATTTTAATAGATATATAATAAAAAATTGGAATAAGTATTAAAACTTTGCCTTTTAACCGTCGTGGGTTTGTTCAAAATTTTAATTTTGCATTTTATTTCAAACTTTTTACTAACCATATACAAAATCGATATAGTTTATTTTATTTTTATTTAATATAATTTTAATAAGTATTTACAACTAAACTTTGTCGGGGGTTTTGTTGTAACTCAACTCGATAACATTAAGCAGAATAATAAATGACGCCTGAAAAGACATTTTCAACTAAAGTAAGGAAAAAATGAAAATACGTTAAATCTGTTTATTTCCCTTTACACCTAAACGATTTCAAACAAATTGTCGGTAAGATTTCACATAGTCAAGTGTATTTATCATACAAGTTAGTAAATATCGTCAACCACTGTGCATACTCCACATTGAGCAATGTAGAAAAACACTTTCCCCACTACACAATGCTAACTTGGTTACAAAACAAAAAAAGTTTTTAAGAACCTTTACTAATCAACCACAAACCCTATACTGAAACCGCATCAAAATCTGACTTGATATTATTGCAGCGCCACCTACTACCATAACACCTATTTAACAATTCTCCCTAATCAACCACAAACCCATTATTGAAAACCGCATCCAAATCAGACTAGTAGTTTTGGTTTTGCACAAAAAATATTACCTGCAGCGCCTCCTGGTGAGTTTTCATCGTAACACATTATAAGAACATGCACCAATCAAATCCAAACCCATCATTGAAAACCGCATCAAAATCGAACTAGTTGTTTTAGAGATAAATGGCAACATTGGTTTGTACAAAAAATGTTAACTGCAGCGCCCCCGGGTGAGTTGTCACTGTAACACCTATCTAAGAACATGCACCAATCAAACTAGGACCCATCACTGAAAACCGCATCCAAATTGGACTAGTAGTTTTGGAGATAAACAGCAACATTGGTTTGTAAAAAAAAATGGACTGCAGCGCCCCCTGGTGAGTTGTCACTGTAACACCAATCTAAGAATATGCACCAATCAAACCAGAACCCATGACTGTAAACCGCATCAAAATCGGACTAGTAGTTTTGGAGATAAATGGTGTTTGGAGATAAATAGGTACATTGGTTTTTAAAACAAATATTTACTACAGCGCCCCCTGGTGAGTTTTCATTGTAACTTATATATAAGAACATGCACCAATCAAATCCAAACCCATCACTGAAAACCGCATCCAAATTGTACTAGTAGTTTTGGAGATAAATAGCAACATTGGATTGTACAAAGAAATGTTTACTGCAGCGCCCCCTGGTGAGTTGTCACTGTAACACCTATCTAAGAACATGCAACAATCAAACCAAAACCCATCACTAAAAACCGCATCAAAATCGGACTAGTAGTTTTGGAGATAAATGGTGACATTGGTTTTTATAAAAATGTTTACTGCAGCGCCCCCTGGTGAGCTGTCACCGTGACACCTATCTAAAAACATGCACCCATAAAATCCGAACCCATCACTGAAAACCACATCACAATCGGACTAGTAGTTTAGGAGAAAATGGCAACATTCTTTTGCACAAACACCCTCTCACCCCAAACGCATATACCGTCTCCGTTCCGTCGCGGGTAAAAAGCCAGCCATGCATAATAAGTGGGCTAGAGCTAGCGAATCCTTACTACTCACGTTATGACGATCTTTCCCAGACATCTAGGAAAATTTTCAATATTTTTAGCATTTCCTGTCAATTATTTATAAAAATTCTAAGCTATTTTAGGGCCAAACGATACAATGTTCTCAAACTCTTAAGACACTAAGAAGTTTTCGTAGTACCTACTACAATCTATCAAATAATGAACTTCGTTTTTATTTTCTCGACCCCCTATGTACGTACCTACGTAGGGTAGAGGAAGTATTATTATCCCGAAAACAAGTTTTTCCAATTTTCGTGAAATGTGTTCTATATCATTAAAACACACCGAAAAACCGAATATCTCAATTCCGTCCGTGCAGGCGTGCGTCCGTACGTCACGCTTGGCTATGGGAGCTATATCATTAGTCCGATTGGGACCAAATTTAGAACTTAAGAGTTTTAAATTATTTAAGGGATTATCAAAACTCGTTATACCATCAAACCGAAGAGTACCTCTTCATACAACAAAAACTTTTTTTTTCTCAAAAAGGGCTGAAAAATTTTTGATGAAACTTAGCAAGTCTGAGTTTCTTATGTTTATCTATTACATGCTAATACCCATTGGTCTGAGAAAAATTGTGTTTGTATGATTCTCCTTTACATGAAATTGAAACTTGCGATTTACTCACAAATGGGTGGAGCTATTGAATTGTCATGTATTACAAATATGTACTATATATCTATAATATAATAAAACTGTAACGGGGCCGTGTCTGTACATGGAATATTTTTGGAAAATAATAACTGTGGTGGACATTACTAACGATACAGAGGCCAAAACAATAACTTTTGGAATTTTTGTCTGTCTGTCTGTCTGTCTGTATGTTCGCGCATCACGCAAAAACTACCGGGCCGATTTTGATGAAATTTTGTATGGTGGTTCCTTATAGCCCGGGTTAACATATAGGATACTTTTTATCCCAGAAAATTCAAGAGTTCCCGTAGGGAAATCAAAAGTATGCATTTATAGAATGGCTCACCACGCAAATGTGGCTTAACCTATTACAATCAAATTTTACACGTTGATACCCTTATCGAGAACTGAAACTGGGACAATGTGAATCCCAAAAAAATTAGGTTTCCTACAGGAATGCAAAAAATTGTATCTTTAGATGGCTCAACGTAACAATATGAAACCTTTACATTGAGATGGGGTGTTTTGACCATCTTTGTATAGTCGGGTATTCTTTATCCCGGAAAACTAAAGAGGTCCCGTGGGAAATTATCTATCGATACTTACAATAATAGCAATAGAGTACTTTTTTCTATTTATTAGCTACACATACCAAACATTATAATCATAGTAGCAGAATGTCAATAGATGGCGCTGTAGGGATAATAAAACGCGCTTAAGTTGTATTAAAACATTAAAATATTGTTTCATACTTTTGAGTGGATTTCTTTTATGTATTTTTCAGCATACGCTACTTTAAACTCTGGAACTATGGTACGTAGCGATGTGTTTCATAGAAAAACAGAGAGGTATTTTTTTACAGATTCCAATCGTGTAAAAAAATAAAAACACATAAATCGAGTTTAGCATCTTTTAACAGGAGGCACAGATATGGGAACTCTTCTGACGGCGACTATTTGCGTGTGGCAGTTGCTCTCCGCCTGCAATATCAATATCTGTGAAACTCATCAATGTATTTGCGGGTCCACGGTGGAGGCAATTGTCAATCACTCACTGAGTTGCAGTCGTGTTTGTGAAGATTCCCACGTCACCAATCCCTAATGACCTCACTCGGAGGGCACTGGTCTCGGCCAGATGGAATATTCCATCTTTGATGCAGCCGCCGGCCGGGCTTTAGTCGATCTGATGGCAAAAGGCCGGAGGTTTTAAACAGGTGCTATGGCAGAGAGGAACGTGTCTGCTTTGGGAAGCCACTTTTTCTGTCTCACTCCTCACCCGTACGGTACTGCTGCTCAATTTGCGGCGAGAAAGAAGCATAATAAGTACTCGGTCTTGGAGGCAAATTACTGCTTTGTGCCGCTGGTCTGTGAGACAACCGGCTGCTGAACCCTCAGAGGCCTTTGCCTTCACAAAGGAGATTGGCCTTCGCCTTCGAGAGAGGAGATGTGACGTGAGGTCCTACCTGCTGTTAAGGTTGTCTATTGCCATCCAGCGCGGCAACGAGAAGTGCGTCTTGGGCTCCTTTGGAGCTGATACGACTCGAGGATTTGGCCCATATTAATATTGTTAGGAAATTTTATTACTAGATTGATACCTATAATGATTTTAATTAGTTTTTTGATAATATAGGTAATGTGTTATTTCATCATATCAGTTTATATAGGTCTCCACCAAGGGGCTCGACCTGCCCTGAGTTAGGGCGATCTGGCCTTAGACGATCACGTGGGCCCATTGCGGGTTGATTGACTTCACACATAAGCTTCGAATTTCTTCGCAGGCGTGTGCAGGTTTCCTCACGATGTTTTTCTCACCGTAAGAGCGTCGGATAAACGTACATACCAGTATGAAATCGATATTCGTATAGATATTGGTAAGTGGCAGATTCGAACCACGGCCTTCCGGACAGGAGGTAGTGGCCCTAACCGTTTTGCCACCGACGCTCTATATTTTATTTAAGATTTAGAAATCCTTACTTATAGTATTATAAATGTGAAAATGTGTTTGTTTGTTTGTTACCTATTCACACTTCAACACCTCTACCAATCTTGATGAAATTTGGCATACAGGTAGTCTGTATCACTGGGAATGAAATAGTCAACCTTTCATCTGTGGAAATTATCATAGCCCGATGCAGTTCCTGAGGAATTTAAAACAATACTCTTTGTTCGCAAATTTATTTAAAATCGTAACGAAAAAATGGATTGGTGTGATTTTTAGCACAGAAATGAGGTGGAAAATATAATTTACTAATAAGTATATCCTGACATAGTTCCCGAGGGATCTGGGGACAACTGTTTTCTACGCTCGCGCACGTCAGTGGCGTCGCAACGGAGCAACGGATTAAAGTGATTTTTTTGTGTAGAATAGGGGGGGGGGGGGGGAAGTGACAAAGACTGCTAATCAGAATAGCCCGATACAGTTCCTGAGGTACCTGGAGAAAACTCATGTCCACGCTTGCGAGCCGATTGCGGCTCGAGCACCACTCACCCTTCATAAAGAGTCATAAAAGCTATGTCCACGTGGGCGAAGCCGCGGGCAAAAGCTAGTATATACTATATTTGGTCATGCAATATGAATTCATCAAATTTATTTCAATTATTTTAATTTAATTTTTGGATGAAAAGTTTAGTGCGGGCAGCCGTACAATTTATTTTTATGGTGGTCGAACCTCGGCGCACCATAGTTTGTTTAATTTTTAAGGAATTCAACTTTGTGCACTGAATTATTTATTAAAAGCTGAGCCATATCCATGCAAGTTCATTGACTGCATGTGACTTCAAATCTGCTACTAAGTAAGTTTTTTGGTGGAATTGTTTGTCACATTCTAAACATAGATAAGAGTTCTCCTTTCCATCTTTTCTCTGATGTCTAACAAAGGCACTTCTGTCACAGCAAAGCATATTACATTCTGAACATGAATATGGTTTCTCTCCTGTGTGAATCCTTATATGTCCCACCAAACTCAAAGTACCCGTTTCACTGAACACTTTTTCACATTCTGAACATAAACATAGTTCTTCTCCTGTGTGAATCCTCATGTGTCTTACCAAATGACTTTTTTCACTGAACGCTTTGTCACATTCTGAACATGAATTTGGTTTCTCTCCTGTGTGAATCCTCATGTGTTTTACCAAACTACCTTTCTCACGGAATGCTTTGTCACATTTTGAACATGAATATGGTTTCTCACCTGTGTGAATCCTCATGTGTTTTACCAAACTACTTTTTTGAGTGAACACTTTGTCACATTCTGAACATGAATATGGTTTCTCACCTGTGTGAATCCTCATGTGCCTTACAAAATCACGTTTATCACTAAACGCTTTGTCACATTCTGAACATGAATATGGTTTCTCACCTGAGTGAATCCTCATGTGTCTTACCAAATCACGTTTATCACTAAATGCTTTGTCACATTCTGAACATGAATATGGTTTCTCACCTGTGTGAACCCTAATGTGTTTAACCAAATAACCTTTTTCAGTGAACACTTTGTCACATTCTGAACATGAATATGGTTTCTCACCTGTGTGAATCCTCATGTGTTTTATCAAACTAGGTTTTCCACTAAATGCTTTGTCACATTCTGAACATGAATATGGTTTCTCACCTGTGTGAATCCTCGTATGGTTTACCAATTTACCTCTTTCACTGAATGCTTTGTCACATTCTGAACATGTGTTTTACCAAACTACTTTTTTGAGTGAACACTTTGTCACATTCTGAACATGAATATGGTTTCTCACCTGTGTGAATCCTCATGTGCCTTACAAAATCACGTTTATCACTAAATGCTTTGTCACATTCTGAACATGAATATGGTTTCTCACCTGAGTGAATCCTCATGTGTCTTACCAAATCACGTTTATCACTAAATGCTTTGTCACATTCTGAACATGAATATGGTTTCTCACCTGTGTGAACCCTAATGTGTTTAACCAAATAACCTTTTTCAGTGAACACTTTGTCACATTCTGAACATGAATATGGTTTCTCACCTGTGTGAATCCTCATGTGTTTTATCAAACTAGGTTTTCCACTAAATGCTTTGTCACATTCTGAACATGAATATGGTTTCTCACCTGTGTGAATCCTCATGTGTCTTACCAAATCACGTTTATCACTAAACGCTTTGTCACATTCTGAACATGAATTTGGTTTCTCTCCTGTGTGAATCCTCATGTGTTTTACCAAACTACCTTTTTCACGGAATGCTTTGTCACATTCTGAACATGAATATGGTTTCTCATCTGTGTGAATCCTCATGTGTTTTACCAAACTACCTTTTTGAGTGAATATTTTGTCACATTCTGAACATGAATATGGTTTCTCACCTGTGTGAATCCTCATGTGTTTTACCAAACTACCTTTTTGAGTGAACATTTTGTCACATTCTGAACATGAATATGGTTTCTCATCTGTGTGAATCCTCATGTGTCTTACTAAATCACGTTTATCACTAAACGCTTTGTCACGTTCTGAACATGAATATGGTTTCTCACCTGTGTGAATCCTCATGTGTCTTACCAAATCACGTTTATCACTAAATGCTTTGTCACATTCTGAACATGAATATGGTTTCTCACCTGTGTGAACCCTAATGTGTTTAACCAAATTACCTCTTTCACTGAAAGCTTTGTCACATTCTGAACACGAATATGGTTTCTCTCCTGTGTGAATGCTCATGTGACTTACCAAATGACCTTTTTTACCGAATGTTTTGTCACATTCTGAACATGAATATGGTTTCTCAGCTGTGTGAATCCTCATGTGTTTTAACAAACTATCTTTTTCACTGAATGCTTTGGTACATTCTGAACATGAATATGGTTTCTCTCCTGTTTGCATCCTCATATGGTTTGAACGAATACTTTGGACTCTAAAGTGTTTGTTACAATGTGAACTTGAATATGGTTTCTCTCCTGTATGAATCCTCATGTGATTCACCAAATGACCTTTTATTCTGGAACTTTTGTAGCTTTACTGTTCGCTAGGTCGTAGTTTTTTTGTAATAGATCTAAGTATTCTGATTAAGTTTGTGAAATTTCAACACAGATTACTATATTAGTACTTAGTAGCAAGCTAAATTTCAAGTTACGGAAATCATTAGTTTTATAGTAGTGATATGTGGTTTAACTGGTTTATTACAAAACTTATTGATGTTTTTTTTTTTTTTTTTTTTGGTAGTGTGGCGATTTTGGCACTTTGTCCATTTTGCCACAGTCAAGTTATTTTGTTCACTGGCTAAAGGTTGGGAAACTTATCTAACACGAAAGGTAGTTTCTTATAGGAAACGGAATAGAAATTGGAAATAAGGAAAAAGGATTAGTTTTACAAAAAATATAGTCACTACTTAAAAATATTATTTAAAAAATAATTATATACTCCAAACTTCATGTGTAAACGAAAAACAAAATAACAGAAGGTAAAAACACAAAATGCTATTTATAGTTATTAAACTTTGATGTTATTTTGTACAATGAATAATTCAATTGCTTTAAAAATAAAAAAAACTACTAGAAAAAATCAGGCATTCAAATACTTGTAGGAAACGGAACATGCAGGATGGTAAGGGTTTCAAGGAAGGACGAATGATTATATTTAGGACACGTAAAGAAAATATGGTTGATATCACCAACATCACTATCAGAATCAGAGCAATCACACTTGTCAGTGCTTACGATTCCCAATTCTGAAAGATGCGCTGGGGTGCACGTGTGACCCAAGCGCATACGAATAATTATGCTGGTTACTGTTTTGCTTAATTTAATTTTTAGTGAACCATGGTTTATGCGGAATCTCTGGTTGGACCTGATGATAATATCTACCTTTCTGCTTTGATTTTTCTGAATAAAGTGTTGTCTTAGAGCATTCAGAACAGTGTTGTCCAAGAGTCATAAAGATTCCTGTTTAATAAATTTGCAAGGATGTTCTCCATCTAATATAGCCTCGTTGGCTAAACGATCAGCAGTCTCATTTCCACGTATACCGCAATAGCTAGGTATCCAAACGAAACGCACATCATAATTTGATTCGTGGCATTTATAAAGAAGATTTTTGATTTGAAATATTATATCGTACTGAAATTTAATTTTGAAAGGAAATTTAACTAGAGTTGCTAAGGCACTTTTGCTGTCGGTAAAGATTATAGCTTTAGGTAATTTGGCAAGTAAAATATATTCGACTGATTTATACAGCCCAAAGCACTCACCCGTAAATACTGAGGCCTCAGATGGTAGCATTATTTTTTTTTACGAAGCTATACTGTTTGTGATAAACACCAACTCCAACGTTGCCCATTTGAGTGTTAGATGCATCGGTAAATATTTGATGAAAATCTTCCCAGTTCTGATCACTTTGATGTATGAAGGAAATGTTTGGATTAGTATCGTCCCTGTGGATTCCGATGTCAAAAACTACCATGGTAGGAAGTGTCAAAGAGTTAAAAGATATACTGTACAATGGAAGTAAACGCGATCTTTGAATTGCTGTAGTTAAAGACAAAAATTGCTTAAAACTGTTAAGAATTAGTGGCATAGATTTATGTCTCCAATACGAAGACGATGAAGTTAAATTGTTTAGGGCGCTCAACTTTGACAATAAAGGATGGCAGGTGTAGTGTATTATTCGAAACAGGTATTTGTGAGCGAGATATTGACGTCTCAATGCAAGAGGCGGTACTCCACATTTCACTTGTAAAGCATGAATAGGACTAGATTTCATGGCACCAGCCATTATGCGCAATGCCTTCGACTGAATCGTCTCTACTTTATTAAATGCAGTGACGCTGCCAGGTTCCAAGAAGAAAGTACCATAGTCAAAGACACTACGAATCACCGCCTGGTACAGTAATTTCATAGAGGCGGGGTGAGCGCCCCACCAAACACCAGCGAGACAACGCATCATATTTATACGTCTTTCACATTTTGCTATCAATGAGCCACCCATGATAATTTAGAATCTAGTATCATCCCTAAATATTTAACCTGAGATTAACCTCAATAGGTCTATCATTATATAATATTGTTACTGGTGGAGGCATTCGCATTCGTGAAAACAGAACAGAAGTAGTTTTACCAACAGAAAGTTCTAAACCGTTATCATGTAACCAGCACCTCAGAGATCTCAAAGCATCTGTCAAATTAGAAGAAATTCTAATAACTGAATTATCAGAGCTATATAACACGACATCGTCAGCGTATTGTATAATTGAGACCAGATCGTCATTCAATTTACTCTCCAGGTCCTGAGTGTATATATTGTACAATAGAGGGCTCAAAACGGAGCCCTGTGGAAGCCCTTTCCACGCAGTTCTTATTAAATACGAGTCTTGTATTTCAAAATGGATATATCTTTCAGATATGAGAATAATTATAAATCTACAAAGAATATTCGGCACATTTAACGTCAGTAATTTTTTTTGTAAAATCGGTATTAATACATTATCATACGCTGATTTAATATCAACAAATACTGCTCCCAAGGACTTATTAGCAGAAAATGCCATTCGAATGTCCATTGTCAAAATTCCTAAACAATCAAAAGTACTTCTTCCCTTTCTGAATCCAAACTGGCTATTAGATATAAAAGACCTCGACTTTCCAGAAACCATTCCAGTCTATTTTTAATTAAGTGTTCTGCAATTTTAACTAAAACAGTGGACAAAGCTATTGGTCTATATGAATCTGCGTTTGAAGAGGGCTTATTGGATTTAAGTAATGGCAACACAGTTTGAGTTCTCGAGTTCTCCTGGAGAGTTTTTTTGGCGGGATTTGTGGTGGACGCATTCGTAGTTTTATTTTGTTGTTTTTTCATTGTTTTCTGCTGAGATTTTGTTCAAGAAGTGGTGCATTTTGGAGAAAATCGTCTAGTGCACGTGAGCAATGTGGAGAACAAGAAAATAAAACGAAGGAGGACGTGAGAACCCAACTTGCTCTGGGTGCAGTTTTATAGACACCCAACAGCAACTGGGTGTTCCACCTCAGAATGCAGCTGCTGCAAATGCTGTCAAGAACTTCAGAGAAGATTTGTAATGCACCGGCACTAGTATTACAAATCCAAAAACAAATGAAGAAAGTGAAAATTATTTACGAATCCGGCTGAAGGACTAGTTTCCATGGCCAAGAAAAATTCACAACAAATCTCGAGTTCTCCTAGCTGTAGGTACATTACCTGTCATCATAACAGTATTAACTAACTCTAAATAATAAATGAGTGAATTATCACTAAGGTGTGCCAAAAATGAGTAAGGAATATTATCCAGACCCGGGGCTGGTTCGTTGGTACTGGAGAGGTTGCCCTTAAGTTCGTGCAGTGTGAAAAGGGGGCACAAGTTATTTACGATATTGAGATGATTGGATGTGGATATGGTTCGCAACTGCTCATGGACATAATGGCTACGTTCCACTAAACGCCCGCAACGATTGTAACACCCTCTGTATCGTTCCACCTAAGGCCCGTGGTCGTCGCGAGCGATCGCTCGACGTCATAGATGACGTCACTGTTCGCGACCACATCGCGCCCACTTCGCCCACAAAATATTGGTGGGTCAGAGTGGGCTTTCACCAAAGAGAATGTGGCCTCCCTATTGAAGAAGAGACTCCGGCAAAAATCAGAAGAGGAGGAAGCGCGTGCGTAAGTTTTCATATGCAGTTAAAAAAATCTATAATATTCAGATTTAATATCGATTATTTATTTAACTATTTATACGAGAAAACAGAAAACTTTCACCATGCCGCCATATTGCGAGCACACAGTGCTCAAGATGTGCGTTCCACCTAAAACATTCACCTACAACGCCCGCGGCCTTTTTCCGTTAGTAGAACGGTAGTTTCAGCGGTCGCGGTCGATGGCGTTGCGGGCGTTAAGTGGAACGTACCCATTATGAAGGGGCTAATCTGTCTAAGAATTTATTTGCAAGAGGCTCAGGAAGGGACCTATAAGAAGTGTCAGTAAATGCAGACCTAAATCTCCTAATCTGTTGCCAAACTATGGATGCAGGTGTATCAGGGCATATAGAGGCACAAAAATTTTTCCAACTTTCGACCTTTTTCTTTCTAAGGAGTTTTTTAACTTTACACATTGTTTCTATCAGCGAGTCATAATTCTCCTCCGTCATGTGCTGTTTATATTTTTTTTCAGCTTCTTTCCTCTCCCTAACTGCTTCAGTACATTCACTGTCCCACCAAGGAGGAGATGGTATTTTACCAAGCAAACCATTTTTGTGCGGGAATAATTGATCAGCTGTATCAACTATAAGTCTTGCTAATTCTTTTGCACAATTATTCTCATGACCTAGGCATGCTGTCTGAAGTGTAGAAATTTTTGTATCTATTTCATTTTTAAACTTTAGCCAGTCAGCATCTGCTAATCTATATTTTAAACGGGGTTTGCGCTGTGGTGTAGATCGATTTTTAATAGGAAAAGATATAATAATTGGGAAATGATCACTACCATGGGTACGTTCCACTAAACGCCCGCAACGATTGTAACACCCTCTGTATCGTTCCACCTAAGGCCCGTGGTCGTCGCGAGCGATCGCTCGACGTCATAGATGACGTCACTGTTCGCGACCACATCGCGCCCACTTCGCCCACAAAATATTGGTGGGTCAGAGTGGGCTTTCACCAAGAAGAGACTCCGGCAAAAATCAGAAGAGGATGAAGCGCGTGCCAAACGACATAAAGAGCGCTTGGAAATGGACGAAAAAATGCTCGCGTTACTTTCTAAATCAGTTGATAAAATGTAATGTTTTATCGATTAAGTTCTGTTTTTTACGTGTTAAGAGAGATTAAATGATCATTTTCGAAAAAATATAAAGTAAGTGTAATAGTGTAAGTTTTCATTCGCAGTTAAAAAAATCTATAGTATTTAGATTTAATATCGATTATTTATACTATTTATACGAGAAAACGGAAAACTTTCACCATGCCGCCATATTGCGAGCACACAGCGCTCAAGATGTGCGTTCCACCTAAACATCCGCCTACAACGCCCGCGGCCTTTTTCCGTTAGTGGAACGGCAGTTTCAGCGGTCGCGGTCGATGGCGTTGCGGGCGTTAAGTGGAACGTACCCCATATGTATAAGAAAAAACTTTCCAAGTAAGAGAAGAAGCTAAGTTAGGAGTACAAATAGATAAATCGACAGCACTATCGGATTCATTGGGAGCTGACCTTCTTGTTGGTAATCCTGTGTTAAGTAAGCACAGATTGTGATGGTCCAATAAATCAAGAACTTGTTCACCATAGCTATTAGAGGTAGTGCTGCCCCATGAAGAATGATGAGCATTAAAGTCTCCTAATATTATAAATGGTTGTGGGAGTGAGGAAAGTAATTGATCTAATTCATTAAATATAATAGATGAGGGATAAGGTACGTAAATAGAAACAAAACAAATATTATTAACAATAGCAGCAATTATGGAGTAATCATTATGATGAGAAGTTATGGGATGAATGATAGGATGGAATGAATGTTTGATGAGTAAATGTACACCGCCATACCCATCAGATCTATCTTCTCGGAATGAGATGTAACCCTGGAACTTAAAACTTATTTCAGCTTTAAGCCAGGTTTCAGATAAAGCTATGACAAAAGGGTCAAATTTATTTATCAAATAGATCAGATCAGACTTCTTATTGACTATACTGCGAGCGTTCCATTGCAGTATTTTGCCGGACTGATCCATTGTTGTTTTTATTAATACTGGAAATAATATCTAGTAAGGGGGCAACGTGGGACGGTGAGAAATTAGAAGAAGTGAGTAACTTAATGAAGGCTGTTATTATTTCAAGAATAGTAGATTGAGTTTCATCATTATCATTCGATTTATTTAGTGCAGAACCATTTTCAAATGACTTTTCATTGTTGTAGTTGCCTACAATTTCCTGATGGGCAGCTCGGTCATACCCTCTTGAAAATTTAGGCAGAGCACGAGGTTTAAGAAACACAGTCTTTCTGTAAGATGAGGTACTAGGAGTATGGTCAGTGGATGTAGAGGTAGTAGGTTGGTTATCAGGTCCAGTGGATGGATAAGATGGTTGGGAAACAACATTAGCATAATGGCCTATGCACTGGAGGGTGCAACTTGGCTGTTTCTACATATGAAATACAGTTTTGTGCCATATATACAATACAATACAATAAAATACAATACAATATTCTTTATTGCATCACAACATAAAAAAAGAAATCAATAATAAAGAGGAAAGCCTATACAATAGGCGGCCTTATTGCTAGGTATATGTCTTAATTTGTTTTTGCATATGATACTCAGGGCATGTTTTATTTATGGCATAATGACAGCCAAAACATGAAGCAGAGTCCTCCTCAACATCACAAGAAGACCCAGTATGACTAAATCCACATTTGTAGCACCGCGTTTTCGATCTATATTGATTTTTGGTGTGTCCATATCTACAACAGTTATAACACTGGATTGTAGGATATGTGTATTGTTCTACTGGAAGAGAATTGTAGCACATAAACACACGTTTTGGTAGTACCTGTCCATCAAAAGTCAATACAACTGTTTGAGAAGGTTTCCAAACAGGATTACCATCAACCATGACACAACCTATAGGCACGCTAATATTTTCTTTAATTTCTTCCTGATCCCAATCAGCAGGGACAACGCGAACAAGACCTATACGTGTTATGTTGTAGAAGGGGATGAAGGCTTTGAACTTAATATTGTAATATTGTAATTGTAATCAGCTAATTTATTATTACTAATAAAAGAGATGGCTGCTCTGTATTATGTAAATGCAACAGTTATTCTGTTTCTACCTATCTTTTTGATGCTTTGGATATTGTTTTTTTTACAAGTTTTAGAAGTTTCCAAAACTAATGGGATGAAATGTAGCCCCGGCATCAGTGGAATCTCTTTGTACATGAACAACATATGGAGCAACATCAGTGAATTATACTCAGACCTACCAATTTTACCAGCTGTCTCTGTCTGTATGACTGGAGTTAGAGTTAATGACATATTTTTGGAATCGACTAGCAATGAATGATTCTGAGTTACATCGCCAGTGACATCAACCGCATTAACCTTATCCTGAACTATCTCTTCAATCATGCAACTGCAACTGACTTTGGTTCCATGAGGATGTTTCCTACGTTTTTTATTGCAGTGTTTGCATATTCTAGTTGCGCGAATACGTTTCCTTCTATTCTCAGGGTAGGACCAAAGGGTAGGACTGTACAATAGGGTCCATCGCTTTGGGGGGGGGGAGGGGAACCCTCCCCTAGAAGATGGAAGTTAGGAGGGGGGTAGTTTTCGAGAAAACGAATTTTGAAAATTGGTAGCTTACATTGTGATGAAAAATCGCTACCGCTTATTAAAAAAAGTCACCTATTTCCGTGACGCCGAAAATCGCTACCGCTTATTAAATACTTCTCTGACGGCAAAAATCGCTGCCGCTTATTAAAAAAAAGTCATTTACTTTCCTGACGGCGACAAAATCGCTACCGCTCATTGCAATAAGGTGGAAGTCAATTTGGACCCCGAGATTCATAATCTAGGGCGTAGCCCCTGTAGGTACGGTGTTGCTGGCTGAAGGTGCGTCGATGTTCTGCGTCGGGTCACCAATGTAGGAACGGTGTGCTCTTACATGACGAGAACAAAGGGAGATATCTCCGCCAGGCGAGGTGTTGTGCCTGGGGTCCGACCGTGGACCAACCGTGTATGGTTGGTACTTGTATATATGCTTAGCGCTGAAGAAATTCTAATAGCGCGTTCTAGATGCCATCTATCAAGATGAAGATGTAACTTTTCCATATAGTATGATCGATGGTTCAGTCTTGAGTTGAGGTTATGTAGTTGTATGTGGCGGGTACTGCAGATGTCGCCACATTACTCCCCCTCCGAGACGGAGGTCGATATCCATATTGAGTTAGCTGTCCAATGTTGCGGCGCGGCGGAGCGACGATACGCGTCGCGATGCGGCGTCTGCGGTGAGTCGAGACGCCAGGCCAATGTTGCTCTACTCGAGTCCACGGTGAGTTGGGACGAGGAGGTGGTTCAGGCGTACGGTGCAAGGGAAGCAGGTCACGTGGAGCGCGTGCTCTACAGCGTGAGCTGCCGACGACTTGCTGCCTGAAGAGTGAAGCTGCAGGTCCTTGGTGCTGCGTCGACGGCTGCGAACCTGATGAGGCTTCGGGGTGAAGTGCAGGGCCAGGAAGCTCGATATGTCGGCTGCGATGGTCCTGGTATACTTCGCATTGGACTGCTATGCTGCTGTTGGCTTGCTTTACCGGCTGGAGGGCTGTTGAGGAGTTGTTGCCGAAGGTGCGTCAATGTTCATCGTCGGGTCACCAATGTAGGAACGGTGTGCTCTTACATGACGAGAACAAAGGGAGATATCTCCGCCAGGCGAGGTGTTGTGCCTGGGGTCCGACCGTGGACCAACCGTGTATGGTTGGTACTTGTATATATGCTTAGCGCTGAAGAAATTCTAATAGCGCGTTCTAGATGCCATCTATCAAGATGAAGATGTAACTTTTCCATATAGTATGATCGATGGTTCAGTCTTGAGTTGAGGTTATGTAGTTGTATGTGGCGGGTACTGCAGATGTCGCCACAGCCCCCGCCAACCGTTTACAACCCCCAACAAACCTTCGGGATCCGAGGGGGATGTGGGAGTATAAGGGCGGGGGAAAAGCACGCAGGGCGGACAAACTTGGGGGTAACAAATCGAAAACCAGGGGGTAGTCGGTCAAGGTCAATCAGTCAAGGTCATTTCAAGGTCAAGGTCTAAGTCAATTTGATCCCAAAATGGATCAAAATTTGATCAAGTTGCCCCCGCCACCCATTTGAAACCCCCAACAAACCTTCGGGAAAGCACGCGGGGCCCGGACCCCTAACAGGGGCGTAGACCCCGCCACCCATTTAAAACCCCCAGCAAACCTTCGGGATCCGAGGAGGATGTGGGAGTATCAGGGCGGGGAAAGCACGCGGGGCCGACTTGAGGGCAGACAAACTTGGGGGTAACAAATCGAAAACTAGAAGGAAGTCAGTCAAGGTCTAAGGTCAAGGTCAGAACAACGGGGCTCCTACTTCTGTGTTCTCATGTTAAACCTAACACTACGACTGTGCGGGGAGGCGAGCTAAGCTCAGAACTTTAACTGGAGTCGCTCTGTCTCTTATACGATTCAGCAGAGTCTGTTCAACATGCCGAAATATGACTTCACTTCATGCAAAGTACCTTAAAGTTGTTCTTTATTTTTGAAAAAATCGGCTGTACATAGAAAGTTCAGACGCAAATATCTCAAAAATATGAACATTAACTGGAGTCGCTCTGTCTCTTATACGATTCAGCAGAGCCTGTTCAACATGCCGACATGTGTCTTACCCACTTCACCTCATGCAAAGTACCTAAAAGTGGAGTTCAATATTTTGAAAAATTCGACTTCATATAGAAAATTCAGACGCAAATATCTCAAAAATTTGAACATTAACTGGAGTCGCTATGTCTCTTATACGATTCAGCAGAGCCTGTTTAACATTCCGACATATGTCTTACCCACTTCACCTCATGCAAAGTACCTAAAACAGGAGTTCAATTTTTTGGAAAATCGACTACACAAAGTTTATACGTAAATAAATCAAAAATATGAACATTAACTGGAGTCGCTCTGTCTCTTATACGATTCAGCAGAGCCTGTTCAACATGCCGACATGTGTCTTACCAACTTCACCTCATGCAAAGTACGTAAAAGTGGAGTTCAATTTTTTGAAAAATTCGACTACATATAAAAACTTCAGACGCAAATATCTCAAAAATATGAACATTAACTGGAGTCGCTCTGTCTCTTATACGATTCAGCAGAGCCTCTTTAACATGCCGACATATGTCTTACCCACTTCACTTTATGCAAAGTAACTTAAACTTGTTCTTTTTTTTTTCCAAAAATTGGCTGTACATGAAAAGTTCAGACGCAAATATCTCAAAACTATGAACTTTATCTGGAGTCGCTCTGTCTCTTAAACGATTCAGCAGAGCCTGTTCAACATGCCGACATATGTCTTACCAACTTCACCTCATGAAAAGTACAGTGAACAGCACATATGCAGTTGGACATAATGGCCTTGAAAATGTTAGAAGTTGAACAGAGCGAATGCGAAAAAGAGATAGTAATTGTTCTCTTCGCATTGTTTTCAATCTGCGCTGCCACTTACCACTGGCCGGTGCGGGTAGGCGGGGTCGGGCGAGATCGCGTTCGTCCGAAGATTTTACATACATACTTATTGATGGAAATTCCGATTTATTTGTGAAAAGACCAGAATTTTAAGAATAAAATATTATAGGTAGTGGTAAGGTTTGTTTATTTGTTTGGTTGTAGGGGGTTAAACTTTAGAATTATTGAACCGAATCTAAAATTCTTTAACCGCCTCCGTGGCGTAATGGGTAGGTAGTCCATTCGCTTCACACCAGGAGGTCGCGGGTTCGATTCCCGGTGGGGTCAACTTGTAAGACTCGGTTTGTTTGGTGGTAGGGCATTTTCTAAGCCCGCCTGGCTAGCTACCACCGTCTTATCTAAGTCTTGCCGATAAACATCAGTGTTAACAAAATTGATGTGTTCCGGCTTGAAGATAAGATAGCCCGTTCTCCATTGTGTTGGGGAATCTAGGTAAGCCCGCTTCCATCTTCGGCATCATCGTCACTCACCATCAGGTGAGATGATGCCAAGGGCTTACCAATTGTGAATAAAAAAAAATAAAAGCAGTAAATTATGAGACAGTGTACGCTCACAAATTCACAATAAATGCTATCTAATATCTATGCGACTGGACTTGGACTGACAAACGTAGTAAGTATTGGTGACTTATATTCTCTTTGGACGGGACGAGACGGATGAGTGAGTGACTTTAAATACTGGCAGTGTTGTTGTTGTTTATTTAAGGACTAATAAACAGTTACACAATCCATATTATAATACAACTTAAATAGTTATCTTATTACTAATTGTGAAACCCACAACATTAGCCACAGTTACATTTAAGTTATCGTTGAGAAACAGTAGAAAGTGCATAACAACTAGATGCATTTTAAAAACAAAATAATTAAATGTTTAGTTAGTTTGTTTGTTGCCGTTAGGACAATCTTGTTTGTGGTTATTAAAATGAAAAAGTGGCCAATTTTGGAATAAGGATGTGGGTTTAATTAAAACAGTATCTAATACATGTAGAAAAAAATAATTATAGGTCTACAATGGCCTCTAGTAATTCTGAAATCTCTACGTCAACGTCAATCGATCGGTGATGATGATGTAGATGGGGTTTCTTTTTTTTGATTGCTTTGTCCGCTTCTGTAAAATTGTTTAAAACATCAGGTGGCAAAACATAGTCGTGACATTTTTATTATTTATTTTAATTGACTTTTAATCATAATTATGGAATTAAGTGTTAATGCACACATTTTGTTTCATAATTTATTTTTCAGTGTGTTCATTCATGACACTTAACTACTTACTTCCGCATTAGAGTGAGGAAGACAAGACCGCAGTAACTAGGTCAAATATTTGGTCAACTGTAAACAGTAATTATCCAAAACATAATTACCAAAAGTAGCTAGAATCGGTTGGTCAGCTAAAATTATTTTTGGAAAACCGTTATAAATATGACAGATCTAGCCACAAAGTGGCTAAAACGGCAACACTGCTTGCTAGCTCGTGTCACTGCGCGGATGCTTGGTTTATTAGATCTGTGGCGGATGCTTTGTAAGGGGCGTGGCTTATGATTTGTCAAAAGCACAGATCTGTGGTCATAAGTTTGTGAGAATTCGTTATTGGTCAATAGACGCTTAATTAGAAAAGAATGTCGATTGGTATATTTTCGTAAAGATGACGAATTCTACCAATCACCGATGTGTGCGAGTGTTCAACTGTTAAAAATCGGTCGTAGTTAATATGTGTGTAATGTGTATACTGTCTATCGCCACGTGCTGGCCACTGTACCTAAAATTGGATCTATTTTAATAGGGAGTCGTACTTATCTATCTCTTTCAAAGTAGGTACAATTCACTTGAGTAACGATTTGAGGAAACTGTTGTTTAATCGTGCGTGATCAAAAGTAAGCTTTGTTTTCGTATTGAAATCCTTCCGTTATTGCTTGATAGGTAGGTAGATACTTACGCTGATATTCAGTTATCCACTTTACAATAATTCGGCTGTGCTGTGAGTTTGTTTATTTAGGTAGGTACCTCAGCTATATATTATAGATTGACTGAACTATTAATCAAGGTAGGATATGGACAAAGATGAAAAGAAAGGCTTCTGACAGTTGAAATTCTTTTATTTGTACGGTAGTGTCGATTATTGGTAAATTAAGTAAGATTAAGGGTGCTAACCCCCTTATAGTAAGGGCATGTTTACAGCATACACAACAAAAAGGGGTCCGGCAAAGTGGGGTGCTATCTTCACTGCGGTTAAATATAGGAGGTCTTGTTAAAAAAGGAAAAATCACAGCACTATAAAATTTAAAATAATATTTTGTACAGCAACTCGTTTCGACGGTCATCAATTGTTTCTTTCTTGTCAAAAGCTAACAATCATTTTAAAATTAAATTTTCATAGACGATCAAAACCAAAAGAGCATTTAATCATGAAACGCAAGAAAGAAGATCGGCTTAAAGTAATACTTTGCGTTTCAGTATGCACTAGGTGAGCCCCACATAACCAACCTATAAAACGTAGTGTATTATATTCGCTTTGCCAACCTAGGACCGGACGTTGGTATGCAGCAATGCATTTTTGATGTGTAACATCTTTGCTCTCGCTTTCCTGCAATTTGTGGGAGTGATTTCGTGAAATGGGACGGAAATGTGTCCCATTGTAACAGGAAGTCGCGTTTTTTCAGGCTTTAAAAGCGCGGAAAAGGCAAAGGTATCTATGACCATACAGCCTAGTCTGCCGTATCTTTGCCGTCCTTTTATAAAGTATTTTGTCACATGTTACACATCATATGCGAGTACTGTAGGTCTCGCTCGAATTTTTAACCCTCCCTCCCTCCGAAAAGGGGAATAAAAAAAAAAGATTACATGCTCATTGCTCAGTGGAAATCACTACGTTTAAACGTCAATGAGTATAGAAATCACTACCTATCTATGTTGACTACGTTGACTACGTTGTCATACATACAGAGCACTACATATAGTAGTGATCTGTGCAGAGCACACACACAATGAGTATAGAAATCCCTACACACACAGTACGTACGTACGTGAAAAAATTCACGATTTTTCATTAAATGATGCCTCTCATCATAATATGTGGTACACCAGTGAGTGGCAAAACGAACAGAGCGTCAGAACTGAAAAACTTTTTCGAGAAAACCCATAGCAAGAAGGTCGAAATCGTGTCGGAATTTGAGGCTATTAAAAAGCTAGGTTATGATAAGAGCCTATATTTGGACTCTCAAAAAGAAAAACGGGTCAGAAGCTACCTTAAATCAGAGGCGATACAGCTTCTAGGCAAGGATAATGTAGTTATTCTGGACGGGAGCAATTATATCAAAGGTTTGTTATGGTTTTTGTTTGGTGCCGTTTAAAAGGGCCGTCTAAAAAACACCATTGCTACTTTTGCAGATGGCACAGCCATTATGGCACCTGGAGTCACACATGCGGAGGCAAGGGAAAAGGTTCACGGTTGGACGAAGAAATGGTGAATCAAACTGAATGAATCTAAGTTGATTCACATAGACTTCACCAACAAGAAAGACATGTTATTGGATAATCTTGTTTGGCTTATGACACTACTCCTCTGCCCGGCGCCCACTGGTGATGCTTCTAGCGACAGAATAGTTCTCTTAGAGCAGATCTCTCACTAGGGACAGCTAACTCTGCTTGGTTCTGTAGGGACTAGTAATGAGGCCTAATAGACTAAACTTCACCCACCTGCAGTAAGCCCTTCGCAGTTGATCGCCGTATGCCAGGAGACTGGGATCCTGGAGGTTTGTGTCGACCGAGAGTCAGGGTGTGTTATCCCTGGCTGGCAACATGCCATCTTGGGCCACCAGTGAGGGGTGGGGGTCCTACTTGGGTGGGATTGACTCTGCCATGTTGACGGGGCAAGAGTGTGTGGGGTACATATGGGTGGTGGATCCTCTCATCCATTCAGCCTGCACATCTCAAGCTCGCGACGTCGCACAGTGAGCTCCAACTCAACACACCTATATCCTTCCGATAATCCTGATGTCTCATTGAAGCACTCCCAAAAGTGCGGGGTCCATGGAGGTTGGGAAAAATCGGAAGGATGAATCAACTACATTTTGGACCATGGCATTAACAGGATTTAAAACACCACAGCCGGCGCTTGAGGGAAAATCTGAAGGCAATGCCTACTTTTCTGGGAATATCCAGGGCATAGGTGGGCCGACGGTAAATATTGATGGCCACCCCGTGTCCATAGTTTACGGGAAGGGGTCGCGGGACCAGGCCACTAAAGGTTAAAAATGTGGGCAAGAAGGGGAAACCCAAGACTCCTTTACTACCTGCCTCTCACACCCCCAAACAATAGTGTCGCTAGACGCATCACCAGTGGGCGCCGGGCAGAGGAGTAGTGTCACAAGCCAAACAAGATTATCCAATAATATTTTTTTTTTCCTATCAATGAGGTATCAATAATAATTGGTAATTGTCTTTCTGGTTGGTGAAGTCTATGTGAATTCACTTAGATTCATTCAGTTTGATTCACCATTTCTTCGTCCAACTGTGAACCTTTTCTACTGCCTCCGCATGTGTGACTCCAGATACCATAATGGCTGTGCCATCTGCAAAAGTAGCAATGGTGTTTTCTAGGGTGCTGTACACCCAATGGGTGACCAACAGACCCAATTACTAAGCCTTCGCTGTCTGTCCATCTGTCTATCCATCTGTCAGCGGGCTGTATTTCATGAAATGAAATATAATTTATTTGCTTCGTTTTGAGTGCAAAATTTGGTGTTAACAATAAATAAAAAAGTTTATTTCAAAACCTGCTCATAATTTAAGCGTGCAAATATTTAATTACATTATTATTCATATACTTTATGTCAAGGTATAAATTCTTTCATTGAGTAAAAACATTTATGTATTAACCATTTATGCAAGTTTTTTTTAAATATTCCGCCAGACAACATTCTTATTTCGTCAGGTAAAGCGTTGTATACTTTTGCTGCCATAAAACAAACATTTTTCTGTGCCATTGTCAACTTATATTTAGGTATTAGTACTGTATTGGCTTTCCTAAGTCGCAATTGTCTTAAAGGTATGGGTGGGGGAGGGTAGGTTTATCACTCAATTGGTAATAAGTAGAAAAAGTTAAAAAATAAGGGGGGTCGCCATACTACCTATCTAATATTTCAAAATTGTTTCCAACATTTTAATTTTCGACATAATATAATTTGACAACTTTTTGACAAATTAATTTAATATTAATTTTTAATCACATTTGGTTTTATATTTAATTGTTATTCATTTGTTTTTAACTTGATGTATTTTGTTTAACCTAATTTATTATAGAATTAATGTGATTTTTTTATAATTTTTCATTTTTTTATATGTAAATGTGAGTTTTGAATTTTGTGCCTTATGGATTTTTTAGTCTGAGAATAAATGAATAATTAATTATTTTTTTAATACTAAAAAAACGTGTTTTTTATAGGTCTTTAGAAGTATTTTTGATTTAGTTCTTATCATAAAAATGGTAAAACATACAAGCGTGATACTTAATGTGATTGATTATAGTGCTAATACTGAAGTAACACAACAAATAATAAAAATCGGCCAAGTGTAAGTCGTACTCGCGCTAAGGAGTCCGAACTGAATGACAAAAAAAGCATATTTTTGTTACTCGCATTGTTGTCTTTTGTTTGTAATGTGAATAGGTATCATTGTCATTATACTATGTAGTTGTGTGGAGAGGTGTGGTGGTATGGAACCCTTGGAGTGCTAGTCCGACACGCACTTGGCCGGTATTTTAGGGTTCCGAAGTCAAAAAGGAACCCTTATAGTTTCGCCATGTCTGTCTGTCCACCTGTCCACGGCTTAGCTCAGAGACTAATATTTTAGATAGGTACAAATTGGGTTTACATTAAGTTTACTAGTCTGGTTAAACATGTTCAAAAATTTTGATAGTATTAGAAAGCTGTAATTTGGCGCAGGTATACATGTTAATTACGCCAACAAAGTTGCATAATAAAATCTTGAATGAAAAAAATAATATTTTAGGGTACTTCCCCTACATGTAAATAGGGGGTGATATTTTTTTCGTTGACATATAAGCGGGGTATCGTTGAATAGATCTTTAAAAACTATTGCGGGTTTACTAAAACCATTTTTTGATTTGGGGATTGGTTTGCGAAATGTTAAGCTTTAAAGTACTCTATTTTGTTAGAGTCAAGTGTCTCCCCCTCCTGCCAACTAAAGCGCTATTTCAGGATAAAATTTATTCTATTTCCAAAAAAAAATGTAAATAGGAGAACATATAATCAATTTAAATGGAAAAAACTAGGTGTGCAGTTGGATTTGTAAAAAGTTCATAGATTTTCCATACAAAATCTTCTATTACCAACTGAAAATATAATATTGTTTTTTAAAATATACATTTATTTTTTTAAAAGACTATGGAAACCTACTTTGCGCTAGTCCGACTCGCACTTGACCGGTTTTCTAGTAATATTGATATCGCAGGTATATAATAGATACAGGACCGGAACTAGAACACTCCCCTATGGTACTCCAGCTTGTATTTATCTGAGAGACGGACTCCAATATATTTGTGTACTGTTTCGGCAACATTTTTTTTTAGTTTGTGCATGATATCTTCGTGCCGTACTTTGTCAAAAGCCTTTGCTGCGTCCAAAAATACAGTAGAAAAACTTTTTACCTTCTAATGCTTCTTCTATAATGTTAGTTATCCTGTGAACTTGGTCTATGGTAGAATGTTTTTCCCTGAACCCAAACTGGTAGTCAGGGATTAGGTCCCTTCTATTATACGTTTTATCTAATAACTTATGTTGTTAGTAAATGGAGATTGCCACCACTCCCCCACCACACTTGCAGGCATCTGCATTTGCGGCATGTCGTCACCATCAAAAGACCTAGCGGCAGCGTTGCGCCACCCGCACCACAGCACTTGTCGACGCAGATGCCCTTCACCGCCGCAGCCATTGTCATCGTCATCGCAGCCACGACAGACGCGCTCTGTCTGAGCGTCACGTGCGCTTTCCTAAAAGATTTATCAACGTAAAAGTCTAGGGCCAACACTATTCTGCATGACCATTTTTTGTTGAGATTCCACTGCCATCAGTTTGGCTTTATGCAGTTTGTCTTACTTGTCACACAAGTCACTAGTCTTCTTTGTAGTGCCCACTAATATGTTACTTTTCTCAATTTTTTTGTAATAAACTGGTGTGTAAATGTATATTTGTGATATATCTCCCATAAATGTAAAAAACCAGATTGATGATGTATGGTTATGTCATGATGTTTTTTGTTCAATTGTAAGTGATCGCAGAATAAAAGAGATAAGTACTATGGGGCGAGCTATGCTCGGAGTTTCTGTACGCGATGTAATCAGAAATGAGGAGAATCAAGGTGGTTACATTATGTTGGTTGACATAGCTCACAGAATCGCTAAACTTAAGTGGCAGTGGGCAGGGCACTTAGGCCGTAGAACAGATGGCCATTGGGACAGTAAAGTTCTCGAGTGGCGACCGCGCACTGATGATGAGGCCTCCCACACAGTAGACCGACGACCTGGTGAAGGTCAGTAGGCAGCATGCATGCGGGCAGCTCAGGACCAGGCTCGTGGAAATCCTTGGGGGATGCAGTGCGTCTTTCGGCTGATATGATGACTATGGATCAACTATCTTTGATTCTGTAACTAAGTGTGTGGACTTGGATAATTTTTTAAAACACTAACACAGATATAGGCACATCAGTTTTTGTGAGAGTTTTCTTAGAATAGAATTTATTTTGATATTTCAGGTTACCGCTATGAACTGTACTGCGCATCAAAAGCATTGAAATCGACTCAGTGCACCATTTACACAATTCGTAACCAGCAAGAAGCTTGGGAGGACAATCTGAAACGTGAGAAAAGGACAGACGATGGGGCAACACCTGAGCAAGAACAGTACAGGAATATTTCGCAACAGTACACCTGGGAGGTGTTTGATGCTCTTACTAGATTGAGGTGATTGATTAAATTCTGCTAGAGTTGGATCAAAATATTGTCTGTATGCATGTTTATTATCCTGATGATCTAGTGAGGCTTAAGTAAGTTGCCTATTTTCCGGTATTTTATCGAATTCATTTCTTTCAGTGTGCAAGAACTACATGCCCTTATTCCCCCAGCTCCATTCCGCTTATGGTCACCGAGACCCAGGAAACTTTATTGTTGATATATGAACTGTTATGCTGTTACTGAGGATTTATTTTAAGTAGAGATATGGAGTGGAAGAATACCTTCACAATACCTTCTTTACTCCTTCGTGGCTCGAAAGTTAAAAAACACGCACTAATAACATTTAAATCAAGATCATTAGACCGATGTTCAACAGTGGACATTGGCTGAAATTATATTTATTTACTAGCTTTTGCCCGCGGCTTCGCCCGCGTGGAAATGGCTTTTATGACTCTTTTTGAGGGTGAGTGGTGCGCGAGCCGCAATCAGCTCGCAAGCGTGGACATGAGTTTTCTACAGGTACCTCAGGAACTGTATCGGGCTATTCGGATTAGCAGTCTTTGTCACTTCCCACCCCCTCAACAAATTCTATACAAAAAATCGCTTTAATCCGTTGCTCTGTTGCGACGCCACCGACGTGCGCGAGCGTAGAAAACAGTTGTCCTCAGATTCCTTTGGGAACTATGTCAGGATATTCTTATTAGTAAATTAGATCATTTTCCACCTCATCTGTGTGCTAAAAATCACACCAACTCATTTTTTTCGTTACGATTTTAAATAACTTAACGAACAAAGAGTATTGTTTTAGTTTCCTCAGGAACTCCATCTGGCTATAATGATTTCCACAGATAAAATATGACTATTTCATTCCCAGTGATACAGGCTACCTGCATGCTTTCATCAAGATTGGTAGAGGTGTTTAAGGGTGAATAGGTAACAAACAAACAAACACATTTTCACATTTATAATATTAAGTAAGGATTTCTAAATCTTAAATAACATATAGAGCGTTGGTGGCGTAACGGTTAGGGCCACTACCTCCTGTCCGGAAGGCCGTGGTTCGAATCCTGCCACTTACCAATATCTATACGAATATCAATTTCATACCGGTATGTACGTTTGTGTGTGAAGTCAATCAACCCGCAATGGGCCCGCATGATCGTCTAAGGCCTGATCGCCCTAACTCAGGGCAGGTCGAGCTCCTTGGTGGGGACGTATATAAACTGATATGATGAAATAACACATATATCTATATTATCAAAAAACTCATTCAAATCATTATATCAATCTAGTAATAAAATTTCCTAAAAATGTTAATATGGGTCAAATCCTCGAGTCGTATCGGCTCCAAAAGAGCCCATGGCGCACTTCTCGTTGCCGCGCTGGATGGCAATAGACAACCTTAGCAGCAGGTAGGACCTCACGTCACATCTCCACTCTCGAAGGCGACGGCCATCAATCTCCTTTGTGAAGCCAAAGGCCTCTGAGGTTTCAGCAGCCGGTTGTCTCACAGACCAGCAGCATAAAGCAGTAATTTGCCTCTGACACCGAGTACTTATTATGCTTCTTTCTCGCCGCAAATTAAGCAGCAGTACCGCATGGGTGAGGCAGAAAAAGAGGCGTCCCAAGGCAGGCACGTTCCTCTCTGCCATAGCACCTGTTTAAACTGTCCGGCCTTTTGCCATCAGATCGACTAAAGCCCGGCGGCTGCATCAAAGATGGAAAATTCCATCCAGCCGAGACCAGCGCCCTCCGAGTGAGGTCATTAAGGAATTGGTGACTTGTGAATCTTCACAAACAACGACCGCAACTCAGTGAGTGATGGCCAATTGCCTCCACCGTGGACCCGCAAATACATTGATGAGGTTCACAGATATTGATATTGCAGGCGGAGAGCAGTTGCTACACGCAAGAGTTCTCATATCTGTGCCTCCTGTTAAAAGATGCTAAACTCGATTTATGTGTTTTTAATTTTTTTAAACGATTGGAATCTGTAAAAAATACCTATGTTTTCGTCTATGAAACATATCGCTACGTGCCATAGATCAGGAGTTAGAGTTGTGTAAAGTAGCTTATGCTGAAAAATACATAAAAGAAATCCACTCAGAAGTATGAAATAATATTTTAATGTTTTAATACAACTTAAGCGCGTTTTATTATCCCTGCAGTGCCATCTATTGACATTCTGCTGTTATGATTATAATGTGTGGTATGTGTAGCTTAATGTGGAAAAAAGTACTCTATTGTTATTATTGTAAGTATCGATAGATAATTTCCCACGGGACCTCTTTAGTTTTCCGGGATAAAGAATACCCGACTATACAATGACGGTCAAAACATCCCATCCTAATGTAAAGGTTTCATATTGTTACGTTGAGCCATTCTAAAGATATTTTTTTTTGCATTCCTGCAGGAACCCTTATTTTTTTGGGATTCACAATGTCCCAGTTTTAGTTCGCGATAAGGGTATCAACGTGTAAAATTTGATTGTAATAGGTCAAGCCACATTTGCGTGGTGAGCCATTCTATAAATGAATACTTTTGGTTTTCCCACGGGAACTCTTGGATTTTCTGGGATAAAAAGTATCCTATATGTTAACCCGGGCTATAAGGAACCACCATACAAAATTTCATCAAAATCGGCCCGGTAGTTTTTGCATGATGCGCGAACATACAGACAGACAGACAGACAGACAGACAGACAAAAATTCCAAAAGTTGTTGTTTTGGCCTCTGTATCGTTAGTAATGTCCACCACAGTTATTATTTTCCAAAAATATTTCATGTACAGACACGGCCCCGTTACAGTTTTATTATATTATAGATAATTATTAAGGAAAATCAACAGCCTTTAATTAATAGTTATTTGTTATACAAGAGAGCAAAGTTGCTTTTTAACCGCATGCTCAATTTTTATGACCGAGCAAGCAAAGGTTTCCAGGTTTTTGAAGGTTTCAAAACTTAGAATCCTGAGCGTTATTCGAGGGAATCAAAAGAGCACGACGTGAAAAATCTTTGCACTCGAGTGCAACAGGTAATTTTTCATTCCACCTCAGCAAGGAAATGACGACAAAATGCAAAAAAAAAAACATTTGCGCATTACAAACAGTTTCAGTCAATTCTGTTGGCGTCAAATAAACTTCCTCGTCGCTATAATCACTCATTTTAGGTTTTTCACTTGTTTTCAAGTTTCTTGTTTTTAACCTTAGGTTTTAACAATATAACGTGAAAAGAAAATGGCGCGAGCAAAGCAAATTAAAAAAAAAGTACACCAAGAAGGTTCCGAGTCTGAGTTTTTAACAAATTAAAAAAGTTTGTATAATAAATTCGGCACCATGGAGGTAGAAATAAATGGGTTTATTAATGTTTTGAATTCACAAACTCAGTGCACACAATGTTCTAAATTCAATTTACTTTTCCCTTCTCAAGCGAGTAAAAACGGCTTTTGCACTCATATATCGAAGAGCAAAAATACAATTTCCGAGATGGGATGAAAAGTAATATTATTAACATTAAATATTATTATGATAGGCCTTTACAGATTTTCACGGAACATTACCTAAACAGTATAAGTCGTGCAAAAGTGAAAAATATCAGTTATATAGGCAAAAAACAAATTTTCAATTGAATTTTCAATTAAAAGTTTAGTTACAAGAGCGAGTGCAAGTTTCTATGTGTGTGTGCGTGTTCATCGCCATTCATCACACTGAATTTTGAAGTAATTTACTCAACTCACCTCTAAATGAAATTTTAGAGGTTCTGAAAGGATCAATTCAGTTCAATATATTTATTCAAAATTGGTGCAAATTACACTCTTTCTGATTGTCATAAAATAATAATAACAATGTCATTTGTGAAGAATCAAGAAATAAACAATAATTAGTTAATAACGTCAAAATTAAATCCATGATATAAACCAGATTATTTCAAAACAATTTATTTCAAATAGGTAAAAATATATATTGTATATTAAAAATAATGTCATGATTCAGATTACAGTCTCAGGTAATGGTATTTGTTATAGAATCAACATATATATCTTTGTCATTTACATAATCTATTATTTTATAATATCCTATAGAGCACAAAACTTTTTTGACATGAGTCTTGAATTTATTCTCTGACAAACTAGTTACATTTTCTGGAATTTTATTGTAAAATCTTGTACACTGCCCCACAAATGACTTTTTAACCTTACTCAGTCTCGAAAAGGCTATATCTATTTTATTTACATTTCTTAAATTCAAATTATGCCTGTCACTGTTTTTAGGAAATAAATGCAAATTCTTACGAACGCACATGATGTTTTCATATATAAATTGACTAGCAACAGTTAAAATATTGATTTCTTTGAACTTATTCTGTAACGACTCACGTGATCGCATCTGATAGATTGCGCGGATAGCTCTTTTCTGCAGGATGAAAATAGTTTCTTTATCAGCCGCATGCCCCCACAGTAATATGCCATAAGACATTATACTATGGAAGTAACTAAAATACACTAGTCTCGCAGTATCTACATCCGTTAACTGTCTTATTTTCTTAACGGCACAAGCAGCTGAACTAAGCCTTCCCGCTAAAGTTTCAATGTGTGGTCCCCATTGAAGTGAAACATCCAAAGTTATACCAAGGAACACCGTGGTATTTACAAATTCTAATTTATTACTGTCTAATATTACACTATTATTGACCTTTTTTACATTTGGCAAACAAAATTTTATACATTTTGTTTTCTTAGCATTTAATAATAAGTTGTTCACAGTGAACCAGTTCTGTCTAATATTACACTATTATTGACCTTTTTTACATTTGGCAAACAAAATTTTATACATTTTGTTTTCTTAGCATTTAATAATAAGTTGTTCACAGTGAACCAGTTCAGTATCTTTGAAAGAGTGTTGTTTACTTCGTCAATTTCGTTTTCTTTCCTATTCACTTTAAAAATAAGAGAAGTATCATCCGCAAACAACACAATATTTGACAGATGTTGCACCATAAAAGGCAAATCATTTACGTAAACAAGGAAAAGAAAAGGCCCTAATATGGAACCCTGGAGCACACCCATTTTCACCTTAGATCCAGATGAGTTCGTGCTATTCACTTGTACTTTTTGTGTTCTGTTGTCTAAATACGAATTTAAAAGACTGAGAGCCCCTTCCTCTACACCACAATGCTTTAATTTCATAAGTAATGTTTGGTGTTCAACACAATCAAAAGCCTTAGATAAATCACAAAACACTCCAATTGCATTCTGCGATTCCTCGAAGGCATCATATATGTTTCGGATGAGTGCTACTCCTGCATCGGTTGTTGATCGTCCTTTAGTGAAACCAAATTGTTGGTTATGCAGTAGTTTGTTTTCTGTAAAATATTGTAGCATTTGGTTAAGCATAATCTTTTCAAACACTTTACTAAGAACTGGCAGCACAGAAACTGGTCTGTAGTTGCCTGGATCAGTTTTTGAACCAGATTTATATAAAGGTATCACTTTACTAAGCTTCATGAGATCTGGAAAGACGCCACTATCAATGCTAATATTAAAAAGACAAGCTAAATATGGCGCTAAAGTATCAATTACATTACTGATCAAGCTTACCGATAATCCCCAGAGGTCTCGGTTCTTTTCACTTTAAGAGATTTAAAGTTTTTACAATAGATTGTGGTTCAATTACTCTGAAGGAGAAATTTGGTCACAATTACTAAAATTATCCTTTAGCAGCCTTTGAGCATACATAGGTGATGAGTTTAGGGCTTCAGTAGTCTTAAGTGGAATATTTGTGAAAAAAGTTTCGAATTCTTTGGCTACATCGGCATTCGAACTCATTTTACCTTGATCTGTTTGCAAAACATAATATTCTTTGTCCCGAGGTTTGACTTTACCTGTTTGTTTGCTAATGATTTTCCAAACAGTTTTTATTTTATTATCTGTTTTTTTTTTTCTAGCCAGATAATTAGATTTTGCTACGGGTCCATATAATAGCCGACACGATAATACACGGCCCGTGAATGTACGACACGATAATACAAGTCCCCGGTACTTGAATTATCATGTTGTACATTCACGGGCCGGCTATTATCGTGTTGGGAGATATCAGCACGGAACGATATTACACGGCCGAGAATGTCCGACACGATAATTCAAGTCCTAGGTACATGTATTATCATGCTGTGCATTAACGGCTGCGTAGTAACGTGTCGGCTATTATCTACACGTACTGATATTGTCCGACACGGGAATGCACGGCCTGATAATTCGAGTCCTCTTCCTATTGGCTGAGGAACTCCCGTTGCTGATTGGTCGATTATTCACAAAGCGTTTATGGTTAGTCAATGTCTGAGCCTCGTTTAGATATGGAAGGTCCATTTACACATTCGGTCAAGTGGCAAGGCGAGTTGATACTAGTGTTACGTCTACACTATCGTTTCCTCTACATTCGTTGTAGCTGAATACCTATTAATACGTAGATATTATTGATAATTGTATGGCAGTAATGTAATTTCCCGTTAAACACATACAGTCGTTCTGCAAAAAATATCACAAACAATGTTTTCTCATGTTCAGTTAGACAGTATATAAATAAGGAATTTTCTAAAGACATGTAAATAAACAAAAAGGAATAGTTAAAAATCAAATTGAGAAGAGTGGGTGGAGAAAATTTGCCAGCTTTCAAAAAGGATTAATGATATAGATCTCGTAATACCGTAAATTGGGAAGAATAGAAATTTCGGGGTGATTCGAAGAAAAAAATTAAATAAATTTTCAATGCTACCACCGCTTCGATTTATGATCCTCAATAAGAGTAACTTTGTTAGGGTTCCGTACCCAAAGGGTAAAAACGGGACTTCATTACTTAAACTTCACTGTCCGTCCGTCCTTCTGTTTGTCTGTCACCAGGCTGTATTTCATGAACCATAATAAGTAGACAGTTAAAATTTTATTTAATTTTTTATTTTATTTTTATTAGGAGAACACAAACGGTAATGTACATTGATATTTAAGGGATGAAATATAAATAAAAAGGTGAGTCTACATTCCAACAACGAGTTCCACAATTATTTAAAAATATAAGCCTACTTATCAATCTACCGCTATAAACAGCCAAAAAGCTGTCATATTTGTTTTTAAAAAACTATTAAATAAATTTAGAAAACAACAGCAATTATAAAAATAGAAGTAAAGAGAATACATAACTATTAGAGAATAAAAAAATCAGTAAAACTAATAATCAAAAATTTTCACAGATGCTGTATTTCTGTTCCCGTTATAACAACAAATACTAAAAACATAATAATACAAATATGTAAAGGGGCTCCCATACAAGAAACGTGATTTTTTTGCTGTTTTTTGCTCGATATTATAAAAAAAGTATTAAAAAAAGGTTAATATAGCGTCTAATGTTGTATTGATAATGGTACAGAACCCTTCGTGCACGAGTCCGACTCGCACTTGGCTGATTTTTTCTAATATTGCCAATACCTAATTTTTACATGGCATTGATAACTAAATGTCAATTCAAACAAAATGAATAGAAAAACGGCCTGTGAAGTTGGTAATAGAGCGACGTGGAAAAAAAGTTGGCATTCAATTTGCAGTTTTGGCTAAGATAAGATAAATATTCTTTATTGCACACCAAATACACAGAAATAAAATACATATGAAGTAGCAAAACATACAACGATATGCAAAGGCGGCCTTATCGCTTTCAGCGATTTCTTCTAGGATAAAGAGTTTTTAGCAATTGAAGGTGCATCCTGAATGAATGTTTTTGTCATTTCTGTAATATTCTTCTTATATCTAATCTAACCTAACCTACCTACCTAAAAATTAGTACTACAGATCACTGCTATTTGTAGCAAGCTAATGAGTACCCAACCCACCTACCTTAAAAGCAAAGATAACTAATGTTGTCGGGATCTTTGAGAGATAACTAAATTAGTTTATTAGGGATGTAACTCTTAATATATTATCTCTCTCCAGTCACCAGACAAAACTGATTTGATATGACTTTTAGAATGGAATTGACTCACCAGATTTATACTTGTGTGGTGTTCATAAGGACGCCTGTGTAAGTCCGCTCAATCAGACCAGGTATCTCCGTCTGTTAATATAAAATATAACACTGATTTTACTTGTTTCATATCTAAGTACGGAGCGTAGAAACAATGATCTTTTATCTTGATAATCGTAACATTTAATAAAGGACAGACATAAATAATAAGTCAGTCTCTCTTAATTGGCCACTACTAGCTGGCCACATAGTTTGCCATACAGGCTTCTTTATAGACCTTTTAACACTAACACTGACATTTTAATATTAACACTGGACACACAGTTGTCTATTAATATACACTTGTTCATGGATCACAGAAGACCCTTGCCATACAGGCTTTACACTGGCCACACGGTTGTCCATTTATATGGACTTGTTCATGGATCACAAAAGACCCTTGCCATACAGGCTTTACACTGGCCACACAGTTGTCCGTTTATATGGACTTTTCATGGATCCTTTATAGGCCTTTAATGGGCCATCATCACGCCATACAGGCTTCAAACTGGCCACACAGATGTCCATTGATACGGACTTTTCATGGATCCTTTATAGGCCTTTAATGGGCCATCATCACGCCATACAGGCTTCAAACTGGCCACACAGATGTCCATTGATACGGACTTTTCATGGATCCTTTACAGGCCTTTAATGGGCCATCATCACGTCATACAGGCTTCAAACTGGCCACACAGTTCATGGATCACGATGATCCTTTAATTGGCCATCGTCACACAACACACATTACACAACACACAATCATTCAACAATTTATTGTGTGTTCACAAATTATTTGCAAGTATAAAACATTTAGGTTTTATGTTGTTATAAATGCAACACCCACAATAGGGCAGGTCACTTTAATAGCAGGTATGTAGAAATAAGTTATTTGTACAAGGACCGTCCTCAGACATGGAACACGTTAAAACCTCCAAGCACCTACTCGTGGTAAGTACTTAGCTTTCGTTCTGATGATCCAATGAGACGCAAATTCCCGCAGACACGTGGTGTCAGGCCACGCCATTATGTCGTGCATCTCCAACTTCGATGTGCACACAAATTCACAGTCTTGAGTCTAATGACACTTACAGAAAGAAGCGGTCATTTTTCTTACCATAGCCAAATCAATGTACCTTTTATTTCCACAGATATTATTCTGACCATAAACAATTAAGTTGTCTAAGCAGTGTTACCATATGCTCTTTATACACGTACCTCGCGACGTGTGTGTTCACTCGTCGCGACACTCCCGAGAGCCTCAAAAGATTCTCAACTTCTGGTTAATTTACATGCTTCGTGACGTGTATGACGCTCGTCACGACAAATGTAACTAATGTTTCTAGAAATGCTTTTAGACAATATTTTTTTTTTTATGCCAGTAGTGCCAAGATGATATATGTTAGCTAGAATTGTAAGGTTATCTTGACCCTACCACACCTATTCACCTATGACACACTTCGTACTTCTTCTTACTTTGGACCAGAGATAAGTAACTACACCACAGATACACTTTTACACGTTTGCATGTTGTGCGTGAATTCAATTAGGGTTTATCAGTCGTAAAGGGATCACGGCGCGAAATCCAAATGATTTCGAGTTTTTGTTTCTGATTGAGGTATATTTTAAACATATTTATCCAATATTTTATATTAGAATCATGTAAGATATTAGTTATTTACTTAAAAACAATAGGGACAGATAAAACGTAACCCAATCATGAAGGAAGGTAGCTTTGGTGTGACGCAAAGAGTACCTAAGTAGGTTTAAAATGTTCATCTGAACCATAAACTATAATATACATGAGAATACTAACTGAAATACTTAGTGATTCCAACAAAATACTAAGGGAAATACCTGATACATTTATACGATAAACCTTCAAAAACTAGGCTTTTATTAGCTTAGAAGTAAACATACAACGAGAAATGAAAAGAATTTCGAAATCTCTAAGACACTTGTCACATAAAGTACATTTTAACCATAGAGAATGTAAAGTAAGCTTACAGTTGTAGAAGGAGATTAATTATCAATACCTAGTTGGAAATTAAAGTGCACCTTAGCCCTAATGTTATCTATTAAATACCATACAAAATACCAAGTCTATACTTGGAAAATAATGTGAGCCAATGTAACCTACTTACGTCATACATAACCTATATTATACGCTCAGAGCAATAACTAAAGCATAGAGGGAGCTTCAAAATTACAATATATCTTTACTCTTCTCTCTTATTATCAAACATTGTACGGTAAAAAAGATAAATATATAAGATCAGTTTATACTTATAGCTATTTGGACACTCCAAAATTGTCAAATGGTCACACTTGGTCTCTTTTTATACGACAAATTTGACAATCTACCCAGTTACTTAGTCAGGTCATAAGTTCTGCCAAAAACTTTTTATAAAATTAATGATACACTTTTTGATAATTATATAGAAATTATATATGGAATGAAAGCTAATTTAATTTGCAATACAATTTTATTTACAGTATTCAAAATACCCTCCCCTATTTTGAATACATGCCCTTAATCGACGCGGCCAATCATCAATCGTAGCACGCACTACATTCATATCTATTTCTGCCGCTGCTTTTTTCTTTATGCTCGGAGAGATTCCAAATTCTGATGAGGTTTAGCGCAGACACTCACCTCCAAATGTTGCCATATCTTTTAATCCAGTGGGTTTAAATCTGGACTAGAAGAGGGCCAGTCTTCATGTCCGACAAAGTCAATTCCTCGGGCGGTTAACCAGTTTTGCGTGCTTCGTGCCCTATGTGCTGGTGCAGAGTCCTGTTGGAATATCCAATGCCTGTTTTTGAACATTGTTTGAGAAAGAGGTTCCACTATGTTTGTTAGGACGGTATTTTATTACACCTCGGCACTGGTTTTTATACCTTTTTCACAGAAAAAACACCTCAGTTAAGCCTGAAATATGAGACTCCAAGCCAATCCATGAGTGACGAAGGATAATATCCTCGTTGAACCCTCGGAATACGCGTGCTGGCTTCTTCACTGCTGTGGGCATACACCTTATTATTTTGTTTATTATAACTTTCTTCGATGTTAAACATTTTTTTCATTCGAAATAAGGTCGGAATTCAAGAAGCTACAAACTTTCCTTTCAAATACATTGAGTTATAGCGTCTTAGTAAGCTTTGTTTGGTTTACTAAAATATGACGTCACAGCTCGCAAATGTCACGTGAAAGGCTGTTTTCGCGGGAATTTCAAATTAATTATTATAATTATTATTTTTTTCCTAATAAATAACACTTTAAAAAAGAGATTATTTTCAAAGGTTTAAAATAAACCTATGTAAATTTTAAAACATATTTTTATAAACTGTCAAATAGCAGTGGCCGCGATTCGTAATTTCTTAGGGAATACGATGCAGTGTTTAAGAAATATACAGGGTTATTGGTAATTAGACCGGATCCTCTTAAGAGGGTATAGGGGCGGTTATTTGGAATAATTTTGACCCCATATTGCATTATCCGAAACTCAACCGTTTTTGAGATATTTGCTTTTTAAGAGTTTTTTTGGAAAAATCAGATTTTCTCCTTCAAAAATTTATAAAAAAATAACTATTCATCCAGATTTCATTTTGTTTACATTTTTAGATAGAGTACATTTTAATTCTTAATATTCAATCATAAAATCATAATATTCTGTATTAATACAGAAAGTACAGGCCACTTCGTAAAAAACAAATCAGATTTTTTGTTAAACTGTCTACTTAAATGTGATTTTTCTCGAAGAAAACCCCTATTAATTGAGTCTGCATGTTATTTGAAAAACATCTACACATTTCTAGCTATCCAACGAGGTAAAAAACATTGCATTTCGTGGCATGGTTTCAGAGAAAATGTGACAAAACCAAAACTGGGTAGTAGAAACTAAAGGTGTGAGGTTGAAATAATAATTTAAGGAAGTTTTTAGAATCAAGGTATTTCTTTCAATTTTTTTTCTAGTGACTTACAATTCATTCTCAAAGTGCGTGCCCCTATTCCTTATGCAAAGACGCATCCGTTTGCGTAACTCACTTTTGACTACTCTAGTTGTCAAGTTTGTTTTCATTTCTTCGACTGCACTTATTATGCGACGTCTTAATTCGTCAATCGATGGCACAGGTGAAGGAGAAACGTCATAAACGAGGGTTTTCATGTGACCCCATATGTAGTAATCGACAGGGGTGAGGTCTGGACTCCTCGCTGGCCACGGAATAGGTCCTCCTCTGCCAATCCATCTGTTCGGAAAATGTTCGTTAAGCCATTCACGAACACTCATTCTGAAGTGTGCGGGGCAGCCATCATGTTGGTACTTCATATTTTGTCGTGTTGCTAGTGGTACCTCACTAAGAAGGTCAAAAACTTCATTTCTTAGGAAGTTTTCATAGGCTTCGCCATTTAAGTGGTGGGGCAGGAAATAGGGACCAATTAAATTGTCGTCAATAATTCCCATCCACACATTAAGTGAAAAACGTCTTTGCGATCCTTGTGGCCTTTTCTTATTTGGGTTACGGTCAGCTTTTGGTGCCCAATAGTGGATATTATGATAGTTTATAATGCCATCCTGGTCAAATCTCGCCTCATCTGTCCACAGAATTTTTTTTAAGTAACTAGGGTCCTCTGTATCCGCGTTGAGCATAAATCGGCAAAAATCAATCCTCCTTGCCGGATCTCCTTCTTCTATCACTTGTACAGGAGTATAATGGTATGGGTAGAGTCCTGCCCCATGCACTGTATGCCAAACTTTCCATTGGGTTATACCAAGACGTCGTGCTACCATGTTGGTCGAGGTGGTTGGATCCTCTTCAAAGTAACGAAGAATGTCTTCTTCTTCCTCCACACGATAAACACGAGGTCTGCCAGCATCGATTTGTCTTCTCTGAACGCTACCGGTTTCTCGTAGTCGCCGATACACTCCGTCAAACACACTCTCATCGGGTAAACGGCGGTTAGGAAATCGAGACTGATACTCCGTACGAGCACGAGTAGAGATACCGTTGGCATATCCATAGCAAAACATTATGTCCGCATATTCCTCATTTGAAAACTCTCGAGGACGAGGTTGGACGCGGGGATCTGCAGCCATAATTTGATCGTCAATCAAGTCCTTTAATACACGCCAAGTCGTCGGGAATGCAATCAGTCACAAAACGTTTACAAGCCAAGTCACAAAGTAAAGATACCGAAGTCCAAAAATAGTGGAAAGCGTCTACACAGTACGAATCGCACGAGCAAAGGATAACAACAACACAAATCTGCTAGCAACGTGAGCGAGAGCGAGACAGAGCATACGGAGCATTGAAGTAGTATCGCTTATTGACCTCGGATCAAAAACCACATTCTCGGAATTCACTACCTGGGCCTATTGTTTTCACATTTTCTTTGAAATTTTGTAACTAAATGCAATGTTTTTTACCTCGTTGGATAGCTAGAAATGTGTAGATGTTTTTCAAATAACATGCAGACTCAATTAATAGGAGTTTTCCTCGAGAAAAATCACATTTAAGTAGACAATTTAACAAAAAATCTGATTTGTTTTTTACGAAGTGGCCTGTAGTTTCTGTATTAATACAGAATATTATGATTTTATGATTGAATATTAAGAATTAAAATGTACTCTATCTAAAAATGTAAACAAAATGAAATCTGGATGAATAGTTATTTTTTTATAAATTTTTGAAGGAGAAAATCTGATTTTTCCAAAAAAACTCTTAAAAAGCAAATATCTCAAAAACGGTTGAGTTTCGGATAATGCAATATGGGGTCAAAATTATTCCAAATAACCGCCCCTATACCCTCTTAAGAGGATCCGGTCTAATTACCAATAACCCTAAAGTCAAAAGAGAACCATAAATATAATCCTTGCCACTACCAAAGATTACCTAATATAACGAATAATTTGGACCAAAGTGTGGACGTAGCAGAACAATCCTAGACAATGTAAACGAGGCATTAGATTTATCAGCAGACGGTTTTCTATATTTAGTCTATGGTTGAAATTCATGGGATTTGTATTATCGTGTCGTGTATTATCTGCACGTACAGATAATACACGACACGATAATACGCGTCCCGTGAATACGCAACCCAATAATACGTGTACCGAGTGACTTGAATTAATACTGGCCGCGAAGTATCGACACGAGCAGATAATGTGCAGCTGATAATACACGACACGGGAATGTACAGGCTGATAATTCATGTACCAGGACTTGAATTATCGTGTCGTACATTCACGGGCCGGCTAATCTCGTGTTGAACAATATCGTGTCGTGCATTATCGTGTCCCTTTGCTACGTGGCAAAACTGCTTAAAATTTTTGAATATTGTTTCACATGATTTCTAAAGTTCTCATCAAAAGTGTAAGTTTCATTAGAACATGAAAACAATATGACACGAAAAGCTATACATAAAAATCATTAAATGCATTTAACAAGAGTAGGCCAGTTTACACGGACAGCACCCGGTCACGAGTATAACGCGAAAGTCAGCCGTCGCTCCAATCAACAATATTAGAGGGAAAGGAACGACCCGTCAAGTTCACCAAATCTGTTGTTGAACGTGCGTGATACTCTGATGGTAATACTATTGCGGGTATAATTCATGCGGTGCGATGAAACATGGAGTAAAGTTGTTTGGCGCGTACGTCTAACAGGAGTTCTTAAACCTATTGATGCAAAAAGTGCAGGACAATTCACTCTAAATTAAAGTATATCAAAGATGAAGAGCATGTCGAGCATGCCAGACGTGCAGCCCAACTAAGAATTTTGTGGTGACGACCACTTTCTAAATAATCATTGTTACAAAACTTCGACTTATAGTTAAGGTATTTTATAAACTTACATTGGATGCTCTCAATACGTTGTATATAAGTATCATATTATTATAGATACCAGACAGATGCACTATATTCAAGTGTACTACGAATGTAAGCGTAGTATACTTTAATACATGCAATATCTGAGAAAGGTTGGCTAGTGTGCTTTAAGAAACCAAGTACTTTGTATGCCTTGCCAACAATAAAATCAATATGAAAATCCATCCAAAGCTTTTGATCGAGATAAATGCCCAAAGGAGGAATAGTGCTCGTCCTCGATATAGGTTTATGTTTGTTTGTTTGTAAACTCTTTATTGCTTTTAAAACAAATACATTAAATATTTAGACAAAAGAAAATACATTTAGCAAAGGCGGACTTATCGCTTTCGGGATCTCTTCCAGTCAACCTTGGAATGCTGAAAGGACTTTAGAGCATAAGGTCAGGGAAAGTTTACGAGTAAAAAAATAATATATTTAACTATCATATATGTTCGATGTGATAGACATAATTGATATCATTTCTACGGCGTGAGAAATTATTTATTTGACATTTAGCAGTATTAACAGAGATTCTATTAGACATGTAGTATGCAGACAGGCGGTCAAGATCTTCTTGTAATTTCACACAATCATCAAATGAATTAACTTTCGTGTAGATAAATTAAAAACTTCCTATGTAAGAAACATGAATAATTATATCTCATAGAGATAAGCATTATAAAAGAGGGGACCCTTGAGGCACACCGGAAGAAACTGATACCAAGTCAGACTTATATCCACCCACAACAACAACTTGTGACCTTACTCAGACGAGATGAAATCCATCTGAGCAGATCACTGCATATTCCTATTATTAACATGATTCTGAGCCGTCCAGCAGCTTACTGCATCAGGCTACTTGGTGAGAGACCATCCAACACTATTATCTGGCCCATCAACTTCTTTGCATTTATCATATCAGCCGAAAGACATCTATTGCTGAACATAGGTCTCCTCCCAAGGATTTCCACAACGACCAGTCCTGCGCTTTCCACATCCGGCGGCTTCCCCGACCTTTACCAGATAAGCAGTCCACTGAATTGGAGGCGTGCCCACGCTAAGACCTCCGGGGCGCGGTCTCCACTCGAAAACTTTACTTCCCCTACAGCCGTCTTTGCCATCACAACCATTATAAATACATACTTAAATCATCCAACCCAGGTTTGAAGAGCCAAACGGAAATAACAGATGGGACAGCCCACTCTTCACGGTGCAGCCGACAGACCAGCTCGACCTGGAGGTAGTCTACAAAGTGCTGTTCGAAAAGAAACCGCCGCCCCCCAATATGAGCACACAAAACGTATGTATCCTAATATTGTAAATGTGAAAATGGGTTGGGTTTTTTGTTTATTACCTTTTCACGCTTCAACACCTCGACTAATCATGATGAAAGGCAGGTAGCTAAACTAAACTTTTTATCCCGTCGAAATAGCATAGTCCAATGCAGTTTCTGAGGGAACTGAAAAAATACTCCTTTTTTATGGAACAATGAATTGTTATGATTTTCTGCACAAAAACGGTTGAGGAGGTGGAAAGTGACATACATATCCTGACATAGTTCCCGAGGGATCTGGGGATTTCACGCTCGCGTACGTCTGTGTCGTAACGGAACAACGGATTGAAGTGATTTTTTGTATAGTATTGATTGAGAAGGTGGGAAGTGACGTAGACATATATATCTTATCCGAATAGCCCAATATAGTTTTTTTTTTTTATTCACAATTGGTAAACCCTTGACAACATCACCTGGTGGTAAGTGACGATGTTGCCGAAGATGGAAGCGGGCTTACCAAGATTCCCCAACGCAATGGGGAACTGGCTATCTTATCTTCATGCCGGAACACACCAATGATATCTTCATTGATATTTGGCGGCAAGACTTAGATAAGATGGTGGTAGCTAGCCAGGCGGGCTTAGAAAATGCCCTACCACCAACCAAACCGAGTCTTACAATTGACCCCGCCGGGAATCGAACCCGCGACCTCAATGTAAAGCCAGTGAGCTTTGCCTCTGAGCTACGGAGGCGGTTAAGTTCCTGAGAGATCTGAAAAAAAAACCCATGTTCACACTCGTGAGCCCATTGCGGCTCGCGCACCACTAATCCTCAAGGACAGTCATAAAAACGATGATGGGCAAAAGCTGTTATTAATATATAAACCAGAAAACCTTTGATTGTGAAATATGAGATAACGAATAAATGTTACTTGTGGTTCTTATATTTATACAACTCAAACAATAGTAGATGAAATGTTTTTTAAATAAAATTTTTCAAAAAGTCAATATGCCAGTTTACTGTGCGCAAAATTCATTTCACCGCACACTTGCGTTTTCCTTGAGACGCCATTTTCGTTAAAATGAATTGAGTTATTTTAGTTGTAAATTTAATAACTAATGTAGGTATATTAAACGTCAAATGGCGACTTGTTTTATTTAACAATCCGATCCGATCTATCCGACCGATTTCGGTCATGGCGACCACTTCGACTCGTAGTTGGTTGGCCGCGCGTGCGCTCGAAGATGGTTTATGTAGCCAATCTTCGCAGCGAAACTCCTCGCGCACTAATTAGCTAATTAATTATGGCATCTTCTTTAAATTAATTTATATTGCCTCCGACTGCGTGAGATTGTGCAGCAGATAGTCTTTACTGCTTCAATTGGCAAGAGGGCGACATATAAATAGTACTCTCTGCAGAATGGGTTTAGGGACAACTAGCCATGGATCTCAGTTTAGGGTTTATAATGTATTTAAAAAAGAAATAGTAACTGAAAATGAAAATTTAAGTAGGAATGGTTGCTAAAAATTTAAGTAGAAGGCCTTTGATTCAGTCGAAACCTGGGCTGTGCTACAGTCTCTCCAGCGGTGCCAAATTGACCATCGATACATCGAGGTGTTGAAGTGTCTGTATGAAAACGCCACCATGTCGGTTCGCCTCCAGGACCAGAACTCGAAACCTATCCAGTTGCAGCGAGGGGTGAGACAGGGAGACGTTATATCTCCGAAACTGTTCACCGCCGCCCTGGAAGATGTTTTTAAGCTTCTGGACTGGGGTGGACTCGGCATCAATATCAACGGCGAGTACATATCCCACCTCCGATTCTCTGACGATTTCGTGGTCATGGCTGAGACTAAGGAAGACCTAAGCACAATGCTCGATGGCCTCAGTAAAGTCTCTCAACAAGTAGGTCTTAACATGAACATGGACAAGACGAAAATAATGTTAAATGTCCGTGTCGCACTCTCTCCTCTTAAGGTTGGAGACTCTACACTGAAAGTTGTTGACGAATATGTATACCTGGGACAAACAGTCCAGCTAGGTAGTTCCAACTTTAAGAAAGAGATCAATCGACGAATCCAACTCGGCTGGGCAGCGTTCGGGAAGCTTCGCAATATCTTCACGTCCCAAATACCGCAGTGTCTCAAGGCTAAGGTCTTTGAACAGTGTGTGTTGCACAGTAATGACTTACGGAACTGAGACATGGTCGCTTACTATGGGCCTCATAAGAAGGCTCAAGGTCACCCAAAGGGCAATGGAGCGTGCTATGCTCGGAGTTTCTAATTCTGCGTGATCGAATCAGAAACGAGATCCGCAGGAGAACTAAAGTAACCAAAATAGCTCACAGAATCGCTAAACTGAAGTGGCAGTGTGCAGGGCACATAGCTCCTAGAACAGATAGCCGATGGGGCAGTAAAGTTCTCGAGTGGCGACCGCGCACCGGAAAACGTAGCGTAGGCAGGCCTCCCACGCGGTGGACCGATGACCTTGTGAAGATCGCGGGAAGCCGATGGATGCGGGCAGCGCAGGACCGGTCGTCGTGGAAATCCTTGGGGGAGGCCTTTGTCCAGCAGTGGACGATTTGTGGCTGATATGATGATGATGAATGGTTGCTAACCAACTTTAAATCGTTTAAGATCCGAAATGATTATATGAAATAAATAAGAAAAACCTAAAATGATTTTCAAATGCCTATTCAATGATACCCCACTTAACATAGTCTGTCGACTTAATTTTTTTTTCTCTTTCACAATATGGCGTCTGTTTGTTGCCATATTAAATTTTGATTATGTCTATAATGACACTCGCGATATTAGGGTTAATATTGCGCAATTTTCAATATACCGAGAATATATTGAACTCCCCTCGTAAGTGGGTACTTACGAGGGGAGTTCAATATATTCTCGGTATATTGAAAAAGCGTCGGTGGCTCAACCGGTAACGACTCGGTCCATCTAACCAGAGGTACCGGGTTCAAATCTGGACGGCCAATGTACCAATGAGTTTTTCAAAAAAACTTACGTACATACTTACCGATTGCTTAAACGGTGAAGGAAAACATCGTGAGGAAACCTGCACACGCCTGCGAAGAAACTCGAAGGTTGTGTGTGAAGTCGACCAACCCGCACTGGGCCCGCGTGGTCGACTAAAGCCTAATCGCCCTGATTCAGGGTAGGCTCGAGCCCCTCGGTGGGGACGTATATGAGCTGTAATGATGATGTCTATACGGACATTCGCGATATTAACCCACTTACGAGGGGAGTTCAATATATTCTCGGTATGGGTATGAAAAAAAAAGTTAACGGTCTTAAAATATTTTATTTTTCAATATCAATATCCCATACCTAATCAATATGCATTTATTTGATCGCTGAGTTAACTTTAAAAAACCCTCGAAAAAATATTCCTTCTGTTTGTTCTCAAAATGTTCTGCAGCCTTCAGAGATTCATCGTCCTCATATCAGTTTCCACGCAGGTCTTTTTTAAGGTTTGGGAAGAGAAAATAGTCGCTAGGAGCCAGGTCTGGACTGTACAATGGGTGATTAATTTCTTGAAACCCGCAGTCCTGTATAGCAGCCTTCGAACTTGGGATGTGTGAACAGGTGCATTGTCGTGTAGAAGCAACACACCTTTGGCCAGCTTTTTACGTCCTTTTTGTTTGATAGCTTCCCGTAACTGATGCAATAGAGAAGCATAATACCACTTTATAATTCAATTAAGGATTTTTTTATCGAAAAAAAACTATTTTGTAATTTACAGGATATGAGGAGTGATTTTGATTTCCTCGAATTCTATTTTAATACACAGAACTAAAGAAAAAAATTCTAATGCACCCTTTTATTCTAGTTGTAACCATAGAACTGCTGCAATTTTAATCGAAACATAATGATAATTTATGAACTTCATAACAAAACAATATAAAATGATTTTGTTTTCTTACTTTTTGGAAATTCTTCTTATATTTATAATGAATTAAAAACCACAATTTTCGCACGATTCGTCCGCAGCGATTGACGTAACAGCCACGTTGCAATACGAGCTGACAAGAACTTTATTTGCAAGCTATTTGGTTCGATGTTTGAAACATCATGAATCGAGTTAATAATTTTAGGGACGGAGAAGCCTTATACAGTTAGTAGCTCCGCAGTCGGTGCGGCGCCGGTTACCATATAAAATGACCAACAGACGGCTGTCGATGTCGTGTTTTTAACCTAGCTATATCGGTGGAGCCTCAATCAATGCGGATGATTTATAGTTTTAATTGGTTTTGACATGAGAACGACACATAGGAGCTCCGAAGGGGCCCCGTTGAGTGCTCGCGTGTTCGTGGTATTGGTGAGTGCGGTACAGCGGACGCTATAACTTAAACCTAGTTGTTATAGTTTAGCGTATCTGCAAGATTTACAAGAGGGGCATACTCACACGTTAACTTGCAGCAAAATAAGGCAGTTTCCACATAACAAGTGAGAAACAATTCATAATTGAAACGGCGGCCATTTTGAATTACCACTACCGAATCCGCCGTTTTCTTGTGCAGCCGGCGCCGCCACCTCGCCATTATACTGTGACTCGACTGGGCACATCGTAATAAATAATCATATGATTGTTTCTAATATCATCCCATTCTTTTACAGCCACCGCTATCATCAACTAACTTCCTATACGAGTTGGACAAAGTCACACAAGCGATATCCACGCAAATCCTCGAAGCGAAACAACTCGATTTAGACGTGGTTAAGTTCCCAGACTACCCCGGGTGCGTATTGGAATCCGGACTTGTGCAAACGGTGAACCCACAAAAGTTGTTGAGGCTCCGAAGACAGTTCCTAACGTATGCTAAAATGAATCATTCGAATGAAGAGGCAAGTAAGATTGGACGGTATTTTATACAGTATTTGAATAAAACTTTGATGGATTGATTTATTGTGGTTTTTCTTCTGTATTTTATCATCATAATCATTATACTAGCCGAAAGACGCCCTCTGCTGGACATAGCCTTCCCCCCAAGGATTCACCAGTCCTGCGCTGCCTGCATCCAGTGGCTTCCCAAGATCTTCACCAGGTCGTCAGTCCACTGAGATGGAGACCTGTCTACGCTACGTCTTCCAGTGTGCAATCATCACTCGAAAATTTTACCGCTTCAACGGCGGAGCATTAACTGTTCATAAAATTGTCTTAAATCATAATCAAAAAACTATAAAAGTGAAAATGATTGATTCCGTCGTGCCACTCACTACGACCAGCTCTGAACTGATCAACTAGCTGTGCCGAATGGAACTCGAATAAATTCAACATTTACGTTTCAACCACCCGGCTATTTACTATGAAATTTAGCATGTAAATGTTATCGAAGATTTAGTTACAACAAACAACTCATTCATAGGTAGAATGGAAATTCGAAATTCGCAGTTTTACAGAAATAGGATTAACAAAAACGCATAATTCCAACTAAAAATCAGTACATTTAATACTCCTTGTGAGACCAATTTTGTGATTAACAATTTAACAACAGTCTAAGATAATGGTAATATAAAATACGGAATACATAAAAAAACATGTAACATATTGACAGGCTGTAAGACCTACTGCTGAACTGATCTTTCGTCGCCTCTAGCACAGTGTAAGGATCAACAATAATCCATCCCCTTTGATAATTGCGTCAAAGCCGACATCACATCACTATCACAGTGTAAAGATCTATGCACTGATCCATCGCCTTTGATAATTGCGTCAAAACCGACGTCACTACCACAGTGTAAAGATCTATACAGTGATCCATCGCCTTTGATAATAGTGTCAAACCGCCATCACTAGCACGGTGTAAGAATCCATACAGGTCCATCCCCTTTGATAATTGCGTCAAAGCCGACATCACTAACACTGTGTAAAGATCTATACAGTAATCCATCGCCTTTGATAATTGTGTCAAAACCGACATCAGTAGCACAGTGTAAGAATTCATACAGTGGTCCATCACCTTTGATGATAATTGCGACAAAACCTGCATCACTAGCACATTGTAAGGATCTATACAGTGGTCCATCACCTTTGATAATTGCGTCAAAGCCGACATAACTAAGACAGTGTATGGATCCATACAGTGGTCCATCGCCTTTGATAGTTGCGTCAAAGCCGACATCACTAGCACAGTGTAAAGATCCATACAGTGGTCCAACGCCTTTGATAATTGCGACAAAACCTGCATCACTAGCACATTGTAAGGATCTATACAGTGGTCCATCACCTTTGATAATTGCGTCAAAGCCGACATAACTAAGACAGTGTATGGATCCATACAGTGGTCCATCGCCTTTGATAGTTGCGTCAAAGCCGACGCAACGGGCGACGGACACGCCTAGACAAGGCAATCGTGCGGGGGCTGCGGAGCGGATTGGGCCCACTAGACCATTGTCACCGTTTGTATGGTGTGGTGGGCCCATTCATTAAGGGTCGTCACGTTGAATTTTTATTATCAATCATCCATGCACAACTCATTTTCTTCTTTTGATTTATTTTGGTTCATAATTTTTTTAAATGACTGACATGCGTTAAATGTAATATATTTTTTTAATATTTTACTATCAATATTAATATATTAAATATTATACAATATAATAATCTTTATTGCATCATAACATAAAAGAAATGAACAATATAGAAGAAAGCCTATACAATAGGCGGCCTTATTATATTGTAGCAATATGGATACTTTTTTTATTAAAAATTTCAGTGCGTTTGACGACATCTCACCTGATGGTAAGTGACGATGTAGTCGAGGATGGTAAAACTCAAATAATGCCTATTCACTCTCGTCTTGAAGATCCTGATGTGGATCATTTTATAGGTATAATTGAGGTGCTTTTTTACGAATACTACATATATAATGGGCCCACTAGACCATTGTCACCGTTTGTATGGTGTGGTGGGCCCATTCATTAAGGGTCGTCACGTTGAATTTTTATTATCAATCATCCATGCACAACTCATTTTCTTCTTTTGATTTATTTTGGTTCATAATTTTTTTAAATGACTGACATGCGTTAAATGTAATATATTTTTTTAATATTTTACTATCAATATTAATATATTAAATATTATACAATATAATAATCTTTATTGCATCATAACATAAAAGAAATGAACAATATAGAAGAAAGCCTATACAATAGGCGGCCTTATTATATTGTAGCAATATGGATACTTTTTTTATTAAAAATTTCAGTGCGTTTGACGACATCTCACCTGATGGTAAGTGACGATGTAGTCGAGGATGGTAAAACTCAAATAATGCCTATTCACTCTCGTCTTGAAGATCCTGATGTGGATCATTTTATAGGTATAATTGAGGTGCTTTTTTACGAATACTACATATATTCTATAATCCGTTGTCAGAATTGAAAAAGTGGCCGCCATTTTGAACTTTTTAGTTACTAGATCGATTGTTTCCAAAATCGATACCTGAAGATCCCTGAATTCCCATATAACGAATCCGTTGTCAGAATTGAAAAAAATGGCCGCCATTTTGATTTTTTTAGTTACAGGACCGATTGCTTCACAAATCGATATCAGATTCCCTATATCTATTCCCTGAGGTCCCTAACCCCGAATCCGTTGTCAGAATTTTAAAAAGTGGCCGCAATTTTGAACTTTTTAGTTACTGGACCGATTGCTTCCAAAATCGATATCTGATCGGGTTCCTGAGGTCCCTTATCACGAAACCGTTGCCAGAATTGAAAGAAGTGGCCGCCATTTTGAACTTTTTAGTTACTGGTAGTTACAGTATGTGTCTTAGTCCACGGACCATATAACTTTTCGAGTTGCGGGGTATAGTTCGCTGCCTCTCGAATTAACGGATTAGGGTGCGTCTCCGAGGACTTGAATAAGTTATCGGAGAGGCCTTTAATGGCCGAGTGCAGGCCGCGGAGCGCCTTATATAAGGTTTCAGCGGGCCGCGGGCTGAGGTGCGGGGGTAGTGGCCTGTCCCAAAGTTCTATGCGAGGCGAGCGCTGGCTGTGACGCATCGTAGATATTGGGCCGCAAGGTGCTCAGGTGTCGGTAGGCGACAGGCGCACTAACAGTACCACAGTCCAAAAAACTTATACAGTCGTCCAAAGGAAATGTCTAGACAGGGCAATCGTGTGGAGGGAGGTCGGGCCAGCCGTTTGGGACAACTATTTAGGAGGCGGAGGAGGACGTAACCAGTGATTGGTAATGTCAGCTTAGACACAAACATCAAAGGCGTTAAACAACTGACTGGTTTCTTACACTGTGTGATTAAATATGGCGAGGGTCCATGTTAATTTGTCATTTATTAATATTTGATCTTGTCTTTGTCTAAGCGTCGGTGGCTCAACCGGTAACGACTCGGTCCATCTAACCAGACAGAGGTACCGGGTTCAAATCTGGACGGCCAATGTACCAATGAGTTTTTCAAAAAAAAAACTTACGTACATACATACCGATTGCTATAGCGGTGAAGGAAAACATCGTGAGGAAACCTGCACACGCCTGCGAAGAAACTCGAAGGTTGTGTGTGAAGTCGACCAACCCGCACTGGGCCCGCGTGGTGGACTAAGGCCTAATCGCCCTGATTCAGGGTAGGCTCGAGCCCCTCGGTGGGGACGTATATGAGCTGTAATGATGAATATTTGATGCAATTACTAATATAGCTTGGTGTATATGTGGCAAGCAAATTGTATGATAAGTCATTTTACAAATGGTCAGGCAATTTCTAATAATTCGTCTGTATGTAAACGGTCAGGCAACATGTAAAATTCTGTACGCAGATTGTTAAATGCCGAGCCAGGCAAATTGTAATAATTTGTCCGTATATAAACGGTCAGGCAAATTGTACAATTCTGTACGTCGATTGCAAAATGACTAGCCAGACAAATTGTCAAAATGCCGTACGGCAGATTGCAAATGCGCTCGCGAAGCGAGCAATGTTAGGTTCGGTCAGGTTTGATTGATTCAATAGCCAAAGACCCTCGCGAAGCGAGGCTACCCGCCCTCGCCATTATATAATTTGCCTGACCGTATGTGAAATGATTAATCATACAGTATGCCTACGACATATACACCAAGTATAAACCAATCTAGTCCACCAATCGTTACATTTAAACGTACACGTTAATATATAAAAAAGATTAAGGCTCTGAACATCCAGAAGATAAACAGAAATTCACAGAATATTGACTGAACATAGGCTAGCAAGTTAACACGGACCGTTGTTACCGTACTAATCCACAAGTCGCCCGAACGCACCTAGCGCCTCGCACCGTCTTTTGAACGGTCCGTAGGTCTGAAGCTGTTTATTATTTTCATATATAGAATTTGTAGGTGCTACACAAAATAGCAAGGCCCATGTTAACTTTTCATTTAACTGAAATTAGATACTATAACTTATTGACAATAACTTTAAATTAACTAAAATCTAGAATATTAGAACCATAATAATATTATAATTATGGTTTTATTATTAATGGACCATGTTGTCTGACAAATAAAGGTAATAATAATTATTATTATTATTCTAGATTTCATAAACTCTGTATAAACATTTCCAGTCTTAATGATTATAATTTCTCTCGTAACATACATAAGTGGAAATATATAAATTGTTTTATTTACCTACTTCTGTACTAAATAAATCGCAATATTTATTATGAATACACTAAGTTTAATCAGTCGTGTGTTTTGTGTATACCTTGACTATTCTTTTAAACATCACCTGTTGTTGCCAAAAGAAAAAAAACGTCAAAAAATTTAGTGCAATTAGATACATTTATTAATACATTTTTCGATACAGTTGTTCGAAAACTGGTACTTTATATGCCAGTTAGTAAACAGAAGTGCGCAAAATTGATTTTACAGCACACGTGCGTTTTACTTTGCCACTTTTTAAAATTTCTACACTAGCAAATAAAAAATGACAACCAAAAATATAAAATCTTTCAGACTTTTTATAGCAGGATTTTTGAAGAGATAGTTTGTTTCTGTGAAGAAAGGAGAATTACCCGCGGTGGCCTGTGTCAGAAGGAGATATATTCATGACGCATCATGCGCACAAAAATAAGGCTATCTTAGACAAGGAGGTTGCATGCGCTTACCTACTCGTCCATTTGTAGTGCCTAGTTAAAATAACGTACCATTTTCGTAAACTGCATTGTTTTTTTAGTTGTAAATACGAGTTTAAAATTATGATAATGTATGTATAGAAATAATAAAGTGAAATAGCTCCGCCAGACATTTTGGATGAGCCACAAATCGCGTAAAACGTAAACAGAGAAGTATCTGTCCACGGCGTAGAATGAACTTTTTCTACTCCCATTTGGTAATTTGCTTAATACATAAGCTCAAATCAAATCACAAGAGTATTCATTCCTACAAGTCGTTTTGCAATGATCATTTTAAAACGAGACAACTGTACTACTATGAAACTTTTTAAATATTTTAATGGCTTTGGCTTTTCAATATATGATTATGTCAAAATTTCAATGTATTTTATTTCTTTCATGGTCGTAGAAAAAGTATTGTATGCCACTGCACGCAATTAGCACTCAAATCAAATCACAAGAGTATTCATTCCTACAAGTCGTTTTGCAATGATCATTTTAAAACGAGACAACTGTACTACTATGAAACTTTTTAAATATTTTAATGGCTTTGGCTTTTCAATATATGATTATGTCAAAATTTCAATGTATTTTATTTCTTTCATGGTCGTAGAAAAAGTATTGTATGCCACTGCACGCAATTAGCCATTGTAACACTTGTGCTGTCTATTGCACTCATGTTACAAGGGCTTTCATTACTTGGCAGTGGCATAAATAACTATTGGCTGGCAAAAACTAGACCCATGTATTTCATTTTTCTGTTATCCTTTTTTATTTCACCTGTTTCCTCACAACTGTATTGAAAAACGTCGTTTGATACACGGGCGTAAAAGGTATTCGGCAAACTCGTGACGATGGTCAGCCCGCACTGCTTTGCCATTTACCTATTTACCACCCTTGTATCATAAACAAATAATTATTATGTTATCTTATAGTCTAACACACATGTACAGCCATATCATCCAGATTTGGCTTTGTTATGTTGTCTTGTAGTCTAATAAAAAAAACTGTACTGTCATATCCGTGTTTGGATTTAAGGGTTCCATACCAGGTCACGGGACCCTATTACTAAGCCTACGCTGTCCGTCTGTCTGTCAGACTTTTAAAAGGCTGTATCGCTTGAACCATTATAAAAAGTGAAAAATTAAGAGACGTGTTACCATACAAGAAACCCCAATTCAAAAAACGTGTTTCACGTTTTTTTTTGTTTTTACTCTATTGTAAAAACGGTTTTATAAACATTGAATTAAACAGGTATAATTATTATATTTGGGTGATGTAATGGTACGGAACCCTGGATGCACGAGCCCGACTCGCACTTGGCCGTTTTTAGTGTTCCGTACTCAAAGTTAACGAGACCCTATTAATAAGCCCTCACCGCACAACCATTAAAGAGTTGTATCTTTTGAACAGTAATAGGTAGCAAGTTGATTTTTTTATAGATTATGTGTTATTAACGAGGGTTTTCTTACAAACAGTAAGAAATAATTTTGAACAAAAAAAAAACTACTTCAAAAAGGAAACTAAGGTTCCCCTCGATTTCTCTGGGATACCACCATCAGATCTTGGTGTCCTTATCATGGTACCACCCTTGAGATATCTCCTTTCCAACAAAAAAAGAATCAACAAAATCGGTTCATAAACGACGAAGTTATCCGCGAACACACATGAAAAAAAATATACGGTCGAATTGAGAAACCTCCTCCTTTTTTTAAAGTCGGTTAATAAGGGTTTTTTTAATGCGCAACTGGGCCAATTGGTAAACACTTGGCATCATCTCACCTGATGGTAATTCTCAAAAAAAAATTGGAACTCCCATACGAAAATACTCAAAATTGGTCGATCAGCTGATCGGTTTGTATCAAGAGTTAAAAAAATACCGATTTTAGCAAAGTCATAAAACAAAAGTTCTTCAGTCTGATGAATAGAAGCCCTAAACTGATTTTGTTACACGCTGTATGTGAAAATATAAAACGATGTTTTTACAATAAAGCAAAAATAAAAAAAAAACTATAAAAGAAACGTGTCTTTAAATATTTTTTTCTGAACGGTAATACATACAAGCCGTCAAACTTTGTGTGAATATAGTAGGAACCATAATACAAAAAATAATAATAACCGATGACCTGGTGAAGGACGCGGGAACCCGCTGCATGCGGGCAGCGCAGAACCGGTCGTCGTGGAAATCCTTAGGGGAGGCCATTGTCTAGCAGTGAACGTCCTTCGGCTGATATGATGCTGATGAAGTGTGAGTGGATCCCGATTGAATGGATAAATTAATCCGTAGCTCTCGTCAGTATGTTTTGTTTGAAATGAACAGGTATCTTTGTACCTAACGATTATGTTTTTAAAGTTTCTTGTCCAGAGTTGTGGTGGTACGAAACCCTTTAATTTGTGAGTCCGACTCGCACTTGACCGGTTTTCAAGCATTAGTGTGAGTGCAGACCGATAGTTTGAAGCGGCAACCGTTTTCCCGCGCGCTACAGTAACTTACAGCTAATCTGTGGCCTCCCATTTTTCTTTTTCTGTTCACGAATGCAAAAACCACGTCTGGCTGATTTACCTGTGCCAGGACTACAGTTTTGAGAACTTACATTTATTTATTTATTTAGATTAGAATAACTATACACGTCATACAAATAACAATCTCATGTTCAATGTACTCTTGGTTACGAGCTCTATACAACAGGGTGTAAAAAAAATGTGTTGAACCCGTTAAATGGGGGTTCTACTCATCATACTTAACAGCTTTCCCCAAAGAACTCATAGTAAATTCTCAAAAAAATTGGACCCTCCATACAGAAATGCACAAAATTGGCCTGATCGATTTGTGTATGAGTTTAAAAAATGTTTTTGGGATTTCAGCAAAGTCATAGAACATAAGTTTTTCAGTATGATGAGTAGAGACCCCAGTTAACGAGACCTACACCAATTTTAATACACCTGCATACAATGAAATTGAAATCATAAGCCAAAGGGGTATGAACCTTTTTGACATAGCTAAATAACTAAGTACAGATTTTTTCGAAATCTTTCACATGCGATTAAACCTATACATTTCGAAAGGGGATGCAAATATAAACCGAAAATATAAAGATATATATTGACCTAAAGTGCCACGTTACTGAGATATTTTGAGAGATAGAGAAGAAAACAGTGCTCTGACTACCTTCAACTCAAAATACCGGGTAACGTGACGCTTTAGGTCAAAATGTTATGTATAATAATATATTTTCGGTATGTATTTGCATCGCTCATCAAAACATAGAGGACGTAACAAATAGTGTTGGATCCGTAAACTAGGGCTTCTACTTTTCCCAAGTTCGAACAAAACCTTCTTAAAATCGATCAGCTGATTTTTGTATGGAGCATCGATTTTTTTTGTGAGATTTGACTATGGATTCCCTTCCTTGGGTATAGTTGTTAGTACGATGAGTAGAAGCCCCAGCAGTTTGTACAGGTATGATCGCGTGCGAAAGATTTCGAAAATAAATCACTATGCCAAACTACATACAAAAATGTTACAACCCCTTTAAAACAAGCATCTGCTCATGAAAATAAAAAAACTTTCTCCAAGGAACCTATACAATCGAAGCAAACAACTTTGAACTCTCCATACAAAATTGGCCAATCGTAACTTATTAGGATTTGGATGTGGCGGCAACCCGCCACAGAGAAAATTGAACCTTAACACAAGTGACGAGAGCACAAAATATATACAGCTTCGCTAATAAGTGCCAAATGCCAACCATCCACGGTTGCTCCACGACCGGATCCCAGGCATACCACCTTGCCTGGCGGAGATATATCTCCCTTTGCTCTCAAAGAGAAGGAACACGCTGTTCCTACTTTGGTGACCCCGACGTAGAGAGAGAATTCCAAAAATATTATGCTCCATAGAGGTTTCTTCAAAAAAATTTTATAATTTCATTGAGTTTGATCCTGAGTTGAATTCGGCCTACGATTTCATCCCCTAATTAAAAATTACTAATTAAAAAAACATTCCACACATTAAGAATGATGAAATCGGTCTGTTCTTAGCTCTGGCTACTATTTTAGGTTTTATATCAAAGTTTGCACAAAAGGCGTTTTTTATACTTTTGGCAACCCTATTTTATTGTATTTTGTGTTGAATATTTACGAATGGGAAGATAGTTCCCAATATACAACAGATAAAAAGCTCGTTCGTCCTAAAAGTACGAAAGATATTTTAAAGGTGATTCAAAATCGTCGCTAGAAAACAGAAAAAATATGATAAGAAATCAATTTCCGAAAAATTGGGCTTTTCATACAAACCAGTTTTGTTAGTATGGGAGGATTTTTTTTTTTTTTTCGATTGCAATATCTTATAATATTATAAACGCGAAAGTTTGTAAGAATGTATTATTTTACTCTTACTTGCAAAAACTACTGAACGGATCTGACTGAAATTTGGTAGGTAGACAGATTAAATAAAATAAATATAAATATTCTGGGACAAATCACACATGGTCATCTGGCCCCAAAGTAGGATTCCCTGTGTTATGGGTTAACAGAGACTGATATACATACTTTATATACGTTTAAATACATACATATATAGATATAATTTAACACCCAGACACAGAGCAAACAAATCTGCTCATCACACAAATGCTTGCCCTGGGTGGGGATCGAACCCACGACTCTCGGATCAGTAGTCAAGGGCACTTGCCACTGAGCCACCGAGTCAGTCAAGATTAGGACCTGGATTAACACATAGGCTACTTTTTACATGCTCGCGAGCCGCTGCGCACCCTCGAAAAGTCATAGAAACGTTGTCCACGCGAGTGAAGCCACGGGAAATAGCTAGTTCTCAATATTTTTTGTATTCTATAATCGATTCTGAATCACCCCATAAAACATCGCTTACTTTTTTGTAACCTGTATATAATTAAATTAGTTAGTCCAACAGCTTTAAACTCTTGGCACATTGTGTAAACTACTATAATCCTTATTCTATACGGCATAAGGTTTCCTGCACACGAAGAAGACAGAGTTATACTCGTGTTGCATCATCGAGTTGGGATTTTGGGCGTATTTCGTTTTTACAGCCGATCGCTCTTTCTGTAAGAATAAATGATTATTTATTTGCAGTAAATAGAGAACAAATAAGATATATTGTAGAACGAATTTTATATCTAGCCAACACAGAATTACCCTGCAAATAATAAAAAGTAGTACACTACATACCAATTTCACATAAATTAAGTCCGCAATTTAAGTGTCAAGTTTCCATACAAACGTAGTTCCGCTTTAATACAAAAACTACATGACGGATTTAATCCAAACTTTGCGAATATATTAAGTAGACACATATCGATGTTTGTAATTAGTTTTCGATGTACTAATAATTCAAGTCACCATAATGTTGATTCATTTGCATACTGAACACAATAACTAATATCATAGTGCAATTTTTCTCGTTTATGTTATACTTCATCTCTTTGGTTAGCGATAGCTACTTGTTGGCTATGGTTTTCGTTGCGTTGGCTATTTGCAAACTGAACACAATAAGTAATATCATAGTGCAATTTTTCTTTTTTATGTTATACCTAATCTCTTTGGTTAGCGATAGCTACTTGTTGGCTATGGTTTTCGTTGCGTTGCCTATTTGCAAACTGAACACAATAACTAATATCATAGTGCAATTTTTCTTTTTTATGTTATACCTAATCTCTTTGATTAGCGATAGCTACTTGTTGGCTATGGTTTTCGTTGCGTTGGCTATTTGCAAACTGAACACAATAACTAATATCATAGTGCAATTTTTGTTGTGTATGTTATACCTAATATCTTTGGTTAGCGATAGCTACTTGTTGGCTATGGAACGCTGAAACCAGTAAGGGGTGTTGACTGTTGAGCCTTAATTTTACTTTATGAAAAAGTACTCACCAAAATATCGAATCCTACATCACTAATAATCTCCAGCAGAATGTCATAAGGCGGCTCTATACTACTCTCAGTCGGCATGTCACTGGAAAGAAAAAAAAATCATAGAACAATGAGTTCCTTTCCATGTCGGTACATGGCCGCACGTAAAGTATGCCGTACGGCATACTCTTCCTCATGATTTATCATAATCATCATCATTTCAGCTTATATACGTACCCACAGAAGGGCTCGGCCCTTCCTGAATTAGGGCGATCGGGCCTTAGTCGACCACGCGGGCCCATTGTGGGTTGGTCGACTTCGCACACAATCTTCGAGTTTCTTCAAAGGCGTACCCACCAAAGGGGCTCGAGCCTACCCTAAATTAGGGCGATCGGGCCTTAGTCGACCACGTGGGCCCTTGTGGGTTGGTGGACTTCACACACAATCTTCGAGTTTCTTTAAAGGCGTATGCAGGTTTCCTCACGATGTTTTTCCTTCACCGCAAGAGCGTCGGATAAACGTACATATGAAATCGAAATTCGAAAAAATATTGGTACGTGGCAGGATTCGAACCACGACCTCCCGGACAGGAGGTAGATGCCCTAGCTGATACGCCACCGACGCCCCACTTAATTAAGAAAAGTAAATAAAAGGTTATTTGTGGTGCAGTGCATAAGGTTATACAATAACATTCTAGAAAATGTATCTAGTTTGCCAGAGAATAAATTCCAGACTCGTGTCAAAAAATACCTGCGCTCTAGACGATACTTCAAAATAATATGATAAGGATATATGGTTATGTGTTGATCCTCTACAAAATACCATAACCCTGAATTATTACATTATTTATCTACACACATACCATAAGTCCTCTAAAATGCTTTTAAAATACGTAGGCAATGGTGTCAATTCGGTGTAACACGACTTAACTTATTTGACAGGATTAAACTAAATTTATGCATTCTGCCTTTTACTTTCTGTATCGAAAAGACAAGGATAGAATGCTTAAATTTAGTTTAGTCCTGTCAAATAAGTTAAATCGTGTTACACCGAATCGACACCAATGACCAGCATTGTGACAACCAATTTTACTATGAGAACTTTCTTGTCTGGCGTAGTCGGTAAAATCTGTACTTTAATGCTATTACGATATCAATTTTTGTAACGTTATTAGTTTAAATTTGGAACAGCTGTCAAAACTCAAGTGGATCTCAACCGAGACCCTCCCACTACAATACAACCAGGACCATTAAATATATAACATTGTTCCTATGTAAATGTCAATTACAAATATTACAATAAATAATTTGTTTCTGTATTTTAATATCTATAATCTATAGATATTTTACAGGTGATGATGATGATGATCTATCCGACCGATTTCGATCATGGCGACCACTTCGACTCCTAGTCGGTTTGACGCGCGTGCGCTCGAAGATGGTTTATTTACAGGTAGCTAAATTAGAGTAATTTCGTACAAGAACTAGTTGTTTCTTACCTTTCTTGATGAAATTTGGCATGCAGATAGCCTGTGTCACTGGGAAGGACATAGGCTAATTATTATCCCAGCATAATCCGATGCAATTCTGAGGGAATTGAAAAAATACTCTTTTGATTAATTTCTCTAACATCGCAACGGACCAATGGCTTGCTGTGATTTTTTGCACAGGTATGGTTGAGGGGGTGGGATATGACATAATTTACTAATTAGCATATCCCGACATAGTTCCCGAGGATCTGGGAAAAACTCATTTCCACGCTCGCGCACGTCAGCGTACTAATATAATACTTACTAGCTTTTGCCTGCGGCTTCGCCCGCGTGGTTATCGTTTACCTGTAGTGGTAGAGCAGTGGTCCCAAGTTGATCCAGTACCCGCCCGGCCGGAGTATCCGGTATATCCTCTCGATGAACTCGATCACGTTGGGCGCGCAGTCAATGAAGAAACACGTCGCCACGCAGTGCCATTCGTCGTCTTCCATGTATACCTTATCAAATAATATTATTTTATTAACAAATATTATAAATTTAACACACATTAGACGTAGACCGACTTAGCTCACGGAATCGCTTAAATGGCTCGTAGAACAAATGGCCGTTGGAACAGAGAAAAGTTCTCGATTCGTTGGTACAGGAAAGTTCTCGATTGGCGACCGCGCATCGGAAGACTTAGCGAAGGCAGGACTTCCATTCGGTGGCAGTCATGCTAAAGTTGGTGCGAGGCGCGGGGCACGCAGACCACACGTCGGGAAACGCGGAGCCGAGCAGCTGGTGCTCGCACGACATGTTCTTCACGTACTAGTGTGGCCGCGGATGCACTGTGTGTTTGTTACAGCCTGTGTAGAAGCCTACCTTGAGGAAGTCCCCGGCAGTCATGCTAAAGTTGGTGCGAGGCGCGGGACACGCAGGCCACACGCCGGCAAACGCGGCGCCGAGCAGCTGGTGCTCGCACGACATGGTGCTCAAGTACTAGGGTGGCCGCGGATGCACTGGGTGTTTGTTACAGCCTGTGTAGAAGCCTACCTTGAGGAAGTCCCCGGCAGTCATGCTAAAGTTGGTGCGAGGCGCGGGACACGCAGGCCACACGTCGGGAAACGCGGCGCCGAGCAGCTGGTGCTCCCACGACATGTTGCTCAAGTACTAGTGTGGCCGCGGATGCACTGTGTGTTTGTTACAGCCTGTGTAGAAAGCCTACCTTGAGGAAGTCCCCGGCATCATGCTAAAGTTGGTGCGAGGCGCGGGGCACGCTGGCCACACGTCAAACGCGGCGCCGAGCAGCTGGTGCTCGCACGACATGTTGCTCAAGTACTAGTGTGGCCGCGGATGCACTGGGTGTTTATTACAGCCTGTGTAGAAGCCTACCTTGAGGAAGTCCCCGGCAGTCATGCTAAAGTTGGTGCGAGGCGCGGGGCACGCTGGCCACACGTCGGGAAACGCGGCGCCGAGCAGCTGGTGCTCGCACGACATGTTGCTCAAGTACTAGTGTGGCCGCGGATGCACTGTGTGTTTATTACAGCCTGTGTAGAAGCCTACCTTGAGGAAGTCCCCGGCAGTCATGCTAAAGTTGGTGCGAGGCGCGGGGCACGCTGGCCACACGTCGGGAAACGCGGCGCCGAGCAGCTGGTGCTCGCACGACATGTTGCTCAAGTACTAGTGTGGCCGCGGATGCACTGGGTGTTTATTACAGCCTGTGTAGAAGCCTACCTTGAGGAAGTCCCCGGCAGTCATGCTAAAGTTGGTGCGAGGCGCGGGACACGCAGGCCACACGTCGGGAAACGCGGCGCCGAGCAGCTGGTGCTCGCACGACATGTTGCTCAAGTACTAGTGTGGCCGCGGATGCACTGGGTGTTTATTACAGCCTGTGTAGAAGCCTACCTTGAGGAAGTCCCCGGCAGTCATGCTAAAGTTGGTGCGAGGCGCGGGACACGCAGGCCACACGTCGGGAAACGCGGCGCCGAGCAGCTGGTGCTCGCACGACATGTTGTTCACGTACTGGTGAAGCCAAGGGTGCACTGTGTGTTTGTTCGGCTGCGGAATGGTGAATGAAGATAATGATGATGATATATGTCTACAAACTTAATATAAAATACACAGTTATCTGACTGTAAGTAATTTTAGTAAACCTGAGTTTTGAAATCTTGTTGTAAAAGTTTTGCAGTAGTGACGAAGTGGGAATTGATTTCTCCATGATAAAAAGAATGGTAAGAAAAACGCTGAAGTTAAAACTTAACGCAACCTACGCTTGGTCAACTAAGGCCCGATCTAATTCAGGGTAGGCTCGAGCCCCTCGGTGGGGACGTATATGAGCTGATATGATTTATTATCCACTAGTTGTTGCCCGCGACTTCGTTCGCGTTAATTTATACATGGTGCCTACTCATAAAGGGGTATGATTTTATCGATTGTCAATTAAATAGATTCGATCACTAAATAAAAAAAATGAAATTCCCTAAATAGTATAGTTTGTACTCAAAATAGTAGATCTGTCACCAAAGTAAAGTCATCAAACAACACCAAAACAATACTCAAAAGGAAAAGATTTATCACCAGAAAAGTCTTTTAACGATTGTCAATTAAATAGCTTCGATCACTAAATAAAAAAATTGAAATTTCATAAATAATATAGTTTGTACTCAAAATAGTAGATCTGTCACCAAATAAATGCCTAAAATTACTAACAAAGGTGACCTACAGATCCTCTTCGGATCCCGAAAGTTTGTTGATGTTCGAAACGGGCGGCGGGGGCTACGCCCCCGTTAGGGGTCATCTTCCGATGATTTCTTCTGCTGCGAAGTAATTTTCGCGAGGCTCTTTGACTGTTAAATCAATCAAACCTGACCGAACCTAACATCGCTCGCTTCGCTCGCTCATTTATTTATTGTTTTTGACCGATTACCCCCTAGTTTTCGATTTGTTACCATGCAATAGCTTTACCGCGGCAGTCCCCGAGTGCCACACGTATTTTTGATGACAGATCTATCAATTTGGTGACAGATCTATCAATTTGAGAACGAAAATATTGAATAGAGATGAATCTATTTAACTGGGGACGAAAAATATAATTTGATGACAGATCTATCAATTTGAGAACGAAAATATTGAATAGAGATGAATCTATTTAACTGGGGACGAAAAATATAATTCCCCTCATAAAGTGCACAAAAAATAGAGAGTAAAACTAGAATCAAATTTATCGTTAAAAAAATAAAACCTTGCTTAGTACTTGTGTGATCCCTCATTTAGTTCTTTTGGTCTCTGATTTAGTACTTATAGTCCCTCCAGTATCCATCCATTAGTACTTGTGTTATCTTAAATATTACTATGCTCCTTCGTTTAGTACTTGTGGTCCCTCATTTAACACTCATGGACCCCACTGACCTTGCAGCACCGGTTGAGTATGAAGTTGCTAGCAAACAGCATGAAGAGCGAGAATTCGTTCCCCTGGCAAGTGAACCCGCGCGCCGCCACCTCCCACGCGAGGCGGCCCAGCCCCGCGCCCGGGACCAGCACCCGGACTTGGTCCCGTTCACTGTAGGGACAAAGATAATTAATAATTTAATATTCAGGCTTGACAAAGCAACGCACATTGGCTATACTCAAAATACCTATGAGACTCAAGGCTATATGCCTACGGGCAAAGTATATATATATTAGTACTAACATACAGTATGGACACTCCCTGCCGCTCTCCAGATTGCGACCTCACCCCCTCGTCACCCATATTGATACAGATTGGTTACAGTTTGGTTTTTGAACGTATAGGAATTCGCCGCCATTTTGTTTGTTCCGTATTTTGCCAATATTTTATACGGCGGGGGGTGCGAAGAATCCCCGACAGATGCCAGGCTACCAAACTCAACTTACCTTTGGCTGAACAAACACGAGCCTTATAAAAGTTAAAGACGTCACAATGACTTTGATTATTTATTTTTATTCATAATTGGTAAGCCCTTGGCATCATCTCACCTGATGGTAAGTGACGATGATGCCGAAGATGGAAGCGGGCTTACCAAGATTCCCCAACGCAATGGAGAACTGGCTATCTTATCTTCAAGCCGGAACATATCAATGTTACTAACACTGATATTCGTCGGCAATACTTAGATAAGATGTTGGTAGCTAGCCAGGCGGGATTAGAAAATGCCCTACCACCAACGAAACCAAGTCTTTCAAGTTGACCCCACCGGGAATCGAACCCACGACCTCCTGGTGTGAAGTGAATGTAGTAACCATTACGCTACGGAGGCGGTTAAGATTAGGGCCGCGCTACGGTTTGTTAACCTAGTTCGTATGGTATGTTAATTTCTCCTTTGTAAAATTGTTTAAACAACATTCATTTGTTAAATCAATAATCGAAGCACTTTTATTGTGGTGACGAGCACCCATAAACTCAAGTAATGAGAGCCATTGTAACACGAGTGCTAGTTTGTGCCACGAAGCGAAGCTGAGCAGCACAACAGACAGCACGCGTGTTACAATGGCTAATTGCTTGCAGTGGCATACAATACTTTTTCTACAACCATGAAATAAATAAAAATACATTGATATTTTGTCATAATCATATATTGAATTTTGTGAAGCCAACGCCATAAAAATATTTAAAAAGTTTCATTGTAGTACAGTTGTCTCGTTTTGATATGATCACAGACTTATATTTACCATGATCATTGTAAAACGACTTGTAGGAATGAATACTTAATTTTTGAAGCCAAAGCCATACAAATATTTAAAGTTTCATTATAGTACAGTTTAGTCCAGTCAAATTACGGCTAAAAATGGGTTAAATAAACATGAACGAACACAGTTTGGGGATTTTGAGGATCGATAGGGGGTTGTATTCTGAGCATAAATTCCAATTTGAGGGGTTCTACTGAGGTCAGCTCAAGGTCATTTCGATGGAAACGCGTTTAATTCGATATCTCGAGAATGGTTAGTGTTAGGCAAAAAATTGTAGAAACCTTTTCTCTTCTAAATTAAATTTACTAACTTTTTTATCTGAAAGTTTTTTTTAACATTGATATTTTTCAACTTATTACTCCCGCAAGGCAAAAATTTTACTTTTTTTTCTATTTTTCGTCGTTTTCTCCTCAACCATTCAATTTTATTAAATTTTACCGATCATCAAAGTGTAGATCTTTTCATTATGAACAATTTTTTTCTTGAACTTTTTTCTGTAATGCCAATACCTTCGGAGTTATATATTACTTTACCGAGCTAAATCCGCGCCATTGTCGCAACGTGTATTCACAGACACACTGTTGCGTGGAATACATTGCGATATCGAATTAAACGCGTTTCCATCGAAATGACCTTGAGCTGACCTCAGTAGAACCCCTCAAATTGGAATTTATGCTTAGAATACACCCCCATATCGATCCTTAAAATCCCCAAACTGTGTTCGTTCATGTTTATTTATTTCGTAATTTGACTGGACTAAGTTATGTCGTTTTGAAATGATCATTGTAAAACGACTTGTAGGAATAAATACTCGATTTGAGGTTATATATTAAGCAATATTACCAAATGGGAGTATAAAAAGAGTTTTTCCGAAAGTTTGCTTAAAATATTCCTCGCAGGACTACGACCTAGAAAAAAAAATGCCCCTTGTATTAAATACTGATGTCTGAGGATGACCTGTGACTGACAGGAACTATTGATATGGGCACACACAAGCAAAACCGTACCATATCCCGGACACTTCTACAACGGGCGAGTAATTACATTTAACCGCCTCCGTGGCGTAATGGCTCCATTAGCTTCATATCAGGAGGCCGCGAGTTCGATACCCGGTGGGATCAACTTGTAAGACTCGGTTTGGTTGGAGTAGGGCATTTTCTAAGTCCGCATGGCTAGCTACCACCATCTTATCTAAGTATTGCCGCCAATCATCAGTGTTAACAACATTGATGTGTTCTGGCTTGAAGATAAGATAGCCAGTTCTCCATAGCGTTGGGGAATCTTGTTAAGCCCGCTTCCATCTTCGGCATCATCGTCACTCACCATCAGGTGAGATGATGCCAAAAACTTACCAATTCTGAATAAAAAAAAAAAATAAAAAAATGACATGTAACCGCGTCCGTGGCGTAATGGCTCTATTAGCTTTATATCAAGAGGTTGCGGTTTCGATTCCCCGTAGGGTCTAATTTTGTATGACTCGGTTTGGTTGGTGGGAGGGCATCCAAGCATCAATGTTGACAGCATTGATGTGTTCCGGCTTTTAGATAAGATAGCCAGTTCCCCATTGACTTAGGGAATCTTGGTAAGCCCGCTTCCATTTCGGCATCATCATCACTTACCATTGGGTGAGATGATGCCAAGGGCTTACTAATTGTAAAAAAATAAAACTAAAATCAAATGACGGAGCAAACGAAATCAAGGCGAAATCGTTTACGTTCGAGAACCAAACTTGCACCAATCTCGGCGAGGTCGGAATCTAGAGAGCGGCCGGCCATACTGGCATGTTAGTACATACTATAATATATATAATTGACCGCACCAACAACACACTTGATGTGAGTCTGATTCTCTTGGGAAGGTGGGTGACGGGTGCGGCTATTTCACGAAACGCCGAAACAGTAATTGACAGTAACCCAGGTATCGAACTTAATGATAAGTAAGATAGCCAGTTCTCCAATGCGTTGGGGAATCTTGGTAAGCCCGCTTCCATCTTCGGCATCATCGTCACTTACCATCAGGTGAGATAATGCCAAGGGCTTACGAATTGTGAATAATTATAAAAAAAAACATCTAAAATGCAATAACAATACCTGAATTCATCAGACGGGAAGAGGTGTTCGATCTCGTCCAGTATAGGCTTGTAGCACTGTTCGCGCTCCTGAGCGCCCACGTCACTCCAATCCCGCACTATGTTCTTCAGCACTGATTGCACCTGCAACAAAATATTTTGAGGCGCATTTGATTACAGTACGTTCGGGGACTTGGTTGCAGTACACCCGAACTGAGTTCTGGAAATGAGTTGAAGAATTAAAAAAAATTGACGCGGAACCCCGTATGTGTGACCCCTAATCGCACTTGGCCGGTTTTTACGTTTTCAACCCCCATGGCTCCCCCATTTAAAATATTTTCCAAAAACTGAATCGACAAAAAATCCATATATGTATGTATATAATTATCGAACCTGCTTACAAAATTTCACGAGAATCGGTTGAGAAATGAGACCTGTAGAGGAGAACAACCGGACATACGCCGTATAGACATACGAAAGCATTTTTGCCACAAGCTGAAACGGAGAATCTTCGCTCGCGGTTCGCGTTCGCTGGGTCAATTATAAATTATTATTCACTAAATAATATTTCTCCTACAAAAACACAAAAACTTACTCATTCGATATTTTCATCCATTTTAAATTTTATACTTATTAAAACCACTAAATTAGTTCCTCGGACAATGACAACATGCCTGTCATCATCATCATATCAGTCGAAAGACATCCACTGCTGGATAAAGGCCACGCCCAAGGATTTCTTGTTACATGCCTGCAACACGAACAATTTCAGGACAAAATGTTTTGTCGTTGCTCACAAGAAGTGGTTGTAGCTCACTGCGAATTGCGTAGATCATGCAGGTTAACTGACCTGGAGCACGGTCATTACCTAGATGGGTTTGAGTGTTAGTGGCATTTTTCGCGACCGTTTCCGTGCTTCGCAAGCCACGCTAAGCCGTTGCTATCACTAGACAGCAGTAGTTCATCCGTGTCAGATGCCTTATAAATGGCTTGAAAAACTTCTGACAGCAGGCTTCGCTACTAGCCCTACGACCTCCACGGGGATCGAACAAGGTACGGCCTAACGAGAAGAGACCCGTGCCCCAGAAATGGCGAAGTTTTCGTTGTTATTATTATTATATTTATTCTTTTTATTCACCTTAATGGGATTTTTTCAGTAGTGTGGGCCTATCCGGCAACACACTACCCTACTATGTTAGGTTTAAGTGACGTCGAACTATTGCTGTTGTGCGGAGTATGACAGCCTTTTGCATTTTATTCCGCAGAGTCGCCGGAAGGTCCAGTTTGACTAGACCCTCCGACAGAGTCTTCGGAACAACGCCTGTGCTGGAGAGAATAAGTGGCACTATGAACACCTCCCGCTGCTGCCAGACTTGCCGGATCTCCTCGGCAAGCTGCTCGTATTTCGTCAACTTCTCCTCCGTGTACCCCTTGATGTTATGTGTGTTGGGTACACCGATGTCCAGCAGCCACGTCATGCCTTTTGTTCTCTCCACCAGTAGGATATCTGGTCTGTTGTGAGGCATAGGCCTGTCGGTCAAAACGGACCTGTCCCAATACAGCTGGTGGGTGCCGTTGTCGAGTACCGATTTCGGTTGGTATTGCCAGTAGGGCACCTCAGTCTCAGTGAGCAGGCCGTGTTTAAGCGCCAAGGCTTGATGAACAACCTTGGCCACATCGTTGTGGCGCTCAGTGTACTCCCTGCTGGCGAGGGCCTGGCATGCACCCGTTATGTGCTGTATTGTTTCAGTTACCTTATGACACCGTCGACACTTATCATCCTCCACTTTCGCCTTTATAATGTACTTTAAGTAGTTCCTAGTAGGAACTACCTGGTCTTGGATCGCCAGCATAAACCCCTCTGTCTCGGCAAATATTTCTCCACGACTGAGCCAGCTGTTGGAAGCTTCTCGGTCCACATGCGGTTGACTCAGTTCGTGGGCAAAGCGGCCGTGGAGAGGTTTTGAAGTCCACTGATCTACTTTGCCTCTAATGTATACGGCATCCGTATCGACAGGCGTGGTGTTTGAGAAATGGAGGAGGTCAAGTGGCGTCAGTTTGTTGTCTGCGCTAACAACCGCTTGGTGTAGGGGGGATGTATCTTGAGCGCAAAAATAATTTTGTAGACCCCTGATTTGTTTGGTACACAGCCTACCTATATCCACCATGCCTCTACCACCGGATGTTCTCGGTAAGGTAACCCGCTCAATCGCTGAATTCGGATGGTGATTCCTAAACTTGGTCAGCATAACACGGGTTGCTCTTTCGACGCTCTCAATTTCAGTCTGCGGCCACTTGACTACTCCGAAGGTGTAAGTCAAGACTGGTACAGCAAAGGTGTTAATAGCTTTAAATAGATTTTTCCCATTTAGACCGGTTTTGAGTATGGCACCGAGCCGCCGATAGTATTCTTTGGTCACTCGAGTTCTGATATCTTTATGATCAGCTCGAAGTGACTGAAGCAGGCCAAGATATTTGTAGGTGTCACCCTCAACCATTGCGTCAATCTCCCCTTCAGAATGAAGGTTGTATCCCTCTGACGGTATGATCTTTCCTCTCTCGACGCTAAGGGTCTTGCACTTCTCAAGCCCAAATGACATTTTGATGTCATTAGAGAACTGTTCAGTGCATTGGAGCAGTCCTCGGAGCTCTCGGGCATTGGCCGCGTAGATCTTAATATCGTCCATATACAGGAGGTGGGAAAGCTTGAATTGGGTTGAGCCTTTTATAAGGAATCCATATCCTGTCTCTTTCAAGAGCGAGGACAGTGGGTTAAGAGCTAGGCAAAACCAAAGAGGACTTAAGCTGTCACCTTGAAATATGCCTCTGCGAATCGGGATTCGCCCAGTCCTGATGTTATTGCCCAACGAAAGTTCAGTTTCCCACGTCGCCATTAGATGTTGTAGCAGGGCGACCATCTCAGAGTTAACTTTATATAGTTCTAATACCTTATTATTATTATTATTATTATTATTATTATTGGGTGGGACGCCTGCGGGGTACAGGCGGGTGTTCAAGTCTCTTAAGGTGGACTCACTACACCCTATTCCCATGGTGGTACAATGGTTACTGTGACCCCGGTGGTATGCCCCCCTCAAACCTTGAGCTCCTTCTACAGTACTCCATTATCAGACTGATTTCCAGGACGCATAGTTCCTCTTCCCTGATCCTATCAGCGCCAAACGTCTCCCACCTATGCCTTAGCCTAGCCCACGTTGATAACTAACACAACTGTACCTTCTCCACATCATGCTGCATCTTATGCTGCTTCAGCGAGGCGACCTCACAGCTGTTGTAATCACAGCCAAAGTTCTCCGCGCCGTTAGTACCGCCGTCCGCGCTATGATCGACATTCTCAAACATAGTATCCACATCCTTTATGATCATATGGACTATGGAATTGTTTGCGTCGAGGCATTTCTTGAATTTCGACAGGTATTCCGAGTACTTGGCGAGGTGGCGCTGGTGACTGGCCGGTAAGGAGGTGATTATCTTCTCCGATTTGTGGATTCGCTCGAGGCTGCATAATCTGTGGGCAATAAATCAATAATTTCATCCATTGATATCTCATGATATAGTATTTATTCTGTATGTTAGTGTTTGTGGGAAATTTATCAATTTATTACTTTCCTCCATTGAGATAGTAATTATTTGTGTTCGTTTTGTTTATTAGTGTTGGTGGGCAATTTATCAATTTATTACTTTTCTCTATTGATAAAGTAATTCTTTGTGTTCGTTTTGTTTATTAGTGTTGGTGGGCAATTTATCAATTTATTACTTTCTCCATTGATAACGTAATTGTTTGTGTTCGTTTTGTTTATTAGTGTTGGTGGGCAATTTGTAAATTTATTACTTTCCACCGTTGATAAAGTAATTGTTTGTTTTCGTTTTGTTTATTATAGTTGGTGGGCAATTTATTAATTTATTACTCTCCTCCATTGATAAAGTAATTAATTGTTTGTGTTCGTTTTGTTTATTAGTGTTGGTGGGCAATATATTAATTTATTACTCTTCTCCATTGATAAAGTAATTACTTGTTTGTGTCCGTTTTGTTTATTAGTGTTGGTGGGCAATATATTAATTTATTACTTTCCTCCATTGATAAAGTAATTAGTTGTTTGTGTTCGTTTTGTTTATTAGTGTTGGTGGGCAATTTATTAATTTATTACTTTCCTCCGTTGATAAAGTAATTAATTATTTGTGTTCGTTTTGTTTATTGGTGTTGGTGGGCAATTTATTAATTTCCTCCATTGATAAAGTAATTAATTGGGTGTTCGTTTTTTTATTAGTGTTGGTGGGCAATTTATTACTTTTCTTCATTGATATTATAGTATTTGTTTGTGTAGTTTTATTTGTTAGTTTTTGAAGTTTATGGATCTAATACGAATCAGATATATAAAAAAGTTTATGAGTTTTGGTTTTAATATTCAAGAAATAATAAATTAAGAAGACAACCTACAAAATTTAAAATGACAGATTATTTAATTTTACAAAATATTTTTCAATTTTTTTTTTGCTGATTTATTATTGTATATTACCTTAAAAGAAAAATAATTATCAGCTCATAAACGTCCACCAAGGGGCTCGAGCCTACACTTTATTAGGGCGATCGGGCCTTAGACGATTGGTTGGCTTTACACACGGTTCTCAGTGATATCTAAAAGCTCTCATACATGCTCCAATCACACAAGATAATGAAACTGACTAAAGATCGCGCCGCGCGGGCAGAGCGCTGCGCTGCGTGCGAAAAAACGAGTTAAACTTATTACCTAGCATAGTCAAAACTATCTGTTGTATATTATTTATTATTAGACCTATATAGTTTTGTTACTGTAGACAGGCATTTTTCTGAAAAATCAGGCATTTTGTGCATCCTAAATAGGCATCTCCTTTTACATAGATGGTAAAAATCTGGCAATTTGTGCATCCTAAATAGGCATCTCCGTTTAGATAGATGGTAACCCTAGTCGCGGTTGTCTGCTATTTACATAATAAACTCTAGGTACTTATTTCAATAGTTAGCCAGTATAGAGAACACATTGAATTACACACTATTGCATCAGCCACACAATTACTTAAGCAATTTAGATATGACACCAACAAATGCTTTGTTTATTTATTTATAAATAGCTGTCTAACTGGTTGGGACTTGTAAAGGATCATACATGGCTATAAATAGACTTAGACTTATTATCATAGATTATTTTATGTATGGTTGAATATATATTAAGAGGAAATCATGTTTTTATTTGAAAATCAAACATGAAATTAATTTTATTTATTAACTAGAGAGTCCACCCACAACAAAAGGTGTGCATAGTGTAAGAGCGCTTTCACATTAGGCGTCTAAGTATCGCGATTGGCTGCAGCGTGGCAGATATCCATATTAAATAAGTACAAGCTTTTAATCTCAGCTTCACCTGTGTAGATATATCGTTTTTATGAGTTTTATGACTCTTGATTACGGGTGCCGGGAGCGCAAGAGAGCAAAGGCGTCCGAGCTCATCAATGACGAAAGCCCCCGTACACTTGCTGGGATTGTTAATACAAATTGTAACAATCTTAGACAAGTTATAAATAATAAATGTGAATAAAATTATAACACAATAAATTTCGACATGGAATCCATCGGCATTTAATGTCTTACTCGCACGTTCGTAACTTAAAACCGCCGTAACTTGGAAACTATTGCTGGACTAGGCACTAGTTTTTTTAGGAAAAATCAGATATCTCTTAGAGATCTTCATTTTGGACAACAGCTTTGAAATTTAAAACCACCATAACTCGGGAAACTATTGATCCTGGACAACTTGTTCCTTAAGAGATATCATGGATCTCTCCGAGATCTTTATTTTGGATGACATTAGTCGGATTTAAAATGGTTATATCGCAGAAACTAATAATAATAATAATAAATAAATAATAAATAAATTTATTTCACAAAAAGTTTACAAGTTAGAAAAACAAGGTCTTAATTCTAGTTGTACATCTTAACTTTAGATAATGGAACTCTGGCTACTAAACTAGGCTAGAGAAAGCCTGTACCTTAGCAGTCAGCGAGCAGAGATAGGAACAAAATATGCGATGTCAACCGACAACTTTAAGTGAGAATTTAACAAAATAAAAGTCAACAAAATGCATGTGCAATGTGTGTTTGTGTGTGTGTGTGTGTGTGTGTCAGTCTGTGTGTGTATATGTGTGTGTGTGTGTATATACGTGTGTGTGTGTGTGAATGGTGATGTGTGTATGTGTAGATGGTTAGTAAAATAAATAAATAAATTGTATGCCGCAATTAAGTAACAGGTAGAAGTAACTGCTCAGTTTCTTGATAGTTAAGGTTTTGGATCCAACAATGAACTATCTTTTTTAATTTATGTCTGCTTAGTAGACCTATATTTAAATGTTTATGTACTTTATTGTAAAGTCTGGAGCTAAGAACTTTATAGTGTTTGCTAGCTAGGGTAGTTCTGTGTTTTACAACAGGGTGTATAGGGGTGTTACGGCGTTTGTTTAGAACAGTTTTAATCGGGGGATCAGAATGTTTTCGCAGAATAGTTCTTAGGATGTAAAGCTGTCTAACCGTTGGAACTTTACAGTCACGATAAAGTTGATCAGTAGGATACCTAAAGGGTCTAAAAGACATGACTTTCAAAATTGCTCTCTGAGCTCTTTCTATTTTCATAAAAACTGTTTTGGACGCGCCACCCCAAACTGTGATACAGTAGGTAAGAAGTGTCTGGCACAGTGAAATATAAATATTTTTTAATGTGATGCGATCCACAGAATGACGCAGGTTTTTAAAAACATATATGAGCCTTCTAATCCTAGAACTCAAGATATCTAACTGAGCATTCCATTTTAGATGTTGGTCAATATATACACCAAGGTATTTCATGGTAGACGCGCGTGACAACGATAAGCACTGACAATTTGGTGACTGCTTATTACAGAAGTGTGATTTAATTTCAAAGTTTAAAGGAGGTTGTGAATTTGACTTCATTGAAAAAGGAACGTACATGGTTTTCGTTAAATTTAAAGTCAGAAGATTTTTTTGTAGCCATTTCATCACAGTTTCAAAAGAAGTTTCTGCATGGTTTTTAACATCAACCCAGTTAGACCCACTGACTAGGAGTGCTGTGTCATCTGCATAAACAAAAATTTCACAGTTTGTAGGCTTTAAGTAACAGAGATCATTTATGTAAATTTGGAAAAGAGTTGGTCCCAAGATACTTCCCTGTGGTACACCATACTCCAGGATTTGTTCATCACTAAGATAATTTCCAATCTTGACTTGCTGCGTTCGTCCTGTCAAATAATCTTTAAATATGTTAATCCTAAATAATCCTAGGCTACTAGTTTTTCAAGAGAAATTATAGATATCGTCGAGATCCCCATTTTGGATAATAACTATCAAAATTAGACAGGCACTAATTGGAAACTATTGATCCTGGACTACTATTATAGATTTCTTTGAGATATTAATTTCGGATGGCAATTGTCAAACTTAAAACGACTATATCTACAAAACTGGCCAAGTGCGAGTTCGAACCGCACACAAAGGGTTCCGTACCATCATACTAGATAGCGCTAGTTTAGTTCAGCACTATAATCACACCAAGTTTCACGCTCATATGTATACCGTATTTACGATAGAGCTAAATCAAAAATACCAATAAAACACGTTTTTTGTACAAGGACCATGCTTAGTTTCTCAGTCTTTTCAAGCGACTTCCATTTGAGGTCCATAAATAAAAATAAAAATGGACCATGTTGTGTGACAAATAAAGATAATAATAATAAAAATACCTACACATTCTTGCTTTTTATCCAAGGGATAAGGATAGGGAGAAAGCCTTTGATTCATTCGAAACCTGGGCTGCCGGTGCCAAATTGACCATCGATACATCGAGGTGTTGAAGTATCTGTACGAAAACGCCACCATGTTGGTTCGCCTCCAGGACCAGAAATCGAAACCTTTCCAGTTGCAGCGAGGGGTGAGACAGGGAGACGAGCTTCGCAATATCTTCACGTCCCAAATACCGCAGTGTCTCAAGAATAAGGTCTTTGACCAGTGTGTGTTGCCAGTGATGACTTACGGAACTGAGACATGGTCGCTTACCATGGACCTCATAACAAGGCTCAAGGTCAACCAAAGGGCAATGGAGCGTGCTATGCTCGAAGTTTCTCTGCGTGATCGAATCAGAACCAAGGAGATCCACAGGAGAACCAAAGTAATAGACATAGCTCGAAAAATCGCTAAACTTAAGTGGCATTGACCGGTTGTCGTGGAAATCCTAGGGGGAGGCCTTTATCCAGTAGTGGACGTCTTATTGGGTTCTACTAATTTCATGGATTCTGTACCACTTTCATATGTAAATAAAAACACTATTCATATAATTTTTTTCACGCATTTGTACAAAAACCACTTAAAACAAAATTCATTTACAAGAACTAAGACATAATATTTATAAGATTTTGCACTTGACTATCTTCAAGATTCTATCCTACACAACATAAGTATTTTTTATAATTTTTCATAAATCTTGTATGAAAACATCCCTAGAGTGTAGACTAGTGTATTTAATCAATAGCCTAAAACTCATCGTCATAATAACATTTGGTTTGAGTCATTTCATTACATGTAGGCAAGTCACATCTTTAGAAAACATACTTCCAAACCTTATAAACACTTCAATGGATCAATCAACCAATAAGAGATCAAAATAAATATTAAGAAAAAAATTACTTAAAAACCGACTTCAAAATGAAATTCACTCAAAAGTATGAAATAATATTATTATACTTAGATACACGACATTAACCAACAATAACGAAATCAAAGGTGGCTAGGAATTAAATTAGGGGCCTAAATTATTTTTGAGGTCGGTATCAGCATACAGCTACTTAAGTATCAAATGTTTTATATTCGATGGCATTGCTGACACCGACCTCAAAAAAAAATTTAGGCCCCTAATTTAATTCTTAGCCACCTTTGATTACGTTATTGTTGGTTAGCGTCGTGTATCTAAGTATAATAATATTATTTAATACTTTTGAATTAATTTCATTTTGAAGTCGGTTTTTAAGTTTTTTAAACTTTTATTTTTGTTTTATTTATTTTTAGTGATAATGCTTTCTATCTAACAACGTTATACCCAATCACCCACTCGCCAATAGGAACCATCAAATCATAATTCGTAATGCATGTGTTTCATTAACAGATATTAATTTCTGTGGCTTCCATCATCATCATCTTAACAGCATGAAAGTTAAGGAGTTAAATCTTCCATCATCAGCTCATCTCATATTATGTGAATTTTTTAAAGAATTATCCTCCAACTCCTAACCGTTAAAGAGTTGTACCTTCCTTCATCAGCTCATCTGATGATGATGATGATGATGAGATGATGACTACCAGACGCCAAAACTTGGATAGTTTTAGGAAATACATGAAACACGTAATATGTGCCTATAAAATTTGAGGGTTGTTCTTGATTTCCCTGGGATCCCATCATCAGATCGTGACTTGATGACAATGGGACCCCCTCGGGAGTATACTCTTTCAAATAAAAAATTAATTTTGAAAATCGGTTCACAATCGGCGGAGATATTGCGTAAGAAATCAGCATATCGCTCAACAGCATGAAAGTTAAGGAGTTAAATCTTCCATCATCAGCTCATCGACGTTAAGCTGGAACGATGATCCTATACTAGCAACTGAGGAGGACTGGCTTGTCGCAGACAGGGTGGTCTCCACAGATAAGGTAAGATGGGAGCTAAACAGCTTTTAACCCTTTTAAGTCAGCGGGCTGCGATGGCGTCTTCCCGCACTACTACAGTGGGGGGGCGACGCAGTGGTAGTAGCCGTGGCCAGGGTCCTCAGGGCATGCCTAGCCCACAAGTATGTGCCACATGCTTGGAGAGAGGTGAATGTGGTATTTATACCAAAACCAGGAAAGTCTGACTATACGGATCCAAAATCCTTCAGGCCCATAAGTCTCAAGTCCTTCCTACTGAAGGCACTGGAGAGACTCTGTGACAGGGAACTGAGGGAAAACGCACTGAGGGACATACCCCTACACCGCAATCAACACGCGTATAGCCAGGGTAAGTCTACAGAATCGGCCTTGCATGCTGTCGTCAGCAAGATCGAGGCAGCAACACAGAACAAGTCTATGTGCTTAGGCACCTTCATAGATATCGAAGGCGCTTTTGACAAAACAAACTTCAGCAGCATGAGGGTGGCACTTCTGAAACATGGAGCAAACGCCACTATGACCGACTGGATTGAAAACATGCGCCGACAGCGGGTCATCAGACTGGTGAAGGAGGAGACCAAAGCGGCCATGGTAGCAGAGGAATGCCCCCAAGGAGGAGTCCTATCACCGTTACTGTGCAACCTAGTGGTAAATGACTTGATCACCACCTTAAACGGTAAGCACTTCTATACAATTTGATATGCGGACGACTTGGTTATACTTGTGTCGGGTAACTTCACCAATGTTATCTGCGACGCAACTCGAGCTGCTCTGCGAATCGTGGAGCGCTGGTGCACTGAGTACGAACTGTCCGTGAACCCGAGCAAAACTGAACTAGTAACAAACGCAACTTGGTAACTACTTACTACCTAAACTTTTCAAAACAGAGCTCCGCCTATCAACGGAGATCAAGTACTTAGGTGTCACACTCGACAGCAAACTAAACTGGAGCAGCCATCTCACCAAGAAAAAGGGGGGCGTGGCGGCCACCTCCCCGTGGTGCCCCCTGGAAACGCGCTCTAACGAGCGTGGCCAACGGCCGCCCTCCTCTGCCGTGCGCAGTTGATCGCCGTACGCGGGGAGAACGGGATCCTGGTCGGTTGAGCCGAACGTGGGTCGGAGCGAGTTTCCCACGGTCGGCAACACGCCTTCTTTGGCCCGGGATTCTCGCCAAACGGTACCCACGTGAATAGCCAACACGTGGGAATGGGCAAGTGTCCCCCCTCAGGGGTCACTGGCGAGATGCGGGGAGGTCGGACTCGGCCATGCTGACGGGGCAAGGCTGTTTGGGACCAACCGGGGGGATTTGGATTTTTCCATCCCGGCCCATCAGTTCGAGCCCTCGATGTCGCGCAGTGAGTCCCGACCCCCTTCGCATCTATATCCTCCTGATAGCCCTGGTGTTACTAGCCCTGTACGCTAGTACTCCCCCAAATGTGCGGGCTCCGTGGAGGGTGGGGAATCAGGGGGATGAACAATCCCTAAACGTTAGTATGGACAATCAAAAATCCGCTGACTCGCCCGCGCTTCAAGGCGCACCCGGTGCAGGAGGGCAACCTCCGGCGCCACCCGTGGAGGCCCCTACCTCCCAACCGTCCTCCGTAAGGAAGGCCCAAGCCTCCTTGAGCGAAGCGGCGGGGGAGCTTAGGTCCCCAGAATTGGCCACTGGCCATCTTTCTAAGCGCCAGGCAAGGCGCAGAGCGAGGAGAGCTCGAGAGAGGAAACCCTCAGGCTCTGCTCCCCACTCTGCAGCTTCAGCCGCGCTTCAACTGTCCACCGCGACCCTCCAGGTCGCGCCCCTACATCCCCGGGAACCGAACGTGGCCCCCTCGGGTGCTGTGGTTGCGGAGAAATCTGCTCCACCATCGAGCACCCCCATGGAGGTAGTCACCGCCAGTGCTCCCGGCGCGAGTGTCCTGATGGGTCAGCTGAACACTGGCTGGACCCTGATTGACAAGAAGGGCAAAAGCCGGAAAAGGCCTCAGGCGCCGTTGCCACAAGGTGATGGCGCTGCCCCCTCCCGACCCAAGCCCCGACCGAATGGTAGGCAGAGGGCAGCTCGTAGAGCTGCGAGGCGCGCCGAGGCCCGAGCCAAGGCTGCCGCCCCCACTACTGCCCCTGAAATGCCGTCTGCTGGGCCCTCTGTTGTGCCTGTTGCGGGGGGGAGCACCGCATCGAAGGAAACTTCGATCGGGGCGCCCCGAGCCCCCAGGAAGCAGCGAAGGGACCCGGCTGAGACAGCCACAAGCTCGGCGACCGCACAGTCGGCGAAGAGGGCTCGCCTCGATGAGACTCTGTCTCCACGTGGTGAGCCCAAAAAGCCGAGGGTGGGATCGGCGAGCAAGCCCCATCGTACTTACGCGGAGTCCGCGTCCGCTGACCTTGCGGTTGCTGTCACGGCGGCAGCATCCGGCAATCTCAGTCAACAGGACGTGGACTATATTCTGAGCGCCTTCACCGACCGGGTAGTGGAGCAGTCGCTCACTCAACTCGGTTCTGCCGGTCCAGTCTTCAAGGGCAAACCCGTCCACTCGGAAGGTGCCCTGAAGATATGGTGCGGCAACTCGGCAGCGTTGGAGTGGCTTCGGGCGGCAGTCTCCGACATAACACTGCCCCGAGGTGAGGCGCTCACCCTAAATCGACAGACAGAGCTGCCCCGTATGGTGTTAGGAGGCATACTGCTCCCCGGCGTTTGGGAAGCAGTGAAAGCCGGACGAGCCTTAGGCTTCCAAAACCCGTGGGCCCAAATCCACAGGTGGAGGTTGCTTAAGGTTCTACCTCAGGGCACCGACACATTTATTGTCGTGAGCTTGCCGGAGGATCTGGTAGAGGTCCTGCTCGAACACGAGCGCCAGCTTGTTCTGGTGGTAGGCTCAGTCTACCTGAAGTTCCGGGGACCGAGAGGCAGGTTCACCGCAACCTCCCTGGGAGGACCAGATCCCGATCGCGCGTCCCCTACAACTTTACCGGAGCCCATGGAAGGGACTGCCGTGCCACTGGCTACGGAAACGGAAGCCGTGCGGTCTCCCACCTCGGTCGCTCCTCGGAGCCCTTCGGACAACCCCGTGTTGGAGGAGGGCGGAGAGGAATGTATCGAGGGGTTGGGCGGTCTCACAATTTCCTCCGAGGAGGAAGAGGCGCTGCTGTCGCAAGACAGCACGCCCTTTCTCAAGTTGTAGGGCCCTACAAGCGAACCTCCAGCACAGTCAAACCGCTACGGCTCAATTGCGGAAATGGCTGGAGGTTCACGACACGGCGATAGCTCTGATCCAAGAGCCGTGGGTCAGGGGAAACAAAATTTGCGGACTCTCCAACATTGGTGGTAAGTTGATTGCTTACAATGGGCCGGAGAGCCCAAGAACTGCGATTTATATCACTAGAAACGTGCCTGTTCAACCTTTAACAGATTTCTGTCATAGGGACTTGAGCGCCGTTAGGCTGCTCGAAGGCACAACAAACCCCAGTCTGCCGGAGATGATCGTCGCCTCCGTATACATGCCTGATGACGACGATCCACCACCACCAGAACTGGCAAGGCTCGTCACCTACTGTGAGGAAAAAGGACTGGAGCTGCTAGTTGCAGCAGACTGCAACGCGCACCACTCCCTCTGGGGGATGAAAAACTGTAATGAAAGAGGTAAGACTTTGGTAGAGTACCTGTTCACAACCGGTCTCCATCTGTTGAACGTCGGCTCAGCACCCACCTTCGTCACTAGACGGGGGAGGTCCATAATCGACATTACACTAATCACTGAGGGTATCTCGAGTCTTGTATCCAACTGGCATGTGTCCGAGGAAGCCTCGTGCTCAGATCACAGATGGGTAAGATTTGACCTTCAGGTGAATACTCAGGTGACGCCACCACGCAGGAACCCACGCAAGACCAACAGACCCGTCTATTGCAAATCATTGCAAAACGCACTACATAGGGTTGAGGTTCCTGACAGAATGATAGGCGTAGACCGGATAGAAGCACAAGTGGAAGTCCTGACAGGCTGCATTAGAGACTCCTACCAAGAAGCTTGCCCTCTGACCAAATCACCACCAGCCAGCAGTCTAAAGGTAAACTGGTGGGGACCAGAACTGGAGAGGCTCAGGAAAAAGGTCAGAAAGTTTTTCAACAGAGCTATGAACACAAATGATGAACAGGACTGGGATAACTACAAAGCCGCCAAGTCCAAATACAAGAAAAGGATACGATACCGCAGCACTGCATCGTGGAGAAGTTTCTGCGATGGAGTTGAATCGTGTCAGCAAGCAAACAGGGTAAGAAAAGTCCTCTCCAACGGGCCCAGCCAAGGCTTGGGTTCGCTCAAAAAACCCGACGGCACTCTCACCAGCACGCCAGATGAGACGGAAGATGTTTTACTGCGGACACACTTCCCTGACTGTCGCATTGTATCGACGTTAAGCTGGAACGATGATCCTATACTAGCAACTGAGGAGGACTGGCTTGTCGCAGACAGGGTGGTCTCCACAGATAAGGTAAAATGGGCGCTAAACAGCTTTCAACCCTTTAAGTCAGCGGGCTGCGATGGCGTCTTCCCAGCACTATGGGCGGGCGACGCAGTGGTAGTAGCCGTGACCAGGGTCCTCAGGGCATGCCTGGCACACAAGTATGTGCCACATGCTTGGAGAGAGGTGAAAGTGGTATTTATACCAAAACCAGGAAAGTCTGACTATACGGATCCAAAATCCTTCAGGCCCATAAGTCTCAAGTCCTTCCTACTGAAGGCACTGGAGAGACTCTGTGACAGGGAACTGAGGGAAAACGCACTGAGGGACATACCCCTACACCGCAATCAACACGCGTATAGCCAGGGTAAGTCTACAGAATCGGCCTTGCATGCTGTCGTCAGCAAGATCGAGGCAGCAATACAGAATAAGTCTATGTGCTTAGGCACCTTCATAGATATCGAGGGCGCCTTTGATAAGACAAACTTCAGCAGCATGAGGGCGGCACTTCTGAAACATGGAGCAAACGCCACTATGACCGACTGGATTGAAAACATGCTCCGACAGCGGGTCATCAGACTGGTGAAGGAGGAGACCAAAGCGGCCATGGTAGCAAAGGGATGCCCCCAAGGAGGAGTCCTATCACCGTTACTATGGAACCTGGTGGTAAATGATTTGATCACCACCTTAAACGGTAAGCACTTCTATACAATATGCGGACGACTTGGTTATACTTGTGTCGGGTAACTTCACCAATGTCATCTGCGACGCAACTCGAGCTGCTCTGCGAATCGTGGAGCGCTGGTGCAATGAGTACGAACTGTCCGTGAACCCGAGCAAAACTGAACTAGTACTGTTCACCAACAAACGCAACTTAGGTAACTACCTACTACCTAAACTCTTCAAATCAGAACTCCACCTATCAACGGAGATCAAGTACTTAGGTGTCACACTCGACAGCAAACTAAACTGGAGCAGCCATCTCACCAAGAAAATAGAGAAGGCAACTATTGCCCTGTGGCAGTGCCGTAGAATGGTAGGTAGGAAATGGGGCCTTACCCCTAAGATAATGCTATGGCTATACACAGCGGTAATACGTCCAATTACTAATTGATTTAATTTATTCTGGTATGTACTCACTAACAACATGCATTACAAAAAATAAAAATAAAAACTTATAATAAAAAACATGTAATACCTACCTACAAAACCTACTGTTTGTAAATTCCATCAAATTAAAACTCGAAACCATATATAACCTATATTATGTGTATCGTAGTATCCGTAATAAAAATAACTACCTAACGTAAATCTATCAGATAAGCAAGTTCATACTATCAGTGGTCTAACTTTCCTATTGTGTAAATCATGGTATAGAAGTTGTTACACTCACGATGACGCGAAGACTGTGCCACAGAATGAGGGTATACGTGAATTTTTTTAATTGTTCGCAACGTCACGGGAAGTAACTAGCGTCTAAGATACAGGCTCGGCCTAGTTTAGATGCTAGTGGTCATTGAATATGTACAGTGAAAATATATGTTATCTACCATAAAAATTCAAAATTAGGATGTAAGTTATATTTAACTACCTTTATATTAATTCCTAGCCTTATTAAGTTCTAGTTATTCTCAAAGTTTTTATTATTATTATTAATAAATTCAGATCGGATTCATAAGACGCATGGACTTGTATTTATACTTACAAAAACTGTGTTATGTACTTATAATTAATCTAAGTTATGAACTTATATACTAAACTAAAGTTATGTACTTACTGACTAAACTAAAATACACACTTACTTAAACTAAATTACTTACATACTGAAACTGAGATGTACCTATAAATATACTAACATTAAGTTAGTTAGATACTTACTTATGTACTAAAATTAAGTTACGTACTTACATGTATATGTTACTGTTTGTTTTTTACAATAAAATTCTATTCTATTCTATTCTAATGATAAGCTACGGCGCAGTAGTCTGGTGGCCACGAACGAAGCTATCTACGGTCGTGAGTAAACTGCAACGCTTTCAAAGAATGGCATGCATGGCTGTGACAGGCTGCATGCGGACAACTCCAACTGCAGCCCTGGAAACCATCCTGGACCTGCCGCCTCTGCACCTGTTTATCCAACAGGAAGCAGCTAGTGCGGCAGCCCGTCTAAAATTGCTGTCTCTTTGGAGCACAAACAGGATCCCGCACACTGAGCTCCTGCACGATATCATCGCGGAGGAGCCACTGTTCGCAGCGACGAATGATAGAATCCCTAAACGGTATGTCTTTGACATGAAATACAAGGTACAGCTACATGAGGAGCCCTGGGAGGGTCAGAATCTGAAAGAACTTCGGGTATTTACCGATGGTTCCAAAACAGGCACTGGCACCGGGTATGGGGTCTTCTCCGAGGATCTGAACATCAGGATAGCCAATCCCCTGGGTGCGCATAACACGGTCTTTCAGGCTGAGTGTATGGGCATCATCAAGGCAGCTGAGGCGATTGCTGCAAGGGAGGTGCGTGAGTACCCCATCCGCATCCTCTCTGACAGCAGAGCCGTATTACAGGCCCTGCAGAGCAGCATGATCACATCGGGGCTCATACTGGAGTGCCAACAAAAATTGACAGAGGTATGTAACCGCGGCGGCGTAACTCTGCAGTGGATTAAAGGGCACAGTAACTCACGCGGCAACGATGCGGCGGATGAGCTTGCCAGGAGAGGGTCAGAGCTAATGGCCGTGGGACCGGAACCTATAATACCCCTCCCATATGGCTGGCTACGGTCCACCCTGAGGAATCGCACAAGAATTGAACACAATTTGTACTGGTCCGGTCTGGAAACCTGCATGCAAGCGAGGATGGCCCTTCCGGCTACTAACCCTGGTCTGTCCAGAAAGCTTCTGAGACTTGGGAGAGCTCAGCTCTGCAAGGTAACAGCCGCTATTACTGGACATGGCCATTTTAACAAACACCTATTCGCTCTAGGTATCACTGACAGCCCCCTATGCAGATCGTGTATGGAGGCTGAGGAGACTGCTGCCCACATCCTACTGGATTGCAAGGAGCTAGCACAGTACAGGGTCGTGCACCTCGGTGAGCCGAGGTCACTCCAGGAAGTCGTCGGCAACCTACGGGGGCTACTGGGCTTCTTGGAGGAGCTGGGCTGGCAGTGATGCCGGCCAATCACGCAAAATGGGCGCAGTGGTCGCCTGGTTGCGGAAATCAGCCCGCCCCTAACTTCAACTTCAACTTCTCACCAAGAAAATAGAGAATGCCCTGTGGCAGTGCCGTAGAATGGTAGGTAGGAAATGGGGCCTTACCCCTAAGATAATGCGATGGCTATACACAGCGGAAATACGTCCAATGATAAGCTACGGCGCAGTAGTCTGGTGGCCACGAACGAAGCTATCTACGGTCGTGAGTAAACTGCAACGCTTTCAAAGAATGGCATGCATGGCTGTGACAGGCTGCATGCGGACAACTCCAACTGCAGCCCTGGAAACCATCCTGGACCTGCCGCCTCTGCACCTGTTTATCCAACAGGAAGCAGCTAGTGCTGCAGCCCGTCTAAAATTGCTGTCTCTTGGAAGCACAAACAGGTTCCTGCACACTGAGCTTCTGCACGATATCATCGCGGAGGAGCCATTGTTCGCAGCGACGAATGATAGAATCCCTAAACGGTATGTCTTTGACATGAAATACAAGGTACAGCTACATGAGGAGCCCTGGGAGGGTCAGAACCTGAAAGAACTTCGGGTATTTACCGATGGTTCCAAAACAGGCACTGGCACCGGGTATGGGGTCTTCTCCGAGGATCTGAACATCAGGATAGCCTGGGCCCTGCGTGCGCATAACACAGTCTTTCAGGCTGAGTGTATGGGCATCATCAAGGCAGCTGAGGCGATTGCTGCAAGGGAGATGCGTGAGTACCCCATCCGCATCCTCTCTGACAGCAGAGCCATACTACAGGCCCTGCAGAGCAGCATGATCACATCGGGGCTCATACTGGAGTGCCAACAAAAATTGACAGAGGTATGTAACCGCGTCGGCGTAACTCTGCAGTGGATTAAAGGGCACAGCAACTCACGCGGCAATGATGCGGCGGATGAGCTTGCCAGGAGAGGGTCAGAGCTAATGGCCGTGGGACCGGAACCTGTAATACCCCTCCCATATGGCTGGCAACGGTCCACCCTGAGGAATCGCACAAGAAATGAACACAATTTGTACTGGTCCGGTTTGGAAACCTGCAGGCAAACAAGGGTGGCCTTTCCGGCAACTAACCCTGGTCTATCCAGAAAGCTTCTGAGACTTGGGAGAGCTCAGCTCCGCAAAGTAACAGCCGCTATTACTGGACATGGCCATTTTAATAAACACCTATTCGCTCTAGGTATCACCGACAGCCCCCTATGCAGAGCGTGTATGGAGGCTGAGGAGACTGCTGCCCACATCCTACTGGATTGCAAGGAGCTAGCACAGTACAGGGTCGTGCACCTCGGTGAGCCGAGGTCACTCCAGGAAGTCGTCGGCAACCTACGGGGGCTACTGGGCTTCTTGGAGGAGCTGGGCTGGCAGTGATGCCGGCCAATCACGCAAAATGGGCGCAGCGGTCACCTGGTTGCGGAAATCAGCCCGCCCCTAACTTCAACTTCAACTTCAACTTCAGCTCATCTGAATTACCTGAAAGAATACAACTATTGGTCTATGTAAAATTTTTAAAGAATTATCCAACTCTTAACCATTAAGGAGTTGTACCTTCCTTCATGAGCTCATCTGATGATGATGATGATGATGAGATGATGACTACCAGACGCCAAAACTTGGATAGTTTTAGGAAATACATGAAACACTATACAGGGTTACAGGTTAAGTCGACCTAAATCTTTTAGGACGATAAATAACATCTAATTTGCAACAAAAAAAGTCATATTAACTGGGGGTCGGAAATCAGCGGTTTTCAAGTTAAAGCCCATTTAATTTTAAAATTTTGTATGAAAAGCGCATTTGTTTTTAAATGTTTAATTATTTTCCAAAAAAGTTATACTACAGTTGGCGTGCAAAATACGGTAAAAACTTCCTCATTTTATCAGCTTTCCAACAAAGTAAAAAAGAAAAAAAAATACAAATTAGTTGAAACAAAAAACAATAATTTCTGTCAAAAGGGTGGTTTAAGTCCCATACTAATTATCCAACAATTTTCTATGGAAAAAAAACAAATTCGAATTTTTCGGATGAGCTTGTGAATCAAAGTTAGTCAATGATGCTAGAGGGTCAGAGATGTCTGTTAATGCGAAAAACATGATAAACCTTGGAATTAAAAAAAAACATTAAAATAATGTTTCTTAAAAATTTGTATGGGACTTGAGCCATCCTTTTGACAGAAATTATTGTTTTTTGTTTCAACTAATTTGTATTTTTTTTTCTTTTTTTTTTTTTTTTTTTTATTTACAATTGGTAAGCCCTTGGCATCATCTCACCTGATGGTAAGTGACGATGTTGCCGAAGATGGAAGCGGGCTTACCAAGATTCCCCAACGCAATGGGGAACTGGCTATCTTATCTTCATGCCGGAACACACTAATGATATCAACATTGATATTTGGCGGCAAGACTTACTTACTTTGTTGGAAAGCTGATAAAATGAGGAAGTTTTTACCGTATTTTGCACGCCAACTGTAGTATAACTTTTTTGGAAAATAATTAAACATTTAAAAACAAATGCGCTTTTCATACAAATTTTAAAATTAAATGGGCTTTAACTTTAAAAAACCGCTGATTTCCGACCCCCAGTTAATATGACTTTTTTTGTTGCAAATTAGATGTTATTTATCGTCCTAAAAGATTTAGGTCGACTTAACCTGTAACCCTGTATATATTATGTGCCTATAAAATTTGAGGGTAGATCTCGATTTCCCTGGGATCCCATCATCAGATCCTGATTTGGTGACAATGGGACCCCTCTGGACCTCAACCGGAGGTTCTTGAAGTCGGTTGAAAAGGGCCCCAGCATAGCAAGACAATTCTCTGGCTATTAAGCTAAGAGAACATCTTCCAAGTCAAAGCAATAAAAAGATACATTTACATATTTTGATATTCGCAAGTAACTTAAAACCTATAGGATACTTTTCATTGACCTAGAATCATAAAATTTGGCAAGAAGCAAGCTCTTACAGCACAAGCAAAGGAAAAAAAAATTGAAAATTAAATCACTTTTTTTTTTGTGACTGGAGAATTGACCATGATATATGGGCGAATACTTTTTCAACTACAAAGTTCATTTTTCCATCCGATTGTAGTACTTGTTGATATTTGTAATGGTTCATACCCAAATGTGTTTTGGTACGGAACCCTCAGTGTGCAAGTCTGACTACACTTAGCCAGTATTTTTATTTTAGTTATAAAAATAAGGCATTTATCATTAATTATATAAATAATCATCAAAATCGGTTCACAACTGGGAAAGAAATCGAGAAACTTACATACAAAAATATACTCCTCATTTTTTTCAAGTCGGTTGAACATAGCAATCTAAACACAACCTAACAGCACGAGGATGTAAGGCCAGCCTTGGTCAGCCTACACGTGGACAGGACATAAACATTTAACAGATCCATTGTTATAAGTAAATAGGTTAATTATGATTAGTCAGATAGGGCCTAACAAAGACTGCTGCTACTCGGCTGTTTTTCAACAATGTATCTTATATAAACTGATTTTTCAAAAGGAAAATTGAAAATAGTCTTGGACAATCGTGTAGTGATTTTATATAGATAGAGAAACAGACTTACTTGTAATATTTAAAAGCGTTAACAACAGCCCGAAAATGCTCCCGTTCTTTCACCTCGTCTATTTCTTCTACGTCCTTTGCAGAAGACATGTTTAATGACTTTTCCGATAGAAGGCTAATTAGGCTTCCTTTACTGGAAGTCTTCAACTTATTCTTCAAAAGGACCTGATGAAGATGAAATCATATCATTTACACTATATTTTTTACAAATTGGGATTAGTAGAGTTTTGAAGTTTTCTATATAGCTATATTATTTTTGATATCTATCTATATTCTGTTTGAGGTGCAGGGTTGCCAGATGTGATTTTCCATGTTTTACCAGATTTCATATTATTTTTGCCAAAATGATGAAAAAACGACGATCTTGATTTAGAAGAATTAACAAATAAATAGATAGATATTCTTCCCTTGGTCATTTAGTTCTTTAATAAAGAATATTTTTGCTGTATATTTATAGTTTTTTCTATTCCCCAATTCAATAGGTAGGTACTATATTTTCCCAACAATAGGGGATCGGACTGCTAGTCATTTGAGTTACTTTTTATGATCTGTCAAAAACGAAATTTTGTTCTAAAAATGTTTGAAATATCCACAAGTGACGTCATAGATTTTAAGCGTCATTGACGAACTTATTTTGTGAATTTGATGAATTAAAAATTGAAGACGTGATGTAAAAACAAAACAAGTAAGGTTTTTTGAAACTTCAAGAGGAGAGCAATTTAGGAAATCATATTTCAGAATTTATTTGTGATGCAGTCCGATCCCTTATTAAAAAAAATACAATTTATATAACCATTATTATTTATTCTATCAGTATGAAACTAGAACTTCGTGACAATCACAGATTTATATTTAAGTCGATACGATGTGGTGACGATAATATGGAGGTCAAAGTCCATAAGAATTTAATCACAACACAAAATCGAAACTCGAAATGTGTGTATAAAAAAAAATTAAACTGTTTATTTCAATAAAAAAAGGAAACATGATGCCACACAAAAAACGCAAATCTTGATTAAAAGATTCTTAAGTGTTTGTTGAATTTATACAAAGTAAGCTGTGCAGGAATTAAATATACTTTGCTCTAGATTTGTGTAACCCTTTCTTTTCCTTATTTTATTGTTTTTTTTTGTTGGATTTACTTTACAAATATCCTTTATTCGCTGATCCTTAGAAATATTTTTCTGTAGTAAAAAAGTTTTCCAATTATCGATTTTTGATTTCACCATCCACTAATGTACGAGGGCGGTTTGATAAGTCCATGACTTTGAAAAGAAGAAACACTCTTTTTACATTTATATATTTTTATTTTTCTACATAATCTCCTTTCAACTCTACGCACTTAGTCCAGCGATGTTCCAACCTCTTACACCTATCAAAAAAATATTTTTTGTCAAACCCTGAAAAATAGGCCTCAGTTTCGGCTACCACATCTTCGTTTGACGAAAATCTTTGCCCGCCAAGCCATTTCTTCATGTTTGGGAAGAGGAAAAAGTCACAGGGGGCTAAATCTGGCGATTACGGAGGGTGTGGCAATAATTCGTATCCTTATTCGACAATTTTTGATGTCGGGATTGCAGACGAGTGGGCCGGTGCATTATCCTGATGAAATAGAATTTTTTTCTTTGCTAGATGCGGTCGTTTCTTGATCAACTTTTCATTGAATCTATCTAACAATGCAGCATAGTAAGCTCCGGTTATTGTCTTGCCTTTATCCAAAAAATCAATGTAAGTAACCCCTTGGCTGTCCTAAAAGACTGTGGCCATCACTTAACCAGCCGAGCAAACAGTTTTTGCCTTCTTTGGGGCACGTTCCCCGTTAGAAATCCATTGCTTCGACTGTTGCTTAGTCTATGGTGTATAATTATGGACCCACGTTTCGTCAACTGTTATGTACCGACACATAAACTCACTCGGATTGCGATTAAACATGGCTAGGCATTCCTCAGAAGCTGTTACACGATTTCGTTTCTGGTCGACTGTTAGTAAACGCGGCACCCATATTGCAGAAAGCTTTTTCATGCCCAGAATATCATGCAAAATATAAAAAAACTCGTTCAGTCGAGATGTGCACAGCATCACTTATTTCGCGTATCTTCACTCGACGGTCTGCCAAAACGATATCATGTATTTTATTAACCATGCCCTCCGTAGTGACCTCAATCTTCCTGGGCGCTCCGCGTCATTAGTGGTAGTACGTCCACAACGAAATTCAAGAACCACTTATGTACCATCCCATGAGAAGGCGCAGAATCACAATAATACTTTTTCAATTTGTCTTCGGTCTACTTAATTGTTTTACCACGTGAAAAATAGTGTTTAATTAGCACTGGAAACTCGCTTTTCTCCATTTTCAAAGAATACTTAGAAGTCTGCTAACTTTTTTGTTTCTTAAAAGCTTGTTTTCGCTCCAAATTTGAAAAAAGAACGGCATGCGCTTCGTAGTGAGTTTCCAAATATGAGACAACAAAAATATTAAAAAAGTTTTTTTTCAACCTTAAAGTCATTGAGTTGTCAAACTGCCCTCGTAGTTCAGCAATCTTTTTTTGCATTTTGCGATTTTACCATTCACATCTATTTCAAATTCAGGGCAGCTGCTATTGAAGTTACTTTGCAATAAGAAGGAAGATTCCAAAGCATCTTCATCGACAGATAAAGAACTAAAGGAGTTTCCTGTTGGTATGTTAGCCTTATAGTTTTTTCGGTGTGTTACATACACCTGTTTACTATTTGGGGATTCATCAGAGGAGTCCCCGGATTTTCACGTGAACTGTCAAAGCATGGAGGGCATTTCCAAACTGCTTTCCTTGTTGGTTCCATCAAGTAAAATCTTTTTGGTGACACACCACAACAATCCAAGTGATAGTATTGTTTACAAATACAGCAGGTTAGCTGGTACTGTCTGTATGTGATATTGTTATAGCATTTCTCACAGTTTAGATCCATGATTAAGATACTATTACTCGTAGCGACCTCTATAGAATGTGGTGAAAACTTAATTAATGTTGTGAAAACGACGGCAAGGTTTTCACAGAGTAACGCACGTGAGAAATGTGAAGAACAAAAAATAAAATGAAGGAGGACGTGAAAGAAAACCCAATTTGCAAGGGGTGCAGTTTTGTAGACTGTTTGTTGTTTGTTGCCCTACTGCAACCGGGTGTTTCACCTCAGAATGAGGCTACTGCAAATTCTGTCAAGAACTTTTGAGAAGATTTGTTCAGCATCGGCACTAGCATTGCAAATCAAAAATCAAATAAAGATCTCAAAAGGATCTTTGTAACCAGAGACGTTAATATATTCTTTAAAAATACATTCCATTGCACGCATACTGCAAAGTACTAAACGCGGTTTCGTAACAGCGGAAAATAACAAAACATCAAAACATTTTAGAAAAATACGAACGGATTATGGAACGAAAAAAATCAATATGTCGGTCGGCGAATGTGTTTGTCAACATATACGTCGTCTTCGGATGAAATTTTTGAATTTTTGTTAACCAGTACTTATTTAATCAATGCATTGTTACTTGAGGATTATAGACATAAGTTCATTAAACAAATAGACTGATCAAACTAGCATCAATAGACCAAAGTGAATCTGTGTTTTTAAAAAATATTATCAGTGGAATAATCTATCACAGCGTTAAATATGTCAATGCTTTTATTTGTATTGCGCTTCAAGCCAAAGTCCTCGATTTAAAAGTTTTATAAAGTTTCACTCTTGACCCACGTGAATGTAAGATAAATAATAATTGTGTTTTCAGCGCGCTAAACTACTGCAGTCGCTGAAACTCCAGATAGAAAAATCAATAAAACCTGCACAACTTTGGTTGCTAGGTGTCTAATCATCATCACGCTATGCTACAGTGGTATGCGTAGGTACCTTTGAACTTTTATCATTTCATCCTCCATACATCAGCAAATGTGCTGAAGATATATATCAATAATACACAATGTATTAAAGAGACATAGCAGTGTAAACTAATGGAAGATATGTTACCTCTAAAAGTAACACCATTACTAAAATGTGTAGTTTTTTTCCTGTTCATATTTACGGCGAAAGTATTGACGTCGCGGCCCCAGGATAGCTCTGAGCAGCAGAACAGCATACAACATCAAAAACCAGCGCACTACGTTCGAACATTCACAAAGTACCATCACCGTAGATCCATACAGTATAACAATGAGGATTGGTTGAATGACTACCCAAAAGTAATACAGAAACGAAGCATACAATTTCAAGATTCAAACGAGTTCGTCAATGAGAATGTTCCCAGTGATTTCTCATCAGATTCCTTGAGGAAGAACATTGTGCCATTTGAAAAAAATGCAATAAGTATTGGTAATAAAGATGACAAAGTTTCGAAAAATGGCTTGTCTAACTCTGTACAAAAGACGTATAAAGAGAAAGTGAAAACAACAGATGCATCCACAACTGTCAAATCAAGTATATCTTGTCTCTACAAAACAATAAATGTCTTAAACTCAATGGGTTCTTACGATGATGATAAAAATTCACAGTTCATGGTAGAAAATGAAGGATTTGGTAAGTACTTTCAATATACAATCATCACATAAGCCAAAAGATGTTCAACACTGAACAAAGGCCTCTCCCACAGATTTCCACTGCAACTGGTCTTGCACCACCTGCATCCAGTGCCTTCCTGCAACATTCCTGGTCCATCATTCAGGAGGTCTGCCAAAGCTATGTCTTACAATACACAAAAGTGCTAAAACATATGTTTAATATATTTAATAATTTAAACAAAAGTCATTACTGAACAATCAAACTTACAACAAAAGATAGGAATTAATTAGAGTCCTGGGAGAGCACCACTGGCCTGTTCTCATTATCTTGTCTATAAAAGAAATGTATCAAATACTTTACAGTTATCAAAAAGCGACAATTTAGGGAAATTTTTGGTATAAAAGACCAGCCAAAACTGTAATAATTGTGGAACTCTCTTCCAGAAACAGTGATAAGTGCTCCAACAGTGTACAGTTTTAAGAAAGACTTGACAAAATTTTTTAAAATGAATAACCACAAGTGCAGTGATATACACGCATCATCTGCTAGTGTGTTATCATCATCATATCAGCTCATATACATCCCCACTGAGGGGCTCGAGCCTACCCTGAAGATAATAATAATAATAATGGTATAGAATAGAGCCTGGCCACATCTCCACGACACGACGTTGTTGCTGTGGTCCGGCGTTCTCTCACTGCATTTTGATTATAATCAGTTTGTGTTAAAATAGATATAGGCACATTAGCTATAAGCTCACATATTATAACGTAATAATAAAAAAATGCAGTGAGCCAGCAGAACAGTAATCATTGAACTGCAACACAACTGTTTTCTCTTGACACCCTACTACTAATTATTACAATAATACTAAAAAATGTCTTGATTTTCATGTGTGCAAATCTTAATTATAGTATGTTTTTATTAAAAAATTGAGTGCATATGATGTATGATTTATTTCTACAGACTTTGGCCAATTATCTGAGACAACGCTGCCCAATGGAGAGAGAGTCCAAGTAGAACACTGTACAGACCCCCGAGCACATTGTTACACCCTGTGGCAGCAAGATGATGACACTAACAATACTGTACTTAGTCAAGGTATGTGCTCAATTTAGGCAAACATAGTGTGGTATTTTTACAGAAGGTTACTTGCTTTGGACATCTTAGCTTTGCAAGGTAACAGCTGCCGTAACTAGACATTATCATCATATCAGCCGAAAAAGGTCCACTGCTGAAATAAAGCCTCCCCCAAGGATTTCCACGACGACCGGCTCTGGGCGCATCCAGCAGCTTCCTGCAACCTTCACTAGGTCATTGGTCCACCATGTACGACATACAACTAGACATGGTTATGGTCAATTAACAGCTATTTGCTCTACATATCATGGACAACCCTCTATGCCAAGAGTACTGTAGGCTGAATCAACACATCATCTTTCTTATCATGTGGCACAGTTAACCATGCTATCCAAGGGATAGACGGCAGTTGCCTGGTGTTGCACTTAGCGTCATCTGCGGTCACATGTAGTTCACTAAGATTTAAACCTATGGACATGTGCAACTCTATTAATTTATTCAGACGATTGTCAGTTTACAGAAAAAAATCCAATTCACTAACAGTCCATAAAAAATATTTTTTATCTTGTTTTACAATATAAGTATTTACAAAAAAATAATTATATATATATATATATATATATATAAATGTTGTTATGTAGTTATATATATATATTTTTTGAATTTTTACTATTTAAAAATAATTCGATATCTTTCATCATATTCGACAAACTGTCATGAAGAACGTCAGTATGCTTGATTCCCGATTGCATGTCATGATGAATTGTATCGCCCTAGAGGTAGGATTGCACCCACTCTGGGTTCGTATGGTCGGCGCTGGCGGGAGCGCGAATAGTGCAGGTCGGCGACGTGTGCGTCGAGGCTGAGCAGGTCTAGCAACCACCCGGAGCCGGAACCTCTCGAGAGCTGTGGGATTGTCAACTTTCCCTTGTAGAAGATGACAATAATGTACCATAAGCTGCCACATATCTAAACTCAAGATTATTTAACCCCACCATGACCGACACGAACATGGACGGAAATAGGAAAGGGCAACCTAATACCTGTATGACTTTTTGTATAGGTACCTTACGAATTTGCGCTGTATCTATCGGAGATGACTTTATGCTCAGTCGGTTCCCATACAATGGCAGCATATTCCAGCTGCGCATGAATGCAGTATAGATTCGCAGAGCCACCCCAGGATCACAGAGCTGAAGACTCGACCTCATCACAAAACCCAGTAGACAGCTAGCTTTCTTCGTAATTTGCATGATGTGACTACGGAACTCCACTGTGTTGTCCATGATCACACTCAAGTCACGGAATTCGTCAACCTGTTCAATTATGGATCCTTGATACATTATGTGGCTGTAACTGGTGATTGTAACCGAGAAAATGAGATGGACTTATACTACAATACATTGAAGGAGAGATAATTTTTTTCACTCCATATGGCAACGGAGTTTATGTCTTATTGCACAGAGTTAATATCATCAATATTCCGTATCGCCTTGTACAGCTTCAGATCGGCTGCGAAAAGGTTACATTTGGCGGTACTGACAATGGTGTCGATTCGGTGTTACACGACTTATTTGACAGGATTAAACTAAATTTACGCATTCTGTCTTTTACTTTCTGTATCGAAAAGGCAAGGATAGAATGCTTAAATTTAGTTTAGTCCTGTCAAATAAGTTAAATTGTGTTACACCGAATCGACACCAGTGTCAGGCAAATCGTCAATCATAAGCAAGAACAAAGTTGGACCCAAGTCTGTGATGAAATCCGTGCTGTGAATCTTTCATCCTAATTCCAACGCGATGTACTCGCAATAATCAGATGTGCAGGTTTCCTTACAATGTTTTCCTTCACTGTTAAAGTAATCGGTTAAAGTACTGTACCTAAGTTTCGAAAAACTCATTGGTACATTGGCTGTCCGGGTTCGAAACCGGGACCTCTGGTTAGGAGGACCGAGTCATTACCGTTGAGCCACCAATGCTTTTCAACACATGTCCCTAATAGATAAGACCACAGACGCCTCCTGCTCCAACTGCAGAGAACTGGAGAGCAGCAAACACTACTTGGCTGAGTGTGTACTCTACAGCAGGCACAGGTGGGAGACATTTGGACCGATTGGATTAAGAAAGAGGAACTATGCAACCTAGACATCAGCCGCATAGTGGAATACTGTAGAATGAGCTCAAGGTTTGGGGGAGGACACCACTGGGGTCATAGTATCTATTGTAGGGTGTCCAAATAGTGACTAGAACACCCGCCTGTACCCCGCAGGCGTCCCACCCAATAATAATAATAATGCCGAGCGAACATGCAGGCTGAAGAGACTGCTGCCCACGTTCCACTGGACTGCAAGGAGCCAGCACAGTACAGGCAGTGCCATGCACTTCTGTGGGCAGAGGTTGCTCCAGGAATTTGTCAGGGACACAAGGTCGCTACTGGAATTTCTGGAGGAGTTGGTCTGGCAGTTGGAATGACCCACCTATGCAAAGTATATATTTTTTAGATTTAGTTTACAAAACAAACAGTAATCATTGCTACTTATAATGGGCGCCTTGGTCGTCTGGTTGCGTAAACCAGCCCGCCCCTCATCATCATTATCATTATCGTCATCATATCAGCCGAAAGACGTCCACTCTTGGACAAAGGCCTCCCCAAAGGATTTTCACGACGACCAGTCTTGCGCTGCCTGCATCCAACGGCTTCCCGCCACCTTCACCGGTTCGGCGGTCCAGCATGTGGGAGGCCTAACTATAACTATTATAGCAGGTTTAGGTGGGAGAAACCAATAGGATCAAGGAAGTGAAACTTTGTGACCTGAAGTTGAAATTAGGGGCGGGCTGATTTCTGTAACCAGGCGACTACCGTACCCATTTTGCGTAATTGGCCGGCATCATTGCCAGCCCAGCTCCTCCTAGAAATCCAGTAGCTCGCGTAGGTTGCCGAAGACTTCCTAGGGGTGACCTTGGGTCACCGAGGTGCATGACCCTGTACTGTGCCAGCCCCTTGCAATCCAGCAGGATGTAGGCAGCAGTCTCCTCAGCCTCTATATACCCTCTGCATAGGGGGTTGTCGGTGATACCTAGAGCGAATAGGTGTTTATTAAAATGACCATGTCCAGTGATATCAGCTGATACCTTGCGGAGCTGAGCTCTCCCAAGTCTCAGAAGCCTCCTGGATATACTAGGGTTAGTAGCCGGCAGGTCCAACCTTGCTTGCCTGCAGGTTTCCAAGCCGGACCAGTTCTGTTCATTTCCTGTGCATTGCATCAGGGTGGACTGTAGCCAGCCATATGGGATGGGTATTATAGGTTCCGGTCCCACATCCATAAGGTCTGACCCTCTCCTGGCAAACTTGTCCGCGGCATCGTTGCCGCGTGAGTTACGTGCCCTTTAATCCATTGCAGAGTTAAGCCGCCGTGGTTGCATACGTCTGTAATTTTTTATTGGCACTCCAGTATGAGCCCCGATGTGATCATGCTGCTCTGCAGGGCCTGTAGTACGGCTCTGCTGTCAGACAGGATGCGGATGGGGTAATTACGCACCTCCTTTGCAGCAATCGCGTCAGCTGCCTTTATGATGCCCATACACTCAGCATGAAAGACAATGTTATGCACATCAATGGGATAGGCTATCGTGATGTTCAGATCCTGGGAGAAGACCCCATATCCGGTGCCAGAGCCTGTATTGGAGCCATCGGTGAATACTCGAAGTTCTTTTAGGTTCTGACCCTGCCAGTGCTGTACCGAGTATTTTTTTGTCAAAGACATAACGTTTAAGGATCCTATCATTTTTCACTGCGAACAATGGCTCCTCCACGATGATATCGTGCAGGAGTTCAGTGTGCGGGATCCTGTTTTTGCTCCAAAGGGATAGCAGTTTTAGGCGGGCTGCAGCCCTAGCTGCTTCCTGTTGGATAAACAGGTGCAGAGGCGGCAGGTCCAAAATGGTCTTGAGGACTGCAGTAGGAGTTGTCCGCATGCAGTCTGTCACCACCATATGCATGCCATCCTTTGAAAGCGTTGTAGTTTACTCACGACCGTAGATAGCTTGGTTCGTGGCTACCAGACTACTGCGCCGTAGCATATCATTGGACGTATTACCGCTGAGTAGAGCCATAGCATTATCTTTGTGACCTGGCTGCACAGCGAGGTATTGCAGAAGGAGGTCAAGAATTTCAGGGGAGGCCACCAGGATCATAGAAATGTTTGTATACTAACATGGGAATAGGCTGTAACCAGTCCACCTAGTGACTTGAGCACGCTTAATTATTTACTTTTCCACTGAGGGCACCACGGCGATGTGCCCTCAGTGAAATACTTTGGTGCCATTAGAAAACCGCTTCCGTAGCTCAGAGGCAAAGTTCACTGGCTTTACACAGGAGGTCGCGGGTTCGATTCCCGGCGGGGTCAATTGTATGACTCGGTTTGGTTGGTGGTAGGGCATTTTCTAAGCCCGCCTGGCTAGCTACCACCATCTTATCTAAGTCTTGCCGCCAAATATCAATGTTGATATCATTGGTGTGTTCCGGCATGAAGATAAGATAGCCAGTTCCCCATTGCGTTGGGGAATCTTGGTAAGCCCGCTTCCATCTTCGGCAACATCGTCACTTACCACCAGGTGAGATGTTGTCAAGGGTTTACCAATTGTGCATAAAAAAAAAAAAAAAAAAAAAAGGTGCCTTTAAAATCGATGCCGTCAATGGAATACTTCCCCCATATGCCTACCACCCAGTAGTGATGATAATAATAATAGTGGGTTTCCCCTAGCAAGATGGACCGGTGATTTGTTGGCTGCAGCTGGATGCGCAGTGCCCGGTAAAGGTGGCGCCGCTAAGAGGAGGTCCAACAGTGGACTAATACGGGCTGATGGTCAGTCATGCAAAAATTGACAGCTCTAATAACTTTGTGCTTCAACAGTATATGTGATTGATCAAAAAAAATTAAACGTGAATAGTTTTTCTTTACCCGAAAGTGCTTAGGTCATGTGAGAACAATTATCATTAAAAACGTCGTATGACACTCGTGAGCATTGGTTCTCTTTCGTCTCCATTACAGTGGCTCGGGCTGTAATCCTATATGCCTCTAATATAATGACCAAAATGGCTTAATTGTATCTAAATGTACCATTATTTAATCCATTCAATGGTAGCATAGATATGAACAGTACTTATTTTCTGTTTTTTTTTTACAATATTTCATATCTTTGCTTTTCAGAAATATTTTTTTATATTTTAACATTTAAAAAAAATACGTGGATAATCACCTAAAAACATGTTTTTTATAGGTTGCTGGCGCGCCTCGCAAAGAGTCCACGGTGACTGCGGCACTTGCCGTCGCGTGACGCCACGTCAACCGCCAATACGCTTCTGTTGCTGCACCACTAGTCTCTGCAATGAGGACTACTTGTGTAAGTTCTGTCTCACTCACTCAGCTGCGTACAGTATGTTCTGTCTCGTACCCATCTGCCGTGGCGTCGATATACGATACGACTATAGCCTCTGCAATGAGGGCTGCTTATTATATACGTTTTTAGGGTTCCTTACGAGATAATGGGACCCTATTACTAGTCCGGCCGCCTGTTTATCTGTCCGACCTTTAAAAGGCTGTATCTTTTGAACCGTACTACTGGGTGGCGCAAAAGTCACGAAGGGATTTAAAAACATTTCCAGCGACATTCAATTTGTTTTATATTGAAAAATTATAAACTATGATCCATACAGTGGTCCATCGCCTCTGATAATTGCGTCAAAGCCGACATCACTAGCACCGTGTAGTATCCATACAGTGTTCCATCGCCTTTGATAATAAATTGCGCCAAAGCCGACATCACTAGCACAGTGTAAGGATCCATACAGTGGTCCATCGCCTTTGATAATTGCGTCAAAGCCGACATCACTAGCACAGTGTAAGGATCTATACGGTAGTCCATTGCCTTTGATAATTGCTTCAAAGCCGACATCACTAGCGCAGTATAAGGATCAATAAGGCGGGTTCTCACTTCCTTGAACGGGTCTTTTTGGCGTTTATGGAATGGAGCCCACTCGATTGCCTCGACGCGATATGTTGGATGCAGTTGCGCACGCCAAAAGAAAGGTTGGGAGGCCACTGTTGCGCTTCAAAGACTGTGCCAGACGTGACATGTCCGCCTTTGAAATCTACTAACAGGGCTGGGAAAAGCTCGCGTAGGATAGAGACGGGTGGCGCAAGTGTGTGCGAAATGATCGCAAGTTGTGTGATGAGGCCTGGTTTAAACTATTATCCGAACAGAGGCACCGGAAACATCAAGCTGTCTCTAATCAATCTATCGGGAACTTCCCCTGTCAGTCCTGCGGTAGACTGTACCGGTCTTGCATGTGATTGTACAGGCACCAAAAACATTGTATCCTAGTCACTGACTACAATTCAACGCACGTAAAAAGAGCTCCAGTGGTCAAGTGGTGGGAATGTGTTTGCGCAGGCGGGAAACAAATGACAACTGGCGAACCAATCACGCGACAGCAAACAAGAGAGACGCGTGTTTCCCCCGTCGCGCCTCACCCCTTACCACCAATTTGGCCCGCAATTCATTCACTGCGCAGGTAGGTCGCTCGGAGCTCTTTTTACGTGCGTTGAATTGTACTAAATCGTCTGTTACAGACGCGTAAGGCCACTGATGACGACTCCGCACACGAGGGCCAAGTCTCGATTGCTGGAGGTTGTAGGGCTAGTGACGAACCCAACTGTCAGAAGTTTTCAAGCCGCTTATTAGGCCTCTGCCACGGCTTAACGACTGTCCTTTATGTAGTGATAGTAACTGGCATCAGCATAACGTGCCCAGCGAATCACTGAAACGATCGAAATGAATGCCACTAACAGTCAAACCCATCTAGGTAACAACCGTGCTTGTCAGTTACCATCTGTGATATAAGCGATCAGTGTTACTTTTGTACTCCTACTGATCTCCTCATTTCTGAGTCGACCACGTAACTCAGGGAAACTTCGAGCATAGCTCGTTTCATCGCCTGAACTACTTTGTTAGTCACCTATAAACGTCCTCACTGCTAAGGCACGTAGGGCACGGGTCTCTTCCCAAACTCGGGAAGCTTAAGCCAAATTATACATATTAGTACTAACATACAGACACTTCCTGCCGCTCTCTAGATTGCGACCTCACCCCCTCGTCGTCACCCAGATTGATACAGCTTGGTTACAGTTTGGTTGTCGAACGTATAGGATATCGCCGTGATTTTGTTTGCTCCGTCATTTGTTTTAAGAAATGTCATTTCACGACCGTTTGTATGCAGTGTCCGGGGTGTGCTTAAGACATACTCCATACACGGAGGCCAAGTGCGGGTGGTGGCGATTGTAGGGTTAGTGGCGAACTCTACTGTCAGGAGTTTTCCAAGCTGACACGGCTTAACAACTGCCATCTAGTGATTGCAACCTTCACCAATCGCTAACGTGCCTTACGAAACACAGAAACGGTCTAGAAACATGCCACTAACAGTCAAGCCATCCAGGTATAGATAGTTCAACTCAATTGTGCGCGCGGCGCTTGTAATTATGCAACTTTAACTTGTGTGTTATCCGGACGACGCATGCCAAGCCACTGCCACACAAATTAAAACTGCATAATTACAGCGAACGCAAACATAGCGCCGCGCGCACAAATGAGTTGAACTATCTATAATGATGACCCAACCACGCAACCGTTGATCTATGACAGCTTACCGTAATGTTTCTCTCCAGCATTACCAGAACAACCAGTGACCATTAAGGCGCCCTCTGTAATGGACGATTCGCCCCCGAAATCCTCTCACGTGGCAGTGTGGGGCAGCGCGGCGGCGTTGCTACTAGTAGCCGTCGCATTGGCTTTGCGAATGGCGTGCGTGAGGGCCGGACGACAGAGGGAAATGGAGAAAGGTATGTGTATATTAATATTTATTAAGTTATAATAATAATCATACAATGTCTAAAATTTTGCCAAGTTTCTTGAACAGCAGGCTCAGAACACACCGAAGTGGCACGGCGCAGTAGGGCAGCGATGAGCAGTTGCAGTTTCAAATCATTTTAAACTTTTTCTCCATTACTAAAATACATAGTATCTCTTAAATGGTTGGAAAGGGTCGTGCGGCGCCGCGAACAGTCTTGCAACCGGTCAAAGTGGTGGCGCACGACTGCTTGAGGCGCCGCGGTCGGCTGGGGGTGGCCGCTGGTAAACTGAACTGAGCCACAAGACATCACGCAACAGCAGCGGACAGGCTCGTGTTGCCGTCGGCAGCCACCGCCTTCTCTCGCCCGTCACTCAGGACGCTGCAGACCGTGCCGTGTCACTTCGGTGTGCTTTGAGCGTTACAGTGCTAATTTAAGCAAAACTCCTTGAGAAAATTCACGATAGTACTACGAACTACGAATAAGGAAGATTGACTTAAATCGGGACAATGAAGTCAGTCAATGCAGCCTTAGGTTCAGGCCACATCACCTCCGGATTGCTGCACAGCGTGATAACTTACGGTGTGACGCAGCGCCGTAATCCGCCGTGAAAACGCAAACAAACTACGAATAAGAAAGATTGATTTAAATCGGGACAATGGAGCTAGTCAATTCAGTTTGAGGGCCTGGCCACATCACCACCGGATCACCGCACCGCGTGATAACTCACGGTGTGACGCAGCACCGTAATCCGGTGCACTCCGTGAAAACGCAAACAAACTACGAATAAGAACGATTGATTTAAATCGGGACAATGGAGCTAGTCAATTCGTTTTAGGGCCTGGCCACATCAACACCGGATTGCCGCACCGCGTGATTAAGCACGGTGTGATGCAGCACTTAACTCAGTTTTAGGGCCTGGCCACATCAACACCGGATTGCCGCACCGCGTGATTAAGCACGGTGTGATGCAGCACCGTAATCCGGTGCACGCCGTGAAAA